>JAWDJE010000003.1:255971698-257380864 GCA_035047345.1 Bradypodion ventrale | reverse complement strand
GGGAGAAATGCCATCAGGCCGGGGTCAGCATGAAGACCTTTGCCAGCTCCCCACAGCTGCTGCTGCTCCCAGGGCCAGCCCCCTCCTCGGACCAAGAGGGGAGAAAAGCCATTGGGCCAGGGCCAGCATGAAGACCTTTGCCGGCTCCCCACAGCTGCTGCTGCTCTTGGGGTCAGGCCCCTCCTCGGACCGAGAGGGGAGAGAAGCCATTGGGCCGGGGTCGGCATGAAGACCTTTGCCGGCTATGCACAGCTTTTGCTGCTCCCAGGGCCAATGGACTGCTTTGGCTGCTTCTGCCACTGTGGCTGAGGCATGGAGCTCCTCCCCCCCTGAGTTGGTGGGGGAAGTTGAAGCACCTGAGCCAGCTTCTAGTGGACATGGGGGACTTTGTCTCTGCTCAAGCTGTTGCCAAGGCATGGGTGAGTGGAAGCATCTGTGCTGGCTTTTCATGTACATAAGGACTTCATTGTTGCTGAGGCCGCCGCTGCCGCTGGGTTCGTTGAGCCTCAGTCTTGTTACGTATGCTGAACCATTTTACATTTACTGTATTTTGTATGGATTTGTGATGATGTACCCCTGTAACTTGTAACCATATTCTTATTGTATTTTGTATTATGTATTTGGAAGTTTCCTTTCTTATTTGTATCTATATTATAAGAAATTATGTTTATTATGTATTGCACTGTATCTTATTATGTTCTGCATTGTATATTGTGTATTATCTATTGTTGGAAGCTGCTCTGATTGGTGAGTGCACTAGTAGAGCGGAGTATAAATAAACAATTCAATTCAATTCAATATTCTATCTATTACATAATTACATTTATATACATACTAGCAGAGTTTGCCCGGGCTGTTTTAAATTGTGTTGGAAGGTTTTCTTTGGTTAATGTTTGTAAATAAGAGGTTAGTCTGTGATTTTCATTTTGAAAAGTTTATTTATAAACATATTTTATTTTTGTGATTGTACATTGATAAACGTAATAAAACATTTTTTAAACATATTCTTTAAACAGATATGTATACCTTTTTAAAAAGGCAAATTTTTTTTAGATTTGTATTTGGTTTTTTTACATTTTAAACAAATATGTATATTTATTTAAAAAAAACATATAAATTTTGTTACATTTGGATTTTTAAACATTTGTTCAACGTATATGTTTATTTGTTTAAAAATGAGAAATAAATTTACTTACATTTGTATTATTTTTTAAAAATATTTTAAAGTGTAAATATATACATTTTTATACAAATTTGTTCCTGTTGTTTGTTGTCTTGTCTGTTGTTTTTGTGGATCTGAATATATATATATATATATATATATATATATATATATATATATATATATATATATATATATATATATATATATATATATATATATAGTTTTGATTTGCATGGGTGTTTAATTTTGATTTTCGGTTGAAAAAAGAATATAAATGTATCTAAGGTATTTGTTTATAGCGTATGTGTTTTTGCATTTAGGTATCATTGCTTATACTGTTTTTTAATAGATGACTGTTACTTACCTTTAATACTGCTTGTTGTTTGGTTCTGTTTTACTGTTTGTTTCTTTTTACATTGTTGAATTTGTGAAATCTGTAAAATAGAAACAATTGTTTGTATTATTTTGTAAAATTAACGGTGAAGTGTTTTCTAAGGTTTGTTTCATTTACCTGTTGTTTGATGAGTCTGGTTGTTTTTAATGGTGATGAAATGGTTTAACATTAGCAGAGCTAATGGCAGGTTGAATTTGAGTGGTGGATTTTGCATCATTAGCAGATGTCTCTGAGTAATAAAATCTATAGGTATGATTTGGGTATGATGGTTTTCTATGTTGTCTTCTGTTTTTGTTTTTGTTTTGTTTTTTTCTTCTAGTTGAGTTCTTTGAGTTGTGTATATTTTTGGGTTTGTCGGAGTCCTGTTAGTCCTTTTTTCATTTTCTGGAATTTGTTTGTGATTTATTTTCTCAATTATTTGTTGTAATTGGTCATTTTGCTTATTAGTATTTTTGTCTTTGTCATATTTTGTTGTTGTTTGTGTTTCTTTTCTTCGCACAACTGGAATTTCTTGCCAGTTTATTTTTGAATTTTTTTTGTCTTCTTCCTGTTTATCTTTTGAAAGTTGGATTTCTTGTTCTCTTATTATTGATTTTATGATATTCTGGTCTGTATCTGAGTTTTATTTCTTATTTTTTTCAATTATTTCTTCCATTTCCTTATTTTGTTTGTGATATTTTATGTCCTCATTTTCTTTAGTGTTAGGTACTTGAATTGTTGTTTTTGTTTCTATTGTGTTCTGTTTCCATGGTAATATTCCTTTTTGGTTTCTTTTTGGTTTTGATTCCATGGCCATTGGTTGCTTGGTGATTCATGTATCAGTATAAGTTTTGCTTATTATTTAGATTTTTGCAGCACTTGTTGATATACAATGTTTTTGGTTTGATTGTTTGTTGCTAGTATGAATAAATTATCTGCTGAAACCACTCTAGAGCACACAACATATAACTGTCCATGAGAGAAACATGGCTTTGAAAGATGAACTCCACAATGTTGCAATGTCTGCCCTTGCGATTTATTTATGGTAATTGTGAATGCTAGTCGTACAGGGAATTGTAGTCTTTTGAATGGTATAGTTTGATCAGTTGGGATCAATGGAATACGTGGAATGCATACTGATTCCCCTGCTCCTTTTCCTATAATAATTGTAGCTTCTATTACATTTGGCATGAGGGTTTTTTTTACACAGAGCCTGGTGCCATTACATAAGTTTGGCGGGTTTAAATTTCTAAGTAGAATAATAGGTGCTCCTTCTTTCAGGAATAGTTGGTGAGAAGGCATTCCTGGTAGTTCTAGTGAATTTAAGAACTCTGTTGGAAAATTTACAGCATCGTCTTTGTCCACTACTGTATCAATAGATTTATATACAGTAGGTCGGTCTGGTAACATGTCTAGAATTTCCTGATTTATAATGTTAACATCATCATTCCTTGCTGCTAAGATTGCTCTTTGTGTAAGCCATTCATGATGATGATAATTGTCGTTAATGTTTGTGTATATGGAATTTATAAGTTCAAATGCAGATGTTACCATGGTGCATAAATAATCAGGAAATTAAATGTTATTTTCTTCATTTTTGGTACTTTTCCATCACCTATTTTAGACGGAATTTAGTAAACAGTTGAGTGTTTGTATTTTGTCTTACTCTCATGTTTTCTGTTAAGGTAATGGTTTGAACATTTTCCCATAAATAGGATTGGTTGATACATGTGTTGATTTGATCTGCAGGTGTAGATTTTGGTATTACTGGGAGTGTTTGTCTGAAATCTCCACAAAGAAGTAGAAGAAGTCCACCCATTATTTTTTCATTTTCTCTAATGTCTTTTAGAGTCATGTGTAATGCTTCAATAGATTTTTATGTGCCATTGTACATTCATCCCAGACAATAATTTTTGCTTCTTTAAGTACTTTTGCATGGGCACTACCTTTTGTTATATTACATGTCGGGGTTTCCTGTTTAGCTATGTCAAGTGGTATTTGCAGTGCAGAATGAGCAGTTCTTCCACCTTCCATTAATGTTGCGGCCATCCCTGAGGATGCTATGGCTAATGCAACATTTCCTTGTGAACATATTTCTGCTAGAATTAGGTTTGTGAGGAAGGTTTTCCCCATTCCTCCAGAAGCTTGTAGGAAAATTATTCCTCCATCATCTGTTGTTAGTTGTGTCATTATGTTGTCATAGGCAGATTTCTGTTCATCATTAAGCAATGGTTTGTTTTGATTTATGTATTCTGTTAATCTTTCAATGTCATAGTTTGTCTCCCTTATATAATCTGCATTTAACGCATTTCCTTCATTGTGTGTTGGTGCTGGTAAGCCAACTGCTTCCAGTGTTTCATTTGCCATGCGCATGCATTTGTCTTCTATGTCTATTAAAGCCATGTTGTACATGTCTGCTCCATACTCAATGTTTAATGTGGGATGTTCTTTTCTGGCTTTCATTAGCATATCCTCACTAAGTGGGTTTCTAAACATTTCTCACAAATGTAGTGGGTTTGATGGGCTACATGAAGTGAGTATTATTGCTATTAAGGTTCTCATTTGGTGTGGCATAGAAATCATTGCTGCTGCTTCCAAAGTTGTTTCCCAATGGTGATCAGCCTCTAATAACCCCATGTGCTGACAAACTTCTCTGTATATTTCCAACACTTTTCCTTCCACACTTTTGAGTTCTTGAAAAGATGTTGGTCCAGGTATTGTATGGAGCAGCATTCTTAGATAGAAGCATTCACTATTATTTGGATGCACAGTATAAGGTCTTCCTATGGCATCACTTGGATAAATGTCATGTTCAGGTACATAAGTGCCACTTTTTCTTCAGCAGAACTGTTTATTACTTTTATTCCACGTGTAATATGTTGCCACATCACGATATAGAATAGTTTTTGCAAATGGATCTTTCTGGCGTAAAATATACTCTTTGGCCATTTTCTAGGTGTACACTTAGATGAAGGACTGCTGGATGTCTATCGTGTATGTTAAACCATAGAATACACCAGAAACCCTCATTTGTACTAATGTACCTTCCACATTGGTACTGTAAAATCTGATCGTTTTTGTTCATGTTTCTAATATCATAAATGGCCATGTCGCTGCCTTTGTTTATATACTTGCACACATACTTTATTGATTTAATACTGTTGCAATATTCAACATTAATGTGTGCGTTGAATATTTTTGATAGTAGTGGACAGTATGGCACTATCCAGGTGTTGTCAATTACTATTTCTCCTTGTGTTTTCATTTTTAATTTCATTGTGTGCCCTCCATCCTCCACAGAACGTCTTCTGTATTGTGGGTACCCATCTTCTGATGTTTGTGTTTCTTTTAGTAATGCTCTGGGGTATCTTTTGGTGCAGCTTTTATCTTTCATGCATGGTGCTTGTGGGTTAAGAAGGCCACAGGGACCATTAACCATGTTTTTCTTAACAATGGCATGTAGTTCCATGTCTTCGTTTTCATTGGGTATTTCAGCAGATATTATTTTATCAATTTTAGTGGTATGTATTTTGTTTTTTAGCCAGATTAAGTTGTGAGCATGTGTGCAGCCCATGTTTCTTCCATTCAATTATAAACATCCAGCAATTACATTCACCAAATATTTGATTTTTTGTGATAAGAGTAATTAATTGTGTTTGTTTTAGTCTAAATACGCTGGCATGTTGGTCATTAGATGTTTCGTCATTTCTGAGGTGATTTTTTTATCTTAGGCCATGTTGGGTTACATGTGAATGTTATAAATAAGTCTGGTCTTCCATGTTTCCTAACATATGTCATAGCATCCTGAGTATATTCATGCATATGCCTTGGGCTTCCTGTATATGTTGCTGGTAGGATGAGCAGTTTCCCAACATTTGCAAGGTTTCCATCTTGTGCCACAGCATCTTTTAAATGTATGTATTGTTCTGCTCTGAGTGATTTTTGATTTGTTCTAATGTAAAGTAGTCTTTCACTCTCTATTTTAGCATACATATACACAACAAACTGGTTTAAAAGTTTTCTGCAGTGGATTATGTGGTTTTGTTCTTCATTTCTAACCATTAGAATGTAGGAGTAGTAGTCCATGGCTGAATTTTTTTCTCAGTTTCTTTGCCTGTTTTGGGATCAATGCGCTTCAAATTAAAATGATAACCATCTTCACCATATGGGAAAAGAATGGGATACTGAAGATCATCATAGGGATGTGTTTCTGATATGCGTTGTAGTTTTTTGTCATGTCGTTTAAGTACAATATCGCTGGGATGGAAAGTGTCCCCTGAAATGAGTGCTGCGACTTCATTTGTTTCTGGAGCATTATATCTCCGTATATACTCTCCTGTTGGAGTTTTGTCTGCAGCTATGACAAGTTGGTATTCATTGTTTGGCATGTTTTGCATGGCATTTTTGAAAGTCAGGATGAGATTATTGTGTTCATGTAACATTCTTTGTATTTTTAGCACAATATGTTGTTTTGTTCCTTCAATGGATGTACATTGTTGTGTTGTTTCTTTTTCCTCATCTCCCATGAAATAAATTTGCAGGAACTTTGGTTCTTCTTCTGGTAGTGGTAGTAGTGAACCAATATTATGGTAAATCTCTCCTTGAATGGTGAATGTTGGATTGAATCCTTTGTGTTGTATAATAGCTGTGGCTCCAAATAAAGTCATTTGAAAACAGGAGTTGTATTTTCGAATATTCTTTAAGAAATGTTTAGAATCTGGTGTTACTCCACTGGTATAGTCTATCTGTTGTTGTGGTGGCAATTGCTGCTGAATTCTAATTTTACCATCATTACAACATAGTGATTTGTTTTTTTTAAAAAAATTTCTGGCTTGGCAGAATTGGCAAATTGTGTCTAGATTACCAATCTGTAAATTGGCATTTTCTGAATAATTAGTTTTTGGATCATAGGAGAAGGCAGCCATTTTTAATGTTAATTTCTTAGCTTTACTTCTCTCTTTTCATATTGCTCTTGTCTTTTTATTCTGTTGTAATCTCATGTCATGTCTCTTTGGGGTTTCAATTGCCCTTGATATACTGTCAATTTCTCTATGTTCTCTTAACATGGCCTCGTGTGCCTGAGAAGATGTCTGTTCTGTTTTTTCAGCATACTTTTTTTTGCATTTATGAAGTTCTTCTTCCCTTTCTTGTGTTGTTTGTTGTGCTTTGTCTAGTTTTCTTTTCTTTTTTGGCATGTTCTTTGTCCTATATTTACACTTTTTTTTAGGCATCCTGACTTACAATTTATTGTAATTATTTTCTGAGGCAATTATTTTCTGTGAAAATATTTTTAATTCCTTAATTATAAGTATTAGCTTTGTGTTGCTTTAATGGTAAGCTTTGTGCTGTTTTCTAATTGTTATCTGCCAAGAATTATTGGATCGTAAGCTAAATGTAGTTTTTTTTTGTTTTTTTAAAAAAGTTCTGCAGCATATGAATTAAAAAAATGTGTGAATATTTATAGTATGTACTATGTACGCTGCAATAGTTAATCGAGTGTCCTCCGTAATTTCCTCAGGTGCTATTGTGCCTAATTGTGATGGTTATTTCTTCCCTTAAATGTTTTGTCTGTTGAAATTTCTGCAATAACTGTAAGATATTATTTTGTTTTTTGTGAAATACGTATAATATGATTGGCAAAGTACATTGTTTTCAGTTTATTTGCTGAAACGCTGCAATAGTTAATGGAGTGTCCTCCGTAATTTCCTCAGGCGCTATTGTGCCTAATTCTGACAGTTATTTCTTCCCTTAAATGTTTTTTCTGTTGTAATTTCTGCAACAACTGTAAGATATTATTTTGTTTTTTTTAAAAAAAATACGTATAATATGATTGGCAAGTTACGTTGTTTTCAGTTTATTTGCTGAAATGCTGCAATAGTTAATGGAGTGTTCATATTTTCCTCAGGCGCTATTGTGTCTAATTCTGACAGTTATTTCTTCCCTTAAATGTTTTTTCTGTTGAAATTTCTTCAATAACTGTAAGATATAATTTGGATTTCTGTGTAATACATCTAATTTGATTGCAATTGTAAGTTGCAATTGTAAGTTGCAATTGTAAGTTGCTGAAATAGAACATAGACTATGCTCCGTAACTGTGGCGTGTTTTTCTCCACCAAACTGTGAGGGGTTTGTGATGCGGAGCCTTTTATGGGTTTTTTCCGTGCTTCTCCCAACGTTTGACACATTTGATGCGTTCCCAGCGTTCCCAGCATTCAATGTGATTGGCTGCATTTCTTTAATCATGTAGGATGCTAGGATTTGTAGTATATACTTTTGTGTCAGCATTAATTCTGTGGTTAATTTTTTAATATGTTTTTTTAATTACATTACGTATGCGGTGTATATGTATTACGTGAGTTAATGGGCAGAAACGCATTAGTTATGTATTGTGGTTTCATAGAGTTAAAGGTTTTGCATGGTGCGGTGAAGAAACGTTCAGTTTTTTTTTTGACGGTTTAATCAACATTTTATGCGATCGTGCCATTCAGCTATATTAGCTGACATACTATAGGCACAAAGGACGCTAGAACATGAAGTTTAATGTGTGATTTTTGCGAACCGACATTGTAATCTTTTCTGCCACTTAATTTTGATTGGCTGCAGTGCAGCTCACAACGTTCTTTTTCCACACGCTTCTCAGCCTGATTGGCTGTGGCGCAGCATGGTGCATAGGATGGTGGGTAGTGAAGTCCTTTTTCTTTGTTCACATTCATGGGTCTCCTGCCCCACTGGCACATTCCTCAACCTGACAGTTACCTGCGAACCTGGTTTGGGCAAGTGCACGAATGCTCGGTATGGGCTAGTAGGGCCGGGTGCAGGATCCTTTTCCACATTCCAATGGTTAATGCTCAGATTTATAGGTATAGACATACAAATACACCTCGGTAATGCCATACATTAACCCCATGAGCGTAAACAAAGATGAATCCACAAGAAAAATTGCCTATACAAACTTGATTTTATGAATTTTTTTGAACTGTGATTAAAACTCAAACGGTTTTCTACTCACTTCTACATAAATAGGTAGACAGAATGGCAGGTATTAATCTACTATTCCACAACAGTTTGCTCTAAGAAAACCTTGGTGAGACCTATTTAAACAGGAGGAACTCAGTATCATTGCTCTGGTACATCTGAGACTCAGTTAAGTTGAATCAGATAAACTGCCCAAGGATGATACACATTTAGGGAGCCCGAGACACTCAGACTGGTTTGCCTTCCAATTTCACAATCTCAAAGTCAGGAGCAGTTCAGAATGGGTGCCTAGATCAGAAGGTATAGGGAGCTTTGATTGTGTGAAGCCCAGTTGAGAAGAAGCAAGAACCAATTTATGACAGCCGTAAAATTGCTTTACTGGTAACACTTGAAGGAATACTTTAGTTAGCTCAACCACTTGCAACCTGTTTGCATCTTTGTTTTCTTTTGGAGGGACTTTTGCTTTCCCATTTATATATAATTCCCTGTCATTACTAGTAAGAGAACCCCAACCATAGAATAATTGTAGGAAGAGGATGCAACAAACCTGTTTGTGTTTTTGTGTGGGGTTTTTTGTTTTGTGGTCTTGACATACTCTTTGTTGTAAAGTTTGATTTATAAAGCAGAAGAAGATACTGCCTAGTCCTAGATCGTCTTCATGGTGAATTTCAGAGACTTTCCAGACCCACAATGGTATATTTTTTAAATTACATTCGTATAAAACAGCACCAACTTAAAAAAGGATTAACTTTACCTTATTCCAATAACACCTTCTTCACGTTTGATTGCATTTATCTTCATTTATCATGTACACAGGCTGATATGTTTCTGTTTCTGTTGAAAGAGAAGCCAAAATTAAGCTAATCTTTCCTATAGAATGAAATCTTTTGCCTAGAAATTGGAATATATGGTAATCTATTTAAAAAACAGTCTTTTCAAATGATTCTACAAATTGATATAATTCCTTTCAGGGAAAATGCAGCAAATTTTGCACTATGATAAGCTTTGTGTGAACAAACCAGCAGAGAGAAAATTATGAGTGAAATAATAAGTAGGTTATTCTATTTGCTGAAGTAAAATGTAGCCTTTTTTCCAAAATGGCATGAAGCTCAGACGTAGAGGTCAAACAATGTGGTTGAAATAGCAAAAGGTCTCTCACATTGAGAGATTAATCTCACCAGTTGAGATTAGTATTTGACTCCTCTTTCTTTCACTGTTCTTCATAGTTTTAGGCAGAAATTGGCCCAGCCATCACTGAAGATACCAAGGACTGTATCTGGGACCTGTTGCATGAAAAACATGTGTTCTACTACTAAGTTACAGTCCTTAACAGAAAGATGAATTTGCAGACTGTTGAAGTCTGCAGTGGAAGAGAAGAACAACAGGCAGCGTGTTTCCTAAGGCTACACCATGTTTCATTTAATTTTATTAACTGAATTACATGGGCACTGGAGACCTCTTGGCTACCCGAGGCAGATGTATAAAAAGAGACATACACAAAAATACTCTCTTGCCAGACATATTATGGTCTAGGTTTCAGACGCATTGTTTCACCAATAATCTGAATTTATTTCAGTGATTACATGACCAGAATAGATAGGGCAGATTAGAAAGAAAGGGCTGTTTTTCCTAATAAAACCCAGCAAATCCAGATTTGCCCTCCAGTTTATGTGTGAAAAGGAAACCAAAGCTCCCTGAGGTTGTATCTATGATATTTCTGTCTCTGGCATGGAACATTTGCTTTTCTACATGTTATTTTTTGTTGGGCACTTAAGGACACCTCAAATCTTTCAAAACTGTGTGAGCATCATGTCTGAAACAGTTTAAAATCATTTCTAAGAATTCTCCCCATTGGAATGAAGAAAATATGTGATTATTACCTGTGCCCATAGCACAGCATGCACTACCATGCTGTGTACATTTGCTGCCTGTACTTATTTTCAAAAGGACTGCAGTGGCTCAAGTGGCTAAGACACTGACAGGGAGGCAGTTCGATTCCTGAGTACTGCAGGATGGAATGAGCTCCCGTCTTTGTCCCAGCTCCTGCCAACCTAGCAGTTTGAAAGCAAGAAATTGCAAGTAAATAAATAGGGACCACTTCGGTGGGAAGGTAACAGTGCTCTGTGCGCTCTAGTGTCTAGTCATGCCTGCCACATGACCACGGAAATGTCTGCAGCAGCAGACAGCACTGGCTCTTCGGCTTTGAAACAAAGAGGAACACTGCACCCTAGAGTCAGATATGACTGGCTTTCAAGGAAGGGAAACCTTTACCTTTTACTTATTTTCATGCTTTCATGCAAACTCAATTGAAAGGTGAATTCATTAACATCTAAAGTTAATCTAACTGGCTGCCTGCCTAGCTCAGTGGTTCAGGTATCTGACTGCAGGGCCAGAGGTTTGGATTTCAATTCCCCATTGGGTTTCCCCAGAGAACAGTCAGCCAGTGTACCATTGGCAAGCTGCACAGCACAAGGATATCCCCAGAAGAAGGGAATGTAAAACTACTCATGTGTATTGTCTATCTAGAAATCCCTGGAAAGGATAGCCAGGAGTCAAAATGGGTTCATGAGCATACAATTACTATTTATTCATAGAATTAATTAAAATATAGAGATTGGGGGGTTAATATTAGCATTGCGGTGGCTTAAGTGTAAGGTCAGAGTTCGATTCCCAAGGAGCTTCTGTCCCAGCTCCTGCCAACCTAGCAGTTTGAAAGCAAGAAAATACAAGTTAATAAATAAGATAAATAAGAACCACTTCGGTGGAAAGGTAAATAGTGTTCCATGTGCTCAGGTGTCTAGTCATGCTTGGCACATGTCCACGGAAATGTCTGCAGACACAGACAGCACTGGTTCTTTGGCTATAAACAGAGATGAGTACTGAACCCTAAAGTTGGATACAACTGGCTTTAGAGCAAGGGCAACCTTTAATCAGGCTACAGCTATAATTACTGTGCTTCTTCCTCCTCTAGAAACATGGGAACATGTAGATACATATTGCAAAGTTTGGGTCAGAGATGTTTTGGATCATCTTGTTAGATCAGTGCTGACTGGAACAGGAGCAAGAGACATGTTGGTTGTACTCGACCTGTTGACAGTTTTTAACACAATTAACCAGGGTTTGGAAACAATTTGATACTTTAAATTTATCTCTTGTGTGTGTGTGTTTAATAAACTATGATGTCAGTACTGTAACATTTTAATAGAATTATAAGATCTCATTGCAAGTTTAGCAAGGATTTCCCCTCCATGAAACATCATCATTGTTTATTTGATCTTGGAGGTTTATTTGTCATGTTAATTCACCTGATTTGTAATTGAAAGGCTGGAGGTTGAGTCTAACCTAGCATTTTAAAAAGTCTTCCAATGCTTAGAATCATAAAACTAAATATTGAGGAGTTGGTTTTAATCCTTCTGACTCATGATATGACTTGAATTATATACTATGATGTGCCAAGCAAAACTTGCATGCACAATCTATATCTATAAGGTATACCTATAAGGTTTCCACATCCCTTGACCAAACCCCATCAAAGTTGGCACACAGGTACCTTTGGTTTGCGAGATCATCGCCATCTGGGTCCAGAACAGCCTGGGGGCCCTGCGCCCCACAAAATGTAAAAACAACAAAAACTACAAATCCTGACACTCACTGTGACATGATTCAGCCAAGCAGGGAAGCCGGGATGAGTGCAGTTGAAGCGGGGCACCAACCAAGCACTCAACACTCCAACAGCCACTGCCAGCAGTGGCCAAGATGGCTGCTGCAGAGACGGCAGTGCCCGAGGCATGCCAGGAGGCAGCAGCAGTGTGGCCAACACACCAGCAGGGCCACACTGCACCCAAACACTGCGCAAATGGGATCCCTCCACCGCACCACTGCACACAATTTACCGGGCCAGCCAAGGAAGCGGCGGCTGAAGCCCCCATGGGGCCAGGCTGCAGCCCCACACCGCATGAATGGACTCCCTCTGCCACGCCACCTAGGACAGCTGACTGGGCTCAGGCTACCAAATTTCCAAACCCCACCGCCGGATCTGCCTCTCGGTCAGAGGGACGAGAGGGGAGGGTTGCAGAATATCCCACTGGCCAGGGCTACTGCCTTGCTGGGACCCTCCAGACTGAGCCTGCGCACCCAGGCGGGCGGAATGCCTCCGACATGTCAAGCACCACAAGGAGATTGAGGAGAAGCAGCAGCAGCGCCATGAAGTACGGTGGCTGTGGCTACTATGAGGCTTGGGGCCAGGCTGGGGAAAAAACCCAGCCAAGCCTCAAACACCTTAGGGAACTCCACCTCCTGACCTGCCTTGGTCTTCCCCACTCAACTCCCAGAAACCTTCCCTCCCTCCATGAACCCCGCCAGTGCCTTTGGGAGGGGTGGAGGGGGCACCGACTCCTCCCTTGCAGCCTCCGACACCCCAGGAGGTGAGCACAACACCAGGCAGTGTAGGCGAGGGCACAGCTGTCCACAGTGGAGCAGGCACCACCCCAGCTGCTAAATGACTCAACGGGAGCACGGGCGGACCCATGGCCAGGAGAGCTAGGCCACGCCTGCCTGCCTAGGGACATGGAGGCTGCTCTGCGGTGTGTGGGGAGGGATGTGACAAGAGGTGCAATGCCCTCACTCACCTCCAATGCTGGATGGGCAGCCAATGCTGCTCCTGGGCGAGGATGACGGCCACACAGAATCTTCACCACCACCCCCCGGCCCCTGCACAGCAGCCACTGCTGCTCCCTCCCCCCCACAATGACAAATGCCTTGTGGCCGCGAAACAAAAGAAATATCAACACAGCCACCACAACACCCAAGGGCATCAGGAGGTAAGGCACAGCCCCCCAAAAAATTGCCCCAGTGGAGCTGGGCACTGAAGCTAGTATACAGTATATTTAAGACACCCTCCTATAGATGACTTTTATTTTCTTGGAAGTTCTTTCTCAAATTTTGAAATTGCTACTGCTTAACTGAAAGATGTGAAACATATTTAATATCTTTACAAATATAACACTTCCCATTGATTAACTCTTTTCAATATAGTGTCCTTATGGTGATTTATCAGATTTTTGAGGGGAAAGGTTATAACACCTGCTCGTTCATTATTTAAATTCATCTGTGCAAATGCAGCACTTTAATACAGTCGTCTAACTAGCAGTATGTCCCAATGAGTTTAGTCTGCTGCTGGCGATACCATTACATTCAGAAGAAACAGGTAAAGTTGTAATAGTGTCTCTTCACAGCTTTAACAAGGGCATAATGGATGTGCAATATACAGTATGTCAGAGCTGCAATAGTAAGTAATGGGGTTCAGCACCAGCTTTAGCCAAAGCCTGAAGTGAAAACTGAATTTACAAATTGATTGGGATGTGTGTGTGGGGAATCAGATCAGATGGGCAATGAATCATTTCAGTCGTTTAAAAAGGTAAATTCCAAAGGTGTCTGTATATCCCTGCAGCTAGCTCTCTGAAATCTGGCAGGTTTATCCCCCTCTTTAGAGTCTATCATTTTTCCGCTCAATTTCATGTGCATCAGTGCAAAAATAAAGATATCCTAGCCATTCTGGTCTTCTAATACAAGTCATTGGGATACTAGGAACCTACAAATAACCCTGGATTTTTGCTCCTCTGAAACATTCTTTGAGATACAGATACAGTGGTACATTGAGTTACAAATTTAATGTGTTCCAAGGCATTTTCCATGTTATGAAAAATTTGTAACTTGAATTTCCTATAGGAATACATTGAAAACCAAAATTCATAACTTGAAACATGGTTTCCCATAGGAATGCATTGAAAACCAATTAATCTGTTCCGGAAAAATTCGTAACTCAAGTCATTATTTTCAATTGATTTTCATTCATATTTTGAAAATTTTGTAACTTGAACCATTTGTAACTCAAGGTAGCACTGTAGACCCACTAGGTAGACCCACTAGGGCTAGTCAAGCAGGAAGCTATTCATTCATTCATTCATTCATTCATTTCCTTAAATTTCTATTGCCACCCAACTCAGCAACGACTCTGGGTGGCTAACAACAATCAACAACATCAGACAATTAAAAACCATTTAAAAACCCTTAAAACCCCATTAAAATCCCATTAAAATACAATATAATTTAAAATAATTTACCCACCCACTCCATCCATTAAAAGAGATAGAGAATCTTGATTATATGAGCCAGCCAGGTTTTCAGATATTTCCTAAAGGGCAGCAATTCCATCTGCAGCCATAACTCTGTTGGCAGGAGGGTCCATAGGGCTGGTGCAGACACAGAGAAGGCCCTCCTTCTTGTGCTAGAGAGACGAGCCCCTCTACAGATGGTACAGTTAGAGAGCCCCTCCAGTCCACTCTGGTTGGATGGACAGAGGTTCTTGGGGTGACACGGTCTCTTAGATATCCTGCCCCACTACCATGTAGGGCTTTAAAGGTCATTACCAGCACCTTGAATTGCACCCAGAGGTATACTGGTAACCAGTGCAGCTCCCAGTGGCAAGGTGCGGGCATTTAAAGTGATTGTCAGAGCCCTGCAGCCTTTCCTGTAGTCCTTAGCTTGCTGCTCTTAGGTATGATGAAACATACTGTCCCGTTGTCAGCACTGGAAGAAGATGCAACTATCCATCTAATCAGTTTCTGTGCATCTTTTTCACTGTCTCCATCAAAAAGGTGGATCTAGTTCTGGCATTTGTCATGATCCAGCCCTCATCTGAATCCAAGGATGGCCAGGATCAGAAGCCCCAGCCTGTTCCTAGACTAGTTTTGTCTCCCCGGAATCATGACCTGTCAAATCAGGTACCTGATTCTGACAGCGATTCTACCTTGACCCCAGAACACTGCTGGCAACTCCTACAGAAGTATTTGCAGCTGCATTGTAAATCTGCAAAGGGTCACTCACAATGGAGGCTCCCAGTTGATAGTCATTAACTGAGGGAGGTCTTAAGCATGTCTACAAAAATTGCAGCAAATGCAGGAGGAAAGTGATACAGAACCTTTTATTGGATCACTCAAAGAATAAAAAATAAGTCTCTTTGTTTGCCTATTAAGCATGTCTGCTGTAGTTGCCAGACTTCAGTGCAATTTTCCATGCAAAAGTTGACACCCTGCCTGACTTCTGTGTGTTCCTGATATCCCTTGTGACTGACTGCCATGTCTGGACCCTGTACTTCTCTTCTGATCCTGACTATGCCCTCAGACATCCAACAGACTGTTTACTCTCTCTGAACTAAACTGGTAAATGGACCCTAGCTTTCTCTTTAGACCTCACTATTTGGATTTTCCCAAGAAAGTCTGTGGCTAGATACCAACACTTCCTGTGTAGTGCCACATCATGACTAACCTGCCCACAGGATGGGCCAGCACAGCACTAGAGAAAAATATTGTAAAATGTTATTACATTCAAGTGTCCTTCTATTTCTTAATATATATAAATATAAAACTGAGTTCAATAATTATTTTGGAGATCAGAGTATGAGTAGACTGCAATGGAAAATCCAGACGCTAATTTCTAAAATTAAATTAAGCAGGATGCCCAAATCTACTGAATAATAGAACAGATATGTTTTTTTAAAAATACAATAGATTATTCACTGCTATTATCCTCATTTCCTCTAATCCTTTATATCTATATGATAAATCAAAGACTAGACTAAGGGCTTGTCTACACAACTGGGCTGTAAGCTGTGCTAAATGTGTGTACAAGTGATCTTTAAGAGATCTTTAAGTGAAGTGTTTGAAATATGTGTATTCTCATGTACTGTTAAGTCAGAACCAACTTATAACAATCCTAATAGGACTCTCAAGGTAAGTGAGATATGTAAGGAGTAGATTAAATAGTTCCACACTCCCAGTGAGTTTTTATCACTGAGCAGGGATCCAAACCCAAACCTCCTGGGTCCATCATTTTATCTATTCCACCACAATCAATATGACTTTATACATAATATACATACCAAGTATGCTTCTTTTAATGGTTCAGTCAAGAGCCTGTTGAAGTGTAACATACATAGATAAAGGTAAAGGTTGCCCTTGCTCAAAAGCCAGACATATTCAACTCTAGGGTTCAGTGGTCATATCTGTTTATAGCCAACTTACTGATTGCCCGGATTCGTCCAGGCCGTGTTTGGGGGGGCCTTGTCTTACCCCCTGGCTGGCTGTGTTGCCGGTGGTCTCTGGTGTTTGTGTTGGTGACACTCCGTGCTGTGGCATCGCTGGGGTTGGCGGGGCAGGCCGCGGAGGCTCGCCATCATGGCCTCTCAGGTGTGTTAGGCTGGGGGGGGGGTCTGGCTGGGGCAGTGTGTGTGTGGCATCCTGGGCCAGTTCCCCCACTGCATTCCTTGCCGGTCGCCCACCCTACCTCTGCTGGTTGCTTGTGTCAGCTCCGGAAGGCACTCCACCTACCCCCCATCAAGGCCTCCTGGGGCCAGCTCAGCAGCCATGCCCTGCGGGGGGAGGGTATGATACATGGGTTGCAGGCTGGTGACTGCGCTGTTCCAGGCACAGGCAGCCCAAACGTGGGTTGTGCATGCCTGGTTGGCATGGTCTCCACCCTCGGTGCAGCCGGTGCAGCCACTGTTGCTGCATTCGTTGCCTCCTTGGTCGGCGGCATCACCTTGCCCATGCTGTCTCTGGCGGCCATCTCCTTGTGTGGCGGCATCCACCTGGTCGCTGGTGCCTGGGTGGGCATGGCAGCCCTGGGCAGTTGGGCCTCCCTGCTCTGGCCACAGGAATCCCAGGGTGGCAGCTTTCTGTGCGTGTGGGGCATCTATTGGTGTGTGGAGCATGCAAACATAACCCTGCCTCTCCCTCGCCATGGCTGACCTCCCTGATTGGCTGTGGCATCCCGCAATGTTTGCTGGGAGTTGTACTTTGCACACTCTGTCCAATTTGTGGGGTGCAGGGCCCCCCATGGTGTTCCAGACCCCAACAGGTTTCAGCCCCCACACCAAGGTAGTCATGTGCCAAAATTCAGGGGGTTCAGTACAGGGGTGTGGAAATGCATACAGGACAAATGAACAAACACACACACGTGTGTGTGTGTGTGTGTGTGTGTGTGTGTGTGTGTGTGTGTGTGTGTGTGTGTGTGTGTGTGTGTGTGTGTGTACTAGCTGATTGCCTGGCCTTGCTGGTCAGGTATGGATTCTGGGTTGGTGGTGGGGTAGTTTGGGGGGTAATGCAAAGGTGACAGCCAGTAATGCATCAGAAGTGGCACTCTCCCTGACAGATCGCTGGCTGCTGCCTTTGCATTTCCCCCTCAACTGTTTCAAAGGTTGACACGAAACAGTTGAGGGGGAAATGCAAAGGTGCCAGCTAGCAATCCATCAGGGAGAGTGCCACCCCTGATGGATCTGCTGGCTGCCATCTTTGTATTATACCCTCCATTGTTTCGTGTCAGCTCTCGAAACAGTGGAGGGGGTAATACAAAGATGGCAGCCAGCAGATCCGTCAGGGGTGTGTCAGTGCTGTTTGCATCTGCAGATGTTTCCATGGACATGTGCCAGGCATGACTAGACACCGGAGTGCATGGAATGCTGTTTATCTTCCCACCAATGTGGTCCCTATTTATCTACTTGCAATATCTTGATTTTGACATGCGAAGATGGCAGGAACTGGGAGAGAGATGGGAGTTCACTTCATCATGCAGTACTTGGGTCTTGAACTGCTGGTCTGCTGACTTTCCAGTCATCAAGTTCAGCATCTTAACCACTAAGCCACGGCAGTTCCCCAAACGTACATACATTATAACATAATACATTTATTTCCTTTGTTTTTAAAGACAAGTCAAGAAAGTGCCATAGAAGCAGATTCAGCTATGGGCAGTTACTCAAATGGCCCTTTAATACAAGGAAATAAAATATTGTTTATACTTTTCTGTAACAGATACGGTATAGTGCATTTTCTTTGCCCTAATAGAGGTTATATATTTTTTCGCTTCCTCTAGCCATCTGCCCAGGAAAAGATGAAGTATTTAATTAGTTAATATCCCAAAGAAACTCTTATTGAGCCACTTCACAATATTGCTGAATCAAAAAAAAGGGAAGGATTTTGTTTCATTCCCAACAACTGCATGTGCTGGAAACAGACCAAAAGAGTGTGATCCTACCTATACTAAAAAATAAGTAGAAGCTCCTGTCAAGGGCCAATGAAGTGTAGATAGGGCTACACCATTTTATAGAAGAGGCTGGTTCGCTTTAGCAAAAATGTCATCCAATTGCTATCTTTAGATATGAACCAACCAATCCCTGCAGCATGTAGATAGCCTCTATGTCAGGAGTTCTCAACCTTTTAAAGCTGGGGCCCAGGTCATGCTTCCTCAGACAGCTTCGGTGGCCGGATGACCATTTTGCCCTTCCTCTATCACAAGGCACTTCCTGGCATGGTGGAGGCAGTGGGGAGCCACATGAAAGGTGTTATGGGCCACATCTGGCCTGTGGGCCACAGGTTGAGAATCCCTGCTCTACGTCAGTTATTCTGTGGTAAGAAAAATACCCTAGTGTCATAAGGGGCTTATTCAAAGTAGTAAGGATCAATTAAAGGACAGGAGCTATCCGTAATATATAATAGAATGATCAAACTCTCCTGCCTATAGCGGAGAATTTTGGAAATTATAGTTGCTGTTCATTTTCTTGCAAAGGCTAAGCATGGTATTGTCATTGCAATTTACTGTGAAATACACTGAAGAAATAAGAAACAAAAGGATTTTCTTGAAAAATAAATTTAAATGGATAAATGAATGATTAAATTCTTTGTTCTGAGGCTTAATATACTATGCCAATTAATTAGTTAATCCCATTTTCATTATTAAAATTGCATCCAACAGTTACACCACCACCACCACCCCCCGCAATGTTTTAAAAGATTTGTACACATAAAACAATTGTCTTCTGAATGTAGTCTTTTATAAATACAGGAGAACTACTGTATATAGATGAATAAGGATATAAACTTTAGTTTCAAAATGTACAATTTTTCCAGAAAGAGATGACACTGATTCAAATGGAGAGATGAATGGAGAGAAAATTCAGTGTTAAAAACTCAGTGTGAAATCAGGTTCAAGGTTTTATTTTTTTAATGTAAATTGAATGTAATAAAAATTCTTTTCCATCATGTCAATCCTACTGACATCTTTTGTATTTGTAAAACAGGAGCATGCGCAGCTATTGATTCCAACAAAACACGGAGAAGAATATTAGAAAGAACTCTTGATCTTAAAAGTTCTTTGGAATAGATTATCTCAGAGGAGATAATCTCCTTAATTTGAGTCTCAGTTGTTGGAAATTTCTAAACAGAAATTGAATGTCAGAGATGCTTTTGTTGTGGAGTCCTGCTTTGGCCTGGCGAAAACTGGGATGATCCTTGGAAATTCCTTTCAACTTTACAATTCTGTGTTGATCTAGGGTAGGGTTGGCAAACAGAATCAGTTATAGGGCCAGTTGCCTCTTGGAACTATTCCAAAGGGCTAGCAATCATACCTGTGAAGTATCCCAGATTGGCTGGGATTTTCCGTAATTCAGCGCCGCAAACTCTACTTTCCCGCCGCCATCTGCTGCCATCCTGTAATTTGACAGCGGGGGAAAGTAGTTACTGTTCATCCCCTTCTGCACAGAACCCTTCTGCACATGCGTAGAAGAGTTCTACGCATGTGTAGAAGGGTTCTGCGTAGAAGGTTACTGCGCAGGTCCCGTATTCTCCAGAGCCGCACTTGACAGGTATGCTAGTAATGTCAAGGAGTGGGTCTCTCCTATTATCCACCTCTGATATTGGCCAGAGAAATTGGGTCCCACTTTTGTTTTCTCCATGTAATAGTTATGCAGGAAAACATTCAGTCAGCAGCTGGCTGGTGCCTAAGCAACATGTGGAGGAAATTAAAAACAGAATAGGAATAAAAATAAAGGCTTCCATAATATACTTTAGAATAAACATTACAAAAGATACACAGGACTTGAAAGGAATTAAAATTAAAATTAACCACCACTCCCCTGGTGGCTTAGTGGTTAAGACGCTGAGCTTGGAGACTGGAAGGTCACATTTTGATACCCGAGGGCTGCACTTGGGGACATGAAAGGTGCCTCATTCAGGTGTTCTCCTGAGTGGAGTTTCTACAGCAAAAATCCTTTCAACACAGAGTAATCTCTGGCATGACATTATTTGTTATCTTTTTAAAATATTATCCATCATTCACCATCCTCAACAAGGGAAAAAGCTAGAGCACATTTTGGAAAGTTGTCCTTCTTTATGCAGAAATCACGATGCAAATAATGAATGAGGGAATTCTGCCAACAGCTGGAAAAACTGGGTCATGAAATAATTTTAGTGACATACTACTTTTTCATCTCCAGTGGCAATCCCAGCCTTTGAAAAGTATCAGTATTTATTGTTGTCTGTAAACTTTGACATAGAAAAATGACAGTAAAGTCTAACAATAAAGAGGCAATAGTCTTTTTGTGTGGGAATGTAATAGATTTTCTCAATTTGTGTGATGTTTAACTAATATTCTGTGCATAAGTGTTTAATATATAGAAGTACAACACTGCTTTGTAAAGCTGCATTTCTACACTCCTTTGCATGACAACTGCTTATGTCATTTTGCATTTATTATTTAACTAGCAGAGGACCTGGCATTGCCCGGGGGTACCCTATCCAGGTCAAGGAGAGACCCGGGCCTGCCCGCCCCCCTCCCGAGCTGCCTTACCTTTTTGTCTGCTGTCATCACGGCCGCTCTCTCAGCCCTGCCACGAGGCGCCATCTCAGCCTGACTCTGGCTACCGCTGCTGGCCTCTCCAGTGACTACAGTCAGTGGGTAACCATCACAACCCAGCCCCTCTGTCCTCTTGTGGTTTGTGTCAGGCAGAAGGGAGGCTCCATTTGGGCGGGTGGGCAGAGGACCCATTGGGAGGGGGAGTGGAGGCCTGTGGAAGGAGGCAGCCTGGTACCATCCTCCACCCACCCCCCAGCTGTGGGTTCTCCCTTCCCCCGAGGCATGCCTCAGGAGTGCAGAGGAACCATGCCGTGGTGGCCACCCACCGACAGTAGTCGCTGGGGTAGCCGGAATGGTCGTAATTGCTGCTGTCTGTACTGGTGGCTAGGTCATGCACCACCTGGAATGCCAGGCAGACTTTTGTGCATGCATGGAATTTCGTGCATGCACCACAGCCTGGAACGCCAGGCAGGGTTAGGCACATGTGAGGATTCTCGCGCATGAGCAGTCATCTCCCTTGGTTGTTTCGGACAGCTGGGGGGCATTGCAGCCCCTTTTCAGGGGCAAGGACCCCAAGGCAGGCTGCCGGTTACCCATGCCAGCCACCCCAGATGTTGAAGGTAGGCGTGCACACAGTTTCCAGTACAATCGGTGCAGGGGTGTCACTTTATATGAGGGAGCCCTGTGATGTCACGCAGCCCCAGATCTGGTCAGCTGGGAATTGGTTGAGCTGTGGCAATGACATCACAATCTCCCCTGGTTGGCTTTTTTCCCTTGCTTCTTCTCCTGTGGGTGGGGGCGTCCCCTTTGTGGAATGATTTAGGGGGCATACCCCCTATTGTACACCCCCGCAGTGACCATCTCTTTTGCCCAAGGTATGTATGTGCTGAGTTTCAGCACGATCAATGCAGGGGTGTGGATTTGTATAATAATAATAATAATAATAATAATAATAATAATAATAATAATAATAATAATAATAATAATAATAATAATAATAATAATAATAATAATAATAATAATAATAATAATAATAAATTTTAATTTATATCCCACCCTACTCGGCACAGGCCAACTCAGGGCGGCTAACAGCATTTCAAATAAAGATGCAATATAATTATACAGAAATACAATAGAATATAACAAGGTAACATAAAAATAAGATACAAAATATACAAATTACAAATGTATAAATTTTAAAGCATCAAATCCATCATACACAGCACCAGGAGGGAAAAAAAATCAAACACACACACACACACAACAGGGCTCGCCATCCATGACCAAGCCCAAGGCTCAACGTCCACAATAGAGCCGGGGCTCAATTGTCCATGACAGACCCCAAGCTCCACGTCCACAATGGAGCCAGGGTCAATGTCCCTAATGAGGCCACAATGGAACCCGGGACCCAGCAAAGGCGAGACATGTGTCAACGTCGGCACTGCTTTTGGGGCCGCGGTTCGTACTGCCCCAGCTATGGGCATGTTTTCTACCTCCCAGCAAGGCAGGACTGGGAGAGAAGCGATGGCGCCCATAGCTGAAGCAACTTCCATCCCCATGCTGGTGGTGTGAGCGCTGGGGAGAGCGGGGCAGTCCTCCATTGCTGCAGGCATCTTTTCTACCTCCCAGACTGGTGGGTCTGGGAGAGAAGTGAAGGCGCCCACAGCTGAAGCAACTTCCATCCCCACGCTGGTGGTGTGAGCGCTGGGGAGAGTAGGGCATACAGCACTGGACCTTGATTTTAGTTATATAGATTACATGATCTTTGCAGAAATAGGTGCTAATTTTATCTAATTTTATCTGTTGCCATAAATATTTAATTTTAGTAGTACTGAATCTTCTAGGGTGAAAGTCAGCACAAAGAAATGGATTATGTTTATATAAAAATGTTGAATGAAAATATGTAATAGTTAGGAACCAGAGGAGGAAATGATAGGATTAGCTATTTGTCTAGTTACATTGGCAAAGACAAATGCTAAACACATAGCATATGTGCTAGTGGATTATTCAGAAAAATGAGTAGGAAAATGAGTTAAGAAAAATGAGTTAAGAAAAATACAGTGGAACCTCAGTTAATGTAATTAACACGTTCTCTGCGATGTTTCTTAAAGTGAAAATTACTTTAACCAAGTTTCCCATAGGAATGCATTGAATGCAATTTCCCATAGGAATGCATTGAAAACCAAAATACATTAACCAAAATGTGGTTTCCCATAGGAATGCATTGAAAACCAATTAATTCATTCCCAAAAAATTCTGTAATTCTATTTTCTATGGATTTCCTTTTTTATGTGATTTTTATGTTAACTGAGGTTCCACTGTACTCTGAGTTAGTGGTATACTTTAAAACACACACAGCTTAATATGAATGGCATTCTGTGCTCTCACAAGCACATAGAACTTCACACACAATAATTTTGAGAGATTCCTAGGCAGCAATCATGGCCAAAGCATGCATAGATTTATTTATTTGTTTATTTATTTATTGCAATCATATCCTGTCCATCTGGGATGAACTCCCACTCACTCACTTTTGGGCCCTCACGCAGCCTCAGCCTGCGCTGTTGTGGCCTCCATCCATTCTGTCCCTTGTGTTCATGACACTGCTGTGCGCCCCCCTGTGGTGCCTCTGGCTGCTGTTTCTTCCCAGCTTACCTCTCCACTTTGTTCCTGAGTTGTCATGTTTTATTCCTCCTGCATACTGACTGTGTATTTGTTTTTCCCTTGTTCTTTTGTTTTTCTTGTTACAGGTTTTCACTGTCTGTTCCCATTCGCTATAGTCCCTATCTCTTGGCCTGTTGCGACCTCTTCTTGTTGCTGCCCCTTCCCCTTGGGGAGGAAAATTAACAGTCTGTGGTGGACGAATTATTTTTACCCATTTCAGCTTCTCCACCACCTGAGTCCACTCTGGGAGGCTCAAGGGACCCTAGCAACGTTGTTTCCAACACCCTGCGACCCCTCTGGGCGGTGATATAAGCCAAAACAGCGGGGAAACCTCCTTCGTCAGCTGGAGGTTTTTTGTTACATCACCAACCCAGATTGCCTCCCTGGAGCCTAACAGAGGCACCCGGGCTTTTTTTTAGCATTATCCATCCATTTTCTGGACAACAACAAAAACCGGACAATGAGACAACTTGTATAACCAAGTTTTGTCGTTATCCGGGTTTCCACTGTATCTTCCTTTTGCTTATCTATTCACTTCTATGTGCAATGTGTACATTACTACACTTGAAGGCATCATGCCAGTCACAGCAAACCTAGGTCATTAGCACCTCCACTGACCTCAGGAATAAGAGCAGGTAATGGTTCTATCCAGAGAGCATGTGTAAGGTGCTTAGGAAATGCCCGGACTCTAGCTTCAAGAGAAATAATAGCTTTGCTCAAAATAGACAGATAACTTTTCTCTTTCTCTATGTACTTCAGCACATAAAAAACATCAATTTCTATAGTTTCACACATACTTGGCACAGACAGAGATACAAATAATATTACACATTTCACTAGCAAGTTCACATTGTACTAACAAGCTTTCCAAACTCTGTTATGACATCATCATGGCAAAGCAGCATGACACTGGCATTCTTAAGTACTGTACATAAATAGATGACTTCTCTACTATGATAGATTTGTCAGTATAAATAATCCTTCATTTCTCATGCAGATTGAATCTTTCTGATTACTGTTTCTGGAGCTGATAAGATTTCTGTGCATCTCATCTTTTATTGTTCCTTTAGGGCTAAACTAAGATTACTGTCACAGTAACCTTTACAATAATAGCAATAATAATAATGCCCACTTCCTTTTTCAAAAATGAATTTTGATTACTGGGGAGGCAGAGAGGGAATGGGGAGAGACATAACTGCTAAAGTTGAGGTCCAGTTTATAATAAAATGAAGGTTAAAAATAAGAACTGATTATTTTTGCTCATGTCAGAGCAAAAATAATATAGTCTCCGAGTTCATTGATGTAAATGTTCACTCCAAAAAAAAAAACAACCCTTCAATATTAGAAGTTGGAAAATAGACTGTCTAGGATGGGCATGATACTGTGGCCCAGTGAAAGGAAGAAAGGAAAGGAGAAAGTGTGTGTGTGTGTGTGTGTGTGTGTGCCAACAGTTTCTATCAAATAACACAAGGCCAAAGAAGAATGAATTATTTCTTGAAAAAAGAATTTGAGTTACATTGATCCATATGAGAAAGAAGAAATAAACATTTCTCTTTTTAAACAGCAGTTTCATGACAATGCTTTCAGTCATATTTCTTAGGCAGACTGCAGGAAAGTATAATTGTCACCTCCCTTTCACTCTGTAATGTTCCTTCACTAGCTGAATGTATAAATCAATACTTCTATCATAAAACTTTTCAAAAGTATAGCAAGACCTTCTGGTGTTTCTGGGTCACACTGTTGCACAGAAGACATGCAATTCCAGATTTTCCCTCTTAATGGATGATAGAGTCAATAATTGATGGGATGTCCATGTCACAACACTAATTACTGGGAGGAATGAAATTTGACAGAATGAAGAGCTACTGAAGCAAATTTTAATCTGAGGTGCACAGGAATTCTTAGATAATGTGTTGATGACCAAGTTATTACTAATGACTGAAGCCCTTAAGAATTATTACTATTAATATTATTTCTGCTGTAAAATTCTTCTACCACTGAGTTGTTTCAATGAAGAGAATCCCTGTTCTCAGATCATTCCAGTTAGCCTCTAGGTGGTAACAATCTGAAAATATGTTAAAGACAAGTTGGGAAGGGACAGGAAATGGCAATATGAAACTAATCAATTAGCTTGTTTTGAAAGAGAGAAATTGATATATGCACATCATCAAGGGCTTCTTACAGTACATTCTAAGGTGTCTTGATATTTTTAGGATCTGAGTCAGCTCTGAGTCAGCTTCCCAGAGGTAGCTTTGATGCTTGTTCCTGATTCCTGCTGTCAAAGATCCCCTGCCTTGTTCCGGGTTCCTAATTCTGAAGACTTCCTGCCCGGTTCCTGGTTCCTGTGGACTGTTGTTGTGCCTTGCCTGGATCCTCACTCTTTGAACCTCATCCTTGCCCTGCTCCAACCCCCAAAGGTACTCTGCCTCACCTGTCTCTTGGTCACCTAACTTCTGGCTTGCTTGGAGTATACTCTGACATCTGAACTAACCCTATATCCCTAACTACCTTGGGTTTGATTTTGAACTTGTGTTGAGTGGGCGGGATATAAATTGAATAAATAAATAAATAAATAAACTTGGACTCTATATTGTGATGTGGTAACTGTTTAGCTTGTTTCCTGGTTACCCTGAGTCCTGGGGCTTGTGTCATTTGCTGGACTCGGGCAGATATCTAGACCTAGGATTTATAGTCTTCAAAGTGAACACACACACATGTATACATGAAACATTTTTGTTTACAAAAATGCAAACATTTGCAAGTTTTTATATAAACAAACAGACTAAGTAAATTCTTATTGGGCTAAACCAGACAAATTTAACAGGTACAGTCAGTGGTGCACATTAAAAAAAATAAATCCTACCATACTGTGTGCATGGCCATGTGACTGGATGGGCATGGCCTGTTTCCATGTGACTGTTCTTCGCTATAGAGCTATGAAAATAGAAGCCTATTTTCATCACTCTATACTGAACTTCTGAAGCAACTTCTGAAGCCATGTCCAAGGCTTTTCCAGGGCTCTGTTTTACACTGAAGCACATCCCTAGGAAAAGCCTTGGACGAAGGGGGAAATGGAGCTAGCCCCCTCTGAACCCTCTTCTAGGAGGAGGAAGAGGTGGGTGGGGCAGGGAGGAAACAGCCATTTTTATTACCGGTATGTTGTACTGGTCCAATCTGGCTCATGCCCCTCACTGAGTACAGCTATTCCAACCATGGGGAATATTGTGTTGTACTTGTTTACAACATAGCTGCTAAAATGAGGAACTTCTCAAGGGGAATCGAGAGAGAGAGAGAAAGGGAGATGCCAACTCAAATTCAGCATCACTTAATATCTAGGGATTCCAACCCAGCATTTCAAAATACTAAGCATCCGTGTCAGTTCTGTTTTCTCCTAAGCCCCCACTTTGAATTTCAAGGTACAGGTGCTAGCTTTAAAGTACAGTCTGCTTTGTGTGTATGTGAGTTTATGTGTAAAAAAGACAGTGAAAGGCAACCAATGTGGGACCCTAATGTGAGGAAAAACCAACGTATCTTATGTACTGGAAGAATGAGGCGGGGGGGTCATCTTTGTTCCTTTGTAACATGCCTGTAAGCACACTTCTGCACATGATACTCTGAAGTAAATTCCCTTATTACCAGAATAGAACCTCGATTATTTGATGTAAGTTGAAAATTATCTGGAGCCATAATATTTCTATTCCCTGGGTAGAGCTACACGTTTAGCTCTACCCAGGGTAGAGCTACACATTTAGATCTACCAAGGGTAGAGCTACACATTTAGCAGGTGATCTTCGCTTGTTTTTTCAAAAAAGCAATACTATTGACTATTTTTGAATTTTCTCCAGTGCTGTTACTAAGTTCAAATATTACATCTACACAAATATTTAAGAATTGCTAGAATCAGAAGTGTATTGTACATGCAAATATTTATGTTCTGCCTACTTAGTTTGTATTCAATGGAAGTCATTGCTTATGCACATATGTTCCTGCCATCTTGAAAAATGTAGGCCATAACTTCAGTGAACTGAGTGAATGATGGGAACTGCAAAGTATACTATTACAGTGATTATGTATGTACCAAATAATGGATAGTTAGATGCTTCCCATTTGCAATAAATTACCCTTAAATTACCCTTGCCTTGTACATTGCATGATCTTTCTGGGCAATGTCTAGGATTAGGTAATTAATTAGATTAGTAGAGTTATACAGAAAGAGAATTCAAAGTCTTTAAATTAATCCCCAAATTCTAAGCTTTAAAATGATCTTCCTATACTCCATTGTTTAAATATAAAATTCTGCCTCATACATCCTCTTCCTCTGGGAAAACCTTTAGCAGAGAAACCTTTACAGAAAGACAAGAGAAAAAGAGAAGAAAATAGGAAAGAAGAAAGCTCTAGTTTAGAACATTTAGTGTCTGTAGCAGCTATTATGAGAACAGTACAAACATTACTTTATAAATATTATGGTAACCATTATGTATGACTATCCCTGGATGCAAAACCCCCCCCAAAAAACCCCAGTTATTTCACAGCACAATTAATTAAAATTCTGCATGTGAACTAACTAGGCCCTGACCTGCTGGTTCAAATGTTCACAATACCCCAGAACCCACTAAACTTGTAACAATGTATCTATACTTTGGAATGTTCCTTTTGGTAAACCTGTTCCATATAACAGTTCCATATAACATGATAATATAACAGTTATTGTTTTACTCTCTTTAGAGGCCCTTTTAAAAAAATCAATATTTCAGCTTTTGAAGCTGGGATTCCTTAATAAATATTTTTTTAAAAAATTGGGTGGCACCAAACATTCTCCTTCAAGATAAGCAAAGTTTTGTATTTTCAATTCATATGAGCTATTTTTAATTTTAGGACATAAAAGGCCAAATGTTTTTGCAAGCAGGTAAAACAGTTTTACTTTTTAAAAAGCCATAATACTCTCTCTCTCTCTCTCTCTCACACACACACACACACACACACAGTAACTTGACACAGCGCAAGAGTAAACTGTGTGCCTAACCTAAGCCAAGTTTAGTGATGATCCAAAATTCAGTTTCAAAGTTACAAACATTATTTGGAATGTCCCTATTTCTAGAATTGCTTTGTAAAATTTGTTTTGCTCTGCTGCACAATAAGAGAGCTGCATTCCCATGTGGCTATAATAGAAGGACCCAGACTTACAGTGGATTTACCTCTTGAGAAACAGATTTCTTGTCATATGAGTGGAAGAAATTATTGCTTGACAGTTGTTTCCACATAACAATCAGCTGGGTGGTTGAGTGATCTAACTTCATGTCAGTTTGTTTCTTATAGAAAGCAGCATTATGAAATATCAAGTCCAAGTGGGTAATAAGACAAAATTCTTAAGAGCAAAACATGCCAAATTCACTTACCCTTTATAAAAAAATGGAACAGGGGTTCTCTATCTTACCACACCATGGGCCGAACAACTCCCCCTCAGACAGCTGAGCAGGTTGGACACGTGGTTTCTCCCTGCCACAAAGGTGCATTTGCACATGTGCAGGCACATTTGTGAATGTGTGGGTGCATCTGCTTCCACTTCCATTGTTGTCACCAAGGGCCAGATGGAATGGTGTTGTGGGCTGACGTTGGCCCGCGGGCCATAGGTTGTGAATTCCTGCAATAGAGAATCAAGACAAATTACACTTTTTAAAAGAGTCTGTTCTACAGGAAGAAAATGCATCTACCTTTGGTAGTTTTCAACTGACTGGACAGACAGAGTTAGGTAGCTGGCTGCAAAGACAGAGGTCGAGGGCTCAATTCCTCAACATGCTTTGCTTCCCAAGAGCAGAGCCATCGTATGTAGGCTTGGCTAAAGTACACAGTCCCAAGGTTTCCCACAAGGAGGGGATGGTAAACTACTTCTGATGACTCTGTACTTGGGAAGTGTGCAGAAATCTGCTTGTCAGCACATAATGTGTGTAGTTTTTTTTTTTAAAATGAGGAATGGAAACTCAATCATGACAGCCAGAAGTTTGAAGATTTTGATTTCTCCATCACTATCTCTTCTTTAGCTATGGAAAGAGAATAAGGAAAATAAAAAACTTAAGAAATAAACAAAACAATAACAATTGGAATTCTCCTTCTGCTCAGAAGAAATAACCATATACCTTTCACTTTTTAAAGGCCAAGTGGCAAGCAATTGTTTGCACAGACTCTTTAACAACTCAGTTTGTTCATAAGTGATGGACAGAAATGTAATTCATCTTCATGCCTATCATTTATGTCAAGGGGTGGCTCAATTATGAAGCAAAGCAATTATTTGAGGAGTGCCACCCATGGTAAATCTACAGCTTTAATGTCAGTCTAGAAAGTTGCTGCATCAGCTGCTGCTGCTTCACAGAGTTCACCAGAGCAGATTGGATCCTAAATGCAAATTTACGACTAAATTAGGATGAACACCTATGAATAACATTATTTACACCTAGGTTCTCCTCCTGTTTCTCCTATTCCAATAACCTCGGTTGCTACTCCTTCCGCCGCCTCCTCCAGTGGTTGGGTTGAGTGTTGTAATCTCTGCATAGTCTCTACATTTTACTCCTCTGGTGGATGATATGCTTTCATGCTGCTGCTATACTCCCTCCATGTCATCCTCAACTGTGTGTGGTTGTTTCTACCATAGCAAGATGCTAGAGTGGCCCTTCTCTTCCTATATCAGAAGGTTTGAAACATTGGGCCAACCCATATATATGCATTTGCCATGAAAATAATTCTGAACAAAGTAATCTAAAGGCATGGTGTGGGGAAACTTGAAGCCCTCTCTCTCCTGGGAAAGAGGGTGTTGAAGGAATACAATGAACCAATCAGCTTCAAGTATATTTGCATACAACATAAACAGGATACTTCCGTGGTTTTCTCTTAAACACAGTTTTAAAAAATAAAATTGAGGCACACAAGGCTAAAACAGTAGACATTTAAGTGATTAAAATGTAAAAAAACAGTTCCATGAAAAATCACCATAATATGAAACGCAGTCAGCAGTGAATAGGGGGAAACTTAAAATAGAATTATTACAATAAGCCTGACCTTCTGCCTTCTTCCCCATGAGGGGAAGCAGTCGTGCTAAGGGGAGTGCCTAGGGGTGGTTCTTCTTCCACCAGGGGGAGCCCAACACTCCTCCTCTTCTCTGGTTTTGGTATAAGGCATATACCTCATGAATAATAGTATAATACAATAATATACAGGAGATTTACATGCCCCTTGATTTTTTAAAAAAAATACGGAAGATTATAAAAAATACATGATGGCGGGAAGATGGGATAAGTTACAGGGTTTTCCCAGGCAATACGGGATACTTGACACCTATGATTTTTTGTCGTTGTTCAGTCACACTGTGGATTCCAACTCTTTGTGACTACATGGACAACTACACTCCAGGCACCCCTATCCACAACATCCCACAACCCACCCAGCTTTGTGCCCATTGTGTCAACAATGCCATCTAGCTAACTCATTCTCTGCCGCCCCTTTCTTCTTTTTCCCTTAACCTTTCCCAGCATCATCTCAGCATCCTCTCTTTTCATTTGATGTCCAAAATACTTTAGCTTCATCTTCAATATTTGACGTTCCAAGTAGCAGTAGGGGTTGATTTCTTTTAAAATCAACCTAATTGTTTTCTTTCCTGTCCAGGGTACTATCAAAATTCTCCTCCAGCACCAGATCTCAAAAGTGTTATTCTTCTGCCCTCAGCCTTCCTTATGGTCCAGCTCTCACAACCATACATCATTTCTTTGACTATGCAGACTTTTGTTTGCTAGGTAATGTCTCTACTTTTAACTATGTTCCCCAAATTCCTCATAGCTTGTCTCCCAAGAATTAGTCACCTTTTTATTTCATGGCTGCAATCACCATCTGCAGTGATCTTGGATCCTAAGAATGTAAAGTATGTCATTGCTTCAACTTCTTCCCCATCTATTTTCCAGGGACTGATAGGGCCTGTTGCCATTATCTTGGTTTTCTTGATGGTGAGTTTCAAGCCAGCTTTTGCACTCTCTTCTTTCAACCTAAGCAAGAGCTTCTTTAGATCTTCTTCACTTTCTGCCATTAGGGTAGTATCATCTGCATATCTCAAATTGTTGATGTTTCTCCCAACAATTTTAATTCCAACTTGTGATTCATCCATCCCTGCATTGCACATTATGTGCTCTCCATATAATTTATATATGGAGGGTGACAAAATACAGTCTTCTCTTACTCCTTTTCCAAACCACTCTGTCATTCTGTATCCTGTCCTAACTGTTGCTTCTTGATTCATGTACAGATTTCTCATGAGACATGTAAGGTGTTCTGGTATTCCCATCAATTTAATTATTTGCCACATTTTATTGTGGTCCACACAGTCAAAGGCCTTAGTGTAATCAATAAAACAGAAGTTGACTTGTTTCTGGTATTCCTTTGTTTTCTCCATGATCCAACATCTGTTGGCAATTTGGTCTCTAGTTCCCCTGCCTCTTCTGAACCCTGCCCGCACTTCTGCTAGTTCTGTTTCCATGTGTTGCTGAAGTCTATCCTGTATTATCTTGAGCATGACCTTGCTAGCGTGTGGGATGAACACAATTGTTCGATAATTTGAGCATTCTTTGGCATTGCTCTTTTTTGAGATTGGAACATATACTGACCTTTTCCAATCCTGTGGCCATTGCTTTGTTTTCCAAATCTGCTGTCTTATAGAATGCTAAGAGAAAGCTCAGAACAAAACTTCAGGAAACCCTATACTACCTGTAGCCCCCAGCCACTCATTTCCTTTCCCCTTTGGGTGACTAGAAATGCCTGAAAACTGTGTAGAGTGCAAGAATCTATTTTCACATTCCAGAAATGCTGTAAGGCATATCTAAACTGTTAAGAAATGTGTTGAAAGATTCTGATGGTGTTGTTTATTTAAGGAAACATGTTTACCATTTTGTCTTTGTTGTGATAGAGTTTAATATGTATTTGCTGTACTATGGTCCGAAGTTTCATGAGAATTTGGGAAGGTTCTGAATGAGAAGTGCACGAGACAGAGGTATCAATGGTTCCAACGTTTTTTCCCAACTGTCAGTTCTGATCGGAAATAACTACTCTTATTCCGAATAAAGTTGTATGTTTGGCCCATATTGCTGGCTGCTGCCTATTATTTGCAGAACACTAAAGATGGGCAAATAAATTTATAGAAAGCTCAGCTGTGCCCACAACATACGTGCTGTATGTAAAAGTCTCCCTTGCTCAAAAACCAGTTATATCAACTGTAGGGGGGCACTGTCTGTGTCTGCAGATGTTTCCATGGTCATATGGTACTCATGACTTAGATGCCAGAGTGCACAGAATTCTGTTATCTTTCCCACCAAAGTACCTATTTATCTACTTGCAATTCCTTGCTTTTGAGCTGCTAGGTTGGTAGGAGCTGATAGAAGTGTTTCCCAACCTTTGGTTCTTGGACTTCATTTCCCAGAAGCCTAAGTCAATTCCCCAATGCACTGATCAGCCAATGTACTGACTTAAGCTTCTGGGAATTGAAGTCCTCCTGTGGGGCATGGGCCCCACTTTGGGAACCACTGATCTATAGGGATTGTTATATGAACATGTAGAGGGGCAGATTAGGATCAGAGCTCAAAAATGTATGCTTTTGGCTAGGGCAATTCAGGGTGTGACAGTCCAAATAAATATTTTTCCCAAGATTTGCTCAGGATTGAATCTACTTCAGCCTGTAGTCTCAATGCCCTCAATGATGCTCAAATTCAATCACTTATTTCTATCCAACCTCCTCTCAATTAAGAAATCCTAGGCAACTTATAAAGTATGTGAAAGATAAATGCTGACAATTAAATATATATTAAGTTGTTATTATAGTAATTAAATGACTTGTACAAATAATTGAATCACTTATTTATTTAAAAATTGACTATAAACATTTTAATAATAACAATTGTGTGCTGTCAAGTTCATTCTGACTTATGGTCATCCTTTCCAGGGGTTTCTAGGTAGTGGTTTAATATTCCCTTCTGCTGGCAGAGCCCTGGGACTGTGTAGCTTGCCCATGACTATATTGGCTTCATTTTCTATAATACTTATTCTGTGCAAAGGAACCAATGCAAAAATTTAAAATTCATGTTGTCATGGTAATCTTGTGGAGAAGTTACTCTTTTAAGTTACTTTGGGTAGATGTAGGTTGAATAACAAGCAGAAAGGGCCAATCCGTGTGAAAATGTGAAGCAATAAGAAAAACCGTTTGAGGCGAGAAATATGGAAAACAGCAAAGTCTTCAAAGTTAATAATTGATATTTAATTGTTGTAAATTAAGTTGTAAGTTTTTAAAGGTCAAAAAAGGAGTTGTTTCTTCACAAAAGGTTTGATATACCTTAATCATATTGCATAATTGTTTTACCTTACTATATTGTTTTTAACTTTCAAATGTACTGGTTTTTATGTTCTCTTTGTGTACTTTTGTCATCCTGTGGAATCCCTCAATTTAATCTTAATAATTTTTTGTGAATAATTTGCATATGTAATGTTATACTGGTCTCCTCGATGTATTTAACACATTTAATATATAATTCAGTTTGATTCACTGAATTTTTATATTTTTACCACATTTAGATTTCTGATTTCCTGAAGAAAGATTAATCTGAAAATTTTGATTGATCGGATCAACTTTGAGATCATATTCATTGGATTATTGAATAATTGTTTATTTGAAATTAATTGTGAAGAAACAGACCGTAGTTCAACTTTTGAAAAATATACTTTAGTGAAACTTTTGTGAAGAAACAACTCCTTTTTTGACCTTTAAAAACTTACAACTTAATTTACAACAATTAAATATCAACTTTGTTGTTCCCTAAAATAGACACAAAGGGGGTGGGGGGTGGGGATTTGTTTTTCTTTAGTGGTGGTGGAGGGATCCTAAAATTATCAACTTTGAAGACTTGTTTTGCTAGATGTAGGTTGAGACAGCGAGCTCTCACTTTAAAGCACACTGGCATGTCAGGCTGTCGGTCTGACATGGCTAAGTGATGCACAGTTAGATCCCTTATCTCCCCAAGCATTCTTGAGGTAGGGGTAAGAATGAATGTCCAGGACTGGACATCCTCCAAGATGTGCCTAGCAACAATGCACCTGCAGGCCCACATGAGCAATGATTGACAGTCACCAGCTGTGAACCCCACGAGGGAGCTGATGAGCTGTCATTCCATTCCTAGGGTGGAGTAGTTGTCAATCACCCAAGGGAGCAGGACACCTGCAGGATGCCCCATGAGGTCACCAAATTCCAGAAGGAGAAGGTCAATTCCTCCTTGCTAATGAAAAGGACCCAGTTTGGGAGCCAAGACAGGCACTCTTTGAGGAAGGGCACACCCCTTGCCGCCCACAATCTTGAAATCAGTGGGAGCTTTTGATGCTCAAAATGATAATTCACCGCTAACAGCCAGCCATGGAGGGCTTTGCCCTCACAGCAACTCTCAAGAAGATTGTACTAGCTTAGAGATAAGCTAGAATTTTATTATTTTACTAGTTTGTTTCCAGTGCAGTTAGATTTATTCTGTTATATGTATCCAGTATTTTACTATATTCAATAAATTCTAAAAAGATAGCATTTGCCTCATCTGTCACCTGCCAGAAGGCGGAAGCCCAGCAGACCTGAAACAAGAGCCGTGGCCATTGACAAAGCCACACCCATCTCATAGCCTCATCATCAAAAATCTTCCAGAGGGTGAGAAGCAGCTCTGTCTGTCCGTTAAAGAAAGGGGAGTGGCAATTATAAGCTGAGTGCCATAGGCATCAGTATTAAAAAGCCTATCTTTTGCCAAGCTACTAAAGTTACCTGCATTAAGCAAGAGGCTACTCTTTCCAGTTCCAAAGAAGCGGGTTTGGGGTGAGGCTTGTTCACTTAGGCAGGGCGAGTCACAAAACCAAAGCCATTCGCCTTGCTGTGGGTGACCCAGAAAATTCCAGGGTGCCCCTGTTGCCTCTGTGAGACTTCCTCACCCTTTCCTGACACATGCTAGAACTCTATGGAGGTCAGGGAGGGAGATTGGATCCATACATTAACTGAAGTAAATTATTTTCCAAATAGGCATTCAGTGAAATGGATATACTATTTAGATGTGCAAAACCTGGAAATTGTATGGAGGAAAATGGGATTAGATCTTATAGAAGAGATTGTACACTCAGATACTTCATTTTCAAATGGACACCAGTGTTGTAACACAACATGTGAAGGGCTTATGGTGATAGAATGAGTCTCTTTATTAAAAAGTCCTTAAACTAGAGGACAGAAAATTGAATTCATGCAATGGAAGAGTAATTCTAATTCTAATGAAACACACTCAGTCAGGACTTCTAAACACTTACATGGGGAAGCCTTTGAATAATGATGAGCTGATTAAACACAACATGAAAGGCTGAAAAAGAGAAGGTAGAGAGAAGGGGGGAGAGAACACATTATGTTTAAATACTCAAGCTGGTCTAATTTAAGATAGTGATACTTCAAATGTATCTACTCCATAATTAAATGCAACCCATATACTTTAAAAAATAACATTATTATTATGTTATCCACCTTGGTTGAAGTGCTCACTGTTTATGCAAATTTTAGAATTTCACAGAACTCTTAATCAGTCCAGGTTATTAATGAAAAAAGGATTTCTTAGGAAATTTTCCTTGCAATATAAATGCTTGAAAAACCCATAATCAAATACTGGAAGTTTCAAACAAAGCCCCCACCCCACCCCCTTTGTGTCTATTTTAGGGGACAACAAAGACCCTAGCCCTTTCATCCAGACTTGTGTGCAGGAGATCAGAGAGTAAAGTGTGATTAAAAGATGCAGGGAAAAATAGTAAAAAAAAATCTAATATATCATAGGTGTGTGACATTTGTCAAATGTTTGCCCTTAGTGGGGAAAAATCTTCCTTCTTCTCACAGGATGACAAGGTGTGATCTCGTTACCTTACAGAATTACAGTAATGCACTCTGTATGAAACTGGCAGTAAGATTTTTAAAGTAAACACTGCTAGCATTATCTTTCCCACCCTTTTGCCTTTGCCATTGTTCGTCAAGGAAAGATGGCTCCCAATAAATTACCTGAACTAGACTATGAGCCTCAGGCTAGGGATGCCAGATAAGCAGCATCCTTCTCCATGAGACTGCAAGCCCATAGGTAAGATGGGAAATCAAGATCCAGTGAAGTTACAGGGGCAGACAATGGCTGGAAGGAAGCTAGAACCTCATCTGGACCAGCTGGTTGTGGGAAGGCACACAATGGCAATCCAGGTATTGAATGCAGATAAAATTGACTAACCAGATAATATAGCCACACAGAATCAGTGTAAACATTTTTAGAAACTAGACATGCAAAGAAAAGAAGAACCAATCCTTTTTAGAGATGAGGGCCATGCAGCTGTAGCAATTGTCGTCATTCCTGGGTTCTCACCCACATGTATCAGGGCCGGTAACACATGGAAAACTTTCCTAGGCCTCATGCTGTTGTTAGGAATGCTCACAGGCTGGAGGTGTTTTATGTTGTTTTCTGCAAGAAGCTTGTACTGCTCTTGCCAGTATTTGTACAACAAGGTCATGATTCACTGCACTCTTTGGCTTTTGCCAGTTGACACAATGGACCCATATACATGTATTCATTGGCTCTTTTTCCATTCCTATCCACTGACTCCTAGCTTTTATGGTCTGAAAATGTTACAAAAACAACACAGAGACAAACACCCTTACACCATGGGTCTACTCTAGTGTAATTTAATACACTAAGCAACAGGATTTCTACTCCTCTATCTGGGACATGAATGTGGATAATAATCAGCTGATGATTTTATTAAATCTTACCACATTGGACTAGGATCAATGGAGAGGAAAGATGTACAGTTACTACTCCCATTCATTTTAGACAACTAATAGTAATAAGTGATGAGAGGCATAGTCCATTAAGAAGGAAATGTTGAAGAACATTGAGAGATGTAGCTCATTGGCATCTGTACAGTTGCCTGCTCTTGTTCTATTCAATGGAGGTAAGACACTTTTTATGAATCCCTAGGTGTTTTTCACACATGTCCTATTTGAAATACAAAAGGAGACATGAAAAATAGGAGCAAGGAGTAGGAGAGAGGGTAAAAATCCCTAAAACCTAACATTCTTCATGACGTTATGTTGGACAACAGCCACACTTCTTTTCCTCTCAAGACCAAACAAATGTGTAAGATAGAGTAGTACAGTTCTTCTCAGATAGCATTACCTGATGCCTTCATTTTTCTTTAGTGGTAGTGGGGGATCCCATAATTTTTTAGAATTGTTTTCAGCATTAGAAGATCTTTGCACAATTTTATCATGGCATATTGCCTGGTTTCCATTTTTAAAAAATGGTTATATAAATATATAAATATACTACCCATTTAGCATGAGCCACCCTCGTGTTGCTGTTAATATAAAACAATAAAACAAAAACAAAGAAAATTTAAGAATATAAGAAATGTTGTTTTGTGCATGGTTGGGGAAAAAACTTAGGTTACAGGGTAGTCTTCAAATATAATTACTCAATAAGTAAATTTACCCTTTTCAGCTTTGGAGAAATGTACTGAGTATTATTACCACAGTAGATTGTCCAGGTTACTACTGAGACCTTTCAGGGTGGCCTCAGGACAAGACTTACTTCTGTCTGAGGTCAAGATGGGCAGCTGTAAACCTCACGGCTTTTCTATACAAATGTCATCCCTTCACAGATGGATTTTGTCTGAGTGTTGAGATAAAAGTAAGTTCACAGTTATTATTAGCAGCAGCATGCCTTGGAGATATGTGCTTTTCAGGAGACTTTAAATAAATTGAGATCAGGCATATTGGGCTACTCCTTACCGATATGAGCTGTCAGAAATCACAGATCTGAACCCACCCTTGTAGGTTTGCTATCTTTGCTCATTCTTCTCTTATAGAGTTTCTGTGACTGATACTTGTATAACAGGGATAAAACCCCAATGGTGCCTTCAGAGTGGTGGAATTTGCTATCAATTAAGGGCACAAGGTACACACATTTAAACATGAATGGTTCTATAGTTTAAATATATGAAGAATTGATATTTGAAGCCTTTTGTGCTCCCTGAGAATGTGGACAAGGCTCTTGGAGGGGTGAAGGATATCAATATCTGTTGGGCACTTGTCATTCATGTCTCATAAATGTTCCAGGGAGGAACTGGCCAAGTGAATAAGATGAATGGTGAATACCTCCTTGTATTAAAGTAGGATTCCAGCATGCTTAAAGGAGGCTATAATAAGACTATTTCTAGAAAAACCTTTGGATCCCATGGTAATGGATAATTAGTGGCATAGTCTCTATTGTTCCTTACTTAGACAGGTTATTGTAGGTGCTGTGGCTTCTCAACTCCAGGGGTTCCTGGACAGATTGCCTAGATCTATTTCAATCTGATTTCACTCCTAGTAATGGGATGGGGACTGCTTTAGTTGATGACCTACATCAGGAACTGGCCAAGGAGAGTGCGTCTCATGGGTTCTCCTGGACTGCTCTGTAGGTTTTGATACTACTGCCACTATTCTTTGTCCAATGCAAAAATACATTTCTCTTGCAACCTTGATCAGTCCAGCACCTCTTGATATCTAAGACTTGAAAAATAAAAGATTTGGCAGCTCTAAGGATAACTATGACTAGCATTTTCTCCTAACCTGAGCGCTGTGCTACTTTAAGGGAAGAGGATAGAAAAATCACCTCTTCACCCATTTCTAAGGGGAAAGTCTCTAGAGCAGGGGTCCTCAATCTTTTTAAGCTTGGGGCCAGGTCACGCTCCCTCAGACTGTTGAAGGGCCAGACTGGTGCCCCCTGTCCCCCTCACCATTCCCTTGCTTACCAGCCTGGGGGAGCTGTGTCGCATGGGTGACGGAAACACACCTGTGGCCACCAGAACACCCCCAGAGTCACCAGAAACATGCCTGTGGCTACTACCACCACTGCCACTGCTGCCACCTCTGCTGCCTCAATCCTTGATTCCTCCATTTGATTTATTGTGTCCCTAAGAACACTCCGTAGCAGTGTGGATGTTGCAAACCTTACAACATCTGCCCTTCTATGGAGTGCCATTAGGGACATGCCAAGCCAAGTGGAAGAGACAAGGATTGAGAAGGAGGTGGCAGAAGCAGTGGCTGGAGCGAGGGTGTAGGCTGGATAATTTGGAGCCATGGACTGGATCCAGCCCGCGGGCCATAGTTTAAGGATCCCTGCTCTAGGAGCAATCAATCTGTTTTAGCCAGATCCACAATAATAGGAACTCTTTCCCTACATCAACTGCTTTGCAATCCCAGACTGTAGTTGAGATATAATCTGTTCATCCTGAATATCAGAGCAAGATTTATTGACAGATTTCCACATACACTTGCAAACTGCCCATGGAGATGAATCTATGTAGTGCTTAAACCTAATCTACAATGGATTTCCAGCATTAAGCTTTCACAAAACTGGAACACAGCTAATTTCTTCTGTAAAATGATTTATGAAGGGCAATATTTATTCCCATTGGCCATTTGTATGTTTTAAAATGATTCACACACAAGATAAATGTGATCAGGTTGGGCAGCTAATGTATCATGAATTGATTATCACCAAATAAGGGTACACTTTCTGGCTGATACACACACTGCTATTTTTATCTTATTTCTCAAAACCTTGCTGTTTGTAGCAGGCTTCTAAATGATGAAGAAATTGGGGAAATGCAGATTCTTTTGCAAATTATTTTTAGAACAGAGAAAAGACCTCTGTCTTCAACAGATGGATATTATTAATAAATTATTCAGCTAACATCTCTTATAACTTAGAATTTATTGGGAGAGAGCAGGGAGCGGGAACCAGGGGTTGAACTTTCAGATAACAGGAACAGACAAAGAAAGAGAGAGAGAGAGAGATGAAATATGACTGGTACAGAATCTAAATGTATGTTAAGACATTTCTACAACTTTTAAAAGATTCGTTGTCCACATGCTTAACTGACCCAATGACGGAATCAAGGTCCATACAGATGGCTTCAACCTGAGATCTCAAATAAGCTGCAGAATTTTCACAAGTCTTGATCTTCGACTGAAGTAGCAGATCATCATGACTGGAGAAACTGAGGTCCCTGAAAACTCTATTTCATTCTGTCTGATGATTTTCTGCCTCACAAATTTGCTTGATACAATATTCCCTTTTTGGCGGACCTTACAGCCTTTAAATATTCTCTAGACACATTTCTCAATGTGGTCAAATTTTCACCCAAGACCACGTTCCTCCATTTGCACTCTAGCCTCCTCCACATAGAGTAGGGGTGCCCAAACTTTTCAGGCTGCAGTCTGATCATGTGGTTCAGTGTGCCAGTAATGTGGTTCCTCCCATCTGAAGGAGACATAAAGCATGCATTGCAGGGTGCATAACATGCCCATGCATGTGCAGAACGCTGCTGTAAATGACCCATGGCTGTCATCAATGCATTTACAACAGCCATGGGTCATTTTAGGCAGCATTCTGCACATGTGCAGGATGAGTTCATTATTCACCCACACATGCATGTTTTACCTCTGCTTCCAGTAGAAGTGCAGGCAGTATGGGTCAGATGAATTGGCATATGGGGTTTGATCTGGCCCACATGCCATAGTTTGGGCACCCCTGCCATAGAGTTATGAGAAGGACAAATGGACTATAAAACCACATTTAATTTAAATTTAATTTAATTTTCACGCTTATATACCGCTCACTCAGGCGAACCCGACTCAGTGCGGTTTACATAGCGGACAATAATACAAAATATAGTAACATAACATACAATAAATACAGCAAAAAATCAATCACCAAAAGTACAATTACAAATCTCTGTCCGTAAAAATTACAGAAATATCTATCTATCTATCTATCTATATCTATATCTATATCTATATCTATATCTATATCTATATCTATATCTATATCTATATCTATATCTATCTATCTATCTATCTATCTATCTATATATACTACAATATGCACTACATGTGCACTATAATACAGTTTCTAACAATACATCAAATAAGGTACAATACAATAAAATCCTAAACATCAGTTAATCACATCAAAGAGTACACAATATAAAAAAAACTTCAAAGCATCAAATAACAATATAAAAATATACCCAGCACAGCCCTTTTAGTCCTTCCAGAAGGGGTGGGGGGTGGGTGGGACAAAAGCGTGCACAAGTCCTGGAGCTCCAAGCTGACCAGCCTCCTTGCCTCCCCCGAGGCCCAGACCATGGCAAGTCCAGCCGCCCGCCGCGGCTGGCCCCAAGTCCTAGCCAACAATAAGAAGATGGTAGCGAGGCATCCCGGGGGGCCAGCCAGGACAACCCGCAGCATCTCCCACCTGCCTCCACTCCCGGGAGCAGGTGGTGTGGGCTCCCGGGCGAGACAGGGAGTCCCTCTCCACGATGGCGGCATCTCCCCTTTTTCTGCTCTCTGGGCGGGCCGGCCCAGAGAGCGAAGTCAGCTGTGGGGTGGTGGTGGCTGGAATGGAGAAAAAAAGGTGGACTATGTTCTCTTTCTTCATTTCCAGCTTTTTCTGAAATATTTGTATTGTTTATGATATCAGAAACAATGGAGAGAAAATATGTGTCATGTCCATGATGTTAATAATTACCTGCTGTCAAATGAATTCTGACTTATGACAACTTTTCCAAAACTTTCTGCAGAGATATCACACAGGAGTAGTTTACCATTTCCTTGTCCTGGGGATGCTCTGGGGACTGGGCAGCTTGCCAATGGCTAACACAGTCTAGCTTTTCTCCCGAGAGGTACAGTGGGGAACTGAACTCCTATACCTAAATCACTGAGCAAGTTATCCTGTCCAAAGGTAAAGGTAAAGGTAAAGGTTACCCTTGCTGGAAAACCATTCATATCTGACTCTAGGGTAAAGTGTTCATCTCTGTTTATAGCCAAAGAACTGGCACTGTCTGTGTCTGCAAACAATTCTGTGGACATGTGGCAGGCATGCACATAATGCTGTTTACCTTTCCACGGAAGTAGTACCTATTTATCTACTTGTAATTTCTTGCTTTCAAACTGCTAGGTTGGCAGGATCAGGGACAGAGACAAGAGCTCACTCTATTATGCAGCACTTGTGTCTTGAACTGCTGACCTGCCAACTTCCCAGTTGTCAAGTTGATGAGATCCAGGAAGATAAACAACTGGAACAAACTGAGGTTCTCTCCCTTAATATGGTTGATGAGGTGCATGTAGATGAACAATTTGCAGGAGAGAGGCGATTCAATAATGAGAAATACAGAGAAATTGATTTGTGATGCACATGAAAACTGTATGGTGACTTGCCTGCCAGGTGCAAAAGTTGCAGACATCACAAGAAATCTAGATAGATTGTTAGAGAGAACTGGGAACGAGCCAGTTGTCATGGTACACGTTGGTACCAATGATGTTGGGAAGGCCAAGCGGTCTGTCCTGGAAGCCAAATTTAGGTTGTTAGGAAGAAGACTGAAGTCCCGGACTTCCAAGATAGCATTTTCAGAAGTGCTGCCTGTCCCTTGCGCAGGACCTACCAGGCAGGAAGAGCTCAGAAGCCTCAATGCGTGGATGAGGCGGTGGTGTTGAGAGGAGGGCTTCAGATTTGTCAGGAACTGGAGAACATTTTGGGAAAAGCCAAATCTGTTCAGGAGGGATGGGTTGCATTTGAACCATGATGGGACCAGATTGCTGGCACTCAACATCAAAAAGGCTGCAGAGCAGCTTTTAAACTGATAACTGGGGGAAAGTCGACAGGAGCTGGGCAGCATCCGGTTCGGGAAAGTGTGTACTTGAGTAGTGAGGAGGATGTAAAAATTACTGAGCAGAGCAAAGAGCTAGTCACCAGCACTCTAGCAGAAGGATGCAAGAGGCAGTCTAACAATGCAACTGGACTCAAAAGACTGTATCAGGAAAGCATATATAAATGCTTGTATACAAATGCCAGCCATTCGCCCCACCGAGAGCCCTTCCAAGCCCGGGAGCCAACATCTCCAGCCGGGCCAGGGAAGAGGAGGAAGATCAGCCGGGCGGGGGGAGGAGGAGGCCAGCCATTCGCTCCACCGAGAGCCCTTCCGAGCCCAGGAGCCAACATCTCCAGCCGGGCCAGGGAAGAGGAGGAAGATCAGCCGGGCGGGGGGAGGAGGAGGCCAGCCATTCGCCCCACCGAGAGCCCTTCCAAGCCCGGGAGCCAACATCTCCAGCCGGGCCAGGGAAGAGGAGGAAGATCAGCCGGGCGGGGGGAGGAGGAGGCCAGCCATTCGCTCCACCGAGAGCCCTTCCGAGCCCAGGAGCCAACATCTCCAGCCGGGCCAGGGAAGAGGAGGAAGATCAGCCGGGCGGGGGGAGGAGGAGGCCAGCCATTCGCCCCACCGAGAGCCCTTCCAAGCCCGGGAGCCAACATCTCCAGCCGGGCCAGGGAAGAGGAGGAAGATCAGCCGGGCGGGGGGAGGAGGAGGCCAGCCATTCGCCCCACCGAGAGCCCTTCCAAGCCCGGGAGCCAACATCTCCAGCCGGGCCAGGGAAGAGGAGGAAGATCAGCCGGGCGGGGGGAGGAGGAGGCCAGCCATTCGCCCCACCGAGAGCCCTTCCAAGCCCGGGAGCCAACATCTCCAGCCGGGCCAGGGAAGAGGAGGAAGATCAGCCGGGCGGGGGGAGGAGGAGGCCAGCCATTCGCCCCACCGAGAGCCCTTCCAAGCCCGGGAGCAACAACCGAGCGCCAATTGACAGAAGAAGGCAGAGGAGGAAAACCAGGGGGCGAGACTCAGAGACCCATGCAAAGGATAAGTAGCTGATATGAAAAATTTTGATGACTTAATATAATAACTCACCTAAAGACTTTATGCCGACTTAATATAGCAACTGACATAGAGACTGTGTTTTAAAGTGTGATAATATGCATGATAATATGTTGTCTTAAATGTTTTTAAACTTTTAAAAAACTGTGATAAAATGTATGAGGAGAGAAAAATGGCGCAGACACCGGCAACCACGCCATAAACCTTGCCAAGAGAACCCTATTGACCAAAACAAAAGGCAAAACAAAGGGGCAGGCTAGGTGATACAGGATGCTTAGCACCACAGAGTGGAGGAAGGGGAGGGACACGAAAGGGGGGGGAGAAATGCAATGTTGTAAGGAACAATACTGCATAGGGACATGGAATGTGAGATTAATGAACCAAGGTAAACTGGAAGTGGTAAAAAATGAGATGGAAAGAATAAGCATTGACATCTTGGGCATCAGTGAGCTAAAATGGACAGGGATGGGTGAATTCAGCTCTGGAAACCATCATATCTACTATTGTGGACAAGAAAACCTTAGAAGAAATGGAGTAGCCATAATTGTCAATAAAAGAGTGAGAAAAGCAGTAATGGGATACAATCTCAAAAATGACAGAATGATGTCAGTCAGAATTCAAGGCAAACCCTTCAATGTCACTGTGATTCAAATATACGCACCAACCACTGGTGCAGATGAAGCCACAATGGACCAGTTCTATGAGGACCTAGAACACCTCATAGAACAGACACCAAGAAATGATGTCCAAATTATATTAGGAGACTGGAATGCCAAAGTAGGAAATCAAAAAGTGGAGGGAATAACAGGCAAATTTGGTCTTGGAACACAGAATGAAGCAGGGCAAAGATTGATAGAGTTCTGCCAAGAGAACGCACTGGTCATAGCAAACACTCTCTTCCAGCAACACAAGAGGCGACTTTACACATGGACATCACCAGATGGCCAACACAGAAACCAGATTGACTACATACTCTGCAGCCAAAGATGGAGAACCTCCATACAGTCAGCAAAAACAAGACCCGGAGCAGACTGTGGCTCAGATCACAACCTACTGATCGCAAAATTCAGGTTAAAACTAAAGAAAATAGGGAAAACAAGGAGACCAGACAGATATCACCTAGAAAGTATCCCTAAAGAATACACGGTGGAGGTGATGAACAGATATAATGGCCTAGACTCAATAGACAGAGTGCCGGAAGAATTATGGACAGAGATAAGGGACATCATGCAGGAAGCAGCAAAGAAAACCATACCAAAAGAAAAGAAGCATAAGAAAGCAAAATGGTTGTCTGATGAGGCTCTTAAAATAGCAGAGGAAAGAAGGAATGCAAAAGTCAAAAGAGAAAAGAAAAAGTACAATTATTTGAACACAGAATTTCAAAGAAAAGCAAGGAGAGATAAGGAAAACTATCTAAAAGAACAGTGCAAAGAAATGGAGGAAAACAACAAAAGAGGCAGGACTAGAGATCTCTTCAGAAAAATTGGGGAAATAAAGGGAACATTTAAAGCAAAAATGACCATGATAAGGGACAAAGACGGAAAAGAGCTAGCTGATGCAGAAGAGATTAAGAAAAGATGGAAAGAGTACACAGAGGAACTCTACAAAAAGGACCTCAACACCCCTGATAACCACAATGATGAAAAAATTGAACTTGAGCCAGACATTCTGGAGAGCGAAGTTATAAAGGCCCTAAAGAGCACTGCAAACAACAAAGCTAGTGGAGATGATGGTATCCCAGTGGAATTTTTCAAAGCTCTAAAAGATGATGGTGTCAAATTACTACATTCAATATGCCAGCAAATTTGGAAAACAAAACAGTGGCCACAGGATTGGAAAAGATCAGTATACGTCCCAATCCCAAAAAAGGGCAATGCCAAAGAATGCTCAAATTATCGAACAATTGCACTCATCCCACACGCCAGCAAGGTGATGCTCAAGATAATACAGGATAGACTTCAGCAACATGTGGAGAGAGAACTACCAGAGGTGCAGGCCGGTTTCAGAAGAGGTAGGGGGACTAGAGACCATATTGCCAACATACGCTGGATCATGGAGAAAACAAAGGAATACCAGAAACAAGTTTACTTTTGTTTTATCGACTACACTAAGGCATTTGACTGTGTGGACCACAACAAGATGTGGCAAGTAATTAAAGAGATGGGAATACCAGAGCACCTCACATGTCTCCTGAGAAATCTGTACATGAACCAAGAAGCAACAGTTAGGACAGAACACGGAATGACAGAGTGGTTTGGAATAGGAAAAGGAGTAAGACAAGGCTGCATTTTATCACCCTGTTTATTCAATCTATACACAGAGCACATAATGCGCAATGCAGGGATGGAGGAATCACAATATGGGATTAAAATTGCTGGGAGAAACATCAACAATCTGAGATATGCAGACGATACCACCCTAATGGCAGAAAGTGAGGAAGATCTAAGGAGCCTCTTGATTGGATTGAAGGAGGAGAGTGAAAAAGCTGGCCTGAGACTCAATATCAAGAAAACCAAGATAATGGCAACAGGCCCCATCAGTTCCTGGAAAATAGATGGGGAAGAAGTAGAAGCAGTGACAGATTTTACATTCCTTGGATCAAAGATCACTGCAGATGGGGATTGCAGCCATGAAATAAAAAGGCGACTGATTCTTGGGAGACAAGCCATGAGAAACCTGGGGAACATAGTGAAAAGCAGAGATATCACATTGCAAACAAAAATTAGAATAGTCAAAGCAATGGTATTCCCAGTGGTAATGTATGGGTGTGAGAGCTGGACCATTAGGAAGGCTGAGCGCAGAAGAATAGATGCCTTTGAAATGTGGTGTTGGAGGAGAGTTTTGAGGGTACCCTGGACAGCGAGGAGAACAAATAGGTCAATCTTAGAAGAAATCAACCCTGACTGCTCATTGGAAGGTCTAATAGTAAAGACGAAGCTGAAGTACTTTGGACATCAAATGAGAAGGGAGGATTCGCTTGAGAAGGCCTTGATGTTGGGAAAGGTGGAGGGCAAAAGAAGAAGGGGGAGGCCAAAGATGAGATGGCTAGATGGGATTGTAGACACAATGGGTACAGAACTGGGAGTGCTGAGGGGGATGGTGGAGGACAGAGGCGCCTGGAGAAAAATGGTCTATAGGGTCGCAAAGGGTCGGAATCGACTGTGCGACTGAACAACAACATACAAATGCCAGAAGCCTCCAGAACAAAATAGGGGAGCTGGAATACTTAGCAATTGATAAGAATATTGATATTATTGGTATCACTGAAACCTGGTGGATGGATGATAACCAATGGGATATAGTTATCCCAAGCTACAAACTGTACAGGAAGGATAGGAAGGGGCAAACTGGAGGTGGTGTAGCCTTGTATGTCAAAGAAGTGATAAAATCATATGAATTGGAATATCTAGGTGGTTTGGAGTCACCATTAGAAGCTCTGTGGGTAAGAGTACCAGGCCACAAGGATGGTCTAACAGTAGGCATATACTATCGGCCTCCGACCCAAACTCTTGAGGGAGACTGGCAGTTGGAGAATGTTGTAAAGGAGGCATCCAAGAAGGGAAGCCTGATTATAATGGGGGACTTCAATTACCCTCACATAGACTGGGTGAACTGTTGTTCAGCACATGATAAAGAGATAAATTTCCTAGATATGCTAAATGATTGTTCCCTGGGACAGATGGTTGAAGACCCAACTAGAGGTACAAGAATCCTTGACTTGATCCTGAGTAATACTCAGGATCTGGTGCAAGATGTTAATGTGACTGATCCAATAGGGAACAGTGACCACAACTCAATTATGTTTAACTTGATCATAGACTGCAAGTCACTGATAAAATCGAACACAGAGACCTTAAATTTTCAAAAAGGAAATTTCCCAAAGATGAGGAAACTAGTAAAAAAGAAGCTGAAAGGGAAAATTGAGAGAGTCCAAACACTCCAAGAGGCATGGAGGCTGTTTACAAAAACAATAACAGAAGCCCAATTGGAATGCATACCCAAAAGCAAAAAGGGCACTGCCAGGTCCAAGAGGACTCCGATGTGGCTTACAGGAGCTGTTCAGGAAGTGATCAAGAGCAAGAAAAGCTCATTTAGGAGATGGAAGGCTTGTCCAAATGAGGACAGCAGGCAGAAACATAAATTCTGGCAGAACAAATGCAAGGCAACAATCAGGAAAGCAAAGCAAGACTTTGAGGAGCGTATAGCTAAAAATACTCAGAGAAATAACAAAGACTTCTTTAAGTACATTAGAAGTAAGAACCCAACTAGGAAGGCCATTGAACCATTAGATGACAATGGAAGGCAAGGGGTTATTAAAGAGGAAACAGAGATTGCAGAGAGACTCAATGAATTCTTTGCTTCAGTATTCACTGAAGAAGACAGAGACCACATGCCCAAAACAGAGCCTATCTTCGTAGGGAGGGAAACTGAAGAATTAAGCCAGATAGAAATAACCAGGGAGGAGGTCCTTGCATGTCTTGTTAAGCTAAACACTAACAAATCACCAGGACCGGATGGCATCCATCCATGAGTTCTCAGGGAACTTAAAGATGAAATTGCTGATCTCCTAGCCAAAATATATAATATTTCCCACAAATCAGGCTTTGTGCCTGATGACTGGAAGGTAGCAAATGTAACACCAATTTTCAAAAAAGGATCCAGGGGTGATCCAGGAAATTACTGACCTGTCAGTTTGACATGTGTCCCAGGTAAAGTGATGGAAACCATCCTAAAAGATAGAATAGGCACATAGAAGAGAAGGCGCTGCTAAAGGAGAGCCAACATGGCTTTTACAAGGGGAAATCATGCCTCACTAATATGTTGGAATTTTTTGAGAGTGTCAACAAGCATGTGGATAAGGGGGATCCAGTTGACATTGTTATCTGGACTTTCAGAAGGCTTTTGACAAGGTCCCACACCAAAGGCTCTTGAATAAACGTACCAGTCATGGAATAAAGGGACAGGTCTTGTCCTGGATCAGCAACTGGCTAAGGGACAGGAAACAGAGGGTAGCACTAAATGGACACTTCTCCAGGTGGAGGAAAGTAAAGAGTGGGGTCCCCCAAGGTTCAGTACTGGGACCCCTGCTTTTCAACCTCTTCATAAATGATCTAGAGGTAGGAGTAATAAGCAAGGTAGCCAAATTTGCTGACAACACTAAATTATACAGGGTAGTGAAAACTGTGAGAGATTGTGAGGAGCTCCAGAGGGATCTCTTGACACTGGGGGAGTGGACAAAACAGTGGCAAATGAGCTTCAACATTAGTAAGTGCAGAGTGATGCATGTTGGGGCAAAAAAAACAACCCAATTACATTTATAAATTGATGGGGTCTGAACTCTCTGCGACAAACCAGGAAAGGGGCCTTGGTGTCCTGGTGGACAACTCAATGAAGGTGTCAACCCAGTGTGCCTCAGCAGTGAAAAAAGCAAACTCAATGCTAGGGATCATTAGGAAGGGTATAGAAAATAAGTCAGCAAGTGTCATTTTGCCTCTTTATAAATCTATGGTGAGGCCCCATCTGGAATACTGGGTACAGTTCTGGTAGCCATACCTCCAGAAGGATATTATGGAGTTGGAGAAAGTGCAGAGCAGGGCAACCAGAATGATTAGGGGACTGGAACACCTTCCTTACCATCTGAGGCTGCAATGGTTGGACCTTTTCACTCTTGAACGACGGCGTCTAAGAGGTGACCTGATTGAAGTTTATAAAATTATGCACGGTGTGGACAAAGTAGATAAGGAAAAACTGTTTTCCCTATCGCACAACACTAGGACTAGGGGACACTCGATGAAACTTTTGGGTACTAGTTCTCAAACAAATAAGAGAAAGTACTTTTTCACCCAGAGGATTACTGGTCTATGGAACTCCCTGCCAGAAGAAGTGGTGACAGCTGTCAGTCTTGACAGCTTTAAGAAAGGATTAGACAAGTTCATGGAGGACAAGGGTATCAATGGCTATAATTATGGATACTTAAGGACAACCTCGGGGTTGGAGAGATAGGCAGGATATCTCTCAATGCCATTTCCAGGGAATCCTAAGCAGGTGAAGGCATCTTCTTGAGAATACCCTGAAGGAAATGGTGAGCCACTGTTTGAGACAGAATCCTGGACTGGATGGGCTGTGGCCTGTTCCAGCAAGGCTGTTCTTATGTTCTTAAGTTGTTATGTTGGACACTAAACAAGTTCAGCATTTTAACCACTAAGCCACCACAGTCCTGTCCATACCTTTGCACAAAACAGGATAGATGTACATAAGGAACTATGAGTAGGCAAATATAAAGGAGACCCGTACGTGTGTGGGTCCAGGCTGCCTCCTCCCTCTGCCACCTACCCACCTAAGCAGCACACACCACCTACCTTGCAAAGAAGGGTGTCTGGATGATGCGGGTGCTGCGCAAGCCCCATAGGAGCCATCTGGGGAAAATCCCAGGATGCACCAGTGTGTGACAGCACACTGGTGTCATCACTGGGTGCACAGCAAGGCCACAGCAGGCAGCCACTGTGCTGCTCCCTCCCTGTTCACCTGGAGATGCAGAGCTGAAGGACCCGGCCACTGCCTCCTCCCCGGGCAGCGGGAAATGCAAGGGCACCAAAGGCGCCTGCTGTGCACTCCCTGTTCACCCAGGGAGGGGGCAGTGGTCAGGTCCTTCGGCCCTGTGTCCTTCCTGGCTGCCGGCCGAACCGCCCTTCCCTCCCACAGGAAAAAAAACAACCCTGGGGCGAAGCCCGGGTAAATATGCTAGTGGACCATAAAACACAATGGTCTTAGAGCTCTTAGAGCTCCTTTCTTAATTGCAGTGGAATCTTCAGAGCTAGAAATTTTGCTGACAGTGTTTTAGGATAAATTCTTATACAATCTAAATTAACAATGCCATCTAGTGGATATTGTGGCTTAATCTTTTTCTTTGTTTCACAATCAAACCAAGAGCTCATCTGGGAAATATGGCTGCCTCTCCTCACTTTGGAGGGATTCCTATCAGTTCTTCGTTATCAGCCAGAGCTTGCCAAAGCACAGTCATTGTGTTTTCTTACTAGATTTTAATATCAGAGTTTAATCCTGGACAATGTAAATTGATAGGGAAGAAGGAAAATACTGCTCAGTTTGTACAACATGATTTTAGCAACTCCTTAAACATGTAAGTGAATAGATCTTTCCTCTCTGGCCTTGCACACTAACAAACACTAGGAGAAGACAGCTTTCACATCAGCAGATTTAGTGACTCAACACCGAGTGTCAGGCAGTGGTTAACTAACTTGACAACCCTGAGGACAAATGGCTTGGGTGCCTACATCTACAGGGAAAGGTGATGGTCCCCATGTGGATTAAATCCCACTTGAATTCATCTTGACGGAAGGCAGCACCTTCATCAATCTTGGCCTGGGGCTAAGGAGGACTTTGCATGCCAAAAGCGTTCAGGACCAGAAAGTGACTTGCAGTGCTGGATCAGTGGTATGGGGGTCATGCTGTGATGTGGAAGGCATATAATAGGCCACTGCATTATATTCTGAAGACAATCTTCATGCCTGATTGCCATGAGGATTGCCAATATTCAGATTCAGATATGGCAGAACAACAACAAGAATGACAAACTACTGAGCCTTACACTGAGTTTTGTGTGGCATATGAATGCAGTGCTTGTAAAAAATATTCTCATGCTTAAATACATTCCCTCCATCTCTATTTCCTTCAGTTTTTCTGAACCTCGACTTAATTTTCTTCCACTCTTCTCTTTAAATGGGTTTGTGAGTAATTGTTTTCTTCTTCCCAAATAGAAATTCTTGTGCTTTTCTTAACAGTCACAGTTTTAGTGCATTAAAAAAACAATAATAGATCTATTCCACCTATGAGTACATTTATGTGCATTTCAAAGATTCACATTTACTTACACATGTTTATTTTTTTAAAAAAACCTGAATATAAATTTTTCATTTACTCAAATACAGAAGTGGGAAAAAGGAACTTGGTGCTCCCTGAATTGCAGGCAAACTAATTGGCATGCTTGTCTCTTTTTAAAATACTTCCACAAACCACAATTTGTTTCCAAAATGGTCAAATCATCTGTATGGTTTTGGAAGAGTTTACAATTTCAGGAAAAGTTATCTGGAATACAATGTACAGAGTGGTACATCACATTTATGAATGAAAAGTCCCAGTTTACTTTAAATATGACATTTTATCCATATAATTATAGAATCTGTGGAACTGGAAGAGGGATATAAGGTCATCGAGTCTAACTCTCCTGCTCACTGCAGTAATCTAAATCAAAGTATATCTGACAGATAGTTGTCTAATTTTCTCTTGAATGCCTCCAGTGTTGGAATGTTCATCATCTCCCAAGCTAATTGGTTCTATTTTTGTACAGCTCTAACAAGTTAAGAAGGGACTGCTGTGGCTTAATGGTTAAGACACTGAACTTGATGACTGGAAAGTCAGCATGTCAACAGTTCAAGACATGAGTGCTACATGATGGAGCAAGTTCTCATCTCTGTCCCAGTTCCTGTCAACCTAGCAGGTTGAAAGCAAGAAACTGCAAGTACCATATACACTCAACTATAAGTTGTCCCTAATATAAGTCAAGGGACCTAATTTGGTCTTCTAAAACTAAGAAAATAGATTGACCCATGTATAAGTCGGGGGTAGAAAATGCAGCAGCTGCTAGTGAGTTTCAATAATTAGAATACATAAAATTACAGTAAAAATAATAAATTTAGACATTTGTGTGGGTATGTTTTTGAGTTTTTATGGTAGTGTTAGTGCTTTTTTTACTGTATGTTTGAATTTGCATGACTGTTGGTTTTGGAACCCTCAGAGTCATTGACCCAAGTATAAGTCGAGTCCCCTTTTTGGACCTCATTTGGGGAGCTAAAAAACTAGACTTATGGTCAAGTATATACAGTAGATAAATAGGTACCTAAAGAGGCCTACTCTCTGCTTTTGTTTCTTTTCAGGGTAATTGAAATCTCCAATTATTGTATTTTCTTTGCAAAGATTTCATCTGTATCTTCTTGATTGGGTGGTTGGTACTAGACTCCAACTACCACATTTCATTTGTTTTTCACCCCAATTATATTAATTAAGATGCTATCAATGGGGCTACCAAGCACATCCTCTTGTATTTCTCTGAAGTAATATGTATTTTTGACAGACATGGTAACTCAATTTTCCTTTCTATTATTTCTGTTCTTTTTGAACAATGTATATACTTAACTGTTGTATTCTGGTCATGGGAGTCATCCAACCAAGTGTTAGTTATCAAGTCATAGTTACTCTCCTGAAGTAAAATTTCCAGTTCTTCTTTTTTTGTTTCCTATAATTCTGGCATTTGTGTATAAACACTGGAGATTGTGTTGGTTTGTACAAGCTTGCACACATATCTTGATAGACACACTGTTCCCCCATAGAGACTGCAAATTGCATAGCAATCTGAAAAGATTTCTCTTTTGTTTGCATTAGTTCCACATCAAGGACAAACATCATAAGCATGTAGCTGTTCTGTATGAGACAATTGCCTAAGAGAAAATGGCTCTCCCGTGTAGAGATATTGTTGGTGGTTCACATGCATATACCTGTCAAAGATTATTTATATAGAATTAAAAAGTCCACAGAGATTACTGATGTACCTAACAGAAGAATAACCTCAGCTCAAACAGATACTGACTAGGGAGGAGGAAGAGCTAATTCTGTATCAGTCTTACACCCTACCTTGGCACTCGTTCTGGTCCCTTTTCTCTCTTTCCTCACTGAGGTAAGTAACCATCAGGAGCAGAGCTTTTAGCTTCTTCCAAATTGAATATTTGGGAGTGGGGAGACCCTGAGTTTATACATCCTTCTGGAATGCTGTTTGCCTGTCTGGCATCCTTTCATCTGCACAATTTCCCCCTCTGTTCTCTTTCATGCTAAAGCAGATTGTTGGAAACTCTCAGCAATCAAGAGTTTGATTACAGAGATAGAGAAATAAGTGAAGGAAAATAGAAAAGGTGATCCCATTGGCTCTGCTCCCTCCTCTCCTGCTCTCACTTTCCTCATCATTATCATGCAAAGTAAAACTTTGCTTTTGGGGTGTATAGCAAGGAGTATTTAGAGCTAGGTAAAGGTAAAGGTCACCCTTGATCGAAAGCCAGTCGTTTCCGACTCTAGGATTCAGTGTACATCTCTGTTTATATCCAAAGAGCCAGTGTTGTCTGCATCTGCAGACATTTCCGTGGACACGTGGCAGGTATGCCTCAATATTGGAGTGCACAGAACACTGTTTACCTTCCCACTAAAGTGATCCCTATTTATTGACTTGCAATTTCTTGCTTTTGAACTGCTAAGTTGGCAGGAGCTGGGACAGAGTTGGGAGCTCAACTCCATCATGCAGTACTCAGGAATTGAACTCCAGCCTTCCAGTTTTTGAGTTTAGTGTCTTAACCACTTGAGCCATCACAGTCCCTATAGAGCTAACTGAGCTGCAAATGAGGCTTCTCAGTGTGTGAATGTAGAGAAAATGGGGACACAGGAGGCGTGAATCTTCCTTCATGAAACACATGATCTCTGAGTTTTTGTGTCTATATGTATGCACAATTCAAATTGTGCAGCAAATCTTTACCTATAAGAAGGGGTGTTAACCATTGTAATCCAGCGTACACGCCCGCACCCGTCCCTACTATCCCATACCGAGCTGCCCGCATTTACCTTCCCCCCGACCAACCATCACCACAAGGGTCCGCCAGCCACCGTAGGGCAACCGCCCCATGAACGTGACCCAAAAAAAACTACAAGCCCCAGCGTCCTCCGCACACACCACCCCTCAGCCAATGAGGCTGAAGAGAGTGAGTGCGGAGGAGGCGGGGCAGCCAGCACAGCAGTTTTTAAAAAACCGTGCCGAGAGGAAAAAATTTCAAAGACCCAGCTGGCAAAAGGTAAGTGTGGTCAGTGGGGGTTATGGGGTGGGGGTGGACAGAGCATGGCCCCAGTAACCATGTCACCAATCCGCCCCCCACCTAGCCCCCCCCCCCCCCACTCCCAAACTCCCACTGACCGCACTTACCTTTTGCCGGCTCCGGCTGGATCTTTCCCTCTCGACATGGCCTTCTGCGTTGGAAGGTGCACTCGCCTGTCCTTCATCCCTGCAGGTGTGGAGACCTTGACGCCTGCAGGGATGAAGGACAGGCCAGGCTCACAACGCAGAAGGCCACACTGGGAAGGAAAGACTTTCAAAGACCCAGCTGGAGCCGGCAAAAGGTAAGTGCGAATCGGTGGGGGTTAGGGAGTGGGGGGGGAGTAACTATGCCACCAACCCACCACACTACCTAGCCCCCCTCCCTTGCAAAGCTTGTTTTGCAGAGCTTACAGAGCAGAATCACAGAACAGAGCAGAGCTAAGCTGAATAATGCTGAATGTAATGTTTATTTACTTGAACTGTAAATGTTAATATACCAGTATGATTTAACCAAACCTAGTGTATAGTCTTCTTTCTTGGACTCATCACAACTCAGACTGCTACAACACTCACTCAAAAACTAACAAGCCTTTCTTCCAATGTTTCAGCCAATGGATACTATTCCAGAGAGACTTAAATGAATGCACAAGGTTGCACACTCTGGCTTAAACACAAACCTTGCAAGGTAAAAAAGACTGAACACCCACAAAGTATAGGATTTCAAGACTCATTTATGATCCATTCAATGTACTCAAAACTGCTTCCTCTCCTTCTGCCCATCTGTCCCATATACCAGCTAGCGGTGTTCAGTTTCCACAGGGTCTTGGAACCACTTACCCTCCATTTTAACAATTTCTTGATAAAGATGTCCAATAATCTGAACTGAAGAAATGAAAATCCAGAAGACTCAGCTGATGGTGCCAAAGGAGAAGTTGAATGACAGCTTAGCTCCCAGTGAAGCCCAAGATTCGCCTGGACAGTACAACCACTGAGAAGCTGGTGAGGATTCAGGTCACTTTGGTTGAAATCCTATTGCTTAGCATAAGGAAATTCATAGCATTCAGTACTTTCCTAGTGGGGATTCTTTCTTTGCTGGCAGAAAAAGTGCTGAATGTTACAAATTTACTTACATTAAGCAACACAAGTTTAGCTATTGATTTATATATATATCCCCTTCCTGTCAGCAGTTTTATGTCTGTATCGTGTCAAGGTCTAAAGTATGACACTTGAACAAAACCTTCAGAACATTATATAATTTTATAACACCCCTTGGTTGTTTGAATTTGTGGCAGTCATCACAGCTAACATTTATCCTTAGAAGAGCTAACTACCAGTGTGAACCAGATAATAACAACAGTTGTTTCAACCTTCCTCTAGATATCATGTATAAGTCATTTACTTTCTCCTTCTTGGCTCACCAAAAATATAGCTCTTCAGATAACATGGGACTAGATGGGAATTCATTGATCACTCTGTAGCAGTCTCTAAAAATGTTCAGTACATTGCTACTTAAATAACAATTTTCAATGTTGCATCTCAGTAACAGTTTCTAAAAATGTCACAGAGGAAACAAAACAAAAAATAGACAAAAACATTGTGGCACCTTAAGTACTAATTGCTGTATTTTGATGTTAGCTTTTGTTGATCAAGTCCACTTCATCAGACTTCTAAGAAGTTAGTCAAAACAGAATTGTTCAAAGCTGCTTATTATTAGTGCTGTTATGTGAGATGTTCAATGTTGTTTAAATTTGTTTATATAACAAAACATAGGTTTAGATAGTTATGCATTATTATTTTTATTGCTTTTATGATATATATTATTGTAGTATTCTTGTCTGTGATTGTATTATTATGTTGTGAACTGCCCAGAGAGAGCTATGCAATATGAGGTGTTATATAAGTTGAAGTAAGTAAGTAAGCAAGCAAGCAAATCTATGTCTCCTGAGTAACTTCTATCAGGAAATTCATTGCTGTTTAAATTTGCATGTTATAATTATATTTCACCTTCAAGCGGGTATATTATCTGGAGAGACTGGTCTTTGATCTTCTTGTTGATCTTCTTGTTGAGGTCAAAGACTTGCATTAACATTTGTTGCTAAGGTTTGTGTTCTAGAAATTTATTTTCTTTCTCACCTAACTTTGTTTACTAAACAGTTTATAAGAGTACAGTAGACCCTCGCATAACGACATTACTTGGTTCCCCAAGTAGCATTGCTAAGCGATTTTTGTTGTTGTGCGGGTTTCTATGGAGTTTCCCGCATAACGACGTTTTTAGCATCGTTGTCTGGTTATTTTAGCAGTGTTGTCCAGACACCGACACTAAAAACTTTGTTATGCGAGGGAACACGTGGTGCATAATGACGCATTGTTAAGTGAAAATGATGTTATCCAAATGCATTGTTATGTGAGGGTTGACTGTATTTATATAACTGTGGATGATTGTCAGCATTCATGCTGACCGGAATGATTCAAGGCAGTGCTATAGGAACTGTCCTTCCTCTCACAACCCAACTTTTTTTCTCCTTTGTGTTGGTACAAATTCCACTGCTCCTTTGGGCATGGACTGGGTCTGTGGAGCATTTCACACCTCTAAGCATGTTTTGTGCTAATGGAAGTGACTTCTGCTACACATAACAGGCTACCAAACTTCCTCTAATGTCCCTGAGCTGCTGTAGTCATGAATACTATATTTAGAACTCTTCCTTAAAAGTCTCACAATTTTCAGAATCAGACTTTGCGTCAGGATCTTGATAAAGAGAGAGCACAATGCATTGTGTTCACCAGAAACCTTTTATACTCATCTAAAAGCCACATTGGTTCCAATCCGTTATGCATACATATTATTTTCTCTGTTCAATAGTATCCTATAAACAAGAAATATGCACGGTTATTGCAATAACTCTATAAGTTCAGAGTTATTCTTAGATACAAAGAAGGCAAGTGTGGCGCCAAAATGGCCGCCACGCTCTTTGCGGGGGCCCCCCACCCCGGACTCAGACATCCAGGTAGTTAGGGGGCATGGCCAACCCCTTTATAAATGGGGTGGCCACGAGGCGGCCCCTCCGCCATTTTAGAGAAGCAACAGAGCGGAGAAGTTTTTCCCTCCTCCCCCTCCCTAGTGGACAGTGTGACTTATTCTGGTCGCTTCGGGGCCGGGTGGAAATTTTTGCTTGAACCTATAATTGACACTTTGGTTCTTGGCTTTTTCGCCCATCCCACATTGTCGCTAGTGTTTGAGATACGGGGTTAGTTGACTTTGGTCACTTTTGGCGGGTAGCACTGGTAAGGTAAAATTTATGACCCATAGGTATCCGGCAGGTTCACAATTGATTGGCCAACATGTAGATAGGTACAGGGGAAACAGGATTGGCTGGTCAAGGGCAAACCATGAACGGGGTGATGCTAGGAGCTTCACAGCCTGCATCACCTTGATATTTTAACGGATACACGTCAGAGGGTGGGGTCAATAGATAGTATATTGACTTCGGTCAACAAACAAATTGATACAAATTGATACATAATAGCCAATTGCCATTGGCAATTTGGGTGGAACCTTACCAGTGCTACTGCGGCCTGCTTGCCTTAAAGAATTACAATTGGATGATACACCAATTGAAAGTTATAATTCGGACTAGGGCATTATTTAATAAAAGTGGCCCAATGCCTTTAATCCAATACCGGTGTCTGAGTCTTTATTTGGGTGGGTGCGCCTGCAAAGTAGGGCAGTATGAGTGCAAATTTCATTACCTCTGCCACAAAGCACATTTTCAGGTTTTAAAAAATCAAGAACACTTAAACACTCTTATCTTACATAGAGGTCAACAAATTATTGTGAGGCCTAGTGTTTTAAAAGTACAAGCAACAAATGAAGAGTCTCCTTGAGCTATAAAGTGAACATCTTAATTTGATGCCAATCTAGCAGTTTGAAAGCAAGAAATTGCAAGTAGATAAATAGGTACAACTTTGGTGGGAAGGTAAACAGCATTCCGTGCACTCCGGTGTCTAGGCATGCATGCCATATGTCCATGTAAATGTCTGCATACATAGACAGCGCTGGCTCTTTGGCTATAAACAGAGATGGGCACTGAACCCTAGAGTGAGATATGACTGACTTTCGAGCAAGAACGACCTTTACCTTTACCTAACTTTCCAAGCTAGGGAAACCATAAACTGCCAACATGCTCTTATGTTAGTAAAGGTAAAGGTTTCCCTTGCTCGAAAGCCAGTCATATCCGACTCTAGGGTGCAGTGCTCATCTCTGTTTCAAAGCCAAAGTGCCAGCGTTGTCTGCTTCTGCAGACGTTTCCGTGGTCATGTGGCAGGCATGACTAGACACCAGAGCACATGGAATGCTGTTTACCTTCCCACCGAAGTGGTCCCTATTTATCTACTTGCAATTTCTTGCTTTTGAACTGCTAGGTTGGCAGGAACTGAGACAAAGATGGGAGCTCATTCCGTCCTGCAGTACTCAGTGCTTATGTTAAGTGCCCTCAAATTGTAACCAACTTATAGCAACCCTAATAGGGCTTTCAAGGCAAGAGAAATTTTAAGAAATGGTTTTATCACTTCCACACTCCTAATGAGTTTCCATGTCTGAGCAGGCAATCAAATCCTGGCATCCTGAATTCTATTCCTTCACTCTGTCCACTATACCACATTGGTTAAATGCTCTTTATAAATCACTAAAAGGAGAACCGAGAAGCAGCAGTTTGATTTTTCTGTTACTTAATAGGATACATTTGAAATGTTATATGGGTCAGAGACTACAATTTTTATTTTCACTTCAAATCTCATATTCTACCTTCAGGACTTTCCCCATTTTTGTTCCCATTAGTTTTCAGCACTGAAATTTTTGACCCCTCTGGAAACAAAGCCATGAAAGAATGTGTATGATTACTTAGTTTTGCTAATATAAATATTTTTCTCCCTACCAATGCACATTAAACAATGCAGTTTAGTGCATTCTTTTCTTCAGGACACATTTGTTTATGTGCACTGAGAAAGGAGTGGGAATTGTATTTATTTATTTATTCTAATTTGTATTGCCACCCAACTCAGAAAACTCTGGGTGGCTCACAAAAATAAAAATCAATGGCAGTTTTTTAAATAAAAAAGCAATAGTAAAGGTTTCCCTTGCTCGAAAGCCAGTCGTATCCGACTCTAGGGTGCAGTGCTCATCTCTGTTTCTAAGCCGAAGAGCCAGTGATGTCTGCTTCTGCAGACATTTCCGTGGTCATATGGCAGGCATGACTAGACACCGGAGCGCACGGTGTCAAAAGCAATAAAAACCCATTTTAAAAAACTACTACAACAATTTTATGAAGATTAAAAGCTTAAAAGAGAGAGTATGTGTGTTCTACTAAATTAGCCAGCAGGCCGGGGTTACCATGTCTCTGGTGCCCCATACCTGCCCTACCAGCCAGGTTTTTAACCCTTTCCTGAAGGGCAGCAACTCTGTCTGGAGATGCAGCTCAATTGGCAGGAAGTTCCATAGGGTCAGAGCAGATACTGAGAAGGCCCTCTTTCTGGTGCTATAGAGACACATCTCTCTAGCAGATGGAACAATGACAGAGCCTCTCCGGTCTGCTCTGATGGGACAGACAGATGTTCTTGGGATGACGTGGTCTCTTAAGTATCCTAGCCCCACTGCCATGTAGGGCCTTAAAGGTAATTACCAGCACCTTGAATTGCACCTAGAGGCACACTGGCAACCAGTGCAGCTCCTGAAGCAGTAGTGAGGCACAGGCATAATGCCCGCACCCCATCACCACCCGAGAAGCTGCATTCTGGACCAGTTGCAGCCTCCACATGGTCATCAAGGGCAGCCCCATGTAGAGCGCATTACAATAGTCAAGTCTGGAGGTGACCAGATCATGCGTGACCATGAGCAAGGAGTTTCCTTTCACAACTTTTGCTACACACTATTTTTGCCCGGAGGGCAAAGAGGAAGGGCCACGCTGACACTGCAGACACAGACACTGCAGACACAGGAGACCCTCAACCACCCCCAGGAGACACCATCCACAGCCACCATCACAGCGAGGCCCGAGTCGGCACCTTTGAACAACTCCGCACAGCCGAAGGGACGCGAGAGCTGCTGCATGCATGCAAGAGATCAGTAATCGAATTGAAATAATATAGTTGACTTAACATAGATGACTTATAGCAACTGACATAGTGACTGTGTCACTGTGTCAGTTTAGAACTGACTGACATCAGTTCTAAACTGATACTGTGTTCTAAATTGTGATAATATGCATGATGTTACCTTGTTTTAAACTGTGATAATATGTATGATGGGGGGGAAATGGTGTAGAAACCGGCAAAGCACGCCAGGGAGTTTGCCAAGAGAACTCTATTGACCAAAGCAAAGGCAAAACAAAGGGACAAATCTGAGGAAACAGGAAAGATGCACAGCACATTAGATGGACAGAAAGGGATGGGCAGGAAAGGGGGAGGAGAAATACAGTGTTGTAAGGAACAATATTGCATAGGGACATGGAATGTAAGATCTATGAACCAAGGAAAGCTGGAAGTGGTTAAAAAGGAAATGGAAATAATAAGTATTGACATCTTGGGAATCAGTGAGCTAAAATGGACAGGTATGGGCGAATTCAGCTCTGGAAACCATCCTATTTACTACTGTGGACAAGAAAACCTCAGAAGAAATGGAGTGGCCATAATTGTAAATGAAATAGTGAGAAAAGCAGTAATGGGATACAATCTCAAAAATGATAAATGATGTCAGTCAGACTACAAGGCAAACCATTTAATATCACTGTAATCCAAATATATGCACCAACTACTAGTGCAGATCAAGCCAACAGTAGACCAGTTCTATGAGGACCTACAATATCTTATAGAACAGTCACCAAGAAACGATGTCCACATTATCTTAGGAGACTGGAATGCAAAAGTAGGAAATCAAAAAGTGGACAGAATAACAGGCAAGTTTGGTCTGGGAACACAAAACAAAGCAGGGCAAAGACTGATAGAGTTCTGCCAAGATAACACACTAGTCATAGCAAACACCCTTTTCCAGCAACACAAGAGGAGACTCTACACATGGACATCACCAGATGGCCAACATCGAAACCAAATTGACTACATACTTTGCAGCCAAAGATGGAGAACCTCCATACAGTCAGCAAAAACAAGACCTGGAGCGGACTGTGGCTCAGATCACAATCTACTGATTGCAAAATTCAGGCTCAGACTGAAGAAAATAGGGAAAACTAATAGGCCGGATAGATATGATCTAGACAACATACCCAAGGAATACACAGTGGAGGTGAGGAACAGATTCAATGGTGTGGACAGATAGACAGAGTACTAGGAGAATTATGGACAGAGATGAGAGACATTATGCAGGAGGCAGCAAGGAAAACTATACCAAAAGAAAAGAAGTGCAAGAAAGCAAAGTGGTTGTCGGATGAAGCTCTTAAAATAGCAGAGGAAAGAAGGAACGCAAAAGGCAAAGGAGAAAGAAAAAAATACAATTACTTAAATAAAGAATTTCAAAGAAAAGCAAGGAGAGATAAGGAAAGCTACCTAAATGAACAGTGAAAAGAAATAGAGGAAAACAACACAAGAGGCAGAACTAGAGATCTCTTTAAAAAAATTGGGGAAGTCAAGGGAACGTTCAAAGCAAAAATGACCACGATAAAAGACAAAGATGGCAAAGAGTTAGCGGATGCAGAAGAGATAAACAAAAGATGGAAAGAGTACACAGAGGAACTTTACAAAAAAGACCTAAACACCCCGGATAATAACAATGAGGGGGAAATTGAACTTGAACCAGACATCCTAGAGAGTGAAGTCAGAAAGGCCCTAAAAAGCATGGCAAATAACAAAGCCAGTGGAGATGATGGTACCCCAGTTGAATTCTTCAAAGCCCTAAAAGATGATGGAATCAAGCTACTACATGCTATATGCCAGAAGATTTGGAAAATGAAACAGTGGCCACAGGATTGGAAAAGATCAGTATACATCCCAATCCCAAAAAAGGGCAATGCCAAAGAATGTTCAAATTACCAAACAATTGCGCTCATCCCACAAGCTAGCAAAGTGATGCTTAAGACAATACAGGATAGACTGCAGCAGCATGTAGAAAGAGAACTACCAGATGTGCAGGCTGGGTTCAGAAGAGGCAGGGGGACCAGAGATTACATTGCCAACATACGTTGGATCATGGAGAAAACAAAGGAATACCAGAAACAAGCTTACTTCTGTTTCATTGACTACACCAAGGCCTTTGATTGTGTGGACCACAACAAAATGTGGCAAGTAATTAAAGAGATGGGAATACCAGAACACCTCATATGTCTCATGAGAAATCTGTACATGAGTCAAGAAGCAACAGTTAGGACAAAGTATGGAATGACGGAGTGGTTTGGAATAGGAAAAGGAGTAAGACAAGGCTGCATTTTGTCACCCTGCTTATTCAACTTATACACAGAGAACATGATGTGCAATGCAGGGATGGAGGAATCACAATATGGGATCAAAATTGCTAGGAGAAACATCAACAATTTGAGATATGCAGATGATACCACCCTAATGGCAGAAAGTGAAGAAGACCTAAAGAAGCTCCTGATTAAGTTGAAAGAAGAGAGTGCAAAAGCTGGCCTGAGACTCAATATCAAGAAAACCAAGATAATGGCAACAGGCCATTGGAAAATAGATGGGGAAGAAGTAGAAGCAGTAACAGATTTTACTTTCTTAGGATCCAAGATCTCTGCAGATGGAGATTGCAGCCATGAAATAAAAAGGTGACTGATTCTTGGGAGGCAAGCTATGAGAAACCTGGGGAACATAGTGAAAAGTAGAGATATCTCACTGCAAACAAAGGTCCGCATAGTCAAAGCAATGGTATTCCCGGTGGTAATGTATGGGTGTGAGAGTTGGACCATTAGAAAGGCTGAGCGAAGAAAAATAGATGCCTTTGAGATGTGGTGCTGGAGGAGAGTTTTGAGAGTCCCCTGGACAGCAAGGAGAACAAATAGGTCAATATTAGAAGAGATTAGCCCTGAGTGCTCCTTAGAAGGACAAATAACAAAGATGAAGTTGAAGTATTTTGGACATCAAATGAGAAGAGAGGATTCACTTGAGAAGGCCTTGATGCTGGGGAAGGTGGAGGGCAAAAGAAGAAGGGGACGGCCAAATTTGAGATGGCTAGATGGTATTGTAGACACAATGGGCACAGGGCTGTGTGGACTAAGGAGGATGGTGGAGGACAGAGGTGCCTGGAGAGCGATGGTCCATTGGGTCGCAAAGAGTCGGAATCGACTGTGCAACTGAACAACAACAACAATTTTTGCTAGTATCACATCCAACACATATTTATCAAACTGGGCATTGCAGAGGCAGGCAGTGGAAAGAACAGTTAAAAAAATCATCCTGTTCAGATGTTGCACTCTAACAATGTAATTAACATAAATGGAGACTGTACATTAGTTATATCAAATTAGGGTATGTAGTTTCACCTCAAGCAATATCGAAAAAGTACTGTTTCTCCTTCTCTGCAGAGGAAAGGCTGTGGATGTCTATAGAGAAAATATTGGACCACTATATTACAAAATATAGGCACTATGTTTTATCAAGGTATGATACGTGAACAAAGTCCTCAGAACATTGTATGATAATAACATCCCTTGGAAGTTTGAGTCTGTAATTCTCTGTTCACAGCTGACATTTATCCCCAAAAGGGCAAATTCCAGTGTGAGATCAGATAACTTTTTTCAGTCATATTAACAGTTTCCTGGAGAAGAGCTTCAGATTGTTGTTGAGAGAGAGAGAGCAATCTGAATACCATTATGAAGCTGAATTAAGGCAGTTTTATTCAGAAAAAAACCCCCAACCACTGTGCGGGTAGGTCAGCTCTAAAAAAAAAAAGAAAGAGATCCAGAGCAACTCACAGTACTTCTTTTTGTAGACAGAAAGGAAACTCCCTCCCACAGGCAGATGGTACACAGGTGGGCTTCCTCCAAATATGGTCCCACATCAAGTGCAAATTTCTGACTGGTTAATTCCTCTGAACTGTTACTCTGTGATTGTTATTTTGCTTATCTTCCTGTTGCTGACTTGGGGCCCTATGACAGCCATAGCTGTCAAGTATCCCTTATTGGTCGGGGAAACCCCTTATTTTACCCTCTTTCCTGCCGTCATCCCTTATTAATTAGACTGCAATGCCCTATTGCCACCACTGGAGGGCAGCACAGGATAAGCATAGCTGTCAAGTATCCCGTATTTGCCGGGAAATTTCCCTTATTTCCAAATCCAAAATTTGACAGGTATGATGACAGGTCACAGGGCAGGGGTGCATTACTTAAGACATGTAAGCAAATTGTGTCAGAAGAAGGATAGGGTTCATGCACGTATACATATTGTGTCAAACAGAAACATGGCATAGATCAGGTGCTTCTTCATTCCTGAGATGCCAAAATAAGGAAGAGGCAAAGGGGAGCTTCTCTGTTCTTAAAGGTGCTGAGCTGGAGACTGGAAGGTTAAGAACATAAGAACATAAGAACAGCCTTGCTGGAACAGGCCACAGCCCATCCAGTCCAGTATTCCGTCTCACACAGTGGCTCACCATTTCCTTGAGGGTATTCCCAAGCAGATGCCTTCACCTACTTAGGATTCCCTGGAAATGGCATTGAGAGATATCCTGCCTGTCTCTCCAACCCCGAGGTTGTCCTTAAGTATCCACAATTATAGCCATTTATACCCTTGTCCTCCATGAACTTGTCTAATCCTCTCTTAAAGCTGTCAAGACTAACAGCTGTCACCACTTCTTCTGGCAGGGAGTTCCATAGACCAGTAATCCTCTGGGTGAAAAAGTACTTTCTCTTATTTGTTTGAGAACTAGTACCCAAAAGTTTCATGGAGTGCCCCCTAGTTCTAGTGTTATGCGATAGGGAAAACAGTTTTTCCTTATCTACTTTGTCCACACCGTGCATCATTTTATAAACTTTATAAGCGTTTTGATACCCTAGAGCTGCCACTTGGGGACATGAAAGGAGCCTCATTCGGGTGTTCCCTAAAAATCCTTTCAACTCAGAGTAATCTCTGACACGAAATTATCATTATAACGTACCAAAACTTGTGCTCCACAAGATGAATTCGTAGTATCTCTTTTAAGCCTTTGGTGCTTTTCAGAATTTATCTAAATGATCTGCAGGTTTAATTTTCCAAGGGAGAACAGTTTTTTTCTTGCCCTTTTCCAGGGGCAGTTTCATTCTGAGGGGAAAAAACACCTACAGTTTAGATTAGCAGACTGATTTGGAGGTGTGTTGGAAAGAAAGAGAGGTTGCATTCTCTTCTTCCTAAGGCATACATCTTGTCCCTAGAATATTCATCATAGTGATTTTAATTATTGTAAAAATTATGCATACATGTATATATTTGTTATTGATTATGTGCATATTTCTGAAATAAAATAAAGCATTTTACATATTTCATTCCACTGATTGGTATGGGAGAGGATGGCTATATATCTTTGGTCAATGACCAAGTAATCCATCTCGGGATTCAACATTTCTATGATTGAGAATCCTCTGCTTCTGGGGGCGTGGTCTGGCCCACTCAGCTGTCTGGGGGACATGGTCAAGCCTGTGGCAGTAAAAGGCTGGGAACATTTAGTGTATGAGAACCAAGACAAAGGAACAGCCGAAGGATTGGCTTAACACATCTTTATTGCATGGTGGTCAGGGGGAACATGAGGTAATGGCGGACGAGCAGCTCAATATATACGGTGGTTATACATTTGAATGTGGCTCCACGATAACCCATTGGCTACCGTTGGCGTGACGTCATTTCTGGTCACGCCCTTCTTGTCCAGGTGAGGTAGTGGCGGGAATCTTCCCGCGCTGTGGTTCCTTGGGGAATTGGGACCTGTGAGCTGGGCGCTCGCTATTGCCACCAGGTGGTCATTAGCTCGCGTCCTAATTGTAACGGGTTACATTGATATATATGTTAAAGGCACAGTATTGAGAACACAAAGCATAGTATTGAGAACACATGATATATATGTTAAGGGCATATTATTGAGAACACAACAGAACCCCTGTTTTACACAATTATGGCTGAGATCTGTAGTAGTTCACAAGTAAAGCAGTCACCGAATCTATGGAACTTATTTATTTATTTAAAAATTTTCTACCCCACCTTTCTCATCCATGGATGACCCAAGGTGGCTTACATGGCACTTAAAATACATACAGGTCTAAAACAACAACATCCATCCATGCCCCTCGAACCCCTTAAGAAAAAAGGTGCACAAACAAAATTTAAAAACTGTTAAAAAGAATTAAACAATGCCAAAAGTAATGTTAAAAAGCTTTAAAAGGGGAGGGGAAGTAACAGGGGACAGGGGGGGGGGAGATAAAAAAAACCAGACAGGTGTGTTACAACAGACTATCATACCAGCCAGAGGGACTGGGCCGTTACAGCTGATGGACCCCATATCTGCTGGCACAGCCAGGTCTTAAGGGCCTTCCTGAAGGGGAACAGCTCTGTCTGGAGGTGTAGTTCTGATGGTAAGAGGTTCCACAGGGCCGGGGCAAACACCGAAAAGGCTCTTCTTCTGGTCCCCACCATATGTGCCTCTTTAGTGGGCAGGGTCACCAAAGAGCCTCTCCGGCCTGCCCTTGTAGGATGGGTGGAATGCCTCAAGGTGATGTAGTCCCTTAGGCATCCTGGTCCACTGCCATGTAGGGCTTTAAAGGTCAAAACCAACACCTTGAATTGCATCCGGAGGCACACCAATAACCAGTGCAGCTCCCGCGACCCATCACCACCCGGGCAGCCATGTTCTGGACCAGCTGCAGCCTACAAATGTTCATCAAGGGCAGCCCCATGTAGAGCACATTACAGTAATTCAATCTGGAGGTGACCAGAGTGTGAGTGACAATGAGCATGGAGTCCCGGTCCAGGAGTGGGTGTAATTGGTAAATAACAAGAAGTTGTGCAAAGGCCCTCCTGGCCGTGACTGCCACCTACTCTTCGAGCAGTAGCCACGAGTCCAGGATGACCCCCAAGTTACGCACCGGATCCGTCTGGGGCAAAGAAGCACCATCCAGAACCAAAGCTGGTAGCTCCCGGGATAATTCAGGACCTCGAACCCACAGCCACTCAGCTGAACAGCCTCCAGACAGAGCAGTTTATTCCCCACTAATTCAATGGGGCTAAAATTGCAATTTACTACTACATTTCAGCCGATCAGTGCAAAGTACTTCTGCTAGCGCAGTATAGGTGCATCTGCTATTTTCCTGTTTTCCTTATCTACTGGAGCCTTCTATGCCATATTGCATATTTCTGTTCCAGAAAGTCTCTCCAAAAGTGCAGAATAGTTGGAAAAGGGTAGGTACAGTGGCAAGGGGATCTGTGGACATTGGCAGTTTTGTGCCAAAATAGCCATGCAACTGTGCAAAAGTAGTTCCAGATATAGCCGTATGTCAGCAGTATTTTTCACTAACAGTGATTATTAGGATGTTATTTATCAAGAAAATATGGACATTTTATTTTTAAAATATGATTTTTGGTACACCTTGTGTTTCTGAATGCATACTCCTATCCTTCATATTCTTAAGTATGGTTAATGTCATCTAACATTCATAGCAAATGTTACCAGTTTGCAAAGGTGAAAAAAAATGTCAGGTCGCATCAACAGAGACATTTAGCTGCCACATTAAATAAATTGGATTCTTGCACTCTGTGTTCTACTGGCTCATTGTCAGCTTTGCCATCCATATCTGGCAAGGTTGCATTTGTAACAAAGTCAGTTCTTAACGTTTGCACTCTTCTAAAAATGCTTTTGGTCAATCACCTGGGTGTTTTAGTAAGTCACTGTGCTTTGCATTATCACTTTCAATTAAATTAGAGTGTGAGATAATGTGTGAGGATCTCATTTCATCAAGTAATGTCATAATGGATGGCTGGCTTTTTGTCAAAAGTGCAAATTTTTAGTGCAATCTGGTGTAGATAGAAGAAAGTAGGACATATATAAAAGAGGAACACTGGTAATTATTGCTCATTTAATCAATATGGATTTTCCAGGAAGGTAGCTGTGTTACTCTGTTGCTGAAAAAAAAGAAAAAAGAAAAAGGGTTATGATATCCCTGAGTTTTTGACACATGTTTTAATGGACTTTTTTGTTGTTCAGTCGCACAGTCGATTCCGACCCTTTGTGACCCTATGGAACATTGCCCTCCAGGCACCTCTGTCCTCCACCATCCTCCTCAGCCCGCCCAGCTCTGTGTCCACTGCGTCCACCACACCGTCCATCCATCTCATCTTTGGACGCCCCCATTTATAGTGAAAGTCAAGCTGTAATATTTGATATGTTCCTCCCTGGTAAAGAAAGCACTCTCGCCACATGTTTTGGTGGATTTGTGAATGTACACATGTTTACCAAACCAATATGTTTATACACCATTGAGAATTGCTTTGTTTGCAAAGTAGGAACAGACTGAAAGTTATGATTTGGTTTATGCTACAAACAAGATTTCAGTCATTCTGTACTATTCATGCTTCTAATGAAGGGGGCCATAGTTCATAAATATATATGAGAAATGTTTTTCATATGTGTTTATTTAGTACTAGCAGGGGGTGCCCGGCTTTACTTGGGCAGGGTTTGGGGGGCTGTGGCCCACCTCCTCACCTCTCTTTTTCTTTCTTGCTTTGTTTCTCTCCCCCTCTCTCCCTTTCTCTCTTTCTCTCTCTTTCTTCCTCTCTCTTTCTTGATTTCCTTCTTTCTCTTTCTGTCTCTCCCCCTTTCTCTCTCTCTTTCTCTCTCTCTTTCCTTCTCTCTCTTTCTTTCTTGTTTTCTGTCTCCCTCTCTCTCTCTCTCCTTCTCTCTTGCTTTATTTCTATTTCTCTCTCTCTCTCTCTCTTTCTGCATCTGGCTATGACGTTCTTCACAGTTGTCATTTTCTATTAGTGCAATTTCATTGTCCTATAAATACCTGACATTCCTACCTAAACAGGGTCTCATCTGCCTCTTTAACTCAGTCAATTCTAACAAAGATCTCAACTTTTTCTAGCCTTTTTTCTTTCTCTGACTCACACAGAGGAACTGTCATTCTCTCCAACCTTTATGTGAGTGAACATTGTTATCTTGGGAGTTATTGCACCTAGTTTATTCCCACTCCATAAATATCTTATTTCTTGCTCTGGATTCTCCCAAAATACATAGCACACAATACTGCAGTCTAAAGGTGTGACTTGATTAGTAAAACGTACTACATTTGCATCAGTGTTGCATTGTTTGAAATCAAGGTGATTTATTTCAATTGATTGAGGGTGCACATTAACTTGCTGAAATGTGGATTATTTTAAACCACTTGAGAGGACCAATTATTTTACATGGAATCCTCAACTGCTGTATTTATCTGTGTGCATATGTATGTCCACACATATAGTTTGTCCTGTAAAGTTTGCAGTATTCCCTACAAACTGTTTGGAGCTTCTAGACTTGATGTACACATGTTAAAATCAAGTAACTAATGACTAATAAGTCCTGATTTCAGTGAATAAGGTCCAAGTTCTGTCCAATTGCAAAATCTTTTTATTTCTTTTATTTTTATTTGTGTACATAAACAATTGGGAACACTATCTATCAGCATCTATTACATTACTCTAATGGAATTAGGGAAAGTTAGAAGACAAAAAGAGAAGGGGCTGCAGAAGATGATGTGGCTAGATGGCATCGTTGATGCAATGGGCATAGACCTATATGGACTGAGGAGAATGGCAGAGGATAGAGGAGCCTGGCATGCAGTGGCCCATGGGTTCGCAAAGGGTCGGACTCGACTGTGCAACTGAACAACAAATAAAATTTACTTTTTTCCCTCTCTTTCTTTCTTTCTTTCTTTCTTATACTGCCCATCTGGAATATTTTCAACTCTGGGCAGTGTACAAACAAATAAAAAACAACAATATCATACAATAAACAAACAATAAAATAGATATCTGATGGTGTCAGAGAGCAAGCAGGCTCAAATCTAAACAATTAACTTATTGGGAAAGGTAAAATATTCTTAAAGACCTCCTTGAAGAGGAAGGTTTTGAGCTGTTTATTTAAAATGTCTAAGGAGGACACCTGGCACATCTCAAGGGGTAAGGAATTCCAAAGCATAGGCACTGCTATCGAGAAGGTTCTATTTCTAGTTATAGCCTTTCTTGCCATCCTCACTTCCCCACTTTACAGTTATAACTAAGAACTCTCTCTTCTCTTTTTTGGTGGTTGGGATAATTGAAATTTTAAGTGTTTTTATATGTTTTTTAAAATTGTTGTAATGCTGCCCTGAGTCGAGTTTTACCTGAGTGGGCGGCATATAAGTATGACTATTAAATTAAATTAAAATTAAATAACACTGTGACATTTAGCTGTTTGTTTGTTGTCATGTCAAAGAACTGTTGTGATGTAATAACAGTTAAATAAAATATTAATTGGTACCAGCTGGGAGACACAGAGAAGTACTGATGAGGGCTGCACCCAAAGGTGGTGCAGCTATGAATGGCTCTTTAAGCGGAGATGGAAGTAGAGTTGGCAACTGTGACAGGAACAGGAACTTTCAAAAGCTGACTGGCAGAGATAAGTGGAAAAAGAAAGATAACCTTGCTGTACGATCTGGGATCAGTTTGATCATGTTGTCCCTGATGAAGTGGACAGGCTCCTTGCAGCTGTTCGTGCCACTACATGTCCTCTGGACCCCTGTCCCACCTGGTTGGTGAAAGCCTCCAGGGAGGTTACAGGGGGTTGGGTTGGGGGGATAATAAATGCTTCATTACGGGAGGGGGTATTTCCTGCACAGTTAAAACATGCTTTGGTGCGCCCCCTCCTGAAGAAAATGTCCCTCGACCCAGCTGTCCTTAACAACTACAGGCCGGTTTCCAACCTGCCCTTTCTGGGTAAGGTCTTGGAGAAGGCGGTGGCGCGCCAGCTGCAGAGTGTCCTGGAGGAAGCGGATTATCTAGACCCCTTTCAATCAGGATTCAGGCCCGGGTATGGAACGGAGACGGCATTGGTCGCACTGATGGATGATCTCTGGCGGGAGCGGGACGGGGGTTGTCCATCCGTCCTTGCTCTTCTTGACCTCTCAGCGGCTTTCGATACCGTCGACCACGGTATCCTTCTGGAATGGCTCGAAGGACTGGGGATCCAGGGCACCGTGTTGTCTTGGTTTTCCTCTTTTCTGGAGGGCCGTACCCAGTCGGTGTGGTTAGAGAGTGAGAGGTCCAGCCCTAGGCCCCTCAAGTATGGGGTGCCTCAGGGCTCTGTGCTATCTCCTCTCTTATTTAACATCTACATGAAGCCACTGGGTGAGATCATTCGTTCCCACGGGGTGCGGTACCATCAGTACGCGGATGATACTCAGCTGTACATCTCGGCCCGTGGGGACCCCAGTGATGCTGTTGAAATCCTATCCGGATGCCTGGAGGCCGTTGGGGTCTGGATGGGGGCCAATGGGCTTCGGCTGAATCCCAGCAAGACAGAGTGGCTGTGGATAAGGGGCCCCATGTTATCCAAGGAGTTACCATCTTTGGTACTGGATGGGGCTGTTTTGCCCCAGACAGACCCAGTGCGCAACTTGGGGGTCCTTCTGGACTCACGGCTGCTGCTGGAAGAACAAGTGGCGGCTGTGGCCAGGAGGGCTTTTGCCCAACTTCGGGTGATTCGCCAACTGCGCACGCTCCTGGATCGGGGCTCCTTGCTTATGGTCACTCATGCTCTGGTTACCTCCCGACTAGATTATTGTAATGCGCTCTACATGGGGCTGCCCTTGACGACCATTCGGAGGCTGCAGCTGGTCCAGAATGCGGCGGCCCGGGTGGTGATGGGGTGTGGGCGATATGCCCATGCCTCACCGCTGCTTCGGGAGCTGCACTGGTTACCAGTTTGTCTCCGGGTGCAATTTAAGGTGCTGGTTTTGACCTTTAAAGCCCTATATGGCAGGGGGCCAGGATACCTTAGAGACCGCATCGCCCCAAGAGTGACTGCCCGTCCAACCAGAGCGGACCGGAGGGGCTCTCTAGTGGTGCCGTCAACGAGGGGTGCACATCTGTCTAGCACCCGAAGGAGGGCCTTCTCCGTGTCCGCACCAACCCTCTGGAACCTCCTGCCAATAGATCTAAGACTTCAAAGTGAACTGCTGCCGTTCAGGAAAGGAGTAAAGACCTGGCTGGCAGGGCAGGTGTGGGGCCCGAACGGGACTATGGTCCCCGCCGGTTGGCTTTTATAGGAACTCTCTCTTCTTCCCTTTTTGTATGGTGGGTGTGATGGGTGGGTGGGATATGGGTTTTTTAATTGGGGTGGATGTGGGTTTTTTATAAGGTTTTATAAATGTTTTTATGTATTTTTTAGATTTGTTGTAATGCCGCCCTGAGTCGGGTTCTGCCTGAGTGGGCGGCATATACAAATGTGAATCATAAATAAATAAATAAATAAACCAGGGGGTGGGGACTGGAGGAGAAGGGGGAAATCAGGAGGCTGCTGGGTGGCAGAAGCTAAAGTGTAAAAATTAAATAAAGAACTATTCATGCAAAGTTTCACAAAAGATATGCAAACCAACCCAAGCACAACATGACCTTAACTCAATTTAAAAACAAGCAAACACCCTGATTGGAAATCCAATTCTTTTAACACTCAAGATTCATTTTAAGAAAGGGTGTGAAAGACACACTTTGTTCCCTGCTGTCATGCAGTCCTATTTACCATACCTTGTTGGTGGAAGCTCTGACACTATGGACTGACTACCAGCTCATATTCATCAGTCTCTGTCCTTGTCCACTTTCCACAAACTGGCTAAAGCCGAATTATATAGGCAAACTTTTAAGAACCTACTGCCCCTAAATAAAGTTTTTCCCCTCCCCCATATCCTATAATTTTCCCACTACCATCATTGTATCGGGATTATTCTTGTGGTTTACTGTTATTTGTTTGGTTATACTTTTGTAAATATTTGTTTGATTTTTGTTACTATGTGTTATCTTCTTTCAAAATTATTCAATTTTGATATGTTTGGTATTGACACCACCATAGTAATTATAGAGTTAGAGGCGTGAGATATGAATTAAAAATAATAAGTAAAGCAATTGGATTCTGGTGTATGTCTACTGAAAGACTTAACAAAAGTAACCTTTTCCCTTATTGGAACTAAATTCAGATAAAGTTATTCTGTATCTGGGCACATTCTTTTCAACAAAGCTGTTCTTCTCTGTGTGACTAATTCATCTTTTTATCTGGGTGTTATCTTCCTAGCTAGGATTTTGTGGTCTTCATACTTAATAATGTCACTGTGCTGTTTCCCGCTCAAGAAAATGCCAAATACTACAGAAGTTGTGTTTTGTAAGCCCAGTAAGCTGCTCTGTCTCCCCATTTCAGTGACAGTAGAAAAATGGGCACTGAATACTCTCAGAGATTGGGAAAAAAACCTTATTTGATGTGCATCATATTCTAGAGAGGATTCTGAAGTGAGCACTTGGATAGACACATGTTGTTAAAACATTTCAAAAGGAACCACTGATCACTAGGAAAGATATAGCTGTAGACTAGAAGTATGTTTTCTGGTGAAATATCTGATTAATGGTGGCAGTTATACTTTAAGGCAAGTCCTTTGAAGAAGTAATGGGGGTTATTGCTGACAGTATTTTTATATCCATATATTCTGCTATATTTAACATAAAACAGAATAACTTGTGCTGTGTAATGCTCCAAAGTGTAGTTCAACAAGGATAGAGCTAGATTTAATATTTATATTGGTTTTTGATAGTCAGTGAGTTGAGTACCTGACTACAAAGTCAGAGAGTAGAACTTACATTTGCCACTGTTTCTACTAGGAGAAGATATTGGGGTATATAAGAAAATCAGATATATAAACCAAAACCTAATTCACAGAATTAAAAAAACAAAAACAAAATAGTAACAGTGCAACAGAGAAAGGATAAAACAGAGAGAGACACGTTCTCAGAATGCTTTCTCGTTTACTAGGTAGCGCTTAAAATAGTGAAACAAACAAACAAACAAAAAGCTGTAGAACTGTGGTTCCCATCATTGGGCCCACGCTCCACAGGAGGACTTCAATTCCCAGAAGCCTAAGTCAGTGCATTGGCTGATCACTACAGTGGGGAATTGACTCAGGCTTCTGGGAATTGAAGTCCCAAAACCAAAGGTTGGGAAACACTGTTCTAGAAGTATCATAAGTAAAAAGGTGTTTTTATTTTAGTTCGAATTACTAGTTACAAAGACAAGAAATAAAAGGAAAGAGAAGAAGATTATCGCTCTGCCATATGACTGGTGAAGATCCATGCCAACTGCATGGATCATGGGCTAGAACTTAGTGACACAACTTACAAAGAACAATAGAAACAAAGGCAGACATGAAATGGAGGGTTGGAAATGCAGGGTTTGTGTCAAATGCTCCAGTCAAGAAAGAAAAAAAGAACTCTGTTATTTGATCAGTTGCAGGAGACAGACACCTTAGCTTATGAAAGACCCTCCTCCCAGTCATATCGATTGTTAGTACACAAGATTGTTAAATTTCTCAACAGAAGAATCAACCTGCAGGTAAAGAGAATGGTCAACCACTTCTGAATACCATATTTGTTGTTCAGTCACATAATCTATTCTGACCCTTTGTGACCCCATGGGCCATTGCACTCCAAGCCCCTCTATCCTCCACTATTCTCCTCAACCTGCCCAACTCTGTGCTCATTGCATCAACAATGCCATCTAGCCATCTCATTTTCTGCTGCCTCCTTCTTCTTTTGCCTTCAACCATTCCCAGCATCAAGGCTTTCTCAAGTGAATCCTCTCTTCTCATTTGATGTCAAAAGTACTTTAGCTTCATCTTCACTATTTGGCCTTCTAGACCGCCCATTATTTACTACTAGTAAATTCCACTGGAAAAATATGCCCTGATTAGCTCAGTGGGACTGCCTGCTAGACAAGTGTATTCAGGATGGCAGCTTCAAACCATTGAAAAGAATTGTAATCTGGTATATGAAAATGAAACTCTTGGGTGGGAGTACAATGCTTTCTTCCTTTTCCAAATTGTCAAAACCTATAAATGCCTTGAAAAGGTATACCCTTGCTGCCCCATTTCCCCAATATAATTATTACAAAATATCTCCATTTAAAAGCTTTGTTCCTGTCCTTTCTCTTGCCATAAGCTACAGCAACAGTGGTAGTGGAACCAGTCTCCCTTTGACTTTTCTGTCTACAACTCTTTTGTCCATTATCATAGACAAAGTGACACTCAGTGAAGAAGCATCTTGAGAGGTATAATTCTAAAGAGAGTTCCTATAGTTGCACAACTCTAGAAAATTTAATGATATAAATTTTAGGATTTGGTAATGTTACAGGAGATCATCTCAAGCACCAGGAGTTGAATAATGGATGCAAAATGATGTATATATGGTGTAAATGCTTATGATTCTTTCTTAATGCAAGAGTGGAAACAATGAAGTGGATTCATTGCCATATCTTTCCAGCTTACTGAACTTCATTTGATCAGTAGAGACAGCAGACCTTTACCAACCTACCTATCATATCCCCAATATACATATCATAGCTTCTGTTGCCTTGCACTATGCATCATAATTTACTGTTACTTCACATAGCCTGAATATTATACACTATGCTCCAATTTAATTCAAACATTATCCTTAAGCTTCCATACTCACACTTTCACACCCCTACCTATTCTTGGATGGCTTGTTCAGGATACTTATCTAGATACTTGGGGAACCCTAGCCTCCACAGCTTTTCATGGATAATGCCCTAGAACCATGATGACAAACCTTGGCAGTCCAGGTTCTCTTGGACTTCAATCAGCACTCCTGCTGATCTGGGCTTCTAGGAATTGAAGTTCAAGAACAGCTGGAGTATCAAGGTTTGCCATCACTGTCCTAGAATGATTCACAGTGAGGCATACTTTACTGTAGTTTGTTTCTTTACAACAATAGTACTTCTGCTGCCATGATACCGCATTTGTTCCAATGGTTTATTTTTGTTGCCTACCTTGGCATTTTTTTCCATTTTCTGTTAGACTCTGATTCATGATTCAAAGTAGTTTCTATGGTAACAGGCCTAAAATTGTTTGGTGGCTGAATCTTGTAATTCTACCAGAACAGTGGCAATAAGAGTTAATATTTAAAGCAAAGCAGGGGGGGAGGGTCTCATTTTGGTGCTAAAAGTAATCTGTAGTGAGAAAATATAAGACTGGGAGACTAATTATGCCATGGGTATAAAAATATTTTTGATGGCAAGTGTAATAGCCTTCTCCCAAATACAGTAGAATTGCATGGCAGGGATATAAACCAATTTTAATAAAGCAAAGGAAAATCTGATTGAGTACCTGGATGCACAACAGGGGAACTCCAATCTTCCCTGCACAAATCAAACTTCTCCACTTTTATTTACTAGCATGAACAGTACTTTATGTTTTTATAACATACAAGAGTTTTGGCTTGCACCACTATTGTGATATTTGCCCTTATGTTGGGCTTATTCTCTTTCAACTGCACCTCCATGGAACCCCAAGATAATTGCTTTTACCAGATTCGTCTGCAGAATTATGTTATGGTAAAATCAAAATGAAGCAATTTTTTACTGAGGTTTTTTTTGTGTGTGTGTGGTGGTGTGGGTTTACTGTAATTAGTCAAATCATCATGAACCAAAGGCCTAAATACAAGCCCCAACAACTCATGTAGAGTCGGTAAATCAATACATGTATAAGCACAATTGATTCAGTGGGCTTGCTCTAGCTGGGGACTAGCAACTGGATTTAAGTGTGTTAAATACATATCTAACAGCAGACTGCAAGACTATTAAATGCATTTTATTGGGTAGCCTTAAGCAAGTAATGATATTTTTAATATGCACAAGTTGTATGTGAAGATAAACACAACTGCCATAGCCTTTGGGTCTCTATCCTCACCTCCTTTAATGGGATAAAATATCTGACAAGTACCTGTAAAGAGAATAAATGAAAATTACACAATAAATAATTTGTCCCATTTTCGGATAAGTAAAAGTTTCCAGAACTTCTCTCAGGATGAATTAATTCCTGAACAATCTTTTAGATAAGCCAAATGGAATTGGTTATTCCACAAGGGATACTGGTTTCTGATTTCTCCCCACTCCTCATCACATCAGTTCTCTTTTACATTAAGCTGAAAAGTCCATTCTCAGTTACTTTCATCAATTAAAGTTATGAATTTTAATATGAAGACTGGGGTAGATAAGTCTCAGTGCTAATGGAACAGAATATGCCACAAAAGGCTCTTATTTTTTTTAAAAAAAAGTTTGTGGCAAGGGAATGGATGGATTTGATTCATAAGTCACATTCCTGTATTCAAGTTTTCATTTCTCTACCATCTTTTGGAAATTGGAAATGGGCTGTTTTTAAAATCCTCTTCAATTATGTATACAGTACCTAGAATGCTATAGTTTTTTTTAAAAGTGTAATTGATTTATTTTCTTTAAGGCCTCTGTGAAGAAAGATTAAAATCATAGTAAACCTAACCTAGAATAGCCTGGAGGGGTGAGATTGTTCAATAAAGGCATTATGTGATACATGACTAGATAACAAACACACAAATAAAAACCAAAAAATAAAAATAATCCAAAAAAATCATGGTAAACAACATTTTAAAATGAAAACCAAAATTTTATATTAAGATCTAGGTTAGAAGCCTGGTTAGAGTTCAAAATAAAATATAGAGATCAATTTGATAGGTTTCTCAATCAAACCTCAAATAAAATATTCATTTCCTGATCCTCTTGACTATATAGATAGGCTGAAGGAGATAGTATGCTAAAAGAAAAAGAGCTAGTCTAGATAACCTACTTTCCTTTCCTTAGCCTTGATGATATTTATATACCACAGAATCGGTCCTGTTAATTTAGTGATGAGTTATTGAAAAGACAATGTGGAGAAGTGTTACTTTATTGCATCCTTATTTCACCTCTTCTCCCATGAGCTCAGGATAGCTTATGTGACTCTCACATACAAACACATTGTTCTGTCAAGAAAGCTAGTTTGGAAGATGGTAGCTGGCCTAAGAGCATTCAGTGAGCTTAATAGTCAAATTAGAACACAGATTGTGTATTCAGTTGCGGCTTTTTGTTTGCACAATCCCTGATAGCACAAGCATTTGTGTATTTTCTGAGCTTTTTGCAAGAAAGTGTGCACTTCATTGTGTAAGTAGTTCTTGTTTGTTATGCATGGACAGGAAGAGAAAGAGCCTCTTTGAAGGTGGTGAAAACAATTGGGCGTACCCTGAGTGGCAGGGACTTTCGGGTAATAAGAGCACTCTGCTGGCGGACATGTACAGTAAATGCAAATGTGACATACTTCTGGTCCAGAAAACACATTGGGGGACAGCAAGGTACAGACCCAAAGTAGTTGGAATGGAATTAGTGATTGAGAGCCCTAAAGACCAGTATGGGAGTGCAATTTTTGTTAGACCTGACCACAGTATAATATCAGTTGCACTGACAGAAACATAAAACAGTTACATTCTCACCCTCTGAACCCCACAATTCTCTGTTACCACTGTCTATAAACTATAAGACAAAAATTGTCACAGTGAGGCTTGGGGATATAACCACACAAATGAGGATGGTGCAGAACTTGTATCTTGGGCAGACACCAATGGCCTCCAACTTGTCTATCATCCAAAATTGCCTGAATCCTTTAACAGTGGTAGATAGAGGAGGGGGTATAATCTGGACAACATCTTAGTTATCAAGAAGATAGGAGCACAGTGCATGAAAGTTGTTATCTTTTTCAAAAGATTATTCCTTATTAGAAATGAGTAAGAAATTAATCCAAGCTAAATCCATTAGTTTTACCTAGAGTATAGACACTGAAATAAACAGATTTTAGCTGTGCCTAACAAGCCCCATTCATTTCAATGGGTTTATTCTGACTGGTGCTAGATTTAACCCTCATTTTAAATTTCAGTAGAAATGTATCAAGTATGCATGTTTTAAAGGTTTCCCTTGTTCGAAAGCCAGTCATTTCTGACTCTAGGGTTCAGTGCTCATCTCTGTTTCAAAGCCGAAGAGCCAGTGCTGTCTGCTTCTGCAAATGTTTCCATGGTCATGTGGCAGGTATGATTAGACACCTGAGCACACGGAACGCTATTACCTTCCCACCGAAGTGGTCCCTATTCATCTACTTGCAATTTCTTGCTTTCGAACTGCTAGGTTGGAAGGAGCTGGGACAAAGACGGGAGATCATTCCATCATGCAGTACTCAGGCAATGCAGTGAACACTAAAAAAAAAGTGTTTACAAAAGCATATACCCTTTTAAAAGTGTCCATATAAAGCTTAATTTGTGCGAAATTGTACAATGCACACAAAAAGACATTTGAAAAAAGTGCATATGTAAGTGTATGTATTTTTTAAATAAAACAACACCAAAATATATATTTTGGAAAATATGCATGAATATTCACATGGGATCATGAGGGTAGAGGGGGCAGAATCCTCTATGATTTGAAACCAGAATAAACTTAATGCAATAGTAGAAAACTGAGAACTTCAGCAAAAGCATCCTTGACAGAGGCACCCATGCTTAGAATGTAAAACAGAGGTAGACAACTATATCCATCTAGAGGTTATTAGACTGCAATTCCCATCATATTTTGCAAGCAATGTTAAGAAGGCCACAGTCATCTGTAGTGTAGAAGATAAATAGAGCAGTAAAACTTCAATTGCTCTTAAATGGCCCACCATCCACAACTATATTAGACTGCCTCTCCAGTTTTTAATTTGCCTATGGTGGTTTTAATCAAAAGGACCCTGGTGAATAATCTCATTGCAGTCTATTCCTTCCCAGCTCTACCTTAAAATCAAAAGATTGATTAAACTAGATTTATTGTCTGCACTAAGGCTTCCAAAGAATTGGCTGCAATGGAGCAACAACTGTTATTATTTTCATGACATCTAAGTTTAAAAGATGATGTCAAAAGTCTTGTCTGTCATATACCAAGTCACATATCATGTGAAAATTGCCAAAATCCAGGGGCTCTCAGCCATACTTTCATGATACTTTCATTCTTTCTTTCATGATGAGTTAACCTAGGATAGTGAGTTGTGGTTATAAAAATGGAATGAACCTGACACTTGCATCTCTCAACACTCCAGCCTTCCTGGAAACAGCAGTGCTTCCAGGAAATCAGGAAATCTACAAGGTTAGACACTTTGAACTACTACATCCATCTTGCAAGTTAGAGTTGCTATTACAGTATACCCATATTTTTTTAAAAAAATCATCTGCAGGTAGTTTAAGGGCAAATACTAGATAAAGTATGACAAGAACCAAGACAGTTGATTGGACATTACCTTAAACTTTGTTAAAGACGCAAAAAGGGATTCAAAAGCTTTTAAGGCAAAATCAAAGTACAGTAAAACCTCACATAAAGAGTGCCTCGCTTAGACACTAACTCACTTAAAGAGCAGATTTTTTTTCTGAATGGTCACCTCACTCACTTAACAAATAAATTGGGGTTAGCAATCCCCCTCACCAGAGTCACAGTTGGTCACTTACAATGGTGTTTCACTTAAAGTGAAAACTCGCTTAAAAAGCAATCCCGAGGAACGCATTATGCTCTTTAAGCAAGGTACCACTGTTTTAAAGTGTGTGGCAAAAGACACAGCAATAGTAAGAAAGCTAAAATATGCTAGCTGATACTCACAGACTAGCATAGAGGTCAGCCTGGTTCTAAGGCATTCACAGGAAACATCTGAGTATAGCATTGCCTAAGAGTCAATATAAACTGATTAAAGTAAGATAGGACTTGTTTAAAAGGATTCTTTTGAATGGGCTGGCACAGGTTCAGTGGGGTCACTTGAGGACAGTTGAAAGTGCAAAATGAGATTTGGTGCTGTTGGATTGGGGCCGTGAAGCGGCCCTTGAGGTCCCGGAGGAGACTGGTCAAGTAACGACACGAGACAAGATGGAGCGAAGACCAGTGGTTTATTGAGGGAAAATCATCATCATATATAGGAATTCAAGGCAGCGTGTGATAGAATCGTCATCTGACAGAAAATCACATCACCCATTTACCCGGGTTAATTGGGAATCTCTCTTGGGGAAGTTAATTAACTAGGGCAAACACTGACAGGGGAAATCCATTGTTCATGGCTTACACAAGGGTAAACATGGCCACTATTTGCACTCGGGCTTGGGCTGATCTGCAAGTGTGTAATTGCCTAATGTCTAACGGAGGTTAGCGATTTTGCTTCCCTCGGCAAGGCTGCTGGTCAGGTCAGATATGGGTGAATCAATCCTATCACTATTAATCCGCCCCCCAATTTCTGTGCCTGCAGAGCCAAGTGACCAGGAGCTTTCTCGACCGGTGTGGCCTCTGCCAGGGGCAGTTTATGCCAATTGTGCTCACGGAACCCGCACTCCCCTTTTTCTGTTATTTTTGGACCTGACAGACGGCCCTGTGCAGGAGGGGCATCAGCTGGTATGGGGGGATGACGTTTCGGGGTTCCCTCCATGGGGGACATCTTGATAGCAGTGAGGGAATACATTGCACAAAACAACACACTGTTGTGCCCAGTATTACCACCCCCACAATCACTTTGAGTGTTGTCTGAAGCCATCCCCATGGGAACCACGACCACAACGAATCCCACCACCCCCACGAAGCATCCTCCTTAATGTTCTTGACCAGGGTGTGAAGATCCGTGAGCTGGCTCTGTACCTTGTGTGTGTTGTCTGTGAGATTAAAGCAACACATGCCGTGGACAGATTCTCAACCCAAATGATGTAACAACAGAAGGTAGTCGATCGCTGCTCGATTGTCTAGGATGGCATGGCGAAGCTCTGCCTGCTCCTGGTTGAGCAGCGCTATCGCCGAGGAGGTATGCTTAATGGCTTTTGCTAATCCGCAAGCCAATTGACCAATTCTCCGAGCGTTGCCGACGGCTAAGCCTGGCACGCCAAGTATGCTGACTGCCAGCGAGACGTATTCGGCTTGACTCAGGACCCTAATGTTGCTATCACAAGAGCTGTCTAGCTGGGTGGCGCGAGTGCGTCGTATGGGTGAGGAAACATTTGCGCTTGGAACAATCATATCCCTAGTGGGGAGTAACAATGTCAAGCGACTGATACAACACATGGAATCTGATACATTTGCAGGAATGTAATTCCAAGTGTACTGATTGCATGTGAAGAACCAACCTGAAGGCAGGGTAACATGAGCATACATTGAACCAAGTGTCTCTGGGTTATCACAAGTCCAGTTGCTGCTGCCAGTGTCGAGGCAGCGGCGCTGAGTCCGGCCGACTGCGGAGCAGCCGGTCATTCGAGCACAAGTAGAGTTCGGGCTGACTGCCACTCGAGGGGTGTGGAGAGTGGCTGCATCAGCCGGCAAAGTCATGGTTAACTGCATTCCCCAGCGAGCGTATGCTGAGAAACTTGTAGGGAGAAACGGACCGAAAATCCGCTTCACCAGCCAGTCGCCGTCCCTGGTGCATGCGTCTGGAGTGTGGCACACCGGGATGAGGCAGGTGCTCAACATTGAGGCAGAACCCGCGTCCTGCTTTAGGCAAAAATCGGACTGGTTGACGAGACCCACCAAACTTTCCCATAGGTTGTAGTGCATCCGGGCAGAGAGATCTCCGCCTGGCATCAGATCACTGGCTTTTAGTGAGGCTGCCTGAACGCCTCCCCCCGCAAGTAGGGAGAGGGTCAGGATGATGGTGACTGCCACGGTGTTGGCAGTAATCCGGGTGAAGACTGCAGCCACGAAGTTCTCCGGTGTCGGTTCCCTGTCCTCACGTCGGATGGCGTCCTGGGCCTCATTGCAAAGGGCCTTGACCATCCCCCAGGTGACCTTCGGCACTGTCATCTGTGGTCGCCGCTTCTTCCGCCGGGTCCCCTCGGTCAGGGTGAGGTCCTCCATCTCCGGGATCGGACTCGGGTCAGTCTGGGTCCACGCCATGTGGGTCCAAGTGAGGCTTGACGCACCGAGCTGGGATCCAGATGACACCTGTAGGAGACATAACTGCAGCATACCCTCTTCCCCGGGTTACGAGTGGCGCCGGGCCCCTCCAGGAAGGGTCCGGTGGCACTCGGTAACAAACCAGCGGCCGCGGGAGAGCTTCTGAGCGGCGGAAGTGTTTCTCCTGCGGTGTGCAATCCGAAAAAACATTCAGGTGATTGTACGTGAACAACACCTTGTTCAGACAATGCTGTGCCTGGCCCTGAGCCTTGGGGAGGGCTGGTGGCTCCCCCCTTTCTGTTTGTTTGTCAATGTAGGACTTGAGTGTCCGATTGACTCGTTCCACAATCGCTTGCCCCTGCGGATTGTAAGGAACGCCAAAGGTATGCTTGATATCCCAGGTGGCCATGAAGTCGGCCAGCTGCCTAGAGCTGTAGGCCGGGGCGTTATCGGTTTTCACGTGCCGTGGTTTGCCCATCGCCGTGAAGCAGGCTAGGAGGTGCTGCTCCACGTGGGAAGCTGTCTCCCCTTTTTGCGCCGTCGCCCAGATGAAGTGTGAAAAAGTATCAATGCAAACGTGCATGTACTGCCATCTGCCAAAATGCGGGACATGTGTGACGTCCATTTGCCACACCTGGTTAGCCTCTGTCCCTCGTGGGTTGACCCCCCACGAGGGCCCCCCCCGGTGCCCCTGCACAATGCTGACAAGAGCGAACTATGCCTTGGGCTTGAGAAAGTGGCAGGTTAAACTGCCTGGCGAGTGCTTTGGCATTCTGATGAAAGAATGCATGACTCTGAATTGGAGTAGTGAAAACACCTAACACTGATCGTTGCTGAATTTCCTTTGCGGCCGCATCTGCTCTGCTATTGCCCGTGGAAATCGGACCCGGTAGGTCCAGGTGACTTCGGATGTGGGCGATATAGAGCACTTCCGTGCGGTTCCGCAAGTGAAATTGAGCTGTGAGGAACAAACTCAGCAAATTTTTGTCTATCGCGGGAGTGATGTATGCTGCCGGTAGACTATGAAGCAAATTCCTAACGTACTGACTGTCAGTAATGATGTTGAGGCGCTCTTTGGCGAAGGTGCGCAAAGCAAGGTTCACTGCTGCCAACTCTGCCTGCTGCGCGGACTTCTGTGGAAGAGTTAGCAGCGTGCGCCAAGCCTGGCCCTCCTGCCAAGTTAAGACACCATATGTACGACCCCCATCAGTGAAGACTGTTCTGGCCCCCTGAAGTGGAACCAGCGAGAGCAATTCGTACAAGCTGACTGTCTGCGTTTGAAGCGAGACGAGTCTGGGGTCCTTTGGCAAGTGGTATGCCAAGCATCCGGTGAATCCCTCCAAGGCAATTGGAAGCGAGTCACCGAGCTGCATCAACTGCTGGACTTGCTCTTTGGTGAATGGGATCATGATTTTTGCTAAGTCATGCCCTGAAATGTCCCTAGCTCTCAGCCTTCCGCGGTAGACCACCGCAGAGACCAACTCTTTGGGGGAAACGATATTTCGGGAAGAGGTGTTCGGTAAGTACACCCATTCCATGATACTCGCTCCTCTCTCGGAGTCCACTCCTAGGGCTCCGGTGAACATGGATCCGGCCCGAACGATGTACAAGTTCAGGATCGGGGCATATGGCCCCTGAGCAATCCTGTCCACCCACCTTTGACTGAGAATTTGGTTGACTTTCTCGAGAGCCAAGCGTGCCTCTCGAGGAATTCGTATCCGGTCTGCCGGCTGCTTACCAACATTAGCAGCGAGAAGAGCGGTTTCAAAAGATCCGTATCCAATCGGAAATACGGTCTGGCCCAATTAATGTTACCTAAAACTTGCTGCAATTCTACCAAGGTGACTGAGTCTTTTAAGTTATCTGGGGCAAAACTGGTGCTGCGAAAAAACGGAGAAGCCGATGACCCAAGTATGAGAAGGGCTCGGTTCTCTGCACTTTCTCTGGGGCAATGAGTAACCCTTTTTCCCCCAGGCTGGCCTGGAGGTCTTTAAACATTTCGCTGCCGAGTTGCGGCGCTGCGACCAAGATATCATCCATGAAATGGCATACTAAGGCTGTGGGGTGAAGGTTTTGAAACTTTGCCAGTGCGTTGTGAACATAAATTTGGCACAGGGTGGGCAAATTGAGCATCCCCTGTGGCAAATATTTCCACGCGTAACGCTGCGTGGGCTCGCTGTGGTTCACAACCGGCACCGTAAAGGCGATCCTTTCCCGATCCCTGGGGTCTAAGGGAATGGTGTAAAAACAATCCTTAAGGTCTACGACCAGGATCTCCCAACCCTCGGGAATCATATTTGGATTCGGAATGCCGCATTGAAGCGGTCCCATTGGCTGTATACATTTATTGATCTCTCTGAGATCGTGGAGGAGTCGCCACTTCCCCGACTTCTTCTTGATGACAAAAATGGGCGAATTCCAAGGACTAGTGGACTGCTCTATATGTCCTGCGTCTAGCTGTTCTTTAACCAGTTGTTTTAGGGCGACTAATTTCTCCCCCACTACCGGCCATTGTTCCACCCAGACTGGCGTGTTGGTAAGCCATTTAAGTGGCAGGGCCATTACCCGAAGGTAAGAGTGGCACGGTACTGCTGCAGGATGTCTCGCCCCTAAAGGTTGATGTGCATGTCCAGAATGTGCGGCCGAATGACCGCTGTGCCGTCAGCCTTAGGGATCGTGACCTCCACCCACTCCCGGCTTCTAAACGCTTCTTGGATGCCGCCTACCCCCCACACATCGGAGACCAGCTCAATGGCCCACTCCCATGGCCACTGGCTTCGGCTGACCACGCTGACGTCAGCTCCGGTATCCAGCAACCCTGAGAATGATTTTTTATTCAAAAATACCTCAATAACTGGTCGCTGTTTCCATTCTATGTTGGTCTCCACTGTCGCTAAGACCTGGTATCCTTGCACTGCCTCACTTGCGCTCGAGCGGTCTTCTGACCCGGACTCTGAGCTGTCCCTGAGCCTTCCCTGGCTATCTGCTGGCGAGTTACAAGGAACCATAATCAGTTGTGCTAGCGTGTCTCCCTTGTGAATGGTCTGGGGTAGGTGTGTCCAGAGTTGAACTTGGAGAACACCCGAAAAATTGGAGTCAATGACTCCCGGAATTACAAGAATTCCACGTGCTCCTGCTATACTACGAGGGAAACTAAGCCTTTGAAGCCTTTGGGCAGGGGTCCCATGTACTGGGAATCCACCAGATAGACTGTGCCTGGCAAGTCGCATGTGACGTCCGCCTGGCAAGTCAATTCTAGCCCTGTACTACCCTTCGGGCTGGCCTGCGCCTTTGCAATGTCCGGAATGTGATTGGAATCTAATCCAGCTCTGGCTCGCCCAGAGCGAGGGAAGCCTCTGTTTGGACCGGGGCCAGAGACGTGCCCGCGTTCCGGTTTCCCGAATTCGGACAGAATCTGGACCAATGGAAGCCTTTATTACACTTCGGACATGGGGTGGTTGGAGCCTTGGAATGGCCGGAATGTTGTCCGCCGCTCTTGGATCTGCACTCCCTAGCGAAGTGACCGACCTTGCCACAATTGTGACATGCCCCTTGGTTTTTGTTCTTGGGTTTCCTACCCCCTTGCACCGCTGCTGCCAGCAGACCCATTTTGTAAGAGTCCGTGCCAACGTCGGCGCAAGCTCTAATCATGTCCGTGAGAGTCAAGTCGGGACGATTGCCCAGTGACTGCAAGATCTTACGGCAGTCGAGATTGGCGTTGTCTTTAGCCAATTTCATCATGAGCTCTTGTTGGGCTTGCTCATTATCGATCTGTCTACTAATCGCTTCCTCCAAGCGATTGATAAAGTCCATGTAGGACTCCTGGGCGCCCTGTTTGACTGCGGTGTAATTTTTGGCCGCTTTGCCAGTTGCTGGGACCTTGAGAAAAGCCCTGAAGGCCGTCTCAGCTGACAACTGAAGGGTGGTGAGCGGCAAGGCGGTCTGTGCATCGATGGATTCGAAGGCACCTGAGCCATATAACTGGTCAGGAATTATTGCCCCCCCCCCCCATCCTGGCAGTCCTTGCCTGAGCCTCGAGGCGATACTCGCTGTCCCATAGCAGATACTGCTGGGGTTGAGCATCATCCGCATGATGGCTTTCCAGTCGTGTGGGATGAACATCGTGTTCTCGCACACTTGCTGAAGCGTGCCCCTAGTGAAGCGACTCTGTAGTCCTGTCTGTGAAATGGCCTTCCGTATAGCCATGAGGAGCTTATATGGGACTGGTGAATGAACTATCTGCTGCTGCCCTGTGAGGGCATCTACCTCCAAGCAAATTGGACAAATCTGACTAAGCTCAGCTAGCTGTTCTGCTGGCAATTCCCCCTTCCTGATCTCTTCCTCAACTGTGCGCTGAAGGGCACTCTTGGTAGTTCGGGAACCTGTAGCTATCAGAGAAGCGCCAGCGCTCCCCATTCCATGCATTCCACCGGTGACGTCTGCAGCTGTCACTGAGGGAAAGCTCCCTACACTACTCTGCTTAAACTGAAATGACGGATAGAGCGCCGTGGGCGCCGATGGCTCTGCTGGCGCTGGGGGTTCTTTGGCCTGTACCCGGACTGGGTCTACCTCTGCTAAGAGTTTCCTACATTTGCTCCATGTGCGAATTATGCCCTCTGGAGCTTTTGGGGGTTGCTGAATGCAGACTCCTATCTGATCCCAGAGCTGAAGGGATAACGTACCTACTTCTGGGTAAAGCAGGCAGTGTTCCCTCAAGAACACCAAAAGCCGCGCTAGTTCTCCACTGTGAAAGCTTATCTGATATACCCTGGCCAGGATTTTGAATTCATCCTCATGAATTCTTTGACTAGCAGACGGACGTTGCCGCTGAGGACAAGTCCCCATATTACCTGCCGGGTCCTTTGAAGTCTCCTTCTCGGGACGATTCGATGCGTCTGAAGTTCAGGCAATAGGTTTTGCGTGACGAATCTCTGGGTAGAGCTCGGAGCGTGGACTGCCGCCACGGGCCCTCGGTGGCCTCTGCGCTGTCAGGGATTCACAGCTGACCCTGAGCGGAACGCGTTTTTCCGTGCTGCAAGCCGCCGCGAAAGCCGGAGCAAGCTGTAGGATGCCTCTCTGAAATGCCTCGTCACGGAGCTGTCTTCCCGATCGGCTGGCTTTCCGACCGGGCTGCCGCACTCTCCTCCGGGATGATCGGACACGGTTCTAGCATAGAACCGGACCGCGTTGATCGCTTACTCTCGAGTAGGATCACGTCTCGGGGTCACCAGATGTTGGATTGGGGCCGTGAAGCGGCCCTTGAGGTCCAGGAGGAGACTGGTCAAGTAACGACACGAGACAAGATGGAGCGAAGACCAGTGGTTTATTGAGGGAAAATCATCATCATATATAGGAATTCAAGGCAGCGTGTGATAGAATCGTCATCTGACAGAAAATCACATCACCCATTTACCCGGGTTAATTGGGAATCTCTCTTGGGGAAGTTAATTAACTAGGGCAAACACTGACAGGGGAAATCCATTGTTCATGGCTTACACAAGGGTAAACATGGCCACTATTTGCACTCGGGCTTGGGCTGATCCGCAAGTGTGTAATTGCCTAATGTCTAACGGAGGTTAGCGATTTTGCTTCCCTCGGCAAGGCTGCTGGTCAGGTCAGATATGGGTGAATCAATCCTATCACTATTAATCCGCCCCCCAATTTCTGTGCCCGCAGAGCCCAGTGACCAGGAGCTTTATCGACCAGTGTGGCCTCTGCCAGGGGCCGTTTATGCCAATTGTGCTCGCGGAACCCGCATGGTGCACTTTTCTCATCCGAATGGCATATTGGAGCTCAATCAACCCTACTTGGTCCCTCTCCTTCCAACAGTGTCATGAAGTGACTTATTAACAAGCCACTTCAGGATACAGTATTGGCTAACTGCTGTTTGGCCGAGATTCAGAGGAAGTGAAAAATTGTGTTAGACTATAGCAGGCCATTATGCATCACTTATGAATGTTTTTTTTTTAAAAAAAAATATTTGCCATGTCTGAAGAGTCAGTCAAGAAACTGTTTGCATTCAAATCCATTCTTTTTGAGGCAATAATAATATTTTTTTTTAAAAAAAAATTATTAAGTGATGCAAGGCATCAGTGATAGTGTACTACAGACTTTCTCCCCATTTCCTTTGTTGTTCTGCTGATGACCAGACTATGTGCTTAATTTGCTGATATCCTGAATTGTCTTGCTTATAAAGCCATTTCACAATACTGAAAGGAATCTTGACAGCCAAAATGTTTGTCTTTGGTTCATTTTGAGTGATTGCACATGTTGGAAAAGGATCAAATAGCACTCTATGTGATTCTTTTCCAACATGTGCAATCACTCAAAATGGACCAAAGGCAAACCTTTTTGGGCTACCCACGCCAAAAAAATAGAAGCTTCTGACAGTGGCTCAGACAGGTGCAAGAAGGAATGTTCTGGGGATTTTTTGTTCACTTCAGCAATTATGTCATGTGATTCACCAGAAAAAGGAGTGAACCAACTCATTCCCTCAGTGGACCAAACAATGGGCTTGATGCGCATCCATTCACTCTCTGAGAAGGCAGATAGCTATAGCACCCAAAACCACCCTGACAGCTTTTCTCTCCTATGAATGATGAAAGAAAAGCTCTGAGTTTGAATCTCAGTAAAGTTCCTTCCCTCCCATAAAGCTATATATCTCCTTTTTTTTTGGGCAGGGGGGCGGGGCAGATAGTACAACAGCATTGGTAGTAATTTGGGGAAAAATATGTTCTATCATTCTTGGCTCATCAGAGCCAGGAAGCTTTCGTGCATGCTGTCTTATGGCCGCTGCACTGGCCACACTCAGCTGAAGCCAGTCTCGCCAAAGTATGGCCTCCACCCTCCCACCAAAACGGTCAAGAGGGCAGGCAAGTGTCTGGGGCGAGGCAGTGTCCAGAGGCTCCGAGGCAGCAGCGGCAGGTCTTATTATGGCCACTGCACTGCCACCGTAAGCTGAAGCTAGTTTCGCCAAAGTCTTGCCTCCACCCTCCCGCCAAAGTGGTTGAGAGGGCGGGCGAGCGTATGAGGCGAGGCAGTATCTGGAGGGAATAAATGTCCCAATCTAGACCCTTTCAGATGAACCACCTATCAGGCTTAGTGTTCCCTTGAATGTTCAATAAGGCAAGAGCACTTTCTGCCCTGAAGCTATTTTCCCAATTGGTGTAATACCAGAGAAACAGCTGAGTCAAGCCTTGAAGACCTCTTTCTCAGAGTATAAACTCCAGATGTTTCCCTCCTTGTTACCAGGTAGACCTGGCAGCCACACATAGAAACCTGATTTTCTAAGGTGAATTCGAGGTACCACATCTCTTGGTTTCTCATTTTCTTTACATACTTCTGCTAGAGAATGAAGAAAAGTCATCACTGTATTATTTGGCAAGCACAACACTTATGTTCCTAGCAATGAGAAAAATGGGACATTTCATAGCTTCATTTCACAACTCCCCCCCCCCCTGTAAGATAAACTGATATGAATTCTAAAGGGGTTTGTTTATAAAATAGGATTAGGGCAATCATAATGGTAATGTTTTACTTTGCTAGACAGATTGATATGTGAGAACATTGGAGAGTGAGAGATTACATTTTACAGTAGGCAGAAGGAGTCTTCCCAAATTTATATTCCAGCCAACTCTCTGTATGTGTCATGAGTAAAATCTGGCATCCATTTTGTTTCAGCTTTGAGGGAATTGTTTTTTATGTGGCTGACAGAGATCTTCCATGTCACATACTTGAAAAGTAAATGCAGCCAGAGGTGAAGAAGGGAGAGAACACTTTTTTACCTTCTACATTTTGTTCAAATTAAGAAATAAATATGATATACTCACCATATGGACCACAGTTTGTACAAATTGTTCTCTAAGGATAAATAATAAACAACTGTCCTCTGTGCAGTAATCATATAATGCAATGTGAGAATGAATCTAATCTTTACTTGTCTCATTCTTGAAGGCAAGGACATCAAATTACATTGTTCTTTTCCTCACATGCAAAGACTGTCCAAGATTTTAATATACTGTGCTGTCAAATCATTCATTGCAAATGCAAGTCTGATTTGTGTCTGTGAGTGCAAAATAGTGTAATAATAATAATAATAATAATAATAATAATAATAATAATAATAATAATAATAATAATAATAATAAACAAATCAGGCTGACTAGTGCTTCATTTCACATATATTTGTCAATTTTAAGCAATAGATAGGTTTGTGTCTTTTTAAATCATCAGCCAGTCTTTCTGTTTGAAGACTTTTACCTTGCTCTCTGCAGAAAGATAGGATTTTTTTCATACTACCAAATCCCTCCATAAGGAATTTGTAGAGATGGTCAAAACTGATGTTTCTTGTTGTGATGCAATATCCAAAACTGATGAGGAGAAGGAATTTGGAGAGTATCCATCACATTTTTGTTGTGCCATTTATGAAAGAAAGAGACTGTGTAAGTCAAAAACAGTAAAAGTCTGAATAAATAGAGAATATGGTGCGGATTCCCCATGCCCAGTTGGCATGGAACGGCCCTCGCAGAGGCCACTTCAGTCGAGAACGCTCCTGGCCCGTGGGCTCTGCGGGCACAGAAATTAAGGGGGGTGGATTAATAATAAGGGTTGATTCACCCACATCTGACCTGACCAGCGATCCTGCTGAGAGAAGCAGATCACTAACCTCTGTTACCTATTAGGCAATTACTGACTCACAGAAGAGCCTAATCTTTGGTGCAAATAGAAGCCATATTTGGCGTAAGCCTCAGACAATGGTTTTCCTCTGTCAGTGTTTGCCTTAGTTAATTAACTTCCCCAAGAGAGGTTCTCAATTAACCCGGGTAAATGGGTGATGTGATTTTCTGTCAGATGACCATTCTACCATGCGCAGCCTTGAACATAATATATACTGATGATTTTCCCTCAATAAATCACTGGTCTTCGCTCCATCTTGCCTCGTGTCATTACTCGACCAGTCTCCTCCGGGACCTCAAGGGCCGCTTTACGGCCCCAATCCTACATCTGGTGACCCCGACGTGATCCTACTCATGAGTAAGCGATCTACACGGTCCAGTTCTACGCTAGAACCGTGTCCAATCATCCCGGAGGACAGAGCGGCAGCCCCAGTCGGAAAGCCATCCGATTGGGAAGACAGCTACGCGGTGAGGCATTACAGAGAGGCATCCTACAGCTTGCTCCCGACTTTCGCGGCGGCTTGCAGCACGGAAACGCGTTCCGCTCAGGGTTGGCTGTGAACCCTTGACAGCGCAGAGGCCACCGAGGGCCCGTGGCAGCAGACCACGCTCCAAGCTCTACCCAGAGAATCGTCGCCAGAACCTATTACCTTGCCCATGGACGCGTCGACTCGTCCCGAGGAGGAAACTTCGGAGGACCCCGCAGGTAATATGGGGACCTGTCCTCAGTGACAGCGTCCATCCGCTAGCCAAAGAACTCATGAGGAGGAGTTCAAAATCCTGGCCAGGGTATTTCAGTTACGCTTTCACAGTGGAGAGCTAGCGAGACTTTTGGTGTACCTAAGGGAACACTGCCTGCTTTACCCAGAAGTAGGTACGTTACCCCTTCAGCTCTGGGATCAGATAGGAGTCTGCATTCAGCAACCCCCGAAAGCTCCAGAGGGCATAATTCGCACATGGAGCAAATGTAGGAAACTCTCAGTAGAGGATGACCCAGTCCGGATAGAGACCCAGAAACCCCCAGCGCAGTCAGAACCATCAGCCCCAAGGAGTCTCTATCCGTCATTTCAGCTTAAGCAGGGCAGTGTAGGGAGCATTCCCCCAGTGACAGCTGCAGACGTCACTGAAGGAATTCATGGCATGAGAGGCCCTGGCGCTTCTCTGACAGTTAAAAGTCCCCTGCCAATTAAGAACTCCATTCAGCGCATGGGTGAGGAAGATCCATTCACGGGGAAATTGCCAGTGGCACAATTAGCTAGCGCCCAACTGCTGTGCTCAGCCTATCTGAAGGCAGACACACGTTCAGGCAGGGCTGCTCAGCGCCCACTGCTCATGGAAATCTGCACGGCCCCTGGCCACGCAGGGCTCCAGAGGAGACCCATTACCACACTCAGGCGCAGAGCAGTGCCAAAACCCCAAGGCGCCTGCTTCCAGTGTGGAAAAATGAGACACCTTAGAAGAGAAAGCCAATCTAGACCAGGCAGATCTTCAAAAGGTTGTCTTAATGCCAAATGGCCACACTGGCATGCATCTGGCCCAGGCTAGAAAGGAGGCAGCCATCGCCATGGCTATGCCAGAAGAACCATCCCAGCAATAGTACCCCGAGTTCCCCCAGGGCACAGGCAGAACCTACTTGTCTCACCTTGGGAGTAGCCCAGAGAAACTCGCCCCTAAGTAGAAGCACCCAGATGGTTATAAATAGCCAGCTGTGTATAAGTCATCTCCTCATGTGTAGGATAGAACGCTGCAGATCAGGGGAGGAATGTGCGAATGCGTAAATAGATGTGTGTATGCGTGGTGCACCACTGAATGTATGACTGCAAGAACTGTGTATGATTGCAAAAGCCTTGTCTCTATGACCACAGTATGACTGAAAAAGTGTTCCTTGTGTGTAACTGCGTGGTAATGTCACTGTGAAATATGTGTTAAACAGTTTGCACTCTGCTCATGGGCAGGAACTATTTAAAGTTTGAGAAAGCATGATGAACAAAACCCTTTGCCTTGCCTGCTTAGCAGCTTAAGGGCGGCGAAAGCAGGAGGGGGGGAATCCTAACCTACAATAGGGCAGGGTGACCCCCCTTCTTCCCTTGAGACTTTTTCTTTGTCAAAGGATTAAGCCACTCTTGGAAACCGGTTTTGCAATCTGTGCCACTCAGGAAAACAGATTTTTCTTTTCAGAAGCGCGATCTGAAAACAAAAATCACTTCTATGAGTTTTCCTCACTAGATCATAAGCTATGGGGCCCCTCCCTACGTCTGTGTTCCTCAAACCCCCATCTCTGTGTTTTAAGGTTTTTTGAATGTCTCTTAGCGTCTTGAAGTCACGTATCTCACTGGGAGTGAGAGAACTGCATTGTCTTCATGTGTGTACTGTGTTATCATCTTGTAACCTCGGTTCTCAACCTTTTAAAGCCAGGGGCCAAGTTCCGGGGCCTCAGGCAGCTCTGGGGGTCTGGACAGTCATCCTGCCCTTCCTTCGCCACACAGCCCTTCTTGGCTTGGTGGGGGTAGTGGCAGAGCAACGTGGGCCGCTTCTGGCCCACTTGCCCACATCTGGCCGCAGGTTGAGAATCGTTCTAACTCTCCTTCATTCTCTTAGGGAAGATACTGTTCTGGTATTTTGACTTTAATCTGTGCAAAGTAACTCACTCATTGTACCCCTTTCACAGGAAAAAGCACGCAAACATTCTTGCGCTCTGTATATTCAGAAAATGCTTACCTTTTTTACAGGAACAAAATTCCTCTCCAGGCCTTAATAGTAACCAATTTATTTCTTTCTACAGCCTTAAATTGCTTCCTTTCACAGGCTCCAGAGTTAATTACTGATAGGGATTTCTTAACAGGAGGACCCGGTTGTTTTAGTTACCTGACCTAATCTGATTTCGTTATGATAAGAGTTGTTGCATTCTCATTGTGCTAACTCCTGACTTGTCTTTCCTCCTTCCCTCCTTTCGCCAGTGGAACTCCCTGCTGGAAATGTTTAACTTGTGTGTCTTTTCATTTTTTGTGTATTATTTCCTTACAGCTGGCACATCATAGTTGGCTTGTCTTTAATAAGTCTTAGGTCATTTTAAGTATGGCACCTGGCCCACAGCACCCTCTCTAGTGAGCAGACACATTTTGCAAACTCCAGAACACAGAGGAAGGATTAGTCCCTAAGTTCCTGAGCATGTGCAGAGTGCCACACATTAGCCAGGACCGCCTAGGACCATTTTAAGAGTGCAGTCAGGTCACACCTTTCAATCAGATACAGGCATTTTTAGGCCACCCCTTCCCTTTTTGCTGCTAGTCTAAGCACAGGCAAAAGGCTAAGCCACCATCTGGCACCCTTCTCAAAGTGTGCACGCACACCATGAATGGATGTGCGCCGGGGGGCCTTCTTGAGATATTTACCCAAGGGAAGCCTGGCGCTTCATGCGCCAAGGTTTGCCATAAGACCCCAGACTCGTCTCGCTTCAAACGCAGACAGTCACCTTGTGTGGATTGATGTCACTAGTTCCTCTTCGGGGGGCTAGGACAGTTTTCACTTATGGGGGGTCGCACATATTAGGTTCTTACTTGGCAAGAGGACCGAGCTTGGCGCACGCTCCTGACTCTTCCGCAAGCGGGCAGAGTTGGCAGCCGTGAACCTCGCTTTGCGCACCTTTGCCAAAGAACGCTTCAACATAATTGCTGGCAGCCAGTTTCCTAGGAATTTGCTTCACAGTCTACCGGGAGCATACATCACTCCCGCGATAGACAAGAATTTGCTGAGTTTGTTCCTCACAGCTCAATTTCATTTGCGCAACCGCACGGAAGCGCTCTATATTGCCCACATCCGAAGTCACCAAGACCTACCGGGTCCGATTTCCGTGGGCAATAGCAGAGCGGATGCGGCTGCAAAGGAAATTCAGCAACGATCAGTGTTAGGTGTTTTCACTACTCCAATTCAGAGTCGTGCATTCTCTCATCAGAATGCCATAGCACTTGCAAGGCAGTTCAACCTGCCACTTTCCCAAGCCCAAGGCATAGTCCGTTCCTGTCTGCATCGTGCAGGGGCACCGGGGGGGCCCTCGTGGGGGGTCAACCCACGAGGGACAGAGGCCATCCAGGTGTGGCAAATGGACGTCACACATCCCCACATTTTGGCAAATGGCAGTACATGCACGTTTGCATTAATACCTTCCCACAGTTTGTTTGGGTAACAGCACAGAAGGGAGAAATGGCTCCCCATGTGGAGCAGCATCTCCTTTCCCACGGCCAAGGGCGAACCTTGGCACACGAAGTCCGATGACGCCCCAGCTTATAGCTCCAGGCAGCTGGCCACCTTCATGGCCACCTGGGACATTAAGCATACTTTTGGCATTCCTTGCAATCCGCAGGGGCAAGCGATTGTGGAACGGGTCTATCGGACGCTTAAGTCCTACATTGACAAACAAACAGAAAGGGGGGGAACAACATCCCATGGTTGCACAGCAATTGCTATCCTATAAGTGCAAAAAACAACTAACTCTTTCAGAATTTTTATCTCCCAAACAAGTCTCTTCCCCATGCAGGTCCCAGAGGCCAGAATCAGGCCCGGATGCCAAGTTCGGCTATTGCAAAGTCACTGCCAGTCACTGTCTTGGATGTCATCAGCTGTCCGTCTTCCTTTATGACTTACATCTCCAAAGACATTTCTATGAACATCTTGCATACTCAGTGCTACTTCTAAGGACCATGATTTTCCCTAAAACAAGACTTTTCCAAGCTCAAGTTACACATGAAACCCCACCAAGAAGGGAAGCCTCATCCTCAAGAAGCTGCTGAATATCTTTTTATTATCTGTAGTTGCTCTTTATTTATTCATGCCTTGTACAATGCTCCAGTTGGGATTTGCAAGGGACACTTGAATTTCTGTATATTTTTAATAACGGCCAGCTTCCACCAAAGGAAGCCAGACCGGCCCATGTTTTGCACCGGCCCATTGCTTGGAAAGATTGAGCACCCGGTAGTCGGTAATCCCCAGTTTATTTTCACACCTCCCCATAGGTGCTAGAAAGACATTTGCACAATGCCAGAAGCTGCAGAGATAGCTTAGAATCACCCCAGGTCACAGTAAATCAATGACACATCTCGTTATCTTGCCTTGCTACAGAAAGCAGTCTGGATTCAGACCCACAGCTCTGAAAAACCAGGCTGCAGTATATTCAGCGTGCCCGGCTTAGCCATAGGCAACGCCCGGAGAATTGGTCAATTGGCTTGCGGATTAGCAAAAGCCATCAACCACACCTCCTCGACAATAGCGCTGCTCAACCAGGAGCAGACAGAGCTTCGCCATGCCATACTGGATAATCAAGCAGCTATCGATTATCCCCTGTTGTTACATCATTTGGGTTGCGAATCTGTCCACAGCATGTGTTGCTTAAATCTCACAGACAATACCCACAAGATACAGAGCCAGCTCACGGACCTCCATACCCTAGTTAAGAACATCAAGGAGGATTCTTCATGGGGGTGGTGGGATTCCTTGTGGTCGTGGTTCCCATGGGGATGGCTTCAGACGACACTCAAAGTGATTGTGGGGGTGGTAATACTGGGCACAACAGTGTGTTGTTTCGTGCAATGTATTCCCTCACTGCTATCGAGATGTCCCCCATGGAGGGAACCCCGAAACTTTATTCCTACACACCATCTGATGCCCCTCCTACGCAGGGTCACCTGTCAGGTTTCTAAACAATAGAGAAAGGGGAGATGCGGATTCCCCATGCCCAGTTGGCAGGGAACGGCCCTCACAGAGGCCACTTCAGTCGAGAACGCTCCTGGCCCGTGGGCTCTGCGGGCACAGAAATTAAGGGGGGTGGATTAATAATAAGGGTTGATTCACCCACATCTGACCTGACCAGCGATCCTGCTGAGAGAAGCAGATCACTAACCTCCGTTACCTATTAGGCAATTACTGACTCACAGAAGAGCCTAATCTTTGGTGCAAATAGAAGCCATATTTACTCTGGCGTAAGCCTCAGACAATGGTTTTCCTCTGTCAGTGTTTGCCTTAGTTAATTAACTTCCCCAAGAGAGGTTCTCAATTAACCCGGGTAAATGGGTGATGTGATTTTCTGTCAGATGACCATTCTACCATGCGCAGCCTTGAACATAATATATACTGATGATTTTCCCTCAATAAATCACTGGTCTTCGCTCCATCTTGCCTCGTGTCATTACTCGACCAGTCTCCTCCGGGACCTCAAGGGCCGCTTTACGGCCCCAATCCTACAATATGGGAAACAAGCTACCCTCATTTAGCTCACATAGAGAACTTTCGGTTCCCATTTTCAGACTTACTTTGTGATCAACTTGCCCTTTTCTTCATGCATTTAGCCCAGGGGTTTGCAACCGAAGGGCTGCAGGCCAGATCTGGCCCACAGTACCATTTCATGTGGCCCCCACCCCTCCGAGGGCATTTGAGAAACAAAATGGCCACACCCTTTGAAGCTGTTGGGACAAAATGGCCACCCCCATCATGGAGGCAGGGCAAAATGGCTGTCCAACCCTCGAAGCTGACTGAGCGAGTGTGACCCAGTCCCCGGCTTGAAAAGATTGGGAACACCTGATTTAGCTTATCCAAACAGACAACTGAAGGGAGTTATTGAGTTCTAATATACCTGAACATTTAACAAATCTACCTAAGATCATTTTGTCAGATTCAAGGGGGGAAAGTTCAAAAGGGAATGTTGTTGAGTTATGGTGGTAATATGGTAACACCCAACAATTCATGCATGGAGATAGTTACAGCATAGGCTGTTCTTACAGGTTAAAAAACCACATTCTTTCACATTCTGCATGAACTTCCAGTCATTGCATTTTCTTTTATTTTATTCATTATTTCAGTTCTACTTGGTCTAGGGGAACAAGGTCGGAACATGGTCCCTAACTCTCAGGTCTTGTCCTTCACTGATATATAAGAAATTTCTATATGCACATACAAGCCAGTGTGGTGTAGTGGAACAATATAGGATTGTCAGCCATGGAATCTTGTTGGGTTGTAGAAATGATAAACCTTGAACACCTCACATAGTTGTTAGAGTTGTCTTAAGTCAGAACCAATTTAATGGCACCATACACAAAGGATGGAAAATAAAGTCAAGAATCTTACTGAACATATACAACTTAAATCACCAACGACCAACTATGAGACAAAACACATCTTGCTTCAGAATATGCATACATTTCTGAGTCTTACAGTTCATATTGGACAAATAAACTGCTTACAAAATCATGTATACATTTATTAAAAATGGGAATAGCAAAAAAGTGTACAGCTGACAAATATAGCCAAACACCATTAGTTAATAAGAAAAATTCATAGAAAAATACTTACTTTAGAAAAATGTGAATCTCCCTGTGGTAAGAAAATAAAGTCTTAATGTGGATAGAATATGGATTAAGTATACAGTTGGGATTTAAAGAAACACAGCAAAACAGACTGCAGACTCTGGAGTGAATGGTTGATAAAGAAAAGGAACAGGAATCTAGATTTTGGTTCAGAATATTCAAATGTGAAGTTTGGGGTGGAGTGGGGTTAAAACCCCTCTGTGCTTTTGTAACAGAATGTGGCTAGTCATGCATTGCTATGGATCAGTAGTTTTTGCTATTAAACGTAAACGTTTTCTCACTTACCATAGAAATGGGAAAATAGCACTGAATCCTTTTGGGAATTGCTTCTCTATCTCTTGGCAGCCAGGCAGGACCTGTCTGTGCAGTATTGTAAATTGTGAGCCTAGATGATGCCCACTGACTGTTTTCCAGGTTAAAACTTGTCATTTGTAGAACACAGCTGTGCTGCATGTAAATATAAATAAGTGCAACCTTTAAGATATGTCAGTCTTGCCAGGTGAACCATGCTTCTTATTAAAGACATAAGATATCAGCAGTATGCAGGGGGATCAGCTTCATGATGGAGAAGAGCAAATCAGCCACAGCAGTGAGAAAAATGCTCAGCCATTCTATTAGACTTGGAACTAGATCTGACTCTGTTAAAGTAATGGCAGATTTTATACACCATTTCTCTCAGGATTCAGTCTTTGTCAGGTACAGTGCTAGTGAAGATCTAAAGCGAATTGCACATCCTCTCACTACCCAAATTCAACTGCCTGTTACAGGTTTTGTTGTTGTTCAGTCGCACAGTCGATTCCGACCCTTTGCACTCTATGGACCATTGCCCTCCAGGCACCTCTGTCCTCCACCGTCCTCCTAAGCCCGTCTAGCTCTGTGCCCACTGCATCTAGCATACCATCCATCCAACTCATTTTTGGACGCCCCCTTCTTCTTTTGCCCTCCACCTTTCCCAGCATCAAGGCTTTCTCAAGCAAATCCTTTCTTCTCATTTGATGTCCAAAGTACTTCAGCTTCATCTTTACTATTTGACCTTCTAATGAGCAGTCAGGGTTGATTTCTTTTAGGATCGACCTATTTGTTCTCCTCACTGTCCAGGGTACTCTCAAAACTCTCCTCCAAGACAATATTTCAAAGGTGTCTATTCCTCTGCGTTCAGCTTTCCTTATGGTCCAGCTCTCACAACCATACATTACCACTGGAAATACCATTGCTTTGACTATACAATTTTTTGTTTTTAAAGCGATGTCTCTACTTTTTACTTTGTTCCCCAGATTTCTCATAGCTTGTCTCCCCAGAGTTAATCGTCTTTTTATTTCATGGCTTCAGTCACCATCCGCAGTGATCTTAGCTCCTAAGAATGTAAAATCTGTCACTGCTTCTACTTCTTTCCCATCTAGTTTCCAGGTAATGATAGGGCCTGTTGCCATTACTTTGGTTTTCTTGATATTAAGTCTCAAGCCAGCTTTTGCACTCTCCTCTTTCAGCCCAATCAGTAGATTCTTTAGGTCTCCCTCACTTTCTGCCATTAGGGTGGTATCGTCTGCATATCTCAAATTGTTGATGTTTCTTCCAGCATTTTTGATCCCATATTGTGATTTGTCCATCCCTGCATTGTGCATTATGTGTTCTGTGTAGAAATAATCTATTGAATCAGATGCTGAATGATGAGCCAATAGTAATGTAAAAACCACAGTAGACACACTGGGTCTACTATTGTTTGAACTACCAGCTGATTCAGGCCCCTATGTTTTGCTTGTTTTAGACATGTACATTTTGTATCAAGTTCAGCAACTTTGGTGTTCCACGGACTAATTGTCTGCACTTGGCATGTTGGACAGCTGTGTGGTGAATAAAACATGAAAATGGATAGTGACAAATGAAAATGGAGGCTGTTGGAAGTTATCTATCATTCTATCCACCCACCCATCCTACTTGCCACATATCTGGGAGATGTTCCCACTCTGGGCAATTTAAAATTCAATAAAGAAAAAAAGTTAAAAATAAGAAAATATAATAATATAATAAATAATAATAATAATTTTGTGTCAGAAATTATTCTAGACTGAAAGGATTTTTGCTGGAGAAACTCTGCTCAGGGGATGCCCGAATGAGGCTCATTTCATGTCCCCAAGATCTTTCCCCACCAAAGTGGTCCCTATTTATCTGCTTGCAATGGTGGGCTCCAAAAAATTTTTTTACTACCACACTGTGGGCATGGCTTGGCCAGGGGGAAAGCCCTGCCTTGCACTCGAATTAGGACTACTTTATTTCAAAATGTTCAAACATTTTACTACAGTTTTTGGTGAACTGTAGTGAGTTTGGCAATTATTTTTCAAATGCCAACTATTTGTTCCTCAAAAAGAAATATTTCTACCTACAAGTTTTCTAATATTTGAAAATACAATATAGGACTTTAAAATTGTTTCTAAGTTTTTTTTTAAAAAAAACTCAAATGTATTTATGTTATCAAATATAAAATCTGTATATTTTTACCCGATAGCAAGTTCTGATCAAGTTGATGAATTGCTACTAATGGTTATATTTCTGTACATGTGCCTGGCTGAAAGAGGGGAACACAGTTATCCATTTAACTGGCATTTCTTTAATTAGTGACAATTCATTGCTGGGCCACTCCAGGACCTTCATGTGCTTCTTCTTGAGCCACTCCTTTGTTGCCTTGGCTGTATGTTTTGGGTCATTGTCACGCTGGAATAACCATCCACGACCCATTCACAATGCCATGGCTGAGGGAAGGAGGTGCTTGCCCAAGATCTGACCGTACATGGTCCCATCCATTGTCTTTTCAATGTGGTGAACATGTCCTGTCCCCTTAGCAGAAAAACAACTCCATTTTTGATGGTGGGAATGGTGTTCTTCTGGTCATAGGCAGCATTCCTCCTTCTTCACACATGGTGAGTTGAGTTGATGCCAAAGAGCTCGATTTTGGTCTCATCAGACCACAACACATTCACCCAGTTTCTCTGGATCATCCAGATGTGCATTGGCAAACTGCAGATGGGCCTGTACATGTCAATTATGTCAGCCTGGGACTAAAACTCACCAAAGCGTTATCCTTCAGATCCCTTGGGCCAGGTTAAAGCAGAGGGCAGACATCATGGTCCACCTAGCCAACAGGTGGCGTGGTATCCAAATGGCTAAAACTACCGCCTGCAGATGGACTTGATTTCCCAGGTCCATTTGCATGTGCAGAATGTTGTCACGGAGATGTCTATCAATGTGCGTATTCCTTGCTGAATAACAACTCCAAGGTAACCCATTATTACTGGGTCAAATCTTTCCAATAAGCCTTTTTCCAGAAATGTAACCTTAGATAAAATAAACTTAAATTGAGTTTATTAGAATATTGTTTTGCAATTGTCTGACTTTATTTTCCATTTTTGGACCAAATTTATGTACATTCTGTTCATTCTTCCTTCCTACTGACTTCTCACAACCACCACCACATTCTTATTATTTGTACATTGCCAGACTCATCTCATATTCCCTCCTTCAATTCATTTCCCTACAATATATTAGAGAACAGGCAAAATTAGATGTTATGTCTCTCACTGGAACAATTTAATGACAACTTAACTTCTTGCTTTCCCAGATCCAAATTTAGTAGTACACTAGCATCAGTTCATTTACTCAGTCACGAATTTCACCAACTGACAGATATTTCCCAATAAATCATGTTAGTTTCTTGTTGTGTATCATGTGATTTCCTGAAGTCTAAGATGATTATGTCTGCCTTTCCACTGTTGTCAGCTTTCATTGTCATTTCTCTCAGAAAAAATAATAATCAAATTAGTGATGCATGACCTTCTCTTAATAAATCAAGTCTGACAGGCTGACAATATTTAGCCACACAGACCTAACAAAATATTCCTCTTCCACGGGCCTAATCAATTTCTAATTTAGTTAGCAATAACAGAGCTCAGCCGCATAGGTATCATTTTCTGATCATCCAAATCACTTTTCTGGCTTTTGCAAACTGCTGTTATAGAAAGTTTTGATAGTTTCTTATGTGAGTAGGTTTCTTCCAAGAAAGAAAGAAAAATAAGTTTCATTAGCGTAATGTAATAGATGCTGATAGATAATTTCCCCAAATATTTATGTACACAAATATAAATAAAAGAAATAAAAAGATTTTGCAATTGGACAGAACCTGGACCTGACACGCTGAAATCTGAACTTATTAGTCATTAGTTACTTGATTTTAGCATGTGTACATTAAGTAGGGACATCACCTTGCAAACAAAAGTCCGCATAGTAAAAGCAATGGTATTCCCGGTGGTAATGTATGGTTGTGAGAGCTGGACCATTAGGAAAGCTGAGCGCAGAAGACTAGATGCCTTTGAAATGTGGTGTTGGAGGAGAGTCTTGAGAGTACCCTGGACAGCGAGGAGAACAAATAGGTTGGTCTTAGAAGAAATCAACCCTGACTGCTCTTTGGAAAGTCAAATAGTGAAGATGAAGGTAAAGTACTTTGGACATCAAATGAAAAGAGAGGATTCATTTGAGAAAGCTTTGATGCTGGGAAAGTTTAAGGGCAAAAGAAGACAGGACAAGCAGAAAATGAGATGGCTAGTTAGTATTGTTGATGCAATGGCCACAGAGTTGGGTGGATAGAGGAGGATGGTGGAGGACAGGGGTGCCTGGTGTGCAATGTCCCATGGGGTCGCAGGGGGTCAGAATCGACTGTGTGACTGAACAACAAAAACATTAAGTCTAGAAGCTCCAAACAAGAACTAAAATGAGAAACGAAACATGGTACTGAATAGCTGTGTAAAAATATCATATTTTACATTACCTTCCTTCCCTTTGATACCTCTGGAAAGTGCTATCCAAAGTATTAAAGGGTCCAACAATTTCTTATGTGAGAGATGACTTGGAGAGAAGCTTTATCTCAGCACATGAAACAAATTATTCAACAGAAATGTCCTCACATTCATTTGCCTCAGTAATGCTGATGGATTTTATTTATTTATTTATTTATGGTTCAAATTTCTATGCCGCCCAATCAGGCGATGGATCACTTGCAGAAATGAACATGAATATTTACTTCTAAGTAAATGATCCTTTGATTAGGCTGGTTACAGAGAAAGCTAAGAATGATTTCACATTTACTTTTAAAACCAATATATATAGACATAAGTTGAAGTGCAACATACAGGTTGCCATCAGTTTGGGGAACCTGATATGTTTAGTGCACATTTCCTATTTGCAGCTGACAAAATCTTGTAGGCATCTTGTCATTTAAACTTGATTATAGAACAGTGTGCTGTAGTGTATAATAGAGCGGGAGACTGGAATTAAATCCCCACTCAGCCATGAAAGCTCACAGGAAGTCTCTCTCAGTGTGTGTGCCAGTAAACCTACTCCTTAAATAGTTGGAAACCTGATTAAGATTGTTGGAAATCAGGTGAAACTTCATGGCATCTAACAATAATAACTGATTTTGTATTAGTTGCTCATAAAGTAAGGAATAAACTATGTCATGACCTTGGGATCCAGTAATGGCCTGATTTTAAAAATCAGTGCCTAAAGAGTCAATGGTGAGGGTTGAGAAGACACTTAGCCCTCTCCCCAAGCCAGAAATGCCTGGCAAACATTTTGAAGCTAGCCAGGTTGGACACCATAGAAATAAGGCCACCAATCCCACAACAGCCTTCATAGTCTCTGGCCTGCACTAAGTGGTCCATTTTCCTCCAGGACTCCAGGAACCCAGGTGCCCATGCCAGAAGCACATATGTTATGGAATCCTGAGCAGGTGATGACAAGTCAGGCTTCAGATCCACAGGCTTTTTTATTAGAGAGCCCTACACAGAAAGAAGGAGTGGAACCTAGTAGGGCATCACACTGGGCAAGAAGTATAAGGGATCTGAGTTCTGCTCCAGCTATTGCTGCAGCAGAATGGCAAATGGGTTCCTGGAGTCCTCTGGTGCTGCTCTTTCTGGCTGTCCCATGGGCTGTGAAGGACATCATGAACACATCAAACTGGTTTAAGAGGTTAAAATCGGTGTTACATGAATCATGTTTTTGCTCCAATAAACCCACTATCTCTTCCTAGTGAGATTTCATCAGAGGTGAGTGCCTCAGCAATCAAACTTGCAAATTCAGCCTTTGCCACTCAATTGTCAATCACTAAAGATAAAATCTGAGGTAAGAAAAATCACATTTGATGATAAACATTTTTCACCTCACGAAGGAGCATATCTTCTAAATATGGACCAAAGAAGCCATCTAATTTGATCCTATATTCTACTGAAGTCAGAGGGATTTTTTGAACATTTAAATTATCTCCAATCAAATATTGGCAGAAACCCTGTTGCCGTAACTTACACCATGTAAAGCTGATGGCATCAGTAATTATTCAGAAGTTAAATATTTGGGATGTCTCTCCTGAAGGTTTTGAAGCTCCTGTGGAATGTCTTTCATCTCCCTATTTGCAGTTTGCCCCCTTGTTATGTGCTAGCCACTCCTCAAACTAGTTCCAACTTAACATCTATCTTCAAGGTGGCACATTTTATAGGCACGAAGATAAAATTTTAATATTACCAAATGACATCTAATTCTTTTGTTTGTAATTGACATCTTTAATGGGTTTGAATTACTTTGGGTCCCTTTTGGGAAATCAGTTTCAATATCGCCTGATGCTCTTTTAAATAAAATCACAGGAAATGCCTTAAGTGGATTCATTTGTTTGCCTTGATGGAGGAAGCAAAGGCGATAAGGATACAAACTGAATTTCACCATCCCTTCTCAGTGGAAGAAGGTTATTTTAATTACCTCAGAGGCTTGCATAGGCACCATTTTAAAAATTAACGTTTTCTGACAGGATTATGAATGAGTGATAAAAATCAGTCTGCTGGCACTTTCTCTGAAGAATATCATAAGAGGTTAGGAGATGAAGATGCATAAGACAAGTCCATAGGTACACAAAAAGTTGTCTTGTTTTGCATTGTTTCTAGTGCCTTCTATGCTTTCACTCAGAGCTTTCTTCAGACTATTGTACAAGAGTAAGGGCTGACAAAACATGGGTGATGTCTGCTTGTTATAGACATATTTTCAAAGTATTCAAGTGTGTTGTGTGTGTGCCTTTTGTAATACAATGTCTTGGACTCAGCTGTGTCCATCTTCTCTGTTACTTACTTGTATGATAGTCTTCCTACACCAGTGTTTCCCAACCTATGATTTTGGATTTCAATTCCCAGAAGCCTAAGTCAGTACATTGGCTGATCAGTGCATTTGGAAATTGAGTTAGTCTTCTGGAAATTGAAGTCCAAAAACCAAAGGTTGGGAAATACTGGTCTACACTAAGGATTTTAACACACACACACACACACACACACACACACACACACACACACACACACACACACACACACACACACACACACACACACACACACACACACACAAAAGGTGGAGGAGAAAAACCCTGTATGGTCGTGGTATATAATCCAAGTGTGAGAACAGGTTTTTATTAGACCACTACATATTTTTACCCATATTGACCTTCTTTAGACCAGATACCACAGTGTTGCAGATTATGAGGAACAAAACTTAAAAGTTTCAAAAATCATGGCCAGATGTGTTGGAACTCAACCCAAGGGTATAATTTCAATTTTACCTCTGTCAGTGTCAATCGGAATCTCTCTCCCAATCCTGCCCAACGAACACTTCCTGCTCTTTCAGCATAGCTCCCTACCACAAGCGGAAAAGACGGCTAGGGTGTGACCATAATGGGAAGGCAAGAGACAATGACCACCCTAGTAGAGAGGAGTCAACCACAAAATAAAATCAAATGCACTTTAATGTGCAGAAACAGAGAAACCTGGGCAAGGACCCAAATAGTGAGGCCAAAATGCAAGCGTGGTGCCAAAATGGCCGCCGCGCTCTTTGCAGACATCCGGGCTAGTTAGGGGGCGTGGCCACCCCTCTATAAAAGGAGTGGCCACGAGGCAGCCGCGCTGCCATTTTACGAAGCGACGGAGCAGAGAAGTTCGCTACGACGCTTCTTTCCTCGGCTTCGCCTCTTTGTTTAAAGAGGCTCGCTTTGCTACCTCGTTTCTGGATCTTCGATCGGAGGTTTTTCCCTATGTCCGACCAGCGCCTGCTTGGGTGGCCATGGCACCCAAGCGCAAGGCCCAGGCGGCCCCAAGGTCGCATCCTAGGGGGAGGGCTTGGCCCACCCCCTCGACTTCTTCAGGGGTGCCACCGGGGAAGAGGGCTCAGACGGCACCCCAACAGGGGGGTGGTGGGGTTATAAAACCCACTGCCACCAATGAGCCCAGTCTGAGGACTCGGGCAGGGGCGGCACAGGCCTGCTCCCCTGGGGTTCCTACCCCTTCTGCGCCTTTGCCCAGCTCGGGGCATAGCGGCCCACTCAGGCGCGGTGCAGGTTTCCACCCCACCATTCTTCCGGCCCCTCATGGGCCAGATTACTGGGCATGGCCCTATTCTGGCCAGGGATTTCCACATGGGTTTATCCCTCATCAATTGCCCTGTGGGCCATCTGGCCCATCCAGCCCACCTTATCCCGGTGGGTCTGAGACTGTGGATGCTCTCCTTGCCTGCATTTCGGTGCTGGAGGCTTCAATGGGCATTGCTCCACCATGTTCGGATGGTGGGCTTGCCAACTCTGCCGTTCCAGCCCGCATGCCAGCCACGGCTGTGCAGCGGGCCGCCAACAGGGTTGAGCTGCTGGAGGCCATCAGGCCAGCACAGGCTGGTGCCTTGCAGCTCTCCATCCGGCCTGGATGCACGGACACACAGAGCTCGATGGCCATCGCGAGCTCTGACGCCCACCACGGGCCGGAACCCCCAGTGGGGGCGGCTCGTGGGGGTGCACTGAGTAAGTATCCTGGTCAAATCAGCACACCTGTACACTAGCTCATAATGCTGGGGGGGGGGGTTTGAAATACAGTGGCTATGGCCGCAACAGGCCAATTACACCCTGGTTCTTACAAGGGTGACCGCCCCTATGCTTTCCCTTAACTTCTCGGGGGTCCAATAGGGCCTATTATGTGTTTCCCCACTCCAATCCATGCCAACGGCGGTTCTGCTGATGGCTGGTCACTCCAAAACCCTGGGTGACCATTTGTCCCGAGCTATTAGCGAGAAGATGTGGCGTGGGGAATATATTCACATTTTCCCCCTCCTGCAACATGAACCCACTGAGGAGGAGATGGAGGGGCAGGACGACATGGACAAGGAGTTGCCCTGTCGCCGTAAGCTGCCTCGCAATGGGGCCAATTGGCTACCGGCCTATTTGGTATCCATGGCAGGATATATAAGGTCTCGTCCTGATTTGGCCATCCCAATGGTCCAGTACTTGGACAATATTTACCAGGCTGTGGTTGATTTCCCTGGCCCGTCATGGTTAGCCTATGGTGAAGACCTTATGATGAGGGCGGCGGTTCACCCTGAGATGCGAGCGACGAGCCCTGCTAGCACTTGTGGCTAATATAAATGACTCCTACGTGGCCAGTGCCTATGCTCCGTACGGAGGGTCTAATTTCGGGCAACTACCTCTGTGGCTTTCTTTGGGGCTGTCAGATTAAGTGAGCTGCTACCACTTTCAACAGGGGACATGTTCTGCAGAGCACTGGAACTGGAAAATGTGTTGCTCGACAAGGAGTGGGCTCTGGGGAGGTTTCACTCCTCAAGGGCGGTCAGCGGGAAAAGGGTAGTAGCATGGTGCTGCCATATGTCCGGTTGCTCCCCCACATGTGTTTGTGGCAGCGCGTGGTTTACGCCCTGGCCTATTGTTCTGCTACCAAGGTGGGTCTCCCCTTATGAATTACAATTGGTACCCATTCCTTCTGGATGGGCGCTGCATCAACTGTGGCTGCATTTGGGTACCCGGAGCCTGACATACGTTGCATGGGCAGGTGGGGATTTGAGCATTTTTCTCTGTCTGTTCGTCCCCTCACTGCATGAGTGCCTTGTTCTGCCCTCAATTCTCCCTCCTTATCTTACACACTGGTAGCAGTGTGGCTTGTGGGCCACAATTTATGTGCACTGGGCAGCAAAGTATGCTGCTTCGTCAGAATGGGGACCCCATCTCGGGCTATGCGTAACCGCGCGTATGCAGTGGTATGGTGTGCACGGCATATAGGTGGTGGGAACTGTTGCCATTCCTGATGTCCATTGGGGATGCTGGACCACCAGATGTTTTAATTCTGCACCTCAGAGGCGATGATCTTGCACAAATCGCTAGCCTGGACTTAAGGACTTCCGAGTGCAGTGACCTGGCATTTATTTACCATTTATGGTCGTACACACGGTTGCTATGGTCATACATCGTGCCGAAGCACTATTATAGGGGAGGCATTGACCCCCGCGGTTGGACCACGCCCCACGGTCAGTGAACAGGGCTGTTGCCTGGTTCCTTATCCAGAATGGCTTGGGGACAGCCATTTGTCGTCCGGGGATAGGGTTACAGGAATTTAGCCTGTATTCTGGAGATGGGGTTCACCTATCAGCAAGAGGATGCACCCCTCTTTTGAATAATGTGCAAGAGGGCCAGGTGACCGAATTGTAAGTCAAGAGGGCGGACCTCTGCTGCAATTTTGGCAATGTTGCCAAGTGTAAGGTGCCTCTCCGACAGTTGCAGGTGATGCATGGCCACCTCAACTTCGCCTGCAGAGTGGTAACACCAGGCAGTGCCTTCGCCAGGCGTCTGGGTCACACTATGGCGGGTCTTTATAAATGACACCACAGGGTATGGCTGACTAGGGGTTTACGAGCAGACCTGTTGGTTTGGCTCACATTCTGCAGGACTTTCATGCCGTCTCCTTTTGGAGGTCTGAGCTTATGGTCAGCCCCAGTTCCAAGTACAGTCAGATGCCTCCGGCTCCCTGGGGTATGGTATTTGAAGGACGGTGTGCCTATGGTCATTGGCCCCAGGGATGGCAGGGCACAGATCGCTTATGCGATCTTATGTTTCTGGAGTTTTTCAATTCTGGGTCCCCTTTGTGCTCTGGGAGGGACAGGTGGGCTAATTCTGTGCTTCACATTTGGTGTGACAATGCTGCAGTGGTGCACATTGTCAATGCCCAAACGTCTAAATCCCCCGGAGTCATGGCCTCAATTCGCCAATTGTTCTTGGGTCCGTGCGCTTTAATGTGCTCCTTAGGGCTAGACATGTGCCAGGCATTAATAACAATATTGCCGATGCTTTATCCCGCCTGCAGATCTCCCGGTTCCGTGACTTGGCTCCAGACACAGAGGAACTTCCCTCTCCACTCCTGGCTGAGATATGGACATTTAGCGATGAGAGGTGAACCGGGGGAGTGGCATGTCTTGGCACCTCGCACACGTAAGGCATATCAGCATACACTCCTTCACTTTAGAGCCTTTTGTAGGCGAAGGCAGTTGCCTAAAATGTGGTCGATACCGATTAACTAGGTTTTACAGTATATGGGGCACCTTCATGATCTGGGGTTGGCCCTGCGCACCATCGCCACCAGGTTTTACGCCTTGACATTCATGGCCAAGGCACGGGGCTTTACTGACTGTGCGAGTGTCTTGTGCATACGCCATGTATTGGACGGGTGGACACATGTACGTGGCTGCCGCCCGGACACACGTCACCCTGTTTTAACAGGTATTCTGACCCACCTTGCACTAGGTTGGCATATACTATGTTACAGTAGGTAGGAGGAGTCTCTTTTTCATACAGCTACCACTGTAGCTTTCTCTGGAGCTCTGTGAATCAGCGAGCTGGTCCCATGGTCAAAGGGGGATGTGTTTTGTAGGGCACTGGAACTCGACGATGTGTCTATCAACCAGGAGTGGGCTCAGTGGAGGATTCGTTCCTCAAAGGCCGATCAGCATGGAGTAGGCAGTGGTGTTATACTGCTACGATGTACATTTGCTGACATCTGTCTGGTTGGTGCCCTACATGCCATTTTGCCAGTGCCTGCTGCGTGCCCTGGCCTGTTTTTCTGCCACCAGGATGGTCTCCCCTTACCAAATTTCAGTTCTGGAGGGTGACCAGTACTGCACTTCACAGTGTGGGGCTCGTTATGGCACCCATTTATTCAGGATAGGCGTCGCATCGACTGCGGCTGCGTTTGGGTACTCTGAGGCTGATATATGTTGGATGGGCAGGTGGGGGTCAGCACGTTTTTTCCTTATATGTACGTCCCCTCACTGAATGAGTACCTAGTTATGTCCTTAATTCCTTTTCCTTCTTTTAAAGACCATGTGTGTCTACGCACACTGGTGGCAGTGGGGCTGGTGGGCCGCAGCTATGTACACTGGGCGGCACAGTATGCTGCATCGTCGGAGTGGGGACCCCATCTCGGGCTGCGTGCATCCACACGTATGCGATGGTATGATATGTGCGGCATGAGATGGCCGGAACTGTTGCCATTCCTGATGTCCATCAGGGATGCTGGACTGCCTGATGTTCTGATTCTGCACCTCGGCGGCAATGATCTCGCACGGATCACTGGCCTTTCCTTAAAATGTCGAGGTACAGTGACCTGGCGTTTTTACAGCATTTATGGCCGTACACACGGTTGCTATGGTCTGACATAGTGCTGAGACACTGTTTTAGAGGAGACATGGATCTCCGTGGTTTGGACCGTGCCCGGCGGTCAGTGAACAGGGCTGTTGCCCGGTTTCTTGTTGAGAGTGGCTTGGGACAGCCATTCGACACCCGGGGATAAGGTTACAGGAATTTAACCTGTATGCAAGAGATGGGGTCCACCTGTCGGCCAGAGGTATGAACCTCTTTCTGTAGGACGTGCAAGCGGGCCTGGCGACCAAGCTGACGGTCTGGGGGGGGGCGGTGAGTCATCATGGACGCCTCCTCGTGTGGCAGGTAGCACTGGGTAAGGTAAAGATTTATGACCCATAGGTATCCGGCAGGTTCGCAATTGACTGGCCAACACATAGATAGGTACAGGGTAAACAGGATTGGCCGGTCAAGGGTGAACCATGAAAGGGGTGATGTCAGGAGCTTCACAGCCTGCATCACCTTGATATTTGAATGGATACACGTCATAGGGTAGGGTCAGTAGATAGTATATTGACTCCGGTCAACAATTTGTTTGTGTCAACAAACAAATTGATACATGTAGCCAGTTTCCATTGGCATTTAGGGTGGAACCTTACCAGTGCTACTGCGGCCTGTTTGCCTTAAAGAATTACAATTGGATGATACACCAATTGAAAGTGATAATTCGGACTAGGGCATTATTCAATAAAAGTGGCCCAATGCCTTTAATCCAATACCGGTGTCTGAGTCTTTTTTGGGTGGGTGCGCCTGCAATGCAACCGTGGCACCAAAATGGCCACCGCGCTCTTTGCGGGGGCCCCCCACCCGGACGCAGACATCTGGGCTAGTTAGGGGGCATGGCCACCTCTTTATAAAAGGGGTGGCCACGAGGCAGCCGCGCTGCCATTTTACGAACCGACGGAGCAGAGAATTTTTTCCCTCCACCCCCTCCCTAGTGGACAGTGTGATTTTCTGGTCGCTTCGGGGCCGGGTGGGAATCTTTGCTTGAACCTACATTGGCCCTTTGGTTCTTGGCTTTTTCACCCATCCCACACTGTCGCTAGTATTTGAGATACGGGGTAAGTTGATTTTGGTCACTTTTGGCGGGTACCACTGGGTAAGGTAAAGATTTATGATCCATAGGTATCCGGCAGGTTCGCAATTGACTGGCCAACACATAGATAGGTACAGGGGAAATAGGGTTGGCCAGTCAAGGGCTGCATAACCTTGATATTTGAACGGATACACATCATAGGGTGGGGTCAGTAGATAGTATATTGACTCCGGTCAACAATTTGTTTGTGCCAACAAACAAATTGATACAAATTGATACATGTAGCCAATTTCCATTGGCATTTAGGGTCGATCCTTACCAGTGCTACTGCGGCCTGCTTGCCTTAAAGAATTACAATTGGATGATACACCAATTGAAAGTGATAATTCGGACTAGGTCATTATTCAATAAAAGTGGCCCGATGCCTTTAATCCTATACCGGTGTCTGAGTCTTTATTGGGTGGGTGCGCCTGCAAAGAACGTGGTATCAAGGTTCGTTACTCATGCTGGTCAGACAGAATACATAGCATTGCAACCACTAAAGCAATTATCAATCAACTAGAACAATGTAAGTATGTATACATCCAAAAAGCAATCATGAACTGACCAGTAAGTATCACAGTCTCAATCTAATAAATAATGGATATCATTAAACACAATAATCTCTTAACCAAGATATATAAAGTAACATACATGGACTATATTACAACATGGTGAAGTACAATCTATGAATATTTAAAGTCCGAGATAATAAGGTCCGAGATAATAGAGTCCGTGAAAAATCCTAACAATGGAATGTCCGGGTGCTACTGCAATCATAAATCTTCAAATGTAGCAGAAAGGCAAGTCAAGGCAAGTCAATATCCTTCTGGTAAAACGGATATTTCGTAGTCCTTTGTCAAGAATCTGCAACAGTAAAGAAAGTAACATGCAAATACAAATGCAATATAAGCACAACGTGTCATTCTCAAACAGCGAAATAACAACAAGATAACAATAATAGTACCTGCATAGTATTGTGAAATAACGTGCTCTAAGAGACCTTCTTGGTGTAATTTCATGTTTAGTCAGAGCGTTATGAGGAATAGTATGTCATTCTAAATATAGTCTACAGCTAACACATGCAAAACACCCTCACCTGTAATCTGAGCGGTATGGGAAATCGAATAGCCCTCAACGTTGAAGGAACATGGTACAATAAAACCAACCAAGCTTATACTGACAACAAGAATCTCGGTATTGAATGCTAAAGAAAGACTGAAAGGTCGTGATCAGTATTCAAGCCCCTAGGAGTAAGGGTAGAAAATCGATGGATATAAAAGGCTTCTCGTTCTAACAAAAATGTTGTTTATCTATGCTGTAATATTTGCGGGGAGAGAACGTTTCTAGTATAACCACCCGCATATCCATGTGTGAATGTTTCTTGTCAGAAAATGGGCGACCAGCGGAGTAGTAGTAACATTGTTTCTAATACGGGACTGATGTTCCCCCAGTCTGGTATTCAGTGGTCTACTAGATTGTCCTATGTATGTCAGTTGACATGAACATACAATCATATATATGGAATTCCGTGTATTGCAATTAGAAAAGACAGAAAGATGTAATTTAAAATTGCTGCTGGGGATTGTAACCACATTCGTAATACATATTAACCGAGAAAAAGTACAATGCCCACATGAGTGGTGTCCTGCGGGAAATCTAGAGATGGAAAGTGATTTAGGCATACAGTCTGTTCTAGAGATCATGCCCGCAATGGTCCTAGTTTTACAGAAACCAATGGTGGATTTGTCCTGACAGCCCGGAATTGCGTCTACAATGTGCCAATGTCTGATAATTTATTTATTTTATTTTATGTGCTAATGGTGTATAGTCCAGAGACCAAAAAATGTTCAAAATAGATGTACTATCTTGTCGTTGAAATAGTGAACCTCTAGGTCTAGATCTCACTTTAGTGTAAGCAGATTGAATGATCTGATCAGGATAGCCTCTGTGGCGTAAAGACCAATGAATCTTAGAGGCAGCCTTGTAAAAGTCCAAGTCATGAGTGGAATTTCGTTTATCTCTACGGAATAAACTATAAGGGATGTTACGCTTAAGAGTATGTGGATGGTAGGACTTATACTGCAAATAGGCATGTCTATCAGTTGGTTTATGAAACAATCTCATATTTAATTTGTTGTCAGAAATGAAGATTTTGAGATCCAGAAATGGAATAGAGCGGAAATTAACAGAATGTGTAAAAGTTAAGTGGTCATGGAGAGAATTGATCCAATAAACAAAATCCTGAACAGCAGAAGACTAACTAAACACAAAAAATAAATCGTCAATGTAACGTTTGTATACTAATATGTCCATGAAAAATTGATTAACAGCAGAGTTGAGTATGAAAGTACGGTCAAAATTATTCATATAAATATTGGCCATGGACGGAGCAAAATTGGACCCCATGGCCTTATGGCTGCAAATAAAAAGAATCTGAGAATCTGAAAAAATTGTGCTCAAAAGCAATGTCCAATAGATCTAGAAGAACATGTGTAGGTGGATCAGCCTGGGAACGAGAAGATAAATGGTGTTCTATCAGCATGTGAACGTCCTGTAATGGTATGTTGGTATATAAAGAAGAAATATCCATGGTAAGTAAAATGCAATCATCTGGGACAATGGTGTGTTCTAAAAGTTGAATGAAATGTGAAGAATCCTTAACATAGGACGGGGTGTCAGAAGCAAAAGACTGAATATAATAATCAATATATATGGCAATGGGTTCTTATAAGGAATTATTAGCAGCAATGATAGGTCTACATGGAACATGAGTGGAGGAAGAGTCAAGTTTATGGACTTTTGGCAAGAGATGAAAAATGGTCATAATGGATTCTTATTGAGTAAGAAATGAAAAGTAGTCTCAGAGATATAGCCCATGGCTAGTCCTTCCTGTAGGACTATCGAAATAATGTTGGACACGTGCGAGGTCGGATCCTTATCTAAGGACTGATAAAAATTAGGATTAGAAAGTTGGTAATGCGCCTCCATAAAGTAATCCACCTTATTCATAACTACAACACCACCACCCCCACTTATCAGCTGCTTTGATAATTATATCAGGGTTTTACCTAGGTTTTCCAATAAGTATAAATCATCCTGAGTCAAATTAAAGCTCCCTACCACCACATCACTCTACATTTAAATACAAGGTTTATTTTTGTGTTTGGATGGAGCAGACAAAATGGGACACACACACCATCTAGCCGGAGGAAACTTGTGTCTTTAGACTGCAATCCTGCTTGGGCGCTGTTAGTTAACTACATGTGATTGTAGGTGAGTAGCTCTGGTTGACTATTCTGGGCATTTTCCATAGTTCATCAAAACAAAACATACAATTAGCAGAGATTCCCCAACGTTGTCGGGCTGTTTTAAATTGTTTTGGAAGGTTTTTGTTTTGTTAATGTTTGTACAAATGAGGTTAGTCTGTAATTGTGATTTCTAAAATGTTTATTTATACACATGGGCTGTTATAAACTGTGATCAGCTTTTTTGGGTTTGTTTTTGTGGATTAAAAAAAGAGGAAAGGATGATATAATTTTTACAATTATTTTATTTAACCAAATAATGTTTTAGTATGTGATTTTTTCTAAAATAGTTGTACCTTGGATAATAATTTTAAAAATGTGAAAATACAATTTTTTTTACATTCAATTTTTTTAAACTGTGTTTAGATGTTTTGGTTTTTTTTGAGTGAGAACTCTACACAGGATTTTAGAAATGTTTTTATTTTATTATTTTGTGATTTGTTTGTGATTTGTGTGAATTGACTGTTTTATCTCTTGTGGCCTCTGGGTGGGGCTGTTGAGTATTTCTTTTACTTTGACTGTTTTTCTTCTACTGGCCACTGGGTGGCGCTTCTTCCGGCAAGTAGTCTCTTTCTTTCCTCATTTCAGTTCCAGCTGTCATGGAGGTAGGACATGCTGGTAAATTGGCTGGTTTAATTTCTTTTGTGGGTTTGTTTTGTTTTTTGGTGTTTTTCTGTGTGTTTTTTCTGTTTGTTATTTTTGGTTTTGGTTTTGGTTTTGGTTAATTTTGGATGTTTTTGTTTTTTTTGTGTGTTTTCTTAATTAATGGCTTATTTATTTTATTTATTTTGGTGTTTGTTTGTGTTTTTTAGTTTTGTTTCTCTTTCAAGGGGGGGAGGCACTCGTGCCTTGGCCCCCTCTTGAAAGCAAAACACTTTTTCGGTAAGTAAATTCAGTGGGTGGAGCACCATCCACTGGCTTTGCTTCCCTGGGAATGGATTCACTTTCAAGGGGGGGGCAAGGCACCAGTGTCTTAGCCCCTTCTTGAAAGCGAAACACTTACTCGTAAAGTAAAGGCAGCAGCCGGAGCGCCGTTCACTGCCTTTCCTTTGTGGAGGAATTGTTTTGCTTTCAAGGGGGGAGGCATCAGTACCTTTCCCCCCCTTGAATCCCCCCTGTGTTTGTGGTTTTTTTCCACCCTGGCTCAACTTTTCTTGAGGCCGGTGGTGGTCTCGCCGTGTCTTCGGCGGGGTAATGTGGAGGAGAGGGAGTCCCTCTCCTCCCCATTTCTCTGTGAAAGAAGGCCAGTGGGTGTTTGCATGGCTGTGAGGCACTGCGTCCACCTGCAGCGGACTTGCTCTCACGTTGTGTTTTTTATTTTTATTTTTCACGTGATGGCTTTCTCAGCATTGTGCACACTCACGGCAAGCAGAACACTGGGACGTGTAGTTTAGTGTTTGTGGTTTGCGTTTCTGCGATTTTTTAAAAATGTGGCTCCATTTTGATTGGCCGCGGTGCGTTTCCCAACATTCTTTTTGCTCACGCCTCTTAGCCTCATTGGCTGTGGTGAGGCATGATGCAAGGAATGTTGGGAATTGAGGTTCTTTTCCTTTGTTCGAGTTTGTGGGTCTCCTGCCCCACTGGCGCATTTCTAAAATATTTGTTGACCTCCAGACCCATTTCGGGCAAGTGCATGAAGGCTCGGTACCAGCTAGTATAGCCTGGTGCAGGATCCTTTGTCAAGTTCCAACGGTTAACTCTCAGATTTATAGGTATAGATCTAAAGGCAAAGATGTGTGATACCTTTATTAGACCTTTTTAAAATTTCAAACAGATCCTAGATTTCAACCTGTATCATTCTTGCCCTGAGATCTGTTTTTTTATATAAAAAGGTGGGTGGGGGTGGGAATCTGAGTAAGGCAAGATGAAGAGTACAGCAATATTACCATGCATAATTCTGTCTTGAGCAATTGTCAAAACACTTATCTAAAGCAAAGCAGGAAAATCTGCAGAATTTGGCCTTGATACAGAGGTCAAACACACCACCCCATGGATATGTAAAGCATATATTTTAGCCATGAAAATTTTCTTTAAGAAGGCTTGTAGATAATGAATTCTTTGATTACTGAGCTTACAGGTTGCTATAGAACCTCTATTATAAAATGAAGAAATGTACACTGTGTTTTCTCTTGTCCATGCCACCTTTGAAAAACATGTGTGCAATGCTCTGAAAACTGGGACAGAAACAATATTGAATACAGTAAATCATCCCAGCTGCCACAAGGGCAAGATGGTAGCTATGGCAACATCATATATTTGTGGCAAAGACTCACATGCAGTGCTTCCTCCTTCCTACTTTTACAGTGTATTTTAGCCAATCCATATGAAGTTATCAGAATGGAAGGGATTATTTTGTTTGACATCCACATACATATTGCTGCAATGACAGGCTCTCTCTAACATGCTGAGCATTTCTGAAACATATGTTTTCTCTTGCCTTCCTCAAAGATACTCTGAATAGCTTAATGTACTATTGTTTAAAATGTGGGGAAGGGGCAAGCTAATTCTCCTTGGAGTTCTCTTAAGGTGAGGCCCCAAACATTTTCCTGGCGGAAATAAAAGACAAGACAACCTCTTCTCAAGCCCATTTCACCTCCATAAGACAACCAGACTGTGTTATAGGACTATGGTGGCTCAGTGGTTGAGAAGCTCATCTTGTTAGCTAGAAAGTTAGCAAGTCGGGAGTTCGAGACCCGAGTACTGCATGACAGAATGAGTGGCTGTCTCTGTCCCAACTCCTGCCAACCTAGAAATTCAAAAGCAAGAAATTGCAGGTACTGTAGATAAATAGGGACCACTTTGATGAGAAAAGATCTTGGGGACATGAAAGGAGTCTCATTTGGGCATCCCCTGAGTGGAGTTCCTCCAGCAAAAAAATCCTTTCAGCCCAGAAAGCACCTTTGTGTGCTTCTGACATGATTTTAAAAACCCAGACTGTCTATAGTTTGAATACTAGAAAAAGCTTTTTTCCTTGAGATTTGCAAGTAGCAAACTAAATTTTGGATCAGAAGATGGGCTGAGCATTATTCTCAACATTTTTTCAGCTGAAACCTTTCGCTAGCCACTCAAAATGCTCCAATAAGGCAGACTTAGCAATGGTACAAGCAAGCACCACAGAAAGTGCAGCAACAAGGACACAAACAATCTTTTCTAGAGCGTGTAGCTTGGACTGACTCCTATACTGATTATAGGGCTGTCTGTGATGCATTGGAGAAATGTTACTATTTGAGATGGGGCCAGGCAGGAATAGTCAGTGAGAAACATTGGCAAAGAAGTATGGGAACTCAAAATACATTTTGTGTATATTGATTTATGCTTTATGTCACATTAAATAAGCTTGGGTAAAAGGAGAATGGGAACTCAAGAGAATAACTTGGGAGTCTGTTACTGCCATATCTTAGCATTTCCTACCTAAGACAAGGTCATCATTCTGCCTAATGGCTCATCCCAATGTTTGGGACAGCCCAGTCTCATTTCTCAATTTTACATTTGTTGTGTCCAAGCATTATTTCTTATAACTGCTATGAGCGCCGTAATGCTTGTGGTGGAATCGTGTGCCTTTTGCAAAGGCGCCATTTTCGAAAGCCTGTCAAAATAGCTGATTCATCAGTACAAACTTCCCACTTCTCCAGAAGTCCGCCGAAATGTATCAACCTGTGTAATGGCCATTCTCACTTTATATAAGCCAGCCACCTTGTACATGTTCCCCAGTCCTGAATAAAAAAATCACTTGTGTTTGACCAGATCCTGCTGGTCAGAATACTTTTTCAAGTGCCAGATTCAACAACATTACAACAGCATTTTAGAATGTAAAGCAGGTAAAGAGAGTGGTAGATGGTTAATAGTATACACAATTATAATGGCTGTTAGTAACAATAGGTGCATCTATATATGGCATTTTTTCTATATGCTACTCAAGCAAATGTAGAGTATTAATGCTCCTTATTCTGGGGATTCATTATCTATTTTCAGGACAATAGGTTGTCATGTTAGCTAGATAAAAAGGAAGCTTATAGGAGAATTTGCTAACTATAGGTATAACTGGAAATGATACTTTTTCTGCCTAAATCCACTAAGCTTTCTAGCCGCACTAGTGATCTCAGGATAAAACTGAGGATCAGTGAAAATTTTAGTGTTATTTTTAGATGCAAAAAACTGAGGACACCACCAAACCTGCAGTCCTCCCCACATCTATTTCACAGATAAATGTTTAGCTATGAAAACACCTGAACATCATATGTAGTATTTCTACCTGAGAATATTCCACCTGTTTTTTGAAATGACCTTATAGATACTGTAGTTTGAAATTGCTCTATATCTACAAGAAGGAAATTATCCTCTATCTATGCCTGTGTTGTTAAAGAAACATTTTCACTTGCATGATGTTCCTTTTGTCTTTCTTTGAATGGTTCAAGGTATGCTTCAATATTTTACTCATTTCATTGCAATCTTCTTATGTTTGCAAAGTACTGTATTGGGGAAAATGAAACCTTTGAAGTTCTCTCAGACTTGATCTCAGCCAAATTATTCAGCATCAAAAACCTTATGAATTTAATACAGGGGACCTAATTGTTGGGCTCAAATTCATCAATGTTTAAGCAAGAAAGGAGAAATATTTTGTAGAGGGTTTTGTAGAAAATGATTTCACAGAACTCTGTCAATTTTCTATAATTTGTCTGAGCAGTTAAAGTCATGAAAGGAATACCCACAAATGATTTGCAGTTGAAGAAGTAGCCATATAATTCAGGTCTTGCCATTCTATAAAATTACCATTTTCACTGTTCCCATCTGTACAGTTCTTGATGTAACAGAATGGATTGTGGTTGTGCCACTAGAGATGGAGGGAATATCATTTTAGAATGCTCTTCATGTTAAAAACCATTAGCATTTCAGAAACATATAAGCCAGGGGTTCCCAGCCTTTTCAAGCCCGGGGCTGGGTCACACTCTCTCAGTCAGCTTTGAGGGCCTGATGGTCATTTCGCCCTGCTTGCACAATGAGGGTGGCCATTTTGTCCCAACAGCTTCAAAGGGGTGACCATTTTGTTTCTTGAATGCCCTTGGAGGGGTGGAGGCACATTAAATGGTGCCATGGGCTGGATCCGGCCCACATGCCTTAGGTTGGGAACCCCTACTCTAAGCTTAACCCATTTCCTGTTGTTCTAATGTTCTACCTTGTTAATTAAGAACACTCAAAAATAGCATTGCAGGCGCACCCCCCAAAGAAAGACTCAGACACCGGTATATGGATAAAGGCATCGGGCCACTTTTATTGAATAATGCCCTAGTCCAAATTATAACTTTCAATTGGTGTAATCATCCAATTGTAATTCTTTAAGGCAAGCAGGCCACAGTAACACTGGTAAGGTTCCTCCCAAAATGCCAATGGCAATTGGCTACATGTAACTATTTGTATCAATTTGTTTGTTGACACAAACAAATTGTTGACCGGAGTCAATAAACAATCTACTGACCCCACCCTATGACGTGTATCCGTTAAATATCAAGGTGATGCAGGCTGTGAAGCTCTTGACATCACCCCTGCCTGGTTCACCCTTGACCGGCCAAACCTCTTTCCCCTGTACCTGTCTACATGTTGGCCAGTCAATTGCGAACCTACCAGATACCTATGGGTCATAAATCTTTACCTTACCAGTCCTACCCACCACACGAGGAGGCGTCCATGATGACTCACCGCTCCCCCCCAGACCGTCAGCTCGGTCACCAAGCCTGCTTGCATCTCATCAAGAAAGAGGTACATACCTCTAGCCAACAGGTGGACCCCATATCCTGCCTACAGGTCAAAATTTCTGTAAGCCTATCCTCAGATATCTAATGGCTATCCCCCAAGCCATTCTCAGCAAGGAGCCAGGCAACAGCCCTGTCCACTGACCGCCGGGACGGTCTGAACTGCGGAGATCCATGTCTCCTCTAAACTGATGTCTCGGCACGATGTTAGACCATGGCGACCATGTGTAAGCCATAAATGATATAAAATGCCAGGTCACTGCACCTCGACAGTTTAAGGAAAGGTCAGATCATTGCCGCCGAGGTGCAGAATAAGAACATCAGGCGGTCCAGCATCCCTGATAGACATCAGGAATGGCAACAGTTCCCGCCCTTTCATGCCGCGCTTACATACCACCGCATACGTGCGGACGCACGCAGCCTGAGCTGGGGTCCACACTCTGTTGCCACAGCATATACTGCTGCCCAGTGTACATAGCTGCGGCCCACCAGCCCCACTGCCTCTGGTGTGCGGAGACACACAGGATCTGTAAAAGAGGAGAAGGGGTTAAGGACATAACTAGGTACTCATACAGTGAGGGGACGTACATATAGAAAAAATACGCGCACACCCCCACGTGCCCACCTATATCCGCCTCCGAGTACCACAAACGTAGCCGCGGTCAATGTGACACCTATTCTAAGTAAATGGGTGCCATAACGGGCCCCACACTGGGAAGCGCGGTACCGGTCACCCTTCGGAACCTAAATTTGGTAAGTGTAGACCCATCTGGTGGCAGAAAAACAGGCTAGGGCGTGCAGCAGGCACTGCCAATCGCATGTAGGGCACCAACCGGAACGATGTCAGCAAATGTATGTCATGGCAGTATACACCACTGCCCACTCCATGCTGATCGGCCTTTGAGGGACGAATCCCCAACTGAGCCCACTCTTGTTTGACATAGACATCTTCGAGTTCCAGTGCCCTACAAAACACGTCCCCTTCTGACTATGGGACCAGCTCGCTGAGTCGGCGAGCTCCAGAAAAAGGCTACATCGGTAGCTGCATGAAAAGAGACTCCTCCTACCTACTGTGATATAGTCTATGCCAACCTCGTGCAAGGTGGGTCAGAATATCCGTGAGAATAGGGCGACGTGTGTAAGGTGGCAGCCATGTACACGTGTCCACCCCCCTAATACATGGCTTGTTCAGAAGACCCACGCATAGTCAGAAAAGCCCCGTGCTTTGGCCATGAGTATCAATGCTCAAAGCCTGGTGGCTATGGTGTGTGGAACCAACCCCAGATCCTAGGGCAGACTATACAATCTAAAACCCAGTCAACCAATGTCGGCCGCATTTTGGGCAATTGCCTTTACCAACAAAAAGGCTCTAAAGTGAAGGATAGGATGCCGATGCGGGGTGCACGTGCGAGTTACCAATACATGCAATTCGCCCGGTTCACGTCTCCTTGCCAAATGACCATACTGCAGCCAGGAGTGGAGAGGGTAGCTCACAAGTGTCCGGAGCCCAGCCGGGAACCGGGCGATCTGCAGGCAGAGGAAAGAATAAGCAATATCATTATAAATGACTGGCACATGTTTAGCCCAAAGAAGCACCTTACAGCGCATGAACCCCAGAACAATATGCAAGCTGAGGCCATGACTCAGGTGATTTGGACGTTCGGGCATTGACAATGTGCATCACTGCAACATTACCACATCAAAAGTGAAGCACAGAATCAGGCCGCTTGTCCCCCAGAGCATAAAGGGTACCCAGAATTGAGAAGATATGTTAGAAACATAAGATTGCATAAGCGATCTGTGCCCTGACATCCCTGGGGCCCATGACCATAGACCCCTGGCCTTAATTAAATCCCCCCACCCAGGGAGCCAGAGGCATCCGACTGTACTTGCAACTGGGCCTGACCAGAAGCTCAGACCTCCCAATGCAACAGCATGGAAGTCCTGCGGTAATGAGAGCCAACCAACAGGTCCACTCATAAACCCCTAATCAGCTGTAACCCTGCGGTTTCATTGAACGAGACCCGCCATAGCGTGACCCAGACACTAGGCGAAAGCACTGCCTGGTATTACCACCTGCAAGCGAATTTGATGCAGCCCTGCATCACGTGTGACTCTCTTAGAGGCACCTTCCACTTGGCAACATTGCCACCTTGCAGCAGGGGCCGCTCACCCTGACTGACAATTCGGTCACCTGGCCCTCTTGCATGTCATTCAAAAGAGAGGTGCCTCGACTTGTGTACCGGTGACCCCATCTCCGGAATACAGGCCGAATTCCTGTAACCCTATCCTCAGACTACAAATGGCTGTCCCCGGGCCATTCTAGATAAAGAACCAGGCAGCAGCCCTGTTCACTGACCGTCGGGCACGGTCCAAACGCTGGGACAAAGTGTCACCCATGATATTGCATCGGCATGATATATGACCATAGCAATCGTGTAGATGGCCATAAATGGCAAAGAAACGCCAGGTCACTGCACTCGTAAGTCTTTAAGTCCGGGCCAGCAATCCGGTAAGATCACCACCTCCGAAGTGCAGCATTAAAACATGTGGCGGCCCAGCATCCCCAATGGACATATGTCGGGCTCTGGGTACCCAAACGGAGCCACAGCTGATGTGGCGCCCAACCAGGAGGAATGGGTACCAATTTCAGTTCAGTCAGGGTAGACCCGGCTTGGTGGCAGACGACAGGCTGGGACGCGAACCAAGGGCTGCCACAAACACCTGTGGGGGAGCGACCAGACATACGGCAGCGCCAGGCTAGTAGCCTCTCCCAGCTGATTAGGCCTTGAGGAGCAAAGCCTCACCATAGCCCACTCCTGATCGCACAACCCCTGACCTAGCGCCAGTGCCCTGCAAAACATATCCCCCGTTGAAGGTAGTAGCAGCTAACTCAATCTGGGAGCTCCAGATCAAGGTACAAGTGGTTGCCCGAAAGTGGACTCTCCGCACGCAGCATAAGCGTTGCCGCGTAAGAGTCACATACAGTAACCACACTCGCTAACAGGGGTCGTCACTGGCCTCGTAGGGGAAGGGGCCGCCCTAAGCCTAAGGTCTTGACGTATGCTAACCCTGACGGGCCAGGGAAAACAACCACGGGCCTGCCACTATTGTCCCAGCACTTCACCATTGGAACGGCCAAATGAGGACGGGCCCTCATACATCCTGCCATGGATGCCCAATAGGCCGGCAACCAATCAGCCCCATGGGGGGGGGCAGGGTGCGGCGATGGGGCAACTCCTTGACCCTGTCGTCCTACCCCTAATTCCCTAATCAGTGTGTTCACAATGCAGGAGGGAGAAAACGTGAATATATTCCCCAGACCACAGTGCCCAGCGAAAATAGCCCAGTACAAGTGGGCACCCAGGGGCATAGAGCAAGCGGCCGACAGCAGAACCACCGTTGGCACTGATTGTAGTGGATAAACACATAACCGGCCCTACGGGCCAAGGGGAAGTAACAGCTTCCGAAGAAGACGAGAAACTGATGGAGTGGAAAATATATCCATATTACTTGTTATGACTATGTGTTATCTCAGCACCAGGCCAGTTGAGGAACACAAGTGAGAGAATGTTGTTGCCTTCATATCTTGCTTTTCAACTTCGATGGGTATATGGTTGGCCACATAGGACACAAAATGTTTGAGCCAGTCGGATAGTCCTAAGTGAACTTTCAGGATATTGTGATGTAGAAATCCCCTCGATTTGCACAGGTAATGGGCTTAATCCAATCACAATTTTGAAGTAAGCCAAACTAAGAAATCCTATTCACATTTGGAAGTAAGCCAAGTTGAAGTTAGCACCAGAAATAAGCTAACAGTATTCTTCATGGTATGACACTAGGATACACAATACAGAGCTACAACATTTGTTTTGATTTTCATTCACCAAACGGCATACACTCAAAGATGTCATTTGAGAGCAAAGGATAAACAAAAAGCAGCTGAACTACCAACCAACCATTCAACACAAAGTAGAAAAAGAGTTGGGGGGAGGGGGAGAAACATTTTGTTTTAAAAATCTAGCTAGAAATTTTATGTTATTGGCTTTAAAACTTAATAATAATCGGTCGATCAGGAGAGATTTGTTCATTTTGCCTGGCTGGAGAAGGGCAGAAACACCTGTGAGATGGAGGCTGGCAACTTTAAAAGAACTTTGCTTCTGCTGCTTCTGAGGCCACCGGACACTTGCCTCGTCCCTTCCCAGTCAGCCTGGCTGGAGAAGGGCAGAAACACCTGTGAGATGGAGGCAGGCAACTTTAAAAGAACTTTGCCTCTGCTGCTTCTGAGGCCACCGGACGCTTGCCTCGTTCTGGAGGGAGTGGTAGCATCTGTACCATCTCCTCACAGCAACGAGGGTACCTGTTTGTGCTCACTAACACCTGACGTTGGGGCACAGAGAGAAGAGCTTTTTTCCCAGTCTGTTTAGAGCGTGGAAGTTTGGGCTCTGTGGGAACCATAAGGACACAACCTTTATGGGATTGTGATAATTGTTCTGATTTTTTTGATTATTTGTATATTGAATTTTGTAATGCATATTGATTCTGTGCTGTGCTACTTTGTTAGTTGGAATTTTTGTGGTATATTTTAGGACGCTGTTGTTTATAGACTAGTCTTTTTGCATTGATTGTATATTTAATTCTGCAGTTGTTGATTTGTAATTGTATACTATTGTGTTTTGTGTGTTTATATTGTTTTCTCTTGTTACATTGTATTTAATTTACTTGTTGTAAGCCGTCCTGAGTTGGCCCTGGCTAAGTAGGGCGGGATATAAATCGAATAAATGAATGAATGAATGAATGAAGTAAATAAAAGCATAGGGGTGGTAACCCCATTAAGAACTAGAGTGTAATTGTCCTGCTGCAACTATGGCCACTACACACACACACACACACACACACACCCCAGCGTGACAAGCTAGTGTCAGAGGTGTGCTAACTTGACCAGGATACTCACTCGGTGCACCCCCGCGAGCCACCCCCACTGGGGGTTCCGGCCCACGGTGGGCGTCCGAGTCTGTGCTGTCCCTCTCGCTCTGTGTTCCCGTGCATCACGGGCCGGATGGGGAGCTGCGAGGCACCAGCCTACGCTGGCCTGAAGGCCTCCGGAAGCTCAACCCTGTTGGCAGCCCACTGCGCAGCCATGGCCGGCACGTGGGCTGGAACCGCCAAGTTGGCGCGCCCACCGTCCGAGGTGGCGGAGCAATGACCATAGATGCCTCATTGCTGAAGTGGAGGCAAGGAAGCATCCGCAACACCTAACCCACCAAGACGAGGTGGGCCGGATGGGCCGGATGGCCCCACCGGATAATTGATACAGGGTACCCATGGTAATCCTCGGCCAGAATAGTGGCATGTCTATCAATATGGCCCATGAGGGGCCGGAATGACGGCGGGGCGGAAACCCACACCGTGCCAAAGTGGGTCGCTACGCCCAATCCGGGCCAATAAGCAGCGGGGGTAAGAACCCCAGCGGGGTAGGCTTGTGCCCCCCCCCCCGCCCGAGCCCCCAGCCTGGGCTCGTGGGACCTGTGAGGTTGCCATCCGAGCCCTCCGGCCCGATGGAAGTCCTGCAAAATAAAGGCATGGGCTGAGCCCACCACATTGAAGCATCCCGTTCTGCAGTGCTTGGAATCGAACCGCTGACTTTCAGCCTCTCAGGCAGCCTCTTAGCCACCCGAGCCACTGCGGTCCGGAGCGAAATCAAGCCTCTTGCAAAAGAGGCAAGCAAAGTTCTATGAAGGGGTAGGGAAAGCCCTTCCCCGTGGCCGCGGCTTGACCACCGGAGCCACGCGCTTGGGAGCCATGGCTCCCAAAGAAGCTGCCTCCTGATTGATCCCTGGCCAGGGATCAGCTCCTGTGCCCTGAGTACCGCAGTAACCAAGAGGAAAAGAACTACGTTTGAAGGAAAAGGTACGAAGGGCAAAAAGAGCGAGGAACGCGGTGGAGAAAACTTCTCCGCTCCGTCGCATTCTTAAAATGGCAACTCGGCTGCCTCGTGGTCACCCCTTTTATAGAGGAGTGGCCACACCCCCTAACTACCCGGATGTCCGAGTCCGGGTGGGGGGGGCACAAAGAGCGTGGCGGCCATTTTGGCTCCGCGCTTTCATTATCATAGCTACCCTCAAGTGGCAAAATGAGGCAGATGGAGATTTGCTTCACTCATATGCAAGACCATCTCATCTCACCTTGTTGAGTTAAAGCATAACAGATACTATTAATAGTCTCCCAAGGACAGATTTCCAGCAATAGCAAATTTGAAGAACAGCCATTCAATCTCCTGTTTGTTGGTTCAGGAGCTATAGATTAGCTTCTGCAGCCACTTTCCCTACAATTTATCCAGGCTTTCCTGTCACAGTAGAGATCTCGGACTCCAGAATTTCCTGATAACTCTCCAAAATATGATTTATAAAGAGCAAAAAACTCTTTCATCACTAGCTGCATACTAGTGTAATTGTTTTTTATATGCCAGATCCCACAATTTTCCACTCTCTCTTTCTGACAGATATCTTAAAGACACCTACTTGTGGCTCATCTGGAAGAGTGGTGTTAACAGGAAATATGCATGTATCTTTGATACACAAAAAGGTTGTCCCCTCATATCCATGGGGAAACATTCAAAGAACTACTATGGATACCTGAAATTGTGGTTAACAGTAAACCCTATATTTTACATTGCAGACATTGACCTATAGTGGCCAATTGTGGGAATGTGCTATAAAAATACATATATATTATGTTCAATTATATGTTTCAAGATTTGTTTAGATAGATAGATAGATAGATAGCTATAGATACAGCTATAGCTATAGATATCGATATTGATATCAATATAGATATAGATATTAGATTATTTAAATAGCTGTTTGGTTTTTTCTTTGTTGAATACCTTTGAAGTAGTGGTACGTCTGTTTACGAATAACTCAGTTAATGTAATTTTAGGTTTATGAATGAAAATCCATTGAGAATAATGCCTTGGTTTACGAATATTTTTTTTGTTTTCAATGCATTCCTATGGGAAACCGTGTTTCAGTTTGTTAATTTTTTGGAATACAAAACATCCTGGAGAGCACATTAAATTCGTAAACTGAGGTACCACTGTATCCATTTTCTGCCCAAGTGCTAGCTTTCTTTTATTGTCCTTACTTTCACCTGCTCCTTTCTACACAACATCCACTATTATGCATTGATTATAATGAGGAAAGAAGCTTGAAAACACAACATTTGTGCCTTAGCAACTGTCAGGCCAAATGAATACATGACAGCAAAGAAAGGCAGTTATAATTGTCCTGGACTATGGGCGCTAGACATCTTGCACTGCCACTGAAATTTGCTCACCTCAACGCCATTTCATTTAATACCTAATTGTGTCCACCACCTCTTTCCCAACTCTTCCGTCTGCATGTGTAAGCCAAGCCGTCCACTTGTGGTACTACAGAAAAGATGTTGTTGGCTGCTACTCATATCTGAGCATACATTTTTCCTGGAAGTCATTTTCTCTGTTGATGACTCAATAAGCCAATCCTGGCATTAAACATGAGACTACACACATTACACTGAATAGATGGTGGAGGGCGTGGTTGAGTTTGATGAAGCTTCCGTGCTTGGCGCTTAGCCTCTTCATGTCTGCAGCATTCTCCTTCAAAGTGGTTGGTAGCAGCAGAGATGGTTTGGCGCCAAAGTGAATGATCTACAGCTGCTGCCTCCCAGGTTTGTGGGTTTATACTTGACATCTTAATGGATTGTTTCAGCTGGTCCTTATAATGCTTCAAAGGAGATACATGAAGTCTTGTACTGGAGCTAAGTTCCCCAAACAGAATTTGACGAGGAAACCTGGAGCCATCTATGTGGTGGACATGCCCTATACATCTAATATGATGACCTATGCTGGAAGCTTCAGTGTTATTTACATGTGCCTTCTTGAGAACTGCCAAGTTGGTAATAGAGCCATCCCACTTGATATTCAAGATGGGCTTTAGCTCCTGTTGGCAAAAGTGCTCAAGCTTTTATGTCTTGGCGGTAGATGGTCCATGTTTCACAGCCATACAATAACATTGAAATAACAACAGCTTGGTATACCTTAAGCTTTGTATGAACTGTTAAATCTTTGTTCATGAAGACATGGTGTGATAGATGACCAAAGGCAGAATGAGCAGCACTGATTCTCTTCATCACATCCTGTTCACAGGTGCAGTTTATTTTTAGACAGGATGCTACCAAGGTAAGAAAATGGTCTACCTGTTCCAGTGTCAAATCTGAGATGGTAATACTGAACTCTGGAAGGGCTATCCTTGGAGCAGGTTTGCAAGTACCTTGGTTTTCTGAGCATTTATGGTAAGAAAAGATGTTATACAGCCTCAAAGCCAGACCACTTGGTTTATCTTGAGTCTACTTTAAATCATCTTGTACAGTATGTATGTCAACTATTTTCACATGTCTAAGTAGTCCTCATCCAGTTGTGGTAATTCCTCTCTCCCCATGATAGCTCATAGTGAACCACTTTATGAGAAGAGCTTGCCTTTTGATACAAACTGTCATGGGGAACAATTTAAGCAGCATGTGGAATAATCTAAAGCAGACTCCATGTGATGTGAAGCTGACTGTTTCTCTTCCTTTTGTAATTAGTTGGGAATAATGAACGAGACAAAATAATGTTACATAAAAAGTGAAGAAACAACTGAAGTTCAGCATTTCTTCACTATGCTTTTTGTATTCATATTTCTTGATATACTTAGTTTCTGTCCTATAAAACAGACCAATAATGGTTCAGATTTAAAAAGTGTATTGGAAATTAGAACCATCTATGCTAAACTTCTGCTTTATCCAGCATGAAATCAGGCTATGAAGTACCTCAAGAGCTTTCTCAAAAAGGAGTGGAAGAATAAGGGGAAATACTATTTTTCCCCTTCATAGCTGTCTTCTAGCTGTTCAGGAAAACTCAAATGACCAGCTTACAGTGTTTGCCCAAAAGTGGTAAAATTTTCTACATCAAACTATTTCTTAGGTGGGATTTCAGCCAAGTGTGACACCAATCAAGTGTTTTCTCTCTTTCTTTCATCTTTACCTAATGCTATAATTGTATTTGCACACAATGGAATAATGATTGAACACAAATTTTAATAGAAGACATAATGGGCTAATTTATCAGTCTTTTTGATTTCTGCGGTTTTTTGCGGAAGAAACTCCATTCAGCGAATGCCCAAATGAGGCTCTTTTCATGTCCCCAAGAGCTGGGACAGAGATGGGCGCTCAATCCGACATACAGTATCCAGGTCTCAAACTGCCGACTTGCTAGCCTATCAGTTAACAAGGCAAGCTTCTTAACCACTGGGCCACCACAGTTCCTACCAACACAGTGATTGTATGGTTTTTAGTGTAATTATTTAAGTGTTTCTGTATGGAATTGTTTTGTTAAGCATAGCATTAGTTGATCATCTCTTATGCATACAAAAGCTTTAGCAGAAATCTATGTGACTTTCAGGAAAAAATGTGCTATATACAGGTATTATGGAGGTTTTAGAATGTTGATTGACTCATGTGGAAATTACCAGTATGTCTCAGTAGCTAAGAATGCCTTTGCTATCTCAAGTAAAAGATAAATTGAACAAATTATCTCCCAGCTGGGAATATTTCCTTGTAGGCATGTCTACCCTACCTCTAACATCCCTTGATGTTTATGATGAGAAATGGGAAGACAAAGAAGATCTCACAGTCTATTCCAATGGGACTTCACAAGACCATTTATCATGATAGGCTGACTCAAGTCAGGAGGGGGGAAAGGCAGGAAGGCCTGACAGACATACAAACAAAGAAAATACTTTTGAGACATCTCCAGATGAATTCTGGCAGGAAAAGGTTTATGTCTTGCAAGATGGCATATAAACAGCCATAGAATCCATAAAGAGGCCCAAACTCCAAAGCTGTCAGTTTTTGCATGGGGATTTATTTTAATTGGAGCTCATTTGCAATCTTGTACATATACATCATATTCAGATATTACACCCATGCATTGATATAAGGTGTTATATTTCTGAGCTAAAACATATTTCTAGAATGTCATCAAAATCTTCTGGAGGCTATTAGGACCAGAAGGTATCAGTGGAAGACATGGGGAATAGTTTGGTAAGGAGGGAAGGTTTTATTTCAGTTCCTACTTACATAGGGACTAATAATGTAGGGGTGCAACAAGGAGGGGCTTAATCAAACATTCATAACTGAAATACAGGAGATCCATGAGAAAAGGGTGAACACCCTTGTCTTATGCATTTCCACCAACTGATCATTTTGACTTCCCCAGCATTTCAGATTGCTGCAAAAATCAGTGCTGTGATCAGGATTCAAAGCTGGGATGCTGAGGCTTGGAGCCATCCTCTCAGTTTGGCAAACTGGGGGGGGGGGGAATGAGAAACACCTGCTCCAGCCCCCTGCAGGGCATAAAGGACCTTCCTCAGATGCTGCCTCCCTGCCTCTCCACCCCTTTTGTTCTGCATTGTTTTTGACATTTGATTGTTGTCTTTTATATCTTGTATCTGTAACTATTGATTATTGATATTTTGATGCTGTGCCTTTTGTACTATTGTGGATTTTTGATTATTAATTTTGTTTATGATTAGATGTATTATTATGATATTGTAATTGTATGTGTATTAATTGTTGTAGCCGCTCTGAGTCGGCCTTGTGCTTGAGTAGAGCGGGGTATAAATCCAATAATAATAATAAGAATAATAATAATAACAATAACAATAACAATAACAATAACAATAACAATAACAATAACAATAACAATAACAATAATAACAATAATAATAATAATAATATGTGAAGACCTCATGGATAGAGCTTGGGGTTCACATAGGAAATGCAAAAATTGAGCCAGTCATGTTGGCCATGGCTAATGCAATTAGACTACATGGAAGGAAAAACATAGATTTTAGATATTTTAGATATTATATGGCACTAGGAATTTTGTTTCACTGTATGGATTTTATTGCATTTTGTGTAGCTGCTGATAGAAAAGTTTTCTGGGGAAAACTTGATGCCATAAGATAAAGCCTTTTTATGAGACTAGATTCCAGTTAGTAACAGTAGGCATGAATAGCAATTTGAGTGAAATTGGCCTCATGTGTTACTTAACTTCACTCTCCCTTTTAAATGGGTTCTAACGGCTAAAGCCAGTTCTACTTTTTTTTCCTACTGAAAGCATACTAAACAGCCCATTAACTAGGCAATTAAAAAATGGTGGGCCAAAGTGGACTTTCATCTTTAATGAGAGTCTCTAAAATGACCCAATGTTGTTTATGTGTCTGATAGAATCTAAAATTCCATGTTGCCTCTCGAAAAGGTTTGTAAAATAAGAAGCTCCCCTTATTTTGGAGGGATTTGTGATCCAGTAAAGGTATTGCTTCTTAGAATTTAGCTTCTATCAATTGCTCACATGGCTCTTTTTTAAAATCGATAGACAACTTCTTTCTGATTAATTGCCCCGGTGTCTTGTCATGCATGCCACATGACCACGGAAATGTCTTTTGAAGCAGACAGCTCTGGCTCTTCAGTTTTGAAACAGAGATGAGCACTGAACCCTAGAGTTGGATATGACTGGCTTTCAAGCAAGGGAAACCATTACCTTTACCTATATGTACCACATATGAAAGTAGTATATTTCCTCCTCAAACATATACAAACATTGAAGCAAATTATTTCCAGATCAATGGATCCTCAGATACTATTACTGCATACTCTCTAAGGCATATTTTTAAGCAGTGCTTTGTGTTTCCATGTTGCTTCCAATTCAGAAATTATCTTAGATAAGGAACATTGGTTGGGAAGCCTCAGGACCATTCTGTCCTGAATTTCAGCTTGGTGGATGTAGATTATATTTATGCAACATATGCCTTTATAAGAAGATGGAAATACTGGGAGGAAGTTTTGACTGGTTAAGAGTACATATAAAGTACTGCATTAACCTATTTTCAGACTGCTGCACTCTAGTCATTTAATTAATGTATGAAAACAGAAACAGTTTCTGGAGCCCAGACTGAATTCAGCATCCCAGATCTTGTTTGATAATGTGAAAAATGAAGCAGTTTTGGTCATTGCTATTTCTTTTCTCTTGTCACTCTTTTGTATGATATATTGACCATACAGGAGTTGTCATGAAAGGAATGTTACAGGTAGATTTTTATGCTTAGAATGGGTAATCCATTTACCCTCTAACAAAATGCATTGCAGGCGCACCCCCCCCAATGATGGACTCAGACACAAATGAAAGTGGATAACAGCATGGGCCACATTTATTGATTCAAGCCCTAGTCCGAATTATAAATTTCTATTGGTAAAACGACCAATCATAATTCTTAAGGCAAGCAGGCCGAAGTAACACTGGTAAGGTACCACCCAAAATTGCCAACGGCAATTGTTACAATGTATCTATTTGTATCAATTTGTTTGTTGACAACAAACAAATTGTTGACCGTAGTCAATATCTAACTAATGACCCCACCCTCTGACGTGTATCCGTAAAATCAGGGGGTGATTCCAGCTGTCTAGTGGTAACCATCACCCCCTTGCCTGGTTCGTCGTTGACCGGACAACGTTTAAACAACTTATGCCTATCTAGTGTTGTCCAGTCAATTGCGAACCTGCCGGATACCTGTAGGTCATAAATGTTTACCTTACCAGTGCTACCCGCCACCCGGAGAGGCTTCAATAAAGGCTCGACGCCCCCCCCCCAAGACCGTCAGCTCGGTCGACAGGCCTGCTCGCCAATCACCCAGCAGGAGGTCCATACCTCCTCGCGACAGATGGACCCCATCCCCAGAATAAAGCCCAAAATTTTGCAAACTAATGGCGGGATGATGACTGACCCGCCCCCAGCCCTTGGTCGAAAGGAATCGGGCCACCGCCCTGTTAACCATGCGCCGAGCGCGGTCCAGGGCCTGGAGGTCAAAGCCTCCCCGATAAGCGTGCCGTGGGACCATATCTGACCAAACAAGTGTTGTGGCGGGCCATACGTAATGTAAGTAGGCAAGGTCCACGCAAATCGCATGCTTCAGTGATAAGCCAGTGACCTGACCCAAGTCATTACCCCCAAGGTGTATGATCAGAATGTCGGGCGGGTCGGCACTCCTCAATGAAAAGAGGAATGGCAAAAGCTCCCGCCACAACATACCAGGCTTACCGTGCCATGTGAAATGTGCGTATGCACCCAGTCCCAGTCGGGGTCCCCAATCTGTCGCCGCAGCGTAACGCGCTGCCCTGTGCACATAGCTGTGGCCCACCAGCCATACTGTCACCGGTGTGATACGACACCCAGGGTCTGTCAAGGAAAAAACAGGGAAAGGAAAGATACATGGTGACACAGAATGTACTCACGGTGGGAGTGGGCGAACATAAAACTGGAAACAGTGTGAGTCCCACCTCCCCATGCTGCGTATGTCAGCCCCGGAGTACCCATAAGCAGCCGCAGTAGAGGCCGCCCCAATTCTAAATGAATGGGTGCCGTAACGGGCCCCAGGGAGGCCAACTCTGGCCAGTGCCTTCCCTGTCACCTTCCAAAACTGAAATTTAGTGAGGGGAGACCCATCTTGGTGACAGAAAAACGGGCCATGGTGCGTGCCACGCAGTGCAAGGAACTCCTGTAGGGCACCAACCGGACAGATGTCTGCCAATGAACATCGTAGCAGTCTTATTCCACTGCCTACGCCATGCTGATCTGTTTTAGAGGAGCGTATCCTCAACTGAGCCCAATCATTGCAAACATAGACATCTTCGAGTTCCAGTGCCCTACGACTTGCATCCGCCTTAGACAGCATCACAAGCTCGCTGATGCGGAGCGCTCCAAAAAAGGCCACCATTGTAGCCGCACGAAACAGGGCTGCCTCATACCTATCGAAACATAGGTCATGCCAGCCTCGTGCCAGTTGGGTAAGTACCCCAGGGGAAATTGGGTGACGGTCGTCCAGGCAACGCCCACGTTCCCGCACCCACCCCTCCAAAACATGTCTCACACGGAAATCAGCGGTGCTGTCCGCATGACCTCCCACCTTGGCCACAAAGGCCAGCGCTGATAGCCTAGATGCTATGGTGCGTGGTGCCAGGCCCTGGGTGTGCAGGTAAACCATAAAACGGAGGATGTGGGCCACAGGGATCGGCCAGGTATCTGGCAAGCAATATTGGGAACAAAAAGTCCGAAATGAAACCAACGCGTGGTGATACGCCTTACGCGTGCGTGGCGCCAGTGACATGCCTATCGCCCGGTTCACCTCTCCTTGCCAATGGTCCATATCTCCTGCGGTAGTGACGAGGGAAATTCCTCCGCATCCGGAGCCAAGGCACGGAACCGGGAGATCTGCAGGCAGGACAAAGCGTCAGCAATATCATTATTCACCCCCGGGACATGCCTGGCTCTGAACAGTACATTGAGGCGCAGGCTGCGCAATACAAAATGGCGCACAAGATCCATGACCCTGGGAGATTTAGAGGTCTGTGAGTTGACAATGTGGACAACAGCCGCATTGTCACACCAGAAATGCACCACAGAGTTGGCCCACTCCTCACCCCATAGCATCAAGGCCCCCAGAATAGGAAAAAATTCCAAATATGTGAGATCCCTCAGGCGACCCGTGCCTGACCAGGCTGGTGGCCATCCACCATATGCCCACTTCCCATTGAAGTACATCCCATTACCCAGGGATCCCGAGGCATCAGACTGAATTTGAAATTGGGGCGAAGCCTGGAGGTCAGACCTCCAAAATGAGACCCCATTGAACTCCCTCAAGAATTGGAGCCATACGTGCAGATCTGCCCTGATGCCCCGTGTCAGTCTCGCCCTATGATGGGGCCTGGATAAGCCTGCCATGGCGTCGCACAAGCGCCGAGCAAAGACCCTGCCAGGTGCAACCACCCTGCAAGCGAAATTGAGGTGGCCATGTAGCACCTGCAATTCCCGAAGGGATGCCTTGCGCTTAGCCAGTAAGTCCGATATAAGGGCAACTATCCGTGCCACCTTGTCTGCGGGCAACCAAGAAGCCTGCGCTACTGTGTCAATTTCCACCCCCAGGAATATTAACTTATCAGACGGGCCTTCGGTCTTTTCGGGCGCTAAAGGGACACCGAGTTCCTCCATTAGCGTCTGAAATGTATTGAGGAGACGTGTACACGTGTCCCAGCCCCGTTCACCCCCGAATAAAAAATCATCCAGGTAATGGGCTACAGACCGAGACCCTGACCTACGGACAAATGCCCACTGCAGGAAAGTACTGAAACGCTCGAAAGCCGAGCAGCATATGGAACAGCCGAATGGCATGGCTTTGTCAAAATAATATTCACCCCGGAATTTGAAACCCAGCAACTCGAAGTCACCCGGGTGCACAGGTAAGAGGCGAAACGCCGACTTAATGTCACACTTAGCCAACATTGCACCCGGGCCACATGAGCGCACCATGGTCAAAGGATGTATACCTGACAGAGCAAAGGTCATCAGGGATAGCATCATTAACCGAGTGGCCGGCCGGGTAGGACAGATGGTGAATCAGGCGAAACTCGCCCGGTGACTTCTTGGGCACTAGTCCTAGTGGAGACACTTTAAGGTTGGGAAACGGGGGTGCGGGGAAAGGGCCGGCGACCCTGCCCGCAGCAACCTCCTTATTAATGCTGGCAGCAGCCACCTCCTCCCTTCCCCTGAGTGACAAAAGGTTAGGTGCATCCTGCGGTGACCTATCCCCCATGAAAGGAATACGAAACCCCAGTTGAAAACCCTGAAGGAGGTACACAGCGTCTGCTCTCCTCGGGTACGATGCGAGCCAACGCTCCAGCATGTCGACATTAATTGGGGAGGGGGCCTTTTGGTGAACCCGCCCCCTCCATGGTAGCCTTGCCTGCTCCTTGTCCGCCCCTACCCCTGCCCCTGTATCCTCCTGGCCTGGGACAGGCAGAGGCAGCATGGGGGCCAGAACAAGAGGGGCACTCATGCTTGTACTTGCAATTTTTCCTGTTGCAAGAACCACTGGACGAGAAGGTCCAGCACAGCAGGCGGGCTGGAACCCCCTGCCCCGCCGCTTGGCGGGGTACCTGTACTGGGGCCGCGCGTTGGACCGCATGTCCACAATGGTATCTCTCCCCAGGCGCCGGGGGCGTGGGGGTCATATACAGAAGCCACAGCTTCTGGCAGGGCTCATCCCACCTCATCTCCGGGTGCAGCGGAATTCTCATGCGGAATTCTTCGTCGTAAGCCAGCCATGACGGGCCCGGGAAGTCAACCATAGCCCGGTAAATATTGTCCAGATATTGGACCATGGGAATAGCCAAATCCGGCCTGGCCCTGAGATAAACGGCCATGTAAATCAGGTACGCTGGCAGCCAATTTGCCCACGTGCGTGGCGGCTTACGACGACGTGCCTGCTCCTTATCCTTCTCGTCCAGCCCTTCCCTCTCCTCCTTGGTCGGCTCCCTATTTAGAAGTGAGAAGATATGTACGTACTCACCCCTCCAAATCTTTTCCTTGGTAGACTGGGCCAAATGGTCCCCCAAGGGCAAGGAATACCCTGCTGTTGGCAAAGCCGACACCGGCACCGAGGGAACTACGGGTAAGGCAAATTGAGCCTGAGCCAGCCCGGGGATCCCCAACACATTTCCCAGCACATTGGGGGCACCACCCCGCCCCAAGCCCTGTGTCGTGGGCAAAGTCGCTGGGTGGGCCGGGGGCCATTGGGCCGCCGTGCCACCCGAGCGAGGCCAAGGCCATTGAACAGCCCCCCCCCGCCCGACGAAGTCAGTTGTGTGGGTGCATTAACTTGGACTGCATACTCACCCGCTGCACCCCCGCGGGCCGCCCCCACCGGGGGTTCCGGCCCGCTGGGGGCGTCGGAGCTCACGACCGAAGCTGAGCTCGTCGACGGAGCCAGACCAGCACCAGACTGCTGCACCTGTGGGGTGGGGAGCTGCGAGGCAGTGGCCGCCAACGACCCGCACGCCTCCGGCGGCTCAACCCGACCCATCACCGGCCGTTGTTCGACGGCCAAAGGGGGAAACTGGAAACCTAGAGGTACCCCTACTTGGTTGGCCCTCGCCAATGACACTTCAAGGGCCGCAACCCGGGCAAGAAGGGCCTCCACGTCGACATAGGGCCCGGCCCCGACCGGGGGCAATTGGGCAACCGGCCCAAAATTCACGGGTACCTGACCAGGTCCCTGCGCCCCAGGGGCCAGATAAGGCCAAGAGCCCATGCTCGGCCCCTGGGAAGTCATAGGAACGCCCTGCGAGGGCAGGGAACCCAACCACCCTCCGTGGCTCACACCCCCCTTGGTGAACTGCGCACCCGGGCAAGAAGGCCCAACCGGACGAACCATGGCAGGGGCCGTGTTCGTCGTTTGCGGGCCAAGGGCCGAGGCCCCGTCCGGGGCTGCAGGTATGCTCCGCGCACCAGGCCAAGGAGCTACCGATCCCATCCCACCGTCCCCAGTGGTATCCGCTAGAGGTGGCTGCGGAACGGGCGCGGGCGCGGTCCTCCGACCCCGCTGACGCCTCCGCGCCGATCGAGCCACGTTCGCGGCTGCCTTCTTCGTCGAGGGCATGGCCAATGTAGCTAAGAAGTCTAAGGAAAGGGAAAGCTGCCCGAAAAGGCTTCCCTCAAGAAGACACGATCGACAGAGGTAAGGAGGAAAAACTTCTCCGCTCCGTCGGTTCGCCAAAATGGCAGCACGGCTGCCTCGTGGCCAGCCCTTTTATTAGGGTGCTGGCCACGCCCCTAACTACCCGGATGATTTCGTCCGGTGGGGGGGGGGCGCAAAGAGCGCGGCAGCCATTTTGGCGCCGCGCTTCCAATATGTTCAGGAAAAAGTTGGTAAAGAAAAAAGGAAAATGAATGGATGTAAGCAAAATAGAATTAGGGCCATGCTAAGAGCAGGCAAAGGAGGGCTTTCCCTGGAGCCATCTTCAGTAGTGGGTGCACTTTCAGTATCTGACCTAGGAGCAGATGTATGTGAGCAGAAATGAGAAGGCAGAGAGCTGTAGCATATATGACCACCACGACAGCATTTCTCTTCTATGGTATGTATGAGAAGAGAAAAGCTGTGAGGGTGAATGTCACTAATGTTACTTCTTTCTCATGAAGGCAAATTTTGCTCTGGGAGCTGGTAATACAAAAAGTCAGCACTGGGGGAGAGCTCTTTGTAGCCAGGAAGGTTTTGGTCCATGTTGCCATTCCTCCACTGCCCCCATGCCCTCAGCCACATCCATCTGTTGGACACCCATCACAGAGGCTTAAATATTAGCCAAGGGTTTCTGGGACATTATGATTACCACTGTTTTTTGCTGTGCTGTGCTCTGAACACATAACTTTCTCTGTATCTGATTTAAAACCATAATGTCATTCAGCTGATTCTTTCAGACCCTAAATTACAGGTTTAAGAATCTTGTAGTCATTATGAGGCAAATATTCCCTGACAGCTGGTAGTCTGCGTGGAGGGATTGGAGTCCTGCACTTTGTTACATGAGGGCGACATGCCTCCCAACTCAGACCATGAGCCGCCGTTGCAAATAGGATGAGCTTCAAATCCCGGAACAGTTTTCACTCCAAGCCAAAAAAGACTTTGCTCTAATTCCCATTCCACCCATCTGGGCCCCAGGTTTGCCTTTATTTTCTGTCTACCATAAGGCTCTACAAATTCAGTACAAAGGTACATAGTTAATGTGGGTAAAGGGGGCAGCAGTGAGGATCCTATTTCTTTGTCTAACTCTCACCTATTATGCAGAACCTTGAAAAAGAATTGAAGACCAGCCAATAAAGAAGTTGCATTTTGTATATTTGGAGAGCCTGGGATGTGATGGTGTTCCACAGACATTAAAAAAAAGGTTAAATGCAGGTGTTGACAGGCTGTGTTAGACAAGCATGGCAGCACCAAAGAGGGACAAAGCCTTTGCTTCTTTATTGCTTTCCTGATTAAAATATTAACTATACTGGGGAAGATATTGGGGGGGAAACAACATGACTCTGCATGTGCTCTTAAGCAGAGCTGCTGCTGAGGAGAGCCAAACAAAGGAAGTGAGCACTGGTAAGTTTTGCAGTTGGAGTAGAGCTGCTTTAGAGGCCTCCACTAATTTAAATTGATAATTGAAACTGCTGAGAGCCACCTCTGTTCAAACAGAGGAAGCAGTTTGAAGCTTCCAGAAGCAGGGGGGCAGGGCCACACCAGGCCCTTCCCTGAACTGTGACTCATAGGGGCGGAGCCACACTAGCCTTTAAAAGCTCTGAGCTCTTTCAGGGTCAGCCATTTTGACTCTGCATGTGCTCTTAAGCAGAGCTGCTGCTGAGGAGAGCCAAACAAAGGAAGTGAGCACTGGTAAGTTTTGCAGTTGGAGTAGAGCTGCTTTAGAGGCCTCCACTAATTTAAATTGATAATTGAAACTGCTGAGAGCCACCTCTGTTCAAACAGAGGAAGCAGTTTGAAGCTTCCAGAAGCAGGGGGGCAGGGCCACACCAGGCCCTTCCCTGAACTGTGACTCATAGGGGCGGAGCCACACTAGCCTTTAAAAGCTCTGAGCTCTTTCAGGGTCAGCCATTTTGACTCTGCATGTGCTCTTAAGCAGAGCTGCTGCTGAGGAGAGCCAAACAAAGGAAGTGAGCACTGGTAAGTTTTGCAGTTGGAGTAGAGCTGCTTTAGAGGCCTCCACTAATTTAAATTGATAATTGAAACTGCTGAGAGCCACCTCTGTTCAAACAGAGGAAGCAGTTTGAAGCTTCCAGAAGCAGGGGGGCAGGGCCACACCAGGCCCTTCCCTGAACTGTGACTCATAGGGGCGGAGCCACACTAGCCTTTAAAAGCTCTGAGCTCTTTCAGGGTCAGCCATTTTGACTCTGCATGTGCTCTTAAGCAGAGCTGCTGCTGAGGAGAGCCAAACAAAGGAAGTGAGCACTGGTAAGTTTTGCAGTTGGAGTAGAGCTGCTTTAGAGGCCTCCACTAATTTAAATTGATAATTGAAACTGCTGAGAGCCACCTCTGTTCAAACAGAGGAAGCAGTTTGAAGCTTCCAGAAGCAGGGGGGCAGGGCCACACCAGGCCCTTCCCTGAACTGTGACTCATAGGGGTGGAGCCACACTAGCCTTTAAAAGCTCTGAGCTCTTTCAGGGTCAGCCATTTTGACTCTGCATGTGCTCTTAAGCAGAGCTGCTGCTGAGGAGAGCCAAACAAAGGAAGTGAGCACTGGTAAGTTTTGCAGTTGGAGTAGAGCTGCTTTAGAGGCCTCCACTAATTTAAATTGATAATTGAAACTGCTGAGAGCCACCTCTGTTCAAACAGAGGAAGCAGTTTGAAGCTTCCAGAAGCAGGGGGGCAGGGCCACACCAGGCCCTTCCCTGAACTGTGACTCATAGGGGCGGAGCCACACTAGCCTTTAAAAGCTCTGAGCTCTTTCAGGGTCAGCCATTTTGACTCTGCATGTGCTCTTAAGGAGAGCTGCTGCTGAGGAGAGCCAAACAAAGGAAGTGAGCACTGGTAAGTTTTGCAGTTGGAGTAGAGCTGCTTTAGAGGCCCGCGCGGCGTTAGGCGCGCGAGATTGCAAACTAGGAAAAAAAATTATAGTCTTACTAGGTAGGAAGGTAGTAAACGTGTACATTTTTGAGGCCCAGAATACTGCACTTGTTAAAATGGATTCTGAGGGAACAGCTGTAGTTACCTGCAATTCTTGTGCCATGTTTGTGTTCTTGCCAAAGCATATGGAGAACTACACTTGCAGCAAGTGCAAGCTGGTTGCACTACTAGAAGAGAAGGTCCAGCAGCTAGAGGCCCGCATATCTAACCACCAACAAATTAAGGAGCTTGAGCTGTTCTTGGACAGAGCGGAGCAGACTATGCTGGACAAAGAAGTGACAGGGCACAGTTCTGAGGGAGAAGGCCCTTCACTAACTCAGGAGGGAGATGGTTGGAGGAATGTGACTCAAAGGAGGAGAAGAGTAGGGGATCACTCTGAGAGTCTGAAATTACAGAATAAATTTGAGGCTCTTTCCCTTATCACACCTGATGAGGAACACACAGAGGAACAACTGGTTCCACCTGATGATCTCTCCTTCATCACACTTGATGAGATCCAGGAAGATGAACAACAGGAACAAACTGAGGTTCTCTCCCTTAATATGGTTGATGAGGTGCATGTAGATGAACAGATTGCAGGAGAGAGGCTCCTTGTACTAGGCGATTCAATAATTAGAAATACAGAGAAATGGATTTGTGATGCACATGATAACCGTATGGTGACTTGCCTGCCAGGTGCAAAAGTTGCAGACATCACAAGAAATCTAGATAGATTGTTAGAGAGAACTGGGAACGAGCCAGTTGTCATGGTACACGTTGGTACTAATGATGTTGGGAAGGCCAAGCGGTCTGTCCTGGAAGCCAAATTTAGGTTGTTAGGAAGAAGATTGAAGTCCCGGACTTCCAAGGTAGCATTTTCAGAAGTGCTGCCTGTCCCTCGCGCAGGACCTACCAGGCAGGCAGAGCTCAGAAGCCTCAATGCGTGGATGAGGCGGTGGTGTCGAGAGGAGGGCTTCAGATTTGTCAGGAACTGGAGAACATTTTGGGACAAGCCAAATCTGTTCAGGAGGGATGGGTTGCATTTAAACCATGATGGGACCAGATTGCTGGCACTCAACATCAAAAAGGCTGCAGAGCAGCTTTTAAACTGATAACTGGGGGAAAGCCGACAGGAGCTGGGCAGCATCCGGTTCGGGAAAGTGTGTACTTGAGTAGTGAGGAGGATGCAAAAATTACTGAGCAGAGCAAGGAGCTAGTCACCAGCACTCTAGCAGAAGGATGCAAGAGGCAGTCTAACAATGCAACTGGACTCAAAAGACTGTATCAGGAAAGCATATATAAATGCTTGTATACAAATGCCAGAAGCCTCCGTAACAAAATAGGGGAGCTGGAATACTTAGCAATAGATAAAAATATTGATATTATTGGTATCACTGAAACCTGGTGGACGGATGATAACCAATGGGATACAGTTATCCCAGGCTACAAACTGTACAGGAAGGATAGGAAGGGGCAAACAGGAGGTGGTGTAGCCTTGTATGTCAAAGAAGTGATAAAATCGTATGAATTGGAATATCTAGGTGATTTGGAGTCACCATTAGAAGCTCTGTGGGTAAGAGTACCAGGCCACAAGGATGGTCTAACAGTAGGCATATACTATCGGCCTCCGACCCAAACTCTTGAGGGAGACTGGCAGTTGGAGAATGTTGTAAAGGAGGCATCCAGGAAGGGAAGCCTGGTTATAATGGGGGACTTCAATTACCCTCACATAGACTGGGTGAACTGTTGTTCAGCACACGATAAAGAGATAAAGTTCCTAGATATGCTCAATGATTGTTCCCTGGGGCAGATGGTTGAAGACCCAACTAGAGGTACAAGAATCCTTGACTTGATCCTGAGTAATACTCAGGATCTGGTGCAAGATGTTAATGTGACTGATCCAATAGGGAACAGTGACCACAACTCAATTATGTTTAACTTGATCATAGACCGCAAGTCACTGATAAAATCTAACACAGAGACCTTAAATTTTCAAAAAGGAAATTTCCCAAAGATGAGGAAACTAGTAAAAAAGAAACTGAAAGGGAAAATTGAGAGAGTCCAAACACTCCAAGAGGCATGGAGGCTGTTTACACAAACAATAACAGAGGCTCAATTGGAATGCATACCCAAAAGGAAAAAGGGCACTGCCAGGTCCAAGAGGACTCCGATGTGGCTTACAGGAGCTGTTCGGGAAGTGATCAAGAGCAAGAAAAGCTCATTTAGAAGATGGAAGGCTTGTCCAAATGAGGACAGCAGGCAGAAACATAAATTCTGGCAGAACAAATGCAAGGCAACAATCAGGAAAGCAAAGCAAGACTTTGAGGAGCGTATAGCTAAAAATACTCAGAGAAATAACAAAGACTTATTTAAGTACATTAGAAGTAAGAACCCAACTAGGAAGGCCATTGGACCATTAGATGACAATGGAAGGCAAGGGGTTATTAAAGAGGAAACAGAGATTGCAGAGAGACTCAATGAATTCTTTGCTTCAGTATTCACTGAAGAAGACAGAGACCACATGCCCAAAACAGAGCCTATCTTCGTAGGGAGGGAAACCGAAGAATTAAGCAAGATAGAAATAACCAGGGAGGAGGTCCTTGCATGTCTTGTTAAGCTAAACACTAACAAATGCCCAGGACCAGATGGCATCCATCCACGAGTTCTCAGGGAACTTAAAGATGAAATTGCTGATATCCTAGCCAAAATATATAATCTTTCCCTCAAATCAGGCTTTGTGCCTGATGACTGGAAGGTAGCGAATGTAACACCAATTTTCAAAAAAGGATCCAGGGGTGATCCAGGAAATTACCGGCCTGTCAGTTTGACATGTGTCCCAGGTAAAGTGATGGAAACCATCCTAAAAGATAGAATTAATATGCACATAGAAGAGAAGGCACTGCTAAAGGAGAGCCAACATGGCTTTTGCAAGGGCAAATCATGCCTCACTAATCTGTTGGAATTTTTTGAGAGTGTCAACAAGCATGTGGATAAGGGGGATCCAGTTGACATTGTTTATCTGGACTTTCAGAAGGCTTTTGACAAGGTCCCACACCAAAGGCTCTTGAATAAACTTACCAGTCATGGAATAAAGGGACAGGTCTTGTCCTGGATCAGCAACTGGCTAAGGGACAGGAAACAGAGGGTAGCACTAAATGGACACTTCTCCAAGTGGAGGGAAGTAAAGAGTGGGGTCCCCCAAGGTTCAGTACTGGGACCCCTGCTTTTCAACCTCTTCATAAATGATCTAGAGGTAGGAGTAAAAAGCAAGGTAGCCAAATTTGCTGACGACACTAAATTACACAGGGTAGTGAAAACTGTGAGAGATTGTGAAGAGCTCCAGAGGGATCTCTTGACACTGGGGGAGTGGGCAAAACAGTGGCAAATGAGCTTCAACATCAGTAAGTGCAGAGTGATGCATGTTGGGGCAAAAAACCCCAATTACATTTATAAACTGATGGGGTCTGAACTCTCTGCGACAAACCAGGAAAGGGACCTTGGTGTCCTGGTGGACAGCTCAATGAAGGTGTCAACCCAGTGTGCCTCAGCAGTGAAAAAAGCAAACTCAATGTTAGGGATCATTAGGAAGGGTATAGAAAATAAGTCAGCAAGTGTCATTTTGCCTCTTTATAAATCTATGGTGAGGCCCCATCTGGAATATTGTGTACAGTTCTGGTCGCCATACCTCCAGAAGGATATTATGGAGTTGGAGAAAGTACAGAGGAGGGCAACCAGAATGATTAGGGGACTGGAACACCTTCCTTACCATCTGAGGCTGCAACGGTTGGGCCTTTTCACTCTTGAACGACGGCGTCTAAGAGGTGACCTGATTGAAGTTTATAAAATCATGCACGGTGTGGACAAAGTAGATAAGGAAAAACTGTTTTCCCTATCGCACAACACTAGAACTAGGGGACACTCCATGAAACTTTTGGGTACTAGTTCTCAAACAAATAAGAGAAAGTACTTTTTCACCCAGAGGATTACTGGTCTATGGAACTCCCTGCCAGAAGAAGTGGTGACAGCTGTCAGTCTTGACAGCTTTAAGAAAGGATTAGACAAGTTCATGGAGGACAAGGCTATCAATGGCTATAATTATGGCTACCTAAGGACAACCTCCGGGTTGGAGAGATAGGCAGGATATCTCTCAATGCCATTGAGAGGTGCAGGTGGAAGGGTAACCACCATGGGGTGGTTGGTGTAGAGGAACTCTTCCCCATGGTGCCTCTTCGATCCTGCAGCCCCTGCTTTTTAGGGGGTGGGTAGTCTTAACTTTTTTACTGTTTTAACTGTTTTTAGGATTATTAATATTGTCTGTAAACTCCTTGGGTTGCCCTGGGGTTACTTTTTATGTTGTTAGCCGCCCAGAGTCGGCCTTGTGTTGAGTGGGCGGGATATAAATTGAATAAATAAATAAATAAATAAATAAATAAATAAATAAATAAATAAATTTCCAGGGAATCCTAAGCAGGTGAGGGCATCTCCTTGGGAATACCCTGAAGGAAATGGTGAGCCACTGTGTGAGACAGAATGCTGGACTGGATGGGCTGTGGCCTGTTCCAGCAAGGCTGTTCTTATGTTCTTATGTTCTTATGTTCTTATGTTCTAAATGTTTTAACTCCACCTCAGCCTGCATCATAGCCCCAAACTATATTGGTGACTTGCATCTTTATGTAGTCCTTTGAAAACCCATGGATTTCTCACTTCTTAGTCTGGTTGCTTCCTAGAGCTATTTCAGATATTCCATAATTTTTGACAGATAATGTGGTACACAGAAAGCGACTCCCCAAAGATTGTGGTATTTTTGAACCAAAATCAGGTGTACCCTGGGCAACGACCACCTTGTGCTGGCTAATCTTGAGCACACTTGGTCAGGCAAAAGGAACTGCAGAATGAATTCACCAAAAGGTGGCTTCATCTGGAAGAAGAAGAAGAACAAATAATGCCATTAACATTGGCATGGCTGGTAATTTACATGTGCTTTGCTCCTTAAGCACACTAGTTGAAGTTAAATTATAAACAAGAAAGCTAAAAATAGTCATCAGGTTTGCTTTCAAACCCAGGTTAAGATTTTAAAAATAAATGGTCACATCTATAGAAAAGGCTGTGAATACTCTCAGGGGATAGGGAATCAAAGCATCAGTCCCCTATGTGAAAATTCAGTTGACTGTGAATTGATTTTGCATGTGCAGAATAGAGTATACTACTGTTCAGAAATTCTGCCATGTACCAAATATACCTTCAAGAGACTTTTTCTCCATTTGCTGATGAAACTCATGCATGAATAATGGATCTGATGGAGAGCCATCACATTAATATTGAACAGAAAGTTGCATGAAGCTGGCATTCATCTGCTTTATTTGCACTCAGTAGCAAGACTGGAGTTGTCCATTAGGTGCATAACGATGAGTGAAGAAACTCACCACTAGTAGTCTCAGTGGCCAAATTTCCCTCAAACTTAGCCATGCTTGTTGTTGTTCTTGTTTCCCTTTGCTTCACTTCCATACCATTGCAAAAGATAACACACTGAATCTCTTCTCATTTAAATAGGCATTCATCGAAGGAATAAATCTCCCTAACACTACATTTCTTTTTCATCTTTAAATATCAATTTACAGCAACATCAGATTTTTCCAAATTGGCCTAGATTCCCCCCCACCTACAGATTAGGTAAATTAAACTGTTCATTGGGTTTTCCTTTCCTTCCTGAACATTCAATACTGTTTTATTTTGACATGCAGAACAAAAGTTGTCAAGCCTCTCTTATCACTGTATCATAACTGGCTACAGAAGACATTTTGATGTCTGAGGAGAAGCTGCAAATGGGACCTCACATCTATCAGGGTGCATAAACCCAAAGAAAACCAAGTTATTTGGCCTTTGGGAGTAGGACTCCTCAAGTTCCCTCCCCAGGTGTAGTAAAAACATGTAGTAAGAGAAAAAAGCAACCAGTAATTTGTGTAGCTCTCACATTATTTGAGACTGTTGATGGAGGGTCATGTACCTAGACACACCTCTATGCCGCCATTCCTCACAAGAAACCTGCATCTTTCTTTACATCTTTGCCAGTGGCAGGGCAGAGCACTCTAGTATAACCTTCTCTCTGAGATATTCATTTTCACTGGGCAGAGGGAAATCTCCAGTCTCATGAATTCCCATTAGCAGGTTTGAGATGAAAAAAATGATATACAACTTTGCTTCTTTGTCTGTTCGATGTGTGGATTGGTTCTTAGTGATGATTCAGACTAGAAAACTTGTCATGCAGTAGTCTGGAATGAAACAGAAAGAAAGAGAGACTGTGACCTTCAGGCAACAAATAAGGGGGGGAAAGAAGTTGAATAAAGATGGCAAAGGAAACCAGAAGTGATAGGGCCAAGGGCAGATAAAGAATATGACACAAATGTTTTCCCCTGCATAGTCCTGAGTCTGCATAACTGCATAAGAATAATACTTCTCTTTATCTATATGCTACAATTACTTTCAAATAGAAATTATAATTTGCTTCTTATAATTAAATATGAATTTAATTGAGCATTTTAATCACTCCAGCACTGTATTATAAATTATTAACAGGATTTTAAAAATCTTTTTATTTAGAGTTTTTGTGCTTTATTTAGCATTTTTAAAAGCTTGGTAAAGACAACTTTGTTCTTAAATTCTGAACTAAATTAGTGCAGTTTTGCACCCAAACTGTAATTTACTGTATACTCACCTGTCTGGTTTCAAGATCCTACTGTTACTGTTTACCTGTCTGGGTACGGGAAGGATGGAGGTACATTCAGTTTGTTTCAATCCCATTTTATGAACATTTGTACTAAATATGTACACCCAAAAAATGTCCAAAAATATTGAGTTATTTTATAAACTTGCTGTAAAGATTACTGGGATAAATAGATTTGACGTTGTGTTTTCCTAATCCTCTAGAGAGTTTTATGCTTGTGCTATTATTATTTTTAAGTGAAATACACTTTAACCTTTTCTAAAAGCAGTAGGACAACTTTGAAATTAGAATTGGGAATTGCTGCATACACCATATTATTTATTTATTTATTGTCCATGACAATTTATTTCTTAGCACAGTTATCTGGCTTGTTTGCTTTGTCCAAGTTAGTCTTAAATGACTCATTTCACTTACTTTAATTTCCCATGGGAAGCTGATGCACATTCTAATAGATTTCACTCTTAAACTGCTTCCTCATATTCAATCTTAATTTCCACTGTTCATTACATCTGATTACATCTAATTATATTTCCATAAATCTCCTGTAACAGTACTTCTCATTTCTTGTTTACACTTTGGGATTCCTTCAAGTTTCTTCATTCTTTAGACCTTCGGTAATCTTTTAACAAAGCAAATGTAGAGGATGCTTTGTTTACTTTTTACCATTGGCGGCTGCTGACCACAGCAGGTGGTGCACTCCATGAAATCTGGGAACAAGGGACTTGTTGCTCAGTCTAAATCAGCCACCACTGATTTTAGTAACACTATGCTAGGTTCTATCACAGGCATTCTCAAGGTTTTCAGGTCGTAGACCTGACCATGTCTCCTCGACAGCTGATTGAACCAGTCACATGGTTTCTCCTGCTCAGAAGCAGATGTAAAATGCTCACCACACATGCCATACCTGTCAACCACGGCTCCGGAAAATACGGGACCTGCTCAAAACAATTCTGCACAGGTCATCTTCTACGCGACCTGCGCAGAACAGTTCTGCGCAGATCGCCTTCTACGTGACCTGCGCAGAATGGTTCTTCGCAGATCACCTTCTACGCATGCATAGAAGGCTTTTACGCTTGCGTAGAACCCTTCTACGCTTGTGTAGAATACTTCTACGCATGTGTAGAAGGCTTCTATGATCCCCTTCTGCGCAGATCGCCTTCTATGCAAGCGTAGAAGGGTTCTACGTAAGCGTAGAAGGGTTCTACACAAGCGTAAAAGCCTTCTACGCATGCATAGAAGGCGATCTGCGCAGAAGGGATGTGCAGTACCTCTCCCCCCCCCCCCACTGCCAATTCCGGGGTTTTGGCAGCTGCGGGTGGGAAATGGCACAAATCGGTGCTGAAAATCAGGAAATCCTGGCCAATCCGGGAAGGTTGACAGGTATGCACATGCACAGAACACATTTAGCTGTATTCTGCGCATGCATGGCATGTATTTTACTTCTGCTTCTGGGAGCAGTGAGGGCATCAGGGGCTGGATGAATTGGTGTTGGGGGCCATGTCTGGCCCGCAGGCCATAGGTTGTGAATACCTGTTCTATCAATTAGGCCACGACAATAGGAAATAAAACAAGTCAATTCAAGCCAATGTTTAGTGGCTTACCAGAGGCTCAACACATAAGTTTTTTTAAAATTAAGAACATAAGAACAGCCTTGCTGGAACAGGCCAGAGCCCATCCAGTCCAGCATTCTGTCTCACACAGTGGCTCACCATTTCCTTCAGGGTATTCCCAAGGAGATGCCTTCACCTGCTTAGGATTCCCTGGAAATGGCATTGAGAGATATCCTGCCTATCTCTCCAACCCCGAGGTTGTCCTTAAGTATCCATAATTACTTGCTTAGTTTCCAGTAGTTGCCAGACTCCCCATAAACCACAACAATGCAGATGAGGTCAACCCCAGCCATGGTATTTGTTTCAGACAAAGTAGCATATGGTGCCCTTCAGCCATTCATGTTCAAATGTTTAGCACTCCAATCCAGGTAACTCATTTTGGCTGCTGGGGGTGTGTGGGATCCGTGCATGCAATTGGGACACTGTCCCTGACAGAACCACAGTTATGGGAGAACACTCCTTCGAGCCGCTGATTCCGAGGGGACAGAAATTGGGGAGCGAATTAATAGCTATAGTTTAATTCACCGATCGCTGACCTAACAGGCGGGCCGGACAATAGAGAGCAAAAGATTGCCAGATGGTTAACTCGAAAGGCATGTAATGGGTAATCTCGCATCCACAGATGCTCTTAGCCCTAAAGTCAACCTAGGCACATGTTTGCTCCAGATAACTGTAGACAATGCATGTCCCCGGTAGTACTTCCCCCGGTGAAGTCACCCCTAATGGGTAACTTGTGTAATCTTGATGTGCAGACTCAGGGCTTTCCTGTAACGACTACGCACAATATATGTACGTGGTCAAGCTAGGCAGAGGTATAAAGTTAAGTGCCTTCTGGTCAATAAACGCTGGTCTTCGCTCCATCTTGCCTCATGTGTCTTGCTTGACCAGTCTCCTCCAGGACCCTCTGGCCTACATCGGGCCCCGATCCAACAGGGGTGGGTGAGTGAACAACCATCAGTATATCTTCCAAGTCCTAATTATAAAATATTGCAGTAAGAAAATAGTGATGAACAATCTGTCTGCTACCACTTTATGACACACCTGAGGCAGCCTCTTCACTCTGTCTAATTGGAGAGCTAGAGTTGATTTTGGTGGGCTAAATTTGATTCAGTGAGCTTTATCACCAAAACAGTCAAACAAATGCTGAAGAGCACCTGGTCAAGATGGAACTCTGTTGCAACCTACTGAAATCTTCTCTTCAGTTTAATGAAGAGACATTAATTTGCACTTTAGATTCCATTTTCCTTCAAGATTTGAATCCGCCCAACCTAAGCCTATTTTCAATTTGCCAGCTAAAACATCATGCAGAAGTTTGTCAAATGCTGTGCTTATAGCCATGTTTATAAGTCAGTAGGTAAACACGGAAACAGATGAAACTTGGAATACTTGCACTAATTCCACTGCTGCTTTTCTAAAAATTGCAAGCATATCTGCAGGAAAGCAACTCACCTTTCAAAGATGAGTGCCTAGAAAGTATTTTATTGTATCTCATGTATGTTTGTATTCTGTAGGGGACATAATATTAGACCAGCTATCTAGAATCAGTTATTCAGCTTTGGCATCTTATTTATGAATGTAATAATCATGGTGGAGAATCAGCAACTTTACAGTGTAACACTTTTGGACAGGAAAGATTAACTGGCTGCATGACTTTGCCCAGGGAACACCTGAATGTAATTGTAATCCTTTCCAATGTTCACAGAGGCTCTTTCTATGTCTCTGAAACCTACCCCCACTGAAAAAGTATATTATGTGGCTGGCATTGCCACTCTGGAAGTCCATCAAGAGGGGCTAGCAAATATTGAACAAAATAAAACAAAACAGCACCAAGCCCATTCACTTCATGGACAGCTATCTACTGTATCTCTAGCTGTTGACAAAAAAACAACACACAGAAATGATTTCTGCAAACCTCCTAAGCTATAAATATCACACCAGAAGAGAGTAGGCTAAACCTATGGAAAACAAATCAGTATGCAATACTTTGCCAAATGGATGACTGCAGAAGAGTATCTCCCACCAGGACAAGATTCTGGCTCAACCATCTGGAAGTCAATAGATTTTTGAAGTAGAGTAGGGAGTAGGTAAAACAGGGCTACCTGGATAAGGCCAATTTTTCTGTGAATGTAGATAAATTCAATCAATATTCCCCATCTGGAATACTGTGTACAGTTCTGGTCGCCATACCTCCAGAAGGATATTATGGAGTTGGAGAAAGTGCAGAGGAGGGTAACCAGAATGATTAGGGGACTGGGACACCTTCCTTACCATCTGAGACTGCAACGGTTGGGCCTTTTCACTCTTGAACGACGGCGTTTAAGAGGTGACCTGATTGAAGTTTATAAAATCATGCATGGTGTGGACAAAGTAGATAAGGAAAAACTGTTTTCCCTATTGCACAACACTAGAACTAGGGGGCACTCCATGAAACTTTTGGGTACTAGTTCTCAAACAAATAAGAGAAAGTTCTTTTTCACCCAGAGGATTACTGGTCTATGGAACTCACTGCCAGAAGAAGTGGTGACAGCTGTCAGTCTTGACAGCTTTAAGAAAGGATTAGACAAGTTCATGGAGGACAAGGGTATCAATGGCTATAATTATGGATACTTAAGGACAACCTCGGGGTTGGAGAGATAGGCAGGATATCTCTCAATGCCATTTCCAGGGAATCCTAAGCAGGTGAAGGCATCTCCTTGGGAATACCCTGAAGGAAATGGTGAGCCACTGTGTGAGACAGAATTTTATTATTTTATTTATTTAGTCGTATTTATATATGCCGCCCACTCAGGCAGAACCCGACTCAGGGCGGCATTACAACAAATTCTAAAAACATATAAAAACAATTTAAAAACCCCATATCCCACCCACTTAAAAAAAAACCCTTATCCCACCCATCCATCCCACCCACCCTAAAAAAGGAAGAGAGAGTTCTTAATTCTTTACGTAAGCCAGCAGGCGGGGACCGTGATCCCATTCGGGCCCCACACCTGCCCTGCCAGCCAGGTCTTCAATCCTTTCCTGAAGGGCAGCAATTCTCTTTGAAGTCTTAGATCTGTTGGCAGGAGGTTCCAGAGAGTTGGTGCGGCCACGGAGAAGGCCCTCCTTCGGGTGCTAGACAGATGTGCACCCCTAACTGATGGCACCATTAGAGAGCCCCTCCGGTCCACTGTGGTTGGACGGGCAGACACTCTTGGGATGATGCGGTCTCTAAGGTATCCTGGCCCACTGCCATATAGGGCTTTAAAGGTCAAAACCAGCACCTTGAATTGCACCCGGAGACAAACTGGTAACCAGTGCAGTTCCCGAAGTAGCGGTGAGGCATGGGCATATCGCCCACATCCCATCACCACCCGGGCTGGGCTGGATGGGCTGTGGCCTGTTCCAGCAAGGCTGTTCTTATGTTCTTATGTAATATTGCATTTATGTACATTCAATTTGTGCCCTATCACATATACAAAGGAAGATCTAGTAAATGACCAAACTAATGCTATCATAGAAGCCTGCCTCTGGTCAAAAACAATCTAATTGCTTTAACATTTTATTTTGTTTTAAATTTTACCTATATCTTATATAAGTCCATAATTTTAAATTGTGCAATGCTCTGATACAAATAAAGAAAGGTCGATGGTAGAGAAATGATTTCAGCAATGATCCTTCTACAGAGTGCACTTTTCACATGGGCTGTGGTGGTCTATGCCATAGATTGTGGAATTGCATTTCAACATACATATTTCCAACAATGGATAAGTGAATCTACTGCAGTGAACAATGCTGAAGGAACAGGAAGCAGTTCCAGTAGGTCAAAGACTACTTGGCATTTGCAGCCAGGGAATATTTGGCATTTGCAGCCAGGGAAATCAAGGGAAATGAAAAAAGATCTACCTACAGATTCTGCAAATGAATTGTCTTCTTTTCCTCTGAGATGTTATAAACTAAGGTAAAGCATTTTCTTATCCTGCCATTGGTAATAATTTGCAAGTCTAGAACCCTGGGATGGGCAGATGGTTTATTTAGTAACTTCTCTTGTGTATTTACTGATGTCTGTGATCTATACATGTTGCTGGTGGATAATTCCCACACTTGTTTAATCTTATACTGTACCTATCTCCTCTCCTAGGAGATTTATGTCTAAATGGTACTTGAGAAAACAATGTTTTCACCATTGTTTGTAATTCCAAATATGTGGTTTTTTTCTATGTGCTGATGTTTGTAAGATGCAGTTTGACTACCATGTTTTATGGTGTGCAGATTGAAGATTGGATATTCCTGATTAGCAGGTGAGGAAATCTGTTGGTTTAGCTGATTCGTGTATATGCTAGAATGTACAGTTAAAGACTATTAACTCCAGTCCCTAAAGAATAAATTGTGGTTGAGGCAAAATCTATATGATTAAGTAAATTGCAATAAATAACAGGGAACAATGTAATAAAGAATTTTATGAACCATTGAACATGATTAATCATTTAGCTAAGTATTTGTACTAACATTTCATATGGTTAACCAATTAGTGTAACAGTTATTAATTGTAAGTGCATAGGATGTTGAATATGGTAGATAATTGTATAGCTACTGGCAGATTAGATTTTAAACTATTCCTCTATTAAATAAAGTTACATGGGACTAACAAATCTTCCAATAACCAAAGTTCAGATCTGAATAATGCTAGTACTAGACTAAATGAAGATCTTAAACTATAATATTAAAATGCTGCTGATCAAAAGTGCTGTTTTAAGGGGCAGATGGCCCTTAAAACACCTGGCGGGGCAGGTGTGGGGCCCTGAGCCCTCTCTCTGTGGGGCTTTTAATTAGGGTGGGTTTTAACTGTTTTTATACTTTTATTAATATGTAAGCCGCCCTGAGTCAGGCTCGCCTGAGTGGGTGGCAAATACATTTAAAAGTTAAATTAAATTAAATTATTCAAAATGTCCATCTTAAGAGATAAAAAAAGGTTAGACAAAATCCTTGATATATCTCTTTGTTCCCCTCCCTGCCACAACATATTGTGGCAAGTTCATCCATGTGAATTCTCCTCCATTATCTTTCAGAATAGTCCCAATGCAAGAAAACAGAAAAGAAAGATGATATAAAAAACAATGAACATATAGCTACTCATTAGGCATTCATTAGCTCTTCATGTTCATGATACATCAGGAATTAAAACAAATGTGTCTCATTCATTATATTTTTGCAGCTTATGAAACGAGCAAGCACCTTGATGTTAAAAGCCCTTGTGAAGGCAAGAACATTAAGAGGTTTCTGCTGGACCTAGCCACAGTAGAATTCAGTTGGTCATATTGTTGTCACAATGCCAAACCAGATCCCCATGGAAAATCTACAAGTAAGATATGGGTATAGTAACACACTCATATTCAAATCCTCTAGTAATTGGTGTTAAGACTCACTGTATATGTTACTAGAGGTCACAGACATTAGGATGCATAGCCACCAATTGCCTTATTATCCATGAAGTGACCTAACCCTCTTTAATAGCCATCTGAGGTGGTAGATGGAACTACAACTTTTGCCAGCCACATTCCACTGGTTTATATAGTACATTAAGATGTACAACCTTTTAACTCTGATGTTTCAATATCGAACATTTTCTTACACCTACTATCAGCATCCAAGACCATGGTGGTTTAAAGATTAAGACTGAGTTTGATGACTGGAAGATTGGCAGTTCAGCAGCTCATGAACTGAGTGCTGCATGTCGGAGTGAGCTCCTGTCATTTCTCCAAAGCTCCTGCCCACCTAGCAGTTCAAGATCAAGAAATTGCATTTATATAAATAGATATCATTTCAGTGGGAAAGGTACCAGCATTCTGTGCACTTTGGCATCTAGTTTGGCCTGCCACATGGTCATTGAAACACCTGCAGAAAGTGCCGACTCCTTGGCTAAAAACCGAGATGAGCACCGCCCTCTAGAGTCAGACAATCAATGTAGTGAGGTGATATAAAATGTTTCACCCTGGAAGATGGAATGTTCTGATAAACTTTCTGTAAAGGAACTTTCTGTAAAGGGAGTACAGTACCTGCTTCATAACAGTAAAGTAGACTTCTGCCTTCATGTTCACAGTGGTAGAGAAGAAATGTGGCCTTCAAACAGCAGCTGGAGGGAAGATAGTGTGTGTAGTCAAAACAAACTGGATTCTGTGTGAATGGAACTAAGTTTGATAGGCATTGTATTCTATGTTGCAATTGGCTGAAAACCTTGAGAAGGAGGGCTTAATGTGGAAAAATGTGTTTTGGATATGGGAAGAAGGGAGGAAGAGAGAAAAAAGATAATTCACAATGCTTTGGATTGCTTTGCATTGGATAGGAGCTTGTGAGTAAAAAGCTAGCAACATGTAGTTTCTAAGTAAATAAGTCAGGCTAGACCAAGTAGCTAGAAGGGACGTGCGGCGGCAAGCAATATGGCCGCCATGCATTTTGCCGGCCCTGCCCCTGAGAGCCAGGCACTTTGGCCGAGCGAGTGGGCAGAGCGGAGCTCCCCTTTAAAAGAGGAGGCTCCACACGCCCTCGCCAGCTTTTCAAGCAGATCGGCTGGGCCAAGGGCGTGTTTTGTTCCCTTTCCCAGCTGATCTCTCTGGGCTCCTTCAGAGCCAATTTTGGCGGCGATTGGCGGCGGATCTCCTCATTAGGGTGTGGTGACCTTGTTGGCCACAAGGGTCGCCACCTGAGCCGCCTTTTCACCAGGCGCTGCGCAGTGGAGGCCTTAGGCCCTCCGGCCTGACTAGGGCCTTGTGTGGGCCGCTTGCCTCTGATGTGGGGGGTACTCCCCCCTCCATCGAACGCCTGCACCATGGCGCTGAAGAAGAAGGCCTGCTCGGGCGGGCCTTCTCGGGCACACCGCACTGGGCTGCCCAGGTTGACACCGGCCCCCACGAGGCCTCCATCTGGTGCCAGGGCCCCAGCTCCTGGGCCTGAATCCGGACCTCCACCGAGTCATAAGGCTCAGATGAGGCTGGGACCTACAGCCCCCAATGGGGCCTCTGGGTGAAGCAGGGCCAGGTCCGAGCCTGCTCAGGCAGTGCCCGTCCCTGCTGCCACATCGGGGGTATTCCCAGGCCCCTCTAGGGGGCGCCACAGCAGGCCTCACAGGAGGCCTTGCCTTTTGAGGCTGGGGCCCTTCTGGCTCGTATCACAGCCTTGGAGCGGGCTGCAGGCATGGAGCCTGCATCACAAGGGCTTAACCAGGCAAATATGGACTGGCCCCAGTTGTCCGCACTACTCAATCAGAGAGTGCAACAACTAGAGGCTGTACGCCCCCCCTTTGGTGCCTCAACCAACTGGGGCCGCTCCGGCCAGCCAGCCCGCTTCCTCCCAGGCAGACGGCTCAGGCATTGTGGACTCATCTGTGCATGGTCCAGTGGGCTTTAATTCGGCTGTGAGCTCCGATGCTCCGCACCAGCTGGAACCCCGGGTAGGGGCAGCTGGGGGGAGTGCATCTGGTGAGTATGGAGGTCAAGTCAGCTCACACTACACGGGTTCCTGGCCTTCAACCTCTGCGGCCCATTGGCCTTGGCCGCAGCAGTCAGCTCCAGTTGTTCCATCGCAGGGGCCCAGGTTTTCAACCCTGCAAGTTAGCCCTTGGGGGGCACTGTACTCACCGGTACCATATGGGGTCCCACCAGTAGGACCCATTGTGCTTTATCCAATTTGGCCTTACGGTCCCCCGGTAAATACAGCTTATCATATGGTCCCTAGCTTGGCAATACCGACTGCTGGTATCTTATTGCCACTGGAGGATCACCTTTTGCCGGCGACCAGAGATAAGATCTGGCGCCATGAATACGTGGACTTATTTAGTCTTCTAAAAAAGGAACTGACTAGGGAGGAGAAAGAGAGGGAGGACGACCGGGAATTAGCCCGTCGTCGTAAACCTCCACGGACTTGGGCAAACTGGCTGCCGGCTTATTTGATTTACGCCGCAGTGTCCATTAGGGCCCGCCCAGATCTGGCGATCCCATTGATCCAATATCTGGACATTATATACAGGGCCTACGTAGATTTTCCGGGACAGTCATGGCTTGCTTATGATGAGGAATTTCATATGTGGGCCGCCCTCCACCCTGAAATGCATTGGGATGAGCCCAACCAGCTGCTTTGGCTCCATTACATGACACCGTCTTGCCCTGCCTCCGGCGATCATTACCATTGTGGCCATGTCGTACAGCGACCCGGTTCCACTCAGTCTCCCCGCCAGTCGGCGGGGCAGGGGGTTCCAGCCCACCTGCTGTACTGGCATTTCTCATCCTCGGGGGGGGAGGGCTGTACACGGAAGCAGTGCAAATTTAAGCACGAGTGTTCCATCTGTGCTGGACCTCATTTGGCTACCGCTTGCTTCCGATCTGGCGGGTCGTGAGGTAGAGGTTGTGGACAACAGGGCTCGGTTCATGTACCCTCAGACCCAGCAACAACTTCAAAAGGCCCCCTCCAAAATTCAAATTGAGTTCCTTCAGCATTGGCTTTGCATCTATCCCAATCGGGCAGACGCTGCTTACTTGTTAGCAGGTTTTTCGTTTGGCTTTCGCATTCCTTTCATAGGTGCACACGCACCACAGGATGCGCCTAATTTACAATCGTTGAGGGGTAGGGAGGATTTGGCACAGGAAAAGGTTTTTAAGGAAGTGAGAGAAGGCCAGGTTGCTGGCCCCTTTAGCGAGCCCCCATACCAGAATCTAAAGGTGTCCCCACTTGGCCTGGTACCCAAGAAGTCTTCAGGTGAATTTTGTCTTATACATCACCTGTCTTACCCGGTGGGTCATCTGTCAATGATGCTATACCGGAGGAACTTTGTTCCGTGTGATATACCTCCTTTGATCAAGCATTGCAGATGGTCCGTTCCTGTGGTAAGAGGGCACTGATGGCCAAGTGCGATATCAAATCCGCCTTCCGGCTTCTCCCTGTGCTCCCAGACAACTTTGAATTGCTAGGTTTTTGCTTTGAAGGGAAATATTTCATGGATAAGGCTATGCCTTTTGGCTGTTCAGTATCTTGTTCAGCCTTTGAACATTTTAGTTCTTTCCTTCATTGGGCATTTGTTCACCAGGGTTCAAAACGTGGCTCATTACCTGGACGATTTTCTTTTTGGAGGGAGGCATGGCTTTGGAACATGTGAATGACTGCTGGTCACTTTTCAGGAGCTTTTCAGGGGCTAATGGCCGAACTGGGAGTTCCATTAGCCCCGGAAAAGACCGAGGGCCCGGCCACTATGTTAACATGTTTGGGTATCGAAATCAATACCATAGCGTAGACGTCCAGGCTTCCCAAGGAAAAGTTTGGTCGAATTTTGGATGCAATTCAAGGCAAGGACAAGGTTTCGCTCCATGACCTGCAGGTGCTTCACGGATATCTCAACTTTGCTTGCAAGGTTATCACACCCGGCTGGGCTTTTGCCAGGCGCCTATGTGATGCTATGGTGGGTTTATCACGGAAGCACTACAGAGTCTGACTCACGAGGGGTATGTGGGCCAATCTTCGGGTCTGGCTCGCTTTTCTGGCTGACTTCAATGGGGTGTCCTTTTGGCAGACTGAACCTTCCATTGCACCAAAACTTCAAGTTCAGTCCGATGCTTTGGGGTCATGGGGGTACGGCATTTACTTCAATGGCCGATGGTGCTGTGGACAGTGGCCCGATGCATGGCAGGGTACAGAACTGCTACGGGATTTAACTTTTTAAGAATTTTTTTCCCATCCTGGGTGCACTGATGTTATGGGGTGACATTTGGGAAAATTCTGTGGTCCACTTCTGGTGCAATAATGCTGCCGTGGTACATATTGTCAATGCCCAAACATCTCGTTCACTTAGGGTTATGTCCCTGGTACATCAGTTTGTATTGCGCTCCTTGCACCACAATATTCTTTTCAAGGCTAGGCATGTTCTGGGCATTAATAATGATGTTGCCGATGCTTTGTCCCGCCTGCAGATGGCCCGTTTCCGGGCACTAGCCCCAGAGGCCGGGGACCTTCCCTCTCCACTCCCGAACGAGATGTGGACGTTTGGTGAGTTGAAGTGAGCTGGGCCATCTGTCTCTCCCTGGCCGGCCGCACTCGTAAGGCGTATCAACAGACTTATCAGGCCTTCCTTACATTCTGTCAGAATGTGCCTATGCCAGACTTGTGGCCTGTGCCGGTTGACCATGTACATGGTACACTTGCACAGTCATGGACTAGCTCCTCGTACCATTGGCGGATGCCTTTCCGCTTTGGCTTTTGCAGCCAAGGTACGTGGCTGCCATGATACTATGGGGGACTTCTGTATCCACAGAGTAATGGAGGGTTGGGCTCGGGAACATGGCCTTCACCCCAACTCATGGCAACTGGTGTCCCCGGCACTGCTCTTGGGCCTGGTGGATGCTTGGACGGCCCTTTGCTATGACCAGTTCGAGGTGGCCCTTTTTCATGCTGCCACCACAGTGGCCTTTTTCGGGGCCTTGAGAGTGAGTGAACTAGTTGCTCTTTCACGGAACGACCAGTCATGCCGGGCTTTAGAGTGGGACAATGTCTTCGTCTCTAAACGAATTGGTCCAATTGACCATTTGCTACTCGAAGGTGGATCAACTGGGCTGGGGCAGCATGGTCACCCTGCTCAGTTGCAGCACACGGGCGCTTTGTCCGGATGTTGCTCTGACATTATTTTTGGCTGTTTGAGGTACAGCACAGGGGGCCCTCTTCTGCCACCAGGATGGTTCACCCTTGACAAAACATCAGTTTTGGAGGGTTACGGGGACTGCACTTGCCAAGCTGGGTTTTCCAGAGGCAAGATATGGTACCCATTCATTCCATATAGGTGCTGCATCGATGGCTGAGGCTTTTGGTTATTTGGATGATGACATCCATAGGATGGGCTGGTGGCCAAGGTCCGGATCATATGGTCTTACATGATTCCGTGAACATGTTTTCGTGGAGGTGGTGATCCCTGTAGGATTGACCGGGCAAGGCAGTCTGTTAATCGGGCAGTGGATCGACATTTCGAGGAGTATGGTTTGGGGACCGTGGTCCAACATCCCACGATCCATATACAGAATGCCAGTTTGTATCGCAGAGCACTGGTAAGGACAAAGTGGATGACCCCTAGGAATCCGGCAGGTACGCAGTTGATTGGCCACCTGAACGACAAGGTAGAGGGAAAGTTGGGCTGGCCAATCAAAGGCGGACCATGAACAAGGTGATGCTATGTTCAAGACAGCCTGCAAAACCTTTGAAAGTTCACCGGATGTACGTCAAAAGCTTGGGTCTTAAGTAGCTTTCTGACTGGGGTCAACAATTTGTTTAATTAAGTAAACAAATTGATACGATGTGGCTAATTTAAGAGCTGTAGTAGCAGCTAGTCCTTACCAGTGCTATTTCGGCCCATTTGCCTTAACAAAGTTAAGAAAGTTATAAGTTAAATAAAGTGGCCCAATTTTTAAATCCATTACAAGTGTCTGTCTTGTTATTGGGGAGTCGGTCCGGCAAAGGCTTTATTGTTTTAATATTTGGAATAGGTATTTTACCATTATGTTCCTCAGCTTTAATCTTTTGAAACTTAAACTCTGTGCACAAAATGAACAATCATTTTAACCAAAAACCATTTTCTCTAGTTGCAGTAGAGAGATAAACTGGATAGAAGGAATCTGGTTCCTTGGCAATGTTACTATAAGCTATTGAAGCTACTTTACTTTGGACTGCCTGTCTTACCTGTGCTGGCTGGTCTGCAAGCTCAAACAGCCAGTGGGCTATTCACAGTCACTCTAGCCTAAAGCCAGGCTGTGGGAACCCAGAAGCTACACCAAAGCAGGGTGTGTGGGCTTCACTGTGCAGGCTGCTGGAGGGCAGACAGAGTGATGTAGTAGGGGGTCAAAGTGAGAGGAGCTGAGACCATTTTCACCCTTACACTTTCATTAATATGACAATCTGATACAAGAGCCACTTGATGAAAACTCAAAAGACAGTTCCCTTTATGGACAATGGAAAAAGTCTGTTAGTCACATAAAACAAATTGAAATACAAAAATTAGGAATAGGTAAACTGCTTCTCATGTATTTTTGCTGGCTATTGACACTGTTCTGACTTCTTTCAGATCCCTTAGATGTTTAATGTGATGATGAGCCTCTTAGTTGGATTATACATTTTCTCTAGGCAAAAAGCTGTGGTAAATTCAGTTCTCATTTCAGATATATATATATATATATTCCATCCTGACAATAATCTTATAAATAATATTGTCATCTTATCTTCTGTTTTTCTCAAAACTCTTCAGGTATCTCACCTATTGAGAAATCTCTAAAATTCGTTCAAATTTCAGTTCACATAAAATTTCAGTTTCAGTTATAATACAGATGGTAAATAACTCCATATTATTTTGGATATTCAGATATTCAATTAATATACATCAGTGTCATTTGGCATGCTTTATTCACCATTTGCGTACATTCTCTGAGTGTTCACAAATAGCTAAAAGGCAAATCCACCTCACAATAATGCTACAATGTTTACAATGTTTGAATATTATACCGAAAGCAGAAATTAACATTTGGTTGTGATACAGGATCTCCTATATGCAAATAGGTTGACTTGGAAATTGTTTATTTACACTCTATCTTGGAGTCTGTGGGAGACTAATTAGGGCTAGATGTTATGATTGATTACTTTCAGAGGTATCATAAATGAATAGTTCTGAAGCTACCGTGTAAGTAATAGACATGATTTTTTTTCTACAGATAAAAATTTGTCTCTGGGTATAATTATATATTACTGGACTTTCCCAGCAGCTTCTAAGGCTGGTGAGACAAATTAAGGGAACTAAGAGACAAAGAAAAGGAAGGAAAATCACAACAGAGATTATGAAGGTAAGAGACTCTTCAGTGATTGTAGGAATCCGATTCATGTAAAGATCTCTAATCAGCCTCAGTAGCAACAGTTTATAGCCCCAGATAAACAAAGGAAGAGTTAAAAGCTAACAAAGTCCAGCTTCATTAGGCAAGGAAGAAACAGAGATAGAGAGAACACACACGACTGCAGTATTGGCTGAACAAAGGAATATAATGGCGTCTCTTTATTCAAACAGAGTATATCAGAAACGAAACTTAAGGCACATCAACCAATCAGAATGTCAGAACCAAATAAGGAGAAGAAAGGAGAATTCTTCTCACTATTCTACGCATGCCCAAAATCCAGCGTTGTCTCTCATGTAAGCAAAGAGGCCTTTGTTTACAAAATGTGAAGGCAGACAGCAGACAGAAGCCAGATGCATTCCCACATGTCCTCCTTTTTCATTTAAATTTGAGAGAGGGACGGCTAATCATACCCCTGCATGTCATCATACTCCATAACTACTCCTCCATATACATCATCACTGTCCTCCTGGACATCGTACCCCTCCTGACTCCTGGTACTTTGTTCCGGAGGATGATACCTCATTGAGTACAATTGCCATCGTGCAAAACCCGATGTCTCCCTTCTCGCAGTGGACATGTGTTACACATAGAAATAAGATTAGTAATACAATAAATGCAAAAACACAACGATATAAGGCAAATAATAATAATGAACCCATAAAAGAAAACTTGTCTAAGGACAGACAAATCAGGCAACCAAGAAGTCATCCAATCAAAGAGATTAACATCAGTGCGTACATTGTTAGTAATGCTCTCCTGTAAATTCTGAAGTTCTTTCTCAATAGTATTATTCAGATCCTGGAATTTTACCCGACATCTCTGGTTCCCGACCAGTTTACAAAATCCTCCGGATTTTGCTAACAGGTAATCTATGGCCAGTCTGTCCTGCATTTGGTCTTGATGAAGCTCAGTGATTTCCATTTGAAGATCCCGTATGACCCTCCCTGTGGCATTGATTGATTTCTCCAGCCTACAGGTGAGTCCCAAAATGGACCTTCTATTCTCCTGGGAAATGACACCTGGGTATGATCCCAAGGTGAGTGCTCCAGTGATAACACCCCCTATAGCTCTCCCCCAGGAGCTACCATCAGAAAGCTGAACATCGATTATCACTTCATCATTGCAACCAGAACCCATCGGGCCGGCAACAGCTCTCCGGCGCCGTGCATCTGCCTGAAGCGGCATTTGCACTTGTACGGGTAAGGTAAAATAACCCAATGCTGCACATTGATATTGTCCTGGATGGAAATTCGTGGCAACTCCATTAAAAAAGAACCACATGTTGGGATCCTTAATTTGCCATCCATTGCAAATTGAACCACTATCTATAGCAGAATAATCAGGAGTAAACATAGGAAACACATCATATATATCTTCAATAGTAGTGTTAAACAAGGTAAAATTAAGCTTATAAGAACTGTTATAACTACCCCATAACCAAAAATAATCATCACAACCCGTATAATTGCCTACATTCCGCAAAACCCTTTGTGCTTGAGTCCAGTGCTTCCATTTACTATTCCAGACTCCAGAACTATGACAGCAGAAACAAAGCCCTTTAGTGTATTTCTTGAATGTCATGCTTCGCCAGCGGGTGTTGTTAAATTGTTCTGGGGGATTAGAGAAGAGTGTAGACCTATCAAGATGTTGCAAGTGTCCAATAACCAACTCAGGCATGTTGAACAATGCCGGAAGAAAGGCCATTTGAGACACTGCCAGTGGATGCTCATAGTATAACGTTGCATTCTTACCATGAACCTCAAACATATAGTTAGCATGACGAAGCCAAAAGTTGGGGTTGCCCCCATGAGTCATTGTTCTTACAGCTGGAAGCACAGTAAGAAAGAAAAGAACAAATGTCAGCAAATTTAGTCTACTGGTGAACCACCATCCTGGAGCTGAGTAACCTTCTTCTCTCTCCATGGGCGGATCGCTTGAGCAGGAATCCACACAGGTCCTGAGGTCGTAGAAACCGCTGCGTATCCTCGTCCCCAGGTGATTAGAGGCACAGGACCTTTCCACTCAGGATCCGGTTGCTGCTGATAAACGACCAATGGCTTAGGAAGACACTCCTCGGTCCTGAAATGCAATTCGACTGGAGAGTGTGACCTGTTATGGGGAGCAAGAAGAAAATTAAGAGTATACAGTACTTTAGCAACAGCTGTAGGTATTTCAGCCATAGGAACCCCTCTATCTCCCACTTGCTTGTGTAACAAATTTTTGAATGTCAGGTGGGCTCTTTCAACAATCGCCTGTCCAGTCGAGTTATAGGGTATTCCATGGGTTAGCTTAATGTCCCACTGATGGCAAAAGTCCTGAAAGGCAGAAGAAACATATGATGGCCCATTGTCTGTCTTAAGGCTTTTAGGTTTACCCATTACCGCAAACGAACGAATGCAATGTTGTATAACATGTCTGGATGTTTCCCCCCGTAAGGGTGTAGCCCATATAAATCCAGAGAAGGTATCAACAGTCACATGTAACTTAGAAAGCGGAGCCAAAGCAGGTACTTGCGTGACATCCATCTGCCATAGCTGATTGGCTTCTGTTCCTCGAGGATTAACAGCATCAAATGGCAGGAATATAGGAGACTTCGTACAGGAAGCACAGGATGACACAATGTCTCTATCCTGTGACATAGGAATGGAAAATCGTTTATGCAAAACCTTAGCAGATTGATGAAACATTGCATGACTGTCAATGGGGTTGTCAAAGAGAGAAAAAACCTCAGCAGAGTCCCGGAGAGCAGAATCTGCTCGTGCATTGCCCTCCGTCAAATAACCTGGGATCCTTGTGTGAGAGCGTATGTGGGCAATGAAGAATGGGACCGTACGGCTGGAAAGAAAACCTTGAAGCTGTTGGAATAAAGCAAAAAGATCCCTATCCATCGATGGAGACAAATAAGCTTGAGCTAAAGTAAAAATAAGGCGGTAAACATATTGAGTATCCACAATCAGGTTAAAAGGCACAGCAGAAAACGTAGAGAAAGCAAGTATGACCGCTGCCAGTTCCGACCGCTGGGCCGATGCTTGAGGTCCTGTAAAAACAACCTCCCATTCCCCAGTAGGACCCTGCCATGTAAGGACTCCACGGGAGGGGGAGCCATCCGAGAAAAGAGTAACGGCATGCAAGATAGGTTGCATGCAAAGCGGGGATGACAGGGAGTAAGAAGTGAGATTCAGCAAGGTAAACCGCTTATCTTTGGGGGGGGGTTAAATTTAACTTGTCCCACAAAGTCCGCCATGGCCACCTGAAATGCCTCAGAATGCTGTAGCAAGGCGGTTAGCTGATCCTGCAAAAAAGGAAAACAAACAAAGTCAACATCATAGCCAGTCAAATGCTTTGCCCTAGTACGGCATTTGAGGAAAAGATCAGCAATCGCATCAGGTAGGCGATAACAGTTTTTCGAGGGAGTGTGCGCCAAGTGTAGCCATTCCACGATGGCCACCTTCTGAGTGTTGACAGGCGTGAACAAAACAGCAGTGGGCAGCCTCGGTGTGGGAAGAAGAGCGCATGCCAGCGCAATGGTGCCTGAGGGCACCCGATCCACAGCGATGGTATGCAGCTTTTCGTTGAGGCGTTGAAGAGCTGTACGCATCTCCGTTGTGCAGGGAATGATGTCCGCTGGAGAAGTGTGTCCAGAAAGAGCAGCAAAGAGTGGTGACAGTTCCTCAGTGCTCAGGGCCAAGAAGGGACGAGCCCAATTTATGTTCCCTAGCAATTGTTGCAATTGTACAAGAGTGAACTGCTCTGGAATAGCTATTGTTGGCAATAACGGAGTTGAAGCGGTAGCTGAGAGCCTATGTCCCAGATATTGGAATGGATACATCCGCTGCACTTTTTCAGGAGCTATGATCAAGCCCGCTTGTTGCAAAATGTCTGCTAGGTCCTGCAGGTGTTTCTCCGTGACTTGTGGACCATGCAATAAAATGTCATCTATGTAATGATATACTTTAACCTCTGGATAACATTGCCTGAAAGGTTCCAAAGCCATGTTCACAAAATGTTGGCATAGAGTAGGCGAGTTGGCCATACCCATAGGCAAGACACACCATTCAAACCGTTGAGTAGGATGTTCATTATTGTATACTGGCAATGTAAATGCAAATTTTTCTCTATCTTGTGGCGCTAGCAAGATTGTATAAAAACAGTCCTTCAAATCTATAACCATGAGTTGGTGATCTTCAGGGACCATGTTCGGATTAGGAAGTCCAGATTGTAGAGGTCCCATTGGCAAGATGTGCTCATTAACTTTTCTCAAATCATGCAACAATCGCCATTTTCCAGACTTCTTTTTCACCACAAAAATTGGAGAGTTCCAAGGACTAGTGGTTGTTTGAATATGTCCCAGATTTAATTGCTCCTGTACAAGGGCCTCCGCCGCCTGGAGCTTTTCTCTTGAGAGTGGCCATTAATCCGTCCACACTGGCGGGGTGTTTTTCCATTGTAGTGGAAGTGCTTGCAACGGCGCTGCAGGGGAGGCCCGTATCAAAAATTTGTCTGCAAGGTACACCCTGTTTTAGCCATGAGATCCCGGCCCCACAGAGTAATAGGAATATCCATAATCAGGGGGTGAAGAGAAACTTTTGTTCCCCCTGAGGTCTCAAAGACGATTGGATGAACACTCTGCTGTGCTGGCTCGTACCTGCCCACCCCAAACACTTCCCTACAGGGGTGGACGGCCCATCCAATCAGCCAATCTTTTTTTGCCACCACTGAAATATCGGCTCCTGTATCGATTAGTCCAGACACTGAACGTCCACCCATAATCAGCGAGCGGGTCGGTCTATCCTCGGTGATTTGTATCACAGCCATAGCTGCTGTTACAGTCCCCTCCTGGGATGGAGTTGCAGTGGTCCCTAGCGGAAGCAGATGAAGGCGTCCTACAGGTTGTCCCTTAGGCAGGGTGAGATGTTGTGTGGCTGATGCAGGGATGACAATTTCTTGGTGACCCAATGTAACTGACCCTGCTGCAATGTGTACAGAAGCGGGCAAGGTGTCTGGGCAAGGAAGAACAATGCCCACCATACCCTGGGGAATAACATCATCAACCAGTGTGGGAAGAGCCTCCACACACCCTGGCACAGTAAAGGTATAGTCCTTAGATAACCTCAATAATAGCCCTTCTTTTAGAGGATGGTTTTTTCTATATCGTGAAATCATTTCTTGGGCAAGTTCCATATCTTCTTCCATCTCTCCCAAAACCTCCGCTATTGCTTCCTCACTGACCTCTGGTAGCCCTATTATTTTGCCTGGGCCCGAGCAAGGCCCGCACTCCCATTTCCCTGCTGCTGTGGAGAAGAGTCAGAGTCTTTGTGCTGAGCAGCTGAGGGGTTGGCATTAGGATTTGAGCGGCACTGATTGGCCCAATGGTACCCTTTCTGACAAATGGGACATTTCCTTGAAGGGCGTGCTGCCGGCTTTTGAGAGGAGCGACATTGTGCTTTAAAATGCCCTTCTTTTCCACAGCCAAAACAATGTTTGTTTTGAGCCTGAGTTGTAGGCAACTGAACTGCAGCTGCCAGAAGTTGAGCCTTGTGACTGTGAGTCCCCACATTTTGACAAACTTTCATCATGTCTGCTATCGATGTGCCTGGCCGAGCATAAACAGCTGTCAGAGCACCCTTACAATCCTCATTGGCATTTTCAAAAGCCAGTTGTTTCATGAGCATTTCCCGTGCTGGGACATTTTCCACCTGGCGGCTGAGGGCAGTCATGAGTCTGTTAATGAACTCAGTGTATCTCTCTTTAGGGCCCTGCCTAATTGCTGCAAATCCAGCAACTGAGCTATCCCCTTTGGAAGGAATCTTACTCCAGGCACGCATGACTATCTGTGCAATATCTCCCAACTGGGCATCAGTGAGTGCCAACTGCTGTGTGGGGTTGGCAAAATTTCCCTCCCCACATAACATATCCATCGTGAGTGCAGGGCGTGTGTGATGTACCTCCCAAGCCACATCCCTCCACTCCTGCAAGCAAAGCATGGCTTCTGCAGGAGGCAGGAGTGCTTTGATCATCTGTTTCCAATCAGCTGGTATCAATTTTTGAGAAGCAATGGCTTCCAACAGAGCTTTTGTAAAAGGTGCATTAACCCCATAGTCACGTATGCTGACTTTTCAGTTCCTTCAGATATTTGTAATGGAGGGTTTCATATCTATCTGGGATTGCCGGTGCATTGCCAACAGCCGGAGCCCCCCTGATCACTGGGTATATCTCAGGAGATTCCACATCCATCACAGCTGCAGTTAAAGCAGCAGAGAACAGGTCTTTTGTAGGGCTAAAAGTGCTTGATTGCTGCAAGGCAGGATATAATGTCCCATCTCCTTTTCCACCCCCATCCCCTCAGGGGGCTCATGCTGTTGTTTCTCATATGATGGAGGGGCAGTTGCCATAGTCCCTCCCTTGGCTGGAGGCAAAAGCTGTGGAAGGGGACCAGCAAGCCGCTGGGACAATAACATATTTTTTGGAATAAGTCTTTGAAGGCAGTTTCTGACTTCACTCCAATTATATTGCACTGATACAGAAATCCCATCATGCTTCTGCAATTCTCTCCCAATCTTTTCCCACTCTTTTAAGTTCAGACAATCATATTTAAACGAAGGACAGGTTTTTCCTACAACTTGGACCAGCTGCTGTATTTCCTTCTTATCAGCTCGTTTCCCATTCTTATCCAAAAGATATGAGATATCTTTACAAAACTCCTGTTCTGGCGAAGCTAGCACACACCCCATAATTATTGTTTTTCACTCACCCTTTGAATTTCAAGTGCTTGAGTTGACCTTTCCTCTGGTCGGACCTTTCTGGTCATAGGTGAATGAAGACCTTGCCCTAGTCGCAATGAGGTGCTAATTAGGTGCTAATTGCTGATTGCTGCTTCAAAGCATTCCTTTGAATTTCATTCAAACGCCTCGCGACGGGGCACCACTTGTAGGAATCCGATTCATGTAAAGATCTCTAATCAGCCTCATTAGCAACAGTTTATAGCCCCAGATAAACAAAGGAAGAGTTAAAAGCTAACGAAGTCCAGCTTCATTAGGCAAGGAAGAAACAGAGATAGAGAGAACACACACGACTGCAGTATTGGCTGAACAAAGGAATATAATGGCGTCTCTTTATTCAAACAGAGTATATCAGAAACAAAACTTAAGGCACATCAACCAATCAGAATGTCAGAACCAAATAAGGAGAAGAAAGGAGAATTCTTCTCACTATTCTACGCATGCCCAAAATCCAGCGTTGTCTCTCATGTAAGCAAAGAGGCCTTTGTTTACAAAATGTGAAGGCAGACAGCAGACAGAAGCCAGATGCATTCCCACAAGTGATGGTGACCTGCAAAGTGTGCGCAATGTTTGTCTTCATGCCTTAGAACAAAAACAGTGTATACATGTAGAAAGTGTAAACTGACTGTTGGAAGAAAACCAAAATAACTGGATGAGCAAGTGGCCATGCTTAAGACTATAAGAGAAGATAAAGAGTTCACAGACAGAACTCTTGAGTAGCAGCAGTCAAGGAAGGCACTGGAGGTGGAAGAACAGCAAGGCAAACAGAGGAAGGGAATGTTGATGAGAGAAGAAACCTATTGGAGGAAGCAATATGGAAATATGTCACAGTTAGGAGCAAAAGAAGAAGACACTCTTCACCTGTAGAGCAAAAAAACAGCTTCCAGTTTCTTGAAGAGGAGTCTGGCAGACAGTACAAAGAAGAAGACAAACAAGAGACACCACAGGAGCACAAGAAAGAGGTCAAAGCTCAGCATAGCAGAGGCATTGAACCCAATTAAAAAAGAATAGAAGATAAATTGTAGGAAACTCCCTACTGCATGGAATTGAAACTGAAATATGCTGTGAAGATCCTTGGAACCACCAGGTGTGCCTTCTCCTTGAACGACAGATTAGGAACATAATAGATGTAATTGCAATCACTCATAAAATCCACAAATGCATATCCTCTACTTCTCATCCTTGTATGAACAAATGAGACAGCCAAGAGGAATGATAAAGAAATTCCATCACATTTTGAAGCTCTCAGAAAAAAACTCAAGGACCAATTGTAATAATCTTCGATAAAATGTAGGAAGGAAAGCAGGCCAAAAAAAACACAATCTCCTTTGTCTATATATGACCCAAGAGTATGAGAACCAAATAAGAATATTTGAAAACTTAGTTCAGGAGAGTAAATATGACTTGATATGGATAGCTGAAACTTGGCTGACTCCCATGACTGAAATACAGCATTTGAAGGACAGAAAGTGTTCAGAAAAAGGCAAAAAGAAAAGAAAAGAAGGTAAGCAGCTCTATATGTTAATAACATATGCCTGCATAAAAATTGAGAAGAATGAGCTTGGTTGTCCCATTGAGAGCATCTGGATTTATATAATATGTGTGAAAAACAAAAGAAACATGGTAATTGGAGTTTAATACCAATCACCCAATCAAGGAGAAATGCAGGTGGAATCTTTGAAAATCAATTTGCAATAATGTCAAAGATGCATGAAGTAGTATTGGGATATTTCAATTTTCCTAATATCCATTGAGATACTAATTATGCCAAATACAGCTCTTTCAAGAAATTCCTGGCTTATGTGGCTGATAATTTTCCCCCTATAGAATTGGAAGAAGAAATAAGAAGAATAACTATCTTTACATGATTCTAACCAACAAAGATGACTTGATGGAAGAGGTGGTAGTGAGAGAAACTCTGTAGGAGAGTAACCATGTTTGAGTTCTTGGTTTTAAAGGATCAAAAGCAGAGTGTAGCCACATGTATACACTGGACTTTAGGAATTCCAATTTTAATTAGCCCAGAACCATAATAAGTAAAGTCTCATGGCAGGAAAACCTAATTGGAAAATTAGTCTAAGGTGGGTAGGCGTTCCTAAAAAAGGGAATTCTAAAGGCACAGCTCCAAACAATTAGAACAAGAGAAAAGGTGAAAGACAGATAAAAATACCAATGTTGCTTCACAAAAAGCTCAGAGAGGAACTGGAAACAAAACAAAAAAGGATGCATACACAATGTGTAAGGAAAAGAACAAAATTCAAAAAGATCTTGATAATGGATAGGCTTGAACACTGGGGCTGAAAGCAAAATAAAGACATTTTACAGGGATATTTGCATAGTTCTACACCTGGAGTGGGATGGGGGACCCAAATACATGGTTATAAGATAGGATATACATCCCCCCCCCCAATAGCTCGGTAATACTATAAGTAAAAAGGATCTTAGAATTGTAGATCACAGCAAATGCTATTTTAGGCTAAATTAAGAGATGTATAGTTTTCAAAACCTTTGAGGTACTATTCATCCTCTATTTGACACTAGCTAAGCCTCATCTAAGTACAGTGGACCATTGATTAACGACACATTCGAATAGCGTCATTTCTGCTTAATGAAGGATCGTCACTCGCCATGTGACTATCCGCACAACGGCGAAAACCGTTGTTGTGCAAATTAACAACATTTTTTTAATGTCATTGTGCAGATAATGACAGCTTTTTGCAGCTAGATGGCACAGCTTCAATTGAAAACCACAGAACAATGTTTCTCCTATAGTGACACTACTTGGGGAACCAAGAAGCATCGTTATTCGAGGGCCTAATGTACTGTGTTCAGTTCTGGATGCTGTAATTTAAGAAGGATGCTATCAAACTGAAACAAGTTCAGAAGAAGGAAGCAAGGATGATCAGGAGACTGGAAACCAAGCCCTATGAGGAAAAAGTGAAATAACTGGGCACGTGTAGTCTTGAGAAAAAGATGGTGGAGAAGGGATGCGCTACAGTGAAGAATCTCGCCAGCGTGCACTTTGCCAGCCCCGCCCCTTAGAGCCAGGCATGGTCCCGATGGCCTTTCTCAGATCGGCTGGGCTAGGATGCTCTCACTGCTAAGCCGATCCAGCTCCTTGAGCGGGGGTTTCGGCAGAAGTTTAACTGCCACGTGAACAAGGCTCCCTGCTTGAGCTGGTCAGAGCAGGCCCTCAAGGGTTCGGGGCCTGAGGCCTCTTAGGCCAGCTCCATCAGGCAACAGGGCCTCTCCTGGGCCTAGCTCTGCCTGTGGCAGCAGGGGCCAGAGGCCTCTTAGGCCGGCGTAGCCAAGCAACAGTGCCTTCCCTGGGCTTAGCTCTGCCCGTGGCCGCACACAAATGGCTAGGCCTTCCAGTGGTTCGGCCCCTGTTGGGCATGGGGTGGCTTTTGGACTCCACACCAAGGTTGGACCCCCAAGGCATGAGTCTCAGCCCACTCTGGAGAACTTGCCCCTGGATCCAAGGGCCTCTGGTGTGTATGGTAGTTAAACAAGCTCACGACACACAGGTTTTGGGCCTCTGGCACCTGCGGCCCAATGGCCCTGGCTGCATTAGTCAGCTCCTGCTCTTGGCCCAACCAATTCCTTTAATCATTTCTTTGGGACAAGGAGACACTGCAGATAGTTGCAACCAAGCAGCAGTTTGTCCTGCACTAGCCAGATATTGCATAAATTTTTAATGACATTTGAGTTAAAGATAAATATATAAATATATTGGATAGATGTCTATATATTTTTTCTCTTTTTTCTTTCTTTTCTCTTCTTTTTCCTTATTTGTGGTTTTTTGTATTTTGTATTCTAAACTTTTTTTAAATTAAGTATTATTTTGTATAACACATTTGTTATGTATTGTATTTTACTGTATGTGTATAAAAATTCAATAAAAATTATAAAAAAGATATTTCGTAAATGATATGACTTTAACTGTGAGTTAAGGATGTAAAGGTCCTTATACTCATTGAAGGTAATGAGCATTACCAAACTGTCACTGGCATTTCCTTAAACAAACAGATATTCAGTGCAGTGGCTCAAGCAGCTAAGATGCGGACTGGGAAGCGGAAGGTCAGCAGTTCGATTCCCGAGTACTGCAGGATGGAATGAGCTCCCGTCTATGTCCCAGCTCCTGCCAACCTAGCAGTTTGAAAGCAAGAAATTGCAAGTAGATAAATAGAGACCACTTCGGTGGGAAGGTAACAGTTTTCAGTGTGCTCCGGTGTCTAGTCATGCCTGCCACATGACCACGGAAATGTCTGCAGAAGCAGACAGCGCTGGCTCTTCGGCTTTGAAACAGAGATGAGCACTGCACCCTAGAGTTGGATATGACTGGCTTTCAAGCAAGGGAAACCTTACTCGCCACCGGCCCCGTTGGGGAGAGACAGGTGGCAGCCATTGCCGCCGCCGCCGCAGCTGCCTCACAGATGTTGAACTATAGGGTGCCTTTGTGGCTGTTGCGTGGTTGAGGTTGATTTTTCTGTGTAATTTCTCATTGTGATATTGCTTAATTATTTATATTTTGTATTGTATTTTTGCATATTCTGATGTTTTGATTGTATTAATTATGTATTGCCTTTTGTAGCTTATTGTATATTTTGCTCTGTTTATTGTATTTGTATATGTTGTAAGCCGCTTTGAGTGGCACTTGTGTCAGGAAAGCGGGATAGAAATTAAACTTTATTATTATTATTATTATTATTATTATTATTATTATTATTATTATTATTATTATTATTATTATTATTATTATTATTAATAATAATAATAATAATAATAATAATAATAATAATAATAATAATAATAATAATAATAATAATAATATAAGGGTAATTAACCTGAATTCATCGATGTGCATGGCTCCTGCTGGGCACACGGTGACTCTGCCCGCCCCCCCCATGGTGGTAGTTTATTTGCCCCAGCCACGCGCTGGTCAGCCAGGCAGTCGCTCCGATAAGTGTCTGATTCGTCAGTTAAGGATTGGCCCCAGCTGACCTCACTTTGCATTCAGAAGCGAGAACGACTTGATGTTGCTCAGCCGCCTTTGGCATTTGAGGCTGTGGGTGCCACACTGGCTGGCATGTATGCCTTCTCTCCATCAGACTGCTCTGAATGAGATGTCATTGACACCTTTTTCCGGCCCGATGGACTCTACTTCGGTCGTGAGTGCCGATGCTCGGTGGCAGTAGGAACCCCCGGTGGGGGCTGTTGCTACGAGTGCATCTAGTGAGTATGGTGGTCAAACAAGCTCACGACACACAGGTTTTTGGTCCCTGGTACCTGCGGTCCAATGGCCCTGGCTGCGTCAGTCAGCTCCTACTATCGGCCCAATGCTTCAGGCCTAGCAGGTAGCTCCATGGTGGGAGCCTTATTCCCCATACCTAGCACTGCTCCTGCGGGGCCCAATGTTTCATATCCTATGTGGCCATATGGCTCTCTGGTGAATCCGGCCTACCATTCCGTTCCTTACCACTGGTTTTAATTGCCATTGGGGGGTTAACTACTCCCAGAGAAGGAGGATGAACAGGATAAGGAATTGGCCCACTGTCGTAAGGCCCCTCGTACTTGGGCCAATTGGCTGCCAGCCTACTTGATTTATGCCGCAGTTTCCAACAGAGCCCGCCCGGATCTAGCGATCCCTATGATCCAGTATTTGGACATCATATATAGGGCATATGTGGATTTCCCGAGTCAATCATGGCTTGCTTATGATGAAGGATTTCGTATGCGGGCGGCCTTACACCCTGAGATGCCTTGGGATGAGCCCAATCAATTGCTTTGGTTTCTGTATATGACACCATCTCGACCTGCCTCTGGTGACCGTTATCATTGTGGCAATGTGGTGCACTGACCTGGCCCAGTACAGTTTCCCCGCCAGTCAGCGGGGCAGGGGGTTCCAGCCCGCCTGCTGTGTAGGGAATTCTCATCCATGGGTCGCTGTAGTCGGAATCAGTGCAAATTTAAGCACGAGTGTTCCATCTGCGCTGGACCTCATTCTGCCACCACTTGCTTCCGGCCCGGCAGGCTGCGCGGACAGGGCAGTGAACAGCAGGGTTCGAGGCGTGCACCCACAGATGCAGCAACAGCTGCAAAAGGGCCCCTCCCCAATTCAAATTAAGGTGCTGGAGTGTTGGCTCAACATTTACCCCAAGCGGGTCAATGCAGCCTATTTGTTGGCCGGTTTTGTTTCTGGTTTTTGCATCCCTTTTGTTGGTGCATGTGCTCCACAGGATGTGCCAAATGTACAGTCTCTGCGGGGTAGGCAGGACGTGGCCCGGTTGAAGATTTTTAAGGAAGTGCGGGAGGGGCGGGTTGCTGGTCCCTTTACTGAGCCCCCATATGTTAATCTGAAAGTGTCCCCACTTGGCCTGGTACCTGAGAAGGCTTCAGGGGGGCGTGTCAAGATGGAGAGCTGAGAGGAGTGAACTTTCTTCCGCTCGGAAAGGAGGAAAACGAATGTGACTTTTAAAAGTGAAAATAGTTCCTGAAATCGGTAAAAAAATGGATCAGAATACTTAGAAGGAAAAACAGCTGTGGAATTCATCTTGGAGGGTCTAAAGCAGCGCCGAGAAAAGGAGAAAAAACGGAGTTTCGATCTTGGAGAGAGCGGGGGGATGGGCGGTCTATAATGGCGACGAGTCCCCAGAGCTCTTAGTTGAAGAACGGTGCGGAGATCGGTGTCCTGGTGAAATTCGATAAAGCGTAGGCAAAGCAGATAAGCGGATGACCGGATTGAAAAGGGTAAGATCGGCGGGGAATCGAAAGTGGGAAGCCGAAGCGGGTTTCGTTCGGCCCCGCCGCTCCCCTCGATCGGAGACGCACGGAGCTTTGCGGAGCTGGAAAAGTGTTATTGTGAGAAGCTGAGAAGTCCAGACATTAAAATAAATGGGAAAGTAGAAAAGAGAAGAAAAGTGACTGTATTTTTCGTCTTTTTTGATGTTGGTGGGAGCTGCTGGGGACTAAACAACGGGGATAATATACGATCTCCCGGGGGATTTTTTTTTTAATTCTCTTTCTCTCTCCTCTTCCCTTGCCGCTGTTTGTGCTGTGGTTTCAGACTGTTGGAGACTCTGACCAATTTTGCCCCTGCTTATTTTTTTCTGTGGTATAAAGAGGAACAAGACGCTGTTGTGACTAAGAAACGTGCTGTGAGGAGTAAAGTGCCATTACTCCTGAGTTTTTGAGGGTAGGAGTTGATCTTGTTTTTGGCCTTTGCTTTTGTTTTGTTTTTCTCTAAGTTGGAGAACGTCTGCAGGCTGCAACAGGAAGACAAAGTTTGCTCCCCCCCCCTTATTTTGTGGGATAAAGTTTGAGGACAATTTGAGGACAATTTTTTTCTCTTTTTCTTTTTCTTTTTTTCTCTTTCTTTCTTCTTCTTATTTTTTGTATTTTGCCATTTTTACCTCCTTTTTTTCTTTTGTCGTTGGGATTTCTTTATTTTTAATTTTTAAAGGCATTTTTTTTGTATTTGTATTCCTTTTTTTCCCATTCCCCTTTTCCCCTTTTTTATTTTTACCTTTTATTTTACTGTCGTTCAGCTGGGGGTAAAATATTAAAATATTTAAAATTTAAGAGAGAAATTAATCTGGCCTAAATTGGAATTATTGTTTTTCTTTTTTCATTATTACCCTCATATTCAGTGGGACCAGGGTGAATACTTGATATATATGTGTGTGTATATGTGTGTGTAAATACACACACATATATTTGATAGAGGGGGAGGGGGAGGAGAGTATAAAGGTCCTTATCTGGAAATAAATTTATTAAAATTGGCTAGAGTTAATTTATATGGTGATTGCTGATTGGTATATTGTTTATGTAAATTAAGTAATTAGAAATATATTTGGATGAAATGGCAGGGGAGAGGGAAAGAGAAGGAGAAGAAATTGGCCTGGACAAGAGTGGAAAGACCAACATCCTCGGATAGGAGTTTTAGAAGGCTTACAAGGCTAGAGGAGGAGGAAGACGAGATGAAGAAAACAATGCAGCAAGAGATGAAAGACTTGGAGGAGCAGGAGACAGTGAAAAAGATGGCACAACAAATACAGCAGCAACAGCAACAGAAGACAATAATATCACCAACTATGACCGCTCCAACTGCAGTTAAAACAATTGTAATAACAACAGCAAAAGTAACAACAGCAACAACTGCCACAACAACCGTAACAACTACAGCGGCGACAGCAGGGACAGCACCGACAACGATTGTAACCACAGCAACAGCAACAACGCCAACAACATCGGCAATGGGGGGGGGGGCAAGGACCTAAATCTGAATTTGAATGTCTTAAGGAGAAATTCAAAAAAATGGAGGATAAAATTGGAAACATGTTTGCCCAAGATAAAAAAGAACGAAAACAAGAATCTCAAGATTTGCTGGCAAACATTTTGAAGGGAATTGAAGGCATAAAAGAAGAAATAGACAATCTTAAAAAAGAACAAGTGGTTATTAAAAAAGAACAGGTAATGATTAAAGAAGAGGTTATGGACCTGAGAAAGAGAGAAAGGGAGAGAGAAGATAAGGTTGGAGATCATGAAAAGAGACTGGAAAACGTAGAAGAACAACTAAGACGAGCAAATGTTGTAATTCGAAAATTCCCAGAGAACTCACCAGACAAATTGAAAGAAAGAATAGTGAAATGGCTTGACGAAATTATGGAAGATGGTTTCACACCACAAGAGGTCGTAAGCATATTTAGGTTGGGTTCAAAAAGGGGCAAAACTGGGTCAAGGAATGTCATGTTAAAATTTGCTAACGTGTCAGATAAATTGCGTTTAATGGCGCTTATACGAGAAAAAGGAGCAGAGGTTCTAAAAGTAGAAGGCCATGACATTGAAGTGTATAATGACATTCCCATTGAGGACCGTTTTTGGAGACAATCGATGATACCAATTACAAAACGACTTCAGGAAAAAGGAATAAGGTACAATTGGAAATTCCCACGACAATTAAGCTTTTTTCATCTGGGAAGACGTTATTTAATAAGTGAAGGTCCTAATGTTCTGGATGTAATGACAGATGCAAAGCTATTGGAAGCAGGAACTAAAGAATGGTCTGACCTGAAGGAGGAATTGATTATATCTGGTGGATATAGAAGACGGGATAGCAATGGAAATGAGAACATGCCTAAAGGTGCAGAAGGAGGAACTGTTCCGGGCGGGGAATAGGTTCGGACCTCTCTCAAGCTCCTATGATTGATCGCACCCCCCCTCCCCTCTCTGTAATTCAGAGGCCATTGGAAAAATAAAATGGGGAGGGAAAGTAGTAGTTTGTTTAGTGTAATTTTTTTAGTTGTTTTCTTTTTTCTTTTATTCTTTTTTTTTTGTATAAGGTGAAGGAAATGTTATATGTTAATCACATGTCCGTAGGAGGAAGTGGGAAATGTAAAAAATCATGGGAGAAAAATAATAGATGAGGAATATAAAAATAATAACATGGAATGTGAAAGGTACTGGCTGTCAAGTAAAGAGAAGGAGATTGGAAGCTGCACTCAGAAAAGACAGACCGGATGTAATCTTTCTTCAGGAAACCCATCAGAAATCGGAGAAAGTTAATAAGTTGTTTTTAGGATGGACTCAGGTTTATGAAAAATCATATGGTTCCTCGAAGGCCAGGGGGGTTGCAACCTTGATATCAAATAGATTAGGTTTTGAGATGGTAAAAAGTATATCAGACCCAGAAGGTAGATATTTGATTATAAAGGGGAAAATAGAAGAGGAGGAAATAACGTTGGTGAACCTGTAAGTACCAAATGAACATCAAAATAGGTTTTTAGATAAGGTGTACCGAATATTGGAGAAGGAGAAAACAACAAAAATGATCGTAGCGGGAGATTTTAATTTAATAAAATCAAATATAGATAGTACAAACATAACAAGATGTGTGGGTGGAAACAAAATGCATGTGTTAAATAATTGGCTGAAATCTTTGGGGTTGAAGGATGCATGGAGGGAACTTAAAGGATTGGAAAGGGCTTACACATATTTCTCACAAGTCTATAATACGTATTCTAGAATAGATTATATATTTGTCACTGACAATTTGATAAGAAATTTAGAAGACATAGAAACAGGAATTTTTAAAGAGTCGGACCATGCAAAAGTCTTGTTGGAAATGAAAATAGAGGCAATAAAGATTAGGAAAAATTGGAGATATAATGCCAGATTGTTTAAAGACAAAAAGCTTAAAGATCAAATGGTAGAAAATTGGAAGTGGAATGACACAGGGGAACTTGGAATTGGTATTGTATGGGATACAATGAAAGCAATATTTAGAGGTGAAAGTATCAGGTTGGCAAGCATTAAAAATAAACAGTTAAAAAGTAAACAAGAAGAAACTGAAAAAGAGATTAAAAGGCTACAGGAGAAGCATGTAATAACCAAGGATAGAAAGATTTTTGAAAGAATGCAGGGATTAAAGAAGGAAATAATAGGAAAAGATATTGAAAAAGTGAAAAGAGATTTGGTATACTTAAAAAGAGAATATTTTGAGTATAGTAATAAAAATTCAAAATTGTTAGCGAGAGCGGCTAAAGAAAAAAGAAGTAAAAGAGAAATAGGGACTTTAGTAGACAAAGAAGGCATAAGATATAATAAGATCCAAGATAAATGTAAGGTGGTTAGAGAATTTTATCAAGATTTATACTCCAAAAAGAAGGTAAACACAGACAAATTAAAAGATAAATTGGGAATGCAAATAAAAAATAAAATAAGTCAGGAGCACAAACAAAAAATGGAAGAATTAATAACTGAAAAAGAGATAAAAAAGTAATAAATAAATTGAAAGCAGATAAATCACCGGGAGAAGATGGATTACCCGCTGAATTTTATAAAGAGTTTAAGGATATAGTAATCCCAAAACTGTTAAAACTTTATAATGGCATACTTAACGGGGATCAGATACCCTTATCATGGTATAGAACAATAATTGTCTTACTACCAAAACCGGGAAAAGACCCAGAAAGAGTAGAATCCTATAGACCTATCTCCTTGATAATCCAAGACGCTAAAATTTTTACGGCAATATTGGCAAATAGATTAAACAGTTTCATGGATAAATATATAAACAAAGACCAGGCCGGATTTGTGAAGGGGAGACACATGGCAGATCTGGTAAGGCGAGTACTAGACTTAATAGATGTGGCAGGACAAAATAAGGAGAAAGTAGGATTACTATCGTTAGATATATTTAAAGCATTTGATTCCCTGAAATGGACAACGATTAACAAGATAATTAAGAGTTACGGATTCGGCGATAGGTTCTTAAAAACAATAGAACAATTATATCAACAAGGGTATGCTAATATTAGGGTTAATGATGGCCTTACAGAGGAAGTGAGATTAGAGGCAGGAACAAGGCAAGGGTGTCCCCTATCTCCAATATTATTTATCATGGCGATGGAAATATTAGCAAATACAATAAGGGAAGATAAAAGTATAGAAGGAATAAAGGAAAATAAAATTAGTTTATATGCAGATGATACTTTGTTAATTATAAAACACCCCAGAAGATCTATGGAAAGCATTCAAAAACACTTAACGGAATTTGAACAAATAACAGGTTTGAAGGTAAATTGGGATAAATCTGAATTGATTTTAAGTAATATTGAAAAGGAAGAGCAAATGAAAATTAGGGATGAATTTAAAGTGCGGATTAAAGAGAGTTTGAAATATTTAGGGATAAATATTTCTAATAAGTTGGATGATTTGAAAAGATTAAATTACGATAAACAAAAGAAGGAACTTAAAGATAAAATTCTGCAATATCAAAGACTGAGGCTGTCTTGGTTCGGCAGAGTAGCGCTGACTAAAATGATGTTATTACCAAAATTAAATTTTTTGTTTGATGCCTTACCATTCCAGCTGACAGATAAAGATATTAAGGAATTTCAAAAATTATTTGATAACTATTGTAACGGGGGACGTAGACCCAGAATTCCAAAGAGAATGTGGTATTTATCTCAAAAGGAAGGGGGATTAGGAATACCTAATTTAAGGAACTATTATAAAGCATTTCATATAAAGAATGTAGTTAAGATTTTAATGAAGGAGTCAGTTATCTGGGAGGAAATTGAAATGAAGGAATTAAAGGAAGTGGGTAAGAGCTTCTTCCTAGATAAGGAAACATGGAAAACACCAGTTAAAAACAGAATGTTGAGATCAATGCTGGGAATCTGGAAGAAAGTTAAAATGAAACTGGTCCCAAATATTTCACCGATAATTGAAATAGAAGACTTGAAAAAGTTCCCAATAAGAATAAATAATGAGATGAAAGAAATTTTGCAGACAAATGGGGTTTTCCTATTGAAAGATTGGATACGAGTCTGTAAAGATAAGGGGACGAAAAGAGAGTTATATACTCAGATGAAGTTGAATTGGTTTCAGATAGCGATGGTGAATAAGTGGAATAATAAATACTGGAGGGAGCAGAGTTTGGAAAGACACAGGACAGAATTCGAGGATTTAGTGTGGAAGATAAGGAAGGAGGAAATTGGAATAAAAGGATTAGTTAGTAAAATTTATAAAATAATAAATACAGAAGTCAATCCACAAGAAACATTAAGAAATACATGGGAACAAGATTTGAATGTGAAGATAACAGAAAAGGAATGGCAAAATAAATGGAGAAAAAGAATTATGAGATCCCTGTCGGTTAGGGTAAAGGAACATAATTTTAAAATGTTATGGAGGTGGTATCTGACCCCTATGAGACTGCACCAGATAGACAAAAAGAATAATAAAATGTGTTGGAGGTGTAAAAATACATTGGGCACATATGTTCATATGTGGTATGAATGTAAGGTGGTAGAAAATTTTTGGGCAAAAATTGAGATCGAGATTGAAAAAATTATGGGATTGCGTCTCAAATTGGGGCCAGTTATTACCTTGTTGACGGATGTAGATAATGTTAATTTCGGATAATGACAAGAAAGAATTGTTGTCTATGATGCTTGTAATAGCTAGAATGTGCATCGCAAAAAATTGGAAAAATGATTTAATGTTAAAGGTGGAGGAGTGGTATAAGCAGATGTGGGATCTCGCATTGAATGAAAATTAACATGGGAGTTAAACTTTAAAAAAGGTATAATAAAAGAAAACAGATTCTGGAATATATGGCGAAAATTTGTTGACTATTCACTGACGAGAGATGGAACAAATAAATTGACACCAGACCAAATGAAATTCTGGGAATAATAGAAATTAATGGGAAATCTCACAACCTCCTGGACAATGTACATAGCACAGGGTGATTGAGTATGTAATATACAGTTTTTCTTCTTTATTGTATTTTGTCTTTGTCTTCTTTTTTCTTTTTTTGTTTAGAATGTTATTATTATGTCTTAAATGTTTGTTATATATTTTGAAAAACTAATAAAAATTTATTAAAAAAAAAAGAAGGCTTCAGGTGATTTTCGTCTTATTCATCACCTATCTTACCCGGCTGGCTCATCTATCAATGATGCAATACCAAAGGAACTTTGTTCTGTCCGGTATGCATTTTTTGTATGTATATTTTCGATCAAGCATTACAGATTGTCCGTTCCTGTGGTCACGGGGCACTGCTGGCCAAGTGTGATGTTAAGTCTGCATTATGACTACTCCCTGTGCACCCAGATGACTTTGAATTGCTGGGTTTTCTTTTTGAAGGCTGGTATTTTGTGGACAGAGTCATGCCTTTCGGCTGTTATGTATCCTGTTCAGCTTTTGAATGCTTTAGTTCTTTCCTTCACTGAGCATTTGTTCACACATCTGGGGTACATAATGTGACTCATTATTTGGACAATTTTTCATTTGGTGGGCAGTATGGCACTGGAACATGTGAACAACTGTTGGTTTCATTTCAGGAGCTTATGGGTGAGCTGGGAGTGACATTGGCTCCTGAAAAGACTGAGGGACCTGATACCACGCTAGTATTTTTGGGGATAGGAATTGACACCATAGCACAGACTTCACGGCTGCCCATGGACAAGGTTGTCCGCATTCGGATGCGATCTTGTCCATATTGGCTAAGCGTAGGGTTTCACTGCATGACCGGCAGGTCCTTCATGGATATCTAAACTTTGCTCCTTTGCCAGGCGCCTGTGCGATGCTATGGTTGGTTTATCCCAGTAGTATCACAGAGTCCGGCTCACAGGTGGTATTCGGGCTGACCTGCCGGTTTGGCTCGCATTCCTGACTGATTTAAATTGGGTGTCTTTTTGGCGTACTAAACTTTCTATCACACCTAACTTCCAGGTTCAATCTGATGCTTCAGGATCATTGGGGTACGGCATTTACTTTGAAGGCCGATGGTGCTGTGGACAGTGGTCGGAAGCATGGCAGAGTTCAGAATTGTTCAGGGATTTGACAATGTTAGAATTTTTCCCATCCTAGGTCCCCTCTTTTTATGGGGGAAACTGTGGGAGAATTCAGTGGACATTTCTGGCACGACAAAGCAGCCGTGGTGCACATTGTAAAGGCCCAAACATCTCGGTCTCTCAGGGTCATGTCTCTTGTACGCCAGTTTGTATTGCTATCTTTGTGTCATAATGTTCTTTTCATGTACTCTATATGAAGGCTGCAGCTTTTGGGGGTATTTGGGGGATGACAAACGACGAATGGGCCAGTGGAGATCTCATCGCTCTTGTTATATGTTTGATCTGTTGCAAGGAAAGTCTTGCTGTCACTTGTTTTCTGTTTTGTTTATTTCAGCTCCTGATCATCTGGACATTCCGGCATGGGTGGGCTCATTAGCCACAGTTACAATTTTAGCATGCCCGATGTCCTGCTTCAATCAATGTGGGGGATGCATCTGGAGCTCTCTGATGTGCCATTCATATGGTCATACATCGTTACAAGTGCATTTTTAAAAAAAAACCAGGGAGGAGGCGACCATTGTCGCATTGACTGGGCCCGGCGGTCTGTGAACAGTGCTGTTGCTTGATATTTTTCTGAGCATGGTTTTGGAACAGTGGTGGAGCACCCCACGATATAGATGAAGGATACCAGCTTGTTTCGCAGAGATGGTGCACCTCTCTGCTCAGGACATTGGCCTCATTCCGGCTTACTTTCAAGCAGGCCTGGTGAATGAGCTGGTGGCCAGTGGTGGGGAGGAGAGTGCAGGGATCTGGGCCTGATTTGTCAACATTGGCCGCAGGCCCGATTCCTGTGGTCATACATCACTCACATTCAATTTTCCAGGGAGGAGGCGACCACCGTCACATTGACCGGGCCCGGCAGTCTGTGAATTATGCTGATGCTTGATAATTTTAGGAGCATGGTTTGGGAACAGTGGTGGAGTACCCCACTATTCGAAATTTCTGGGGAGGAGGTGACTACTGTCATATTGACCGGGCCTGGCGGTCTGTGAATTGTGCTGTTGCTTGATAAAATTTATGTACATGGTTTGGGAACTGCGGTGGAGCACCCCATGATATGGATTAAGGATAACAGCTGGTTTTGCAGAAATGGTGCACCTCTCTGCTTGGAGCATTGACCTCATTTTGGCTTCCTTGCAAGTGGGCCTGGTGACCGAATTAGCCGTGGGGGGGGGGTGAGTCATGAAAGACTCCTCCCCATGTGGCGGTTAGCACTGGTAAGGACAAAGTGGATGACCCCTAGGAACTCGGCAGGTGTGCAGTTGATTGGCCAACAGAAGCACAAGGTAGAGGGAAAGTTGGGCTGGCCAATCAAGTGCGGACCATGAACAAGGTAATGCGAAGTACAGAGACTTGCAAGACCTTGGAGACTTCAACGGATGTTGGTCAGAAGCTGAAGTTAACAAGTATCACTTCTGACTGGGGTCAACAATTTGTTTAATGAAGTAAACAAATTGACACAATGTAGCAAATTAAGATCAGGAAATAACAACTAGTCCTTACCAGTGCTATTCCGGCCCGTTTGCCTTAATATATTTAAGTAAAGTTGCAAGTTAATAAAGTAGCCCAATTTTAAATCCAACACAGGTGTCCATCTCTTTATTGGGGAGTGGGTCTAGCAATGGATATGATAGCACTTTTTAGAAAGAAGGGCAGGATCTGTTTTCAATCATTCATGTGCAGGACACATAATAATGGGTGCAGGTTACAGAAAGCCAAATATAGATTCAATATCAGGAAATATTTCCTACTCAACGGCTTCATAGGCCCTCCCAAATCAATTATTCTATGATTTTTTATATAAGAAAAGGCCAGTCCTCACAGTGTCAGGTAAGCTAAATCCAGACCTTTCTTAGCATAGATATATCAGAAATTACTTTGGATTGTCTCCCAAAATTTGGTTTAAAATTGGCTGGCATGGAGTATGTGTCTTTTTGCTGAAGAAGCCAACTCTCTTTTTTTATTGCAGCCCTTTCCCACCCCTTTCTCATCTCTTCTACTGGTAGATCCTGGCAGAACAATTCTATTAACAAATCCTGTTTCTCATGCTGTAACAGCATTTTGCAAGCCTAACAGATTTCTGATTATTCCATTACACTCACTTGCCATACCCAACCTGTATATCTTTGAGCCAGAATTGCACTGGAAAGTGGTTTAAGAATTATAATGTAATATCCTTTTCATTCCCTTAAATTCTTTTTAGTTTTAATGCATGGTGCTAACTATGCAGGTTGTTTGATTATTAAAAGGTACCAAGCATGTATAAGAAATGTTTCCAATTTTAGGGCTAAATTAGCCATGTTCAGTCATTCATTTTAAAAAATTAATAAGCACATGTGGAAGAAAAGGACAGAGAAGCAGCTCAGCATCACCTCATCCATTCCTGTTCTTGTTTAAATCTACATGTTCAGGGATAATGTCTGTACCAGCAAGACATTTTAAAGACTTTTTAAATCACTGGAAATGTCAGTCCTAAATAGTACAACCCTGAAGTTGAAATAGGCGTGCAGAGAACTTCAGCACACCCTGAAAAATAGGGCAAAGGAATATCTGCTAGGCCAGCCTTGTCACCTAGCTTTGCTTTTGGGTTGCCTGTTGTTTTCTGGAACCTCAGAACTACACCTCCTTGTGCTGCTGCACCTCCTTGCAAGACTAGGTCCTTGGAATGGGTTACTTAGGATCTCCCTTCAGAAAGCACACGGACGTCCCCTCCAGCTCCTTGCCTCCGCCCTCCCTATCTGGGGGGAAGAAAAAGGAGATGTGGAAGACAGGACTCGCCAGCGCTTTTTGTGCGTTCTAGGAGCCAATGTTCGGTGCTGGAATTGGGGGGGATGGCGGAGGGGGAGGGAAGAGAGAGTGTTGGCCTTGCCAGCCAGGAAGGAGGGGCAGCATTCCGTCTAGGGAGGTTCCGGAGATTCACATAGGTGTTGTGACGGGCATGGGGCGGTATGGCGGGTACCGTGGGGTGGGCCGCACTCGGGGAATGCGGGTCCGATGTTTAATTGCGGTCCCTCATTCCAGCCCTACCGGTACATCTCTGGGCCCTGAGCGGCAGATCCGGAGTGACCCCACCCTTAGGCTGCTGCTGGTGAATGCCAGGTCGGTTTGTAATAAGGCCCCCCTGATTCAAGATGCCATCCAGGAAGGGCTGGCCGACCTGGCATGCATCACTGAAACCTGGCTGACTCCTGAAGATGGAGTACCTCTCTCGGACATGTGTCCAGCTGGGTTCGGTACTTGGCACCAGCCTAGAGGTGAGGGGAGGGGCGGTGGTGTCGCTATTGTTGCCAGGGAGTCCTTGGGAGTTGCTAGGGCCACTGCTCCACAAGTGTCTGGTTGTGAGGCCCTGCTTCTACGGTTGGGCCCCAAGGGTCAGTTGGGGATCTTACTCCTGTACCTGCCCCCTTGCAGGGTAAGGGATGCCCTGCCTGAGCTCCTCGAGGCCGCCTCGATGCTGGCGTTGGAGTTCCCGAGACTTATGGTTCTGGGGGACTTCAATTTGCCATCGCTGGGGACGGCTTCTGAGGTGGCAAGGGAGTTCATGGCTTCCATGGCAGCCATGGGCCTGACTCAGGTAGTTCGGGGTCCAACCAGGGGCAGTGGTCACATGCCAGACTTAGTTTTCTTGTCGGAGCAGTGGCAGAGTGATCTAAGATTACAGGATTTAGTCATCTCACCTGTGCCATGGTCGGATCACTATCTGGTGACTCTTGACTTTCTGGGGGCGACACTTCATCGTAGGGAGGCTGGGCCGATTAAAATGGCCCGCCCTCGGCGACTAATGGATCCAGATGGATTCCAGAGGGAACTGGGGGATGTTCCTCTGGATCGGCTACGCGATTCACCCGGGGCACTTGTCGACCTGTGGAATAGGTCAACAACAGTAGCCTTGGATGAAATCGCGCCACTGCGGCCTCTCCACGCCCGGGGGACTAGGTCATCTCCGTGGTTCACAGATGAACTGCGTGAACTCAAACGGGCAAAGAGACGCCTAGAGCGCCGCTGGGTGAAGACCCAGGATGACTCCGATTGGACACTAGCTAGAGCTGCTATTAGGGCCTACCTAGTGGCGATAGGGGTGGTGAGGCGGCAATACTTCACCGCCCTTATTGCCTCCGCTGATAATCGCCCAGCCGCCCTGTTCCGGGTAACCAGGTCCCTCCTTGGTAGGGGGGGATCGGTGCCCGGTTGGCAGGGTTCGGCTGAGGACTTTGCTGACCATCTGGTGGAGAAAATCGATCGGATTCGTTCAGGGTTGAATCCTGGCGTGGATGGGGAGGGTCGGGGGCGTGCCGGAGCGCAGTCTTGCTGTACGATCTGGGATCAGTTCGATCCTGTTGTCCCTGATGAAGTGGACAGGCTCCTTGCAGCTGTTCGTGCCACTACATGTCCTTTGGATCCCTGTCCTACTTGGTTGGTGAAAGCCTCCAAGGAGGTAACAGGTGGCTGGATAGGGGGGATAATAAATGCCTCATTACGGGAGGGGGTATTTTCTGCACAGCTAAAACATGCTTTGGTGCGCCCCCTCCTGAAGAAGATGTCCCTCGACCCAGCTGTCCTTAACAACTACAGGCCAGTTTCCAACCTGCCCTTTTTGGGTAAGGTTTTGGAGAAGGCAGTGGCGCGCCAGCTGCAGAGTGTCCTGGAGGAAGCGGATTATCTAGACCCCTTTCAATCAGGGTTCAGGCCCGGATATGGAACGGAGACGGCATTGGTCGCACTGATGGATGATCTCTGGCGGGAGCGGGACGGGGGTTGTCCATCCGTCCTTGCTCTTCTTGACCTCTCAGCGGCTTTCGATAACGTCGACCACGGTATCCTTCTGGAACGGCTCGAAGGACTGGGGATCCAGGGCACTGTGTTGTCCTGGTTTTCCTCATTTCTGGAGGGCCATACCCAGTCGGTATGGTTAGAGAGTGAGAGGTCCAGCCCTAGGCCCCTTAAGTATGGGGTGCCGCAGGGCTCTGTGCTCTCTCCTCTCTTATTTAACATCTATATGAAGCCACTGGGTGAGATCATTCGTTCCCACGGGGTGCGGTACCATCAGTACGCGGATGATACTCAGCTGTACATCTCAGCCCGTGGGGACCCCAGTGATGCTGTTGAAATCCTATCCGGATGCCTGGAGGCCATTGGGGTCTGGATGGGGGCCAATGGGCTTCGGCTGAATCCCAGCAAGACAGAGTGGCTGTGGATAAGGGGCCCCGTGTTATCCAGGGAGTTATCACCTTTGGTACTGGATGGGGCTGTTTTGCCCCAGACAGACCCAGTGCGCAATTTGGGGGTTCTTCTGGACTCGCGGCTGCTGCTGGAAGAACAAGTGGCGGCTGTGGCCAGGAGGGCTTTTGCCCAACTTCGGGTGATTCGCCAATTGCGCACACTCCTGGACCGGGGCTCCTTGCTTATGGTCACCCATGCTCTGGTTACTTCCCGACTAGACTACTGTAATGCGCTCTACATGGGGCTGCCCTTGACGACCATTCGGAGGCTGCAGCTGGTCCAGAATGCGGCGGCCCGGGTGGTAATGGGGTGTGGGCGATATGCCCATGCCTCTCCGCTACTCCGGGAGCTGCACTGGTTACCAGTTTGTCTCCGGGTGCAATTTAAGGTGCTGGTTTTGACCTTTAAAGCCCTATATGGCAGGGGGCCAGGATACCTTAGAGACCGCATCGTCCCAAGAGTGTCTGCCCGTCCAACTAGAGCGGACCGGAGGGGTTCTCTAATTGTGCCACCAACGAGGGATGCACATTTGTCTAGCACCCGAAGGAGGGCCTTCTCCGTGTCCGCTCCAACTCTCTGGAACCTCCTGCCAATAGACCTAAGACTCCAAAGTGAATTGCTGCCCTTCAGGAAAGGAGTGAAGACCTGGCTGGCAGGGCAGGTGTGGGGCCCGAATGGGACTATGGTGCCCGCCTGCTGGCTTGTATAAGAACTCTCTCTTCTTCCTTTTTCTTCCTTTTATAGTGGATGGGATGGGTGGGTGGGATATAGGGGTTTTTTAAAGGGGGTGGGTTGGGGGTTTTTATAATGTTTTTATGTATTTTTGTGCATTGTTGTGATGCCGCCCTGAGTCGGGTATGCCTGAGCGGGCGGCATATACCAATTTGACTAATAAATAAATAAATAAATAAATAATAAAGCCCCAGTCTACTCTTCTCTCCAGTTTCCCTCACTGCTTATAGCTGTGTGCGATCATTGCATGCTGGAGCAGGGCCGGTGTTAAGTGGGGTCACTGCTGAAGCCAAGTGATACTAAAGAGAGGTTGCCTAAAATGGGAGCCATTTCAATGGGGAGCTGAGGGTGAGTGCCAAACCCCCATGTGCAAAAAGAAAGGAGAGGAAAGGCCCTGTTGCATCTTGTTTTTTTCTTCTGCATGCAACCACTGCTAGAGTTTCAGATAGTTTATCTGGGGAGGAATATGTCACAAGAAAAGGCCAGTGGGAAGGGTGAAGTAAACCAGAGTGTTGCCATTAAAGCCCCTCTGGCAACAACAATAATGCTGTGAAAGTGGGGTGGCCAATAAGTGCCAGGAACCAGGATCTAAAACTGCTGCTACTGCTAAATGCTGGATTGGTGAAGACAAGATCAACAGCTGTTACTGACTTGATCTTGCCTGACTATGCCAATCTGTCTTTATATCACAGAGATTGAGCTAGGTGAAGCTGTTGGGCTTAATTTTTCCCAGCACTGTCCACCATCTGCTCAGTTTAAGTGTGTAAACCTGAAGGCAGAAGCCTACAACAATTAAGGATTCTGCTGGTGTAGTATTCACCCAGCTGTTTCATAGTGTTGCATCGTGGCCCGATGTAGGCCGGAGGATCCCAGAGGAAACTGGTCAAGCAAAGACACATGAGGCAAGATGAAGTGAAGACCAGTGTTTATTGATGAGAAGACCCAAAACTTTATACCCTACCTGGCTCGACCTCGTGCATAGGTTGCACGTGACCGTTACAGAAAAACTCTGAGTCTGCACTTTGAGATTACACAAGTTACCCATTAGGGATGACTTCACCGGGGGAAGTTTCTTATCTATCTAATTTACTACCCGGGACATGCATTGTCTACTGTTATCGGGAGTAAACATGTGCCTAGGTTGACTCTTGTGCTTAGAGCTTCTGCGGATGTGAGATTACTCATTGCATGCCTATCGAGTTCATCACCTGGTGATCTTTTGCCCTCTATTGTCCGACCTGCCTGTCAGGTCAGCGATCGGTGAATTAAACTATGACTATTAATCCGCTCCCCAATTTCTGTCCCTTCGGAACCAAACCTCGAAGGAGCGTTCTCCCAAAACCGTGGTTCTGTCAGGGACAGTGTGCCAATTGTATGTGCAGATCCCACATCATAGTTTTCTTTTCTGATCTAGCTGAGTTGGCTTTAATGGTGATATTGGAGTCTGCTTGACTTCTAGTTTTGGAGGGAAATTCCTCTCTTCGCTATGACTATATTGTCAATTATGACTTTGTGTCCTCCACGACAACTAAAGGTCTCTCCCTGATAATGTCTGGCCCCATTTATGCTGCAAAACACATCTGAGGTGGAGAAGATAATGATTATCTAGATCTAGATGCAAAAGAACTTTCTGTGGTTGTATTATCATGGATAGGTTATTACTCACTGCAACTTACAGCTTGGGTGGGAACTAATTAAGATGACCAGGAAGTTATTCAGCCAAATGATTTCTTGACAATTCCTGGGGAATTGTCTTATGAAGCAAATTCTGTTGAATCCCTGGTTAACTCTGGAATGGGGAAATAACTGGGGCAATAGATGCACATTGCTCATTAATGTCTGCTCACACAAAATGTAGTCAAACTGCCCCCTTTGTGTAGCGATCTACTATATGGGATTCTTGAACTAGCAAGAATGGAGGACACAAGATTTGTAGGGTGCTAGCTGGGTTCTTCGGAGTCTCATCTCCCCTCCATCTCCTCCTCTCTCCTTCTCCCAGCAGCGCTCTTTATTAACAGTTTCGCACAAGCATACAGCATATGGTATTCAATGCCATGATCCATCATTCTTCACCAGTTCTCTATGCCTGACTACACTAGCCTTAATCTAAACAATACTTGGATATGCCTAGCCAACTCTGGTAGACATTTACACAATCACATAATTAATGATATAAGGTATTTTTAATCTTTACAATGGTGGCTGCAGAAGCTTAGAGAGGAAAGAAAGGTTCTGTTCCAGACTAAGAACAGACCAAGAACAGCTTTGCCTTTCAAGCATGGGAAGTGAGGTAAATTGTACTATTGTACAGATATTGATCAATTATCAGAGGACATGTCCTTTGTTTACCATGGAACTGGTGGTGGTGAAATGAATGGGGCAGAGATAGTGATTATGGTGAAAACTTGGGAAACTTGGTGGGCTGTCTGAATTTTAAGAGACTGCAGCCGGGACAGGGCACAACTTAAATCATGCCATTCCCCCCCCCCCCACACACACACACACACACTTGTAAACAGTGACGTCACTACTGGCCCTGCCTCTTCTCACATGGAAGGAAAGAAAAAATGTTTCACCCTAAGCTTTCTGTTGGTGGGATTCAGAGGGACCCTTTCCTGGAAGTGTCTGAGAGGTCATCCAGACATTCATTAAGTCCAGACTCCGGGGTAGGCTGATCAGATTTTTTACTGAGTCCATTAAGAATTATGAGTTCCTGCCTTCCTCCTTATCCTATCCTTGTAAACCTTGCTCTTGCCAATCCATCCTAGATCCAGCCCTACTTTCCAGGTGTGCTTACCCACATTTTTCTCCAGCTTGGAGCTTTGCTCGTGCCTCCCATGCATCTCATGCCCTCAGACCACTCTGCCACCAGGGTTTCCTGGAAGTCTGCCAGGTGGTGCAGGTCTCAGAAGGGTAGCTCAGTGGAGCAGCTCTCTCACACAAACATTGGACAGAATAAAAGGAAACCCTGACAACAGCATGTGTCTATATGGTGAGAATGTTGAGGGGGGTCAACCACAGAAGGTTAAAATGCCCTTCTTTCCATGAAAGGAACAGGTTACATGATAATTGAATTTTTTTACGCAGAATGATGGAATAACTTAAAGTGTATTCTTCTGTGCACAAGCATACTTTAATCAATGGGGAAAATGTACACCAAAATATGTACCAGATTCTTGCAACCAAATACAGAACTAGGAATTATGGGATTATTTATTTTATTACTCATATACCACTCCCCCCCCCCCCCCAATCGCCAAGGCGACTTTGGGTGGTTTATACAAAAAACAAATAAAAACTTTGCAAAAACATTTTAAAAGCATTAAAATTAGATTTGTTTTTTTTAAAAAAAAAATTAAATGCTCTCAAATGCTGGTAAGAAACACAGGAAGAGGTGAAATGGAGAGATTTTCACATCCCAACTTCAGTTTTGTAGAAGGGGAAAAACAAATCTAATAAGTAATGAAATAATCATGCTTTGATCGGTATTGTCAGCTGTGTTTGTGGATCTCTACCCAGGTTTTTGTGTTTGAATATTTTAAAAGAAGATGACTATTATGTTTCTAATACACATTGTAATGTCTCATTGTATACTAATGCACTTCAGTAATCTTTTCTACTATTTATAAACAGTAGGTTATACAGATATTTTTAAAATAGCTGTACTTTTGATTAAAATGGGGAAAACATCCTGAGATAGATAAGAAACCCCTACTGGCTTCATTCAATATTATAACAAAAATCTTTTCAACTCTAGCTTCCCTTTCATGTCAAAAAGATTAAATTATGGCATTTTGCTTTTATATCACCACTTATGCACAGCCAGTAATTGTTCATTCATTCATTGTGCATTTGGGGGGAAATTATATTTATCCTGCTTGTTTCAGTTTCAGACATTGTTCTAACCATTCTTTGCCCTGGATTATGAAAGGGGAGAAGATGTTTACTATTTGATATGTTGTATTTTTAACAATAACACATAATAGGGCTGTTAATTCATTAAGTCTAATAGGCACATACCAAAAGTAAAGCCAAATTATTTAATCTTGGATCACTTCTAAATAGACATATATAGTACTATTTTGCCAAGAATTTGTAGCTAAACCACATTCATTTCTATTTTTATATCAACCGAATCTCAATACAACCACTGTACCTTGTATCATACACAGTTTAATCAACAAAACCAAAATGCCTTTTTGAAAGTGGTCCTTAGTTTGCACATTATAACTCAATGCATATGACTTCTTTTGATCATGAAGTTGCAAACAATTGTCAGGCTATGGATCCTTAATTATTCCTTACTGTTGGGTGTTAAATGGTGTGTTATGCTATGCTGTTTTTATCAAGCTGAACCTAAGAATTAGTCTCAAAGCAATCACAAGTAGGGATGCAAAATAATTTCATTCATAGTCATGATGAAAGTAGCCTTCTCCTGATAGTCATTGATGTAAGAAACAACTGTGATGCTCATCTATCTATATCTATAAAACAGAGGTGCAATGTTGTATGTGCTCTATAGGAACCCACACCCCTAGACCAATCTCACTGAAAATTGGCACACACCTACCTTGGGCTTGCGAGATCAGCACTGTGGGGGTCTCAAAACCCATTTGGGGGTATATGCTTCCAAATTGGGATGCAAAGGCGGCACCCCCCCCCATGGGAGAAAAAGTGACAAAAAACCAGTACTGCACATGCTTACCACAGCCTCCATTACTGCGCACACGCAGCACAACCTCCATTTTGTGCCTTGGCAGAAGAGGCAACAGTAGAGATGCCTGGCACAGGAGCACCACAGCCTCCCAATGCAGTGAAAGCGGCCACAGGAACCACTCATTCCTCCTTGGGGAGGAAGAAGGCAGAGCAGCTCCAGGAAGAGGGAGGTGGTGAAGGGAGAAGGGGGTGAGCCACCATCACTTCTCCTGCCAGCCTCTGGCCGTGGTGGGGCCTTCCATGTAAGGAAGAAGGTCTGGAGCTTCAGAAGTTTCCCCACTCCCTGCTTTACTTGAGGACCAGCCCAAGAGCAGGTCTCAAACGAGCAGCCAAGGTGGAGGGAGCCAGGCTCCTTGCCCAATTCAGCTCCCAGGTCTCTTTCCTTCCCAAGAGTGACACAAGTCCCAGCCTCCATCCCAGGAGGAGAGGTCATGGCCTGCAGGCACCAGGAGAGAGGGGGGCAAAAGCAGGGCACAGCCGAGGGGGGCAGCAGGATTGGGAGCCAGGCCTCCATGGACTGGGTTTGCTGGTGGCCCCAGTGAATTCGGATCCCAGCCCCGGGGGGAAGTCTCCTATGCAGCCTTTCCTTGGCTCGGGAGGCAGCTCCGCTGGGCCATCCTTGCCCAGCAGAGCAGGGGAAGGGGCCTGGATCCAGAGGGAGAATCCTAAAAACATTCTTTATATTGCTGACTCTATTCTATTGCTGAGTTTCAGGCAGCAGTTAACGAATCTAACCCTAAGGACTAATGGCTTGGATGCTGAAGTCCACAGGGAAGGATGATGGTCCCCAAATGGATTAAAACTCAGTTGAATTGATCTTGATGGAGGGCAGCAGTAAGAAATCAGAAAAATGCTTCCTTTAAAGAAAAATAAAACCCAAACAAAAAATAAAGTCCGGTACACCCCCACCAACCAGAGAAACAACAATGAAACATACATGCATTACCACCAGAAATGTCATTGTTTTGATTTTTGTTGGCCATACTTTTCATCATGCCTTCCAGGTTTCTACCAGTCATCCTTTTATTTCATGGTTGCAGTTTTCATCTGCAAGGATTTAGATGCCCAAGAGAGTGAAGTCTGTACTGCTTCGTCATCTATTTTCCAGGGCCTGTTAGGCCTGTTGCCATTATTTTTGGGTTTTCTTGTTTTTGAGTCTCCAGCCAGTTTTTGCACCCATTTCTTTCAACTCCATCAAGAGATTTTTTGGATCTTGTTCACTTTTTGCCATTAGGATGGCACTGTTTGCATTTTTCAGATGTCTCTTCCAGCATTGTTGGTCTCATATTTTGTGTTCTGTCCTGACTCCTTTAAGCCCAGGCTGCAGGCCACGCCCCAGGCAAGATTTCATTCTCAATCTGCAGTTAGCTTTGAATAAATTTTCCTTCTCACTGGTTAATAACCATTTTCATAGTATTCATATCATCTTTATAAGACTTCCTTCCACTGATTTTCCTTTGTTCCAGCTCATTTCTTTCATCAATTAATGCCACTTCTTCTTTTCAGGAATAGATCTCATTCCATCTCTGGATTTTTTTTGCACTCCATGGGCCATCCTCCATAGTTCCACAGGACATACAGTTGTGCCCTTTCTCGCATAACAATAAAGAGAAGGGGGATAGATATCCTCCCTCAGTCCATTGCACATTTTTCCAGCATAGCACTCAGCTCACACCTTCTAGCTAGGGTGCCATTATCCTTTGACCCAGCCTGGGGTGGGGCGCAGGGCCTGTTCTCCCCCTACTGGGGGGGGAGCAGGACTTTTTGTGCTTTCTCCACAGATCTGCTGCTGTGATTCCTGATCTGCCCATCTGGCCTGCACCTTCATTCGGAGCATGCCCAGGACTGCCACAGGCCGAGCAGTTACCCAGACACAAGCACCAAGGCCTTCACAGGCCAGCAAGCCACCTGAGCTGCAGTACAGTTTTCAAATAGCAACTTGGTCCATTTCACATATTGCCCAACCTTTTCACTTGTGTTCTATTACTGATGCACCCTTCCACTTGCAATTTCACCAGCCATGTGGATCTTTCAGTACCTTGGCCAGCAGCCAACTTATAGCCTGGACTTACTTTTACATTGACATTGCCATCCCAGCCACTGTTGCTTCCAGCAAGACAAAGACATTGCCATATCCCAGATGTCTTGGTTTTCCATCTCTACAAGTCCAGATTCATCTATAGTCTAGTATTATGCATAGGTTTGCCACAATATATTAATTTTGCCAAAGTTGTCACCATGAATATTTGCTGCAATTGTTTTTTGTTTTTTTTTTGCTTCCCTATTGTATGGTACCATTTTCCCTTGAGGACTTGCTTTGCACCAAGCACTACACAATGTTATTTCATTTGTACACACCATTTTCCCATTGGAAACCTGCCATGCATATGATGCTATTTTTTGTGTATACTACTCATATTGCTTATTATAAGTATGTCAGTTATGTTTGCATGTCAATTGTTTTAGCTTTCACAAAGGTCATTACCATCACCATTAACAAACCTAAGGTGTAATTGTTCTACCCTCATCATCTTCAGGCCACTGGGCTTATATTCAGTTACCATTTGATTGTCTTTGCTTTTGCTTTTCACCCATGGGGAAGGTACATGGAACTACATTCTAGCCAATTAACCCCAGTGGCAATGCTGCCTTAGCAGCCTGTCTATATGGTCACTGACCCTCACCATGCAACCAACCAAGCCAGCCCTTGCTTTTGCAAAGAGTCACACCCTAAAATGAGACATGCATGCATGATCTCCCTTCTACCAGAGGCTGATCTCATAGCCGCCTCCCATGTAGACATACATGGGATATTGATTCCCAAACCTGTGCCTGAGTCAAGGTGATACATCATACTCCGCAGTCATAAAAGCCCTCAGTGAAGATCCAGCAAGCAGCTCAGGACAGTGGGGTGCCACTGGTTATCTTATGTTGTTGCATCACCATGGTGGTGAAAAGGTCACATATATGTATTGTTCTGATTTGTCTGACTGTAGTACGATTGTATTGAATAGATTCATGCTTTACATGATATAGCTGACTCCAGTTAACAAGATGTCTTTTCCACTTGAAATCCATGCTTGATGCTGACCTCCCATGTTGGGATGGTTCAGACCATATTACGATATGCAATTGCTTTGCTATCCTAGGTATTTTTGGATGCTGCAGTGATTAGCACTTGTTGCCCCCCGTTTCAGTTACCCTGGTGTAAGCCCACTCTGCACAAGGCATTTGCCATACCCACTGGTGCATTTTCTCTTTAAAATAAGTAAGGGTGGGATGAAGGGATTCCTTGGCTGTCTTCTTAAGGATCCACACTGGCTTACGCAGGCGAGGCCTAGGTATTCTGGCTGAAGAACAGCCCTATGACTCATGTCCCCTAAAATAGAGGGTACCTAACATCCTGTTATTCACCAAGCTTGATCATGAGCACACCTTAGGAGTATTATGTAATCTCCTCATGACCACTGTTTTATAGCCAATATGATGTAATGTCACATGACCTGACAAACCAATCACCTCAAAGACCATGCCCACTTCCTGTATAGAGCTCTATGTCTAATAAAACCATCTGGGTTACTTTTGTCTCAGTTGTTCCCTCCCAGCTGGTTCCAGCAAGAAGTTTTCTCTCTCTCTCTCTCTCTCTCTTTCTCTCTCTCTCTCTGTGTGTGTGTGTGTGTGTGTGTGTGTGTGTGTGTGTGTGTGTGTGTGTGTGTGTGTGTGTGTGTGTAGGCCTGTTTGTATGGATGATCAGAGGTGTGAGAGGCCTCTCCCATTGTAACAGTTCCAGAGGACTGGGTGAAGCCCTCTCCCGCTAGAACAGTGCCCAAACTTTTTTTTTGTTGGGCTAGTCCTGTCCCCGACACACAGCTGTGGGGGCTGGAGGTGGATTGCTCCCATTGTTTATGGTTTTGATGGCAGCGACAGCAGTGGTGGCGGCTATGCTTTTTCCCTACTAGTCTCTTTTTTTCACTTTCCAAATGCATTATTTATTTATTTAATAAATTTCTATTGATTTTCAGGAAAAAATAACATACAAATACAGAAAGAAGAAAGAAAAAACAACATAGGCAAGCATATAAATGATACATTTGACATTATCACAAAAAAGAATCTTTAAACAATAAAATTAGATGTATATAAATCTAAATATAACACCTTTGAAATTTAACATTTAACTTACTGTCTCTTTAATGTTTTATTATCACAATGGTAAATATCCCAACTTTGCTCTTAAACATTAGTGACCATTGGTGACTTCTTATTTTATCTATTTTCTATTTAAATCAATTTGTCTAAAACAGTTATATTTCTTTTTCTATCCCTATCAATTTTTTCCAATATTACATTCCATATATCATTCACCCCGTGTATTTACATTGCCCGGAAGGATGTGCTATTTCCCATTGGTTTCTACTATGCCCAAAACTTCAATTGGTCTGGTGTCAGTCTATTCTTCCCCTCTCCCTTCAAAGCATGATCCACAAACTGTCTCCATGTATTCCAGAATCTATTCTCTTTAATTATTCCTTTTTTTAAATTCAACGCCCATGTTAATTTTTCATTCAATGTGAGATCCCACATCTCCTTATACCAATCATCTACTTTTAATGTTATGTCGTTCTTCAAATTTTTTGCTATACACATTCTGCCCATAGTAAGCATTATAGCCAATAATTCTTTCTTATCATCATCTAAGTTCAAATAATCTACGTTTGTCAACAAGATGTTACTTGGCCCCCACTTGAGAGATGTCCCCATAATATTGACCATCTCCTTCTCAATTTCCTCCCAAAATTTCTCAACCTTTTTACATTCATACCACATATGTACATATGTTCCCAATGTATTTTTACATCTCCAACACATTTTATTATTTTTTTTTAATCTATCTGGTACAGTTTCAATGGGGTCAAGTACCATTTCCACAACATTTTAAAATTATGCTCTTTAACCCTGACGGACATGGATCTCATACCTCTTTTTTTCCATTTATTTTTCCATTCTTTTTCAGTTATGCTTATCTTCAAATCTTGTTCCCAAGCATTTTTAAATATCTCTTGTAAATTACTTTCTACATTTATTATTTTATATATTTTACTAACCATACCTTTAATTCCAATTTCCGACTTTCTTACTTTCCATATTAACTCTTCAAATTCAGTTTTAGTTCTTTCCAGACTCTGTTCTCTCACATAACTATTATTCCACTTATTTATCCTCATAATCTGTAACCAATTTAACTTCATTTGATCATACAGCTCTTGTCTTTTCACGTCGTCTCTGCAAACTCATATCCAATCTTTCAACAAGAAAATCTCGTTCTTTAATAAAATTTCCTTCATCCTATCATCAATTTTTATTGGGAATTTTTTAATATCTTCCAGCTCAATCATTGGCGATATATTTGGGGATAGTTTCATTTTAATCTTCTTCCAAACTCCCAACATCGATCTCATCATTCTATTTTTAACCATTATTTTTCCTTTTTCATTCCCTAAAAACACACTTTTACCCAACTCCTTTAATTCCATCATTTCAATTTTCTCCCAAATAACTACCTCTTTCATTAAAATCTTAACTACATTTTTAATATGGAATGCATTATAATAATTTTTCAAGTTCAGTATTCCCAGACCCCCATCTTTTTGTGACTGGTACCACATTTTCTTTGGTATTCTAGCTCTTCTTCCCCCATTACAATAATTTTTTATTAAAGCTTGACATTCCTTAATTTCTTTATCTGTAATTTGGATTGGTAGGGTTTCAAACAAAAAAATTATTTTTGGAAATAACATCATTTTAGTCAACCTACATCCAAATCCATAGCCTTTAATTAACTCATTAATTGTTATCCATTGCAAAGAATCGAATGCCTTGAAAATATCCAAAGATAACAATCCTACCTTCTCTTTAGTTTGACCTGCAATGTCTATTAAATCTATAACTCACCTTGTTAAATCCGCCATGTATCTACCTTTAATAAATCCTGCCTGGTCATTATTTATATATTTATCCATGAAGCTATTTAATCTTTTTGCCAATATCGCCATAAAAATCCTGGCATCCTGATTTATTAAAGAGATAGGCCTATATGACTCTACCTTTTCCAAATCTTTCCCAGGTTTTGGCAATAATACTATTATAGTTCTATACCAAGAGGGTGGAATCTGACCTCCATCCAAAATAAAATTATACAATTTTAATGATTTTGGGACAATTATATCTTTAAACTCTTTATAAAATTCCGCTGGCAATCCATCTTCACCTGGTGATTTGCCCATCCTCAATTTACCTATTATTTCTTTTATCTCCTTTTCAGTAATTGGCTCCTCCATTATTTGTTTATGTTCCTGATCGATTTTGTTTTTAATCTGACTTTCAATTTTATCTTTTAATTTTCCCAGGTCTATATTTTTTCTTGAATATAACTCCTGATAGAATTCTTTTACAACCTTACATTTATCTTTTGTTTTATTATACCTTATACCCTTTTTGTCTACCAGAATCCCTATTTCGCTTTTATTTCTTTTTTCCTTAGCAGCTCTTGCCAATAATTTTGAATTTTTATTACTATATTCAAAGTATTCCCTTTTTAGATAAACCAGATCTCTTTTCACTTTTTCAATATCGTTTCCTATTAACTCCTTCCTCAACCCCTGCATTCTTTCATGAACTTTCCTATCTTTAGTTATTGCATGTTTTCTTGTAGCTGTTTAATCTCTTTCTCGATTTCCTCCTGCTCACCTTTTAATTGTTTATTTTTAAGACTAGCCAATTTAATACTTTCCCCTCTGAATATTGCCTTCATCGTATCCCTCACCACATTATATCGAACCTCACCTGTATCATTCCATTTCCAATTTTGCTCCCATCTTTCAACTATTTGTTCTTTACATTTTTCATCTTTACATAATTTAGTGTTATATCTCCAATTTCTCCTAATCTTTGTACCATCCATTCTCATTTCTAACAATACCTTTGCATGACCCGACTCTCTGAAGATTCCAACTTCAATTTCATCCAAATTCCCTCTCAGGTTGTCAGTTACAAATATATAATCTATTCTAGAATATGTGTTATAAACTTGGGGGAAAAAGTGTAAACCCTTTCCGATCCTTTAAGCTCCCGCCATGTAACTTTTAACCCTAATCCTTTCATCCATTTATCCAGCACTTGTGTTTTATCTCCTCCCCCCTTCTAGCTATGTTTGTAGTATCTATATCTGATCTTATTAAATTGAAGTCCCCACGCACAATCATTTTTATCGTTCTTTCTTTATTCAATATATTATGCACCTTATCTAAAAAATTATTTTGATTTTCATTTGGTACGTACAAATTTACCAAGGTAATCTCCCCATCATCTATTTTCCCTTTTATTATTAAATATCTTCCTTCTATATCTGAAATACTTTTTACCATCTCAAATCCAACTCTACTTGATATCATAATTGCTACACCTCTTGCCTTTGACATACCATATGATTTTTCATAAAATTGAGTCCATCCTAAGAATAATTTGTTAGTTTCCTCTGATTTTTGGTGAGTTTCCTGAAGAAAGATTACATCTGGTTTATCTTTCCTAAGAGCTGCTTCTAATCTTCTTCTCTTCACCTGACAACCAGTACCTTTCACATTCCAGGTTAATACTTTCAAATTTTTCATTCCTTATTTTCTAACCCCAATTCTCCCTTTTCGCCACTTCCTCCAATGGGCGTGCACTCCAACAAACAACAAACCCCCATTCCCAAAAATCTATTAAAGAAAAAACAAAAACAAAATAATAAAAATAAACAACTCTAAAAAACAATAAAAAACATATAAATAATCTACTGCTATCCCTCCCCACTTTTCTACAAGTAGCCTCCGTATTAACAAAGGGGGGAGGGGAGAAGCGCGACCAACTGTGCGGGCTTAATAGGAACCCAAACTAACTTCCACTCAAATCAGTCCCTCCTTCTGCTCCTTTGGGCATATTCTCATTATCATTTCTCCTTCTCATGAACCCACCCGAAACAATCAATTCCTCCTTCAGTTCATCCCACTCTTTAGTTCCGAATTCCAGTAATTTTGCATCCACCATTACATCCATGACATTGACATCCTCACTCATCATATATTGTTTACCCAAATGAAAAAAAAAACTCAATTACTGTGGAAATTTCCAATTATACCTAACTCCTTTATCTTGGAATCTCTTTGTAATTGGCTTCATCGATTGCCTCCACATATGATACTCCATTGGAATATCATTGTATACCTCAATATCTGAACCATCTATTTTTAAAACTTCTGACCCCTTCACTCGAATGAGAGCCATTAATCGAAATTTATCAGCAACATTGGCGAACTTTACCAGTACATTTCTTGCTCCAACTTTACCCCTTCTTGACCCCAGCCGAAAGACACTTACAATACCATATGGCATGAAACCTCCTTCCATAATTCCATCTAACCATTTTACAATTCTTTCTTTTAATTTATCTGGCGTACCTTTCGGAATTTTTCGAATTATCACATTCACACGTCTCATCTATTCTTCCACCAATTCTAACCTTTTTTAATGATCCCCCACCTTATTTTCCCTTTCTTTCTCTCTTTCTCTCATATCTGAAACCACTGCTTTTATCCCCTCCTGCTCTCTTTTCATCACCTCTTGTTCTTCCTTAAGTTTATTTTGCCCTTTTTTTTAAATCATCAAAACCCTTCATAATGTTTGCCATCAAATCTTGCATGTCTTGTTTTGGTTCCTGTTTATCCTGAACAAACATATTTCCAGTTTTTTGTTCCAAATTATCCACCTTCTCATTAAATTTATCAACATCTGATTTAAACCCTTGCCCCCCTTTATTGGCACCATTGATGGGGTTGTCACTGTCATTATAGTTGCTGTTGTTGTTACTGCCATCGGTGTCATCGCAGCTGTGGTTGTTATAGTTGTTGTTGCAGCTGTTGCTGTTGTTATCTTTGCTGTCGTTATTACAATAGATTTCACAGCTGCAGATGCCATCGTAGGTGGAGTTGACACTATTTTTTTGCTGCTGCTGCTGTTGTAATTGCTGTGCAATTTTTCTCACAGTCTCTTGGTCCTCCAAATCCTTTATTTCCTGTTGCATTATTTTCTTCATCTCCGACTCCTCTTGTTCTATCCTGGAGAGCCTTTTAAAAATCCTATCTGAGGATGACTGTCTCTCTGCTCTTATCCAGCCCACTTTCTCCTTCTCCTTCCCTCTTTCCTGACATTTCATTCAAACACTGTTCCAATTGCAGACAGTCTCCAGTTTATCTCCACAAAAGTATATCTTCTGTAACACAGTCAGCCCACAGCTCTTTTAACCGTCCTTATATCCCTTTAAGCAAGTAACAACCAACTGCCACTTCCACAAAAGAAGAAAAATAAATGCTTGTAATCCAATGGGAAAAAAAAGAGAGAGAAGGCAAAACAAACTTACGGTCCCAAAAATAAAGAAGACAAAACAATACTTTCTAAGAGACACCATTGATCAGACTCCCAGTGCCATCTTACTCCCTTCTTCTTTGTATCCAAATATCCAAAAAATCAAGTAAAAGGGAAAAGGTTCCAAGCCACCAAACTCTCCTCTTTTAAGCCCGAATGTCCATCATCCAATCTTTAATATTTTCCGGGGGGGCGGGGGGAATCCCCATATTCAATAAACTTTTCTGCTTTTCCACTTTTCCTCCCCCTCCGCCACTTCCAAAAACTCACTCTCTGCAGCAGCAAATTCCTCACAGCTCTGCTCGGCTCCAAAATGTTTCAAGGCTAGCCAGGCTGAATGAGGCTCGCTTTCGCTTTCCCCCTTCAAATCCCAGCAAACTCACCCCCGCTCAGTCTGGCCACCGGCTGCCTTTATCAATTTAAGCAATCATAGTCCAAGTCTAGTCCTCGGCTAGGAAAAATCTCCTATTCCTGCACTGGCAAAGTCTGTCCAACCCCCACTCCTCTTTGAAATTCGAAACTCACGTCTATCTCCTTTTTCACTCAGCTTTTCAGCCAGTCCAAAGTAAATTCCATCAGTTGTTGACTTAATCTTCCTCCTCCACCTTTTTTTAATGTCTCTGGAACATTTTAAACTCTTTTTAAAAGCCTCTTTCATCATCATTCTTTCTGAGTGAAAGAAAGTTCAGTCCCCCATTAGGCCACACACCCCTCTTCCCTACTAGTCTCAACAGGCTCTGCTTGTTCCTAGTGCAGCAGAAGTCTTTGGCAAGATGGATGACTGCATTTTGAAAGTTTTTTGCCACTTCTCTGCTTTGGACTTTGCGGTGTTAGGAGAAATCCCTTGCCATGGGGCGATGACTACATCTCCTAGACTCCCTCAGTGCCACACGCCAAAGCGAAGGTCATCACAATGTGCCAAGGGAGCTCTCCTAATGCCATGGATTCCAAATTGGAGAAGCATTGATATTTTTTTTTCAAATGTGGCGGTTCACATTGCCAAAGGCTTCTGATGTGCTGGGAACAAGCGGACCCTGTTCAGACCAGCAGGGAAGAAGCATGATCACCACCACCACCACTGCTGTAAGTGACGTAATTGCAATGTCAGCCGGTGGGCGTGGTGGGGCAGGGGGGGGGCTGTCCCAGGAATGTCCAGGGTCTCACCACAGGCCTGATTAATGATATGCACAGAGCTTATTGGGCCCATGGGCTGTAGTTTAGGTGCTCTTGTTCCAAATCATGACTGTTATAACTGCCAAATCGGTCTAACACCCTCTTATAAACAAAACATCTAACCAGCCAAAAACCATACTAACATTCACATTCTTCTGCACCTCTTAATTGTTTTAACTGTGTCTCCTTGTAAATGCCCAACCAAAAACTATCATATCACAGTCACAGTGTAGAAGTACTACAAATGACATACCTCTAGAATTTACACTCTGGTTAGGCTATTGAAGCATTCAAGGAAATAAAATGCATCCAAAAATATGAAAAAAATGGTCCTTACTAGTTTTAAGATTAAAAATTTCGAAGTGAAATACAGTATATAGTTGCACAGATGAACTACTAGTTGGCAACATATCTTGGCAACTATTTTACTTAATGCTGATTTAGAAAAATCTCAAAATAAATTTGACAGAATGTTGTTCACTTAATAAAATTAGAATGTACCTCAAATACAGACTAAAGCCATCAAAATGTCTTTAAATTGAAATTAAAATGCATCAGACATGGGAGAAATTTGGAACAGATAAACTATAATTAGAAATCAGTTTAATTAGAGAAATTGATATTATTTACCAAATAAATTTGATAAAAGTTATGTTAATTATCTTGTTGTCAACAAGAATACATTGACAATAAATCAAATACAGTGATACCTCACAACTTCCAAACTTGGTTCCACAAGTTTGGACTTTATACGGATTTGCATTTTGTATGAGGCATGCAAAATCCTAGCTACGATGCCTTATACAACATCCAAATCCTTGCCGCGATGCCTCGTACAACGTCGCTTCCATAGAGATACATTGTACTGTAACAGCACAGACTTCAAGGCAAAGTCAAGGAAACAGACAGGAAACTGACAGAACTTTAAGAAATCATTGTCTAAAGGCTAAATACATTGCAAAAACATGTAAAACAACCCTGATTGTCCAAGAACCTGAAGAATGCTGCAAAAACAAAACAAAACAGGAATGCTTCTAAAAATTCTGACAAAAAAATTCAGAAAATTCCAAAATCACGTCCAAAACCACACCTAAACACTCTTTGCCTCATACAAAACACACAAGAGCAATGCACGCATAAGAACATAACATAAGAACATAAGAACAGCCTTGCTGGAACAGGCCACAGCCCATCCAGTCCAGCATTCTGTCTCACACAGTGGCTCACCATTTCCTTCAGGGTATTCCCAAGGAGATGCCTTCACCTGCTTAGGATTCCCTGCGTCCTGCCCAGGCACAATGCAACCTGGGAAAAACCCTAAGGCTTCATACAAAGTTGCAGCGACTTTGTATGAGGCAACTGTTTTGAAGGAATTAGGTGATGTTGTATGAATTCGATGTTGTACGAAGCGGACTTTGTATGAGGTATTACTGTATTTTTAAATATCATAGAATGCATGAAGTCACTAGAGTGTATAGATAAATAGCTAAGTAGTATATTGTAGTAAAGAGCTCCTAAATATTATTTAACAATTTATTACTAATTGTGACCATTAGTTATGTGACATCAAGTTGGAACTGACTTACTGTGACCCAAATAAGACTTTCAAGGTAAATGAGAGGTTTAATGAGTGGTTTTTACAGTTCCACACTCCAGTGAACTTCCATTGCTGACTAGAGGTCTGAACCTAGGCCTCCTGAGTTCTAGTCCATTACTGTATCCACTATCCCATATTGGGTACCTCTTTCTTGTGATGAATAGAATAAATTCAATTAAAATCAAATCAAATCAGAGAAAAGAAAAAAAGAAGAAATATGGGTATTAAGAGATGCTGGCTGGCTATATATCAATATTGTTGAAGGATATATCTACAGGATGTCCCAAAAGTCACCACACATAGGGAAAATGGAAAATTGTAGCTAAATGTACCTTTATCTATAAAATATTCATCCCAATTTTTTACAAAATATTTACAAATATCCTCTAAGACAGTGCTTCCTAAACTTTGATGTTTGGACTTCAATTCCCAGAAGCCTAAGTTAATTCTGTAAAGTACTGATCAGCCAATGTACCCACTTAGGTTTCTGGGAATTGAAGTCCACCAGTGTTCCATGGAACATAGTTTGGGAAACACTGTTCTAAGTGTTGGTCACATTTTTCTACACACACATGAAGCCTTCTCCCCCACTTATGGCAAGCACGTTCCAAGATACTTTTTGTTATGCAATTTTGCCTATGTATGATGACTTTTGGGACATTCTGTATATAGGTTAGGATATATAATACAGGTATACAGTACTTGATTATATAGTGTGTCTATATAATCTTTAAACTTTAACTCAATCTTTGCTTAAAATCTGGAGAGACAATTATTCTCAAATGTGGTTAAATATCTTTCATGAAGCATCTTTAGAAAAATAACCTCTTATGATTATTTTATAGTTTTCTTATTTTTCCATATCAAATTTAAACTCCTAAGATAAAGGAAGACATAAATATAAGTGTTTGTTTCCATTTGCTGCTCTGAATATTTACAAAGGTATCTAGAAGGCTTTTTCTAAAATATTATGAATTGTTTTGGGTCTCATGTAAACAAAGAATCCTTTTCAGATGAATGTTTTCCTGTTGCTCCTCTCCTTCTATTAAATAATCTATATATTTTAGTTACTAGGCCTTTCCTTATTTTCTTTAAATCATTTTGTTCTATCTATGCGATTAATTCCTCAAATTTTGATAAATTTCTACATTTCCCATATATTTTAGCCAACAGTTCATTTTTCTAATTGGATCAAATTATATCAAGATATCTCACCTTCTTCCCTTCCTAAAATCTCCCTTATTTGGTCTTTATCTTACTTAATTTTTTAAGTCAAAATAACTTACACTTTTCAAAAACAAAACAAAACTATTAAGCCTGGAGATATTGTGAATGCTTGGTCAAAACTATGGGCATTTCACTTTCTTTATATATATATATCCAATAAATATATAAATTTTTATTAAATTTTTCAACATATAAAATACAAAACATAATGCTAATAAAATACAATACATTATACTAAAAGATAATAAACAATACAAATAAAATAACTAACGTACAAAATACACAGACATTAAAAAAAATAAAAAGCAGCCCCTATCCTATTACATTTTATATCTATCCTTATAAATCATGAACCTTAACATCCACTTTACTACAAAAACTCGTTATCCCAATAGTTCATACAATAATATCTTGGGTAGGGAACAATTACAAAAAAGAAAAATACACATAATATATCACCCAGTGTTTACTTACATTGCCCTGGAGAACTTGGAATGAATCAATATTTCACTTTCAGAATCCACTTTGATCAGGTACAGGTCTATTTCTTTCATCCCCCATGAGAGAGTGATCCACAAAGGGCTTCCAAATATTCCAAAATCTATTCTCTTTTAAATTATCCCTTTTTTCCTTTATCTCCCAAGTCAGTTTATCATTCAACACTAAATTCCACATTTCTTTATACCATTCTTCAATCCGTAAATTTACCTCATTTTTCCAATTCCTAGCAATACATTGTCTACCCATTGTAATCATTATTCCTAACAACTCTTTCTCATCTTTACTTAAGTTAATATCATCTACATTTGTTAACCTAGTGATACCCGATCCCAGTTTGACCACTTTACCAAATATTACTCCTATCTCCTTTTCAATACTTTTCCAAAAAACATTCACCCCAGTACAACTCCACCACATGTGTTCATATGTTCCAATTGTGTCTTTACATCTCCAACACATTTTATCCCTTTTATTATCCATTTGATGTAGTCTCACTGGGGTCAGGTACCACCTCCATAACATTTTGTAATTATGTTTCTTTATTCTTACAGACATAGTTCTCATAATCCTCTTTTTCCATTTATTTCTCCATATATCATTTTCTATTTTTATATTCATTTCTTGCTCCCATTTTAATTTCAAATCCTCTTGTGGATCACCCTCTCTATTCAATAACATATACAATTTACTAACTACTCCTTTGATATTTCTATCTCCTCTTCTAATTTTTAAAATCAATTCCTCAAATTCAGTCATCTCTTTCCAAATCATATTCTCTCATGTATTTACTATTCCATTTACTAATCCTCAATCTCTGAACACAATTTAATTTTAATTGTTCAAATAGATTTGTCCTGCTAATCTCATCCCTACACATCCGTAGCCAGTCTCTCAACAGGAAAACTTCATTCTTATCCAATACTTCTTTTACCTCTTTTTCCAATTTAATTGGAAAATCTGCTATATCAGAAAGTTCCAATATTGGAGAAATATTCAGGGCCAAATCTTTCTTTACCTTCTTCCATACACTCATTAATCTTTTCATCATAGTGTTTTTAGTTACTACTTTTCCCAAATTAAATCCTAGAAAGACCATTTTACCTATATGGCTGTAGTCCCTCATCTCAATTTCCTCCCAAATTACCTTTTCCCTTGCCAAGATCTTGATAACATTCTTAATTTGAAATGCTTGATAGTATGCCATCAAATTTGGGATACCTAATCCACCTTCTTTCTGTGGTGAATACCATAACTTTTTTGGTAGCCTAGATTTTTTTCCACCATTACAGAAATTATTAATCATTTTTTTAAAACTCCTTAATCTCCTTATCGTTCAATTGAATTGCTAACGCATCAAATAAAATAATTATTCTAGGTAGTAACATCATTTTGGTAAGGGCAATTCTCCCAAACCATGACAGTTTCAACTTTTGAAAACTTTGAATCCTATTTTTAATTTCAATCTTCAAACTGTCATAATTCAATCCTTTAAGATCTTCCCATCTATTTGAAATAATTATTCCCAAATATTTCAACTTATTCTTAATCTGAATGTTAATTAATCTCTTTATCTTCTTCTGATCCTCTTCACCCATATTACAAAGCATCATTTCCTATTTATCCCAATTTATTTTCAGTCCAGTGATATCTTCAAATTCCTTTAATTGAAGCCTAATTCTATCCATTACCTTATCAGGTTGTTTTACAATTATCAATGTGTCATCAGCTTACATGCTTACCTTATTTCCCATGATCACTTCAATTTTTTTATCATCTTTTATAGCTTTCGCTAATATTTCCATTGCCATAATGAACAAAATTTGGGACAATGGACAGCCCTGTCTCGTACCTGCCTCTAATTTTATCTCATCAGTAACCTCATCATTTACTATGACAGTGGCTAGTCCTTGCTGGTATAATTGATCAATTATCCTTCTAAATTTATCCCCAAATCCATACCATTTAATTATTTCCTTAATTGAAGTCCATTGCAAAGAGTCAAATGCCTTAAATATATCCAAAGATATTAATCCAACTTTTTCTTTTGTTTGACTCACGGTATCTATTAAATCTAAAACTCTTCTAGTCAAATCTGCCATATGACATCCTTTCAAAAAGCCCACTTGATCAACATTTATATAATTACCCATGAAATTGTTTAAACGATTAGCCAATATTGCTGTGAAGATCTTGGCATCCTGATTTATCAGTGAGATTGGTCTATAGGATTCTACTTTTTCTAAATCCTTTCTAGGTTTTGCAACAGTACAATTATGGTCCTATACCATGAAGTCGGAACTTGCCCACCATCTAATATGTAATTATACAATTTTACCAATTTTAGCACCACTATGTCCTTAAATTCCTTATAGCAATCAGCAGGGAGTCCATCTTCCCCCGGAGCTTTCCCCAACTTCAGGCCCGCAATTACCTCTTTTACTTCCTTTTCTGACACATGATCTTCCATTCTATCCTTGTGTTCCTGTTTTATTCCACTAACTATTTGATTCTCTATTTGCTTTTTGAGCTTCTCCACATCTATCTCTTTTCTTGCATATAAACCTTGATAAAATTCTTGCACAATTTTACATTTATCCTTAATCTTATTACATCTTAACCTTGCTTATTGATCAGGACTCCAATTTCCCTTTTTCCCCTCTTATCTTTTGCTGCTTTTGCAAGTAATTTTGAGTTTTTGTTACTGTATTCAAAATACTCTCTTTTTAAATACACCAAATCTCTTTTTACCTTTTCTATGTCTCTACCTACTGATTCAGCTTTCAATCTTTGTAAACTCATAAAGACTTTCTTGTATTTCGTCCTTGAGTCTTCCTCCTGTAGCTGTTTTATCTCATTTTCAATTTTGTCCTGTGCTATCTTGTACTTTTTATACCTATTACTTGCTTGCTTAATGCATTCCCCTCTAAAAACCGACTTCATGGCATCCCAGACCACATTGTAATTTACCTCACCGTTGTCATTCCATTGCCAATTTTCTTTCCAACTTTCCATAATTTGTTCTTTACACTAACAAATTAGTATCACATCTCCATCTCCTTCTCCTTCTATTTTCTCTCTGTAAATTCATTTCTAGCACTACCCTAGCATGGTCTGACTCCTTAAAAATTCCAATTTCAGTTTCTTCCAAACTTTTAACCATATTTTCCAAAACAAATATACAATCTTTTCTTGAATATGAATTATAAACATGTGAGAAATAAGAATATGCCCTTTCTGTTCCCTTAAATTATCTCCAGGAGTCTTTCAAACCCAAAGCAGCCATCCAATTATCCAAAACCCCTCCTCTAATACTTTTCCCACACCTCAATATGTTGGTACAATCCAAATTTGATCTCACTAAATTAAAGTCGCCGGCCACTATCATCCTTGCTGATTTATCTGATACCAGGATTTTATGCATTTTTTCTAAAAAAAATCAGCTTGATGCTCATTCGGGGCATATATGTTTACCAAAATTAGTTCATCATCATCTATTTTCCCTTTTATTATCAAATATCTACCCTCTGAATCCGAGATGCAATTAGTTATCTCAAACCCCAATCTAGTCGAAATCAAAGTTGCAACTCCCCTTGCTTTCGATGTACCATATGACATTTTATAATGTTGCATCCAGCCAAGAAAATTTTTATTTGTATCTTGAGATTTTTGATGAGTTTCCTGTATTTTGAATATTGTATTTTGTATTTGATTATGCTTTTATTGCATTGTGTTCTGATGTAATTTCTATATCTCTATTATTGTATACTTTTCTGCTGCTCTCTGCTTTCAGATAGCATGCACCTATGTAAACCGCTCTGAGTCACCTTCGGGCAGAGTGGAGCGGTATACAAAAATAAAGTGGAATGGAATGGAAGGAAGACTATATCTGGTCTATCCTTCCTCATTGCTGATTATATCCTCTTCCTCTTAACCACAGATCCTATAACTTTCACATTCCACGTTACAACTTTAATATTTCTCATAATTTAATTTGATAGCCACTTCTTCTACATCCGAGTTCTCCATTAGGCATGCTACCTACTATCCCACAATAATCAAAATAAAACTTAAAACTAAAAACACTCATATCTAACCTCCCCACTTTCTTCTTCTTCTTCCAAAAAGGAAAGGAAAAAAAGAGTTGCCTTCTTCTTCCCAAGAGGGGAGGGGGGAACGTGTAAGATGTGCGCAGCAATTAATGCTCAAGCGCACCTTCATATAAGAACATCATCATTCACTTCCCTTTCTTACCTTCATCTGACTCTTCCTCCAACACAATCAACGATAGATCAACTTCCGCCTCATCTGTTCATTCTCCTCCTGCAGCACCACCCACATCTTCTCTACCATAATCCCTTCTTATCCCTCCTATTGCCAGCAAATCTTTCTTTAACTCCAACCATTCATTTGAACCTGCCTTAACCAAGTCAAGTAAACACAAATATTCCAGTGCATCAGTCCTTACATCAATCACCTGCATTTTTCTATCATAGAAGAATCTTAGCTGTTGTGGAAATTGCCAATTATATCTTATTCCTTTTTTCATCAGAAATTTTGTTACAGGCTTCATCTTGTACCTCCAACCACGTTCCTTAATGGAAATATCATTATATACCTCCACATCACTTCCATCAATTTTCAGAACGCCAGAACCAGCTTGTTTTAGAAAAGCCATTACCTTCAACTTATCACCCCAATTTGCAAATTTAACCAAAACATTCCTTTGATCTGTCTTTCCCCTCCTGGGACCCACTCTATATGCACTTACAATGTCTTCATTAACAAAATCTTTCTCCATTTTCAAATTGTTTAGCCAATCAACAATTCTATCCCTTAACTGGTCTGGCATTCTTACCATCATATGGCAAATCACAATATTCTGTTTTCTCATCAGTTCTTCCATCACGTCTATCCTTTTTTTCCTGGTCTTCCACTTTCATAGTATTTTCCTTCACCTCCTCCTGTATCCCTTTCATTTCCCCCTTCATTGCTTTCATATCATTTTGCATCAACTTAACATTGCCCTCTACCTTGTGAAAAATTAAATCAACTTTTTTAGAGAAATCCAAAAACGTTGTAAACAATTTATCCTGTTTTCCCAAAATTTCATTCTTATCCTTTACCCTTGGTTCATCCATCCTTTCAAATTTCTGAAATAATTTCCCCAATCCAACCATTATTTGAGTCTGTTCATATGTTGGTTCAGGAGATGATGATGTTGATGGCGGGACATCTGTTACCACTGGCTTATCTTTCTTCCTAGGTTTCAGGACCGGCTCCTCCTCTTTTCCCTCCTTTCCCTTTGCTCTTGTGACCTTATCCATAGTAATATCAAATAAGAGTTTCAATGCTAGAATACCCTTGACTCTTGCACACCCTTCTCCTTGCAATTCCTCCAGCACTCCAAAACTCCAGGTCACCCTTCTTCAAATAAAATTGTGGAGCAACTCAGTCCCAAAACTGATTGCTTCTAATCTAATCATGAAAAATCACCACTTGTTGTAAATCCAATTGTTGTTTTGATATCCAAAGACCATCGATAAGAGAAAGAAAAAAGAGGAGCCAGGAGCAGGGATAATCCCAGAGCTTGTTTTGATTCAAAAAAGCCAACAAGTTCAACTAAGCACAGTGTACCCAGAGATATATCCAAGAAGGCAAATGAAGGGGTAGGAAAAACAAAACCTCTCAAAAAGCTTGCTGTGGTACAAAACCAATAATCCAAGAGACAGGAACTCAATCCACAAAAAGAAAAGGCACTCTTGTTGTAATCCAATTGTTATACTGTTGCAAATGTAATTCTGACAATTATGTATCCAAAGAGCCTACGTTGCAACAAGCTAATGAAAGGGATATAGTCCTTCAGAGAACAGACAGAGACCCAAACAGAAAAATTCCACCTCGGCTCCAATTCTATAATCCAGTAACAGGTAGTCCAAAAAAAGTAAAAAATTGCTGATGGGAGATGGAGGAAAGAAAAACACAAAACAAGGAAATTGTTGACCCAGTCAACAAAAAGCCATAATGTTTAGAGCCCATGGAGAAAAATAATGGCTCCACTGTGTGTTCCAGACGCGGCTGCATCTACTGGGTAACTCTTCTCCCTTCTCCTGGGGAATCCTATTATTAATCTTTATCCTTTTGTCTTACTCTTCCTTTCACTTCTTCCCTTTTAATTGAACACACTCTCTTATCAATCACAAGTCCTTCTCCCCGGTTTGCTCCAATTATTTCCTCCATTGTTACCCTTCTTCTTTAACCCTCTTTTAAAGTTTTGTTTCCTTCCTCTGCAGCTGCCATTAAGCCCCCCTTCTCTCCATTTTCCTTCTCCACTGATCTTTTTGAAACTTTTTTTTTAATCCAGCCACAATTGCTCTTCCCACTGTCACGGGTGCTTACTCACTCCAGCAACTGCTTCAGCCAAGGGAAAACTCGTAATTTAGTTTTCAGCAGTCTTTCTCGGCCTCCATTCTCGGCCTCCTCTTCAGTCCCATTCACCACTATCCAGCCAGGAGACGCTGTGGTTTTGCTGCTTGCCTCTCCAGCCAGAACCACTCCCGAACTCCGATCTCCACAACAAGAGTCACTGCCGCTCTTTGCAACAATTTTCTTACTTTCTATTCTTTTTTAGAAAGTTATTTTCTGCTGTTTTATCTCTTTGTACCACATTGTAGTGCACGAGCTCTTAATTTACGATGTTAGATCCTCGCCATCTTAAACCATGCCCCGACATTCCACTTTCTATCAAGCACAGCTCCATGCGGTTCAATTTCTGGGGACTAAAAACAGAAAGGTGGAACCCTGATCAATATATGTAGATTTTTTCCCTGTGAAGTCATTGACCTAAGCGAGCCTCCCAACTGTTGACATGTTCCCAGTGCATTGACATCTGCCAGTAAACACAATCATGTAGGGATGGCCTCTTTTTCCCCTCAACAGATTTAAATTAAATCAAGAATTAAAAAAAATGAAGTGAGGTTAAGATTCTGTTATATATGGTAGCAATATTTCCTACGTTATACCTCTGTGGTTGCTAAATAATTACCCAATAATTATTGTACTTTCAACATTTATTCTTCCTATAAATAGCCCCAAAATCATTTGTATTCTTTTGTCTGTCTAGTGAAGGGTCACATATTTGTATCAGTGTTTTTTGTTTTTGTTTTTTAACCAACACTACCATGACAGGACTAGCTCTTTTGCTATAAACAGAGATGAGCACTGAACCCTAGAGTCAGATATGACTGGCTTTCAAGCAAGGGTGTCCTTTATCATGAGTTTAGAATAACTGTGAGGATCTTTTGTTTCTAAAAGCCTCCAATGTAGATTGGAACCATTCCCCCCCTCAACATTGCCTTTGTTTACACCAGCAGTTCCCAACTGTTTACATGCCCCACAGGGGAGGGAGGTTTAATTTTTAAGGGGGGCAATTGGAAGCTTTTTTATACCAAGTTAATGTCCTTTTAGGCTTCTTCCACAAGAATAATAAGAATTTTATGTCACCTGGGGAGTGAGTGTCAGTTTTTTAAAGATGCTTAGGTGGGTCATTGCAAAAAAAAAGGTTGTGAACCAAGTCAAATCTGTTCAGCTACATATAATTGTGGCATCATTCCATTCATAGAATATCCCCATTTTATTGGGAAAGCTCACATGACTGTTTAATAAAAAAAAATCAGTGCAATAATGAAACAATAGGTAAAGGTAAAGGTAAAGGTCATCTTTGCTCGAAATCCAGTTGTATCTGACTCTAGGGTTCAGTTCTCATCTCTGTTTACAGCCAAAGAGCCAGTGTTGTCTGTGTCTGCAGAGGTTTTCATGTGTCAGACATGCCTTAACACTGGACTGCATGGAACACTGTTTACCTTTCCAACAAAGTGGTCCCTATTTATCTACTTGCAATTTCTTGCTTTCGATCTGCTAGGTTGGCAGGAGCTGGGACAGAAATGGGAGCTCATTCTGTCATGTAGTACTTAGGTCTCAAACTGCTGACCTGCTGACCTTCTAGTTGTGAAGATCAGATTCTTAACCACTTGAGCCACCACAGTCCCAATGAAACAATGGTTGATAGTATAAACTTTGGCAGTGATCAGAACTGAAAAAGAAAAGTCATGCTCTCTGTTTAGTTGTAGACTGATTTTCAGGAAGTATTTCTTTTGGACTGAACTCCACAGTGGGCCAAATAAAAGGAGAAAAAAATGCATAGCCCTAGTGTAGCCTAGTGTAGTGCATAATGGCCCTGTGTTTACATACATGAATTGTAATAGATGATTCAGACATTATTCCCAAATGTTTTTATGAAAATTGGCACTGATGAGAGAATGTGTCAATAGGCACTTCTTAACTCATATGGGTACAATACATTTTTCTGGCCAGATATGTGATACCTGAGGAATTTTAAAGAGAAGCAGAGACATGAAATGACATGCTGTTATGATTTGGCATCTCCTTCTCTGTTTCATTGCTAGGAACGACAGGAGCCTTTCAACAGAACAGTGTTCCTGCTATGATCATAGCAGCCAAGCTGATGCAGGTTGCAGAACATAAATATTCAGGTTGGAGAGAGTTCCATACATTATTTTATTTGTCCCACCTTCCCATTTGCTGGGCTGAAGCCCTGCTCTCTTCCCATTTTATGACAACTCAGAACAGGGCTGTTAAAATGACCCATAGTAGTGGTAGCTTGGCAAGGGTGCAAGAGAAACATCTGTTTGAATTTCTTTCTGATTCAGAGAAAGATTGAGAGAATTTATCATAATTATAGCCTGGCTGGATAGGTCAGTATCTTAGGACAGATGGTAGGAGTTGGATACCCCACTGTGCCTCCAGGAATAAGAACCAGCCTGAATAGCCAAGAGCTTTTTTATTATTATTATTTGGAGGAAAACTTTGCTCTTTAGAAGGTGTGATGTCTGTTACTTAATATTTGAATAAGTCAAGGAATAAATTTTAATTAATGAAAATGCATTTGTCTATAATATATCTAAATAAAGTAACCAGGAGATGGAATATAAGATCCTTAAAGGATCCTTACAATTTATGTGGAGTTTTATGTGTCTAGATCAGTGGTTCCCAACATTTTTTGGTCATGTCCCACCTAAGCTTAAGCTTCTGTAAAATCCTGATGTGCCACACACACCACACCCTGTGACATATGCCACATTTGCTGGCATATAAGACCCACTCCCCACTCCCCCTTAAAATACACTTGAAAATGGAGTGCACCTTGTACTGTATATAGTGGACTATAGTGGACTATTTTGGTAATAATGGGGTGTGTCTTATACTCCAATGCATTTTATACGCCAGCAAATATGGTAATTCTTATTATTTAAAAGTGAACTGCAAGTGGAGGAAGCCTAAAAGACCATTCACTGTTAATAACTCATTCTTGAATTGTCCCCTTGCCCCATGGAGCGTGTGTCCCATGTTGGAAACCATGGGTCTAGATTTTGCTACCTTTGGGATACAGGAAAGAAATAATGACTTTAGCTTATATTATTATAGGCAAATTGCTTTAGAGTGAGCTTCCCCTGTTGTTCATTTGTTTGAGAACAAAATAGGTCCTTGAATCTTATTTTTTCAAGTTCTAGATTGATACAACTCATTAAAGGAAAAAATGTAATATTGTAGCAATGCACTAAACAGTGTGTTGCCTGAAACTATTCTAACCACTTCACATGAAAAATAAACCAGATATTTATACGTTGTGGTTTTGCACCAAAAGTATTCAAAGTGAAGAACAGTTATATCAAATGCAAGTATTCAACCTTGTGATTTTCAAAGCCAACTGGAAATAAAGTCACTCCAACTCCCTACTGCATATTTGAAATGCTTCCAACAACCTAAGCCAGAATGGATCCATGTAACCATGTTTATTTGTAAGCTATAAAAATTATTCCCTGAATCGATTGTGTTCGAATGGTGAATAGTGAACATAGGTTAAAGCTTTGTTTTGTTTTCCCCTTTTTGCCAGTTGGGTAAACAACTTTTTGAGTTGAGGCGACTGAGTTCAGAAAAATTATGCCCCTGATTGTTTGGGAAATTAAACTGTGGAACTCTCATGTCTTTATTCTGAGATAATTCATCTCCATTATGGAGAGAATTAGTGTATAGATTTTTGACAAAATAGACCAGATATGAACTCTGACACTTTCATTTCCTCTCTTTATAGTGCTGGGGTCTGTGCTGATGTCATTGTAGAAACTAAGACAAAAAGGGTGAACCATTTGCCATCACAGCCTTACACTTAAGTGAGATGTTTGAAAACCCACAAAACAGAGAATTCTCAAAATGCTGTTTTCTGCGCTAGATCAGTCTTGCCTGGAATCTCACCAGTGTCGAGGTTCTTTGACATTCCTATCTGTTACGTACAATTTCTTCCCTGTTATCCTGATATTAAACTTTCATCCATTGACACTGGAAATGTGTGATTAAGCAACTTTTAAGATGTAAGTCTTTCTTTTATGAAATTATTGACCCTCAATCACATTTATTCAGTGAGGGATGGATTACAAGTTTGATTAATGATCTAGTAGGCATCAGATCCTTACTCTCTTAAAATTATTTCCAGTCCAAATCAGGAACCCTGACATATGGGGAGAAATGTTTTAAACCTCTTACTGTTGTGCCATTTTCACACAACCCTACAATTCTTTGTCTTGGTTTAAAAGCAAGGGGGCTTCCACTGATGTCACCAGAGATGGCCTTGTTTCTTTCTTCTTTCTATCAGAACATTGTGAGGTGAGCCACTCTTAGGCACTTATGCATGTCTTGCCCTCACTTTGGGGAGTTTTCAAATACCAATTCATTTCCAAACTATAATAAAATTAGAAGATAGGATATTTAATCTTAACCTTACCTTTCATGACACTTTACACCTGGAAACACTTCCCCACACATAATAATCTGAGGAAATTTATTGAGGGAGAAAATATGTGAGGAGTAGGAGCACAATACGGGGCTGAGGTGGCTTAGTGGTTAAGACGCTGAACTTGATGACTGGAAGGTTGACAGGTCGGCAGTTCAAGACTCGGGTGTTGCATGATGGAGTGTCCCAGCTCTGTCCCAGCTCCTGCCAACCTAGCAGTTCAAAAGCAATAAATTGCAAGTAAATAAATAGGTACCACTTTGGTGGGAAGGTAAACAGGGTTCTACGGACTCCAGTGTTTATTCTTGCCTGACACTTGTCAATGGAAACATCTGCAGGCATAGAATGCGCTGGCTTTTTGGCTATCAACAGAGATCATCACTGAATCCTAGAGTCAGATGCCACTGGCTTTCGAACAAGGGCAACCTTTACTTTTACTAGGAGCACAATGTAAAACTTCATTTAACAGGTAGATTTCCTTTTAAGGATTCTAAAAGATGAGATTAGTGTTGGTTGCATTCACTGATCTTTAAAAGCTGTTAACATTTCCAAGCTTTGCAGGATTTAGTTTTCTTTTAAAGTGTACCTGATAGCTGAACAAATACCTTGTGATAATTTCTTCTGTGTCCAAGGAGACGGTGGTTTATTATTGCTCTTACAGAAATTTTCCCTCCCTTTCTTTCTCTCTCAAATCTATCTATCTCTTTCTGGCTCTCCAACTGGAATTCTGGTAAACAGATGGCTTTCTCCCACTGCTAGCTCTCTGATTCATGTAACCTTGTTAATCTCTCATGTACTTTTAATCTAAAAGGTTTCAAATCTCTATGTAAATCCCCCAAGACAGTTTCCTAGGTGATTAATTTATTTTCCATCACCTGGGAATCCAATTTCTTGGAAAGATGAACTTGAAAATTGAGGATGGAAGAGTCAAAAAATGTTATTTCCCTGTTAATTCTCTGTTTGGAAAGTGAGCAATTTTTTAGTGATAGCTTCCCTTTTTGTTAATAGCTCCAGTTGCATATTAGAATATGGCCTAATCATTATGAAATGTGCACTGGTTTAGCCTGTTATCCCAGAGCTGATTCCATATCATATAAAACTGTATCATTTTAATGAGCCGTGATTTGCAATATACACCTGGAGATTTGCACATTTCAGGAGTGACACTCTTTTCCATTAAGGAATATATTATACTATAATCATACTGCATCCTTGCCACAGGTGTACAAATTAAGAAAGCCAAGTTGGTACACTACAAAATATGCTTTCTTACTTCCATGATTTATTCCTCAGAATTACATTTTTATTATTTCTAAATGACAGGAGACAGTAATTTCAATATAGTTATATATCTTTGTTAAACTCATTATGTTAAGATGAACTTGCTGAATACTTGAATTTTGGCTGCTTGTCTGGGGCTTTAACAGACTCAGTTCTGTATCTGGAGAGGCTCCATGCACAGGGGGCGGTGCCAGGATGGGCTGATCAGACCCTCCTGCCGCTTCCCCTTGCTGGGTTTCCTCCTCCACTTCTTCCTCAGACTCACATATTCCCAGAAGTTCCTGAAGGGTTAAGGGCTTTGACAATCTTTGTCCCGTCACGGGATGGAATAGGAACTTCCGGTGCTCATTCCTAGAAGATCACCCTGATGCTGGCACCTCCACTTCTATGGTAACCAGTGATGACTCCGAGTCATCCATTCTTATACCTGTAAGGAAACAAAACGTTGCAGGCTAATCTTACCCTCTTTTGAGAAGAGCTGAAAGTGCTGCTCTATTTGGCTTGACAAAGCCTCCTGGCTCTCAGATCCAAATCCGACCGCTCAGCCATCCATGGCTTGAACGCTCAACTGGGCGCTGGCTTACAGGAGGCATGTACCAATCCTTTAGGCTTCGATAATTTCCTTTATCCGCACACTCCCAGTGCAGCCTAAGGTCGCCTAAGGTACCGCTTCCCAATCGGCTTCAAAGAACTCCACCTGTCGCTTACAGGGAGTATGCGGTGGTTTAATATGTTGGTAGCATGTGGGGGCATAGAGCAAAGCTGAAGAAAATATCCCTTGACCCAGCTGTCCTTAACAACTACAGGCCGGTTTCCAACCTGCTCTTTCTGGGTAAGGTTTTGGAGAAGGCGGTGGCGCGCCAGCTGCAGAGTGTCCTGGAGGAAGCGGAATATTTAGACCCCTTTCAATCAGGATTCAGGCCCGGGTATGGTACGGAGACGGCATTGGTCGCACTGATGGATGATTTCTGGTGGGAGCGGGCCGGGGTTATCCATCCGTCCTTGCTCTTCTTGACCTCTCAGCGGCCTTCGATACCATCGACCACGGTATCCTTCTGGAACGGCTCAAAGGACTGGGGATCCTGGTTTTCACCGTGTTGTCCTGGTTTTCCTCTTTTCTGGAGGGCCGTACCCAGTCGGTGTGGTTAGAGAGTGAGAGGTCCAGCCCTAGGCTTCTCAAGTATGGGGTGCCTCAGGGTTCAGTGCTCTCTCTTCTCCTATTTAACATCTACATGAAGCCACTGGGTGAGATCATTCGTTCCCACGGGGTGCGGTACCATCAGTATGCGGATGACACTCAGTTGTACATCTCGGCCCATGGGGACCCCAGTGATGCTGTTGAAATCCTATCCGGATGCCTGGAGGCCATTGGGGTCTGGATGGGGGCCAATGGGCTTTGGCTGAATCCCAGCAAGACAGAGTGGCTGTGGATAAGGGGCCCTGTGTTATCCAGGGAGTTACCATCTTTGGTACTGGATAGGGCTGTTTTGCCCCAGACAGACCCAGTGCGCAACTTGGCGGTCCTTCTGAACTCACGGCTGTGGCCAGGAGGGCTTTTGCCCAACTTCGGGTGATTCGCCAGTTGCGCATGCTCCTGGACCGGGGCTCCTTGCTTATGGTCACACATGCTCTGGTCACTTCCCAACTAGATTATTGTAATGCGCTCTACATGGGGCTGCCCTTGCCGACCATTCGGAGGCTACAGCTGGTCCAGAATGCAGCAGCCCGGGTGGTGATGGGATGTGGGCGATATGCCCATGCCTCACCGCTACTTCGGGAGCTGCACTCATTACCAGTTTGTCTCCGGGTGCAATTCAAGGTGCTGGTTTTGACCTTTAAAGCCCTATATGGCAGTGGGCCAGGATACCTTAGAGACCGCATCATCCCAAGAGTGTCTGCCCATCCAACCAGAGCGGACCGGAGGGGCTCTCTAATAGTGCCATCAGCTAGGGGTGCACATCTATCCAGCACCCAAAGGAGGGCCTTCTCCGTGTCCGCACCAACTCTCTGGAACCTCCTGCCAACAGATCTAAGACTTCAAAGAGAATTGCTGCCCTTCAGGAAAGGATTGAAGACCTGGCTGGCAGGGCAGGTGTGGGGCCCGAATGGGAACACGGTCCCCGCCTGCTGGCTTATGTAAACAATTAAGAACTCTCTCTTCTTCTTCTTTTTGTAGTGCGTGGGATGGGTGGGTGGGATATGGGTCTTTTAAAGTGGGTGGGATGTGGGTCTTTTAAAGTGTTTTTATGTGTTTTTAGAACTTGTTGTAATGCCGCCCTGAGTCGGGTTCTGCCTGAGTGGGCGGCATATATAAATATGACTATTAAATTAAATATTTAATTAAATTAAAGCACTTAGAAATAGCCTGATAAATTGACATCCACTCTGTTGATGTTACTCACATAGTATCTGGAAAAGAACAAAGACAGGAACAAAAGACAAAGTACATAGCATAACATATTATAGACCACTGTTTAGAGTCCAGCTCAAGGAGACATTTCTGCCTTCAACCTGAGAGGACCGAATAACTAAGGGAAAGGGCTCTGCTTTTATACACAAAATGGAGCAGATTTCCCTCCCACCTTTCCATTCCTAGGATGATTCAATCTGCAGGTGTTTCAGAGTCACAGGGTTTTGGTTGTCAGGGGGGAGGCATCTTTTCCCTCGTGGGGTAGTCAGATGTCTCTGTCATCACTCTGCCACCTGACCTATTTGTCATCCTCCCTCGTGGGGTCTGCAGGTGTACATTCCTTTGAGGGAATGCAGCTGTGTTGATTCCATCAGAAAGGAATGTGTTTACAGCTCTATCTGCAGGTGCAGTATTGCTCATCAGAAAGGAATGTAGGAATGTGTTTACAAGTAGCTTCAGTAGCTAAGTGATAAGGTTGCCATGGATACTCAGGTTCATGACACTTGGTCTCTAAAAGCTTGACCCTCACTGCCCTATTGCATCTGCTCAATCCCATCTGAGAGCCCTGGGAAAGGCTCCAGAATTTCATAAATTCCACCTGGATTCCCTTAGCTATATAAGAACTAACCCTCCTTCCCATAAGCTTCCTTAGCAACTAAGGTCTGCAGACTTGCAGTTGTTTGGCTACTGGATCTCTTTCCTTGTTTCTCATACACCTTCTGGCTTGTTCCTGATTCTCACTTATGAAGAACTTTGCTGTTTTCTTGGTTTCTACAGACTGTTGTTGTGCCTTGGCTGGATCCTTACTCCTGAAGTTCCATCCTCATCTTTCTGCAGCCCCTGAGGGTATTTGGTCGTGTCTGTTCTCCCAGCCACTTCATATCTGGTTCATTTGGACTATGCTTTTGTCATCAGGACGAATCCTGAATCTCTGGCTTCACTGGGATGTGGACTCTGTTACCATTACTTTTTGGCCTGTACCTGGTTGCCTTGGGTCCTGTGTATATGTTGCCTGCCAGCTGCCTACACCCGGGATACTGATATGTGGACAGTTAAGTTCCTTTTTGTTCAGATAGGGGTCATGTCTGCAGGTCATGTTTCAGTGATGTTGGCAGTTAGGGAGTGATATGATACAGCACAAGGTCTCTGATGGGAAGCCAAAAAGATGCAGTGTGAGGGGGTAGGATTTGCTTCTTATCTCCTCTTACTTTTCATAAGTGAGTTTTTATCTCTTCTTGATTTTTATTAGGAATTGCTTTCACTACCCCTTTCCTATCACCCTCTCTGACTTCACAAGGAATCAGAATAGAAAATTGGGTAGTGGGCAATTCTCCATCATTCTGTCAGCTATATTATTGTGGACAATCATGAGAAATAAAGTGAGGGAGAGTGATCCAGCCCCTTTTTGCAGGTTTGCTGTAGTGATGTGTGTGTGTGTGTGTGTGTGTGTGTGTGTGTGTGTGTGAGAGAGAGAGAGAGAGAGAGAGAGAGAGAGAGAGAGATGTGCTATTGTTTCCACTCAAAATATGCTACTAATGAGCCTTCGAGACTCTAAGCTGAAGGTGTCCAAATTACAGCTTGTGGGCTGGATATGGCCTGTTATGTCACCCATGCAGCTCCCAAAAGTGGGCAGGGGATGTGCCCACCAATGTGCATGCAGGTCCAAAACCACTCCCGGAAGTGGTGCCGGATGCCCCCCGCATGCACAAATGCTTCTGTGCCACTCTGGGAACTGTATGGGGATCCCCGGACTACTTCCGGGAGTGGTGCAGACATGCACAAACATGCCCACTTCCAGGGGCATGGTCAGGCCTCCTCAGATATTCTAGGGGCCCCAGTGCAAAAAGTTTGGGTCCCCCTGCTCTAAGCCAATTAGGAGGATTGTGTTTTGCCTCCCACTCTGTGTCCCTCTTCTAAGAAGGTATTTGTGAACAAGCATATCAATAACTTAAGTGACTTGCATACAGGGAAGCCAGAGTCACAGGCTGAATTAATCTTGGCAAACTATGGGGGCATAGAGGAACTGAAAACTGTTTACAATTTAAATTGTAATTTAAATTGTAATATTGGTTATGAATCAACTCAAGCCAAATTGTTATGATTTGGGGTTCCAAGGTAGTCATACTGTATGTAAAGAATAGGAAATTAAGACCCATTTTTTTTTAAAAAAAAGTCTGCATGGTTGCACTGGCTTATTAAAGTGGAGATCATATTGTTAAAGGGGAGAAAATGTTTAATTTATATTACCTTCCTCCTCAAACTGAGATCCAAGGTATCTTTCAATATATATAGGTCATGTGCCTCCCAGTAGCCATGGGGGATAGGTTTCAAGGACTTCTGTGGATACTTAAAACCATGGATAAAAGTGAACCCTATTTTAACACATTTATCTGAGTTATAGAAGCAGAAAAAGGGCTTCAAATCTCTCTGTTGTTCTACTTGAGAGCTACCAAGTCTGTTTCCATTTCTTGCAAATGTTACACTGCAGACAGTGGCAAGCTCTGGTAATGCATGATAGATTTTTTAAATCAAATGTTTTAGATCCACAGATACCTGAAACCACAGATCCTGAGCCCATGGACATAGAGGTGGCTCGTGGTTAAAAACATTATAATACAGCAAACTAAACAGAAAGAAAGATTTTATTGTATTTTTAAAATATACAGTTTTAAATATTTTAAGATAATGACATTATTCTACTTAAGGAAAACAAATATATATAGTGCAATCCTTATTGTTGAGAAGCTGTTTATTGCCCAAGGCCTACATGGATAAAAAGGTTATGATTAGGAGGACTATCATTATTTTGCAGTTTATGCATTGTGTATAGGTTTGTGATGGCTTCTATAGTGATTAAGATTGATTGACATGTGGATGTATGCCTGGAATGACAGTTGACAAGTGTTAACAGATGTGCATGAGTGGAACTGTGAGCTAATTCATTACATGGTGCTTGGCTGGAGGGATTGTATTCTGTGTGTGTGCGCGTGCATGCATGCGTGTGTGTGAATGGATTAGAACAGGGGTGGCCAAGCTTTTTACATTGCCGTCCTGATCACGCCACCAGACATTGTCACAGGCTGGACCACACACCCCAGAAGTGGAAGTGGGTGCATTTACAGCTGATGTAAATGTGCCCTCTTCCACGTTTATGCCAGGCACAGGCGCATTTGCACAGTTGCTTTTTATAGATGACATAAATGCACTTGCTTCCATTTCTGGGTACAGCAGAAGTAGTGATGGGACAGATGGGATGGTGTTGGGGGCTGGGGCTGGCCCGCAGGTCATAGGTTGGGAACCCCTGGATTAGAATATTTCATGGAAGTTGTGGATTGTGTCAATGCAATTTGATCTGTGGCACAGCCACAAATCCCCTTCCTTTGTTCCCACTCTCTGCTAATCTTCAGCTCTCATTTTATGGTTCATTATAAAGTCAATGGGCTGTTGAAAGTGTAGCATGGCACTAGGAAAAGGAGATGATGTAGTGCTAAAACAGTATATCAATTTAGTGATAAGGTGATCAAGTGCCAAACTCAGTAGTTTGTTTAAAAACCATTAAAAACTGAAGTAACCAGGTGGAAAGATTGCAAGGCTTGGTGTTCCCATTGTCTAAATCATCACACATAGCTTAGTACATCATCAGAATACCAACCAGCTTTGTGTCACCACCCCACCATCACCCCATCTTTTGGAGAAACAAATAACTGATCATATGGAGGGAAGTCTTTCAAATTGTCCTTGCTTGGAAAAAGTAGAAGCCTGCAGTGGCAGATGAGGGGGAAAAAACCTGCATATCAGGAAGAGAAAGGGGCTGGACTGGTTTAAATTGGCTCTTGTGTCATGTGATCAGATTTTTAAAATGTGAATTCATTTGTTTTACACCAAGAGCAAATCCTCCAGTATTTCATCTGATAGTTGCAGAATTCATTGGATCAGAAAATGTAAACAACTCTATTGTGAGAAGAATTTGCAGACAAAAATACAATCTGTTCATCAGAGTCTGTGATGTGGGCAGCTGGCAGGTAACATGAACACCAGGACCCACGGCAACCAGATAATATGTGTCAAACAACAACCACTTTTCATATATCAGCTTTGATCCTTGGCATCTCTGTGGAAGAATACTCTGCTCCAGTAGGGAGCCCATTCACACACATGAAACAAGTCGATATTGCTGTTAATGAAACAATGTGTATGTTAGAGAGTTTCAGATGGTTTGGCCCAATAACTCCAGGATCAATCATTTATATTTAAAGTCTTTTATTTCCACTGCAATATGTAGATACCCAGTGTGATCTTTTTTTGTCCCAAGATCAAACTTTAAATTGCCAGAACTCTTGACTTTCACATTGGCCAAAAGTAAACCATTGTTACATGATCCCAGTAGTAATTGGCATACCAGCAAAAGAGCTGTATTTGTTCTCTCTCCACATACACACAGCATATTTTTGTCTTCCAGCAACCCACACTAGAGCATGTTGGTCTTGCATTTAGGGACTCTGACCCTCAGCCTATTCTCTCCTTTTAGGCCCTCAAGAATGTTTGTTCTTGGCACAAAGCACTTCCTGGATCTGAGTCAACAAACATGGGGCACATATCCATTCAGAGGATGTCAAGGAACATTATCTTTCTCAGTTCTCAGTATCTGGTGCCACTTCTTATCTAAGGTAGAACAATACTAACAAGAGGGTATATTTTCTCAATTGGTGAAGGTTTGAGGCATCCCATGACTATACACTGTCAGATGTAATATCACACTGCCCTGAACTACATATACCACAATGCTTTGCCTATATAACCCTACTCCTCCAACCCCTATTCCTCTGACCTCACCTAACCCTATTAAAGGACCCTTGCTTACCCGATGACCTCACTTCCATCCCTGACCCCTGAGACCACCACTGACCACCATGCGGGCAGTGGAAATAAAAGACTTTAAATATAAATGATTGATCCTGGAGTTATTGGGCCAAACCATCTGAAACTCTCTAACAAAATAGTAGCAGAGGTTTTGGTTTGCCCATAACTAACTCCAGAACAATCAAAAATGACCAAAGAAGGACCCGAAACTCCGGAACTGGCAACCGCATGACCCCAATCGGTAACGGAAGAGGTCAACCCCGACCGGACCATTGTAGAGATGGACCCAGATGGCCAGATGGAGGCCAGGACTGGAGGGGCACCCACCAAAGGGGACGACCAAGCTGAAATCCCGGTAACCAAAGTCCACAAGGCGATAGCGGGAAAAAGGACAATCTCCGTGACAGAGCTACTAGCCTTGATGAACAACGGAGGTGAACCAATGGTGCAGTAAGCTCTACCCCGGGATCCTCCATGTCAGGAATCCCAAGCACCACGCCGGGTTTGAATCTAGCCAAGATGGCCGAGCAATCACAAGCGCCAGCCCTAGATTCAAACACACAGGCGGGAAACCCCATCGAGCCAACAATGCCCAAAGATAACGCACACGCACCAGCCACGCAAAAAAAGAAAAAGCCCTGGGACCCCAGAGGGTGGACAGGCAGATCCTAGAAAAGTGGCCCATGCCGACCATCAGCCCCTAGGAGCCAGAAGGGGAGTGGGACCCCCCAAGCAGATGGCGAGCACCCGAGAGGGACGCTGCCGATGACCCAGCCGACCTTCCCCAAAGGACAGAGGCCCCCTTCACAGCAAGAGGCCGAAGGGGACACGACCTTTCCCCAGAAGCAAGCTACCACAGGCGAAAAGAGCAGGTCCCCAAAGCAGACCACCATGAACTTTTCCTAACTAAAAGCCGAAGGGGATGCAGCCCCTCCCCAGGGGCAAGCAACTGTGACCGAAGGGGACGCAACCACCAAGCAGAAACAGACCACCACGAGAGACCCAGTTGCGGACACAAAGGGTACAATCACTACAAAACCCACACCCGCGCAGAAAGGCCAGAGATGCGCGCCAAGGGAAAATGGAAGACGGAGACCTACCATGACCTGTCACCCATCCAGCTCGATCGCGGGGGGAGCTCAAGCAAGGAACCCAATCTCCAAGCAAGGCCATGGTCTGACGAAGCGGAGCCCCAGTGACATGGGACTCCTTCAACCTGGCAGAGATGACAGCCCCCTCGCGGCGACATCACGGGATCCTCCGGAGAAGAAAACAGCTCCAGCGATGAAGCTGCCCCCTCAGTGATGCTTTAGCCTGAAGAAGCAGGATCTCCAGAGCAGAGGTCTGCTCACCTCGGCAGCCGGCAAAGAATCAGTCTTGTGCAGGCACAGAATTGGCAAGAGAGCTCCTCCTCTGGTGAAGAGGAGGAACAACAGGTCACATGAGGTCGCTCAAAGGCCAGAGAGCAAGCAAGCTCCCCCTACAGGCAAGCTGAAAAAGAATGAGCAAGACCTTCAAATACAAAAGTCTGTGTCCCAATCCCTTACTGTCATTTTGAAGACAGCCCAGGACACCAGAACTACTCTAGCAACAGAAACAATGCCAGCCAGCAGAGCCAACTGCCAAGCAACTTCCCAATCCTTTGCCTGACCGGGAAGAATCTTATTGACTGGGCCCAACAATTTCAGGTAATTCTGATGAGGGAGGGGGCTTTGCATTTGATCCAAGACCCACCAAAGAGACCATGGACTCTGGAGGTGGACAGACTGCATCACAGGGTATTCTGTTTACATCTAAGCTCTATTGACACTGCAATGTATGGGAGTGTTCCAAACGGGCTAACTGTTTATGATGTCTGGGAGAGATTGTATGACATGTTTTATTGCAAAAACAGGAGAATGACCTGCTTGCTATTAAGAGAGTTGTTCGCATACAAAATTAAGGAGGGAACAACCATGAGTGAACACTTGATGAAGCTAAACAATATGAGGTCCAACCTCTTGAGAAGGGGGAAATCGTCACAGAACAGCATCTGATTAGCATTATCTACAACTCTCTTGATCCAAGCTGGGACTACTTCCTGACCCAATTAGACAACATGGGCAGTGACAATGCAACCTTAGAATACGTTACCTGGAAACTCATAGCTGAGAACAATCTCAGAAGGGACAGAGCCATCATGTGCAGGGAAGGCAGGCCACACAAGAAGGTTACTGAGCAGACAAGCTCAACCCCAGAGTGTTACACATGCGGATGCAGAAGACACATTAGAAAGGATTACCCAACGCACCACAAGGATAAGAGTGCTACTGAACACAACTCCCCACGTGATAGGGTGCACCACGAAGGTGCTCCAAGGCCAAGGCATGGGTCACATGATGAATACCAGCACAGGCACAGAGATGACAAGAATAGAGAAGACAGATGATGGAGATCGCCCAGCCCAGGAAGAGAGCCTAGGCCGCAGAGAGAACAAGAGAAACACAAATCAGACTCTGTAAACGTAGTCAAACATGGCAAAGGGGCCAGATGCCATAGGGCAGACAGACCCACAGTCGCTCACCTGCAATGCTGACTGATTGACTCTGGGGCCACTACCCACACATCATGCCACAAGGAGATATTTAGTTCCTTCAAAGAAGATTCCTTCAGAATCAAGGTTGCCAACCAGGAACACGCAAAAGTTGCTGGCAGAGGCAACATACTTATCCCTGGAATTGGACTGGCCAAAGACATCCTTTATGTCCCAGGAATTCCTTACAACGTCCTGGCCACTACCAGACTCACAGAGGACCCAAGCCTGAGAATAATCTTCGGAAATAAGAAGGCATCCATCGAAAGAAGGGGAGAAGAAATAGGGAGCGTGGAGTTCATAGGTGGCCTACCATACTTCATAGCCGAGGAAGCTGATGACAGGCAAGTCATGATAGGACTAATCAATAGCAGTGATGACAAAGCAACACAAGAGTGCACCACGGATGACTCCAAGGAACATGGAAATGAAGACCCAGAAGCGGAGAATGATATCCCCCACAGTTCCACGAAAAATGAAGGGGCCAATGAAATGAAACAAAGAACGCCAAGGATATCCATGGGAAAGCCAACACAAGATGAGTGTGCACACCTACTGCACAGAAAATTGGGACACATAGGTTTCCCAACAGTCAAGAGGATGCTGGAATGCTCAGAAGAGTTAAAGGTCAAGAGTTGTGAAAACTACCTGGAATGTTCCATATGCAACAGCTCTAAAGCAAAGGTTGAACCATGGCCGAAGGCATTCACCAAAAGGTCAGACCATCCATTCCAATTGGTCCATCTTGACCTGGTGGGACCACTCAAGAAGTCCCTAGGCCAGAAGAGATTTTTCCTGACAATAGTTGATGACTACAGCCGGTACGGCTTCGTGTACACCCTCAGAAGCAAGGATGAAACCTTCAGCAAATTCATGGAATTCTACAAGAGGGTACAAACACAATACAACACAAACATAAAGCAACTGATGATGGACAGAGGCTTGGAATTCCTGTCCAGAGAGTTCGAGGACTGGATAGTTGAGAAGGGGATGCTACACTACAAGACCGCACCATTCTCAGCCTTCCAGAATGGAGTCACCAAATGAAGGAACAGAGTGCTCCAGACCATGATCAGGTGCACAATAGAAGATGCAGGCCTGAGCTTCTCATACTGGGGGGAAGCACTACTATACTCCAACTACTTGCTGAACAGATTATGGTCCAGTGTCATTGGAAAGACACCCTATGAAGCCATGTACAACCGGAAACCCAAACTGGCCCACCTTCATGACTTCGGTGTGCTCGCAGACGTGCACATACTGAGGCAGCTGAGAAAGAAGGGGGACAAGATAACAAGAAGACTAAGGTTCCTAGGGTATGAACCAGGTTCAAAGGCATACTGATTCCTAGACCACAACCTGAAGGTGGTGGTTTCCAGATCGGCCATATTCTATGAACACGCAAACTGGAGCAAAATACACAAAAATGAAGTATTGACAAGCGACCCAGAATGAGAAGAAACCAGAACACCGCTGCCCGACATGAGGCCCAGCAGATCAGAAGACGCACCATGTGAAGAAGGTGAGGAACGGCAAACACGCCAAAGCACGTTAGGGATGCTGAATCGTCAAACCCTCCAGAGACAACAGAGGGCTGGAGGATTACATACTAGGCATAGACGCCTACCCCGAGGCTCCCACAAGTTATAACGACATAGTCAATCTGCCACCTGAAGAGCAGGACAAGTGGAGAGCAGCAATGGAAAAAGAGATGGAAAGTCTCAAGGCTCTTGATGTGTACACACCTACAAAGGTCCCCGAGGGACAGAAGACAGTGGGAACAAAATGGGTATTCAAGGTGAAACAGCTAGAGGATAAGCGAACAATTTACTTACAGTACTGTTCCCAAAATGTTGCTTTCAGATCGTCATTTGTGAGGATATGGGACCATGTTAAGATGTTAACATTAAAGGAATATATGTGATGCTCTGTACTCTTCACAGAGAGAAATAAGGGAAAACATCCCTCTTTCATTTTCCAAGACCCCCAGATTTCTGTCCAGCGTCAAAAGGAAAATAATGCAGTTTCCACGGACATATGAGGGCCATAGAATATCCATTCTGAATCTCTTCAGCAGTAGGAGCAATCCATAGATCTGAGTGGAGAATGCTAGTTTTGCTTTCATTTCTGTACCATAGCTTTCCCCACCATATTATACTTTAGGATGCAAACCTGTAAGCAATCAAGAGAAGACAGTGAGGCTTTCTTGTGTGTAAACATGTGTAGAATTGCACTGTCAGTCATATTGAATGACATTCAACAAGGAGGTAATGTGTTAGATGTTCCTTCAGACAGGGTGTTATTACTACAATTATGAAAGTACTTCATTGCAGACATTAGTTTTGACCCTTTCAGTTCATGAAAGCAATAATTTTTCAATGGAAACTGACAGCATGCCATCTGTGTATTACCTCTCTGCCTCTTCCATAAAAAATGATTAATGACTGAACTCAGACAAGAATCCTAGGTTGAGCAATCCAGGCTCTTACTTAAGCCTTTAGATACTACTCAATGCTGTAACATTCTGAATGCTAGAATTGAGGTACTATGTGTGCCTGCCCCTGCAAGGTGGGGGAAACTGGCTAGCAGTGCTGCACAGGGAGGGAGGGAGAGACAGGGTCTCTCAGAAATCTTTCGAATATTTAGTCAAAGAGCATGGTCGAGGGAGCTAGAGTTCATTTACCAGTTAGATGTAGTCTAAGTCCGAAGGGAGATCCAGAAGCATAGTCAAAAGTCCAAGCAGGGTCCAAAGTCCAACAGGGTAATAAGGCAGTCAAGGTTTAAAGGCAGGTAACAAAGTAGCAGCATGTCAGGTGGGAACAAAGTTGTTCTGATGGATTGGCAATTGTAATGAGCACCCTTAAGACCTCTAAGCTGGCAAGATTCTCTGCAAACGACCTCTGGCCGATTTTTGACACAGCTGGAGCTTGTTATGCAGGTGTTGTCAACAACATTCTGAGGTTGAAGGTTCAACCTCATCATTGTCATATGCTAACTCAGCAATTTCTGTGTCCAGATTTGACATTTCTCAATTGTGGTGAGGCAGATTTGCTCTAGAAATGGGCTCAAGCATTTGTTCCCAGCCGTCATCATCTGAATCTGAAGCCATAACAGGTACAGTCTTAGGACTCAGTCTTATTTCTCTGCGAAATCTATACATTAATAAAGTAAAAGGAATTTTTTTGATATTGCATTCTTTCTGGAGGAAAACCTGTGCATTTTTTATCCCATGTTATAAATGAAGCAGTCATGCTCTGCTTCACTCATGCAGCAAATCATAGTCACTCATCCAAGGGATCAATCTTTTCTATCAGTTCTTTATTTTTTTTTGTGTATTTAGAGGGCTGAAGATAAAGATTCTGTGTGAAAAAAGTCCTGTTTACAACCTGATACATTATAGCTCCAAAATTAAATTGTGGAGAACATGAAATTTTAGTCTATCAGCACACTTACTCAGCCCAGTCCTGTCATTAGGCAGAGTGAGACATTCATCTCAGGCAACAGATTGGGAATGCTTTAAGAGGGGAGAAGCACATTTGTTGTTTCATTTGTAACTATTGTATAATTATGATCCAGAGATTGAGTGGGACTTTCTACCTGATATGCCAAATTAACTTGATGACAGGCATGGGAATGTTAGATTTCCCTCCCCCCCCCCCAATTTGTTGCTCTATATCTTTAAAAAGCTCAATAAAGCTAACTAAAGACCAAGAATTGTATATTCTTTCTGTGATGGTGTCCTCGCTGTAATTCCCACTGCTGTGCTGCCCACATAGATATTTTAAAAGTTTCCTTTTTCATAATTCTGTGAGCAGTTCAGCCTCAGACATTGTGAATGACCCAAGCTCATTCAGGAAGTTTCCATGGCTGAACAGGAGTTTGAACCCAGATCTCTTGGGTACTAGTCAAGCACTTTAATCCCTACACAACACCAGGTTTCCTTTGGAATTCGCAGTCTGAAAAAGAAACTTTTCCCATTTCTAAAAAAAGATATTAAATCAAAACTTTTAAACAAACCTCCAACATCATGCAAAAATGTAGAAGCCCTCTGCATGCCCTATAAATGAGAATTAAAGGCTGTTTTGAAATGATGGTCAGATTTCCCATTTGAAATCTACTCTGCCCTTTGGACCGGGAGCCAATGTTGAATTGTCATTGCTGGCACTGCACATTAGGCAGAGAGATGAAGTAGCAAAATATTCAACACATGTATTCTTTTTTCTCCAAAGGCTGCCTTACTTAAAGAGAAACATTGATTTTTGACAAAAGATATATAGAAGGACAATCAATCAATGACAGCCTTGCGAACAAACTAACAGCAGAACTACCTCTGCTTTCCTCAGTTCTATTCCTTAAGGTCATGCATTTATTTTAGCAGGTTTTCTTTCTTGGATTGTTCCGAACTTTTCATAATCCAAACAGAATTCATTTCTCTTTTTTTCAATAAGAAGGTAAAGATTATGAATGGGAGAGGTAAAGGTTAGACTTATTTTTGTTTTATCAATGATATAAGTTCCCTGTGTCCCTCAGATTTCTGTACAGTAAATGCTTTGGAAAAGATGATCTAGAGTTTATACATTTATAAATGAGCCTAAGGTTCTAAAGAATTTTAACTGCAGCCTGCAATGATCCATTTTAATGTTTCCAACTGTGAAAGATGGTATGAAACTTACATTCAGAAGGTTTTAGTTAATCAGAACATATGTAACTTGCAAGAGAGGTTCTGAATGACGGTCCTTTCCTGATGAGACATGAACAAAAATGATCCTAACATTGTTATTCTTAACAGTGTTGGGTTTTCCCCCAGAATGATTATATAATATTGAAGTGTTAAAACTCTTTCAATTAGGGATGGGGCATTTGGGGGAAAAACACTCCCATTGCCATAATTTTGCTTAAAGTGTTCCCACCAAATTATGGGACTGTGCATTTGCTTTTACTGAAATCCCCATCTCTGCTTCCATCAGATACAGGAAGATGTTGCCTGGATCAATTATTTATATATGTATTTAGAACGTCAATATTGATGATAGTCTAAAACTGGTTGGAGAAATTGGTGGCTTCCATGTTCTCTATCCCAGCTTTATAGCGTGTGTGTGTATATATATATATATATATATATATATATATATATATATATATATATATATATATATATATATATATATGTATATATATGTATATATATGTATATATGTATGTATGTATTCATACAATGCAATCTCATCTAAGCTTAATATCAAAAAGAAAAATAACACAATGTCCATAGGAAACCAGATTTAGTCAGAAATAAATTTCTGTCCATAATGTTGGTCTTCTCTGGTGCCTTTCAATTACTGCCTATCAAACAGCATAACTGTTAGGATCTCTGAGACAAGGGAGGGATGCTCTTCGCATGCACACATCAAGCTGAATAGAAACTGCTTCCTTCTTCAACCACCTGGTTTTGCAAAGGGCCTAAACCTTGGGTTATCAATCTTTTCGAGCCATAGACCATTTATAGCTGTTGTAAATGCATCCACTTCCGGCAGTGGCAGCAGTGGTGATGATGATGACTTGGGCTACATGAAATGGTGCCATGGACTGTGGCTGGTCCACGGGTAGTAGGTTGGGAACCCCCGGCCTAAACAGTTGAATTCAACCACACAGGTCTTTCAAATCTCATTGGCCCTACACTTGTAGTTCTGATATTCATGAGCATGAGTTCTTACAGAATTCATTCTTGATTGCTTCAAGCAATAGTAACAGTTCAAGCATCATGTGAGGAATGTGCACTACTGTCCACTATCTGGTTTTTCCTGATTTTGGTTGTCTAGGATTGTACCTCTAGCAGAAAACATTATTTTCTTGCACAGCATAGAATGTCTATCTCTACTTAATATTGACAAACAAAACCCAGTTAATTAGCCTGTAGGTACCAAGTGCTGACACAAATCCATGTAACTGAAAATAAGGGCCCGGCTTTATTTCTGCATGGTTGGATGGATTGATAAAACACAATGTCTCAAAAATTTACAGATATGAATTTGCAGGTTTTCATGAAACCATCTGTGGGGTAGCATCTATTCTATGACATATAACACTTTGGATGTAATAGCAAGTTGTCTAAATGTGCCTTTCCATGCAATAACAATTGTGGAGAGTGGAAACTGAGAAAAGAGCAACACTGAACTGCTCCAAAGGCAGAAAGTAATATTTATTGTCAATATTTTTTAACTTGCTACTTTTACTAAATATGGAATTTCAATGTGAGGTACCAAGTTTCCGATTTGAATATATATTAAAAGACCTGAGTAGCCTGGAGCTATTCACAGGGATGATTCCAAAGATGCAGCACAGAGTTTTCATAAAGGTACCTTTTGATCAGTGGTTCCCAACATGGGGCCCACACTCTACAGGGACACATCAATCCCCATAAGCCTAAATCAGTACATTGGCTGATTAGTACTTTGGGGAATTGACTTAGGCTTCTGGGAATTGAAGTCCAAAAACCAAAGGTCGGGAAACACTGCTTTGGATGGTCAACTAAACTTAGGGAAATTGAAGAATGCTTGATTATCTAGAGCCAACAACATAGGCTATTGTAGAATTCTTTATAGGAACAATACACAAAAGGCTAATTAAGAGTGACTATGTAATTATCGTTTATCAGCTGAAGGGAATTCAGGGAGAATTCTAAATGCACTTGCAAGAACAAAGTGCTCATACAGTTTAGCCCAAAACAGTACTTTCTGGATTTCCATACAAATCGTATGGAGCTAGAGAAAATAAGCACTAAAGCCTTGGGGAATGAAAGAACAGGTATGAAAATTAAGGTTCCAAAACTTTTCTTTGAAAATGAACTCTATACTTATGTTCTAGTAAATAGAAAAGAATATCCTACAAAATAAAACAGGAAGAATAGAGAAATCTTGGGAATCATAACTATGGATCAAGATATAGTTTCTGAAAGCTATATCTTTTCCTTTCCTCTTCCATTTTTAGTATTCTAGGATGAAAATAAAATCTTTCAGATCATTTCTCCAAAGACAAAAAAAATCCCAACTCAAACTGAAAAGGTGCTTTTTCGTTACTTGGATACTGTTTCTCATAAAATGTGAACCATTCATGTGAGATCAGTGAAGAATTTTAATTGAAAGTAAAATGCATGTATTGCAGCATGCTTCTTCTCCCATATCTACCATGTCAAGTTTTTGGGTTTCTTTGCAATCCAAGTATAAACAGAAGATATCATTATATTGCACCTCTACAGTCAAATACTATTTCTATGATTGTCTCCAAATAACCTCAATCCAAAATGTAAATAAAACTTAGTGTATTCAAAATCACTGAGTTTTCCAATGGCCCTCCCTGCTGTATGTAAGGTAAGGTCATATCAGAAGGCAATCTTGCTGTTGGGTAGGGTAGACACATACCATCACCTCTTTTCTGATAATATCATTTTGTGAAACCAAAATTAACAAGAAATCTTGTTAGCAAATAGGGAAAGCTTGAACTATACTGCCAGCTTTCTTATTTTTCTTGGGCTTTGCTGCTGCTCAAATTCAGGCACACACTATGTTGACATGCACAGTACAAATAGATTGCATAAAAATAAAAATCAGCTAGCTGAATTTGCAAAATACAAAGAGCTCTCATGAGAGGGGCAATATTACTGTGTCTATTACAGACACAAGCAACAAATAAATGATGACCTATTTACAGCAGAGCCAGATGCATAGGATTGTAATTTATTTTAATCAAGGCAGTTGCTAATTATTAATGGCATTGCAAATCATCCTATTTGCTTCTACAATTTCCTGGGCATAATTTTTAATCTGGATTACAGTCACAAATTCCACTTTTCTGTATTCTACTTGTAAACTACACATTGCATGTTTTGTACCATCTATTTCTCTAAACTATCTCAAGTGGCCACTAAACATTTTTTTAGAAACTCGGGTACCATATCTATAAAAATAGTAATTCAGGAATTAGGGAGGCAGGGAGGCTGTAATGCAAGAGAGCAGCAACAGTGAAACCTCAATATCCTTCATCTCTGGTTTCTTTCATACCTATTGCATGCTAACTGGGGCTCATTTACTGATCTCATCACTTACCTAGGCAGGAGAGGGACACAGCATGTAAAACTCTCAAATACATAGTTGTATTGGGAAGGACATTGGGCTTAATATATACAGCTGGAGACATAGATCTTTCTCACAGTAGAAGACAGTCCTGTTGCCCCACCTTCCTCTGTTTTTGGTTTTGTTGCTCTCCATCTAGTGGAGGGTGAAAAAGAAGACTTTCCCTACCATTTGGTGCTTTCCTTGTGAGTTTGGAACCTTATTTTCTAAGGCCTCAATTCATAAAGAAAGCCCATGTGGGTAGTGGAGAATCTCCACATCACTCTCATTGCCCTTCGTGTAAGGGAAGGCAAAGAAATGGAAGTAGAAAAGTTGGGCATTATAGTTATTGCTTCTAGTGGTGAGCATACACAGATGGATAGTGAATGAATGGATAAGCCAGCTTGTTTGTTTTTGCAAATCCCAAATGGTAAATGAATGTGGCAAAGAGTAATTTTATTTTCATGCCAGCTAAGCTACAGAAGTTATACATACAAAATGGCCCCAGTCCTGTTTCTGTAACTTTGTGTGGCAATTCCACCCAGAATTAGAGCTGAAAGTGATCAGACCATGACAAAGGGGTGGCAATGACATCCTCCACCTTTAGATCATTACAGCATTAGCTCACATGGCTAAAATTTATTTTAAATTAACCACTACTTCCTATCCACCCACTTCTGGTTTTGAGGTTTTGTGGGTTTGCAGCTTGATTGCTGCGAGTAGGACAGTGATGATGAACCATATGGGCACATTTTACTTCCGCTTCCAGGAGTGACGAGGGCAGCATGGGCCGGATGAATCACAGAAAACCCATTTGTGTGGATTCACAGGGTGCTTGGGCTTCTGAGAATTGAAGTCCAAGAACATCTGGAGTGCCAAGGTTCACCATCACATGAATAGGATGTGGACTACTGCCACTGCTTTTTGGCAACTTAGGTCTCTCCCCCTTCAAATGTCCTGGGATTTCAAAGGACCACATAACATTATGCAAGGAGGATTTGGGCCAGTGATATCAACCAGAGGTCAGAAATGTGGAGTCTTCCAGATTTTGGGAGTGGGGAAAAGGCAGACTATTAAAATAAACACACAAATTCCTTTCACTGTTCTGACTCGATTAGTCCACCAACATTTGGAGAGCCACACTTTGCACACCTCTGATATACCCAATAAACAATGAGGTAGGGATAAAAATTGCAGCAATTGGTTCCATCCCTTTTCTTTGAATGCTTTGGAACATTTCAGGATGTTTTGATGTTCATCAGAATTATGTATGCCTTGGCTTTGTCCTGGGTGATTCATCATCTGAGACATGTTATATATCTGGGACTACTGTGCAAATCAGTCTACTTATACTAGAGAAGAATTGCTTGTAGTTGCTAGGGTTGCTACCTAGCATTTAGAGAGGGAGGCTAGAATGAATATGAGACTAGAGGAAGGGATATGGTTCTATGATTTGGCAAATTTGTAAGCAGATTCCAATGGTTACTATTTATTTATTTAAAACATTTATAGCCTGCCCTATATCACAGGATCTCAGAGCAGGTAGAATGCAGTACGGAACCATTTTAAAATGTGGATATTTAAAGCAAATTAAAATCAAATAGGAATAAATAAATAAAACATTAAACTCATTAAAAACATTGCACTAAAATCTATGTACAATCTTCAACACCCACAGGCTCCAATAAATATGTATATCTTGACTTAGTACTGAAAGTATGTCAATGTTGGTGGCCAATTGAGTCCCTAAAGAATGAAATTCCACAGTTGGTGTGTGTGTGTGTGTGGGGGGGGGGGGCTACAGCAGAAAAAGTGATTCTCTTTGTCTTTATATAAGGTGGGGGAACACAGAGGAAGGCTTTTCCAATAGATCTTAGTGATTGGGCAGTGGCTCAAGTCGCTAAGATGCTGACTGGGAAGCGGAAGGTCAGCAGTTCGATTCCCGAGTACTGCAGGACGGAAATAAGCTCACGTCTTCATCCCAGCTCCTGCCAACCTAGCAGTTCGAAAGCAAGAAATTGCAAGTAGATAAATAGGGACCACTTCGGTGGGAAGGTAACAGCGTTCCGTGCGCTCCGGTGTCTAGTCATGCCTGCCACGTGACCACGGAAACGTCTGCAGAAGCAGACAACGCTGGCTCTTCGGCTTAGAAACAGAGATGAGCACTGCACCCTAGAGTCGGATACGACTGGCTTTCGAGCAAGGGAAACCTTTACCTATATATAGAGAGGTTCTCATTTAAATATCCAAATAGCCTTCAAATATCATGCATTTCTAGCAGGGTTGGGGCCAAAGCTCAATAAACATCCTGTCAAATCTTGACATGCTGTGTCACATTTTTTCTCCAGAAAAGTAAGAGTGGATGGGTGGTATCTCATTAATCCTTTCTTTTCAAGCAATTGGCCTCAGAGTCCCCAATATACATAGAATTAATTAGAATACACAAAAGTGGCTTAACATTCATTTCCTATGGAGACACCCTGAGATTGTGCAGGTAGTCACATAGGTTAACTCTTCTCCCTAGAGACACAGTAGGAAATTAACTCTCAACCACTGGCTCCACAGCCAGATATTCAAACCATTGAGCTATCCTCAGCTAACATATATATATATAATAGTTTTAACAAGAAAATGTAGCATCAATTTTTGAGAAAGAGATTTGTGCTGTTATGGGTATGAGACTTAAATTGGGGCCAAGTACTGTTTTGTTGACAGATGTGGAAAATATGGATTTAAATAAGGATAAAAAAGAGCTATTGTTAATAATGTTGACAACGGGCAGACAGTGTATAGCCAGGAATTGGAAAAATGAAGCAACTCTGAAAATAGAAGAATGGTATAAGGAGATGTGGGATCTTGCATTGAACGATAAGCTAACATGGGAAATGAATAAGAAAAGGGGTATAGTTAAAGAAAACAGATTTTGGAAAATATGGCAACTGTTCCTGGATTACTCATTGAAGGAGGATGAAGGGATTAGACCAGTACCAGATCAAATGAGTTTCTGGGGTTAGAAAACAACTGTGACACTTCGTTTTCTCCAAGGCATTGTAAATAACACTGGGTGTATTATGTGAAAATTGTATTTTAATTATTGTATTTTTACTTTGACTTAATAGTTGTATCAAATTGATGGGCTTAAGAATAGAGTTTGAATATGTATATTAGGATAGTTATGAGTATTATAATGTATTATTATTTTTTGGAAATATAACTAAAGATGTACAGAAGAAAGAGGAAGGTAGTACATTATTAAGTCGTAGTTTAATTATATTCTTATGCTTTTTCCTTTTATTTTTTTTGTTATATATATTGTATTTGTAGGTGTGATGTTTGTATTTTCATTTATAGTTGTTGTTCTTTTTAAGTTGTATTATTGTTAAAAATTTAATTAAAAATTATTTTTAAAAAAGAAAAAAAAGAAAATGTAGCATCAATTTTAATGCCGCTTATATAATTCCCAGTAAATTTGTGGGTGTATCTAATCCTGAAACTAAACTGAAATTACAATACAGTTGTAGAGATCAAATAAGTCGATCCGGAAGGAAATCTACCCTGACTGCTCCTTGGAAGAACAAATATTGAAGATGAAGCTAAAGTACTTTGGACACCAAATGAGAAGAGAGGACTCACTCGAGAAGGCCTTGATGCTGGGAAAGTTTGAAGGCAAAGGAGAAGGGGGCGGCAGAGGATGAGATGGCTAGATGGCATTGTTGACACAATGGGCGTAGAGCTGAGCGGGCTTTGGAGGATGGTGGAGGATAGGGATGCCTGGCATGCAGTGGTCCATGGGGTTGCAAAGGGTTGGACTTGACTATGAAACTGAACAAAGTTTAAACCACTCTCTTTAAAAGTTTAAGGTAAAACAAGTACTGCCATTTGGTCCATCCTCTGTAGCATTATGGATTAAAACCTATTGCTTGGCTATTATAAGCCAAATTTTAACTTTCAGTCTGGTTATCCCTTGTAACCAAAGCACCTCTGCTACATTTCTCAGGTTGAGGGCTTGGAGAGTATGCACACATCCTAGGGCAAACCTTGGCACTCCAGGTGTTCTTGAACTTCAATTCCCAGAAGCCCTGATCAGCAGGAGTGCTCACTTCGGCTTCTGGTAATTGGAGTCCAAGAACACCTGGAGTGCCAAGGTTTGCCAACATGGCAAGGATGCTTTGGTTCTTCTTCTTCTGCCATATCTGAATATTGGCAATCATCACAGAGATCAGCCATGAAGACTGTCTTGAGAATATAATGCATTGGCATTTCATCTGCCTTCCACATCTCAGCATGACCCACCCATACCATTGATCCAGTTCTGTGCATCACTTTCTGGTCCTGAGGCCCTTTGACACACAAAATCCTCATCAGACCCAGACCAGTATTGTTGAAGCTGCTGCCCTCCATTAAAATGAATTCAAGTGGGATTTAATCCACTTGGGGATCATCACCCTTCCCTGTGGACTTTGGCACACAAAGCCGTTAGTCCTCAGGGTTATCAAGTTAGTTAACCACTGCCTGACACTCAGCATTGAGTTGCTGGCAGTATGGTCTACTCTATTACCATAGCAGGATAACCTGGCCAGACATAGAAATCTTTTGTTTACCAAGGAGGAATGGACCAAATTTGCAATTTGATAAACAACAGGATTTCAGTCAATTAATGATAGCCATGTTTCACATTGAATGTATTTGGCATCCTTTACTAAATTGTTTATTTTCTGTTTTATCCTCCCAAGTGCTACAAGAAAGTATTGGAATTAAGATGTTGCAATAGATGAATAAATCAATGGCTTTACCCAAGGAGCTGATTCTTTTGCAATTCTCTCAGGATGCATTTATTTTTAGTGATTTTGTGACTATCAAAAACAACTATACATGAATTCCATTTTACTTGAAGGATTGGTTGAATAAAGTATCAAGAATAGACACCTGGGAATTGTCGATCAAGCACTTTTAGAATTTTTTAATCTATTGCAATCTTCAGTTGTTTTACTGTTTCTCCTATAATCTTACTGCAGACACAATAGGGACCCTCCTATTTATTACAATAACAACAGACATCAAGGTAAAGGTCGCCCTTGCTCGAAAGCCAGTCATATCTGACTCTACGGTTCAGTGCTTATCTCTGTGTATAGCCAAAGAGTCAGCACTATCTCATCTGCAGACATCTCTGTGGTCATATGGCAGGCATGACAAGATGACAGAGTGCAGGGAATGCTATTACCTGTCTTGCCGAACCAGTACCTATTTATCTACTTTCAATTTCTTGCTATCAAATTGCTAGTTTGTCAGCAGGAGCTGGGACAGTGATGGAGTTGGGCAGCACTCCGGTATCAAAGTGCTGACCAGCCAACCTTCCAGTCATCAAATTCACCAGTCTTGACAGCTTTAAGAAGGGACTAGACAAGTTCATGGAGGATAAGGGTATAAATGGTTATGATTATGGATACCTAAGAACAATCTTGGTTTAGAGAGACTGTTAGGATATCTCCGAAAGCCATTTTCAGGGAATACTAGGCAAGTGAAGGCATTTTCTGGGAATACTCTGAGGTAAATGGTAGGCCACTGTGTGAGACAAAATGCTGGACTGGATGGGCCATGGCCTATTCTAGCAGGGCTGTTCTTATGTTCTTATGTACCATCTTTACAATTAAGCCACTGCAGAAATCAAGAGAGAAAAACAATTACTGTATTTTCTGGCGTATAAGACTACTTTTTAACCCCGAAAAATCTGTGCCAAAGTCGGGGGTCGTCTTATAGGACAGGTACTTAACTGCAGCTGACAAGTATATTCAAAACTCTATATTTTAACTGGAAAAGTTGGGAGTCGTCTTATACGCCCAGTCGTCTTATACGCCGGAAATTACGGTATCTTGTACAATCTCTTTGATGCCCAGGTCAGTTTGGATATAATCTATGCCTATGGCAAGTGTAGACAAAGATCAAAGAAGTTGACTGGTTTGCAGTATGTTATATTACTGAGAGCAATTTATTTTGTATGATAAGAGCTACTCTCATTATATGTTTCATCTGTTAATATAAGCATTTTTATTTCCTTACCTTGGATACCTTGGAGTCGTTATTCAGCAAGGGATCCACACATTGATAGCCATCTCCATGACGACATTCTGCACATGCAAATGGACTTGGGAAATCAAGCCCATCTGTGTGCAGTTTTTTTAGCCATTTGAATATCATGTCACCCACTGGCTAGATGGAACGTGATATGTGCCCTCCACTTTCACCTGGCCCAAGGGATCCAACGGAGGATGCTTTGGTGAGTTTTAGTCCTGGCCTAACATCATTGACATGTGAGGGGCAACACTGGCTAGTTTGAACACTCAAGCCCCCGCACCTTGACAAGGCTCTCGTCTAGTGGGAGTTTGATTTCCTAATAAGATATAATAATGCCCACAAATAAATAAAATATTTTGTTTTAAAACATACACATAGAAACAGGAATATTTTTACCTTATTTTGTAAAGACAGATCTGCATCTAAAACTCATGTTTTAGGCCCTTCTACTTTGTATTTATTTTTGTAACGTGTATGTCACATTCAAGAGTCGCTGTGGTGAAATGGACTTACGTCCATTTGGACTTATGTCCAATTGGACTTAGGAGATCTAGAATTGAATCCTAGCCAGGCCAAGGGAACTCACCAGGTGTGTGTGTGTGTGTGTGTGTAAGTTGAGTGTGGCAAGAAAAAACAGTCCTTAAATATTTCACATACCTTGAAAACTTAGGTAGAGATGCCAAAAGTTAGAAGACACACAACAATAACTATACCACTTTGATCAATTGAGCTGTGATTTCTATCCTGTAAAAGCATTCAGAAAAAGCAATACATTATATACACACAATATAAGATTATTATTTTTAAGAAAAAGGCAAACAAGCAAGCAGCAAAATGGATTAGAAACACTAGATGAATTAAGCAATCATATTTTTTCTATTGTTTTGGGATGTCAATCTAATTTTTTGAGGCAAAGCATGAGAATTATCTTATTTAAAGATGATGGAAGAAGGGTTCTAAATATTTTGCTGTGCAGTTAGGAAGTGAAACCTCTATCTATCTATCTGTTGTACAAAGCTACCAGCTAGGGTAACCCTTCAGAGGCTGAGGGAGAAGATGTTACACAGTGAAGAATCTGTGGGGTTGAGCTATTATCTTTCATTATCTACCGGGAAACAGAAAGCCTTCCTGTGTTTCCCCTTTAGGGTGTACTTAAAATTTAAGATTATTCAGCTCTCTGACTGATGTAGATGAACAAGACATGGTTCTTCACTCTCTGACAAAGTATTAAAAGAACAACAATCTCCACAGAGCCCAGGGCTATTCAGGCTTAATATCCAGTGACTGGTACAGCTATCAGCATGTTTAGTTTCTAACACAATTATGTTGCCAGTAGAAAGGAGACAGTATCACTATGAGGGCAGAAGTTGCCCTCTACCCACAAGAGAGATAAGCATATCTGCTTTGTTCTCCACACAGAGCTTTCATTAGTATACTGTATATACTTTACAGTAGTCCTCATCCTTCATATTTTCAAGTGTGGAAGCCATGTAAGAAGGAAAGCTTGAGTTGGTTGTCTAGGCCAGCATTTCCGAAACTGTGTTCTGCAGAACACTGGTGGACTTCAATTCCCAGAAACATTGGCTGATCAGTGCTTTGGGGAATTGACTTAGGCTTCTGGGAATTGAAGTCCAAAAACAAAAGTTTGGAAAATAGGATTGTAGGCAGTGACTGCACACTTATACTGCTTTGCTTCTGAAGTAAGACAAAATATGTTCACTGATGCTAGGGCTGTCTTTTTACTATGCATAACAGATTGGCAATCTGAATTATTTGGCAATCCTAAACTTTTCCTGGATGAATTTTCTGAGTGTGATCCTGGTGAGACTATCTATAAGGGAATATCAGAGACTAAACAAAACAAAAACACTCTAGCACTTTAAAGACTAACTGCTATATTTCTATAAGGGCTTCTCTAAGTGAGGTCCCGGGGTACAGATAATTTCTATGCATTTCAGTATAGTTTACTTGTTCTGCACCACAGTGCTATGGATGATCTTGACAATGTACAACAACTATCATCATCATTTAATTTATATCCCACTTTCCTTGCCCAATGGGTGACTCAAAGCGGCAGCGGCAGTCACAATACAGAAAAATTACAGAAAATACAATATATCACAGTGCAAAAACAAAAAATACAATAAAGAGCAGTTACATAATAAAACAATTCAATTCATAAAACCAGCAAAAAGTGCACTTCCATGGACCAATGGGTGGGTCCGGGTGGGGGGCGGGGAAGAGAGTCCTCGGGTGTGGCGGCAGCAGCGAGTGCACCTGGCTCCCATCTCTGGAGCGTTGGTGTGGCTCCAGAGAGTGCCCGAGAGTCCTCCGGTGCGGGGTCGGAATCAGCTTTTCTCCCCTCTGGCAGGCAAGGCTCGGAGGGGGCGGAGGCAGCCACGGGTGACGAGCGCACCTGGCTCCCATCTCTGGAGCTTTGGTATGGCTCCGGAGAGAGCCCGAGAGCCTCATATCACCAATTATGACAACAGCTATGGGGGAAAGTTAAGTTGCTACAATTTAAAAAGTACAATTTTAATTCTTTTCAATCATACCAAAATATTTTTGAAAATTAAAAAATTTAAGAGCAATGACTGGCAAATATGCTATTGATTTACATTGTAGACAAAGTTATTTTATATACTACAAATATATGAACAGTTAATATGTTACTTGGAAGGAGAGTGCTTTTCACTCTCCTTTGCAGGCTCACCCACCCAAATAAAGACTCAGACACCGGTATTGGATTAAAGGCATTGGGCCACTTTTATTGAATAATGCCCTAGTCCGAATTATCACTTTCAATTGGTGTATCATCCAATTGTAATTCTTTAAGGCAGGCAGGCCGCAGTAGCACTGGTAAGGTTCCACCCTAAATGCCAATGGAAATTGGCTACATGTATCAATTTGTATCAATTTGTTTGTTGACACAAACAAATTGTTGACCGGAGTCAATATACTATCTACTGACCCCACCCTATGACGTGTATCCATTCAAATATCAAGGTGATGCAGGCTGTGAAGCTCCTGACATCACCCCTTTCAAAGTTCGCCCTTGACCAGCCAAACCTGTTTCCCCTGTACCTATCTACGTGTTGGCCAGTCAATTGCGAACCTGCCGGATACCTATGTGTCATAAACCTTTGCCTTACCCAGTGCTACCTGCCAAAAGTGACCAAAGTCAACTTACCCCGTATCTCAAACACTAGCGACAGTGTGGGATGGGCGAAAAAGCCAAGAACCAAAGAGCCAATGCAGGTCCAAGCAAAAATTCCCACCCGGCCCCGAAGCGACCAGAAAAATCACACTGTCCACTAGGGAGGGGGTGGAGGGAAAAACTTCTCCGCTCCGTCGCTTCTAAAATGGCAGCCAGGCTGCCTCGTGGCCACCCCTTTTAAAGAGGGTGGCCACACCCCCTAACTAATCCGGATGTCTGAGTCCAGGTGGGTGGGGGCCCCACAAAGAGTGTGGCGGCCATTTTGGCGCCGCACTTGCATTGCTGGCGCACCCACCCAAATAAAGACTCAGACACCGGTATTGGATTAAAGGCATCGGGCCACTTTTATTGAATAATGCCCTAGTCCGAATTATCACTTTCAATTGGTGTATCATCCAATTGTAATTCTTTAAGGCAAGCAGGCCGCAGTAGCACTGGTAAGGTTCCACCCTAAATGCCAATGGAAATTGGCTACATGTATCAATTTGTATCAATTTGTTTGTTGACACAAACAAATTGTTGACCGGAATCAATATACTATCTACTGACCCCACCCTATGACGTGTATCCGTTGAAAAATCAAGGTGATGCAGGCTGTGAAGCTCCTGACATCACCCCTTTCATAGTTCGCCATTGATCGGCCAAACCTGTTTCCCCTGTACCTATCTACGTGTTGGCCAGTCAATTGCGAACCTGCCAGATACCTATGTGTCATAAACCTTTACCATACCCAGTGCTACCCACCACACAGGGAGGCGTCCATGATGACTCACTGCCCCCCCCCCAAGACCATCAGTTCGGTCACCAGGCCTGCTTGCACATCCTCCAGAAAAAGGTACATACCTCTGGCCAACAGGTGGACCCCATATCCTGCCTATAGGTCAAAATTTTTGCAAGCCTATCCTCGGATGTCTACTGGCTGTCCCAAGCCATTCTCAGCAAGGATCCGGGCAACAGCCCTGTCCACTGACCGCTGAGGATGGTCCAAACCACGGAGGACCATGTCTCCTCTTAAACGGTGTCTCGGCACGATGTTAGACCATAGTAACCGTGTGTACGGCCATAAATGATGTAAAAACGCCAGGTCACTGCACCTCGACATTTTAAGGAAAGGTCAGTGATCCGTGTGAGATCATCGCCACCGAGGTGCAGAATGAGAACTCAGGCGGTCCAGCATCCTTGATGGACATCAGGAATGGCAACAGTTCCCGCCCCTCCATGCTGTGCCAGTTGGGGTCCACACTCTGTCGCCGCAGCATATTCTGCTGCCCAGTGTACATAGCTGCGGCCCACCAGCCCCACTGCCACCGGTGTGTGGAGACACACAGGGTATGTAAAAGAGGAAAAGGAAGTAAGGACATAACTAGGTACTCATACAGTGAGGGGACGTAGATATAAGGAAAATACGCACAAACCCCCACGTGCCCAGACATATCCACCTCCGAGTACCCAAACGCAGCCGCGGTCAATGCAGCGCCTATCCTGAATGAATGGGTGCCATAACGGGCCCCACACTGTGAAGCGCGGTACCGGTCACCCTACAGAACTTAGGTTTTGTAAGGGGAGACCCATCCTGGTGGCAGAAAAAAACAGGGCAGGGCGCACAGCAGGCACTGTCAAAACTGTATGTAGGGCACCAACCGGACAGATGTCAGCAAATGTACATCATAGCAGTCTACACCACTGCCTACTCCATGCTGATCGGCCTTTGAGGAACAAATCCTCAACTGAGCCCTCTCCTGGTTGATAGAAACATCTTCGAGTTCCAGTGCCCTACAAAATTGTCCCCCTTTGACCATAGGACCAGCTCGCTGAGTCGCCGAGCTCCAGAAAAAAGCTACAGCGGTAGCTGCATGAAAAGAGACTCCTCCTATGCCAACTTCGTGCAAGGTGGGTCAAAATATCTGTGAGAATAGGGTGACATGTGTCCGGGTGGCGGCTACATACACGTGTCCACCCGTCGAATACATGGCATATACAGAAGACCCTCGCATAGTCAGGAAAGCCCCATGCCCTGCCCATGAATATCAAGGCATAAAGCCTGGTGGCTATGGTGCGTGAAGCCAACCCCAGATCATAAGGGCAGACGATACATTGTAAAACCTTGGCAACCAATTTCGGCCACATTTTGGGCAATTGCCTTTGCCCACAAAAGGCTCTAAAGTGAAGGAGTGGATGCTGATGTGCCGTGCGCGTATGAGTTGCCAAGGCATGCCACTCGCCCGGTTCATGTCTCCTTGCCAATTTACCATATCTCAGCCAGGAGTGGAGAGGGTAGTTCCCAAGCGTCTGGAGCACAGTCACGGAACCGGAAGATCTGCAGGCGGGATAAAGCATCAGCAATATCGTTATTAATGCTTGGCACATGTTTAGCCCTAAGGAGTGCCTTAAAGCGCATGGACCCAAGAAAAATAGGCGAGCTAAGGCCATGACTCCGGTGGATTTAGACGTTTGGGCACTGACAATGTGCATACTGCAGCATTGCCACACCAACAGTGAGGCACAGAATTAAGCCACCTGTCCCCCCAGAGCCTAAAGGGTACCCAGAATTGAGGAAAAAAATTCAGAAACGTAAGATCCTGTAAGCGATCCGTGCCCTGACATCCCTGGGGCCAATGACCATAGTCACGCTGTCCTTAAATAAATCGCCCCACCCCAGGGAGCCGGAGGCATCCGACTGTAGTTGGAACTGGGGCTGACCAGAAGCTCAGACCTCCAAAAGGAGACAGCATGAAAGTCCTGCGGAATGTGAGCCAAACTAACAGGTCCGCTCGTAAACCCCTAATCAGCCGTACCCTGCAGTGTCATTTATCGAGACCCGCCATAGTGTGTCTGAGACACTAGGCGAAAGCACTGCCTGGTGTTACCACTCTGCAGGTGAAGTTGATGCGGCCATGCATCACCTGCGACTCTTGGAGAGGCACCTTCCACTTGGCAACAGTGCCACATTGCAGCAGGGGCCGCTCCCCTTGACCGACAATTCGGTCACCTGGCCCTCTTGCACGTTATTCAAAATAGAGGTGCATCCACTTGTTGACCGGTGAACCCCATCTCAAGAATACAGGCCATAGTCCTGTAACCCTACCCCCAGCCGACAAATGGCTGTTCCCAAGCCATTCTAGATAAGGAACCAGGCAACAGCCCTGTTAACTGACCGTCGGGCAAGGTCCGACCGCTGGGTCAAAGTCTCACCTATGATATTGCCTCGGCATGATGTATGACCATAGCAATCGTGTAGACGGCCATAAATGGCCAAGAAATGCCAGGTCACTGCACTTGGAAGTCTATAAGTCCGGGCCAGCAATCCGTGCAAGATCACCGCCTCCGAGGTGCAGAATTAAAACATGTGGCAGCCCAGAATCCCCAATGGACATCAGGCACGTCAACAGTTCCCGCCACCTATATGCCGTGCACACCATACCACTGCATACGCGCAGGTACGCGTAGCCCGAGATGGGGTCCCCATTTTGACAAAGCAGCATACTGTTCTGCCCCAGTGCACAGAATTGTGGCCCACAGGCCACACTACTACCAGTGTGGGGAAACACACAGGGTCTGTAAAATCAGGAGGGAGAATAGAGGGCAGAACGAGGCACTCATTCAGTGAAGGGACGGACAGACAGAAAAATTGGGCAAATCCCCACCTGCCCATGCAACATATGTCAGGCTCCAGGCACCCAAATGCAGCTGCAGTTGATGCGGCGCCTAACCGGAAGGAATGGATACCAATTCTAGTTCAGTAAGGGTAGACCCGGCTTGGTAGCAAACAACAGGCCAGGGCGTGAACCACGCACTGCCACAAACACCTGTGGGGAAGCAACCGGACATATGGCAGCACCAGGCTTGTACCCTCTTCTGGCTGATCAGCCCTTGAGGAGCGAAGCCTCCACAGAGCCCACTCCTAATCAAGCAACACATAATCTATTTCGAGTGTCCTGCAAAACATGTCCCCTGTTGAAGATGGCAGCAGCTAACTTAATCTGAGAGCTCCAGATCAAGGGACAAATGTGGTTGCCCGAAGGTAGGCCCTCCACACGGAGCATAAGCGCTGCCAAGTAGGAGTCATATATATTAACTACAAGTGCTAGCAGGGCTCATCGCTGGCATCTCAGGGTGAAGGGCCGCCCTAATCCTAAAGTCTTGACCTAGGCTAACCATGACGGGCCAGGGAAAACCACCACAGCCCGGTAATCATTGTCCAAGCACTGGACCATTGGGATGGCCAAATCAGGACGGGCCCTTATATATCCTGCCATGGATGCCCAATAGGCCGGTAACCAATTGGCCCCATAGGGAGGCAGCTTGTGGCGACAGGGCAACTCCTTGTCCCTGTCGTCCTGCCCTTCAATACCCTCATCAGTGTGTTCACGTTGCAAGAGGGGGAAAATGTGAACATATTCACCAAGCCACATAGTCTAGCTAATAGACTGGGACAAATGGTCACCCAGGGGTATAGAGTAACCGGCCATTGGCAGAACCACCGTTGGCAAGGATTGGAGTGGGTAAACACATAATCGGCCCTTTGGGCCCAGAGAAATTAAGGAAAAGCATAGGGGCGGTCACCCCAGTAAGAACCAGAGTGTAATTGGCCTGTTGGGACCATAGCCACTATACCCCCCCAGCGTTATGAGCTAGTGTCACAGGTGTGCTAATTTTACTAGGATACTCACTCGGTGCACCCCCACGAGCCGCCCCCACTGGGGTTCCGGCCCGTGGTGGGCATCGGAGTTCGCGATGTCCCTCTAGCTCCGTGTTCCCGTGCGTCCAGGCCGAATGGGGAGCCGCGAGGAGCCAGCCTGCGCTGGCCTGATGGCCTCCGGCAGCTCAACCCTGTTGGTGGCCCGCTGCACAGCCATGGCCGGTTTGTGGGCCGGAACTGCCAACTTGGCGTGCCCACCATCCGAAGGTGGTGGAGCAATGACCAGTGATGCCTCCAGTGCCGAATTGCAGGCAGGGGAGCATCCACAGCATTCAACCCTCCAGGATAAGGTGTGCCGGATGGGCCGGATGGCCCTCACCGGGTAATTGATATGGGATAAACCCATGTGGTAATCCCTGGCCAGAATAGGGATATGCCCAGTAATCTGGCCCATGAGGAGGAATGACGGCGGGGCGGAAACCTGCACTGTGCCCCAGAGGGCCGCTATGCCCAAGCCGGGCAAAGAAGCAGCGGGGGTAATAACCCCAGTGGAGCAGGCCTGTGCCGCCCCCCCCCCCCCCGCCCGAGCCCTCAGCCTGGGCTCAGTGGTGGCAGTGTGTCCTAGAACCCCACCACCCTCCTGTGGGGATGCCGTCCAAGCCCTCCGGCCCGGTGGCACTCCCGAAAAAGTAGAGGGGGTGGGCTGATCCCCCCAAGGTGCAACCAAGGGGGTCAGTTGAAGTCAAGTATCCCGTCCTGCAGTACTCCGGAATCGAACTGCTGACCTTCTGGCTCCCCGTCAGCCTCTTAGCCACCTGAGCCACTGCAGTCCGAGGAAACCTCCGATCAAGGAGAGTTAAAAGGGAGAGACCCATAAATATTTCTCCCCACGGAGATCCTTAGTAAAATGAGAAAGATTCAAGCAAAATCGAGCCTCCTGAAAAGAGGCGAGTGGGGAGGCGACGGAGCAGCCCGCTTCTAAAATGGCAGCCAGGCTGCCTCGTGGCCACCCCTTTTAAAGAGGATGGCCATGCCCCCCTAACTGACCTGGATGTCTGAGTCCGGGTGGGTGGGGGCCCCGCAAAGAGCGCGGCGGCCATTTTTGCGCCATGCTTGCATTCTTGCTTTGACTCCATTCTAAGTGATGAACATCTAAGGCAGGGGTTTGCAACCTATGGCTTGTAAGCCAGACCCAGCACATGGTGCCATTTCATGTGGCCCTCCACCCTCACTCCCACTACCACTGCCACCAGAAGCAGCAGAAATGGCAAAAACAGCTGCAAATGTGCTGTCGGGAAGCAAAACAAAATCCACAATTTCAAGCGAAACCCAGACAAGCTGATTGTTCAGGTAAGTAAATCAAAAGCCCTTCTGTGAGAGAGTGTGTGTGTATGTTGCTACAAGTGTGTTTGTGGGATAGCAATTGCCAAACATTGAAAGAGTACAATCTCATTCTCAGAAAGGGAGGATCATCTTTTCCTCCTCAGTGAGAGTTCTCCGTGTGAGCTTTGATTCCCAAGAAATCTCATGAGAAATCACGTGCAATTTATAAAATATTTTGAGGTCATACTTTCATTAATGAAGGTGGAAATCAATGAATAAATTCTATTTAATGTATTAAAATTTCATGAATTAGTCTGAAAGGATACAAATCTAATAAAGGTTTTTTTTTCATTTTCTCCTCATTTATTATAACTTTATTGCCATAAAATGAGGCAAAGAAATGAATTAACAAAATGTACAGTGCCATTCCAATTAGAGGTGATCATACCTTACGCAGCAAATTGTTAGGAAATATAGTTACCGTATCTATTTCTTTGCCCCATAATACAAGATTCCATTCTGGGGGAGAGGGCTGACCTGGCATGCATCACTGAGACCTGGCTGAGACCAAAGGATGGGGTTCCTCTTCCAGAAATGTGCCCGGCCGGGTTCAGTATCATACCTGTCAACCTTCCCGGACTGGCCGGGATTTTCTGTTTTTCTGCGCCAATTTGCGCCAATTCCCACCCGCAGCTGCCAAAACCCCGGAATTGGCAGCGGCGGGGGGGGGGGGGAGAGGTACTGTGCTTCCCTTCTGCGCAGATCGCCTTCTACGCATGCGTAGAAGACTTTTACGCATGCATAGAAGGCGATCTGCGCAGAAGGGGATTGTAGAAGCCTTCTACGCATTCTATGCAAGCGTAGAAGGGTTCTACGCAAGCATAAAAGCCTTCTACGCATGCATAGAAGGTGATCTGCGCAAATCTGTTCTGCGCAGGTCACGTAGAAGGCAACCTGCACAGAACCATTCTGCGCAGGTCCCGTATTTTCTGGAGCCGCGGTTGACAGGTATGTTCAGTATCTGGCACCCGCCTAGGGATGGGGGTAAGGGCAGTGGCATCACCATCATAGCCAGGGAGTCACTGGGAGTCGCCAGGGCTACCACTCCACAAATTCTGGGCTGTGAGGCCCTCTTCCTTTGGTTGGGCGCTAATGGTCAGTTGGGGGTCTTACTCCTGTCCCTGCCCCCTTGCAGAGTAAGGGAGTCCCTGCCTGAGCTCCTCGAGGCCATCTCAGTGTTGGCATTGGAGTTCCCTAGGCTGATGGTTCTGGGGGACTTCAATTTGCCTTCGCTGGGGATTGGCTCCCAGGGTGCACAGGAGTTCATGGCTTCCATGGCAGCTATGGACCTGACTCAAGTAATTCAGGGCCCGACCAGGGGCGGTGTCCATACACCAGATCTAGTTTTTTTTTGTCGGAGCAGTGGCAGAGTGATCTGAGATTACAGAAATTAGACCACAATCTGGTGGCTCTAGACTTCCTGGGGGTGAAGCTTCATCATAGGGAGGCAGGGCCTATTAAAATGGCCTGCCCCCAGTGACTAATGGATCTGGATGGATTCCAGAGGGAACTGGGGAACTTTTCTCTGGATTGGTGACACAATTCATCTGAGGCACTTGTTGACCTATGGCATAGGGTGACGGCAGCCTTGGATGAAATTGTGCCTCTACAGCCTCTCCAAGCCCAAGGGGCACGGTCATCTCCGTGGTTCACAGAAGAACTGTGTGAGCTCAAATGGGCAAATAGTGCTGCTGGGTGAAGACCCAGAATGACTCCAACTGGACACTAGCTAGAGCCGCTTTTAGGGCCTACCTAGTGCAATGAGGGTGGTGAGACAACAATACTTCACCACACATTGCCTCCGCTGATAATCGCCCAGCCACCCTGTTCCAGGTGACCAGGTATAATCCTGGCGTGGATGGGGACGGTCCGCAGGAAGCTGGAGCACAGTCTTGCCATATCATCTGGGTCCAGTTTGATCCAGTTGGCCCTGATGAAGTGGACAGGCTCCTTGCAGCTGTTCATGCCATCACATGTCTATTGGATCCCTGTCCCTCTTGGTTGGTGAAAGCCTCCAAGGTGATGACAGGTGGCTGGGTCGGGGCAATAATCAATGCATCTCTGCAGGAGGGGATGTTTCCTGCACCTCTAAAACATGCTTTGGTGCACCCCCTCCTGAAAAAACCATCCCTTGACCCAGCTGTCCTAGCCAACTACAGGCCTGTATCCAACCTCCCCTTTTTGGAGAAGGTATTGAAGAAGGCAGTGGCACATCAAGTGCAGGGAATACTGGATGAAGCAGATTATCTGGACCCCTTCCAGTCTGGATTCACGCCCGGAAATGTTACTGAGATGGCATTGGTCGCGCTGATGGATAATCTCTGGTGGGAGCGGGATGGTGGTCATCCATCCATTCTTGCTTTTCTTGACCTCTTGGCGGCCTTCGATACCGTCAACCACGGTATCCTTCTGGAACGGTTCTGAGGATTGGGGATCCAGGGTATGCTGTGGTCCTGGTTTTCCTCATTTCTGAAAGGCTGGATCCAGTCGGTGTGGCTGGAGAGTGAGAGGTCCAGCCCTAGGCTCTCCAATATGGAGTGCCTCAGAGCTTGGTGCTCTCTCCTCTCCTTTTAAACATCGACATGAAGCCATTGGGTGAGATCATCTGTTCCCACGGGGTGCGGTACCATCAGTATGCGGATGACACTCAGCTGTACATCTTGGCATGTGGTGATCCCAGCGATTCTGTCCTATGTGGGTGTCTGGAGGCTGTGGGGGTCTGGATGGGGGCCAATGGGCTACAACTGAATCCCAGCAAGACTGAATGGCTATGGATTGGGGGTCCGGTGCTATCCTGGGAACTATCACCTTTGGTTTTGGATGGGGCAGTCTTGCCGCAGACAAACTGGTGCACGACTTGGGGGTCTCCTGGACTCACGGTTTCTGCTTGAAGAACAGGTGGCAGCCGTGGCCAGGAGGGGTTTTGCACAACTACGGTTAATCCGCCAGTTGCGCCCGATCCTGGACAGGGATTCCCTGCTCATGGTCACTCACGCTCTGGTCACCTCCAGACTAGATTATTGTAATGCACTCTATATGGGGCTGCCCTTGATGACCATTCGGAGGCTGCAGCTGGTCCAAAATGCAGCTGCCCTGGTGGTCATGGGGTGTGGATGCTATGCCTGCACCTCACCACTACTCAGGGAGCTGCACTGGTTACCAATTTGCCTCCGGGTACAATTCACGGTGCTGGTTTTGACCTTTAAAGCCCTATATGGTAGTGGACCAGGATACCTAACAGACTGCATCACTCTAAGGATGTCTGTCCATCCAACCAGAGCGGACCGGAGGGGCTCTCTGATTGTACCATCTGCTAGGGGGGCTTGCCTCTCTATCACAAGGAAGAGGGCCTTCTCCGTGTCCACCCCAGCTCTCTGGAACCTCCTACCAACAGAGCTACATCTCCGGACAGAATTGCTGCCCTTCAGAAAATAACTCAAAACCTGGTTGGCTGGCCAAGTATGGGGTGCAGGTGGAAGGGTGACCTCCATTGGGTGGCTGGTTTAGTGAAGCCTCCCCCTTCAATACCTTTGGTCCCTGCACCCTTTTCCAGAGGGTGGGTGGTCTTAATTCAGTCTTTTAACTATGTTGTTTTTATATATGATTGTAAACCCCCCTGAGTCGGTCTCGGCCGAGTGGGTGGAGAAGAAATTGAACAAATAAATAAAAAATAAATACTAAGTATTTTGTCTAGGAATTGGACAACTCTTTGTGAAATTTTGGGCAGAGAATCTCTTAATAAGTATTGGTAAGAAGGCTCAGCCTTTGTTGGGAACTTATCCCTTAAAGGGTTTGAAAGAAATTATTACCAAAGAGACTCATATAAGTGACAATCCAATATAATGTGTTTCATTGAATCAAGAGATCTTTACATAGCATTTACACATCATGTTCCAATTCTTATGAGTACCTCTAGGTTGAACTAATATGTATACCACTGTTTGGGCTTGGGAATTTGTATGTAATGCAGAATTAATTTTATTGAAGGAATAATATTTAATTTTTTTTTCAGAAATATATGAGAAGAAATCTTCTAGTTTTGAATCCTAGATATATTACAAAGGGGAACACTTGTGGTTTGCTGTAGGCATTTTTTAGTCACAATTTTTGTTCTGTTCAAGAAATAAACTGTGAAAAAAGAATCACAAAAGGAGAGGACATTCACTAGAAACTAGATGAAGCTTTCCTACTGAAATATTCTACAGAGAGCACAAACTACTTACTCAAGGCTGTTGAAATAATGAGACAGAATCACAAAGCTAGGCATGGAATGTTTGGATTTTCTTTTAGACTAAAACCCATATTCTACATTCTAGGAGTTCTGCCTGACAGATCCACACAACAGGCACCTAAATGTATGGGGGAAAGGCCTACCTATGCTGAAGGGAAGCTACCTCACTGCTAGCAAAGAACTTACTTTCTGCACAGAAATGTAGGGTGGAACTTAGTCTAGGTCATGAAGCCTTCTGTCTCCCAGGCTAGATTAGCCAGTGGGTATGAGAGGTGGGAGCACTCATGTCCCACACCCGCTCACATAACCATGGCCTTTTCTCTGGGGGAGCCATACTTAGGTGTCTTCAACCAATGGCCTGTCAGTTGGAACCCCCAAAATGGAGAATTGTGGGATTTCGTAGTTTAAAAAAGTCAATATTTCATGCCTAAATTTGTAACCATTTTTAATAGCCTTCAACACTGAGTAATCTGTATTTCCCCTATAGAAGAAAATCAGTAGGAAGACTTGGGTACACAGAAAGAGCCTCCTCAAAGATTGTGGATACTTTTTACATTTTTGAACCACAATTGGATATACCTGTGGCAATGGCAAGAAGAAGTAGAAGGAAGAGGCAGTGGGCACGGGGAGGGGTGTGGGTGGGGGCATGGGGATGTGGGTGGTAGCGATGGTGGGGGCAACAGTGGGGGCAGCGGCAGTGGGGGGAGCGGCGGCGGTGGCTGGGGTGGCAGCGGCAGCGGCTTCTTCTTCATGGCCTCTAGTGCACTTCCTTTCCTTTTGCTTTCCACAGTGTTTTTGTGAAACAGAACAAAACATGATCCTATGCAATTCACAAACTTTATTAATATCAAGGGGGAAAGGATTTCATCTCTGCACTTCACTCTCTACTAAAACACATTGGAAGTCACATAGCAAGGGAAAGATATAGCTTGGTGTTTTGTTTTGTTTTTGCTTCAGATGTAATGTCTACTAGGAAATTACTTCATATACAGTATCTAGTAAAATACAAAAAGAGGCCTATGCACAGAAGGGGTGGGGTGGGGAAAAAAGTGGAAAGCAAGCTGATTGATTTTAAAGGAAAATACATTGCTTGCCCATGGCAGTGGCTCTAAAAATATTTAAAACATTCTGGATGATTTCAATGAAGATGAAATGGTAACAGAGCCTGATTAAAACCTTACAGGCTTTGTAGTGATACTAATTAGATTAGGGTCTTCCAGCCACGGTACAGCAACTACTCAATCAATTTCATCTTAAGATTCTGGCTGCAATTAGAATTACTCTTCCAACAAATCTGGAAGATAGTTTTGCTTCTATAAAGCAAAAGCCTGGAAAGGTATATAGGAGATATGCAGTACACAGAAAGTGATAGACCTACTAATTAATTAGATTCAGAACTGTTTTCCGGGTGACATTTCTCTCAAACAAAGTAAAGTGTTACTGTTATTCCCTTTTACTCAGACAACACACTTGTGTCGATATAACTTAGAGGTGTATTAGGTTTTCATTTTTACAGTATTTTAATTTGCTTTTGGTTTGCTTTGCTGCCAGAGCAGGCTGATATGACTCATGTTCAATTTTTGGTCTGCTAAAACCCAGATCTTTTCCATATGTACTACTGCCAATCTATGTGTTACCAATCTTACCCTATGCATATAGAAGCGAGGAAAAGGTTTGGTGTTTTTTTTTGGGGGGGGGGGCACACTTGCCACAGGCCACCCAGGCCCAGTTCACAGCTGATGGAAAGTTATGGAGAGGATGAGGCTGCCAGGGCACAAACCTTCCAAAACATGCTGACACAGCTGGAGCTAATTAACGAGAAACATCTGGATGGAGCCATTTGGACAGAGATAAAATAGCAGGCAGATGAAGGAAAAAGGGTTGCCAACACAGGCTGTTGGAGGGCAATTAGTCTAGGAAGATGCTATATTCCTTGCAGCAGTGAAGAATGCTGGACATGCTCTTCCCATCCCACTAGCAGCTACCAGAAGGTGAATATTTTACCCCAGCTTGCCTCCTTTCACACCCCCCCCAACACACACACTCTGTATAAGTCCTCCTTGCAATGGGCTGCCCTGGCTTAAGTCTTGCCCTCTCCACCTGCTTCACAGAACCTGGTCTTGGGGGAAATCCAGTGAACATAACCGAAACTCCAAAGTGGGAAAAGGCACTGAAGGGGCAAGTGACGGTAAAACTCAATTCCCTGGTAAACTGGGAGGAAAGGTTCTGGGGAAAGCTGCTGTACCTTTAATAAAACCTTTCACATGCAAGAAAAGTAACACAGAACCAATGGAGTTTGTCTCATGGGTCACTGGACACAACATCACCCTAGACCAGTGATGGCCAACTTTGGCACTCTAGGTGTTCTTGGACTTCAATTCCCAGAAGACCAAGTCAGTACATCTCCTGATCAAGGCTTCTGGTAATCAAAGTCCAAGAACAGCTGGAGTGCCAATGTTCACCACTGCAGCGAGGCCAGACATTTGTGTACTATATATAATTTAAATGCAAAGCTTTAGAATTTTTTGCCCCATGGAAACTATAACTATGCATAAAGAGCCCTTTGAAAGTCTTCATCCTATTTATGGGAAGAGAAATGTGAGGGATTTATTTATTTATAAAGGAAAAAACAATTCTCCAACACTGCTTTTTATATAGAGAAGGTGTTTATAAACTAGCAATAGTTATAACACAACTTTGTTCCTCTCCCCACAAAGGATCTTTGGTTTTTGTACTGCACTGCAGTATCCATTTATTGAAAATAGACAAAATTCTCATGGGAGAAATTTTCAGCACTGTACTTCCTGAATCTCATTTGGGTTTGTTATGCCACAGGGTCATTTTTAATCACAATTCTGTCTTCTAAGATGTTAGCCACCTTTCTCAGTTTGATGTCTCACATTTGATGAGCACCCTCTCTACTCCATCATCCTATTCATTTATAAAAATGTTTAACAATGGCAGGCTCAGGACAGAATGTTGTGGCATACCAATATTTACTCTTTTTTAAAGAAAGAATGATGTGGAAGTATTGTTGACCAGTCTTTGCAAATGTTCCACCCATCAGTTACAAAACCCATCTAACAATAACATATTCTAGCCCATATTTCCCAGTTTGGCCATATGAGTGTCAAGGGGGAAATGGTTTAAAATCTTGCTGAAATCAAGACACAATGTGTCCACAACATTCCTTTAATCTACCAAGATTGTAACATCATCATCATCATCATCATCATCATCATCATCATCATCATCATCATCATCATCATCATCATTATTATTATTATTATTATTATTATTATTATTATTATTATTATTATTATTATTATTATTATTATTATTATTATTATTATTATTATTATTATTATTATTATTATTATTATTATTTAAAAGGAGGTAGGATTACCATCGTCCACTATTACTCTTGCCTCAGGTATCTCCAAGTTCTCCCCTGAACTTCCAATGCCGGAAGGCTCAACTTTGGAACTTCTGAGACTCCAAGTAACTAGCAGCTGGTATGTTGTCTTGCAAATTACTTTACAGCTACCTGGGAACCCCAGGTAAAATATGGAAAGAATGAATAAGTGCTAGCATATGGCATAAACTTAGTTTACTCCTATTCTTACCCCTTTTCCAATAAACAGACGTTATATTGCCTATATATATATATATATATATATATAACCCCATCTTTCTTCTACTGCAACTTCCATCCCAGTGCAGTGTATTTTATTGCTGTTTTCCCCTTCCCCCTTTTCCTCTTTTGGAAACAAACAAACAAACAAATAAGATGTCTGAGGCCACCAGACCCATGTCCGTCTCCCAGGCTATACAAGCCAGTGGGCATGAGAGGTGGGAGCACTCATGCCCCACACCCGCTCACATAAACATGTTTTGAGCATCTTTCTAAAGCTACAACTGCTGACAAACAGAAAGAAATAGGATCTTTGCTGTTCTAATACAACAGCCTCTAGGCCTAGGATATTCTATACTGAATAACTTGTGACGTCATTTCATTACAAAGATTAGTCTTGAATGACTTGGCTTTGAAGAACACATTGCTTTTAGCATTTGTTCATTAACTCGCATGAAGAGTGAGTACAGTTGTAGATTTAACAGCTGGTGCCTCTATCCACAACCAAGTTAGTGACTCATCTTACTCAACGGTCATCTCTTCCTCTCAGCATCATGTGCTTGGAGTGTGGCAAAGAACTGGTTTTTTTTTAAAGTAAAAAAGATACAAGCCAACTTTCAAACAACTCAATAAGCCCCAAGGCAACAGATATACTGTATTTTCTGGCGTATAAGTCTACTTTTTAACCCCGAAAAATCTGTGCCAAAGTCGGGGGTCGTCTTATAGGACAGGTACTTAACTGCAGCTTGTTTCCACTTGCTTCATATGTCCTGCGCATATGGTGGGGGGTGCCGCGGCCGAGTCCCTGCTCTGTATGGGGAGTATGAAGCAAGGGGAAGCAAGCTGCACACATCTTCCTGTACCTCGAGGAGGAGAATGTGAGCGTGGATTGGCTCTCCACCAGAACCTGCCCATTCGACTCGGAGGGCTGCGCGTCTTCGGGTAGAGTGTGGGTTTATTTTTATTTGGTGTGCATTGGAAGAGAGGTAGTCTTATACGGCAAGTATATTCCAAACTCTATATTTTAACAGGAAAAGTTGGGGGTCGTCTTATACGCCCAGTCGTCTTATACGCCGGAAAATACGGTAACTTTAATCACCTCTCTCAATTCCACTAGTTCATGCAATAACAACCATGTTTACTCAATAAATTGCAAGTAGATAAATAGGAACTACATGAGTGGGAAGGTAAACAGCATTCTGTGCACCCTGGTGCTGATGCATGGCTGCCACATGTCCACATAAATGTCTGGAGACCCAGACAGCACTGGCTTTTTGGCTACTAACAGAAATAAGCACTGAACCTTAGAGTCGGATAAGAATGGCTTTTGAGCATGGGTGACATTTACCTTATTCTACTTATGAGTTCCTGTTTGCTAACACACAGGGACTATTGAGCTATAGACCTAGAAACTGATAAAAAAGGAGCTGCTTTTTATGACCCATCTGTCCTATTCATATGAAAAATAACAAGTCTCAAAAAGTTCTTTTTTAAATGTCTTACTCATATCCATATTGTTCATCCTGAATATGGATGTTTGCTTTTTTCCACCTTTCTAGAATTAGATCCCATTTTTAGATTCTTCTAGCATTACATATAGTTAAAATGGCGATCTTCTTCAGATGTTTCTATTCATAAGCTTCTCATTACAAAATCGGTACAGCATTTATATATGGTTGAAGTCACAATAAGTGACTAGTAAAGGTAAAGGTCTCCCTTGCTTGAAAGCCAGTAGTATCCAACTGTAAGGTGTGGTGCTCATCTCTGTTTATAGCAAAAAAAAAAAAAAAAAAACCAAAAACCAGCACTATCTTCAGACATTTCTGTGATCATGTGGCAGGCATGACTAGATGCTGGAGCACACGGAATGCTATTACCTTCCCTGCCAAAGCTGTAACTATTTATCTACTTGCAATTTCCTGCTAGATTGGCAGGAGCTGCGGCAGAGGTGGGAGTTCACTCCATCGTGCAGTACCTGGGTCTCAAACTGCTGACCTGCCAACCTTCCGGTTGTCAAGTTCAACATTTTAACTACTAAGCCACTGCAGTCCCAAGTGTAGACCCATATTAAATTGAGTCAACTAACATGTTTTTGGCAAAATGATGGTTGAATAACAGAAATGCAGCTGTGTCATTGTATTCCAGGATATTGCATTGTTGTTTTTATGTGCATTCCAAAATGTATTTCCTTACTGGCACCTAATAGACAGTTGTCAGGATTTTCTATGAGAGAGGTGTCAACACTTTTTATTAAATTCACTGTCACTTCAAGCTTGAGTAGCCAAACTGACTGCATATATTACATTTTAACTGCTCTCCAAATAAGAACTAGTTGCCCTGCTTTTTTTACAGCAATTAACCCATGAAGAGGTTCCATATTCACAAGGAAAAAGGAAAAAAAAAAGAGAGAGGAGAAGGGGACTATTAGTATTCTGAAAAATACATGGTGATCTTAACCATAGAATTTGTTAACCATAATAATCTTTACCTTGTTTGGATTGTTCTGTTTGATACCATTGTTTTGTGGGTTGCCTATGTCACTGGTGTGAGCAGCCCAGTGTTGTGCTTGCACCTATTGAGGCAGAGCATTAAACAAACAAACAAACAAATGAAGAATTTAGAGAAAACAGAGCATGAGACCACTGCAGTCTCTTCATACTCTGCAGCAGAAGAGGGCACTTGGTAGAGATAGGTAAGCTTCACATGACCATATCTGAACCTTGGACAGCTACAACTATGACACCTGATCCATTTTTTTCTTACTTGTCTTCTTCTTCTTCTTCTCTACTTCCTCTTTTAACCCTTCAGGAAATACAAGGTTCTTGTTCTGGTGCTTTTAGCAGCCTTCAAAAGCATTATTTGGTGTTCTTGTAATGTTTTCTTGATGTTATCCCTCCACCTTCCCCTAGACCTGCCTTGTAGTCTTTGTTCCATTCCAACCACTTTGTGTCTGTACCTTGCAGAAGTATGTCACACTTTTATTTCCTGCACACATCTGCTAGTAGAACACTCTTATTGCTCAAAAGTCCCTCAGTATTCATTGAGATCAATGTTAAGGTTGATCTTGACAAAGACCTTTCTGGTGGGTTCATTCTTCAGTTCCTTTTGTTCAATCTGTTGTTAGAAAGATTAGCTGGCAAGGATGACCCCCAGGGTATGCACGATCATATTCACAATCTTCGAGGAGGCTCTTTTTATGTAGCCCTGGGGGTGAGGTTGGTGTGGGGAGAAGGAGCATGGTGAATTTAGAGTCCTGAGTCATATTTGGCCTTTGGTCTCTATAATACTCGTCATCATATTCTAGCACATTTCATTCACCAAACTACATTATCTGATACAGTTTTATTATGATTATCAATACTGTTGTTCTTTCTCATCTTTGTAGCTTTATTGAGGAAAAGAAAGGCACAGGGACACAGAGCTCAATGTATGTTTTATTCCTTTTCATATTAATGAAAAACTTCCCAAGGTAGATTTAAAAAGAAACTCCACTTAGCAGGAACGCTCAATACTATTAGATTTGATTTAATTTGTTGTTATTACTTGTAAACAACCCACCTCTAACTTATGGCAACTTTGTGATCGAGTGAGCTAAAAATGCCCTATCCTCAACAGCTTAATTCAGCTCATGAAAACTCAAGGTTATAGCTTCCTTTATAGAATCAATCCATTTTGGATTTGGTCTTCCTCTTTTCCTGCTGCCTTCATATTTCTCAAGGGATGCTGCCTTTCTTTAAAGACTTCCCTTCTCATAATGTTTCCAAAGTAGCGTAATTTTTGTCATTTTTGCTTCCACAGTTAGTTTAGGCTTGATTTGCTCCAAGACATATTTGTTCATCATTCTTGCAGTCCAAAGTATCCCCATAGTTCTCATTTAGCACCATATTTTAAATAAATCAAATTTCCCTGTAAACTTTTTTCACTGATCAGCTTTTACCCATACACAGTAATTGGAAATACTGTGGTTGATCTTGGTTTTAGTCTTCGGTGCCTCTTCCTTGCACTGGATAATCTTTTATAATTCCTTCATTGCTAGCTTTCTGAGTTTCAGTCTACTTCTGATTTCTTGGCTGCAGTCTCCATTTGCTTTGAAGTGGAACCAGTGCTAAACACATATTTAAAACTCTAGTCCAGAAAAAAATACAGGTTAAACCAATCACAACAGTTGGATGAAGTAATTTTTCTAAGAGCCATAGAGAACCAGTGGAATTTTTAAGAATATGCATTTGAAAATGCTAGGCAAAAGGTCACTCCAAAGCCAGAAGGCCACTAATAAAGTTTTTTTTTCTTTTGGGCCTGCCAACTTGATTGGTCTTACTGTTGTACGTGAGAGAGAGGCTAGCTAATATTAATTTGATTTCTAGGTACCAAACTCTTTTCAGTTTCACTGGGACAAAAACATTGAAAAAGTGGGTAGATCAGAACATGCTGATGACATTACATCACTTGCCTCTGGCTGACTTCTCCTAGATGTCTTCTTCTAGTAGTTTCATGCAGAAGCTGGAAAGCATGAAAGATGGTAAAGAATATTGTGGCACACGAGGCAGAGCTTAAACCTGTTTTCACAACTGGATCATCTGATACAATTGCTTTGCAGGCTCTGATCAGTCTTCAGAAGAGCCAAAAACAAAGTGGAGAATGGGAGGAACCAGGGAAGAATGGAGTTACTCATGACTCAAACCTTTATCAGCCCAGACTCATAGCCATTTTGCTGGCACCAAGTTTGGCTAGGCTCATAGTAATCAAAAATGATTTCCAGCATTCTTAGGGTGCAATGATTCAGTATTGGCTCAGCTGTGTTTATGTTACTTTGGCTAGACATCTTGACTAGTTAAGATGGTCCCCCAAATTTTGCTTCCATTTTTAAAGAACTCAAAACAATTCACAATTTTTTTCAAATTTGGAATGAAGAGAATATGAGGGTTTTCGTTTTTTAAAAAATAAGAGTGAAAGAAAGGAAAAAAGATAGATTTTTCTATTCCTAGATAAAACTATACAGTAAAACCCCGACTTACACATGCCTCGAGTTACATAAAATTTGACTTATATAATGATTTTGTGCTACAACCATGTCCCAATTTACACAATTTCCTATGGGTTTGCTTCGAGTTACATAAAGATTCTTTTTCCTATGGGTTTGCTTCGAGTTACATAAAAATTCGATTTCAGCAAAAGCCTATGAAACAAACTTTTTTTCATAAGTAGGTGTTTTACTGTATTCTGCAAAACTGACATTTTCAATTGGTAGTGAAAGGCAGGTACTCAGATAACTGTAACAGAAGTTACAGAGAGATACAGGTGAAACTTGGAAAATTAGAATATCATGCAAACGTTCATTCATTTCACTTAAAAGGTGAGACAAATATATGAGATAGACTTACTACATGTAAAGCAAAATATGTCATGCCTTAATTGGTTATAATTGTGATGATCATGGCGTACAGCGTACATGAGATTATGTGATGATTTGTTTTACCTTTTAAGTTGCATCACTGGACTGAATGAACATTTGAATGATATTCTAATTTTCTGAGTTTCACCTGTAGTATGTAGATCTTTTTACATATTACCTGCTGAATTAAAAAAAATAGCAACACTTATTTCAAGCACCTTTACACTCCTAAGTCTAAATGGCTCCATATATGAAAGCATTTACTTAGCATAGCATCTACATAATGCTTCTGTTCGCCACTCCCCACTTCCCGCGTAGAGTTTAATCACAGATTCTAGTGCTATTGTTCCTTTTGCATGACTTAAGAATCATAAAATGTGGGAAGACAGATGAAATGACAGATGACAGAAACATAGTTCCTTCCAACCTTACCCTGATGATTGTGCTGAAAATGTGCCACTCAATCTGTGTAGATCTGTTATAGTTTCTGGATGTTTTTTTGTGTGTTTTTGTTTTTTAAAATCTGTAAAATAATTTTCATTTCATTTCCCACCACCACCATATGGATGTAAGTGGTACCCTGACATTCAAATGGTTTGACATACAAAAAAAATTGGCATACACACAGAAATCCTGGCTAAAAAAAACATACAATTTTTAATAGAAAAAAATCAACATACAAAAATATATGGTGACTTCTAGTGGCTTCATCTGGTAATCCAATGTGTTTTTGACATACAAATTTTTTTCGACATACAAATAACCTTGTGGAACAGAAAAAAGTTGCATGTAGAGGTTTTACTGTAATATTAGAAGTTATTTTAAGGATGGCAAGGTATTGACAAAGACATAAAGATTTATGAGAAAGCAGATCTAATGTACTGCATGGCACTGTTAGTAGATTTATTTTCTAATATTGTGAACAAGTAGTTAGTGCAGGGGTGCTCAAACTTTTTGGTCCATGGGCAGGTCATGTGGTTCCTCCCACCCAGAATCAAAATTAAAACATGCATGCACAGGTGCCTAATGCTCCTGTGCATGCACATTTACTTCTACTTACAGGAGTGGCAAGGGGTGGTGTGGGCCGGATTAATCGGTGACATGAGCCATAGTTTGGTCACCCCTGACCTAGTGCTTAGAGAATGTGTGTGTAAATACAGCATGCACACACTCTGCAGTTATCTCCAAAATAATCTAATTCTAACACATTGGACTGGAGAAAGAACCTTGGATTTCATTCTTTTTCAAAGATGAAATACTTCCTTGCAATTTAGAAGATAGAATGGAATCCATAAATTTGCTCTGGGGTTTTCCACAACTTGTACCAGATTATTAAAGAAACATGTTGAACCACAACTGTGCTGTCCTAATAGGTTCTAGACAAAATAGAAGTCTGTTTTGCAAATATGTGAATTAATCTGCACAGTCTATCCATCCCTGCATTCATCCATGGCCTGCATACAGTATAATCTACTAACGTACTGCTGAGATAGGCAATTTAACTGTAACACTATTGACTTTGTATGAAATCTAACTTTCAACACTTTAATGTAAGCACAATTTCTTTCAATGATTTGAGTAAAGTGAGGATAGGCAATACCCAAATCCATGTACAGTATTTTCCATAAGAACAGAGACTCCAAGATAATGAATATAGGCTGAGCATTCATGAATTTTTAATTGTATATCTTACTTTTAACAGCTTAAGGGGATCATCAAAAAGAGAAAAGCTTGCAAAATTCATATACTTTTCTCCACATCTTACTATTTATGAGCTCTTGATGTACAGATTTCACAAGGCATGTACTGATTTACATTCTTGCAGTGCTAATTATGATTTATGATGAATAAATATATTTTGAAAAAGATAATTTCTTACCCAGTGGAATGCCATGATCAAATTATACTCACAAAGCAAACTCCAGATTGTAGATGGATTTTGTGGTAGCAAAATGGTCAAGATGTCCATCTAGTGTGGGTTTTTCCTCCCCACATTCTCATGGTGCCACCACACAGTTCAAGTGTTCAATGCCAGCAGAACAGAATGGGACAGTTAAATTGCCTAAGCTTGGGAAGCATTAGATTGCATCTCTGAAATTTCCTCTGCCAGCATGGCCACTGCTGAACTTCCTCCAGCTAGTCTAGATACAAAGTTGTTTCAAGAAAGGATAAGCCCAGAAAACTCAGTGGTTTAGGAATCTGACTGCACAACCAGAAGTTAGGAGTTTGATTCCCCATTGTGCCCATAAGGTTCCTTCCAGCTCTGCAGTTCTAAGATCAAAGTGTTTACACAGATCTCTGATTAACTATGAGGAGTTTATTATGAAGAAGAAATAGACAAAAAATATGTTAGGAAAAAATAGTTTTTGTCACTATTTGGTCAAACTGGAGTATAGCTGAAATCTTAAGAATTCAAGCCATTTCACAACATCTAAAAATAGCTGCTGTCTTAACACTTTCCCAGAACCTTGGTGGTCTGTATATCAGATTATTGATTTTAAAAAATCAGACATAGATTTCTGGGCACAATTTTTTTAAAGAATACTTTCTATGCTGAACAAAATAGTTATTTTTGTCACCTGCAGATATGAGCTAATCAGTATATCAGATGTTAAAGAGATGACTATTCATAGAGTCATCTTAGGAAAGAAAGTTTGGTGGCCAGGTCTAAGGATGCTGCCTGAAGTCTTGGTAAATGGCTTTACTTCTTTAAGTCACCAAGCAGACAAATCTTACAGTGACCAGTGTTGTAGGAAAAAGTTTGAATTTTGTCCAAAAAATGGTTCTAAATCCATCTAAATCCTAGAAACCCATCTCTGGAAATGTTTACATAAATATTGTGTTTAAACTGTGTTCATCCTCCAGTCCACCTGGCAGGGTGGAGAGACCTCTGCAGCACTGGATGCCAAAGACCATCGCTGGCATCCCTGGGCCCTACCTTCAGCTGCCTCCAGTCAGGACCCAAAAGGCCATTGAGGCAGCAAGACTTCGCCACTGCCTCTGGCCCGACTGGTGGGGTGGAGAGACTTCTGTAGTGCCGGATGCCAAAGACCATTGCCAGCGCCCCTGGGCCCCACCTTCAGCTGCCTCTGGCCAGGACTCAAAAGGCCGGTGGGGCAGCTAGACTTCACCACTGCCTCCGGCCCACCTGGCGGGGCAGAGAGATCCCTGCAGTGCCAGACACCAAAGACCATTGCAGGCATCCCTGGGCACCGCCTCCAGATGCCTCTGGCCAGGACTCAAAAGACAATTGAGGCAGTGAGACCGCCGCTGTCACTTTCTCACTTTTTGACCTGGGACTGGAGTGAGTCGTGTGTCATATTACTGAGTTGTTATTGCTATTATTGGGTTGTTATTGTTACTGTTTGCTTTGTATTTTTCACCTTGCTCTTTGTTATATTGTATTTTGTTTCTGCTATATGGTGTATTTTGTATTTTGTTTGCTACCTTATATTTGATATTGTATCTTGCATTTTGGCATAACTTTGCAATTAACTGCATTTGGATATTTTGTGGTTTGAATTTTGTATTTAGCCTTGCCTCCAGCTGAGACACGGAGCTCCTTCCCCCAGTCCTGTTGGCTGGGGGGAGTGGGAGCACCCTGTGCCAGCCTGTACTGTATTATTGTATAATAGCATATAGTAATACCTCATACAAAGTCCGCTGCATACAACATTGAATTCATACAACATCGCCTAATTCCTTGAAAAAAGTTGCCTCATACAAAGTTGCTGCGACTTTGTATGAGGCATTGGGGTTTTTCCCAGGTTGCATTGTGCCTGGGCAGTATAAAAGGCAGGACACATGCGTGCATTGCTCTTGTGGGTTTTGCACGAGGTGAAGAGTGTTTAGGAGTGGTTTTGAGCGCGATTTTGGATTTTTTTTATTTTTTTCATCAGACTTTTTAGAAGCATTCCTGTTTTGTTTTGTTTTTTGTTTTTTTGCAGCATTCTTCAGGTTCTTGGACAATCAGGGTTGTTTGACATGTTTTTGTAATGTATTTAGCCTTTAGACAATGACTTCTTAAAGTTCTGTCAGTTTCCTGTCTGTTTCCTTGAAGTTTGTGCTGTTACAGTACAATGTATCTCTATGGAAATGACATTGTTCAAGGCATCGTGGCAAGGATTTGGACATTGTATGAGGCATTGTGGCTAGGATTTTGCATGCCTCATACAAAGTCTAAATCCGTATAAAGTCCAAACTTGTGGAACCAAGTTTGGACGTTGTATGAGGTATCACTGTATTTGTGCCCGGCCAGCCAGGCAGTTTTTATTTGTGTGTTGTTGTGTTTTTTGGGGTTTTTTTGGTTAAGGGTGGTTTGGGTGGGGGTGTTTTGCATTTGTGGTTTGTGACATTTTTATCTATTTTATTAGATTTATTTGTGATTTTGATTTATTTCTTATTTTTCTGACTTGTTTTTACTCTTGTGGCCTCTAGTTGGGACTGGTAGCAAGAGGGCTGCTTTGCTTTTTTTTTTTTTGACTTGTTTTTAATCTTCCGACCTGCAGGTGGGGCTGTTAGTAATAGTGTTGGATTATTATTTTTTGTTTGACTTGTTTTTTCTCTCCAGGCCTCTAGGTGGGGCTTCTCCCGGTAAGTAGTCTTTGTTTCTTCATTTCTGTTCTGGAGTCATGGAGGGAGGATGTGCTTGTGAGTTCTCTGGTTTTTTTTAATCTGGGTTTTGTTTTTTGTTTCGTTTTTTGTTTTTGTGTTGGGCTGGCAGGTGTTTCTGTTTCCTTTTTGTGTTTTTTTGGGGTTTAGATGTGTTTAATTGTTTTGTTTATTTCTGGTTATTTTATGTTTCTGAATTATTTTGTGTTTATTTGTTTAATTTGTGGTATTTTTGTTGTTTGAGTTAGGTATTATCATGTTGTAGTTAGATGTTTTTTTTGTGCTTTCATGGTATTTTGGGTGTTTTTGTTTGTGGATTTTGTTCTTTATTGTTTTGTTGGTTAATGCATTTATTTATTTATTTATTTGTGTTTTATTAATTTTGGTGGTTGGTGTTTTAGGTAAATGTTTGGTTTTGTTGTTGTGTTTTTTGCTTGAAGAATGGCCTGTCTGTCGGTTCCTCTTCTCCCCATTGCTGCTTCAAAATTTGGTTTTTGACCAAAAGGAAGAGCCGGCAGTCAACTCGCTCTTCTCCCGGTAAGGTTCATTAGGTAGGTCAGGTGAAAAGGAGGCAGAAAAGACCTATCTGCCTGATGATAGTTCTCTCTTCTCTGTCTCCTTTTTCTCTTGGCTTACCTAACCGGAGATCGGCAGGTAGCAACCCATAAATGGTGGTGCTCTTCCTTGCGGATTGCTGGCTGTTGCTTTTGTATTACCTCTGTCTGTAGCACAAAGGCAGCAGCCAGTCATTCGCCGGGGAGTGTGCTTCCCCTGATGAACTGCTGCCTGCTGCTGTTTTTTTTTTACCCCAGCTCAATTTACCTTGAGGCCAGCGGTGGTTTTGCCATGTCTTTGGCGGGGTAGCGTGGATGATAGCGAGTCCCTCTTCTCCCCGTTGCTCTGGGAAAGAAGGCCTGTAGTGGTCTCACCATAGTTGTTTGTGTGTGTTTGTTTGCGAGGCCGTGAGGCGCTGTGTCCACCTGCGCCGGACTTTTGCTCCCATTGCGGGAGGCCAGCGTGTTTTTATTTTATTTTTCACTCATCGGCTTTTTCAGCATTCTGTGTGCTCGTGCCCTTCAATCTGATTGGCTGAAGTGCTCATGCCGCATAGGACGCTGGGACTTGGAGTTTTGTTTATTTTGTTTGCTTTCGTGCGGCAGTTTTTTTTCTGAGGCTCGATTTCAATTGGGCACACTGCATTTCTCAACGTTCTTTTTGCTCATGCCTCTCAGCCTGATTGGCTGAGGGGCAGTGCAGAGGATGTTGGAAATTGAAGTTGTTTCCCTTTGTTCTCATTCATGGGGCTGTTGCCCCACTGCCAGCTTCAGCAACCTTGTGGTGCTCTGCGGTCCGGGTCCGGGCATGTGCAGCTGGCTCGGTACAGGATACAATAGTTGGGTGCAGGTGTGTATACCGGAGTCCAATGGTTAACACCCCTCTTTATAGGTAAAGATTTATTGTTTATTGTATTTTATTGTATATTGTATATTTTGTATATTTATGTGTCTTATATTTTATATTCTGTATTTTATATCTTGTATGTAAATCATTTTGGATCTTATCCTGTATGTAAACCCCTTGGATTACCTTGGGGTTATTTATATGTTGTTAGCCACCCCGAGTTGGCCTGTGCTGAATAGGGTGTGGTATAAATCAAATACATATAAACATGTTCAAAAAGGTCAGGAGAAGAGAGAACAGGGGAATTGGGAGAGATCTGATGGATGTATCCACTTGAGTCTATTATGCCATTCGGAATAATAAAAAAGGAGGTGAAACACTACTATTGTGACATGAACCTTCTAGTCACACAAGTCCTTAGAAGCAGCAGGCCAGGGCTTAGAAAAGTTATTCATTTCTGGAGCGGTCTGAGAGGAGAAAGTCAAGGTAAATTTATTTAAATTTATTAAATAAATTAAATATAAGATAAGACCACATAGGATGCAAATCCTTGTGAGATTGGTGGCAACTACTGCAGCTGCATGTCTATCTAGCCAATGAAAATTGTTGCTCCTCCTCCTCCTCTTCCTCTACCACCACCTCTTCTTCCTCTTCCTTTTCGTATTTGTTGGTTCACTGATTTTTAACTTTGATTATGGCTACATTTGTCCAGACTCTCTTGATGCTCACTTCCATAACCAGATGTCCCAAAAGAAATTACACCCCCACCACCATAGCATCCATCACCCTACGACATCCTCAACAGTCCCACCTCTGCAACATCACAAGGGCCTCCCATCCTGATATCAGATTTTGGCTCCAAAATCTCAGGAAATGGGATTCATCTGACTTGGCAAGTCTGCTACTTGAAGCTGGTTAAGGCATAAAACAACATTATGTACCAGAGGTCTGTAGCAACCTTTTCCTACAAACATGGCAGCATAAGGTTGAAAATGAGATTCCATTGGAGCTGAGGGACAGACAATTTACTAAACACTTTCTGGGATGACTTAGTCAGAGAAAAAGAAGTGATCAGCTCATAACTATTTGTGGCAGAGCAGATTACCCAAAGGAGTTGAAACACATTGAAACTTGTTAGATATGGTTGTTGTTCAAGTTTCACTGGCTCTCCAAATTGGAGTCTGGAGCATTTGCCATGTCAAGCAGATTCAAGATAATCACAGTGGTGGTAGTAACAGAGATGTGTTTAAGAAATGTTGTTATAAAGTGATGGTGAGGAGGGATAGTGTGACGAGTCCACAAAGCCAGGCTGCTGTCGATTTTCAGTCATCCTGTAGTAATTTATTTTTTCCAACAGATTGTATAAGGTGCTGTGTATTGATTGGCTTGGGCTAGGGAGAGAAGTGGCTGCGAGTTAGTTTTGCTGAGCTCAGCTTGTAGCAGAGTTCCACATCATATTTTATGTAATTATTAATGATGCATCAGCAAGACCTAGATTCTTTAAGAATGCCTCCAAAACCTCAGCTTTATTATGTTGCCTAACAATCTGAATATATTGTTAAGAAATGAATATGATATATGTTTAAAATAACATACTTGTCATAGCACCACAGAGTTGCACGTTTCCCATCATACCTGGACAGAGATTTTGTGGCAGACGATTTACATAACACCTCTATATCATATACAAATGCTATGGCAAAATGAATTGTGAAAGTGAAATGAACAGGGAGTAAGCTCAAATTAATAGTTGTCTTATCTATTTTTATCTGTAAAGTTAAGAGAAAAAAAAGGTAAACTCAACAGCAGGAAAAAATATGCAGCTATAATAATAATTTCATCTGCTGCAGCCTCTCTAGAACAAAAGCCAGATACATAAAGTACAGTAAAACCTTGCATAAATAGTGCCTTGCTTAGAGACTAGCTCACTTAAAGAGCAGAATTTTCTCTGAATGGTTGCCTCGTTTAACAAATAAAACCAATCAAAAACTCACTTAACAACTAAATTGGGGTTCACAATCCCCCCCCACCAGAAGTCACAATTGGTCATTTACAATGGTGTTTCGCTTAAATAGCAAAGTCATTTAAAGAGTATTCCTGTGGAACACATTATGCTCTTTGCAGGCGCACCCCCCAATAAAGGACTCAGACACTGATGAAAGTGGATAACGGCATTGGGCCACATTTATTGATTCATGCCCTAGTCCGAATTATAAATTTCTATTGGTAATTGACCAATCATAATTCTTAAGGCAAGCAGGCCGAAGTAACACTGGTAAGGTACCACCCAAGATTGCCAACGGCAATTGTTACAATGTATCTATTTGTATCAATTTGTTTGTTGACAACAAACAAATTGTTGACCGTAGTCAATATCTAACTAATGACCCCACCCTCTGACGTGTATCCGTAAAATCACGGGGTGATGCATGCTGTCTAGCTGTAGCCATCACCCCGTCGCCTAGTTCGTCGTTGACCGGACAACGTTTAACCAACTTATGCCTGTCTAGTGTTGTCCAGTCAATTGCGAACTTGCCGGATACCTGTGGGTCATAATGTTTACCTTACCAGTGCTACCCGCCCATGTGACCAAAGTCAACAGCAGCAACAGAAAAAACCCCTATGTCAAACCATAGCAACAGTGTGGGATGGGCAAAAAAGCCAGGACCCGAGAGCCAATTATGGGTCCCAGCCAAAAATTCCCACCCGGCCCCGAAGCGACCAAAATATCACACTGTTAACTAGGGAGGGGGTGGAGGGGAAAAACTTCTCCGCTCCGTCGCTTCGCAAAATGGCAGCGCGGCTGCCTCGTGGCCACCCCTTTTATAAGGGAGCTGGCCACGCCCCCTAACTACCCGGATGCCTTTGTCCGGTGGGGGGGGCCCGCAAAGAGCTCGGTGGAAATTTTGGCGCCACGCTTGCATTGCAGGCGCACCCCCCAATAAAGGACTCAGACACTGATGAAAGTGGATAACGGCATTGGGCCACATTTATTGATTCATGCCCTAGTCCGAATTATAAATTTCTATTGGTAATTGACCAATCATAATTCTTAAGGCAAGCAGGCCGAAGTAACACTGGTAAGGTACCACCCAAAATTGCCAACGGCAATTGTTACAATGTATCTATTTGTATCTATTTGTTTGTTGACAACAAACAAATTGTTGACCGTAGTCAATATCTAACTAATGACCCCACCCTCTGACGCATATCCGTAAAATCACGGGGTGATGCATTCTGTCTAGCTGTAGCCATCACCCCATCACCTAGTTCGTCATTGACCGGACAACGTTTAACCAACTTATGCCTGTCTAGTGTTGTCCAGTCAATTGCGAACTTGCCGGATACCTGTGGGTCATAATGTTTACCTTACCAGTGCTACCCGCCACACGGAGGGGCTTCAAAGAAGGCTCGACGCCCCCCCCCCCCAGACCGTCAGCTCGGTCAACAGGCCTGCTCGCCAATCACCCAACAGGAGGTCCATACCTCCTCGCGACAGATGGACCCCATCCCCTGCATAAAGGTCATAATTTTGCAGACTAATGGCGGGGTGAGGACTGACCCGCCCCCAACCCCTGCTGACAATGAACCGGGCCACAGCCCTGTTCACCATACGTCTAGCCCGGTCAAGGGCCGGGAGGTCGAACCCTCCCCTATACGTGTGCCGCGTCACCATGTCCGACCAAACAAGGGTAGTGGCGGGCCACACGTAATGCAGGTAGGCGAGGTCGCCGCAAATCGCATGCTTTAGCGATAAGCCGGTGACCTGGCCTAGATCATTGCCCCCAAGGTGTATGATCAGAATGTCAGGCGGGTCAGCATTCCGACCTGAAAAAAGGAATGGTAACAGCTCCCGCCATAACATCCCGGGCTTACCATACCATGTGAGACTTGCGTATGCACCCAGTCCCAGTCGGGGTCCCCACTCTGTCGCCGCAGCGTAACGCGCTGCCCTGTGCACGTAGCTATGGCCCACCAGCCATACTGTCACCGGTGTAATACGACACCCAGGGTCTGTCAAGGAAAAAACGGGGAGAGAAAAGATGTGGTGACTAGGCTGGTACTCACTGTGGAAGAGGGCGGACACAAAATTGAAAACATTGCGATCCCCACCTTCCCATACGGCGTATTTCAGCCCCGGAGTACCCAAAAGCAGCAGCAGTGGAGGCCGCCCCTATTCTGAATGAATGGGTGCCATAACGCGCCCCCGGGAGGCCTACACTGGCAAGCGCTTTGCCTGTCACCTTCCAAAATTGAAATTTAGTAAGGGGAGACCCATCTTGGTGACAGAAAAACGCAGTGCAATAAACTCCTGTAGGGCACCAACCGGACAGATGTCTGCCAAAGAACACCGTAGCAGTCTTACTCCACTGCCTACGCCATGCTGATCTGTCTTAGAGGAGCGTATCCTCAACTGAGCCCAGTCTTTGGCAACATAGACATCCCCGAGTTCCAGTGCCCTACGACTTGCATCCGCCTTAGACAGCATCACAAGCTCGCTGATGCGGAGCGCTCCAAAAAAGGCCACAGTTGTGGCTGCATGAAATAGGGCTGCCTCATATCTATCAAAACAGAGGCCAGGCCAGCCCCGGGCCAATTGGGTAAGAACCCCTGGGGAAATCGGGTGGCGGTCGTCCGGGCAACGCCCACACTCCCGCACCCACCCCTCCAAAACATGTCTCACACGGAAGTCAGTGGTACTATCCGCATGACCACCTACTTTGGCCACAAAGGCCAACGCTGACAGCCTAGATGCTATGGTGCGAGGTGCAAGGCCCTGGGCATGCAGGTAAACCATGAACCGAAGTATATGGGCCACTGGGATCGGCCAGGCGTCCGGCAGCCGGGATTGGGCACAGAAAGCTCTGAAAGAATTGAATGCGTGGTGATACGCCTTACGCGTGCGTGGCGCTAGCGACGTGCCGATCGCCCGGTTCACCTCTCCTTGCCAATGGTCCATATCTCGTCCGGGAGTGGCGAGGGAAATTCCTCCGCATCCGGGGCCAAGGCACGGAACCGAGAGATCTGCAGGCGGGACAAAGCGTCAGCAATATCATTATTGACCCCCGGGACATGCCTGGCCCTGAAAAGAACATTGAGGCGCAGGCTGCGCAATACAAACTGGCGCACAAGGTCCATGACCCTGGGTGATTTTGAATTCTGTGAATTGACAATGTGGACAACGGCCGCATTGTCACACCAGAAATGGACGACCGAGTTGGCCCACTCCTCACCCCATAGCATCAAAGCCCCCAGGATAGGGAAAAATTCCAGATACGTAAGATCACGCAGGCGACCCGTGCTTGCCCAGGCCGGCGGCCACCCACCATAGGCCCACTTCCCATTGAAGTACATGCCATAACCCAGGGACCCCGAGGCATCAGACTGTATCTGAAAACGAGGGGAAGCCAGGAGGTCAGACCTCCAAAATGACACCCCATTGAACTCCCTCAGGAACTGGAGCCAGATAAGCATGTCTGCCCTGATACCCCGGGTCAGTCTAACCCTATGGTGGGGCCTGGATAAGCCTATCATGGCGTCGCACAAGCGCCGAGCAAATGCCCTGCCCGGTGCGACGACCCTGCAAGCAAAATTGAGGTGACCATGTAGCACCTGCAGTTCCTTCAATGATGCCTTGCGTTTAGCAAGCAAGTCCGAGATAAGGGCCACTATCCGTGACACCTTATCCCCTGGTAACCTAGAAGCCTGCGCTACCGTGTCAATCTCCACCCCCAGGAAAACTAGCTGGGTAGATGGGCCCTCAGTCTTTTCGGGCGCTAAAGGGACACCAAGTTCCTCCATTAGCGTCTGAAATGTGTTGAGGAGACATGTGCATGTGTCCCAGCCCCGTTCACCCCCGAACAAAAAATCATCCAGGTAATGGGCTACAGACCGGGACCCTGACCTGCGGACGAAAGCCCACTGCAGGAATGTGCTGAAACGCTCGAAAGCCAAGCATGATATGGAACAGCCAAAAGGCATGGCCTTATCAAAATAATATTCACCCCGAAACTTGAAACCCAGCAACTCAAAATCACCCGGGTGCACCGGAAGGAGGCGAAAGGCAGACTTAATGTCGCACTTAGCCAACAGCGCACCTGGGCCACATGAGCGCACCATGCGTAGCGCTTGGTCAAACGATGTATACCTGACCGAGCAAAGGTCATCAGGTATAGCATCGTTGACCGATCGGCCGGCTGGGTAGGACAAGTGATGGATCAGGCAAAACTCGCCCGGTGACTTCTTGGGCACCAAGCCCAAGGGTGACACCTTAAGGTTGGGGAACGGGGGTGCAGGGAAAGGGACAGCGACCCTGCCCGCATGAACCTCCTTGTAAATGCTGGCAGCAGCCACCTCCTCCCTCCCCCTAAGGGACAACAGGTTGGGAGCATCCTGAGGGGACCTATCACCCAGTCGAAAACCCTGGAGCAGGTAAACCGCATCCTCCTCCTTAGGGTACAATGCGAGCCAATGCTCCAACATGTCCACATTAATTGGGGAGGGGGCCTTTCGGTGAACCAGCTCCCTCTGCGGCAGTCTTGCCAGCCCCTTGTCTGCCCCTCCCTCTGCCCCGCATCCCTCCAGGCCTGGGACAGGCGGAGGCCGCATGGGGGGCAGCACAAGAGGGACATTCATGCCTGTACCGGCAATTCTTCCTATTGCAGGAACCATTGGATGAGAAAGTCCAGCACAGCAGGCGGGCTGGAACCCCCTGCCCCGCCACCTGGCGGGGTGTCTGTGCAGGGGCCGCTCGCTGGACTGCATGTCCACAATGGTATCTCTCCCCAGGCGCAGGGCGCGTGGGCATCATATACAGAAGCCACAGCCTCTGGCAGGGCTCATCCCATCTCATCTCGGGGTGCAGGGGAATCCGCATACGGAATTCTTCGTCGTAAGCCAACCACGACGGGCCCGGGAAGTCGACCATCGCCCGGTAAATGTTGTCCAAATACTGGACCATCGGAATTGCCAAATCCGGCCGGGCCCTGAGGTAGACCGCCATGTATATGAGGTAGGCCGGCAACCAGTTGGCCCACGTACGCGGCGGCTTACGACGACGTGCCTGCTCCTTATCCTTCTCATCTTGCCCCTCCCTCTCCTCTTTGGTGGGTTCTCTGTTAAGGAGGGAGAAGATGTCCACATACTCCCCACGCCAGATCTTCTCTTTGGTGGTTTGTGCCAAATGGTCCCCCAGGGGCAATGAATACCCCGCAGTCGGCAATGCCGACACAGGAACGGCGGGAACTGTGGGCATCAGAAAAGGAGCCTGGACCAACCCGGTCACCCCTAAAACATTCCCGACTGCATAAGGAGTACCCCCCACAACGGGGCCCTGGGTGAGAGTTGGAGTCACCGGGTGGGCCGTCAGCGGCTGAACCGCCGCACCACCCGTGCGAGGCCAAGGCCATTGAAACCCCCCCCCAACGTGGCCATGTGTGTGGGTGCACTAGATTGAACTGCATACTCACATGCTGCACCCCCATGGGCCGCCCCCACCAGGGGTTCTGGCCCACAGGGGGCGTCGGAGCTCACGACCGCAACTGAGCTCGTCGACGGGGCCTGACCAGCACCGGCCTGGTGATCGGGGAGCTGCGAGGCAGTGGCCGATGCAGGGCCACGCGCCTCAGGCAGCTCGACCCGTCCTGCCGCCTGCCGCTACCCAGCAGACGATGGATCAACCTGCACCCCAAAAGGGGCCCCAGGGTGGTTAACCCTGGCCAGCGACACCTTGAGGGCCGCAATGCGGGCCAGAAGGGTGTCCACGCTGACGTAGCCCCCCAAGCCAAGAGGGGGCAAAGGGCCGGCCGGCCCGCTAACTGCAGGCGCGGGTCCAGGTACCTGGACCCCGGGGCCCATACAGGGCCAAGATCCCGGGCCCGGGCCCAGGGCCTGGGGAACACCCTGCCAGGGGAGGGAACCCAACCACCCGTGGCTGAAGCCCCCCGCAGGCAGCTGCGCACCAACGAAGGAAGGCCCCGCAGAATGGGCCACGCCAGAGGCAGTAGCCACTGCTCGCGGGCCGAGGGCCGCGCTCCCAACCGGGCCGGTATGCGGACCTCCAGCCTCCGGCCAAGGGGGAATCAACCCCATCCCACCGGTCCCGGTGGGCTCAGGCAAAGGAGGCTGCTGTGGAGGCGCGGCCGCGGTCCTCCGACCCGGCTGGCGCCTCTGCGCAGAACGAGCCGCGTTCGCAGTCGCCTTCTTCTTTGAGGGCATCGCAGCTAACCGATGGGAAGCCGAAAAGAAAATCAGCAGCCAAGAGGCTTCCCGGTGAAAGGCACGAACGACGGAGGTAAGAGGGAAAAACTTCTCCGCTCCGTCGCTTCGCAAAATGGCAGCGCGGCTGCCTCGTGGCCACCCCTTTTATAAGGGAGCTGGCCACGCCCCCTAACTACCCGAATGCCTTCGTCCGGTGGGGGGGCGCAAAGAGCGCGGCGGCCATTTTGGCGCCACGCTTGCATTAAGTGAGGTACCACTGTATATGGTGGTGCTTACACCAAAAGGGTGGGGTATAAATGTGAGTGAATATATATGGGAGAAATTAAATCAAGTAGACCATGTAGTAGAAAACTAGAGAAATAAGAAGAGCATTTTTATGCTATGTGTGATTCATCCATATTTTCTTTCTAGCCTCGAATCACACCCTTTCTATCTGTTCACAAAATAATATCATTTCATACTCTAATGTTTTAAAAGGAGATTGACAGTAAAAAGCATGTGGCATAAAAAAAGAGTCCTCTGGTTACTAATATTAAGCTTAGTGCTTACAAAGCTGGCTGGATAACTCAGTGGTTTAAGTTTGGGAGCCAGAGGTTAGGAGTTTGATTCCCTGCTGTTCCTCCAGGGAGAACAGCCAGTTTGATTGGCTTTTGAGAAGCTGCACAGGGTGCTCTCAGAAGAAAGGTAAGATAATTCTTTGCTTTTTCCCTACTGAGAAAATCCTGGGCAAGGTCATGATAAGTCAGCACTGACTTGACAGCATACAATTATTATTTTATTATGCTTACAGAAGAGAATGGTGAATCAGCTCAATTATGCAATCTTTGTTGGGACAATGGAATCTGATCTTTTGCTGTGTGCCCCTTTTAAGATAATGCTATTTTAAGGCTCTTCTATTGGGATCTCTCATACTAGATATCGGTGAGGAAAACTCTTAGTTTTTATTATTCAGTTTAAAGAAGGCACCTACTGGGACCTCTGGAAACCATTTCAAGAGGCACAGATTTGCAGAAGGCTTTGCAGGCGCACCCTCCCAAATAAAGACTCAAATTAAAGGCATCGGGCCACTTTTATTGAATAATGCCCTAGTCCGAATTATCACTTTCAATTGATGTATCATCCAATTGTAATTCTTTAAAGCAAGCAGGCCGCAGTAGCACTGGTAAGGTTTCACCCTAAATGCCAATGGAAATTGGCTACATGTATCAATTTGTATCAATTTGTTTGTTGACACAAACAAATTGTTGACCGGAGTCAATATACTATCTACTGACCCCACCCTATGACGTGTATCCGTTCAAATATCAAGGTGATGCAGGCTGTGAAGCTCCTGACATCACCCCTTTCATAGTTCACCCTTGACCAGCCAAACCTATTTTCCCTGTACCTATCTACGTGTTGGCCAGTCAATTGCGAACCTGCCGGATACCTATGTGTCATAAATCTTTACCTTACCCAGTGCTACCCACCACACGGGGAGGCGTCCATGATGACTCACCCCCCCCCCCCAGACCATCAGTTCAGTCACCAGGCCTGCTTGCACATCCTCCAGAAAGAGGTACATACCTCTGGCCGACAGGTGACCCCATATCCTGCCTATAGGTCAATTTTTTTTGCAAGCCTATCCCCGGATGTCTACTGGCTGTCCCCAAGCCATTCTCAGCAAGGAACCGGGCAACAGCCCTGTCCACTGACCACCAGGGATGGTCCAAACCACAGAGATCCATGTCTCCTCTAAAACAGTGTCTCAGCACGACGTTAGACCATAGCAACCATGTGTACGGCCATAAATGATGTAAAAAAAGCCAGGTCACCGCACCTCGACATTTTAAGGAAAGGTCAGTGATCCGTGTGACATCATTGCTGCCGAGGTGCAGAATAAGAACATCAGGCGGTCCAGCATCCCCGATGGACATCAGGAATGGCAACAGTTCCCTCCCTCTCATGGTGCACATACCAAACCACCACATATGTGCGGATGCACGCAGCCCGAGCTGGGGTACACACTCTGTCGCCACAGCATATTATGCCGCCGAGTGTACATAGCTGCGGCCCACCAGCCCCACTGCCACCGGTGTGCGGAGACACACTGGGTCTGTAAAAGAGGAAAAGGAATTAAGGACATAACTAGGTACTCATACAGTGAGGGGACGTACATATAAGGAAAATTACGCACAAACCCCCACGTGCCCACACATATCCGCCTCCGAGTACCCAAACGCAGCCACGGTCAATACGACACCTATCCTGAATGAATGGGTGCCATAACGGGCCCCACACTGTGAAGCGCGGTACCGGTCACCCTACAGAACTTAAATTTGGTAAGGGGAGACCCATCCTGGTGGCAGAAAAACAGGCCAGGGCGCGCAGCAGGCACTGTCAAAACTGCATGTAGGGCACCAACCAGACAGATGTACATCATAGCAGTCTACACCACTGCCTACTCCATGCTGATCGGCCGTTGAGGAACAAATCCTCAACTGAGCCCACTCCTGGTTGATAGAGACATTGTCGAGTTCCAGTGCCCTATAAAATTGTCCCCCTTTGATCATGGGACCAGCTCGCTGACTCGCAGTGCTCCGGAGAAAGCTACGGTGGTAGCTGCATAAAAAGATACTCCTCCCACCTACTGTAACATAGTCTATGCCAACCTCATGCAAGGTGGGTCAAGGTCAGAATACCTGTGAAATTTGGCCGACATGTGTCCGGGCGGTGGCCACGTACATGTGTCCACCCTTCCAATACATGGCGTACACGGAAAACACTCGCACAGTCAGTAAAGCCCCGTGCCTTGGCCATGGATGTCAAGGCGCAAAGCCTGGTGGCTATGGTGCGTGGGGCCAACCCCAGATCATGAGGCACACCATGTATTGTAAATCCTAGGCGACCGGTATCGGGCACATTTAAGGCAACTGCCTTTGCCCACAAAAGGCTCTAAAGCGAAGGAGTGGATGCTGACACGCCGTACGCGTGCGAGGTGCCAAGACAAGGAATTCGTCTGTTTCACGTCTCCTCACCAAATGTCCATATCTCAGCTAAGAGTGGAGAGGGTAGGTCCCAAGCGTATGGAGCCCATTCTCGGAACTGGGAGATCTGCAGGCGGGATAAAGCATCAGCAATATCGTTATAATGCCTGGCACACGTTTAGCCCTAAGGAGCGCCTTAAAGTGCATGGACCCAAGAACAATAGGTGAGCTAAGGCCATGACTCCGGGGGATTTAGACATTTGGGCATTGACAATGTGCACCACCGCAGCATTGCCACACCAAAAGCGAAGCACAGAATTAGGCCACCTGTCCCCCCAGAGCATAAAGGGTACCCAGAATTGAGGGAAAAAATTAGAAACGTAAGATCGTGTAAGCGATCCGTACCCTGCCATCCCTGGGGCCAATGACCATAGGCACACTGTCCTTAGATAAATCCCCTCATCCCAGGAAGCTGGAGGCATCTGACCGTACTTGGAACGGGGCTGACCAGCAGCTCATACCTCCAAAAGGAGACAGCATGAAAGTCCTGCGGGAATGTGAGCCAAACAAACAGGTCCGCTCATAAACCCCTAATCAGCTGTACCCTGTGGTGTCATTTATCAAGACCTGCCATAGTGTGTCCCAGATTCCAGGCGAAGGCACTGCCTGGTGTTATCACTCTGCAGGTGAAGCTGATGTGGCCATGCATCTCCTGCGACTCTCGGAGAGGCACCTTCCACTTGGCAACATTGCCACATTGCAGCAGTGGCCGCTCTCCTTGACCGACAATTCGGTCACCTGGCCCTCTTGCACGTTATTCAAAAGAGAGGTGAATCCACTTGTTGACAGGTGAACCCCATCTCAAGAATACAGGCCATAGTCCTGTAACCCTACCCCCAGCCGACAAATGGCTGTTCCCAAGCCATTCTAGATAAGGAACCAGGCAACAGCCCTGTTAACTGACCGTCGGGCACGGTCCGACCGCTGGGTCAAAGTCTCACCTATGATATTGCCTCGGCATGATTTATGACCATAGCAATCGTGTAAACGGCCATAAATGGCAAAGAGACGCCAGGTCACTGCACTCGGAAGTCTTTAAGTCCGGGCCAGCAATCCGTGCAAGATCACCGCCTCCGAGGTGCAGAATTAAAACATGTGGCGGCCCAGCATCCCCAATGGACATCAGGAATGTCGACAGTTCCCACCACCAATATGCCGTGCACACCATACCACTGCATACGTGCGGTTACGCGTAGCCGGAGTGCACATAATTATGGCTCACAAGCCACACTACTACCAGTGTGCGGAAACACATAGGGTCTGTAAAATAAGGAGGGAGAATAGGGAGCTGAACAAGGCACTCATTCAATGAAGGGACGAACAGACAGAGAAAATTGGGCAAATCCCCACCTGCCCATGCAACATATGTCAGGCTCCGGGCACCCAAATGCAGCCGCAGTTGATGCGGTTCCTTACCGGAAGTAATGGGTACCAATTCTAGTTCAATAAGGGTAGACCCGGCTTGGTAGCAGACGACAGGCCAGGGCGTGAACCACGCGCTGCCACAAACACCTGTGGGGAAGCAACCGGACATATGGCAGCGCAAGGCTGGTACCCTCTTCCGGCTGACCGGCGGCCCTTGAGGAGCGAAGCCTCCCCAGAGCCCACTCCTGATCGAGCAACACATAGTCTATTTCCAGTGCCTTGCAAAACATGTCCCCTGTTGCAAATCGTAGCAGCTAACTTAATCTTAGAGCTCTAGTTCAAGGCACAATTGAGGTTGCCCGAAAGTAGACTCTCCGCACGGAGCATAAGCGTTGCCACGTAAGAGTCATATATATGGGGGCGTGACTAAGATGGCCGCTGTGTAACATCTAGTTTCGGACGCTCGCGCTCAACAAAGTGGTGAACAATGTGAAGGAGCGGAATAGAAAAATTTTAAAGTGGTAAAGCTTAAAGATAAGATCCTTGCCTGTCTCCTTGGGAAGTTTGCTGAGCTTTTGAAGCTGGATGATCGAAGTTCGGGAGGTTTTCTGCGCGGTTGAGCTGTGACGGTAGTCACGGCTTTTCCGCTGGAGAGCCGAGGAACGGGATCAGCGAGATTGTGGGGAAGGCTTTGGAACTGGTTTTGGAAGTGGCAAGAAGCGGCTGGAGTGAAGGCAATTTGTGTGTAAATGCCTGAAGGGAGCTACATTCCTAGCTGCAAGCCATAAAACCGGCTGAGTTTCTCAAAAAAAAAATAAAAGGGGGGGAAGAGGCGGAGGTACTGTAATGGCGACGGTCAGGGAAAACGAAAGTGATCGTGTATAGACTGTGGTTTTTTTTTCTACATACCAGAGGACCGCGCCACATTCTGAGATCAATAAGGCGGATCATTCTTCCTTTTTCTTTTTTCTCTCTCCTCTCTGGACTGGAAAAGTGGAGAAGCTGTGGGAGTTTTTTTTTTCTCTCTCTTCTGCGTAAGCTGCCTGCTCATTCAGGGAAGAGGGGGAAGAGGGGGGGCTTCTTCTCATTTCAAAGTTAAGGCACACGCTGGAAAATGGTGCTTTGATTATCCACTTCAAAGGAAGGATTATGTGGCTTTGATTGTATGGTTTCATCACCGTGTGGATTACAAATAGCTGCTCAACTTCTCACCTTAACCCCTTGGTGGCTGGATTTTTCTTTCCTTCTGAGCTCCCCCCCCCCCCTTCAGCAACCTGATTAATTGTTTCTCTGAAGCCTTTTTGCTGTGGTTGGAAGACGTCATTTGACTGCTGGCTTTGTGGGAAAGGATTATTTGTGGTTAATAATTTTTACTTTTAAACTGCCTGTTTGGAGAGCTGTTTTCTTTTGTTTTCTTTTGTTTCATCGTTGTGGATTACAGTAAATTTTGGATCTTCTGCTGACATAAGAACTTTCCGGTTGTATCGGTGGAACCTATGGCTGCAGTGTAGTAAGTCTTACTGTATTGGCATTTGTTACAGCGATCTGCAACATTGGGTTTGAAATATATTACATCACTATGGATAAAGGTACGAGAGCGAAAGCAAAAGAAGAAGAACAAGTTGTAAAACCTAAGAAGATTGAAAAAGCACCAATGGATGAATCTGCTCAGTCAACATCTGTGCCCACAGTGCCATTGGACCAGACTCAAATTATGGTGGAAATTGGCAAGTTGATGCAAAAAATGGAGAAAAATGAGGCTTCAAGGGTGAAAGATAAAAATGAAATGTTTAAAAGGCAAGAAAAGATGATGTCAACACTGACAGATTATACCAAAAAGGTGGACTTAAGTTTGAATAAATTTGAGGGAATGCTGAAAGTGGTTCAAATCGAGGTGGATGCTGTAAAGAAGGAAGTAAAAGGGACTCAGGAGGTGGTGCGGCACAGCAAGTTAAAACTGGAGGAACAAGAAATGAGGATAGATGCTGTTGAAGATATGATAAGAAAGCAGAACATTCTGATCCGTCAGGTGCCGGAACGCACTCCGGATTTGTTAAGAGAGAGGGTGGTTCAGTGGTTAAACGGTTTAAAAATGGGGAAGGAATTTGTTCAGGAGGATTTAGGAAGTGTATTCCGGGTGGGTCCAAGAAGAGGGAGAGTGGTTCAAAGAAATGTGTTGGTTAAATTTGCAAATTGGGCAGATAAATTAAAAGTAATGGCTCATCTGAAAAGAGTTGGTTTAGACGCGTTGAAATTTGATGGTTCAGATGTAGAAGTCTATAATGATATTTCATTAAAAGAAAGAACATGGAGGTATAAGATGAGGCCTGTTACTAAATTATTGATGAGTAAAAATATAAGGTATAATTGGAGATTTCCACAACAATTGCGCTTTTTCTATGATAAAAGAATGCAAGTTATTGATGAAGGCACTAATCCATTGGAATACTTGAGTTTGTTGGGATTGGTACAAGTAGATTCGGAGGAATGGAAAAATCTTAAGAAGGAAATGACGGATTCTGGAGCTTTGGGGAGGGAATATGGGAGGGAGGAGCCCGGTGGGGCAACAGGTGGAACACCACAGCGAGGGGAGGAGGAGGAGGAACCGTCCTTGATTATGGTGGAGGAGGAGATAGGTAAGGAATAATGAGCATTAGATAGTAGTAATCTTAATTACCTAATAGAGGTAGAATGGGTAAATAGCGCATAGCGCCGGCAGTAGGGCGCATCTTGCAGGTCCCCCCTCTCCCCTCTTTGGTTGACAGAGGCGACTTTTCGTTGGAAGGTGGGGAGAGTGAAAATGTGTGTTTTATGTAGTGGGTATGGTGTAGGGTTCTTGGTGGCACGCCCGATGGAGAGTTTAAAGTTGGGAGAAGAATTTGGTTATGGGTAGTATTAAAATAATATCGTGGAATGTGAAAGGTACAGGTTCTGTTCTTAAGAGATGGAGGCTGGAATCGGCGTTGAAAAAAGATAGACCAGATATTTTATTTTTACAGGAAACACATCAGAAATCAAAAGATACGAATAAACTTTATCTGGGTTGGATGCAACACTATGAGATGGCGTTTGGAACATCTAAAGCAAGAGGGGTGGCAACTATGATTTCTAGAAAGTTAGGATTTGAAATCACAAAAAAGATTGCTGATCAAGAGGGTAGGTATTTGTTGTTAAGAGGAAAATTGGAGGATGAGGAAATATTGTTGGTAAATATTTATGCTCCGAATGACCACCAAGTAGTGTTTCTTGAAAAAATTCGGAGAATAGTGGAGTTGGAAAACGTTGCAAAAACTATTGTGGCTGGTGATTTTAATTTGATCAGGTCAGGAATAGATTGCACAAACATAGCTAGAAGTGGAATGGGTGTGAAAGGGAAGGCGATGGACAAATGGATGAAAGTTATGGGTTTGAAGGATTCGTGGAGAGAGTTTAAAGGCTTGGAAAGGGCATATTCCTTTTTTTCGCATGTACATGGGACCTACTCGAGAATAGATTATGTTTTTCTGTCGGAAAACTTAATTGGGGATATAGAAGGTACGGAAATTGGGATTATTAAGGAATCGGATCATGCTAAAGTATATTTGGAATTGAAAGCACCAAAAAATATTCAAAGAGTTAGAAATTGGAGGTACGATCCTAATTTGTTCAAAGATCAGAAAAGTAAAGAGGCAATTGTGGAAAGCTGGAAAGAAAGTTGGCAATGGAACGATAATAATGAGGTTAATTTTAACATTGTATGGGATACCATGAAGTCAGTTTTTAGGGGGGAAAGCATAAAATTGGCAAGCCTCAAATATAAAAAGTATAAAGCAGAACATATAGAAAAAGAAAGGGAAATAAAACAATTACAGGAAGAACACGCAAAAAGTAAAGATAAAAAAATTCTCTTGAAACTACAAGGACTCAAGGCAGAAGAAATGGGTAAAGATATTGATAAAGTTAAACGAGATTTGATTTATTTAAACAGAGAATATTTTGAATTTAGTAATAAGAATTCAAAACTATTAGCAAGAGCAGCTAAGGTTAAAAGGGAAAAAAGAGAAATTGGGGTGTTTGTCGACAGGCAGGGTTCAAGGTGTAATAAGAATAGCGATAAATGTAAAATAGTTAGGGAATTTTACCAGGTGTTATATGCAAAAAAAGAAATAGATATGGAAAAGCTTAAAAGGATATTGGAGAGGCAGTTAGGGAATGGGATAAAACAAGAGCATAGGGAGAAAATGGAGGAAAAGATAACTGACAAAGAGGTTAAGGGGGTAATAAGCGGATTGAAGATAGGGAAAGCCCCGGGGGATGATGGATTATCAACAGAGTTTTACAAAGAATTTAAAGAGGTGGTGGTCCCGAAATTGGTGAAGTTATATAACTATATACTAGATGGAGGATCAATCCCGACTTCATGGTATAACACCACAATTGTTCTTTTGCCAAAACCTGGTAAGAATTTGGAAAGAGTGGATTCGTACAGACCAATTTCGCTTATAAATCAAGATGCGAAGATCTTCACGGCAATATTGGCAAATCGTTTAAATAGTTTTATGGGGGAATATATAAATGTTGATCAAGTTGGGTTTCTAAAAGGACGACACATGGCGGATTTGACTAGAAGGGTATTAGATTTAATAGACAATGTCAATCAAACAAAGGAAAAAGTGGGATTACTATCATTGGATATTTTTAAGGCATTTGATTCATTGCAGTGGTCTTCAATTAAGGAAATAGTTAGAAAATATGGGTTTGGAGATAAATTTAATAGGGTTATAGATTTACTATATCAAAAAGGAAATGCCAGCGTTAGAGTAAACGAGGAGCTCACGGATGTGGTAAAGCTAGAGGCAGGCACTAGGCAGGGTTGCCCATTATCTCCTATCTTGTTTATAATGGCAATGGAGATTTTAGCTAAAAGTATAAGGGAGGATTCAAATATAGAAGGGATTATGGGTAATAAAGTGAGCATGTACGCTGATGATACATTGCTTATGGTGAAGCACCCGGAACAGGTAATGGACAGGATTAAAGATCATCTACAAGTATTTCAAGCTATAACTGGATTAAAGATAAATTGGGATAAATCTGAATTGATGTTGTGTAATTTGAAATTGAGCGAGATGGGTAGGACGGTGTCGACACTTAATATACAAATCAAAGATAAGTTGAAGTATTTAGGGATAATTATTTCAAACAAATTAGAAGAACTTAAACGATTGAATTATGACAGCTTGAGAATTGAATTTAGGAATAAAATACGAGAACTTCAGAAGTTAAAGCTGTCATGGTTCGGAAGGATTGCTATGTGTAAAATGATACTGTTACCAAAGATTAACTTTTTATTTGATACGCTCGCGATCCACTTAAAAGAGAAAGAAATTAATGAGTTTCAAAAAATGTTTAATGATTTTTGTAATGGAGGAAAAAAATCTAGGCTTCCAAAGAAACTTTGGTATTTGTCTCAGAAAAAAGGGGGGTTGGGTATGCCAAATCTGTTAGTATATTACCAAGCATTTCAAGTCAAGAATGTTGTGAAGATCTTGGCAAGAGAAAAGGTAATTTGGGAACAATTGGAAATGAAAGAATACAGAAATATTGGAAACTTGAATTTTCTGGGAATGAAGGATAAGGTGAAAAGGTCAAATAATACTATGATGAAAGGTCTCATGGAGGTGTGGAAGAAGGTAAAAAAAGATATGGTTCCGAATCTCTCCCCAATCTTGGAATTGACTGATATGATGTGTTTCCCAATAAAATTAGACAAAGAAAAAATAGAAATATTGGATAAAAATGGGACGTTGTTACTGAAGGATTGGTTAAAAGCATGTGATGTTGATGCCGAGCGGAAAAAAATGTTTGAGATACTAAATTTGAATTGGTTTCAGAAGTTAAAGGTGGACAATTGGAATAAAAAATATAAAAGAGAACTAGGGTCAGATAGAGTACTTACGGAATTTGAGGAATTGGTAAGGAAGATTAGAAAAGGGGAAAGTAGTATTAAGGGTCTTGTAAGTAAGCTTTATAATATATTGAATAGAGGTGCAGATCCACAGGAGGATTTGAAACGGAAGTGGGAACAAAATTTGAATATAAAAATTGGGGAGATTGAATGGAAAAATAAATGGAAAAAGAGAATTATGAGAACAATGTCTGTAAGAATTAAAGAACATAATTTCAAGATGTTGTGGCAATGGTACCTGACACCATTAAGACTTTACCAGATGGATAATAAAAGAGATAAGTTATGTTGGAGATGTAAAGAATTTGATGGAACATATGAACATATGTGGTGGAGTTGTAAAAAAATAAGGGATTTTTGGGGAAGAATAGAAAATGAATTTGGTGAAATATTGGGTAAAAGTGTTAAGTTGGTGTCGGGTACTATTCTTTTAACGAATGTGGAAGATCTGGGTTTAAACAAGGAGGAAAAAGAATTACTGGAAATTGTACTGACAACGGGTAGACAATGTATAGACAGAAATTGGAAAAACGATGTAGATATTCAGGTTGGAGAATGGTATAAAGAAATGTGGAGTTTAGCATTGAACGATAAATTGACATGGGAGATTAAAGTCAAAAGAGATAATTTAAAAGAGAATAGATTTTGGAATATATGGAAACCGTTCGTGGATCACTCTACTATGGCAGGTGATAGTTCAGGACCAGTACCATCTCAAAGAAGTTTCTGGAGCTGAGTAGAAAATAAACTCTCCGGGCATTGTATATATTCACAGGGTGTTTTTTATTGGTTAAAAAGATTAGTGGTAGTACAGAAAGTTTCTTTCTATTATTTTGGACTTTGAAATAATGGTTCTTAATATTTGGTGGTTAAATAGTAGTTAATGAATATAGATATTGTTATGTGCTAGCATATAGTAATGTTTGTTAGTATGATATTATGGACTTGTTAGTGTAATGTATTGTTAATGTACTGTTAATGATTTCTTTTCTTTTTCTGTATGTCTATTAAAAACTTAATAAAATTTTTTTTAAAAAAAAGAGTCATATATATATTAACTCCTAGTGCTAGTAGGGCTCATCACTAGCATCTCTGGGTGAAGGGCCGCCCTCATCCTAAGGTCTTGACATAGGCTAACCATGATGGGCCATGGAAAACAACCACAGCCCGGTAATTTTTGTCCAAGCACTGGACCATAGGGATGGCCAAATCAGGACGGGCCCTCATATATCCTGCCATGGATGCCCAATAGGCCGGTAACCAAGTAGCCCCATAGGGAGGCAGCTTGCGGTGACGGGGCAACTCCCTGTCCCTGTCGTCCTGCCCCTCAATGCCCTCATCAGTGTGTTCAAGTAGCAGGAGGGGGAAAACGTGAATATATTCCCCAAGCCACATAGGCTTGCTAATAGCCTGAGACAAATGGTCACCCAGGGGTATGGAGTAACCGGTTGTCGGCAGAACCACTGGTGGCACGGATTGGAGTGAGTAAACACAAAATCGGCCCTTCGGGCCCCAGAGAAATTAAGGAAAAGCATAGGGGCAGTCACCCCAGTAAGAACCAGGGTGTAATTAGCCTGCTGCGACCATGGCCACTATACCCCCCCAGCGTCGTGAGCTAGTGTCATAGGTGTGCTGATTTGACCAGGATACTCACTTGGTGCACCCCCACAAGCCGCCCCCACTGAGAGTTCCGGCCTGTGGTGGGCGTCGGTGTTCGCGATGGCCATCTAGCTCCGTGTTCCTGGGCGTCCAGGCCGGATGGGGAGCTGTGAGGCACCAGTCTGCGCTGGCCTGATGGCCTCCGGCAGCTCAATCCTGTTGGTGGCCCGCTGCGCAGCCATGGCCGGCATGTGGGCTGGAACCGCCGAGTTGGCACGCCCACCATCTGAAGGTGGTGGAGCAATGTCCATTGATGCCTCTCGTGCCGAATTGCAGCCAGGTGAGCATCCCCAGCATCTAACCCACCAGGACAAGGTGGGCCGGATGGGCTGGATGGCCCCACCGGGCAATTGATGTTGGACAAACCCATGTGGTAATCCCTGGCCAGAATAGGGGGGCATGCCCAGTAATCCGGCCCACGAGGTGCAGGAATGATGGCGGGGTGGAAACCCGCCCCGTTCCCAAGTAGGCCGCTATGCCCCAAGCCGGGCAAAGAAGCAGTGGGGGTAAGAACCCCAGTGGAGCAGGCCTGTGCCGCCCACCGCACGAGCCCTCAGCCTGGGCTCATTGGTAGCAGTGTGTCTTATAACCCCACCACCCACCTGCGGGGGTGCCGTCCGAGCCCTCCGGCCCGGTGGCACTCCCGAAAAGCAGAGGGGGGGTGGGCCGAGCCCACACCCAGGCACGACCAAGGGGGCCGCCTGAGCCCTGTGTGTGGGCAAAACGCATTCCGTCCTGCAGTGCTCAGGAATCGAACTGCTGACCTTCTGCCTCCCAGTCAGCTTCCCAGCCACCTGAGCCACTGCCGTCTGGCGCTGCTCGAAGGAAGGGAAACCTCCGATCGAGCAATTTTAAAAGAGAGAGACACGTAAATGTCTCTCTCCTGGAAATCCCCAGTAAAAGAAGCAAATCGAGCCTCTTGCAAAGAGGCGAGCAAGGAAGCAATGGAGCGAACTTCTCCGCTCCGTCGTTTCGCAAAATGGCAGCCAGGCTGCCTCGTGGCCACCCATTTTATGGAGGGGTGGCCATGCCCCCTAACTAACCCGGATGTCTGAGTCCGGGTGGGTGGGGCCCCCGCAAAGAGTACGGTGGCCATTTTGGCACCGCGCTTGCATTCTGATGTCATACTGGCTCTTTTTGTACTCATGATGATGAGTTAGGTGATCTACAGGCACAAGTTGCAAACAGCAGTTTAATAAGATAATACAGCTGTTGCCAAATTTTCACTTAAAAAAAATCTGAAGTTAATTTAGAGGATGCTCCATAAGCTAAATAGAAGCAGACAAGGATACAGGAATGCTGCAAGTTTATATGTTTGCAAAAAAAGTTTGATCTGTTGACTATGTGCCAAATTTTAAAATGGAAATAAAATCCAATTGGATCATAAACTTTTATAAATAGTAGCTTCTTGGATATTGGTAGTTCTTCTCATAAATTCAAATGGGGAGAATGCAATTCCATACATTCTTAACTAAAAGTAAGTTCCATTGAACTCCACGAGGTATACATCTGACATGTACAGTTGCACTGTGAGCTGAAACGTCAGCAAATTCATAGTGCATATATTACCTACATTACAAATACATTGCTTCACAACATGTCTTCAATGTAGCCATGTAATGTTTTCATACTGACACAATTAACAGTAAAACGAAGTTGGTTATATGAGAAGATGGAGATCATCTTAATGCAAATCTGTAAAGAAAATCCTGTTTACATATTCAGTGATTTGCCATGGAGGCTTCTTTATGCCTGTTCAGCTAGAATAATAAGAGCACTCAACTTAATAGAATTGGAATTAATATTCATCTCAAGTCCACGTCGCATTGTTAACCAGTGTGGTTTAGATGGGCTGTGACTGTGGAAATTCAGAATCCATGTGTCATATTTTCACTTTCCAATTAGGAGGACAAGCTGGCCAAAAAAATGCTCGGCTAAGAAGGCTGCCAAGTTAAAATGTATCAGTGCACTCAAAATGTCAATCTTACAGCTGTGTTCCAGAGATATCCTCCTGACATCAAGTAACACTGCACTTTACATGCTAATAAGAGAGGGTTTTAATGCATAGCAGCAGCAGGTGATGAGGGAAGGGCCTCGTAGAAGCAGTCCAGGAACATGAATGGTCCAGGAACATGAATACAGAAGATTGACCAACATGGAAAGGAGTATATAGCAATATCCTTGGCATAAAATGAACTGCAAAGCTCCTTTGTCCTTCCGGCAAAGAAAATGTGCGTTTTTGTCTTCACTCTACAAGCACTGCATTGCTGAGAAGCAATCACATTGAAAGAAAAGTAATTACTATATGAAGCTGCTGTTCTTGCTAATTTTTAACAATTGAATATTTGCGAATGGCAGTAGTTCAGTGGTGGGCCAAATGCTTTGCATAGGAAACCCCACCTCAGAACCCTGGGAAGTACAAACAAGGTTGGGGAAAGCTGTCTAAAAGTTGGATGAGTTAGAACTGGCCAATACACTTATTTGTCCCACAATATACCCATAAATAGAGTCAGAAACTTATCCCAGCCTGCAATATGTCTTAACAGACATTATCCCATTGTGTTTAGGAAAGAGAAAGCTCCTCAATGACTTCATTATTGCGACTATAACTTGTCCTATTAAATACATCTTTGGGAGAAATTTCATGTATTCCAAAATAGAAGAGAATAGCATAATATTAAAAACCTTCAGGGGAGACAAGTGGTAAGAAACCAATAGACGTTTTCATTTCTGTTTCAGGGTAACATCCAGTTCTAGAGTCATTGTTGAAATTACCAGGAATTTTGTGTTCCTTTTGGGACAATGATATTTCTGAGTTCCAGAAATTATAATTTACAGATCTTTCTATATGCCACTCATATTCGTCAACTGGGGAACTGCACACTCTGCACAAAAATATTAATTCCTTTAGAAAATGGTATGTCATTAAAACTAGAATTCTTGTTAAATGTGGATAAAATTGTGCAGAATTTATTTCTATTTGAGAGCATTGTAAAGACATGTGTAATTTTTTTTAACTTTAATCCATACAAAATCTTTAAGATAATATATAGCATAACTATACTGTACTGTATTAGAATTATCTCAGAAATTCATATGAATCTACACAGGCAAGTTTTGCCAGCCCATGAATGAGTATATCTCTGTACTATAAATATGTAGCATGGAATCAATTTATTTGATCTACCTATCTACCTGATTTCAATGTTTTTAACAAGCCATTTGAATTTACAAGCGATCCAATCTACAAACTAATGGGATAGTGGTTTTTATAAAATTCATCCCTCCCTCCCAGCAGCAAGCTAGTTATAGTAACACTTAATTCATTGTTATAACATTTACCATTCTGCATCATCTAACGTGAATGCAAGTCTTATAAATAACAGCTATATGAATCAATACAATTAGTCTGTAGTCTGGAATTATCTAATACTAGCATATTTTGCCTGGCCTTGCTGGGCAGTTTTTTTTGTGGTTTTTTTTGGGGGGGATAGGAGTGGTTTGGTTGGCAGTCACTTGGATTTTGTGGTTTTTGAATTTATTTGATTTTTTTATTTTATTTATTTTTTATTTGAATTTTTTAAAAAAATTGACTGTTGGATACTCTTCCAGCCTGTAATTGCAGATACAGGTTTATGTAGGATACGGAGAAGGCTGTTAAAGTGGCATCATCCTTCTGTAACTATAAAATACAGGTACATTCTAAATGTGATTGAAAATGTGAAAGGGCTAATACAAAAATGAGCTAAGATTACTGTGGTTTTTTTTTAAAACTACTCAGATTGCATTCTGCCATCACAGAATTCTATGAAACAACCTCCTTATTCTTACTTTCCCCAAAATACATGATATAGACATAGTGAAAGAAGGGGCCCCACAGTTACTAATTTTCACTATATCTCTCTTTTTCAGTTCAAGACTCAGGCAGAGGCTGCTACCTTAACCCAAACTAGTTAAAATCTTGTTGGGCACATACTGCCTGGGCAACAAAATGTCATCATTGCTACCAACAGATTGCCACAGATTAATGGGTTCCTTTTTTAAATTCTAGGGTACACTTTGTCTCATTACATGGATGAAGTGCACACCCCACAGTAAAAAGGAGGTTTTTTATTCAGCAACAATCTAATGCTTACAGTTATTTGTGCTCCACATGTAGAACTGTGTAACAGTATTCATGCCATTTCCTCTTGGTTCACAAGTCTTGCATACTAATTCTTCCCTTCACCTTACAACTCTTGACATGGTGCTTGCACAAGAACAGCACTAAAGAAAAAACAACCATCACCTCTATTGTTTTTCTGGACTGAAAGACAGAATGGAAGGGAATATTTCACAATTCTTATCCAGCTGGATAAATTAACAGAAAAGGTGCATGCCTAGGTAACTGACAGACAAACAGTAGGAGGGTGTCAATGTTGTCTACTTCAATTTGGCCCAAACTGTTTCTGTTACAAATAGCAACTGATTTGCTTTGAGTAGTTTTTTAGCCAGTCCACTTCAATTAGTATCTGAAGTATTTGAAAGTATTTGTACATACCTGTATAGGTTCAAATAGTGGGAACAGATACAAATGGAGAATAGATTAATGGTGTAGAATGGGTGTCATGAGGCATGTGAGTCCAATCCCTGCTCAACACAGAAATCTAAATCAACATATATCTGACAGATAGTTGTATATATTTTTTTTGAATGCCTCCAGGGTTGGAGCGCTCACCACCTCCTGAGGTAATTTGTCCCATTACCACATTTCTCTAACCATTTAGGAACTTTTTATATGAAAACTGTATTCCCACCCTATTATTATGTGTCCTGTACTTGGGAAAGATTGAGAATAGGTCCTGACCCTTCAGTAATGTTAATTCATTGGTATAAAGGGATGGAAAGTGAAACTCAGTATCAATCAACTATTGCCTGTCTTTCATTGCTCAGTCCTTCTGATTTCCTTCTGACCATGAAAAGCATTCAAATTTGTTCAACAAAAAAAGCATACCTGTTAAGTTTCGGGAAATTCCTGTCAAATAAGGGAAATTTCCCATCCAAAATGGGAAACTGGACAGCTATGCTTATCCTGTGCTGGCCTCTAGTCTAACTCCAGTCTAATTGCAGTCTAACTAATACCGGATGATGGTGGGAAAGAGTGTAAAATACAGGGGTTTGACAGAAATTTCCCAAAACTTAACAGGTATGAAAAAAGGGAACACCCTGTTTTTAGGGGTATCTTAACTGTATTAGAATACCTGATTTGCTGACTTTTTGTCATATTTGCTGTTTGCTCAGTCTGAAACACAGGCACACATAGTGAAGAAGAAGAAAATAAAAGCAATATCAATAACAATTACACTTATTTACCACCCTAGAGCACTTAGTGCACTCTTTGGGTGGTTCACCAGGTAATTAGCATTTTGCCCCTCACATGCTGGGTACTCATCTTACCAACCTCGGAAGGATGGAAGGCTGAGTCAAGGTTGATCTCCATCAGGATCAAACTTAGAACATTTTGACTGCAGTACAGCAGTTTAACCACTGCAGAAAGCAAAAGGGCTGCAAAAGTACAAGACAGGAACAGCATTAAAAAGCGGGGCAAGTACAAATTGGTTTTGTTAATGTGATGTACTTCATGCAAATCCCACATGAAGCACTCTAGACATCCATGAGACATTCATGCACAAAGGCACTCGATGGTCTCAGTTCTGAAGTGTTATGCACAAGTAGATTCCCAAAGAAAGGAAGAAAATATATAATAGTCTCCAACTGCCTAATGCCCTTCCTTTGCCATGCTGAGACATGAAATGGTCACCTTTCATGGGGAAAATACATTCATCTGGTTGATCTGAGCTCTCCCAGGAGCTCCTTGACTGGGGCTCTCAAGAGAGCTGGTGATTTTCATTGCTGCTTGAGCTGTCATTCTCTTATTGCTTTGGGCCTCCTAGTTCTGTTAAAGTATTACTTTTATTGTCTGAGTGAGACTTGCTCATGCCAAGTGATTTTAATTTGACTAGAACTGCAGGCTTCCTCACTTATTACAGATCAGTTCAGAAACTGACAAGTCTCCTTGTCTGCTTCAGATTTCTGAATCTTTTCTGAATCCAAAGTACATCCCTAATAGCCAGCTTTGAAAATGAGGAGAACAAAGGTTTAGGAAGAGTGAAAGCAATTAACTTTAAGAAGAGCTGGATAACATCATGTAGTCATTATAAGAGAAGAGCTGTAGAATTTTTGCTGCATCATTCTTTCTCACTTTCTAAAGAAAATTATTATTGCTGCATGAGAATACAGCAATGAACTTGTGTTGGCAGAGCAAATCAACATGCTATGGTTGGGTTGGGTTGTTCTTCCTCAAAAGCCAGTCATATCTGACTCTAGGGTTCAGTGCTGATCTCTGTTTATAGCCAAAGAGCAAATGCTGTCTGTGTTTGTAGATGTTTCCATGGACATGTGGCAGACATGCCTAGACACTGGAGTGCATGGAACACTGTTTACCTTCCCAGCAAAATGGTACCTATCTATCTACAGTACTTTCAATTTCTTGCTTTTGAACTGCTAGTTTGGCAGGAGCTGGGACAGGGATGGAAGCTCACTCCATCATGCAGTACTTGGGTCTTGAATTACTGACCTGCCAACTTTCCAGTCATCAAGTTCAGCATCTTAACAACTAAGCCACCACACTACCAACATGCAATCCTAAAAATTAGGGCAACCCAAATAAAAAATTATATTCTTGAAAATTAATTTAGGATTAGTTCTCAGTATGACACAGGCATAGCAAACAACTGCTCTTGTTCTATTCCAAATTTAGGGAGGTTTGGACAAAGGGTTTTTGAATTATATATATATTAAAAAATAAATCTGCTTTACCTGCCACTCAGAAACAGGCAACCCCGAACAATGCCAAATTTAAAACAGATCACATAAATTCAAAAGATCAATCTTCCTTAATTTGAAAGAGAATCACTGGCCACACCCAATTTTTTATTTGGAGAAATCCAGGCTAAACTATTAATCCTTAAAAAAAGGCCTTTCAAAAGGGAAAAACAGAAGCTTTATTAAAAGCTTATTTTATGCCACTCAGCAAGGTTAGCGTAATGTTATAGATTGGAATGTGTTAGTTTTAATACAAAGTGATTATAAAGGAATATTTTAGAACGCAAACCATGAGAATCTACATCTGCTGCTGGAACAAATTATAACAATTCTCTGCTTAGGTTATTAGATATGAATATAAACATGCCATTAATTTGGCCATTTTGAAATTATCAGTCTAAAGAAACAACTACTAAATGAAGACAGTTGTAGCATTGCGAGTCATGTTTGACAAGCCAGAGCAACAGGCCAACTCTTATCTATTACAGGTATGTAAATGCTTTCACTAGTAAAACGATGGGAGCTTTCCTGTAAAACATTAATTACTTGTAGTATTTATGCATGTGGCAATATGTAGGGAGTGCTACTCATACGAGTCAAGTGAAAGACTGGATCATGCAAAAGTGTTTCTGTTACCTATCTACTGTGTCTAAATTTTACAAAATGCAAACATGTTGTTCTTGTATTATTATTTTTTTGGGGTACTACTCCTCAATGTGGCTTTGCAACTCATTTGAAATCATTGCAGAAGGAAAATTCAAGTAAAAAAACCCCTGAATAAATTCATATTGATATTACATACTCAGTTGCAGAAAAGAGGTACAGAGAAAGAGCCTCCTCGAAGACTGTGGGTTTTTCCTTCTTAACAGCAATCAGGCATAACCTGGACAATGGCAACCAGGTAATCTATCTCACACTAGGTCAGGCAAAAAGAACTACAGAAAGAATTCACCAAAAGGTGGCTTCATTTTGGCAGTTTAAAGTCGGACCTAAACACGAAAGAAGAAGAAGTTGCAGAAACACTGATTCAAGCTCAAATGTATTTGACATTATACGTGATACTGAAAGGGCATTCTAGACAAGGAAGAAGTAAACAAATCAATTTGTGTACTCAAGAAAATGAGCTTTGCCACATGCTACCAGAGAGAGAAAGAGATGAGGATAAAATAATCTCATCTCATTGGTTTATCATATTAACAACTGCCAGTCTCTTAACACAATCCTGAGAATCCTAATGAAAACGTACTCTCTAGCCATATCTCCTGAAGAAAACCATATTTGTTCTTTTTGCATATTACCTTACCAGTACTTAGGTAAGTGTCTAACTGTACTCTATGACATAAAATGTCATTCTTCTGCGTCTATGCCAGACATAAAACTGCCAAAATGAAGCCACCTTTTGGTGAATCTTATTAATCTACTAGCATGGGCTACCCGGCTTTGCCTGGTTGGGTCACTTGGGCCGTTCTTTGCCCTGCCCCCCAGGGAAGTGGCTCACTAGGTGGGGGCCGAAGGCAGCCATGCTTTCGGCCCCAACCCCCAGGGTAGGCGCTCACTTCCCTCCGGAAGGCGAGGGTGGAACGGAGTACCGTTCTCTGCCCTGGCCTACCGGCGAAGGGGCTTGTTTCCCCCGGTAAGTGGGGGTTGAAGGCAGCCATGCTTTTGGCCCCTGGCCCCTATAGTAGGTGATCGCTTCCCTCTGACAGGCGAGTGTGGAACAGAGCGCCATTCTTCGCCCTGCCCCCTGGGTGAAGTGGCTCGCTAAGCATACCTGTCAAGTTTTGGGAAATTTCTGTCAAACCTCCATATTTTACACTTTCCCGCCATCATTCCGTATTAGTTAAACTGCAATTATATTGGAGTTAGACTTGAGGCCAGCACAGGATAAGCATAGTTATCCAGTTTCCTGTTTTGGCCGGGAAATTTCGCTTATTTGACAGAAATTTCCCGAAACTTGATAGGTATGTTGCTAAGCAGGGGCCGAAGGCAGCCGTGCTTTTGGCCCCTGCCCCCGGGGTAGGCACTCGCTTCCCTCTGGGAGGTGAGGGCAAAATGGAGCGCTGTTCTTTGCCCTGCCCCAGGGGGAGTGGTTCGCTAGGCTGGGGTAGTTGCTCACTTCCCTCTGGGAGGCGAGGGCAGAACAGAGCACCATTCTCTGCCCTGGCCTCCCAAGGAAATGGCTCGCTAGTCACTTCCCCGGTAGGTGGGGGCCAAAAGCAGCCGTGCTTCCCCCTCCCCCCGAGTAGGCACTCACTTCTCCCTGGGAGGCGAGGGTGGTACAGAGCGCTGTTCTCTGCCCTGGCCTCCGAGGGAGACTGAACAGAGCGCCAATGGGCTTTCTCTCCGTTCAGTCTGGCCCTGCCTCTCCCCTCTCTCTCTGCACGTCAGCCATTTTTTCTTTCTTTCACACGCGCCGGCTGTCCTGCCTCCTCCCCGCTCATGTCCTCCTGCCTGATTGGCTGAGGCATGCCATGGCGCAGAGGACGCTGGGACTCATAGTTTGTGTTTGTTCATGTTCATGGGGCATTGGCCCCACTCTCGGCTCCCGGATCCTTGCGGCACTGATCTCTGGGACATAAGGTAAGTGTGCAGGCGCATTACGGGATAGGCTGGATGGGTGCGGACACACATTACACACGCGCATTGCCACATCCCTTCCTTATAGGTACAGATACACAAGGTGGGATCAAAACCTACTTGTCCATGTTACTTTCCATGTGTTGTTCCCAGGATTATTTTGCCATTCATTAATAGAGAGATGGATCATTCACCTCTGCAGTTACTTCAGAGTCTAGCTTTTAGAGATGAAAGATGCTTCTTTCAAGTTGCAATTTTGCAACTCAGAATTTTAAAGAGTTTTGATGAGTTGTCCACTCTGCTGTTTTCTCAAGCCAGAGTCCTATCTGCAAGGAAGGAAGTTCCACTACATAAAATAGGGCTGCTGGTATTCAGAACAATCTTCTTCTATTCCCCTATCCAGAAGCTAGATCGGAACACAATTACAAGTCCTCATTCCTAGTGGAAGCAAAGATTACTGCTTGGAAAAATAATGACATTTTACTGGACACATGCCTAAATGTCATTGTCAATATTTGTTTAAAATTACACAGCTAAATTAGCTTGCTAAATGTATTGGTTTAATTTACCTACCTTATAAAACATGCTTCATAAATTGCAGGCTTCCAAAACATAGATACTCAGCACAAAGCATTATATTAACTATGGTAAGATGATTTTTGCCATGTGCAGTTCCACAAAATTGACGTTGGTGAGAAAGATTGCTTTTTAATGTCAAATACACAGTCTGGTGGTTTCATAAAGTCAAACTCTGTTAACAATATTAAATTAATCTTTATCAGTTGGGCCAAAACTAGTAGTGTGCATATGTTGTAATTGCTCCCAGGTGTTGGAGTGGTTGGCCGCAAGGAAGACATGCAAGACAATTGTGCGGTGAAGTCCAGCCCTGATCTGGGTCAGGTGGTACATATTTATTATCCTGCCTTGGGGTGATGTGTGCCTAGGATGTGTGTGACCCCACAGTACAGAAGGCTTGCATACATGGCATCTTCTGGTGGTCCAGCTGCCATGCCAGTTCTTAGGAAGGTATCTAGGTGTTAATGGACAACTCGCACCTGATTACCTTGGGTTGGCAAAACCCATTGTTCCTGCCCTAATCTCAGTGTCTATGTGTATTGATTCCGGGCACCTAATTGTTCTGCTGTCTGGCGCGGCTTATTTGCCCAACTTAATCTGCAGCCAGAAGTGGAGGATTGTGTATTTCCATTAGAGTCATCATCTTTGGTTTTTGCCCTGTTCCTATCATAGCCATCAGCCAAGGCTTTATGATTTTGCCCCCCAAACTAACTAGCTAGCCCGCACCCCAATTGCCTTTCCAGAAAAGTCCGGTTGGTCCCTGGATCTGTTGAAGGCTGTGCGAACCCCTGGGGAAAGGTTTGGCCAATTATTCCCGTGGGCAACCCACATGCAAATATTGTCTGATTTAGTTTGGTCCAAATTATTTGTACTGTACTATAAATCCCAACCAGTTAGCTTCAAGCCAATTAGTAACCCATCCTCTTCGAAGTCTACCTGAATATTTCAGACAATTTGTACATACAGTGGAATCTCATACAACAGTTGCCCAGTATAGCAAGGAAATAGCATAAGAATTAGGTTTTGGGGGAAATGGCATCCCACATAACAATTTTTCCTATGGACAAGATTGTACAAGAATTTTTCAATGGGAAAAACCACAGCAAAAAAAAAAATAGTTGAATGATGCATCCCATAGGGAAAATCTCTATGTGATGCATGCATCATATAGCAATTGTTTCATACAACAACGAGTCCCATGGAATGGATTAAAATCATTGTATGAGGTACCACTGTATTTATATTTGTCCAAATTGAGGGAGGACATGAAAATCGGGAGAATTAGAGGGCTCTGACCTGGGATGAGTAGTGAAAATTTAGATTATTAACTGCTGTTTGAGGTTCATAGCACAACTTGCATCCTACACTGACCAACAACTATGCAATTTAGACAATTCTCAGATTTATTCCTAATGCTACTGTGATCAATCTCACTACAAACCCCATCCCCTGCATTGCATACATTTTAAAGAAACTGATTCTGTTGGATTGAGAAGATCTGTAGCTGACAAGAAGGAAATGAGGGGAAAACCCTATGTAGCTGACAAGAAGGAAATGAGGGGGAAACCCAATACACACTCATCCTACCTGCTCTTTGCAATATTCCTGGAAACCACCTAGGACCACTTGGAATTTTCATTGCTTTGGATCAGTTCAGAAAATGCCAAATTCCTCAGCCTTGCTTAGAATTCTGATTTTTTTTAACTGGAAGCCCAGCCACAGTTAAAGCATTTGTGAGCTGTGAAGCTTGGATAAGTTCTCATTGACAGATTTGTTGGGTATAGATGAGTTCATATTAGGTATAAATCAACTTATCTCAAAATTTGCAAACATAGGATTCCTCAGGTATTCTTAATTGGGATGATGAAAAGTTTCTGTATTTTCTTTCTCATCCCTCCCCAATTCTTCCATAAGTCTGCCTGCAGTTATAGATGTAAAATCTACCCCCACACACACTTGTTTCTCTCTTAGAACATACTTATTGTTGGTTATCATGTTGCCATGCCCATTGATATGGCCAGACTGGTTGTTCCATGGCACCAAGCAAAGCTTGGAATCTCCTGGAAAAGGAGATTTAGACTACACACTTCTTTAGTGATTGCTGTGCTATACTGTAGTAAGGCTGGCTGTGGGAACCCCAGTGTCCCTGTGCCTAAATGAGTTAGTCACATCAGATACTGGATGGTGTGGAAGAGACAGGAGTGGCCCACCACTGGTCATGCCCCAATTCTGCAAGATAAATTTCTGTGTTCTAGGTATCCATACTATGGGCCTCACAATAATAATTTCATGTCAGATATTACTCTGGGTTGAAATGATTTTTGCTGGAGAAACTCTGCTCAGGGGATGCCTGAATGAGGCTCCTTTCATGTCCCCAAGTGCAGCCCTCAGGTATCGAAACCTGACTTTCCAGTCTCCAGCTCAGTGTCTTAACCACTAAGCCACCGGGGGAGCTGCTGCCTTTGTACATGTTGATAGATGATGATCAATATTATATTCAACTGCCAGTCTGATTGTCTTCTGCAGGTTGAAGAGGAGAGATATCATTTTGTTCTTTGCTTTAGCCAACAAAATATATTTGGCTAGGCTTGCAGAATATCTGCCATTGAATGGGTTACTGAATGGGTTACAATCTCTCTAAATCTTCTTTTTCTTGCATGAAATGTATGGGTTGGAGACTCAATATGAAATGGTATCTTTGCACAGAATAGTTTTTGAAAATTTACTATAGCATATCCCAAAGTTTGTCATATGTAAGAAAAATTCCATAACAACAGATATCTTGAAATGTGATAGTCATGAGTTGGGGAGAAGACTTTATGTGTGTGTAGAAAGAGGTGGGCAACAGGTATTATGTATGATTTTTGTAATGAATATTTTGTCAATAGTGGAACATTTAACTATATTTTCCCTGTGTATGGTAACTTTAGGGATACCTTGTACTGTCTAGATTATCAAGGCTGAAATTTAAAATATGATTTATAGAAAACATGGCTCATTACGTTCCACACATCTATAATCTTCACTATTGAATAATGACATATTATTGTCATTATTCTTCTCAGAACATTTACACTGAATAATGGCAATAGAACATACTGATAAAATTCAGTAAATATCATAGCTTTTCACACAAAAAAATAATCACTACAGGTGATCTCTCATTTTTCCCCACTTCCTATCACTTCCAGCTATGGTTAGTTTTTAACTAAACTAGTTTGACAAAAATATAATTTCTCCCCATCTTTTACCAACTCATTTACAAAACAGGTTTGATAAAATGTTCATGAACCCTGCCCAAAGGTATCACTTTAATGTTAGCTCTTCAAAAGCATCTAGTGTATCTAAATCATTCTGACATTTTGTACTATAAACTACAGTATATGATGAGACCTTAAAATGAAGACACAATGATATATATTTGAACTTAATTTTACATAGGTGTTTTTGTTGTTGTTCAGTCGCACAGTCGGTTCCGACCCTTTGCGACCCTATGGACCGCAGGACGCCCCGAACTTAGTTTCTCTAAAGGGCAATGAGGAGGTCGCTGCACAAAGCATAGCTAAGGAGTTGCAGGCTATGAGAGTTGCAGGGCCCTTTAATGAACCACCATTCCCTAACTTGAAGGTCTCCCCTCTGGGGCTAGTCCCAAAAAAGACCCCAGGTGAATTTCGCCTAATTCACCATCTTTCTTACCCTGCGGGTTCCTCGGTCAATGATGCTATTCCTGATGACCTTTGCTCAGTCAGGTATACGTCGTTTGATCAGGCCCTACAGATGGTACGCGCCTGTGGTCCCGGGGCCCTCCTGGCAAAGTGTGATATTAAATCGGCATTCCGATTACTGCCAGTGCACCCCGAGGACTTTGAGCTGTTGGGTTTCCGTTTTAGGGGAAAATTCTATGTAGATAAGGCCATGCCTTTTGGCTGCTCTATTTCATGTTCAGCATTCGAATGATTTAGCACTTTCCTTCAATGGGCCTTTGTTCGCAGGTCAGGGTCCCGGTCTGTAGCCCATTACCTCGATGACTTTTTGTTCGGGGGTGAACGGGGCTCGGACACGTGTACGCGTCTCCTTACTACATTTCAGGCCCTTATGCGGGAACTGGGTGTCCCCTTAGCGCCTGAAAAGACCGAGGGCCCAGCCACCAAGCTCACCTTTTTAGGCATCGAAATTGACACTGTCGCACAGGCATCCAGGTTACCCATGGACAAGGTGGCCCGGATCTCTGCGGTGATCCGGGCACTGATTTCTAAACGTAAGGTGTCCCTTCGTGAGCTACAGGTACTGCACGGCCACATCAACTTTGCCTGCCGGGTGGTGACACCGGGCAGAGCTTTTGCCACGCGTCTGTGTGATGCCATGGCTGGCCTATTAAAACGCCACCACAGGGTCCAGCTCACCAGGGGTATACGGGCAGACCTTTCGGTTTGGCTCACATTTCTACAGGAATTTAACGGGGTCTCTTTTTGGAGATCAGACCTTATGGTCTGCCCTAAATTTCAAGTACAGTTGGATGCCTCCAGCTCCCTGGGTTATGGGATCTATTTCGAAGGGAGGTGGGCATATGGCTGATGGCCTCACGCATGGCAGGGCACAGATCATCTCCGCGATCTTACTTTCCTGGAATTTTTTCCCATTTTGGGGGCACTAATGCTATGGGGCGATAAGTGGGTCAACTCAGTGGTCCATTTTTGGTGTGACAATGCTGCAGTGGTGCACATTGTCAATGCTCAGACGTCCAAATCCCCTAGGGTCATGGCACTGGTCCGTCAATTTGTCTTGAGAAGCCTACACCTTAATGTGCTGTTCAAGGCCAGACATGTACCAGGCGTTAATAATTATATTGCTGATGCCTTATCCCGCCTGCAGATCTCCCGGTTCCAAGCCTTGGCTCCCAAAGCAGAGGAATTCCCCTCGCCACTCCCGGCCAAGATTTGGACATTTGGAGAGGAGAGGTGAACCGGGCAATCGGCATTTCTTTGGCACCTCGCATGCGTAAGGCGTATTAACATGCTTTCATACAATTTAGAACCTTTTGTGGGCAACTACGGTTACCCGAAGTGTGGCCAATACCTGTGGACCAGATTTAGCAATACATGGTTTATCTTCACGGTCATGGGCTGGCCCCCCATACTATAGCCTCTAGGCTTTCGGCACTGGCATTTATGGCCAAGGTGCGGGGCTTCGCTGACTGCATGAATGATTTCTGCATACGTCATGTTTTGGAGGGGTGGACACGTGAACGTGGCTGCCGCCAGGACACACATCACCCGATTTCACCAGAGGTTCTTACCAACCTTGCACGAGGCTGGCATAACTTATGCTATGATAGGTACGAGGTGGCTCGTTTTCATGCAGCTACCACTGTAGCCTTCTTTGGAGCACTCCGTATCAGTGAGTTGGTACCACTGTCTAAGGCGGATGCGTTTCGTAGGGCACTGGAACTCAACGATGTCTATGTTACTCAAGAGTGGGCTCAGTTGAGGATACGGTCCTCAAAGGTTGATCAGCATGGCGTAGGCAGTGGAGTCAGACTGCTACGATGTTCCATTGAAGACATCTGTCTGGTTGGTGCCCTACATGAGTTTTTGGCAGTGCATGGTACGCACCCTGGCCCGTATTTCTGCCACCAGGATGGGTCTCCCCTTACTAAATTCCAGTTTTGGAGGGTGACCGGCATGGCACTTACCAGTGTGGGCCTCCCTGGGGCTTGTTACGGCACCCATTCATTTAGGATAGGCGCCGCTTCTACTGCGGCTGCATTTGGGTACTCTGAGGCTGATATACGCAGGTTGGGCAGGTGGGGATCCATGCGCTTTGCATTGTACATATGCCCCCTCCATGTTTGAGTACCAGTCATGTCATTATTCCTTTTTTCCTTCTTTTACAGACCCTGTGTGTCCCCACACACCGGTGGCAGTATGGCTGGTGGGCAACAGTTATGTGCACTGGGCAGTGCAGTATGCTGCGGCGACAGAGTGGGGACCCCATCTCGGGCTACGTGCAACTGCACGTTTGTGATGGTACAGTAAGCGCGGTATGAAATGGCAGGAACTATTGCCATTCCTGTTTTCCATCAGGGATGCTGGACCGCCTGATGTCCTCATCCTGCATCTCGGTGGCAATGACCTTGCTCAGGTCACTGGCCTCTCTTTAAAGTTCATGATTTGCAGGGACCTAGCCTATTTGCATTACGTATGGCCATCCACATGGCTGCTATGGTCGGACATGGTGCCATGACATTCTTACATAGGAGGTGTTGACCTCCGTGCCCTTGACCGCGCTCGCTGCTCGGTGAACAGGGCTGTTGCCCAGTTTCTAGCAGACAAGGGCTTGGGGACAGCCATCCGGCACCCTAAGATAGGCTTGCAGGATTATGATCTCTATGCAGGAGATGGGGTCCACTTGTCGGCCAGAGGTATGAACCTCTTTTTTTTGAGGATATGCAAGCAGGCCTGGTGACCGAGCTGACGGTCGGGGGGGGGGGCGGTGAGTCATCATGGCCACCTCCCCGTGTGGAGGGTAGCACTGGTAAGGTAAAGATTTATGACCCATAGGTATCCGGCAGGTTCGCAATTGACTGGCCAACACGTAGACAGGTACAGGGGAAATAGGTTTGGCCGGTCAAGGGCAAACCAGGCAAGGGGTGATGGCAGGAGCTTAACAGCCTGCATCACCTTGATATTTAACGGATACACGTCATAGGGTGGGGTCAGTAGATAGTTTATTGACTCCGGTCAATAATTTGTTTGTGTCAACAAACAAATTGATACAAATAGTTACATGTAGCCAATTGCCATTGGCATTTTGGGAGGAACCTTACCAGTGTTACTGCGGCCTGCTTGCCTTAAAGAATTACAATTGGATGATTACACCAATTGAAAGTTATAATTCGGACTAGGGCATTATACAATAAAAGTGGCCCGATGCCTTTATCCATATACCGGTGTCTGAGTCTTTCTTTGGGGGGTGCGCCTGCAAACAGCAGTACTGTGCACGCACATCACAGCCTCCTTACTTCCTTTAAAGAAAAGAAAAAACCCGAGCAAGGCTGGGTAATCAGCTAGTTCAATATAAAACTATAATGTGTCCAACTTCCCTCAAGTGGGATGGTAGGCAATAAAAATGGTGCTTGTACTTGTGAATAGTGATCAAGTGAGTAATACAGTTAGATGAAGCTTACCTGAGAGTAAACTGTAGGCTACAGATTTGAGCTGTTCTCTTTGGAGTACCCTTTAGTCTGGTTTGCATGAGACAGACATTAGTTACTACAGCTATAAAAGTCTCCAACCAGTGATGTTAATTGCCTAGCAGGTTGGGGGTTCTGGGATATTTGTAACCCCAAAAATAAATTCCCCCCAAGCTTTGAGGGTACATTTTGGGCTGATTTATGCATGTTTACATTTGATGGCAGCATGCTTAGAATCTGTGCCATTTTGGTTGACACACGCCAAGGACATACTGACACCATATTGTGCTTCAAATTCTCCTGTGACATTTTCTTAATATCTTCTGTCTATGCAGAGCTACTTATTAAAACTCACTGAAAAGGGAATACTTGTTAGAAGCATAGAACAGCAATGCAAAACATATGCATGGAGGTCCATTCTGCCGAATTACTATATGGCAAAACAAAGGGGGAAAAAAGAAAAAAAAATCCTTTGGGAATTCGAAGACTAATGTATGATCATGGCAATGCATCTCCAAAAGAACAGAGGGCAGTACATCTCTGATTTGTGTGTCCTTTATGCAGGCACAGAGTGGGTCAAGGATCTTCCGTGCATCTTCCTGCTAACTATAGCTCATTGACCAAGCTATTAAGCAATTGTACCAAAGAAAAAGGCAAATACTGTACTTGTGGAAGCTATACAAAAATTACTGGATTATAAAGATGGGAAAAGATTTATGGAAATGAGAAATGTTTGCTGAAAAGCCTTGGAGGGTGGTTTGGATGCAACACCACATCATCGTTTAGAGCTGCCACATCCAAAGTCAAAAGAGCCTTGATGAAGGTGAACCTCTAGTAAGTGAGACAAAAAACAAGAATTAAATGATCCACATGGCACGTCAGATCTGAACGAGGTAATGGAATTTGCATCTCTCTCTCTCTCAGCTATCTTAAAAACATCTTTCTTTGTTGCCACAACTATTTGCTTCTAAACAATGTCTAAAGTGTTCTAACTTTAAAAAAAATCATTACTGTTTGGTATTGAAAGATAAAATAACACATTACTAGCACATTACTGCAGCTTCTCTGGCGGCTTAGTGGTTAAGATGCTGAGCTTGGAGACTGGAAGGTTGGGTTTTGATATCTGAGGGCTGCACTTGAGGATGAAAGGGCCTCCCCTGAGTGAGGTTTCTTCAGCAAAAATCCTTTAAACCCAGAGTAATCTTTGACATGAAATTATTATTACAGTAAAACTTCGCATAAAGAACACCTTGCTTAGAGACTAACTCACTTAAAGAGCAGAATTTTCTCTGAATTGTTGCCTCACTTAACAACTAAAATCAACAAAAAACTCACTTAACAACTAAATCAGGGTTCACAATTCCCCCTGCCTGAAGTCACAATTAATCACTTACAATGGTGTTTCGCTTAAAGAGCAAACTCACTTAAAGAGCAATTCAGTGGAATGCATTATGCTCTTTAAGCGAGGTACCACTGTACTGGGTTTTTTAATTTAAAAAAATTACAATTTAAAATGATCTGAAATAGGAGTGTGCTTAATTTCCAGAATACAAAAGGCGGGTGCTTGTCCATTTCAAAACCAATCCAAAGCAGCACTAAAATTGGATTTGAGCTAACTGAAGCACCAAATATTGCTTTGGTATTTTGGGACTTCAAAAGTTATTGTTTATTTTTAAAAAATCTTCATTCACTAGAAAAATGAAAGTAATCCAGTAAGAAAAGAAACAGGAAGCTCAAAGCAGAAGAGAGCTCAAGCACAAATGAAAATCCCAGTTTCTCCTGGAAGCTCCAGTCAGGAAACTACTGGAAGGGAATTCCCTATCCTTGTGATTGATGGCCATTTTGCTACAGAAGCACATTAGAGAGAATAAAATAACTTGGTATTTGCATCCTTTTATTTAAAGGAGGAAAATGTAAGTGCATGTTGGAGAGGTTTTTCTTTTACTTTCAGACACAATCAATCCTTTTGCTATTTCCCCAATACTTAATGCCTGTTGAATAGGATTTTTAATCCCAAGTGGGCATCCAAACACCAAGTGACATCCTATGGGATAAACCACTACAATGTTTACCCACACTACTCACCAAAGGAGACCAAATAGTGACCTATTAACACAACAACACTCTCCAATCAACCCATCATGCCCTGCAGGAATCAGGATGGGATAGGGATGGTGAACCTTGGCACTCCAGCTCCAGGAGTGCTGATCAGGGCTTCTGGTAACTGAAGTTCAAGAACAGCTGGAGTGCCAAGGTTTGCCACCACTGGGATAGGTAAAAAACCTCTTGGGTTCCTTTTTCTATAATTTCATGTACAGACCCACTTGACAACCTAGGAAATAGCACCATGGTTTACAAGATTAGCAAACTTGAGATAAGTAGGCTTTTGGGCAGGGCTTGTTCTTATAACCTTGGCTGCCCAGGGGGAAACCTCTTCTCCTGAAGCCACATAGTGGCAGATCCAAGGGAAGAGGATCTTACAGCTAAGCAATAACAATGTTATCAGTTCTTAAGTTATTTCACACACAAAAAAAACATTTTCCTTATGGAGGTGGATAAATTGTTCATTGACTTGGATTATAATCATGGGCAAAGTTCAGAGTTCCAGAGCAGCCTCAGAAGAAGGGAATGGTAAACCACTTTTGAGCACTCTATATGTAAACAAACCATGCACACATAAAAATAAAGAGAAAGAACTTAACCAAGGAAGTCTGTAGCTGATTATGGCATCATGCCCACTGAGCTAAAATGTTGGCCATTATCTCCATAGTCTGCTTCTAAAACAATCAGGATGCCACTATCCAACTTGGTTGTTACAGGAAACGTCATGATGCTTCCTCCCCAGAGTGTACCAAAATGTTGTTAGTATGTTCATACCTATTATATGTTACTCCCAGAGTATTCTGGGGTGAAAGCATGATGATGATAATGGTTGTACTCTACTTCAGCTGCTGTTGCTTTTAAACCACTAAAGGAAGCTGCTGCCCTTACAGGAAGGGGCTCCTAAAGTAAATGTCCTTCCTAAAATTTAAAATTTGCAGACTGATGGCACACTTGAAAGGGCTATTTCATTTTAGCCACAGGTCAAATTAGGCATAATAGCTAAGCTTTGAGAACAGGATTCCTTACACAGTAGCAGGTGCTATTGAGATATATGGATCTGCACTATCAATCCATCTCAGAAGAGGAGAAAAAATTCCAATTTCTGCTATTCTAACAGAAAGCACATACACGAATGAACACATGCACAGACCAATGCCCCTCATATTTGCTCTGCTGGGAAAGTCACAGAGATAGCTTTGTGGTACCTATAAACCAAATTGCCACTTAAGGGGTTTGATAAGTGTCAGAGAAGCACAATGGAATAAAAGTTATCATCCCTCATTGCTATAATATTAGAGGTGTGCAGATTTGGGTATTTGAGCTTCCCAGCGTTCCCCAGGAAGAATAGCTGATATCAAATTAAACTAAAGACAAAGCAAGACCAATTAACCAAACATCAAACTGCAGGAGGTTAAATTTATGGATTTCCTGTATAATGCTTAGTTTGAGCCTATGTGGAGATAGGACTTCTATCCAAAACTGTTAACTCATGAAACACAAAAGTGAGTTTGAATCACTTAGAACTAACTCCCACTAACTGAAATGAAAATTACTTTTAGCAGCTATCTATTTGGTTAAGCTGATCGTTGTTTTCGATTCTAGGCAATTAATTTAAAGTTTACCTTTAAAGAGATTAGGTTTGTTCAAAAATAGTAACAATGTAAACAGAAACGTGATGGCTTCCACAGATATAGTGATTATTTCCCTGTTATAGTTTTCACTCAATTATTCCCCAGGAAAGTTTATATTGCTAGTTAACCAGAACAAACATTCTAATTAATCATCAAAATATAGATCTTTCCAGTCCCCCCACAACATGAAATTGTGACTCTGAGCAAGTATATGAGCACTTAGTGGTGTAACATAACAGTATTATCCTATTCCTCAGTAATTTGTAGTACATGTTGTCAAGTGATCTCTATAGTACTATCATTTGGAAAGGAGGTGTATCATGTTTTTGTAGTAACCTGTAATTTATGAACTTTTCTGAATAGGATTTACAAGGAAATTGTGTATCATTAAGAGGCAACTGTTTTTACTGGGTCTGTCTAAGGTCAGGGTGGCTGTTGAGTGAGAGTATTAGTGGCTATATTTGCCCCTCTCCAGTAAATTGCTTGTGAATGACTTTGTAAAGCAGAATGGCTTTAAAACAGACAGTTGCAATTGCTTTCCACAAGTGGTAAGCAGTTAGCAAACCTTAGAGGTTATGTAATGCATGTAAAGCAATTCCTGGGTGATCAGACATAAATCTGTGCAGCACCTTTGCAGTGTATTGAGCAGTTCTTCATAGCTTTTTGCAATGCTTTATGAAAACCACTAGAAAAACAGACATCAACTTTACCAGCCTAAGATGTATGCAATATATGCATACAATCTATTAGCTTGGATTTTTTTTAGCACACTAGTCTAAAGGGAAAAGAAAAGTTGGACCACTTGTAACTATTCTCACTTCTACTGTTGATGTGTCTCTGTTCTATTGCTAGTAAATTTATTTATTTATTTCTATGACTGGATAGCTCAGTGGATTGACTGAGAGTTTGATTCCCCACTATACCTTCCTAGAGGAGAGCCAGCCCGCGTAACCAAGTCAACCCCTGAGGAAGGGAAATGATAAACCAAGACACTGACTGGAAGGTAACAGGTCAGCAGTTCGATACCTGAATACTGCAGGGTGGAATGAGCTCCCATCTTTGTCCAAGCTCCTGCTAACCTAGTAGTTCGAAAGCAAGAAAGTGCAGTTAGATAAATAGGGACCACTTCGGTGGGAAAGTAAACAGCATTCCATGTGCTAATCATACCTGCCACATGACCACAGAAATGTCTGCTGAAGCAGACAGTGCTGGATCTTCGGCTATGAAACAGAGATGAGTACTGACCCCTAGAGTCAGATACGACTAGCTTTTGAGCAAGGGTGACCTTTACTTACTAAATTTACAGTTAACTAACTAACCCAGGGCCTAAAAACTGTTGAGGTAACATCTAAGTATATAGGCTGTTCCTAATAAAGTTGTTGCTACATGTTTCTGCCTATAATGGACCCAAAATGGCTCAAAACAACTAGATTTATGCAATAAACAACTAGAATTATGCAATAAATAACAGTTTTCAAATAATATTTATAAATACTATATGAAGAGCTATGTATAGGCCAGATGAATTTCTTTGCATTTTTCTTCAGGGAGATGTGTAAACAACTTTTCTGCTTACTGTTCTATTTGTGTGAATATATGCATATTATCCATCATGGACCTTTTGAGATCTACACTCACCTGCCAGAATTCAAATCAATCAGAATTAAATGAGCTCTCATTGGAGACACAGATCACAATGAGAAATCTGTAGCAAAGAGGAACTTCATCCTTAGATAATTTTTTTACATAAAAGACCACTGAAACACCTTGTAAATGATCGAACTTATGAGAGAATACTGTACATGTCAGCTGGAGCTTAATGGAGAATGGCACTGACAGTAGCTTAATGGGAACTTTTGTTTGGTACTACTTCTTCTTGTTGTTCTGCCATATCCAAATCTGAATCTTGGCAATTTTCATGGCAATCAGCCATGAAGACTGTACTGAGAATATAATGCAGTAGCCTTTCATCTGCCTTCCACTTCACAGCATGACACCCATACCAATGATCTAGCTCCATGAGTCACTTTCTAGTCCTGAGTCCTTCTGGCACACAAAGTCCTCATCAGCCCCAGATAGGTGCCTTCCATCAAGATGAACTCATGTTGGATTTAATCCACTTGGAGACCATCTCCCTTCCTTGTGGACTTTTGCACCCAAGGCCATTAGTCGTCAGAGTTGTCGGGGTTAGTTAACCATCGCCTGTCACTCAGCATTGAGTCACTGGCAGTATGGTCTACTCTATTACCATAGCAGGATAATCTGGCCACTACCTCTATTAGCAGTCTATTTGACTTGCTATTCACATTTAAAAGGAATCACACATAGCACAGCTTCCGGCAGCGGCAGCAGGAGGGAGGTTGGCGGGCCACATTAAATGGTGTCGAGGGCTGGATCCAGCCCATGAGCCATAGGTTGAAAACCCCTGTTATAGAGCTTCCAAGAGACAGACTTTCTTCCAAACCTTCCTCCACCCTTTCTTTTTTGTAATCATTTCCCTTGCTTTATGATATTGTGCAACAAGCAGTACATTCAGCCTTTTGAACACTGGTTCTCTCCTAAACTATTTGACTAGTCCAGGAGTTCTCAATCTTTTAAAGCCGGGGACTGGGTCATGCTCCTGGATTGCCATTTTGCCCTTCCTCCACCACATGGCACTTCCTGGTATGGTGGAGGCAGTGGGGGGCTCACATGAAATGGTGTAGTGGGCCACATACAGTCCATGGGCTGCGCGTTGAGAATCTCTGGACTAGGCTGTACATTGTGAAACTATGTTACACTTGGAGTACCAAATAACTTTGCAGTTCACTCTTGCTAGAGAAGTGCCAAGATGATGCTTCATCTAATAGCTTTTGGTTCTATTTCATTTTATTAGCTTCCCCCAAACAGTTCCTTTTAACAAACTAAGTAAACTATATTCCCCCTCCAAATTAAACAGCTATAATTCTTTTCCAAGCATTACCTTGCCTTGTCAAGTAAAATCAATGTGTCTGAAGTGTGAAATGTTCTGTTCCCAACATTCATATTAAAACTATTGATGTTGAGCATGAATAACTTTAAAAATAAAAATATTTTGTAAGGTTAATATGCTGTCTATATTTGCACCATCCTACCTTAATGAATATAAAATAAAATAAAAAGTATCCATCTATACCTTTTTCTTGCTTCCTGCTTTCTGAAGGGAAATGGATATGTACCAAATAAGCTTACATTACATGGCGTGCAAGTGTAATGGATAAGGGAATCTCAAAATCATCTGAAGAGGGTGAGCTACTTGCTGGTGCTATCAAAGATATTTAACAATTGTGCAGTTCTACAAACCTATGGTGGTGGCTGATTCATTGCATGTTCTTTGAAGATTTCATTTTGAATAATCACTCTGCATATCTGAACATTATTTCTCAAAGGAAAAAGACACAAATTTTGTGCAGAGAGAGTCTACACAAATTTGAGAGACCTCACTATCACCACCACCAACACCATAGCAGCAGCAGCAACAACAAGCATTCCTTAGAGCTTGAACAGTCATAATCAAGATATTACAATATGTTGAGATAGCCTGAATTTATAAGAACAAGGGAAATGCAGGGCATTTAGTAAGTCTCCCTGCAGGGTGTGTACTCCACATTGGAAACCACTGATCTAGTATTTCTTTCTCTCCTCCTCCATCCCCATCTTGATTTGTGCTATAGTAGCAAACACCACATGTGTGAATATTCTAAATGCAATGTTGACTTCTCCATTGTGGGAAAATTCCTGTTGTGCAATAAACTGAAGTATGAACATAAATATCACAGTACTAAATAAAATGAAAAATAAAAGAAAACATCTATCATTTTTTTAAGATACTGAAGTATATAAACACTCTACCTTTAATCCAAATCAAAGAGTTGCTTCATTTTCTGTATAACAAAATGCCTCACTTACCATGGCACTCCTAATTTTCACTAAATACTTATATTATTAATTTCTTTAAGTAATAAAGTACAGAAAAGCTATTAGTAGTTGCCCATGTGCATGGTATTGTAGAGCTGTAGAATGGACTTATGATTGAATTTACGCCATAAACATGAGTTCCCTGGCATTTTCAGAATGAGTCAGATGCTAAATTCAATTAAAACAAAACTGTTGCTTTGTAATGTGATCTGTTCTCTAATCTGTTTTCTAATCAGATCAAATACAGCTTCATATACTGTAGCCATTGGCAAAATGCACTGCCAGGAACTTTTATGTTCACTCTGTTGTTTATAAGGAACCAAATTATGGGACAATTACGAGTGAGTAAACGATAATCAAGAAGTCATTAACAAAAGCATTTTATTCCTGGTTTGCAGTAAGGTTCAGTAATGGTATCCAAACTCTGATAACTTTGCCAACAAACCCCAAGGCTTTGTCTACATTCACATACTTCCATTGCAATCCTTAACATCTTGTTTACAGTAGATCAGTGACTTAGAAGCCTAAGTCAGAACATTGGCTGATCAGTGCTTCTGGGAATTGAAGTCCAAAAACCAAAGGTTGGGAAACACAGCATTAGATGATGATGCTACTAGCAAAATGAAGGAAGAGGCATAGGAGTGGCAGCTTCCTATTCCAAATAAAGAGCAGAAACAAGAACAGAGCAAAAAGGCAGTGAACGTACTGTCAAATGTGCAAAATTATAACTATGATGCTGAAATATTAGTTACTATCTAGGGCTGTATACTAGACTCATGTTGTGTCTTGAATATTATACCTTTAAGTAATGTAACACTCGAATGAGTGGATATAACAACCACCAGCTGTAACACTGTAACCTTCTGTATCAGGACGCGAGCTAGTGTCCACTAGGGGCAATAGCGAGCGCCCAGCTCACATGGTTCCATCCCCCAAACAACTACAGCGCAGGAAGATTCCCGCCACCACCTCACCTGGACAAGGAGGGCGTGACGGGGAATGACGTCACGCAGACAGTAGCCAATGGGCTATCAAGGAGCCACATTCAAATGTATAGCCACCGTATATATTGAGCTGTTCATCCACCATTACCACATGTTCCCCCGGACAATCATGCAATAAAGATGTGTTAAGCCAACCTTTCGGCTGTTCGTATTGTCTTGGTCCTCATACACTAAACTGGCGACGAAGGTGGGATAATGGATCCCCACGGAATAAAGACAACGCAGGCCGGTTTCAACATCAACAAACCGGAAGAATGGGAGCTCTTCGAAATGGACTTCCAAAGCGCACTGATGGTGTCCGATATCACAGACGAGGGGAAGAAGAGCGCCATTCTCATCAGGATGCTCGGGTTCCCCGCCATGAAAGTACTGGTGGACCTGGTGTCGCCGAAGAAGGTGAACGAAGTGCCGGTCAAGCAGCTCCTGAAAGCGATGTGCGACCATTTCCAGCCCTCGGTTTCGATGTTTTCGGCTCGGGACGCGTTCTGGAAGAGAGTCCAGGCGCCGGGTGAGTCCGTGGCCGCCTTTGCAGCGGCCCTCCGGTTGGCCGCCGGCCCATGCAAGTGGGAGAATCTGGAAATTGCCCTCAGGGACCGCATGCTGTGCGGCCTGTGGGACGAGGAGGTCCAGCGAAAGCTGATGAACCAGGAGCCGCCCCCGACGCTGCATGAGGTCGTGAAGGAGGCACAGGCGGCGGAAGCCACGAGGGCCGGAGTTAAGGGGTTCAGAGCAAGGCCCCCACAAACCGACAAGGCGGCGTGCCCGGTGCAGGCGGACAGGCGGGCGCCACAATCCTCCACGGAGAGCAGCAAGGATGAGGACATCCGGAAGGTGCAGAAGGATGGCCGATGTTGCGATGGTTGCGGGGCGGCCCATGACCGCATCAAGTGCCCATTCCGGAAGGCCGAGTGCCACAACTGTGGGTGCCGAGGGCACATAGCCAAGGTTTGCAGACGGCGGCGCAGAGACCAGAAAGGCTCAACAGACCGCTCACCGAGGTTCCAGGAAGGCGTCCGGCCCACGAGGAAGCAGCACGGCGTGGGCCACATCTCCGATGACAGCGGCGACGACACCGCAGTCCACAGCGTGTCCTTAGGACACCCCCGTTACTTTGTTGAGGTACTGGTGCAAGGGCCCCCCGTTAAGATGGAGATAGACTCGGGTTCTTCATATTCAATCATTTCCCAGAGGGAGTTTTTGGGAATTTCCCCCAACGTGCGGCCCAAGCTCAAAGCACTGAGGTCTACGCTGCGGGACGTGCAGGGAAATAGCATTCCGGTGTTGGGGGTTGGGAAATTCAAGGTCCAATACAAGCAGCACGCCGCGGAACTTCCCCTGGTTGTTCTCAAGGGGGGAAGCTGTAGCCTTCTCGGGACTCAATGGTTTAAGCCCCTGGGTTTGTTCATTGGGGGGGTGCATGCCGTTGGGACTGACCCAATACAAGAGGTGTGTGATGCCCATCCCGAAGTGTTCAAGAAGGGAATCGGAAAATTCAAGGGACCCCCAGTCGCGTTCGACCTGGACCCGGAGGTCCGCCCAATAAGACTCAAACCGCGCAGAATGCCTTTTGCACTCAAGGACAAGATAGAGGCGGAACTGGACAAATTGGTGGGCCAGGGGATTCTTGTTCCTGTTGATTCCGTGGAGTGGGAAACTCCGATTGTAACAGCGCTGAAGGCCAACGGGGAGGTTCGAATATGCGCTGATTACAAATGTACCATTAATAAGGCGATACGCCCAAATGCGTATCCGGTGCTGGTAGTCAGCCACCTGTTGGCCAGGTTACATGGGGGGAGGTGTTTTACAAAGCTTGACCTGGCGCAGGCATACCAGCAGCTCTCGGTAACCCCAGCTGCGGCTGCTGCGCAGACGATAGTCACTCATAAGGGGGCGTTCCAGGTGACGCGCCTACAGTTTGGCGTGAACTCGGCGCCAGGCATCTTCCAATCACTCGTGGAATGCCTCTTAAAGGGTCTGGAGGGGGTCTTACCATACTTTGATGACGTGTTGATAACGGGGGGAGTGAGTCAGAATTGGCTGAGAGGCTAGACAAAGAACTGACGGTATTCGAAAAGGCGGGTTTGAGGCTGCGGAAAGACAAATGCGTCTTCTTCGCAAAAGAGGTTGAGTTCTTGGGTTTCCGGGTAACCCCTGCAGGAATCAAACCCTCCAAATCAAAGGTGGCCACCATTCAAAATGCTCCTCGCCCCACCTCCAAGCCCGAATTGCAGTCGTTCCTGGGGCTCTTAAACTTCTACCATTCCTTCCTGCCTCGGAAGGCATCAGTAGCGGAGCCGCTTCATAAGTTACTAAAAAAGGACGAGGCGTGGAAATGGGGCGAGAGCCAGGAGAGAGCATTCAATGAGCTGAAACAACTCTTAGCCTCAGACGCTATATTAACCCATTTTGACCCCAAGAGACCAGTGATCCTGATATGTGATGCATCCCCAGTGGGGGTGGGGGCGGTTCTGTGCCATGTGTTGGAAAACGGGCGGGAGGCCCCGGTGGCATTCTACTCCAGGTCCCTGTCTCAGGCAGAGCGCAACTACGCACAGACAGACAGGGAGGCGTTAGCGATAATTGCTGGGACAAAAAAGTTCCACGACTTCCTCTATGGCCGCCCTTTTACCATCGTGACTGACCACAAGCCCCTGCTAGGCATTTTTACTGAAGACAAGCCCACGCCACAGATTCTGTCCCCTAGGATACTCAGGTGGGCCATTTTTTTAAACGCGTACCAGAATGCACTGGTGTATCGCCCTGGAAAGGACATATGCCATGCGGACGCCCTGTCGAGGTCACCTCTCCCCCACACAAGCAGCCACGTGTGTGAGGTGGAACAAGACCACCAAGTTCTCACCCCCCATAGTGCCCGCAGAGATCGCCAAGGCGACAGGCAAGGACAAGACGTTGGCCCTGGTCAGTTCTTGGGTGCAGAAAGGGTGGCCAACGTCCTCCCCGGAGGCGGAGTTCGCCCCATTTTTTAGGAAAAAGCTAGAACTGTCCTTAGAGAGGGGGTACCTCCTGTGGGGCCAGCGGGTTATCGTCCCTGAATCCCTGAGAGCTAGGGTGCTTAAGCTGCTGCACGTCAGCCACCCTGGAATTGTTCGCTCCAAGGCACTGGCCAGGAGCTACTTCTGGTGGCCCCAGTTGGACGCCGATATCGAGCACATGGTGGGCACTTGCGTGAGTTGCCAAAGCTCCAGGCCCGAAGAAGCTCGACTTCCGCACAGGGAGTGGGATACGGCAAAGGGGCCGTGGTCCCACGTACACATTGACTTTGCGGGCCCCTTCAGAGGTTCGCTTTTTCTCCTCATAGTGGATGCTTACTCCAAGTGGTTGGAGGTTATCCCAGTTGCGAACACCTCCTCAGCCGCAACAATTAAACAATTGCGCAGGGTGTTCAGCACGTTCGGTATACCCGACACTCTTATTAGCGATAACGCTAGTTGCTTCACGTCCGCCGAATTCAGGGCATTTACCGACATCAACGCCATCCGGCACATCACCTCCGCACCCTTCCACCCAGCGACGAATGGCCAGGTAGAACGCCTCGTGCGTACCACCAAAGACGCGCTGAGGCGCATGGGCCCCGGGGATTTAAACCTGCAGTTGTGTCAGTTTTTGCTGGGATACAGGGTAACCCCCCTAGCGTCAGGGTACTCGCCCGCAGAAAGCTGACTACGATACTAACCAGGCTAGACCCTACAAGGGTGGAAGACACTGGGAGGAACATCGGGGTAGCGGGCACAAAGAGTTTCGAAATAGGCGCCCTGGTTCATTGCAGAAACTACGCTAGCGCAGGGCCAGCCTGGGCAGACGGGTCCCGTGTCGTATTGCGTAGAGACCAGCACAGGTCTACTCTGGAGGCGGCACGCAGACCAACTCCGGCGCCGGGTCTCCGGAAACCAGAGCGCGGACAGCGCAGAACAGGATTCAACGTTAGGGTTCTCCCCCACCCGTTCAACCCAAGGGGGAGGAGAGGGGGGCCAGTGGTCCCCACCAAGGGGGGAAGAGTCCCCACCAAGGGGGGAAGGGAATAAGTTTGTCCCCATAGATATCCTGAGTGATACCCCCACAGATTCCCCAGTAGACGATTTTGAATTTGAGTTACAAAACCGGGGGCGGGGGTGTTTCGGAGTGGTCCCCCACCCATCCAAGCGAGAAGCGGGGTTTTTCGTTAGCCCCCAGTGCCCCCGGTTTTACCACAATGGAGTTTACCCCTACCCCGAAAGCCGCGGAACCGCGGCAAGTCGTTAACGAGTCTCCCTCTCCCATTGCAGGACAAGAGACCAGGGAACACAGAAGTGATAGCGCCTCCGGGACAAGCCAGCCAGCCTTGCGCCCAAAACGCGTTTGCAATAAACCATATTGGATGAAAGACTTCGTCTCATCCTAGGGGTGAGGGATGTTGTTTCTTGAATATTATACCTTTAAGTAATGTAACACTCGAATGAGTGGATATAACAACCACCAGCTGTAACACTGTAACCTTCTGTATCAGGACGCGAGCTAGTGTCCACTAGGGGCAATAGCGAGCGCCCAGCTCACATGGTTCCATCCCCCAAACAACTACAGTGCGGGAAGATTCCCACCACCACCTCACCTGGACAAGGAGGGCGTGATGGGGAATGATGTCACGCAGACAGTAGCCAATGGGCTATCAAGGAGCCACATTCAAATGTATAGCCACCGTATATATTGAGCTGTTCATCCGCCATTACCACATGTTCCCCCGGACCATCATGCAATAAAGATGTGTTAAGCCAACCTTTCGGCTGTTCGTATTGTCTTGGTCCTCATACACTAAAACTCAGACAAATCTCACATTCTGAACAGAATCAGCCTGATTTAGAACAATTTGTATGAAAGCCAGATCAAAGCACAATGTCTATAGGACAATATGAAGTGAATTGACAAGCTGGTTTAAATGCAGAGCACAAATCAGATCAGATGGGGTACAAATGGCTTCACCAAAGGCAGCCTGACCCAGTTTACATCTGAATATGGACAAACAAAATGATGTCTGACTCACTCTGGCATTCTCCTCCTGCCTTTCCTGTTCCATTAAACTAAAATTAGAAGTGCTTCAGCCATAAGACTTGAATGGTTTAATCATTGACCAGAAAAATTGCAGGCATTTTTTATTTCCCATGCAACTTAAGCTCCCTTGCCTTTTATAAACATGCAAACTGTTTTCAAGCCAAAGCCAAATTGTATTGTGTGAACACATATCATTTAGAACTAAATTGGAATACATTCAAAAATGCTGAATTAGTCTCTAAATCAGAGGGAGGGAGGCTGCACTACCTTAGTAAGAATTATTTTTAAATATTAGTTTTAGGAAATACACATTGCATACATTCTAAGCTTTTTAATGTTACTTTTTACATCTGCCTTGCTAGTTTCAGCCATTGCCACATCTGGCAGACACTTTTGTCTTCTCTGTTACACATAATCTTAAGTCTTCTGAATCACCTCCCTTAGGCTAAAGTCTTTTAAAACAGCATTTTGAAATGTGTATCCATGTTCACTTGCTGTAAAATCCCTCTACAACAGCAGGAACAAAACAAATTACATGAAAATTAATGTGTAGTATTGTAGTGTTTGTGGGATCAAGGAGACAGCGGAGAGGCTTGATTCATCTTGAAGCAAAGAGCAACCGGGCAAGGCAGCAGCGCCAGGCAGAAGCAACCAACGGCAAGCCACACCCCGGTTGGTGTTTATTAAGAATACACAGGACAAAGACATTCCAGAGAAGAGTATGCAATATATTCTCATTGGTTACCTGCGATAACAGAAGGCTGCTTAATTGGTTAAATATCGGCATATCTGCCTCGTGCACACTTTGCTAATTGGAAGAACGCTGCGTGATAGCTGAATGACTACATGCCATCTCTGGGCATGGTGGGGAGGGCCAGAAGGCCTGGAGTGAGAGGCCCCAATTGGGGGCTCCTTTTCTGTGTAAAAACAGATGAGGTAAGGAGAACTATCATCCACGATTTATGGCCAATGAGTCACAGCGATCGCGCTGTGAAACTCCCCACATCTTCCCCCTTCTGTTTTTAAGAAGCTTATAAGCATAATAAATGTGGTCCTTGCGTTTGCGAGCCGGAAGCGAAATCCTTGCAGGCCAGCAACGAAGGTATGCATTGAATAAAGCAACAGGCAGTTATCAGAATTTACAAATGCACAAGCAAGCTTTAAGGCAACAAGTGGTTGTAGAGAGGTTAGCAGGAATATAGTTCCAAGTTCGTGACCACCCAGAAGGCAACAGAATGTGCTGAAAGCTAAAATGAAGGTCCTCCGTTTCTCTCCCGGTGTCGACCCCGGGAGGGAAACAGTGAGGCTCTGACTTACAGTTCACAACCCTGACACATTTAAGGCATTGCTAACAGCTACAATAGGAGCATAGAGAGACAGGGCATCAAAACTCATTTACATGTGTAGGGTACTGAAAACTTTCCCATGTACTTCTAAAGATATCTTAAGATATGCAGTTACATAAGCAAAAATAGGTCTTTCCCTAAGCAAGAGAATAAGCAGAATATTTAAGCATCAACAAAATATGAACATTCCTCTTCTTACATGACGGAGGTTGCATTCTAGAAAGCAATTTTCACTCCCCAAATACATGAGTAAGGCATTAAATTTCTTCTCTCACTGGTATAAAAGTGAGAGAGGCATTAATAACTTTTACTAGCATAGCATGGTAAATCAGCACAAATATCATTAAAGCATTTCACACTCACAAAACAGGTACTAATATCAGCAGAGCATTTAAAGGCATTTGAATATAAAACAGAAAATAGCATGATCATACAGTTGAACTATTTATCCAATTTAAAAAGGTTTTCTGGTTTTATAATGCAAACAAAGCCAATTCTTCTCTTAGAGTCACACAAACTTTTAGTCCAATTAAAATGTCCAAATTAAAAGACCAAACGTTGATTGAAGACAATTTAAACACAAAACACTATTTTCTCTCCAGTTCAGTTCTTGGAATGGCAAGTTGAAAGTAAGCCATAATTTACTTTTCACTGAATTCACAAGACAACCAGACCCCCCTTCTCTCAGCTTTTCAGGCAAACACACATTCCTTCATGCTCCGGCCATCCTGATGCTTGAAGCTTGGAATAGCCCATTCGGATCTCTTTGTTTGAAGGTTGGGCAATTCAAAATCAGCCAAAAACTCCTTGTATTTTTGCAGCAGCCTGCTGTCGTTCGAGGAGGGGTCCACCCCCCTTTTCAGCTGGGCTTCTTTCATCCGCAGCGTCTGAACATCAACCTGATGACAAACTGCATCTGTTAGGTTGTATTTGCAAGAAGACCCCTTTTTGGGTTTGGGTTTTGGGCCATCCTCCCACTTCTTGGCCACACGTGAGGTATCAAGTTTACTACTCAGCTTCTCCTGCTTTTGTGAAGAAGGTTGCTTCACGGGGGGGCTGAGATCTCCTACGCTGCTCTTTGAAACACACTCCTTGCTTCCTGCCACTCTGCATGCATCAACAGCTTCAATCTGTGATGAGGTCCCCACCATCTGTTCCCCATCAGCTGGCACTAGTATTGCAGCAGAGAACAGGTCTTTTGTAGGGCTAAAAAGACTTGATAGCTCCAAGGCAGGATTTAATGTCCCATCTCCATTTCCACCCCCATCTCCATATGAGGGCTCCTGCTGTTGTGTCCCATATGATGGAGAGACAGTCAGACTCCACCCCTTGGCTGGGGGCAAAATCTGTGGCAATTGTAAAGTAAACTTCTGGGAGAACAAAAGATTCTTTGGAGTAAAGTCTTGCCCTTCTTTTGTTTCTGCTCTTTGCCCATCATCCCATTTGAGTGATCCAATGTCTGGGTGCCAGGGACATTGGCATTTGACTTCCTTAGTGAAGCCTTCTGTACTATCAAGCGTGATGTCTGGACATCCGCTCTCCTTGATGAATCTCTGCAATTCATTTGCATGGGCCTTTTGCCCTGAAGAAACTTCCCTCCCCCCATACTCACAATCGGGAGCTCGAAAGCTGAGGGAGCCTAGAAAGGCTGTAGCATGCCAGGGGGCTATTCCAGCCGGTGAGTAGGGGAGTTGGGATCCGGTAATCACGGCGCGGGTCACCAGATGTAGTGTTTGTGGGATCAAGGAGACAGCGGAGAGGCTTGATTCATCTTGAAGCAAAGAGCAACCGGGCAAGGCAGCAGCGCCAGGCAGAAGCAACCAACGGCAAGCCACACCCCGGTTGGTGTTTATTAAGAATACACAGGACAAAGACATTCCAGAGAAGAGTATGCAATATATTCTCATTGGTTACCTGCGATAACAGAAGGCTGCTTAATTGGTTAAATATCGGCATATCTGCCTCGTGCACACTTTGCTAATTGGAAGAACGCTGCGTGATAGCTGAATGACTACGTGCCATCTCTGGGCATGGTGGGGAGGGCCAGAAGGCCTGGAGTGAGAGGCCCCAATTGGGGGCTCCTTTTCTGTGTAAAAACAGATGAGGTAAGGAGAACTATCATCCACGATTTATGGCCAATGAGTCACAGCGATCGCGCTGTGAAACTCCCCACACAAAACTCTGTGACCAATAGTTTATTTCATTTTCAGAAGCCCTTGCTTTTTTATATAGCTTTTAGAAATGCAATAACCTTTTTTGGGCAGCGAGAACTAATTGTTTCTCTTGTCCATTGTTCACTGTGTATGTAGCTTCCTTAAATAACCATTGTACTGTCTGCTTAGAGCAGGAGTTCTCAACCTTTTTAAGCTGGGGGCTGGATCACATTCCCTCAGACAGCTTTGGGGGCTGGATGGCCATTTTGCCCTTCCTCCACCACATGGCACTTCCTGGTGTGATGTAGGCAGTGGGGGGCCACATGAAATGGTGCTGCAAGCCACATCTGGCCTATGGGCCACAGGTTTAGAATCTATGTTTTAGAGCATTTGACATTTGTGTAAGACAACTAGCAATATAATTAGAAGTGAATATCTTAACTGTCACTGTGAATGTGTAGTGCCTTCAGACAACTGTGTAAAAATGAGCCAAATTGGGGATATATATGCATTTCCAAAGAGACTATGGGGTGGAGCAAGATGTTCATTAACAGGGTCAACAGTGCCTACAACAAGCTGTCATGTTAAATCCAACATCCACACTTTGTGATACAAACAGAGAAAGTGGGGATGGGAGACCTAAGAAGGGTAGAATATGCTCTTTACCCAGAGTATGCAAATATTGTTGACCCACACTTTAGTGAAATAAAAGATATGCAAGTGAGGTTGAACTCCCGTACCTTTATAAGTCATTACAACTTCAGCCATCTCTAGGCCAGTAACTTTAACCAGTGGGTTAAATAAAGAGATAATACTTTTTTTAAAAAAAGATCAAAAACACATTATCCTGGCAGAGGGGAATGGGCTGGGGCACAAATGTCCATGATTTGGGGGTGGGTGGGGGGGTACGATCAAGCATATTAATTTTCTGATGCATCCACTGAAGTCTCTATAAAACTCATGCTTCCACAATTGCAGACAGATTTAATCTGATTAGTGCAATGATATTTCAGCACAGTTTAGTAAACCAGGCTGAGTAAAAGTAGAAAGAAAAAAAATCCATTGTTTCAGAACTCATAAAAGCAAAACAGTGATGCCAGGAATGGCTGGTGAAATGGTTGGAAGAAGATATACGGTATATGCCATTTGATGACCTAATTCAGAGTCTTCCCTAACAATGGTTTGAATGTCCAGGATGGCTGTTGGGATTTATAGGAGGAGGTGTTGAATTATCCATTGGCACAATCAGCTCAGCTTAACTTTCTCTTCCCTCAGAGCCAATCTCTGACCATCTTTTTAACCCTGCTAATGTCAAAATGGTACATGGATGTTATATTGTGGTGTTTCTTTGCCTCATGAATGAACAAGAGCTTCTCCTCCCAACCTGTAGTACCTCCAGAATCATATAAATTCTCCTGACTCAGTCCAGCTTTACATTTCTGTATGAAGATTCCACATATGTGCACTCTTCTCTTTAGAAATGAACCTTCCTTGTCATTTCTACTGGAAAGCCCTAATTAAATCATCTTGCAGGTGAAGTTCCACTATTGTCAGATCCAGACAATCTTTGTATAGTTTCTACACTTTTCATGATTCTCTATCTTGTTTTAATTTTCCCCTTCAAACTTTTGTTCATTATTCTTAACAATATACAGTGCTCTGTTGTTAATCCTTTTTATAAGGAATAGAAATAACAGTATGTTACAGCTAAAATGCACCTGCATCAGATTTTGTTAATATACAAGCATTATGTTGCTTGCTGTTTACTTTCAGAACTATCAGCCTAATATCTGACCCAGTTAAATTTCTGGAAATGATTATTTATCTAGGACACACATTCTGCTAACAGGCAAATAGCTTCCCAGCCCATACTCAACCCAATTTTCCCCCCATAAACCAGCATGACATGGGTTGCTGCACAAAGAGCAATATTGCTTTTTAGTGATAACATAGCAGAGTTCTATTTAAAGATTAACTTTGTACATCGGAGGTCTTTCAGAGAGCCTGGCCAAACAACAGCAAATGTTGTGGCAGCTTACAAACTAACTCATTTATGACTGATATTGTTCACAGAGGATTATATCATATGGTGCCTCCGGACACTTTGCTGTTTTTGCTGCAGCTGTAGCATGGCTACCCCTCTAGAAAACCTGCCTGAATGAAAGCCAGCTGGCCCCAGTGACTTTTAAAGCTGTAATTTGTCAATCTGCTCAAAAGTGCCTTCTTATGACTTTTGTAGCTCAATGAATAGACAGGTTCAGATATTCATCTCTCCAGCATTTTCCCCAGGAAAGCATGCTGCAGGGAAATTGTTTAGCTTTTCTACAATTATTATATTTTCCTTTGGTACTCATTTTTAAAACTTTGCTATCCATGGCAGGTTTCCTGCTTCAAATGCTAGATGGATCCACTGGTGATGTGGGTATGGAGAAACTGTGCATATGCATGGGATAGAAAGATAATGTTATTATTTTACCACCTCATTCATACAATATGCCATCTAGGAGATCTATGATATGCATGCAGCACATATTCTGTACCACGTGGAAGATTTGTGATATTAATTGGGCACAACTTTTGCACTACCTTAAAGATATCTGTATTATTTGAGTGAGCTATATTATGCCTTTGGACATAACTATGATTTATAGAAGTTCATGGGGAGTTACACCCTGATAGCCTGTATTAAATAATTAGTTGAGCAACTGATTGCACATCCAGTTTCATCATTGTTCCTGTGGAACTACTTCCTGAGTATGACTTCTGCCACAATGCAAATTTTGTAAAGGCTTGTGCAACTTCAGGTTACACAGGCATAAATATGTAACAAGAATTTTGGCCTTTGTATTGTGTCTTTTCAGTTTCATAAACACCTACCACCTTTCAACATTTTTCCTGTGGTATCAATCCATTTGAAGTTGATTTTAATTTACTGTTGTTCTGGCTTAATTCGTTTCATAACTTTGCCAGAGCACAGTAAAATAGTGAATAAAGAATTCTCCCCAACCCCAGAAAATCATAATTAGCAACAATTATGAATGTGACTATTAGGGTTTACTAGAATTCTAGTAGGCTTATATTCAGTATGCATACAGACAATGACTTGCCCATTTGTAGAGAATGTCTTGGAATTCCCTACCTTACAAAGCATATGTGGAAAGAGGAGAAGGACAAAGACCACAAGGCAGACCCAGAGGAAGGTGGAGAGGTAACATCAAAGAAATATTATAAGAACACCAAATAACACCAATGGAAGCTGATAGAAGTGCTAGAACAAGAACAATGCTTCTACCTCAACACCTGATGGGGTAAAAGAGGAAGCAAAGAAGAAAAAGAAGACACAATTGTCTATTTCAGCACACAGGGAATTTACTTTTGGGGTTACAACTCCCAGTTTGTTCATGTTCGTGTGGTCACTGGCTATGGAGATTCCAGAAATTGTGGCCCAAAGAGATACATTTTCCAAAGTTCAGTTTTCACAACACATGGACTACTAAAAGCTAACCACAGCACAGTTTTTGTGTGCCTGATACCCTCCCCTAATTTTTATAGCCAAAGCTGGCAACAGAAACAAGAGTCTTCTCAAATATAGTCACAAGTCATGGCAGTTGAGCTGAATTTAGCTTTTTTTATCTACAGACATCCCATTTTATTGAGGAAATACATATTAGTGGCCACTGCTGCTTCCAGCTCTTATTCCAAACTATATTGCTGATAGACTTGCATAGGTAAACTTGGCATCTGCTTAGAATGCCAGCCACATGCAGAGTATTTGCCTTAAATGCAACTTAAGTCAGATAAGCTACCTACAAACAACCAAAGAACCATGCAACATTCATTGCTTTATTTCTTGTAGTGGATAATGACAAGGCATAAATGGGAACAACAGTTCACTAAAATACACTTCTGCCCTAAAGACAGTTGCTTCCAGGAAAACAACTAAGTCATTGTCTGGCTATAATTAAAAGACATGATGGCCCATTTTTTGATATGGAGGGAAAACCATCCCTTTTCTAGTGATTGATTGCTTAACTTTATATTGCAACTCCTCTTGGCACAGGCGGGCAAGATTTATGTAGACGTGTGACTATCTTGTGCAACTCCTTCTGTGTGACAAGGTAAAGGATGACTTCTTCCATATCTGGCTCAGTTTTTTTGCATTTGATGGATTGAACCTTTCCAGTGGAAGCTATATCTAGTTTTATCCTTCTCAAGGTAAAGAAGTCAGAACTATTTTTGCCCTTGATGAGACCAGTTTTCATTTGGTGAAAGGTTTGCCTTTCAAACAATGCAACAAAGACAAAAGAGCCCTTACTGAAAACTGGTCTGAAGCAGTGGATAGTTTTATGGGTGTCAGAACAAAGAAACAACACTTAGGATAAAATGTACAAGCTTTTCTGTGCCAAGAGTCGTATCTAGAATCATCGCGGTGGTGGCAGTGGCGGTGGCGACTCATATCCATGGATGCATTTTTTCCTGAAACAGGAAAAATGCTATTGTCGTGAATTTGTTTAAGGTGGATCCCAGCTTGCCATGAAGTGACCCACACACTATAGTCAAAGAGTCATCTTCTTTGGCACATAGGAAATGAGGCATGTAAGATTTAATACCAGCTCTGCAATGAACTGTCACACCTTTGAGGATATGGAAAAGGTGCACCTTCGTAGCCAGTCCATCTGGCATGGTCTCTTCCACCTCCATGACTGTTGGTAATCAGAGTTCCTCCTTCACTCATTTTGCTGTTGGGCCCAATATGATGGTTTCCAGCAGGATTTCCTTCACTGAGGGGACCATCACCCCCATCTAAAGGGGCTCATCTGCCCATAACCATTGGCCCCTTTAGGGAGTCACATTATTTACCACTGCCCAACACTCAGCATTGAGTCACTGGCTGTACTGTCTACCCCAATGCCATATGGTATTTGAACATTTTTTGGCCAGGGCCAACCCCCTCTCTGTCTCTGATTTACCCTTTAATTAATTTTCTGCTAGCCACCCCAGGTCTCATCAGTAAGGGGACGGTGGTGCTTTAAAAATGCTCAGTGCTTTGGCCTTGCTTTGTAGAAACTGCTCTGGCCTGTAAATAATATCTGGTGAGAGAAACGGCTCCCCTGCTTTTCTTTATTAGATAGGTAAGGGTGGCTTAAATGAAGCCAGTTTACTGACTGTAAACAAATGCTGTATTTTCCTCCCTCCTGGCTGCACTGGGAAGAATAGAAGGTGAGTGAGTTTGTCCTTCTGAGATATTTGGGTGCCAAGTTGTGGAAATGGCCTTCTTTGAAGTTTTTCCCTCATTCCACTTGTTCCCTTCTGACGCAGGGCAAAGGCTGCACAGCTACCCTCCTTCTCCGGACTCTGGTATCCAAGTCTTGGAGATTAAAGAAATACAGTCTCTTTGTTTAGAGTTTGTTAATTGCTCTATCTCATCCTTCTACTCCCAATTCCTATTGCTTGAAGAAAACACTCTTTTTCAGCAGCATAGGTTCTTTTTATTAGCAAAAGTGCTATTTTCCATAAAAATTGGCATTTGAACAAAATATAAAGTTGCTCCTTAAAATCCTATCTTACTTCTCTCTATATTCACTGAGTGCAAGAAAGGAAAATAATAAATCAGATGTCATAGCTACTTGTTTTCTCTCTGGCTAATTGTCTCTGGATGGGCATGGTTGCCCCCCTTATAGTGTGTAGAATTGGCATCAAATCATGGCATGAAATCTGGAAGGCATCTCCCTTCTGTGTGTGTTCCTTGATGAGGAATCCCCCCATCATCCATCTCATGCTTGGCTGCCCCCTTCTTCATTTGCCCACCACCTTTCCCAGCATCAAGGCTTTCTCAAGTGAATCCTTTCTTCTCATTTGAGGTCCAAAGTACTTCAGCTTCATCTTTACCATTTGACCTTCTAAGAAGCAGTCAGGGTTGATTTCTTCTAAGATTGACCTATTTGTTCTCTTTGCTATCCAGGAGACCCTCAAAACCAGATTTCACAGACATATATTCTTCCGTGCTCAGCCATCCTAATGATCCACAACCATACATCACCACCGGGAATACCATTGCTTTGACTATACGAATTTTTGTTTGCAAGGTGATGTCTCTACTTTTCACTGTGTTCCCCAGGTTTCTCATGGCTTGTCTCCCAAGAATCAGTCACCTTTTTATTTCATGGCTGCAGTCACCATCTGCAATGATCTTAGATCCAAAGAAAGTAAAATTGGTCACTGCTTCTACTTCTTCCCCGTCTATTTTCCAGGGAGTGATAGGGCCTGTAGCCATTATCTTGGTTTTCTTGATATTGAGTCTCAAGGCTGCTTTTGCACTCTCTTCTTTCAACCTATTCAGGAGCTTCTTTAGGTCTTCCTCACATTCTGTCATTAGACTGCATATCTCAAATTGTTGATGTTTCTCCCAGCAATTGTTATCCCATATTGTGATTCATCCATCCCTGCATTGCACATTATGTGCTCTGTGTATAGGTAGAATAAGCAGAGTGATAAAATGCAGCCTTGTCTTACTCTTTTTCCTATTCCAAACCACTCCGTCATTCCGCATTCTGTCCTAACTGTTGCTTCTTGACTCATGTACAGATTTCTCATGAGGCATATAAGGTGTTCTGGTATTCCCATCTCTTTGATTACTTGCCACATTTTGTTGTGGTCCACACAGTCAAAATCCTTGGTGAGGTCAATAAAACAGAAGTAGACTTGTTTCTGATATTCCTTTGTATTCTCCATGATCCAACGTATGTTGGCAATGTGATCTCTAGTTCCCCTTCCTCTTCTGAAGCCAGCCTGCACTTCTGGTAATTCTCTCCCCATGTGCTGCTGCAGTCTATCCTGTATTATCGTGAGCATCACCTTGCTAGCGTGTGGAATGAGCGCAATTGTTTGATAATTTGAACATTCTTTGGCATTGCCCTTTTTGGGATTGGAACGCATACCGATATTTTCCAACCTTGTGACCACTGTTTTGTTTTCCAAATCTGCTGGCATATAGAATGCAACAATTTGATTTCATCATCTTTTTGGGCTTTGAAAAATTCAACTGGGATACCATCATCTCTCTAGGATGTCTGGTTCATGTTCAATTTCCTCATCATTGTTATTATCAGGAGTGTTGAGGTCTTTTTTGTAGAGTTCCTCTGGGTACTCTTTCCATCTTTTCTTAATCTCTTCCACATCAGCTAACTCCTTGCCATCTTTGTCCCTTATTATGGTAATTTTTATCATGTCATGTCCCTTATCATAGTCATAATTTATATAATTATAAGTAATTATTTATACATATGCCAATGAAACACTATTAAATGAATTTATTCCAATTTACACATCATAGATGTAGTTTAAAAATCATGTTATTTCATATGTTCTTGTCTCTCTTCCCCTTAACAAAGTCCAGAACATCCAACAGATATAATATATACAAAATAATCTATTTATGTGTATATGCATGTTTCATGTATCTTTTTGAATAAATCACCCTCTTCTTGTTAAACAAATTTTCTAACAGTCATAGGTGTGTGCATTTGTGTCCCTGTGTAGTATTTAAATCATTTGAGAATTATTGATTTACAACTTTGACATGTTTATGTGTGTCTAGGATTTATTTCACATTTACCAGAAACTGCGTAATATTTTGAAACTGATTAGAAAAATTATATATTTAACAGTCTGGATTTAAGTAAAGTGAAACCTTTTAACATGTAACACCATGGAATATGATATTATATACTGTGGTTAAAGGAAAGTCTTAGTGGTTAAGACTCTGAGCTGGAGACTGGAAGGTCTGGTTTCAATACCTGATGGCTGCAGTTGGGGACATGAAAGAAGCCTCATTCTGGCATCCCCTGAATGGAGTTTCTCCAGCAAAAATCCTTTCATCCCAGAGTAATATCTGACATGAAATTATTATCCCCTCTTAAATTTCAGATTATGTGTGCATTTCCATCTGTCCCCCAATGTGAAAAATATAATCACAGATTCCTTCCTGAATACATCTAAAAACTGGACTTTGAGACTTGCTTTGGATCTTGATCCTTCCCTCTACAATCTTATTCCTGTCTCCATTGTACAATCTCGGGAGGAACTCATGTCAAACAGGAGTGTGTGCACTCTCATGAACGTGGTTTATGGTTCATCCCTATCAGATTCCCACATGCCCCCCCTATACTCCAACATGTCCCCCTTTTCATTTTTAAAAGAAGGATTGAAAAGCAGATTAGACTTTTTGCTTTAGGAACACATTAGATGCAGCAGCAGAGAAGTATGAGAAAGCAACCTCAAATAATAATATTAGCTTGGAAATTAGAAATGTATATGCAACAATGTGAGTGAATGAGAGCACAAACTCCACCTTTGCTGGCAAGCACTATATCTAAAGCATATCAATGCTTGAGAACAACCTCTCTTATTTCGCCCATTTCTTGGTTGTCCAATTTTAGGGCTTTGATTAAACATGGCAACAGTCAAATTAGCCAGGATATGAATATCTCTGTAATTGGCAGATGTGCCAACAGCCGGAATAATGGCTCTTCCAACCTCTGACCAACCAGACCTTTACAAAGGATGGGAGGCTCAACGGTTGCGAAGCCGAGGTCCCTGAATGGAGGATGAAATCATGATGGGTGGTAAGAGTTACCCAAGTGTGCAGGTGCCAGTCCACCATGGGGAATGAACCTATAAGCTCTCTGACCACCTAGTAGCCAGAGGTTCCCCAACAAATTAGTGATTCCCCACTGAGGACTGACCACCTGACCTACCATGGCCCGTACAAGATTGCATACTTGAATGCGGTGTGAGTGATTGCCCATTACTTGTTCATGACATTCATATTCAGTGACACGTGTGTAGTCTGGGTTGGAGGTATTGAGCACTGGCCACTCTGAAAGAACATTGAAAGTTTTGGCACAATAGGGATACTCTCCCATCTTGGTGCAGTTTTTGCCAGTGCTATTGCTATGAGACCAGCAAAATGCAGCCCTTTCTTGGATTCTGTCCCCTATGGCCAATATGACATTAGTACCAGCTTGCTTAACAAATACTCCAGGCATGGGTGGGGGTGCCTTCCTTTGGGAGTCATTGAGTGGGACAACATGAAAAACCAAACCTCTGTGGGCTCTAGTGGGCATATAAATATATGGTTTTGACCTTTAAAGCCCTATATGGCAGTGGGCCAGGATACCTTAGAGACCGCATCGTCCCAAGAGTGTCTGCCCGTCCAACCAGAGTGGACCGGAGGGGCTCTCTAATGGTGCCATCAGTTAGGGGTGCACATCTGTCTAGCACCCGAAGGAGGGCCTTCTCCGTGTCCGCACCAACTCTCTGGAACCTCCTGCCAACATATCTAAGACTTCAAAAAGAATTGCTGCCCTTCAGGAAAGGATTGAAGACCTGGCTGGCAGGGCAGGTGTGGGGCCCGAATGGGATCACGGTCCCCGCCTGCTGGCTTATGTAAAGAATTAAAAACTCTCTCTTCCTTTTTTTAGAGTGGGTGGGATGGATGGGTGGGATAAGGGTTTTTTTAAGTGGGTGGGATATGGGGGTTTTTAAGTGTTTTTATATGTTTTTAGAATTTGTTGTAATGCCGCCCTGAGTCGGGTTCTGCCTGAGTGGGCGGCATATATATAAATACGACTAAATAAATAAATAAAAATAAATAAATAAATATCCAACAATCACCATAATTCAACTTTTTTGCCATAATCTGAGCATCTAACACAAAAGCATTATTTTCCCAGAAAACTTGTTCTGGGATTTCAGCAGGTTCAAGGTTCAGTCCATGTTCCAGGCCCTACTCCAATATTTCAGTGGGCCTGGGAGTGCGTAACAGTCCATTTTTTCCCCAGTCCATGCTTCGGTTTTCCGATGAGCCTGGGATTACGTGAAAGTCTGTTTTTTCCCCATCCCTCCTCTGGCATGCTAATGAGTCAAGGTTGAAATGCAAATTGTCCATTTTCCGGCATCTCCACCAGCATCCCGGTGGATCCGGGGCTAAATGAAATTCCCTCTCCCACCAAACAAAGCAGAAGTCCAATCATTGTGACAGTAGAATTAGCATTTAAGCAAGCCACTATTGCAGCAAAATAATTCTCAGAAGTCTCTGCTTGACCTTCATGAACAATGAGGCATTTAGCCTGAGCTGATAAATTTTTTACCATTCCCCAAGTGACTTTTGGCAAGTCTCCTGACAGGCGGTGGGGGCAGTGGTGTTTTCGCTGCTGAGCCCTCTCAGTACTTCCGCTAAGGGACATTGCTTCTTTCATCTCTGGGATTGGGTTGGCTGGTGCTTAGTGCCAGCTCAACTCTCGGTCCTCGGTACGGTCGGACACACCTTCCGGGAATCCAGACTGTACCTGCAGGGGTGGAGACAGCTGCAAAACCCTGTCCCCAACTGATTGATGGGGCGGGACCCTCCCAAGTGGGATTAGGTGGTTGCTTGAAAGTGATTAGGGGTCTTTCCAGTGGCAATTCCAGGTGGAAATGCTGTTCCACTGGGGTATGTGTGGAACCCTGTAGGGTCAGGAGATGATTGAGCATGAACAGTGCCTTGGCCAAAGCCTCAGGGACTTTGGCAGGAGTGAGACCCCTTCCTTTCAATTGTTTTTGAAGGAGAGATTTCAGCGTGTGATGAGCTATCTACTGTGACATGGAGATGGGAAAGAGGAGCGAAAGCAGGAATGAGAGTAAGAAAGAGATGATAGAGAGCAAGAGGGGCAGGCAGAGACGATGTCCGTAGCCTGCGCATGAGGGATAGAAAATTGACGTGCCAAACGTGTGGTGTTAGTGTGAAAATAGGCATGAGCTTGAACAGGATCAGTGAATAAAGGCAAGGTATGGAGAGCAGAATTGGCAGCAGCATTGCCGAGAGAAATAGCATCTACAAAACCTGTGTGGGAGCGGACATGTGCAACAAAGTAAGGATGACAACGGTCACAGAGTAAATTCTGTAGCTGCAGAATTTGCAAAAGTAGAGAATGATCAAGGGCAGGAGTAATATAGGCAGTAGGAAGTGTTTTAAGCAGATGATAAACATATTGAGTATCAACAATGAAATTGCAAAGGTTTGAAGAGCAAGAGTGACAGCAGCGAGTTCCGCATGCTGGATGGAAGTGCAAAGAAGCGTAAAGAGCGTAGTCCATGTAGCTTGATTATCTTGGTGCCAACCCCCCTGGTAGGGGATCCATCAGTGAAAACAGTTAAAGCATTTGGGAGAGGACATTCCAGCTGTAAAGTAAACAGGCGGCAATGCACCTGGTGAATAAACTGCAAACGTGGATCCTTAGGAGTGGAAAAAGAAATTTTCATTAACATAGCCTGAAAATGCCAACTGATAGGCACTGCAGGTTTCCATGAGATTACGATATTCAGCAACAGTTATAGGGAGAAAACAAGAAATAGCATCAAAATCAGTTCCACCAGTGCATGTGAAAGCAAATAAATGTTAATCTGAAAAATGCAAACTGTTACTCTAATGAAAAAAAGGTCCCTTATTTGCAGATGTCAGGACTGAGGGAGAGGCTATCTGTGGGCTGTTGGTGTCTCAAGTTTGAGAATTCCCCTTTCTTCCAACTTGCTCCCTCCCTCTATGAGAGATCTGTGTGAGAAACCTCTGTGTGATTCTGGGAGTCCAGCCAAAGCCTTGCAAACTGTTACTCTAACAGCAAAAAAATAAATAACCTGGCTGTGCAATTCCAGCTCAAACTTGTGCCAAAGTTATCTTATCAGTCCCAGGCTGATGAACAGAGAAGGAATGCTGTGTTCCTCTGAGACAAAAATAGCAATCCTGAAAGAATAAATGATTAATTCTCTAGAAAGAAGCTGTGGACTGTAGAAATGAAAATGCATAAGTTGACTAGACATGTCATTTTAAAAAAGCATCCTTATTTCACCAAAAGGTTTGCTCACGATGACCTCAACCAGTGGAATCACATTCAGGAAATCTCCAAATGGTTTTACCTACACTCTGGGGGTGGACTAACAAAAAACAATTCCCTTCCCCCAATCCTGGTCAGCCAAGAGACCAGATTTCAGCTTATTTCTCCACCCCTCTGCCACAGACAGCTGGCCAGTCTGTGCTGTGAAGAGAGGTGGGAGGAAGAGAGTCCGGTTTACGCAGGCATTAACAGTTTGCCTGCTCTAAGTCAAGGAGAAAAGGAGGGGGAGTGATTTCTTCTCCCCTCAAAACCATTCAATGCAATTCCCAAATGAAACTGATTTGGGGCGCTTTTAACCAACTTGTCTATCTTACACAGATTAATGAGTAACCACATGTTCGGATACGGTTTTCTGTAACATTTTCCATAAGAAAAAAAACACAACTTGATTAATTTGTACAGTAGGACATGAGGAGAAACTATGTGTGAACAAGCATCCCATTTTTGGAACCACTGTGTTTCCGAATTTACATTTCTAAAATGGCAAAATGAGCCATCATGATGAGAGTCTTCCTTCCTCTATACCCTAAAGGCATGAGGAGAGATTCAGGTCTAGGCAACATGCAATTTTTATTTTTATCAAAATTTCCCCTTATGATTGCAAACTAAAATTTCCAGTGTCCCGGGTGGGTCACTAATTGCATTTCCACACCCTGTTTAAAAGGATGGCTGTATTCAAACTAAATGTCCCTGCTATAGTCTTAATTTCTAAGTTACTGACTTTATGTTCCTCTAGATATAAAAACAAGGTATCAAAACCATGAACAGAATTCACTATCAACATTCTTATTATTATTTTTAGAACAAGACCCCAACATATCACAAATACCATCACACACAATCATGCAAACACAAATTCTCTCACTTATACACACATTCTCTGGGTGCCCACACACTTCCACATTCTCAGCACACATTCATGTGTTCAAATTGATTTCTCAGAATGCTTAATCAGCCACCCTGGGTTAAGTGCTTCCATTTCCTCCTGGGCTAGAGACTTTTACTCTAGTGTTCTATCCTACCCTATCCCTTTCATGAACTGACACTGCAATTTTGTCTCCCTGCCCATCAGGTCTCTGTAGACCACGGAGCAAGCCATGGCCATACAGTCCATTCTTCAGCAATTTTCAAAAGCAGATTCTCAATGTTAGTTTTCTCATTCTTGTGGTTACATTTGTTTACTAGAAATCCTAGGTCTTTAGCATGTTGTTGTTGTTCAGTGGTTAGTCTCTGACCCATTGTTACTCACCCTGGAAGCCGAAGCTGAGGGACGCGTCTCGAGGCCTATTTTCCAGGCAAGGGTGAGAGATCGTTGCCATTGGTCGCCTCACATGGGGCACCATTTGTTGTGGGAGGAAATCCTGATGCCATGAAAATGCCCAGGCAGAGATATGGTCCAGCCGGCTGCCTGGGGAGAGCTCTCACAAACCACCCCAACCAGTATCTTTTATTGCCAAAATTCAGCAGCAGATAAGAATAAAGGAACAATAGTGCATTCAGTAGAAAGGGAGCAAAATGGGTTGCATAGTGAACAATAGAGAGTATTCAGCCATAGGTACATTTGGCATACATTGTTTCTAACATTAGGACACCGTGTGAGAATCATGCAAGCTACAGTACGTGCCTGATTGATTTGAGCAGCTAAGATAGCATACTAGCCTCATGAAACCTGCGTGATCAGTCTCTCCATAGCAGAAGCTTAGATCTTCATTACTGACATTCTTTCAGGGAAATATTGAAACATAGTAAAGGGATGCAGGACATCTCTCGGGAGGAACTCATAAGTCAAACAGGAGTGTGTGCACTCTCATGAACTTGGCTTATGGTTCATCCCTATCAGATTCCCACATCCCCCCCAATACTCCAACACTCTATGAGACCAGAGATGATGTGTGTGCACGCTTTTCTATCCCAGATGAAGTAAGCCATGAAGGTGTTCGATCGCTGTGGGGGATCCCTGTTTGGGCGCCAAAATGAAGTAGTGGGAAGGTCCTTCACCAGCCCCTGGTTGTTACAATGGGAGGGGCCTTCGCCGGCCCCTGAGCATTCATACAGACACATACACACAAACAAACACAGACAGCCGCTGATTTCAGGGTTGGAGAGGTCTCTAGCAAGACAATGAAATCCCAGCAGTATTATTAACCATACATGGGTGGGCCCAGGAAGCAGGGGTGGGCATATGGTGATGGTGCAAGCAGTCATGTGGGATTACATAATACTGGCATGAGGAGTGAAATAAAAAGCCTGAGGTGTGCTCATGAACACAGGGTTTGCTGAAATAACAGGAAATGTGTGAGGTGTGCTACTTTTTTGGAGGATGAGTCATAGGGCTGCCCTTTGGCCAGATCTCCCCATCTTCGAAAGCCACTGTAAGATCCTTTGGAAGGCAGCTAAGGATACCTACATGTATTGAAATGTATTTTTTTTTTTTGCTTTCTGTTTCTGTGTTGGATATTCTTACTATATTTATTGTATATTTTATTGTAAATCTTTACACTGTATTACTTTTGTATTTCATTGTGCTTTTTATTTGTTGGGAACCACCTTGAGTCACCTGTTGGGTTTTAATAAGGCGGTATACAAATAAAACCTGAAATGAAATGAAATGAAAGGCTGGCAGGTCAGCAGTTTGAGACCCAAGTGCTGCATGATGGAGTGAGCTTCCATCTCTGTCCCAGCTCCTGCCAACCTAGCAGTTCAAAAGCAAGAAATTGCAGGTAGAGAAATAGGTACCACTTTGGTGGAAAGGTAAACAGTGTTCTGTGCACTCTGGTGTCTAGTCATGCCTGTCACATGTCCACGGAAACATCTGCAGATGCAGACAGCACTGACTCTTTGGCTATAAACAGAGATGAGCACTGAACTCTAGAGTCAGATACAATTGGCATTCGAGCAAGGGTGAACTTTAGCTTTACCAATGAACTATGTAATATTCTTCTTTCATTCTTCATGAAAGCATTTTCACTATAAAATAACTGGAAATTTAAAGTTACTGTATTTACCAGCATATAAGATGCATCAGAGTATAAGATGACCCCTTTATTCATTCATTCATTTCATTCATTTATTCGATTTATATCCCGCCCTACTTAGCCAGGGCCAACTCAGGGCGGCTTACAACAAGTAAATTAAATACAATATAACAAGAGAAAACAATATAAACACACAAAACACAATAGTATACAATTACAAATCAACAACTGCAGAATTAAATATACAATCAATGCAAAAAAAACTAGCATATAAACAACAGCGTCCTAAAATATACCACAAAAATGCCAACTAACAAAGTAGCACAACACAGAGTCAATATGCATTACAAAATTCAATATACAAATAATCAAAAAAATCAGCACAATTATCACAATCCCATAAAGGTTGTGTCCTTACGGTTCCCACAGAGCCCAAAGTTCTATGCTCTAAACAGACTGGGGGAAAAGCTCTGCTCTCTGTGCCCCAACGTCAGGTGTTAGTGAGCACAAACAGGTCCCCTCGTTGCTGTGAGGAGATGGTGCAGATGCTACCACTCCCTCCAGAACGAGGCAAGTGTCGGGTGGCCTCAGAAGCAGCAGAGGCAAAGTTCTTTTAAAGTTGCCTGCCTCCATCTCACAGGTGTTTCTGCCCTTCTCCAGCCAGGCTGACTGGGAAGGGATGATGCAAGTGTCCGGTGGCCTCAGAGGCAGCAGAGGCAAAGTTCTTTTTTATTATTATTATTACCAAAATAGCCCACTATAGGCCACTATATACAGTGCAAGACACACTCCATTTTTCCAGTGAATATTAAGGGAGAAAAAGTGGGTCTTATATGCCAGCAAATAGGGTATATCACAAAAGATGGGAATCTTATCCTTGTTTAGTAATTCTGAAATAGAAAACTGGCCATGAAAACTTCACAGAATTTTAATTTCAATAATTTCATTACCTATTGTAGGTTGTCTGAATTCTGGTTTGGTTGATGCCATAGATATAATATGTAGGTCAGAGTAGGGATAAAAAATATCTGTGATGGCACTGAGACCTTCAAGGAGTATTGTGCTATTACAATGAGATAAATATCACTTAATTTCCACAAAATAATTTTTTTCTGACTAAGGTATTGTTGTGTCCAAAGGTTTCTCCCTTTTCAAAAGTCAAACCGCACCAAACATAAAGAGCAGAAAGTGCGCCATTCTAAAAGACACAGAATTCAGATACATGTCAGTGTAGTTAAATGTTGAAGTTGAACTTTGTTTGTACCTCCGGAAGCCCACCTAAATGTATCTGTAATGGTCAAATCACTGTATATACAGAGGCCACCTCTGTACATAGTCCCCAGTCCGAAGTATGAGCTGAATAAAGAATCACTGAGTTTAACCCGACATTGCTGGTTAGAATACTTCTTGCCTCGAACTCAACAGGTATGTTAAAAACAGTATCAGGATGCCTCCTTTATTCTCCATGTTGTTGTGTTGTAATACCCACCCACCCCAAACTGTGTTGATTCCACACCGAGCCTATATTGTAAGACAAAAATTCACTAAAAATGACTTCTATATAGACATGCTTGTGTTATTTACATTATGACAATGTCTGTATCATAACAACAAAAATAGAACACAACAAGGGAATCTAACTTTCCCAGCTAGACTCTTAAGGAGCCTGACTGAAATATTAAAGACCTTGCTTTAAAAATTGTATGTATGTATCTTACTCACTTCAGAACAGTCTGCCTCCTACTTAAAATAAAGACTTTGATAAGATTCAGCATCAGCAATTAGAAGTAGTATCGTAAGTCATGTTTTTTTTAAAATTATAACATTTATGAGTCATATTTCCACTCATGAGAGTTCTAAGTATGATGTAAAATATGACGTAAATAAAACATAAAAACACAGCAGGAACAAACATGTTTTTTGAAACAAATTTAATTTATTTATAGCCAAAGTCTCAACAGAATAATATGTTTTTAATTGCCTCTTGGAAGCTTAATAAAGATCGGGAGAGTCTCATGGGATGGACTCTCTTGAGGTCCACAGTATCAATGGATTCTTGAAATACCTCTACCTTCACTTTTTCCATTTGAGGCTGATCCTCACTATAAGATGGTGGATAGTGAAGAACACAGAAAGTGTTAATGAGAACCATGACTCTTCTTCTTCACGGATTCCATCCCAGAACAGGGATTGCACAAGTTGATTTCGAGATTGTGTGCTGTTTCTACTCTTCCTCTTTTCAGCTCATTTCCTCTCCTACCCTTTTATTTGATCCCACTTTTTAGAATGAGATGGTCATATATGATGATGGTGAAAAAAAGAATAGCAGCTTGCCCCATCTACTGCCATTTCATCTTGAGGATCATCCCCCCCCCCATTAATGAGAAATACTTTTTCCCCCATCTGGAGGTCTTTGGGAGCCACATTTACCTCACAAATCTCATGATTCTCACCCCAAAAAATTGAGGTCCTTGGAAAATATCCATTTATAATAATTCCAGATTGTGGACTTGGGTTATAAATCCCTTTGCAGATTGGGGGGCAGGGGTAGGAGAGGAAAGGCCACAAGACTTTCTCCTGGCAATTTTGGGGTGATATTTTTTATAATAAAGCTACCTACCAGAGGCTCCCAAAAGCTTCCCAGTGGAAAAGGAGGCATCAGAACTCTTTAAATACAAATCAGAGGATAGGAAACTTTCAGATAATTTTAATCAGTTGTTTCCACTGCCTGGATTTAGTTCATTTCACAGTAACTATGCAACCAGGAGTCTGTCCATTCTATCCCCCACAGGAGGATTTCAATTCCCAGAAGCCTAAGTCAGTACATTGGCTGATCAGTGCTTTGGAGAATTGACTTAGGCTTCTGGGAATTGAAGCCCAAAAACCAAAGGTTGGGAAACACTGTTCTAAACAGTAATTCTTGGAGAATTCTGAGAGTTGGATCACACCCACCACAGAAAGCCAATAAAACCCACAAATGGCAGGCTGTAATACTTCTTCATTGTTTCAATAAACACCAGGAAGCCTGAGTCCTATAGTGAGAGATGGGAAAGGTGTCCTTTGATGCAACAGATTGGTGAATGTTACTTTTGATAATGACTTGAGATGTGGTTCTTACAGCTGTATTTGTGTGCACTATTGCAATTTGTGATCATAATATGTAGAACAAGTTGTGTCACACAGGTATGACCTAGACCACTGATGGCGAACCTTGGGACTCCAGGTGTTCTTGAACTTCAATTCCCAGAAGCCCTGATCAGGAAGAGTGCTGACTTGGGCTTCAGGTAATTGAAGTCCAAGAACATCTGGAGTGCCAAGGTTCACCATCATGGACCTAGACAACATCCCTAGAGAATATACGGTGGAGGTGTGGAATAGATTTCCTGGATTAGACTTGATAGGCAGGTTACCTGAAGAATTATGGATGGAGGTTCGTAACATCATACAGGAGGCAACAATTAGAACCATACCAAAGGAAAATAAGTGCATGAACATGTGGACTTTAATTGATAATTTGCCTGTCTTGCCCACAAGAATGCATGAAGAAGTGATCCCGAATCATGAAAGCTCGCAATGTGTGTGTGTTTAGTGATCAAAAAAAGGTATCGCCTTCTCCTTCTGCATTTATTTTGTAAATGGATCACACGGCTGACTTTGTTTATGTATAAGCTTAAGGATCAGAGAAGAGTTGTGTTATATCTGTGCTAGAGCCATGCAGTTTTGGCCAGAGGAGTCCATTGGATACAGTGCTTAAACTGCTGTCTTGCAACCAAAAGGTTGTGAGTTCAATCCTGACCATGGGTCAAGGTCATCTCAGCCTTCTATCCTCTCAAGGTCAGTAAAATGAGTACTCAGCATGATGGGGGCATTTAGTGGTAGTTTTACAATCCAAGACTCAGTCTAACTAATTCAGGAGGATCCTTGTCCTCTTGGAGAACCTTTCCATAGGTCACAGAAAGAGAAAGGGTCCAGATAGAACTCTAGTGGTGCAGTAGTTAAACTGCTGTGAGTTCGATCCTGACAGGGATCAAGATTGACTCAGCCTGTCGACTAACACCCCAATTTCTCTTTTTTCCCTTTTAACCTTAGCTGCTCTTGCTAATAGTTTTGAGTTCTTATTACTAAATTCAAAATATTCTCTGTTTAAATAAATCAAATCTCGTTTAACTTTATCAATATCTTTACCCATTACTTCTGCCTTGAGTCCTTGTAATTTCAAGAGAATTTTTTTATCTTTACTTTTTGCGTGTTCTTCCTGTAATTGTTTTATTTCCCTTTCTTTTTCTATGTGTTCTGCTTTATACTTTTTATATTTGTGGCTTGCCAATTTTATGCTTTCCCCCCTAAAAACTGACTTCATGGTATCCCATACAATGTTAAAATTAACTTCATTATTATCGTTCCATTGCCAACTTTCTTTCCAGCTTTCCATAATTGCCTCTTTGCTTTTCTGATCTTTGAACAAATTAGGATCGTACCTCCAATTTCTAACTCTTTGAATATTTTTTTGTGCTTTCAATTCCAAATATACTTTAGCATGATCTGATTCCTTAATAATCCCAATTTCCGTACCTTCTATGTCCCCAATTAAGTTTTCCGACAGAAAAACGTAATCTATTCTCGAGTAGGTCCCATGTACATGCAAAAAAAAGGAATATGCCCTTTCCAAACCTTTAAACTCTCTCCACGAATCCTTCAAACCCATAACTTTCATCCATTTGTCCATCGCCTTCCCTTTCACACCCATTCCACTTCTAGCTATGTTTGTGCAATCTAATCCTGACCTAATCAAATTAAAATCACCAGCCACAATAGTTTTTGCAACATTTTCCAACTCCACTATTTTCCGAATTTTTTCAAGAAACACTGCTTGGTGGTCATTCGGAGCATAAATATTTACCAACAATATTTCCTCATCCTCCAATTTTCCTCTTAACAACAAATACCTACCCTCTTGATCAGCAATCTTTTTTGTGATTTCAAATCCTAACTTTCTAGAAATCATAGTTGCCACCCCTCTTGCTTTGGATGTTCCAAACGCCATCTCATAATGTTGCATCCAACCCAAATAAAGTTTATTCGTATCTTTTGATTTCTGATGTGTTTCCTGTAAAAATAAAATATCTGGTCTATCTTTTTTCAACGCCGATTCCAACCTCCGCCTCTTAAGAACAGAACCTGTACCTTTCACATTCCATGATATTATTTTAATACTATCCATAACCAAATTCTTCTCCCAACTTTAAACTCTCCATCGGGCGTGCCACCAACAACCCTTCACCATACCAACTACATAAAACACACACTTTCACTCTCCCCACCTTCCAACGAAAAGTTGCCTCTGTCAACCAAAGAGGGGAGAGGGGGGACCTGCAAGATGCGCCCTACTGCCGGCGCTATGCGCTATTTACCCATTCTACCTCTATTAGGTACTTAAGATTACTACTATCTAATGCTCATTGTTCCTTACCTATCTCCTCCTCCACCATGATCAAGGACGGCTCCTCCTCCTCCTCCCCTCACTGTGGTGTTCCACCTGTTGCCCCACCGGACTCCTCCCTCCCATATTCCCTCCCCAAAGCTCCAGAATCCGTCGTTTCCTTCTTAAGATTTTTCCATTCTTCCGAGTCTACTTGTACCAATCCCAACAAACTCAAATATTCCAATGGATTAGTGCCTTCATCAATAACTTGCATTCTTTTATCATAGAAAAAGCGCAATTGTTGTGGAAATCTCCAGTTATACCTTATGTTTTTACTCATCAATAATTTAGTAACAGGCCTCATCTTATACCTCCATGTTCTTTCTTTTAATGAAATATCATTGTAAACTTCAACATCTGAACCATCAAATTTCAACGCGTCAGGACCAACTCGTTTCAGATGAGCCATTACTTTTAATTTATCTGCCCAATTTGCGAATTTAACCAGCACATTTCTTTGAACCACTCTCCCTCTTCTTGGACCCACCCGGAATACACTTACAAAATTCTCCTGAACAAATTCCTTCCCCATTTTTAAACCATTTAACCACTGAACCACCCTCTCTCTTAACAAATCCGGGGTGCGTTCCGGCACCTGACGGATCAGAATGTTCTGCTTTCTCATCATATCTTCCACAGCATCTATCTTCCTTTCCTGTTCCTCCAATTTTAGCTTGTTTTCCCGCACCACCTCCTGAGTCCCTTTTACTTCCTTCTTTACAGCATCCACTTCGGTTTGAACCAATTTCAGCATTCCCTCAAATTTATTCAAACTTAGGTCCACCTTTTTTGTATAATCTGCCAATGATGACATCGTCTTGTCTTGCCTTTTAAATATTTCATTTCTGTCTTTCACCCTTGAAGCCTCATTTTTCTCCATTTTTTGCATCAACTTGCCAATTTCCACCATAATTTGAGTCTGATCCAATGGCACTGTGGGCGGGGATGATGACTGAGCAGATTCATCCATTGGTGCTTTTTCATTCTTCTTAGGCTTTACAACTTGTTCTTCTTCCTTCGCTTTCCCTCTTGTACCTTTATCCATAATACTGCAATATATTTCAAACCCACTGCTGCAGATCGCTGTAACAGTTTGTCAATGCAATAGAGCTTACAACACTGCAGCCATTGGTTCCACAGATACAGCAGGAAAGTTCTTATGTCAGCAGAAGATCCAAAAATTACTGCAATCCACAACATTAAAACAGAAGGAAACAATTCTCCCAGCAGGCAGTTTGAGAAAGAGGAAAGAAAAAAAAAGGGGGGGAAGAGCAATAAAAAATATTAATCCACAGCGAGTCCGTTTCCCCAAAGCAAATAATCCAATCAGGCGTCTTCCAATCACAGTGAAGGAGCTTCAGGGGAACAGTCAGCCCAAGTTTCTTCTTTAAAAAAAAAACAAAAAAAAACGAGCCAACTGAGAGAGAAAAGAAAAAAAAAGGGGAGGGAGACCAGGAGCAAGGAAAACCCGAAATCTAACCAGCTTGGGGACGAGGTGAGGGGCAGTATATTCCACAATAAGCAAACAAATATTTGCAATCCACACGGTGAAGTGAGCAAACAATCAAAACCACCTAATCCTTCCTTTGAAGTGGACAGTCAAAGCGCCATTTTCCAGCAAGTGCCTGAACTTTTGAGGAAAAGAAAAAACCCCTTTCTCCTTCTGAGGAGCGAACAAAGAGAGGGGAAAAAAACTTTCTCCAAGCAGCTTGAGCCGGGAAACAGTCTTTCTCCAATAGTCTAGCCCAGACAAAAGTAATTAATCCACTTTGTTGTCAAAACATGGCACGGTCTTCTGGCGTGTAAAAAAAGAAAAAACCACCCAAACACAGTCCCTTTCATTTTTCCAGGACCGTCGCCATTACAGAGCAAGTTCTTGCTTTCAATCGTTTCTCCCCTCTTCCATTTCAGTGTCCGAGCTCCTTTTTTTTAAAAAAAAAAAAATCCCAGCCGGCTTTAAGATTTATAGCTCCAGTCAAGCTGCAGTCAAGCACTTACATATAAATTACTTTCACGTCCAGCAGCTCCTTGCCGATTCCAAAGCCAGTTCCAAAGCATTTCTCAGCAGTTTCACTGGTCCCGTCCACGGCTCCTGGCAGAAAAGCCGCGACTACAGTCGCAGCTTCATCCACCAGAAAACCTCCCGAACTTCGACCATCCAGCTTCAAAAGATCAACAAACTTTTCAGGAAGACAGGCAAGGATCTTATCTTTAGAATTTACCACTTTAAAATTTCTCCAATCCACTCCGTCACATTATTTACCACTTTGTTTAGCGCGAGCGTCCGAAACTAGATGTTACTCAGCGGCCATCTTGGTGTAATAAGAATAGCGATAAATGTAAAATAGTTAGGGAATTTTACCAGGTGTTATATGCAAAGAAAGAAATAGATATGGAAAAGCTTAAAAGGATATTGGAGAGGCAGTTAGGGAATGGGATAAAACAAGAGCATAGGGAGAAAATGGAGGAAAAGATAACTGATAAAGAGGTTAAGGGGGTAATAAGCGGATTGAAGATAGGGAAAGCCCCGGGGGATGATGGATTATCAACAGAGTTCTACAAAGAATTTAAAGAGGTGGTGGTCCCGAAATTGGTGAAGTTATATAATTATATACTAGATGGAGGATCAATCCCGACTTCATGGTATAACACTACAATTGTTCTTTTGCCAAAATCTGGTAAGAATTTGGAAAGAGTGGATTCGTACAGACCAATTTCGCTTATAAATCAAGATGCGAAGATCTTCACGGCAATATTGGCTAACCGTTTAAATAGTTTTATGGGGGAATATATAAATGTTGATCAAGTTGGGTTTCTAAAAGGACGACACATGGCGGATTTGACTAGAAGGGTATTAGATTTAATAGACAATGTTAATCAAACAAAGGAAAAAGTGGGATTACTATCATTGGATATTTTTAAGGCATTTGATTCATTGCAGTGGTCTTCAATTAAGGAAATAGTTAGAAAATATGGGTTCGGGGATAAATTTAACAGGGTTATAGATTTACTATATCAAAAAGGAAATGCCAAGGTTAGAGTAAACGAGGAGCTTACGGATGTGGTAAAGCTAGAGGCTGGTACTAGGCAGGGTTGCCCATTATCTCCTATCTTGTTTATAATGGCAATGGAGATTTTAGCTAAAAGTATAAGGGAGGATTCAAATATAGAAGGGATTATGGGTAATAAAGTGAGTATGTATGCAGATGATACATTGCTTATGGTGAAGCACCCGGAGCAGGTGATGGATAGGATTAAAGATCATCTACAAGTATTTCAAGCTATAACTGGATTAAAGATAAACTGGGACAAATCTGAATTGATGTTGTGCAATTTGAAACCGAGCGAGATGGGTAGCACGGTGTCGACACTTAATATACAAATCAAAGATAAGCTGAAGTATTTGGGGATAATCATTTCAAATAAATTAGAAGAACTCAAACGATTAAATTATGACAGCTTGAGAATTGAATTTAAGAATAAAATACAAGAACTTCAGAAGTTAAAACTGTCATGGTTCGGAAGGATTGCCATGTGTAAAATGATATTGTTACCAAAGATTAACTTTTTATTCGATACACTAGCGATCCACTTAAAAGAGAAAGAAATTAATGAGTTTCAAAAAATGTTTAATGGTTTTTGTAATGGAGGTAAAAAATCTAGGCTTCCAAAGAAATTATGGTATTGGTCTCAGAAAAAAGGGGGTTTGGGTATGCCAAATTTGTTATTATATTATCGAGCATTTCAAGTTAAGAATGTTGTGAAGATCTTGGCAAGAGAAAAGGTAATTTGGGAACAATTGGAAATGAAAGAGTATAGAAATATTGGAAACTTGATTTTTTTGGGAATGAAGGATAAGGTGAAAAGGTCAAATAATTTTATGATGAAAGGTCTCATGGAGGTGTGGAAGAAGGTAAAAAAAGATATGGTTCCGAATCTCTCTCCAATTTTGGAATTGACCGATATGATGTGTTTCCCAATAAAATTAGACAAAGAAAAAATGGAAATATTGGATAAAAATGGGACGTTGTTATTGAAGGATTGGTTAAAAGCGTGTGATGTTGATGCCGAGCGGAAAAAAATGTTTGAGATATTAAATCTGAATTGGTTTCAGAAGTTAAAGGTGGACAATTGGAATAAAAAATATAAAAGAGAAATAGGGATAGATAGAATACATACGGAATTTGAGGAATTGGTAAGGAAGATTAGAAAAGGGGAAAGCAGTATTAAAGGTCTTGTAAGCAAGCTTTATAATATACTGAATAGAGGTGCAGATCCACAGGAGGACTTGAAACGGAAGTGGGAACAAAATTTGAATATAAAGATCGGGGAGATTGAATGGAAAAATAAATGGAAAAAGAGGATTATGAGAACAATGTCTGTAAGAATTAAAAAACATAATTTTAAAATGTTGTGGCAATGGTACCTGACACCATTAAGACTTTACCAGATGGATAATAAAAGAGATAAGTTATGTTGGAGATGTAAAGAAATTGATGGAACATACGAACATATGTGGTGGAGTTGTAAAAAAATAAGGGATTTTTGGGGAAGAATAGAAAATGAGTTTGGTGAAATATTGGGTAAAAGTGTTAAGTTGGTGTCGGGTACTATTCTTTTAACGAATGTGGAAGGCTTGGGTTTAAACAAGGAGGAAAAAGAATTATTGGAAATCGCACTGACAACGGGTAGACAATGTATAGCTAGAAATTGGAAAAACGATGTAGATATACAGATTGGAGAATGGTATAAAGAAATGTGGAGTTTAGCATTGAACGATAAATTGACATGGGAGATTAAAGTCAAAAGAGATAATTTAAAAGAGAATAGATTTTGGAATATATGGAAACCGTTCGTGGATCACTCTATTATGGCAAATGATAGTTCAGGACCAGTACCATTTCAAAGAAGTTTTTGGAGTTGAGTAGAAAATAAACTCTCCGGGCATTGTACATATTCACAGGGTGATTATTATTTGTGAAAAAGATTTGTGGTAGTACAGAAAAAAAATTTTTTTCCTATCATTTTGGACTTTGAAACAATGGCTCTTAATATTTGGTAGTTAAATAGTAACTAATGAGTATAGATATTGTTATGTGCTAACATACAGTAATGTTTGTTAGTAAGATACTATGGATTTGTTAGTGTATTGTATTGTTAACGTATTGTTAATGTTTTCTTTTCTTTTTTGTATGTTTATTAAAAACTTAATAAAAATTAATAATAATAAAAAAAGATTGACTCAGCATTCCATCCTTCCAAGGTCAGTAAAATAAATACCTAGCATGATGGGGCAAAATGTTAAGTACTCTGTGAACTGCCTAGAGAGTGTGGTAAGCACTATTGGGCGGTATATAAGTGTGATTACTTTGCTTTGAATTTGTATTTCTGGATTGCAGTTCCCAGAACCCCCTGGGCACAACAGCTACATTCCAGCCTCTAGTGGGCTATACAAAAAGTACCATGGTCTCCTCAACTCCCTTAAGTATATGATCACAAAAGATTCAGAACCAGATTTTTGCACCATTATTCATCTTTGCAAAAATATTTTGATGCCTTCATAATAAGATTGCATTACTTTCATAATTGTAAAACTATTATCTCCAGAAAAGGGGATTATTATAATTCTCCAGAAAAGGCCTAGTTTTAAAATGTGTTTTTGACACAAATTTGAAGGGAAAAAAACTGTTCAGGAATTTGCCTGTTTCTTTTCTATACATACTATGCTTCCTCAGAAGCTGCCATAAGGAAACCCAAATATATCCAGGCTACTAACACGGTACCATGCAGATACAGCATTTCAATATATAACATTGCCAACAGATCTTCAGTGTTGCTTGGAATGCCCTCTGGATGCCAGTATGTGGCATTATTTATGTTATGCATTTTTGGTATTTAAAGTTTTATTGCTCATCCTCTGAGCATAAGAGTCATATCATCACATTTAAAATGTAAAGAATTTTTCTTTAGTTAAAGATGTTGCTTTGCATGTTGTTTGCTCCAAGGTCCAAATTTTGCTATGCTTCTTAGAGCTTCATACTTGGCAGCTGAGACTCATAAGTTGCTGTAGTTATTCAAAGAGTATTTGGTAATCTACCTCTTTGTCAGCTGCCAAATAACCTGAAAGCAAAAGCATTTTTGGATTTTGTGTTTAATCACTTGGCTTCTCATCAAGTTACAACTACATTTTGGTTCTCCGGGTTGATAGGAGTACTTCGTATTTGCTTACTGGAGTCATATCTCTTTGTTATTCCCTTGTTTGGCAAGTGTTCAAGCACTGTGTTCTCGTGTCTACTGATAAGAGAACATACAACACTTTAACATTCCAACAGTAATCATGGAAGCAATGAATAAATAAAAATGAATCCTCTTCATCTTTTTCAGGTGCAAGAAGCAAACTCTTTTTGCACTGAAATTTGGGATATACTGCATAATATCATCCTCAAGTTCCTTCACACTATGGGAATATAATGTAGAATATTAAATATACATATATATTTAATGATTAACTAGTATCTATTATTTTTATAACACAGAGGAACCTGGAGACAACATTTTAGAGAATTTTATAGTATTTGGTTTTTATTAGTATTGGTATGGGTTTTAACTGATGTTGTGAGCTACCTTGGGTTGCTTAGGTGAAAAAGGCGGTTATATAAATCCAATAAATACATAAATACATAAATAAAACATCTCTATAATTGTTTCTTCATGCTACCACTGTAAGTACTATGTTGTTCCATGTTCTCAGTTAGGAATGGGCAAAATTGGCTAATCTGTCTGTGCAAACTTTGATATTTTCCTGTCTCTAGGTTTCTTCCTTTATAATTATATATTGACAAATAGATGCAGATGTATTTGGTCATTATATTTTTCCCCAAATGGATTCATTAAGGATGCATGCTCTGACTAAAGGATGCCTGTACATTTCAGAAATGTACAAAATGTGTTTTGGAAGGATGTCAAACCCAATCATGACAGTAACAGATGGCAAATTATGTCATATCAGTGATGTACTATTTTGGAAGCAATGGGGTGGAGCAAAGCACTATTATATTTTTAAAAACAAACAGAAACAATACAATGATTGAAAAATCATTAGACTGTAATGGCTGCATCCTTACTGAACAGTTTTGTTTGGGATTTATTTGGGGAGACGTGATAGATAGATAGATCGATAGATCGATCGATCGATCGATAGATAGATAGATAGATAGATAGACAGATTGATTGATTGATTGATTGATTGATTGACTGAGCCACCCAGAGTCTTTGGAGTTGGGCAGCAATAAATAAATAAATAAATAAATAAATTAAATTTGATTGATTGATTGATTGATTCAAAAATGCCAGATTATGAGAATTATATTTGCTAGCTACCAGGCTGATTCAGAATTTCAAGTTAGAAATATCACTGTTATGTGCAAAATTTAAAAAAATAGAAATAGCTGTGAACACAGAAGTGTGATGGAAGTGTCTGTTTAAATTGCACTGAGAAGGAAGGTTAGAAGGCTTTAAAATATGAATACTACTAAAATATACGGGTGTTGGAAGTAGCAAAAAAGCTACTGAGCTGGTAATGGATGCTGCCATATGCCAAAACAAATCTGATTATTATACTTCACTGACAAATTAAAGTGAACAGGGACAAATTAATATGCCCCTGTTTATTCTAAAGAAAAGCACCTTTTGGTGGTATTATTAATCTATTGCTGGGTTCATAAAAAACATATTAAACAAACACAATTTATAATTATCTGAGTAAACTACACACGATCAACGTTTTCTGTTCTAATTTAGAACAGCATTGCTTGGGAAAATATATTATAAATTTATTGATATGTTTTCCTAAAAGAATAAAAAATTGTATAATAGCTTATGTCATTTGATATCTAAATTAATTATCAGGCATTTGATCTGACATAGAGAATTTATATTCTGCTAATATTTGATAACACCCTCCGTTCTTTGAACCTAACACTGTGAAATGAAATATGAGTTCCCTAGACAAATAAATTAGATGAGAATCAATATATGTATAAGATCAAGATATGAAATATGACATTTAGTAATCAGAAGCAAATTTGCTTAACCTTATACTGAAAGTATCAGAGCATTACATCATTACATTTACAAAACTAAAGAGGATGGTCTCCCCTAAGGAAACAATTAACAATATTCATACTTCACCAGAGTGGTTGATAATCTACTATGGTCATATAGCTGGGAGGATCTTGAATGGTGTTATGAATTGATGACATAACAAAATGGCTCTTAGGAACCAGAGTACAGTACTATGTAGCAACACCATGTTACTGAAGTATGTATAGAAAAGTAGCTCTTAAATTAGATGCTGAGAACCACCAGTAGACATTTTTTTATATTCTCCAAAATCTATATCTATAATACAAATGTGTGGTCTTGTATGTCTGCGATGGGCTCCCACACCCCTGGACGGACCCCGCTGAAACTTGCCACACACATTCCTTGGCCTGGCAAGAGCTCCACTGGGGGCAGCAAACCCCATTTGGTGGTTTATGCCCCCAAACATGGGTTCAAAAGGGGCACCCCATCCAATGGGAAGAAATGTGAGGAAAGGTGGTAGTGCGCATGTGCGGAAGTCCGTTCACACAACATGGCCTCACCGATGATGCAGGCCACAGCACATGCATGCAGCTGGCCCATGGAGCGACAAACGAAGCGACAGTGGCAAAAATTGTGGTGGCGGAGACATCGGAGGCCAGGGTGCAAGAGGGGGCAGCGGCAGTGGCCAAAACAACAGCAGCCAGCACCGCACCCCCTCACACAGCTGACTGGGGAGGAGCACCAGCTGTGTGGTGGGCCCAGCCATAAAAAGCCCACACTGCTGATGGATGCCCCACCAACACCAGACACCCTTGGCTGGCCCTGGCCTGGAGGGAGGAGTGGCAGGCAGCAGCAGCTGCAGGGCGGGCCAAGCCTTACAGCCGCTGAGCAGCGGCAGTAGCCAAAACAGCAGCCAGTGCCGCACCCCCTCACACAGCTGACTGGGGAGGAGTGCCAGCTGCATGGTGGGCCCAGCCATAAAAAAGCCCACACTGCCAATGGATGCCTCACCAACACCAGACACCCTTGGCTGGCCCCAGCCTGGAGGGAGGAGTGGCAGGCAGCAGCAGCTGCAGGGTGGGCCAAGCCTTACAGCTGCTGGACAACCCACCACCACCACCACGCCCTCGGCCGGTGCTGGCTGAGAGGGAGGAGCAGTGAGGAGCAGCAACTGTGCAGCAGGCCCAGCTATGAACCTGCCGCCGCCACTGCCGGATGGCTGTAAGTGATGTGGCAGCAGCGGAAATGGCCCCGGCCCATGCCTGGTATGCTTTGGCAGGAACCCGGGTGGCTGAGATGATGGGGGAGCCAGACCCTACCTGGGTAGGTGAGCAAAAAAAAGCAAAAAACCTGGCAAGGCCAGGTAATCGGCTAGTTATGATATAAGTGACAGTGGACAATGTTAGGGAACCAGGCATTGTTTAACATTTCAAGCACATGCAGAAGAACAGAAAACACTTTTCTGCCTAGATTTAGATCCCAAAACAAAAAATCATCCACACATTATAAGGAAAGTAGAAAGATAAAAATAAAAGAACGGTGAACAGAGCCAACTGCGAGATTTTTCATTTCATTTCATTTATTAGATTTATATCTTGTCCTACTCAACAAAAATGTGACTTAGGTTGGCTTACAATAGAGAGTATACAAAGAAAAGATACAATCAGCAAAAATACAATAGGGTACAGTAACATCTCAGAAATGCAGTAACATTTCCATAACACAATAACATTATAGTAATACAGTAACATCTCAATAATGCAATAACCTCTCACATATCACACTCCAGCTCCAGACAAGTAAAGTCCTGCTGCCTCCACAGCCTTTTAAGTCCTGGCCGCAGGCAGGGCCCAGGACACCGGCGGTTGTGGTGGGTCTTGGCATCCATCACTGTGGGGCCTCTCCGCCCCATCCGTCGGGAAGAGTGGAGGCAGCGGCGAGAGTCCTGACACCTCTACGGCCTTTTAAGTGATGGCTGCAGGTCGGGCCTGGGATGCCGGTGGTGGCTGTGGGTCCCGGCATCAATCGCTGCAGAGCCTCTCCACCCTGTCCTTTGGGAAGACTGGAGGTGGTGATGAGAGTCCTGCCACCTCTACAGCCTTTTCAGTCCTGGCCACAGGTGGGGCCCAGGACTCCAGCAGTGGTGGTAAGTCCCAGCATCCATCAGATGCCAGAGTCAAGAACAGCTGAGGAAAGTGGAATCTCCCTCATTTTAGTTCTTCAGAGCAGAAGAAGAACTCCACAATTGCTGGTCCCAAGCCCAGATGAGAAAGGAGGAGGGTTGGGTATCATGTTAGCATCCCGGCCCCATAAAACCTTATTGCTGAAGAAACAATGAGGAGCCAGGCCTGTGGTGGGGAGAGAATCTATCGGGAGAGATGGGAGCGTGCCCACTGCTCAAAGCCCAAACTTTAAAGGGAAACGCCACTTCAGCATTTTCCACTTCATCTCCTCTTGCCAGTCTCTGCTCTGCTCTGTGGGAGAAAGCCCGAAGATCTTTGAACAGCTTTGCGAGAAGCTGCCAAAGCTGTCCAAAGTGCTTCGGGCTTTCTCCCACGGAGCAGAGTGGAGACTGGTGAGAGGAACTGAAGCGGAAAATGCTGAGGTTGTATTTCCCTTTAAAGTTTGGGCTTTGAGCAGTGGCACACTCCCACATGTTCCGGTAGAACCTCTCCACCACAGGCCTGTGAGGAGCCTCATTACCCAATATGCTGTAGTGGTAGAGACAGGTGCTATACAGCATGAGAAGGAACTACTACTGCTACTAGAGCAGAAAAAGAGCACCATATTGTTGCCAAAGTGAACAAATCACAGCTTAATTGGCTGTGGTTTGCCAGAAGGAAAAACAAGTAGAACTCCAAGTTGTAGAACAAGACAACAACTTTATTTTTAAAAGGATCTTTTGGAAAAGGGTCCCCTTCTCTCTACCCTCCTACAAGAGATGGGTAAGAGAAAAGATGACAAGCAGTTCAGGAGTATAGGTAATTTTATAGATAAAAGGACAATAGCCAGACAGGGTACTTAGAAAATACATAAGTTGTTATATCTTTCCCGCCTGCTTCCCCTCCTTTCACAGACTTGAGCCAGTTTAATTGCAGGGGCATCTCAGCGGTATTTTTTTGGAGGGGGTGTCTCCTGTTTTCACACTTGTTAGGAGTTGAGGTTAATAGGGGTCAACAAATTAAAAAGGTAAACAGCAAGGTTGACTCTTATTACATACACAAAGAATCCTACATTTCTGCTACAATATGAAAACCTCTTTGAAGGTGAACATCTAAGACTGTGATGGTGAACCTTGCAATTCCAGGTGTTCTTGGACTTCAATGACTAGAAGCCAAAGTCAACACTCCTGCTGATCAGGGCTTCTGGGAATTGAAGTTCAAGAACAGCTGGAGTGCCAAGGTTTGCCATCACTGATCTAAGATATATTAGAGAGAACCTGTAATTATAGACATACCTGTATTTAGTTCCACCTTTTCTAGAGAGGCAATAGAGGCAGTCTTTTTAAGTTTGTGAAATCAGACTTTGAAAAAATCCTGTATCTATGTCTTGAAGTCCAGTCACCAAGCACATATGTACTCTGTTTGCATTGGCTAGAGATCAAAGGTACAAAAGGGTGTGACAAGGACAATCATACGTATTTGCAGTTGTAATGCTTCCCCCCATAGATGTATACATGCATGCATGCTCACCGCCCACACCTTCTTATAAAGGGCAGCACAATATTTATTTATATAGTTATTCATTTCCTAATATACTGCCCTATTGGCCAAAGCCACTCAGTGCAGGTAACATATATCATTAAAAATATTATAGGACATAGAAACATTAAATGATAATTAAAATAGGCTAATTTTTAAAATGGACATCTACTACAAATGGGCCAAGTAAATCAGTTACAAGTGATCAAAGACAAGCACTATGTGTCATGATAGAGAGACAAAATGTTGTTAAATACCTTTCTATACACTTCAGCTTTTATTAGTTTCTGGAACACTTGAAGAAAGGGGGGACTGGTGTATGATGGATGGAAGAACATTGTTGGGACCACCACTGAAATATCTGGAAATTTCTATTACAAGAGAATGATTTTAACTCTATAATTCTATACAAAATATATTCTGACTACCATTAATGTTAAGAAGATGGGGAAAAAGGCAGTGAAGAAGAGGAAAGCACTCTCTGCACAGATAAATTTAGGGACGGAAGGAAATGCACCAAATGGTTTTGCAACTAATCATTCATTCTGCTACAGAGACAGGCCTACTGTGTTTATGGTTCAATCTAGAGTATACAGAGAGATTTTCCAAACACAAATGAATGAATGAATGAACTGTGTCTCTAGTTTCTCAAATCCGCTGCCAGTCTTTTGGTTCTAAATGAATGCTGCTTGTGAAATTTGACTGGGAAAGTAGAATTGCTCTAGTGCCTTCAGTGGATTATATCTCCATTTAATCAATCTATCTGTGTTTCTTTAAATATTTGTAATTGATGTTTGCTTCCTTTTCAGAAGTCATTTCAGTGTCCCTTATAATTTTTAAAAGATACTTTTTATGGTGTTGGCAAGCTGAGAAATGGAATTTATTAGTGGTTTTTTAAAAATCTATTTCTTCATTTTTGGTTGATGTGAATGGAAAGATTGTTTTGGGAGGGGACAAGAAAAATGATTTTTATCTATTTTTGCAATGATCAGATAAAAAGGGCTATATTTTGATTTGGAAAGATTCTGCAGACATGCTAGCAGATAAGTCAAAGATGATGGACATGATCAAGCATTCCTAATCTTTATGAAGATCTGAGGAACCAGCTGCCACTCATCTTAATTGGCAGTTTATTGGATAAGTAAAGTGCTTTAATGAATCTGACTGTGATGGACAGCTATGATGGATTTAACATACTCTGTGAGGTCTAATGTCATAAACAAACAAGTTTATTTAGTACATGTGCCATTTATAAATTGGGAAGTATGATGTTAGCCTTTGCATAAGTGTAACTTTCTCTCTGTTCTCACCTTCACAATAAGTGAATCCTGAAAATATGTTTGTGTAACCTTATTAAACAGCAATTTAATGCTATAAATAGGGCAAGAAGCATTTTCTCACTTGCTGAAATAAACAAATAAACATGGAGAAAATGGGAAGGAAGCTCTTTATCTCCAGTTTACTAATAGCCAAAACATGATTGCTCTAAAAGTGATAGAACATTCAGAATTTAATTCTGCTCCTGAATATTTTATATTTTCATCCCCAAAAAAGGAGACACTTACTTTTGTTACTTGAACCGCTGTGTTTGTTGTTTGATTCAAGGGACCCAATCTAAGAAACAATGGCATGAAGGTGGTATTATTTGATATACAGTAGAACAGTTTTGTAAGGAACAATGAAAAATATAGCCCTAAATATTAAAGAAACTAAACATGATTCTTCCATTATTTCAGTTATACGTGCTCATTTTGTGCCAGAAATTCTACCCAGATGTCTAGAGTACAGATATCAGGAATGGCCCTACCATTAGACAGAATAAGGAAGCAGTTCAGATGGGATGCATGGAGGATGGGCAAGGTGTTGTAAGTCAGCATCCCCCCTAGACTTTATTGTGATCCACAAACTAACATTCTGCCCTCAGGAGTGGTACAGAGCTATCCTGTCACCACAGTTGAATTATGATGCATCACCTGGTCCAGTCAACAATGAATACCTTGCTGTACCCACACCCCAATAATGACACAGACACATTTATTGGATTGAAAATTGAGCCACTTTTATTGAGATTCAAAATGAAACCTACCTTAACAATGGTTAAGGATCAAACGGGCCGAAATAGCACTGGTAAGGGGCAAATCCAATTAGAATCCTAATGAATTGCCTATCACAGCTTGTTACAGCAGCAACAAGGTGTGAGCCTCTGTCAACAACCTGCTTCTGCGGAAGCGTGTTGTTGACCCAATCTGGATATCATCCTAACTAATTAAGTTGGCTGGCCATACAAGTTTGGCTCACCTTGTCCTCCCTATGGCCAACCAACTGGATTTGCCCTATTAAATCATAATGCAGTTGCCCCTTACCAGTGCTATCCGCCACACGGGGAGGAGTTCACCGACTCACCGCCCCACCATGACCGCAAACGGTCAACTGGCCCGTTTGCAAAGACGACAAGAAGAGGTCCATCCCTCCAACTGACAAATGCACGCCATCACCGCGATACAGACTGCGGTCTTGTATGCGGATGAGGGGGTTTGGGACAACGGTCCCCAAAGCATTGGCATAAAGAAAGCAGGCCACTGCCCTGTTGACTGACCTGCGGGCCCAGTCAAAACCACGTGGGTCAATCCCACCCTGATAGTACAGACGAGGCACCATCTGGGACCAAATGATCCGTACCCGTGGTCAGGACTGACCCAACAGGGCAAGATCTCTGTGGATGGCACATGACAAGTCCAAACCTGTAACCTGGGCTAAATCGTTCCCACCCAGGTGGATGATGAGGACATCAGGGGGGCATTGGTCACCCATGGACCTGATGAACGGAAGGAAAAACTGCCAACGCATACCACGGAAGTCGAACCATTTGAGCAGTGCCACTGCGCCGATGCCAAGGTGGGTTCCCCAGGAAGTGGATGCTGTGTGGCGGGCGGCCCAGAAGACATAGCTGTGCCCAACAATCCACACCCGCATGGGCGTACGAGAACATGCTGGAGCTGAAAGAAAGGAAAAATAAAGGTGCATGAGCAAAGTGCTACTGGGATAGCGGCCACACATAGGAATGAAAGCGGTCGTAACCCCACCTTTCCAAGGACTGTATGGCATCCTCGGGATAACCATATGCCTCTGCAGTTGATCCTGCTCCAATGTGGAAGGAATGGGTGCCGAAGCGCACACCTGCAAGGCCTAAGCATGCCAACGCGTTGCCAGTAACCCACCAGAACTGATACCTGGTCAACAGGGAGGAATCCTGATGAAAAAAAGGGGGCCCTGCTTACTGCCATGAGTGGCCAAGAAGGCACCAAGAGCTCTGACGGGGCAAATCACAGGATTACTACACCTGTACAGCGTGAGCAAGCTGCCCCGGCCAAGCTGATTGGCTTTGGAGAAATGGATGGACAGACGCACCAACTCCTGGGTCAAGGATACATCGGCCAGCTCAAGAGCCCTGCAAGATGTATCACTGCGGGACCTCATGGCCAGCTCACTAACCCTGAGAGCTCCGAAAAAGGTGATTGTGGTAGCAGTATGGAACAAGCAAGCCTCATACTGATCCAGGCAGACCACCCACCAAGTCCCTGCCAGGCGCGTGAGGAGATCGGGAGAAATAGGCTGTCGAGAGTCAGGGTGAAGACCAAGTTCAACAGAGAGGGAGGGAAGCCTCATGACGAAATGCCTCAAAGGCTCTGTGCGTGAGAGCATATGCTTTACGGGTACTGCTGGCTAGCGACAGACCGATGGCCCGGTTCACCTCTCCACGCCAAACCTCCACATCTCAGCCGGGAGTGTCAAAGGCATGTTGTCGGCCTCTGGTGCCAGAGTTCGGAACCAATCTATCTGTAGGCGAGACTAAGTGTCAGCAATATCATTATTGACACCCGGGACGTGTCTGGCCTTAAACAGTATGTTGCGGCGCAATGCACACAACACGAAATGGCGGACAAGGGCCATGACCCGGGGCGAACGGGACATCTGAGAATTGACTATGTGGACAACAGTTGCGTTGTCGCACCAAAAATGAACCACTGAGTTAGCTCAGGAGTCCCCCCAGAGCAGGAGTGCACCCAGTATAGGAAAAAATTCCAGGAAGGTAAGGTCCCTGAGAATATCCCTGCCCTGCCAAGACTCCGGCCATTTGCCATATGATCAGTGACCGTCAAAGTACAAACCATAGCCAAACGCTCCAGACGCATCCGACTGGACCTGGAAAAAAGGTGCCGCGACACACTCAGCGCGCCAAAAGGAAACCCCATTGAATTCCAATAGGAATTCCAACCACATCCTGAGGTCATCCCTAGTACCCCTAGTCAACTGGACCCTGTGGTGCTTCCTGGATAAACCAACCATGGCATCGCATAAGCGCCTGGCAAAAGCCTGATCGGGTGCAATGACCCTGCATGCGAAGTTGAGGTACCCATGAAGCACCTGAAGGTTGTGAAGTGATGCCTTACGCTTGGCCAATAGGGTCCAGACAGTATCCGAAATGCAGGCTATCTTGTCCATGGGCAACCTGGAAGTCTGGGCCACAGTGTCAATTTTGATCCCCAGAAAAACCAAGGTAGTGGCAGGGCATTCAGTCTTTTCAGGAGCCAACAGCACACCCAATTCTGCCATAAGCTCCTGAAATGTGGACAATAGGTGCGCACAGTCACCTGAGCCCGCAGCAGCCCCGAACAAAAAATTGTCCAGGTAGTGTGTGACTGATCGAGCCCCTGAGTGACAGACAAAGGCCCAATGCAAGAATGAACTGAAACGCTTGAATGCCGAGCAAGAAATAGAGCATCCAAAAGGCATGGCCTTGTCCACGAAATATTGTCCCTGAAAATAAAAAACAAGTAACTCAAAATCGTCCGGGTGGACGGGCAAGAGGCGGAAAGCTGACTATGTCACACTTGGTCAACAGTGCTCCGGGTCCACAGGCCCGGACCATGCCGAGTGCCTGGTCAAACGAAGTGTACCAGACAGAACAAAGCTCATCCAGTATGGCATCGTTCACAGATTTGTCTGCCGGGTATGACAAATGGTGAATCAAACGGAATTCACCTTGAACTTTTTTAGGAACCAAACCAACTGGAAAAACTTTTAAATTGGGAAAAGGAGGCACATCAAAGGGACCAGCTACCTGGCCTTCCTGCACCTCCTTAAATATTTTACTCCTTGCCACATGCTCCATGCCCCGCAACAAAACCAAATTTGGGGCGTTCTGCGGCAAACGCACCCCCACGAAAAGGATGCGAAACCCTTCTGAAAAACCGGCACAAATGTACTCCATGTCGGCCCGTTTACGGTAAACACACAGCCATCTGTCCAAAACGTCTAGCTTAATTGGTGAGGGGGCCTTTTGAAGCAGGTGCTGAGTCTGCGTTGGGCAGGCCGGCACCCTGTTGTCCCCTGCCCCTCCCCCTGGGTCCACCAGCCCTGGTGCACACGGTGGCCGAGTACGGGCCAGAACAGATTGTGCATTCATGCCTGTACCTACACTGCCTGCGGGAACAACCGGCTGTGGGCGAGAAGTTCCAGCACAACAGGCGGGCTGGAACCCCCTGCCCCGCCGGCTGGTGGGGTGATTGTGCAGGGCTGGGCCGCTGGATGGCGTGGCCGGAATGGTACCAGTCACCCGTGGCCATGCAGGATGTGGTCATATAATACAACCACAAAAATTGGTTGGGCTCATCCCAACGCATCTCCGGGTGAAGCGCGGCCCGCATATGAAATTCTTCATCATACACCAGCCACGCCTGACCCAGAAAGTCCACATGTGTTCGATAAATAATATTGAGATATTGGAACAGTGGGATAGCCAAGTCCAGTCGGGCCCTTAGGGACACCACTGCATAAATAAGATAGGCGGGCAGCCAGTTGGCTCATGTGCGCAGTGGCTTGCGGTGACAGGACAATTCCTTGTCCTTGTCATCCTCCCTGTCTTTTTCTTTAGTGGGTTCCCTGTTTAACAAGCTGAACAGGTCCATGTACTCCTTGTGCCAGATCTTGTCTCTGGTGGCAGGGAGGAGGTGGTCACCCAATGGCAGGACAACCCCCGCCATCGGCAAGGCAGCAGTAGGGACAGTATGGTAGCTGGTGTTGACCGGCGGGCCTTAAGGCCAGGCAGAAGTGCCCGCTGGCGGAAAGCCAGGCAGCAAAGGTGGGTAATGAAGCCCCCATCCCCCAAGGGGAGCAGACCTGGTCAGTGCCTGCTGCCTGGTGGGCACAGGGGCAGGGTGGGCTGGCCAAGGCCATGCCAACTGAGACAGAGGAGCGGTAGCAGACATGTGCGTTGAATTAACTTGACCGTTATACTCACCAGATGCTATCCCCCCCAGCTGGGGGTCCGGGTCTGGGTCCACCCGTGGTGGTGGTAGTCCCGGGGCCTCGGCAGGTGGAGGCTGCATGATTGGAGGCACCTGCCCTGCTGGTGGGGCACCTCCAAGAGCCCTCGATGGGGGGAGCAGGTGGGCCACCTTTGGCTGGCAGGTGGGCCGCCACCCTCCAAGCCCTTCAGCTTGGAAAGGGTGTCAGGTCGGGCACAGAAGAAGGATCCCTGCGGCCACGTGGCTGAGCCAGTGCACATGAGCGGCGTGGCGCCTGGGCGCCACCACGTGCAGCCTTGTGTACCTTGTTCCTCGGTGGCATGGTGACGCTGAAGTGCGCAAGGCCGGGGACCGCCGCCAGGTAAGCTGGCTGGCGCAGCCAAGGCAAGGGAGGGGTGTGCGAGCTGCACAAGCTACTCGCAGCCCAAACCTGTTCCCGGGCTAGGGCGGCGGAGGAGGAGGCGCGGGGCCAGACCCAATCCAAGGGCCGGTGCCTGTGCAGAAAATGCCCGCAAGGGGCAGAAAAAGCACCATCCGAAGCCCGTTCCCGGGCTGAAGACAGGTGGCAAAAAAACCGCTGGGACTGCTGAGACGCAATTGTGCCCGGGGCCCAGCCGATTTGAAGGAGCGGGGCCATTGGCTCGGCCACCCCTTATAAAGGGGTGGCCGGCCACGCCCCCGACTCCATTTGCTGTGACTGTGCCTCAGGGGCGGGGCCAGCAAAGCGCACGGTGGCCATTTTGCCGCCGCGCGTTCCATCTTGCTCTTTGTTTCAGACAAATGAATTTGTAGAGATGGCTGTACATTATTCACTACATCTCTAACACAAGCTTATTGCTCAAGTAAACTAGCTGGATGAGGTATGTTCTTGTGAATGCAAACAGGATGTGTCTGTGCGTGAGAGAGAGGGAGGGAGAATGAAAGAGAGAGAAAGAAAATGTGAGATGAATGTCTAACTCCCTTGTGTAGCCATTGATTGGATAGGTAAAAGTTACACACAGACCACATTTCTCCTCCCTGCCACCATTTGTTATTATGACAACTGAATCATATTGTGGCTGATTTCACAAGGATTCAACCCCTGACCTCTTTGACGTACTTAAAGCCCTCTGTCTGCTTAGGTAAATCTATCAATTTTTGCCACTCTCACATTCAAATTGTTTGAATCTCTTGTTCTTTGCAGTATATTTATGAACAAGATTTCATAAAGATCTTAACAATTAATAAAATTCTCACCAATTTTCTACTATCATGGGGATGATACACAGAACATTCCACAATCACTTTTCAGGTTAAATATAAATTATGGTAGACAAAGAAAGGCCGAAGTTTTGCCCAATATATGGGTTCATCTGCCTCTGCTCACACTGAATGACTGCTGATCATACAACTGAAAGCAGAAGCTAGATTTTCTCCTTTTGTAAAAGCCTTTGATTAGTACCATTCCTTAGAGAATTGGCAGTGAATTTAACTTACTGAAGCAGTCAATGAAGAACTCTTTTAGACATGCTTTGAAACTGGGAAGGAAGGCTAAATTAGGATGTTTGTACTTTTGAGCATAATCCCTCTGAGTTGGCTTCAACAGATGCCACATGTTCACATCAACAACTTTGGGAGTAAAACAACAGCAGAAGTAGGAAATGCTGTAGGAGAATGAGATGGGCAGCTGAACCACCAGTGGTTCAGAGTGAGTTAACTGGAAATTCCCAGTAGCTCCCTGGGCAGCCATTTTGCATTTTGTCAAGGTGCTGATTATCTTTCAGGTTAGCTGCCATATTCCGGAGCCTTTCTCTCTCTCAAGCAGTTTACACTTCTGTTCACATTAGACCTTAGATGCAATTTGCTGTCACTGGGAACAAAATCCTTTAGATTTCTTGGCTGGGTATAATTCTGGATGCTAAGATTACTGTTTGGGAGAATCACCTACAGAGCAAGTACACCTCCGGATTCTCTGCCAATCACTACTGCCATTTCCTCACTTATTGGCTGAAATACAAGAGTAGACCCACTGAATCAATGGAACATACAAAACAGTTAACTCACCAAGTTCTCACACATTCAATGGGCCAACTGTAGTGCACCTTGCTTTGCTCAGCAACAAGACCCCCACCCCCACTCCCCATTGTGCTTTGACAAAAAATTATTTCCTTGATGTGAAATGATCCTTTGGAAGCAGTTTCTTCCTCACACCTGAAAAACATATAACTGTCTGAAATACAAGCATGCTGAACTTTCTATTTACGGTCTATAATGTTTGCAAAATTGGTGGTGCAGCATAGCACTGCCTTTCCTTATTAATATACTAGCAGAGATGCCCAGCTGCACCCGGGGGCCTTTACCTGGGTGGTGTTGGTGAGCTTTGCCCATAGATTTAGTTGAGGGTGCTGTCTTGGCTCTGTGGTGTGTGTGAATTAGGAGGGAGGGAAAGAAGGAGGTACATAGGTAGGATGAGGGAGGGAAGGAAGGATGATAGGTGGAAGGAAGATGGGAGAGTAAGGAAGGAAGGAGGGAAGGGAGGGAAGTGGTGAAAGAAGGAAGAAGTGATAGAAAGGAAGGAGGGAGGGAAGGGGGAAGGAAGGGGACAAGGAAGGAAGATGGGATGTAAAGAAATTGGGAGGCAATGTAGTAATTAAGGGGGAAGAAAAGTGAGGGAAAGAAGGAGGGACAGAAGGAAGGAAGAAAGGAAGAAGGTAAGGGGAGAGGACAAAAGAAGGGAGAGAAAGAAGGGAAGGGAGGGAAGGGGTGAAGTAAGCAAGAAGTGAGAGAAAGATTGTTACTCAGGAGGGAGGCAAAGAAGGAAGGAGGGAGTGAAGGATGGACAGAAGGGGAGAAGGACGGAAAGAGGGAGGGAAGGAAGAAGGTAGATGCCCTGGGTGACATTCCGGGTATGCTGGTGCATTGGTGTTTGTCCAGTGTGGGGCACATTGGCGGCCAGCCAGAGGGTCGGGGCTTGGGTAGAGCAGGGAGGGAGGGAGGGGAGTCAGTGTGATGCAGGTGATGCAGCAGGCAGGCAAGCAGGGAGGCATGACACTGCTCTGAGGGGGGCGAGTGCAGAGGTAGTGATGTGGCAGGCCTTGGGCTGGAGTCTGAGCAGCTGCAGGAGAGAAGGAGGGAGCCAGACGGCCTGCTGTGGTGACTTTGCATGGGGAAGGGAAGACGGGCTGTCCTGTGGTGGTGGGGGTATCCGAGGAGAAGGAGGGGGAGAGCGCAGAAGCAGTGATATTGTGGACCATGGGCTGGGCAGCTGAGCGGCGTGCTCCCTGCACAGCCCAAGTGACATTGTTGAGCTTGAGGAGCCACGGGTGAGAAGGAGGGAGCCAGATGGCCTGCCAGGGTGAGTTTGCGTGTTGGAGGAGGGTGGCTCGCATCCCGTGGTTGTGGCTTCTGGGGTTGTGGCATCGGTGTGGTCCTCATGTGGCTTCTGGCCTTTGTTGCCTCCACTGCAGAACATAAAAGGACGCTACCCTGAAAACTGTGGGCGCCACCAAGGAGGCTTGGCGAGGACGGCTATTTTGCAGCCTACTTTCCCCCATTCTTCATTTTTTCTTCCCACTGCCGCTGCTGTCAGCCAGGCCAAGAAGCAGCAGGCCCCACATCCATTTTCAGGGCTGTCCGGTGGTGAGTGCGGGGCCTGTTGCTGTTGGGCCTGGCTGGCAGTGGTGGTGGGGGAGGGTGGAATGAAGGATGGGGTGAAGAGTAGGCTTGTTGGAATGATTTTGTTGGAGTGGCAGAGGAGGTTCTGTTGGGCGGTGGCTGGGGCAGCCTGGCCCTGCCCGAGTCTTGTCCCACGTTTTTACCTGGCTTTGCCTCTCCCTGCCATGCCGCCAGCTCAGGATGCTGAGTTGAATGGTGGTTAGGCTGCGGTGATGTGTTTGTTGAGCACCATTTTGTCTTTGGTGTGCACGGGGTATGTCGCGTGTGCACATCTGCTCTATGACTCTGCACATGACCATTCATGTCCTGGATTGTTGTGCATGCACAGTCCTTTTTTATAGGTTTGTGGGGCACAGGCCCCACCCTCGGCCTTGGGACCATTGGTGTGTTGTGTCTCGTTCCAAAGGTACCTATGTGCCAGGTATTACATGATATGCTACAGGGGTGTGGAAACTACCGTCTATACCTCTTCCTTATAGGTATCAATTTTCCCCCTTCATATGTTTTTTTTTTTTTTTGGTGGGAAGGAATAGTTGCTGCATTTGTTATGGGTCTCCATTCAATCCATTTGTGTCTATCTTTCTGCATCTAAGATGACATTTGATTAAAACACTCCAGAAAACCAGCTGTTGCAATCAAGATGTGTCAGGTGGCTTGCATAAGGATTGCAAGAAGGGATTAACGCTGTTCCCCAAGAGAAATCTTGACTTGGTGGGATGTATGTTTATACATATGCATTTTCCCCTCATCCTGCAATAATCATTAGAGGGTTGAGTCATCTGCCATACATAATATGGACTGTGATGCAGAAGGGGAAAGAGATAATCAGATATACATATTTTATTACATTAGAACTTTTAAGATGAAAGGTTCATGTTAAATGCTTTTTGCTGGATCCAAAGTGTTTGTTAGTGGAGAGGGCCTGGAATTGCAGAAAGAACACCCACCAGATGTGTAGTCATTTACCCACCAATTGGACTGTGGTGGCTTAGTGGTTAAGATGCTGAACTTAATGAGTAGAAAGTCAACAGGTCAGCAGTTTGGGACCTGAGTGCTGCATAACGGAATGAGCTTCCATCTCTGTCCCAGCTCCTGCCAACCTAGCAGTTTGAAAACAAGAAATTGCAAGTAGATAAATAGGTACCACTTCAGTGGGAAGGTAAACAGCATTCTATGCACTCCCGTGTCTAGTCATGCCTGCCACATGTCCATGGAAATGTCTGCAGACACAGATAGCACTGGTTCTTTGGCTATAAACAGAGATGAGCACTGAACCCTAGTGTTGAATACAGCTGGCTTTTGAGCAAGTGTGACCTTTACCTTTACCTTATCCACCAATTAATATGATTTTTGCTTCCCAAGACACAGTCTAGCTATTTCAAGAGGATCCTTGTCCTCTTTAAGAACCTTTCCATAAGTCACAGAAGGAGAAATGGTCCAGAAAGAACTCTGGTGGTGCAGTAGTTAAACTTCTCTACTGCAGCCAAAGCTGCTGTTGTTGTGAGTTCAGTCCTGGCAGGGATCAAAACTGACTAAGCCTTCCATCATTCCGAGGCCAGTAAATTGAGTACCCAGTATTGTGGAAGCAAAATGCCTGAATAGGCTGCTGCTTCTGCAACCTTTGAATCTAACCCAGTGATGGGCAGTCTTGGCCCTCCAGCTGTTCTTGAACTTCAATTCCCAGAAGCCCAAGTCAACACACCAGCTGGTCAGGGTTTCTGGGAATTGAAGTTCAAGAACAGCTGGAGGGCCAAGACTGCCCATCACTGAATTTTAACCCAATACTAATAAATTGTGTTTACTGAGTGTAGCACTAAATAAATTAATTTAAGGCCTAATGTGAAAAATAAATTAAACTGCTCCCACAACCCTACAACAAGCAGCCAATCTGGATATTCAGGGAGGAAAAATTTTTAAAATACATTTCACTGCACGAAGATGGCTAAAATAATTGCACATGTGCACACAGATAAATAAACAAAAACACGTAAAACTTCAGTTTGAAATTCACTTTAGCATGCTAGATTTTTCCCCTCGTCCTTTCTATAGCAACCATCATTTAATGGTTACTTTTGCCTGGCAGTATTTTCCATGCTGTTCGGCTTTCAGAATTTTTGAATGACAATTTTAGTTCAGTTAGCTTTTCCCCAGTGCACAGCTTACAAGGTAAGTTTCCAAGATTTCAAAAAAATGTCTATCCTTTAACAAGAAGTCATATTGATGCCAGTATCACAGCAGCCATTTTCTGTTTATTAGACAGGAGGGTAAATATTTAACACAGTTCATAGGGATTTAGTTCACTGACTCCAATTAACATTAATGAGGGCTTGTGAGGTTAAACTCCTGCACATCAAACTGAAAAATTACCCTAGAGTACCAAAAGATGTGCACTGCTTCTTAAAAATCCAAAGCTCTTAGGCTTTCTGTAGAATATGCAACAGTGAAGTTCATGAAGGATGCAAAAAAGAAAAAAACCAGGTGTATAGCATTGCTCCATGACGATCATCACCTCTAGTGACTGCACTTTATTTCTAATTAAGCTTTCCTCCTTTTAATCCTAGTAATCAGGTAATGTCTTAAAGTCTAATGGAAATGGAATGGCAGCCTATGTGGCAAGCATAATTCAAAAATTTAAGAAGTAAGGGCTGAAAAAGTAGTTTATTTATAGTAGTTTATTCTACACATGGCTGCAGTGTTCAGCCCATTGATCCATTCCATTGCCAACTTCGTAAAACAAAGACTAAAAAGTGATCCTGATATTTTTATTTTACTTTTGCTATTATTGTTATTTTGCTTAACCCACATCTATTAGATTGGGATTCAGGATATTGAAGTATTCCTGAGTGGCCTTTTCTTGCCACATTCATGCAATCTTTGTGTCTCCAAGGCCAGCTCTCTATGACATTGTCACTTGAATAGTTACTAAACATGTTCCTGAGATTCAGGCACCTGTCATGACATTTTCTTTTTGGAGGGTGGGAGACAGACAAAAAAACAATGGATCAGACAACCCAAATGCATTTTTTCAATTGAGGGCTTTTCTTTTCTTTGCTTGTCAAAGAGAAAAAGACACTAGAGAAATTTTATGCAGATTACAGAAACTTTGAAGAAAGGAAAAGAACTCTTTGTTTGACTTTTAGCTAGAAGCACAGTATCTCATAAAATTCCTTGCAAACGTTTCTTATTCTATTGCGGCAGGAATAATAATTAATATTTTCCTATCCCTTCTGTATCACAAAGTTGAATGGAGGCAATTAGAGTCTTGTACACACTGCACCTTGTGGTGCAGGTTAGAATTGCAGTTTCTGAGGTCATTTAAGGGTTGGAGAGGAGCTAAATGACAGCCCGCTACTCCCATCCCAACAGCAACCTATTTGACAGTTTGGTGATGTGGCTGATGAAAGACTTCTCTGGCCATCTGGGGACAGTAACAGGAAATTATGTTTGTGTGCTGCTTCAGTATACCGGAAGTTTACAAATGAAAGCTGCAAAGCTCCCTTAAATCCCATTCACAGATGCCGGGAATAGCACATATGGATCATGCTGAAATAGTAGAACTTCCCATCAGGGGCTCAAAAGGCATTGAGGGGAACTGACCCCACTCCAGCATCCAATGTGTGTGAATGCAGTAGGAAAAAGTGGACCAGCCCTACCCCAGATCATCCCCAAGAGTAGACTTAATACCTTTCTGGATGACCGTTAAGTTAAAATAGAAGGCAAAGACATTAGTTATGCCTGCCTTGTCTCTGGCCTATCATGGCCTTCTTTTGATCTAGGACGTGCCATCATTACTCTTCTTTATGTTTCTCCTCTGTTTTTGCCATTCTATTTTTCCTAATTCCTCTGCTTCTGTATTTCCTCTGCTACCTCACCTTCAATACTCATCCTTTAGCAAGAATGAATTCCAGACCTTAGATGAAAATCAAGTAGACTTTGGAACCTACAAGGTCCAAAAGGGGCACTTCTTGCAGAGAAATCACCAGTGTACAAGAATGGAGAGTGCTAGGCAATGAAGCTAGACACAACAGAAACCATCTCAACAATTCTAGGCTCCAAGGTAGGTATTGTGAATATGGGTGACCTTAAGAGAAAGAGGTCTACCTGAAAGCAGGTGTGTGCATAAAAGCTAAAAATAAATAATGAATACTTGAGCCTTGACTAGAGTTCTGAGCAGCAGGAGCAGTACCAAACCAAGCCAACAACAACTAAAGATATGATTCAGCTTCACCAAGGCTCAGTGCTGTGAACAAACCATCCAGATTCAGTTGATAGTTTTAACCTGCTTGCTATATTCTTGTTGTGTCCCAGTTCAGTCAGTTCGAGGGAGCCAAGGAACACCTGGGTGTGGCTGGCATGGCTTCAAAATGCCAGTGCTGCCACTACCCCCCACCGGAATGCTCCTCCTCCTGCCGGTTCCCATCCCAGCCTGGCCAGGGCTCGAGGGAGCCAATGAACACCTGGGGGTAGCTGACGTGGCTTCAAAACACCCCCCCCCCATACTGCTCCTCCACCTGCTGGTTTGTGTCCCAGCCTGGCCGGGGCTCAAGGGAGCCAAGGAACACCTGGGGGTGTCTGGCATGGCTTCAAAATGTCAGTGCTGCTCCCGACACCAGACTGCTCCTCCACTTGCCGGTTCATTTCCCAGCCTGTATGGGGCTCAAGAGACCCAAGGAACACCTGGGGGTGGCTTCAAAGTGCTAGCGCTGCCCCCCCACACACCAGACTGCTCCTCTGCCCACCAGCCCAGCCGGGGCTCGAGGGAGCCAAGGAACACCTGGGGGTGCCTGCCGTGGTTTCAAAATTGTGGTTTTTCTCTCCCCCCTGGCCCCACCCACCAGGAGGGTTTCAAAGAATGCCAGAGCAATGCAGCTATGGCAAGGCCAGGCTTTCCCTGACTCCACCAAAGACGTCTGAGCTATGGGGCTCCATCATGGTCATCGAGTTTGGGTTCTGTCATGGATATTAGGTGGCCATAGTCATTGCGGTACTTATCTTGTTATTTGTAATTTCTTTATTTAATTGGTGTTTCATTGCATAGTTTGTATTGTATATTTTTGCAACTATTATATTTGTTTGATATATTGTACTGCAGAATTTGTATCTATTTGTAATAACATTTTGAATAATGTATTTATTATTGTATTTTGAATTTTGAATTTCGTATTTAAACCCCTTGGCTTACCTTGGGGTTATTTATATGTTGTTAGCTGCCTTGAGTCAGCCATGTGCTGAATAGGGTGGGGTATAAATTGAATAAACATAACAAACAACAAACACATGACTCAGACTGCCTCATTTCATGTGCTCTTTTCCTCTTGGAAAGTCAGTGAAACTGACTACTGACTGTGGTTCATTGACGTGGGCTTTGGAAACTCCTCTCTTCCAAAGCTGATGTTGGCTGGTGAGATTTAACTTGGATTACTGCTTTTCCCACACTGTGTGCTTGGTTGTCATTCCTGCCCTAGCATTAGAAAACTGGATCTCCAGCATCCACATCACTCCATGAATATTCTAAAGATACATTTTGCCCCCTCATTAATGATCCCCATGCCCCATGTCCCTTGACTTTGTTCCCTAGCCTTCCTCCCTGCTACCATGACTCCTTTATTGTGTCACCAAAGTTGCACCATAAATCAGTCCTAAACCAGCAATTGTATACTACAGCTTCCATAAACTCAACCATTGTGGAAACAGTCTGCAAAACAAACGTAAAATAATCAGTTGCTAAGTTTCTGGAAGAATTTCTCTCCCTCCCCCTGAATGAAAGTCTTTTCATTGCCAAAATCAATCTATTTCTGCTAATACAACAGAATTAAACCATCTGAAACTCATAAATGAAAAGTGGTTAGAGATGCAGAATATGTCACATTTTTTCTGAGGTGTTCTGCAGGATTGCTGCAACATACGGCTAGGATTTAACTTACTGTGTCTACTATAGTTTGTCAGTGAAATGGGAAGAGAAGTGTATATATAGGCTGTTTACATGGAAAGTGGATAGCTAAATGTAAACCAGGCAGCTAATCAAACATCTTTAAAGCCTGCATTTATCTGATTGAGTCAACATTCATACCAGTGAGTCTGGCAGGTGAAAATTAGGGAGAATAGCTAGCTATCTGAAGAAAATTGCTTTTTCATTTCCCATAAATTGTTGTGATCTAGAACAGCTTTGCAGCTAAACATTCAAGCTGAATGTGAAAGAGACAGTTTGGTTTTAAAAGGGAAGGAGGTGGGCTGAAGAGAGAATAAAGAAATAGGAGTAAAGGGACAGGTGAAAGGGCAGCCTCCTGGAATTGTTATAAATAAGACAAATATAAAATAATTAATTTTAAGCCCCTTATAAAATCAGCCATGCAATAATAATTGTATCCTGTTTTTAGTAATAATGTTTTGCAATGCATGTCAGTAGGTGTTCTTATACAATTCTGCTCATAACTAGTTTTAGCAATCAATTACAGAGGTAAAACAACTTTCTTCTTACTGCATTTTAAAGTTAAGTTTACAAATATGCTCACAATCAGATACTGGGCTAGCATTGTCATTATCTACATCTCATGGTGTCAGTTCCCTATTTATCAAGGCAGCCCAGAACATTTTTACATAATTAGTTTCCTTATTGTAAGGACAGCATTGAAAACTTAAGGTCATTGGCAATGCATAACCTATATGTCAGAGCACCTCATTTATCATGAGATGTCCCACCCGCTCCGTGGATGACCGGCTACTGGTGCTTATAGTGCTATTTCTAACATTTGTGTATCCACAATGTGCATTTACAGTTTAAGCACAAGAGAGCATTCATTTCTTCATAAAACTTCCAGTTTATGAATGTGAGACATTATACTTCTGTATTCACAATTCAAAATGCCAGGAAATGACCTGATATTGGAATGCAATATCATGCCCATGTTGCTGATATGAAAAAGGAAGCCAAGTTTTACATAGCAAAGGCCAGCCTGATTGTAGACAACACTAATAGCAACACTAGTCAGGATAGTTTACAGGATGGTCTTGTGGTCTCTACTTCACAAATAGGCCCTAAGCAAGAGAAAATCCTAGAAGCTGACTGCTTTCCTCATCAGTTAACCATTTCTCACCCAAACACAGTAATGGTTGTTTTTTGACATATTCTGTAGATAGCTGTTGCTTTGGGGAAATGGACAATCACCAAAATCAATGACTAAAACTCTATAGACATGGAAAACTGCAGAAAATTTGGGAAATACTATTCCTTTGTAATTTCTGCAAGTTACATTCAGATTTTGTATTTTATATATTTTATATATGTATAAACAGTACAAGAAAAGCATATTTAGTAAAGTTTAATATGTAATCATATGTAAATACATCTCTAGGCATGACTTATGCGAGTTTATGGTGCTCTGCACAGTGTGGAATTTTATGCTCCCAGCTTGCTAAAGGCTTTTCTTTCAAAATAGCTTACACCCATGAACTGTAGAAGCATCAATTGTATTTTCCTCCATTTTTCCTGCCCCCCCCCCCCTCTGTCCATAATTCTTCTGGTGCTCTGTCTATCGAGTCTAATCCATTAAATCTGTTCATCACCTCCACCGTGTATTCTTTAGGGATGCTGTCTAGGTGATATCTGTCTGGTCTCCTTGTTTTCCCTATTTTCTTTAGTCTAAGCCTGAATTCTGCAATCAGTAGGTTGTGATCTGAGCCACAGTCTGCTCCAGGTCTTGTTTTTGCTGACTGTATGGAGGTTCTCCATCTTTCATTGCAGAGTATGTAGTCAATCTGGTTTCGGTGTTGGCCATCTGGTGATGTCCATGTGTACAAGCGCCTCTTGTGTTGCTGGAAGAGAGTGTTTGCTATGACCAGTGCGTTCTCTTGGCAGAACTCTATCAATCTTTGCCCTGCTTCATTCTGCGTTCCAAGACCAAACTTGCCTGTTATTTCCTCCACTTTTTGATTTCCTACTTTGGCATTCCAATCTCCTAAGCTAATTTGGACATCATTTCTTGGTGTCTGTTCTATGAGATGTTCTAGGTCCTCATAGAACTGGTCCATTGTGGCTTCATCTGCACCAGTGGTTGGTGCGTATATTTGGATCACAGTGACATTGAAAGGTTTGCCTTGAATTCTGACTGACATCATTCTGTCATTTTTGAAGTTGTATCCCATTACTGCTTTTCTCACTCTTTGATTGACCATTATGGCTACTCCATTTCTTCTAAGGTTTTCTTGTCCACAGTAGTAGATGTGATGGATTCCCGAGCTGAATTCGCCCATCCCTGTCCATATTAGCTCACTGATTCCCAGAATGTCAATGCTTATTCTTTCCATCTCATTTTTTACCACTTCCAGTTTACCTTGATTTATTGATCCCACATTCTATGACCCTATGCAGTATTGTTCCTTGCAACATTGTATTTCTCCCCCCCTTTCCTGTCCCTCCCCTTCCTCCACTCTGTTGTGCTAAGCATCCTGTATCATCTAGCCTGCTTCTTTGTTTTGCCTTTTGTTTTGGTCAATAGGGTTCTCTTGGCAAGCTTTGTGGCGTGGTTTGCCAGTGTCTACACCATTTTTCTCCCATCATACATATTTAAAAACAAAGTTTAAAACATTTTAAACAACATATTATCATGCGTATTATCACCATTTACAACACACTATGTCAGTTTCTATAATTAAGTCAGTGTAAATTCTCTATGTCAGTTGCTATATTAAGTCAGTCTCTATGTCAGTTGTTATATTAGGTCAGCTACATTATTGTCTATCAGTTACTTATCCTTTGCATGCGCCTCCCGCCCCTTGGCTTTCCTCTTCTGTTTTCTTCCTTTCTGCCATGTGGTCTTCTTCTCCAGCGCTCGGCTGGCAGCAGGAGGTGGTGGTGGATGGTTGCTTTTCCTGCCGGCCGCCGGGTCCTCCTCACCACTGGCTGGGGTGCTCTTGTGGCTGCCTCTGGCCCTGGGCAGCCTCTCTGCGGCAGCAGCAGTTGATGGAGGCTTTTCCCCCTGGACACCTGGTCCTCCTCACCCCCAGCTGGGGTGGTCTTGCGGCTGCCTCTAGCCCTAGGCAGCCTCTCTGCAGTGGCGGTGGTAGATGGAGGCTTTCCCCGCTGGCTGCCTGGTCCTCCTCACACCTGGCTGGGGTGGTCTCGTGGCTGCCTCTGGCCCCAGGCAGCCTCTCTGTGGTGGCAGTGGTAGATGGCTGCTTTTCCCACCAGCCGCCTGGTCCTTCTCCCTCCCGCTGGGGTGGTCTTGCAGCTGCCTCTGGCCCCGGGCAGCCTCTCTGCAGCAGCAGTGGTAGATGGAGGCTATTCCCGCCGGCCGCCTGGTCCCCCTCACCCCCAGCTGGGGTGGTCTCACAGCTGCCTCTGGCCCCAGGCAGCCTCTCTGCAGCGGCGGTGGTAGATGGCTGCTTTTCCTGCCAGCCGCCTGGTTTATTTGTATATTATATAATATTATCTGGATGGTAAACCCCACCTGAAATGGATCTAGACCAGGGATCAGCAAACGTGGCTCTCCAGACGTTGTTGGACGTCAATTCCCAGAAGCCCTAATCAACAGGTGACTTGGGGTTCTGGAAATTGAAGCCTAACAACACTTGGAAAGCCAAGTTTGCTGACCCCTAACCTAGGCTATGCATTTCATCCAAGAATGTTTGCTGCCACTGGTAAATCACCACTCTCTTGATCAACCTGGCCAAGAATAGCATACATAAAGTTTATTTGGAATGGATCTCCTTCAAATGGGAAGGTGAACAGCCTTCCTTTAAGCATGCATTAATGATGTATCTAGCACATTCTCTAGCTAACATTACTGGTTTTAGGAACCATGATGGACAGGGACTAAGAATGGACACAGTATATGTATTGGATTAGATTATAGAAGGTTCTGATACTGATTTTATGTCTTGGGGAACAAAGAGACCTTGAGGGACAGTAGTTATAACAACTCCTGCTTTAACACTTAATTCATGCATGGCAGTCACAAGATATGCATATTCGAGAAGTTTTGTGTTGCTATTGCTTTTGTTATATAGTTTAAGAAGGCAAATCTGTGCAAAGTTTCCAAGTGTGTTTACAAGTATTGATATTAGCCCCGAAAAATGTAGAATTGTGATCCATTGCTAGAGGTCTCATTCAGAAAAGAAAAGGAATCCTTTCTCCTGGCCATCCTGAGCTTGGGGGTTAGAGGAAGAGAAGGTAAATTTAGCCACCATCTTTATTCCACCAGAATATCTCTGGGCTGTAATGAGACATTCTTATACAATTAATACAGGTTTGTCTCTTTCTGGTTCACTCAATACGCTTCTTCAGAGGGCCAAGATTGTGTGTGATACTCATTAACCCACCCATTCTCTGCCACCTGATAATCAAGGGAGCACTTTCTATGGGCCTTTAAACCTCATGCCATGCCTGGATCTTTGTCTGATAAGGACTAAATGCCCTGAATGACTTCACAGCCTTATCCAGGCTTGTTGTTTGTGGGCTCTACAGAACCTTAAAGGCTCTAGTCAAAATCTGGCAAAGAGAGGGAAAACATTTTCCCAACACATCATGTTTCAAGTAGCTTTTAGAAAGAGCAAAAGTGAAGAACTGAAAAACAAAATTCCTCTATTTTACAAAAGCAGTTCATTGTATAATTCATTTTTCTGGGTGTGCAAATTTGGAAAGGAGAGAGCTCTCTAAAAAGTCAACATGCAAATGACAGGCAAAACTAATCTTCATGCTGTTATTGAATTTACCCTTCGAATTTCCTTAAAAACAATGCTGCAGGTTCTCATCTATGCTGAATTGCTGTAATATGCTGCTGGTAATTAGATATTGATTAAATATGTCAATGGAAATACTTTCTGGTGTCCTTCTTCCTGCCCTGAGAAATATGTCAAGTCAGAATTTATTCTGGAACCTGCATTTTACTCAAATAGGGTCTGTCCACAAGGAATATCACTGCAATTAGAAACCAAAGGTAGTTAGCAGAAGTGGGGTAGAGGCTTCTAATAGCAAGTTAGTTAAGAAATTTATTACCTGTTGCTCACTTCCATTTGTTAATGTAGGAATATCTGTTAGTTATCATTCTCACTACCACATCAATGCCAAGATTCCTTTTTTTATCCTTTTGTTCCTCCGTTACCCTAGAAACAGTTCTATGAAATGCTACATCTTTTCCTCCAAGGGTTTATTATTTTTGGTGCTTATAAGTATTGACACAATTTGTGGGAAGAAAAGTGTGTGTGTTTTCTCTATTCAAGTCAGAACTGATTTATAGAGAACCTAATAGGTAACGGATATTTAAGGATAGGTTTTAACAGTTCCAAAACCCCACTTAATTTTCTAATGCTGAGTGCAAATTTAAACCCAGGCCTATAGCACATTGAGGCGTATGTGTGTGCACGCACGCTTGCACATACACACACACAGAGGCACACACAGGTTATACTGGAATTTCCAGGGGAAATAAGATAGAACTATGTAATCACATCATAGAACATAAGAACAGCCTTGCTGGAACAGGCCACAGTCCATCCAGTCCAGCATTCTGTCTCACACAGTGGCTCACCATTTGCTTCAGGGTATTCCCAAGCAGATGCCTTCACCTGCTTAGGATTCCCTGGAAATGACATTGAGAGATATCCTGCCTATCTCTCCAACCCGGAGGTTGTCCTTAGGTATCCATAATTATAGCCATTGATACCCTTGTCCTCCATAAACTTGTCTAATCCTTTCTTAAAGCTGTCGAGACTGACAGCTGTCACCACTTCTTCTGGCAGGGAGTTCCATAGACCAGTGATCCTCTGGGTGAAAAAGTACTTCCTCTTATTTGTTTGAGAACTAGTATCCAAAAGTTTCATGGAGTGCCCCCTAGTTCTAGTGTTGTACGATAGGGAAAACAGTTTTTCCTTATCTACTTTGTCCACACCGTGCATGCTTTTATAAACTTCAAACAAGTCACCTCTTAGACGCCATCGTTCAAGAGTGAAGAGGCCCAACTGTTGCAGCCTCAGATGGTAAGGAAGGTTTTTCCAGTCCCCTAATCATTCAGGTTGCCCTCCTCTGCACTTTTTACAGCTCCATAATATCTTTGCAGGCGCACCCCCCCAATAACGGACACAGACAACATTGAAAGTGGATAACAGCATAGGGCCACATTTATTGATTCAATGCCCTAGTCCGAATTATAAATTTGTATTGGTAAAACGACCAATCATAATTCCTAAGGCAAGCAGGCCGAAGTAACACTGGTAAGGTACCACCCCAAAATTGCCAACGGCAATTGGTTACAATGTATCAATTTGTATCAATTTGTTTGTTGACAACAAACAAATTGTTGACCGTAGTCAATAACTAACTTATGACCCCACCCTCTGACGCGTATCCGTGAAATCACAGGGGTGATGCATGCTGGTTAGCAATCGTCATCACCCCATCGCCTGGTTCGTCGTTGACCGGACAATGTTTAACTAATTTATTCCTGTCTAGTGTTGTCCAGTCAATTGCGAACCTGCCGGATACTTGTGGGTCATACTGTTTACCTTACCAGTGCTACCCGCCAATGTGACCAAAGTCAACAGTAGGAACACAGAAAAACCCCTATATCAAACCATAGCAACAGTGTGGGATGGGCAAAAAAGCCAGGACCCGGAGCCAATATGGGTCCCAACCAAAAATTCCCACCCGGCCCCGAAGCGACCATAATATCACACTGTTAACTAGGGAGGGGGTGGAGGGGAAAAAACTTCTCCGCTCCGTCGCTGAGGTAAAATGGCAGCTCGGCTGCCTCGTGGCCAGCCCTTTTATAAGGGAGCTGGCCACGCCCCTAACTACCCGGATTCTCTGTCCTGTGGGGGGGGGGCCGCAAAGGGCGCGGCGGCCATTTTGGCGCCGCGCTTGCATTGCAGGCGCACCCCCCCAATAACGGACACAGACAACATTGAAAGTGGATAACAGCATAGGGCCACATTTATTGATTCAATGCCCTAGTCCGAATTATAAATTTGTATTGGTAAAACGACCAATCATAATTCCTAAGGCAAGCAGGCCGAAGTAACACTGGTAAGGTACCACCCCAAAATTGCCAACGGCAATTGGTTACAATGTATCAATTTGTATCAATTTGTTTGTTGACAACAAACAAATTGTTGACCGTAGTCAATAACTAACTTATGACCCCACCCTCTGACGCGTATCCGTGAAATCACAGGGGTGATGCATGCTGGTTAGCAATCGTCATCACCCCATCGCCTGGTTCGTCGTTGACCGGACAACGTTTAACTAATTTATTCCTGTCTAGTGTTGTCCAGTCAATTGCGAACCTGTGGGTCATACTGTTTACCTTACCAGTGCTACCCGCCACACGGAGGGGCTTCAAAGAAGACCTGACGCCCCCCCCCAGACCGTCAGCTCGGTCAACAGGCCTGCTCGCCAATCACCCAACAGGAGGTCCATACCTCCTCGCGACAGATGGGCCCCATCCCCTGCGTACAAGTCATAATTTTGTAGACTAATATCGGGGTGATGACTAACCCGTCCCCAAGCCCTGGTGGCAAGAAACCGCGCCACTGCCTTATTGACCGCGCGCCTAGCGCGGTCAAGGGCCAGGAGGTTAACGCCCCCTCTGTAAGAATGGCGCGGAACAATGTCCGACCAAACCAGGGTTGTGGCAGGCAAGACATAATGCAAGTAGGCGAGTTCCTCGCAAATCGCATGCTTGAGCGATAAGCCGGTGACCTGGCCCAAATCATTGCCCCCCAGGTGTATGATTAGAATGTCAGGCGGGTCAGCACCCAGGCCAGAAAAAAGGAAAGGCCGCAGCTCCCGCCATAACATCCCAGGCTTACCATGCCATGTGAGACTGGCGTGGTCACCCAGTCCCAGTCGGGGTCCCACTCTGTCGCCGCAGCGTAACGCGCTGCCCTGTGCACATAGCTGTGGCCCACCAGCCATACTGTCACCGGTGTAATACGACACCCAGGGTCTGTAAGAAAATTGAGAAAAAAGGCGGCAAGGTGACTGGATTGGTACTCATGGCGGGAGTGGGCGCACATAAAACTGAAAACATTGCGAGCCCCACCTCCCCATGCTGCGTATGTCAGCCCCAGAGTACCCAAAAGCAGCTGCTGTAGAGGCTGCACCAATACGGAACGAATGTGTGCCATAACGGGCACCTGGTAGGCCCACCCTGGTGAGGGCTCTGCCTGTCACCTTCCAAAACTGAAATTTAGTAAGGGGAGACCCATCTTGGTGACAGAAAAACGGGCCGTGGTGCATGCCACGCAGTGCCAGGCATTCCTGTAGGGCACCAACCGGACAGATGTCTGCCAAAGAACACCGTAGCAGTCTTACTCCACTGCCTACGCCATGCTGATCTGTTTTAGAGGAGCGTATCCTCAACTGGGCCCATTCTTTGGCAACATAGACATCTTCGAGTTCCAGTGCCCTACCACTTGCATCCGCCTTAGACAGCATCACGAGTTCGCTGACGCGGAGCGCTCCAAAAAATGCCACCGTTGTGGCTGCATGAAAAAGGGCTGCCTCATAATGATCAAAACAGAGGCCTGGCCAGCCCCGGGCCAACTGGGTAAGAACCCCTGGGGAAATAGGGTGCCGGTCGTCCGGGCAACGCCCGCGCTCGCGCACCCACCCCTCCAAAACGTGTCTCACACGGAAGTCAGAGGTGGTATCCACATGACCCCCTACTTTGGCCATAAAAGCCAACGCCGAGAGCTTGGATGCTATGGTGCGAGGTGCGAGGCCCTGTGCATGCAGGTGAACCATGAACCGCAGAACATGGTCCACCGGGATAGGCCAGGTCTCTGGCAAGTGAAATTGAGTAGCAAAAACCCTGTACGAATTGAATGCTTGTTGATACGCCTTACGCGTGCGTGGCGCTAGTGACAGGCCAATCGCCCGGTTCACCTCTCCTTGCCAATAGTCCACATCTCGTCCGGGAGTGGCGAGGGAAATTCCTCCGCATCCGGGGCCAAGGCGCGGAACCGGGAGATCTGCAGGCGGGACAAAGCGTCAGCAATATCGTTATTAACCCCTGGGACATGCCTGGCCCTGAACAAGACGTTGAGGCGCAGGCAGCGCAGTACAAAATGGCGCACTAGATCCATAACCCTGGGCGATTTAGAAGTCTGTGCATTGACAATGTGTACAACGGCAGCATTGTCGCACCAGAAATGCACCACTGAATTAGCCCACTGTTCGCCCCATAGCATCAAAGCCCCCAGAATGGGAAAAAATTCCAGGTATGTGAGATCCCGCAGGCGACCTGTGCCTGCCCATGCCGGTGGCCACCCACCATAGGCCCACTTCCCATTGAAGTACATCCCATAACCCAGGGATCCTGAGGCATCAGACTGGATCTGGAAATTGGGGGATGCCAGGAGGTCAGACCTCCAAAATGAGACCCCGTTAAACTCCCTCAGGAATTGCAACCAGACGAACATGTCTGCCCTGATACCCCGGGTAAGCCTGACTCTGTGGTGGGGCCTGGATAACCCTGCCATGGCGTCGCATAAGCGCCGGGCAAAAGCCCTGCCCGGTGCGACCACCCTGCAAGCAAAATTAAGGTGCCCATGTAGCACCTGCAGTTCCCTCAGGGATGCCTTACGCTTGGCCAGCAATTCGGAGATAAGGGTCACTATCCTGGACACCTTATCACCCGGCAACCTAGAAGCCTGCACTACTGTGTCAATCTCAACCCCCAGGAATACTAACTTGGTCGATGGGCCCTCGGTCTTTTCGGGCGCTAAAGGGACACCAAGTTCCTGCATTAGCGTCTGAAATGTATTGAGGAGACGTGCGCACGTGTCCCAGCCCCGTTCACCCCCGAATAGAAATCATCCAGGTAATGGGCTACAGACCGGGACCCTGACCTGCGGACGAAAGCCCACTCTAGGAAGGTACTAAAAACGCTCGAAAGCCGAGCATGATATGGAGCAGCCAAAAGGCATGGCCTTATCAAAATAATATTCCCCTTTAAATTTAAAACCCAGCAATTCAAAGTCGCCCGGGTGCACCGGCAAGAGGCGAAAAGCTGACTTAATGTCGCACTTGGCCAGCAGGGCACCCGGGCCACACGAGCGCACCATGCGCAGCGCATGGTCAAACGATGTATACCTGACCGAACAAAGGTCATCAGGTATAGCATCGTTGACCGATCGGCCTGCTGGGTAGGACAAATGATGAATAAGGCGAAACTCCCCTAGGGACTTTTTGGGAACCAAACCCAATGGCGAGACCTTAAGATTGGGAAACGGGGGTGCGGGGAAAGGTCCAGCGACCCTGCCCGCGTCTAACTCCTTTTTAATGCTGGCCGCAGCCACCTCCTCCCTTCCTCTGAGGGATAAAAGGTTGGGAGCATCCTGAGGGGACCTATCACCCATGAAAGGGATACGGAATCCCTGCTTAAAACCTTGAAGGAGATACTCCCCGTCCTCCCCCTTCGGGTACGATGCGAGCCAGCGCTCCAGCATGTCCACCTTAATTGGGTAGGGGGCCTTTTGGAGAACTAGCTCCATCCGTGGCAGCCTTGCCAGCCCACCGTCCACCCCTCCCTCTGCCTCGCGCCCCCCCAGGCTTGGGACAAGCAGAGGCTGCGTGGGGACCAGAACATGTGGGACACTCATGCTGATACCTGCAGTTCTTTCGATTGCAGGAACCATTTGACGAGAAAGTCCAGCACAGCAGGCGGGCTGGAACCCCCTGCCCCGCCGGTTGGCGGGTAACCTGCGCTGGAGCCGCTCGCTGGACCGCATGTCCACAATGGTATCTATCCCCCGGGGCAGGGCGTGTGGGTGTCATATACAAGAGCCACAGTCTCTGACACGGCTCGTCCCATCTCATCTCAGGGTGGAGGGGAATCCTCATACGGAATTCCTCATCATATGCTAGCCATGAGGGGCCCGGAAAATCGACCATCGCCCTATATATGTTGTCCAAATATTGGACCATGGGAATAGCTAAATCCGGCCGCGCCCTCAGATATACCGCCATATATATTAAATAAGCGGGGAGCCAGTTGGCCCAGGTACGCGGCGGCTTACGGCGGCGTGCCTGCTCCTTATCCTTCTCATCCTGACCCTCCCTTTCCTCCTTAGTGGGCTCTCTGTTCAGGAGTGAGAAGATATCTACGTACTCCCCTCGCCATATCTTTTCTCTGGTAGCCTGTGCCAAGTGATCACCCAATGGCAAGGAATACCCTGCCGTTGGCAAAGCCGGAAAGGGGACAGCCGGCCTATTAAAAGGGGCCTGAGTTAACCCTGCCACCCCCAGGACATTCCCAACAGTATAAGGACCGAGGCCCACCCCAGTGGGCATGGTGGCAGTCGTTGTCGCCGGGTGGGTCGCCAGCAGCGTGGCCCCCGCACCACCCGCGCGAGGCCAAGGCCACTGAAAGGCCCCCCCTATGTTGGGAATGTGTGTAGATGTACTTGCTTGCACCGTATACTCACATGCTGCACCCCCGCGGGCCGCCCCCACCGGGGGTTCCGGCCCACTGGGGGTGTCGGAGCTCACGACCGATGTAGAGCTCATCACCGGGGCTTGACCCGCACCAGGTTGCTGGCTGGGGAGCTGCGAGGCAGTGGCCGGAGCCGCGCCACCCGCCTGCAGCAGCTCAACCCTCCCCGCCGGCTGTTGTCCTGCTGCCGACAGCGCCTCAAAAGGTACCCCGAAGGGGGCGCCTGCCTGACTGGCCCGGGCCCAAGACGCCTCCAGGGCCGCAATGCGGGCCAGTAAGGTGTCCACGTTGACCATGGGCAAAGGGCCGGCCGGCCCGCCTGATCCTGGCATGGGGACAGGTCCCTGCGCCCCAGGGCCCATATATGGCCATTGGCCAGCGCCAAAGCCCGGTAGGGCTGGTGAAGAAACCTGCCAAGGCAGGGAGCCGGGCCACCCCCCAAGGCTAGAGGGCCCCGGGAGAGGCTGCGGCCCAAAAGAAATAGGCCCGACGGAGTGTGCAGGAGGAGGAGCGGTGTCCACCGCTCGCGGGCCGCGGGCCGGAGCGCCCTCCGCGCCCGCACTCTGATCGGGCCAAGGGGCAATAGACCCCATTCCACCAGCCCCGGCCGGGGGTGGCAAAGGTGGCTGCTGAGGAGGCGGCACCACGGTCCTCCGACCTGGGTTGCGCCTCCTAACAGCCCGAGCTGAACTCGAAGCTGCCTTCTTTTTCGAAGGCATCTCTCCTGAAGCAAAAAAGGGAAGCCAGCCAGGCAGAATCGCCACCAAAAGGCTTCCCGGTAAGCTAACGAGCGACGGAGACGCAGGGGAAAAAACTTCTCCGCTCCGTCGCTGAGGTAAAATGGCAGCTCGGCTGCCTCGTGGCCAGCCCTTTTATAAGGGAGCTGGCCACGCCCCTAACTACCCGGATTCTCTGTCCTGTGGGGGGGGGGCCCGCAAAGGGCGCGGCGGCCATTTTGGCGCCGCGCTTGCATTCTGGACGTATGGCAACCAGAACTGTACACAGTATTCCAGATGGGGTCTCACCATAGATTTATAAAGAGGCAAAATGATGCTTGCTGACTTAGTATCTATACCCTTCCTAATGATCCCTAGCACTGAGTTTGCTTTTTTCACTGCTGAGGCACACTGGGTTGACACCTTCATTGAGCTGTCCACCAGGACACCAAGGTCCCTTTCCTGGTTTGTTGCAGAGAGTTTAGACCCCATCAGTTTATAAATGTAATTGGGTTTTTTTTTTTTGCCACAACTTGCATCACTCTGCACTTACTAGTGTTACACCTCATTTGCCACTGTTTTGCCCACTCCCCCAGTGTCAAGAGATCCCTCTGGAGCTCCTCACAATCTCTCACAGTTTTCACTACCCTGTATAATTTAGTGTCGTCAGCAAATTTGGCTACCTTGCTATTTACTCCTACTTCTAGATCATTTATGAAGAGGTTGAAAAGCAGGGTCCCAGTACTGAACCTTGGGGGACCCCACTCTTTACTTCCCTCCACTTGGAGAAGTGTCCATTTAGTGCTACCCTCTGTTTCCTGTCCCTTAGCCAGTTGCTGATCCAGGACAAGACCTGTCCCTTTATTCCATGACTGGTAAGTTTATTCAAGAGCCTTTGGTGCAGGACCTTGTCAAAAGCCTTATGAAAGTCCAGATAACAATGTCAATTGGATCCCTCTGTTCCTTTCTACATCAAAGGTCTAGGGCAGTGGTGGTGAACCTATGGCATGTGTGCCAGAGGTGGCACTGGAAGCCATCTCTGCAGGCACCTGTGCAGCCACCCCAGCACAGAGTTTGCTCTGCCCCTCTGCCCAGCAGCTCAATAGGAGCACTTCATCCCTCCTCTCAGCAAGACTTCACCCTGTCCTTCTGCCCAGCTGCCCAATGGGAGCATTTCCTTCCTCCCCTGTTGCTGTGTTTGCACTTTGCAATAAATAAATGGGCTTTGGGTTGCAATTTGGGCACTCAGTCACTAAAAGGTTCGCCATCACTGGTCTAGGGCATTGTTTCCCCATGCTCCACAGGGGGACTTCAATTCCCGGAAGTCTAAGTCAGTACATTGGACATTGGCAGATCAGTGATTTGGGAAATTGACTAGACTTCTAGGAATTGAAGTCCAAAAACCAAAGGTTGGGAAACACTGGTTTAGGGTTTCTGACTACTATGACCATTCTCAGTACAGCTTTTTCTCTAAGATTGTACGTATTGGAGATTATGTTGAACAAGGTGCTTTTTTACAACCTTGCATGCTGCCTATAGTTAGAGTCACTGGGAGTGACTTTCTGGGCTGGGATGACTGTCTATTATCTAGCACTAACCAAGTGTTTTTCCCTCCCTCCAAATGCAAAGAAAATCCCACCTCTCTCTGCTTTGTGTTCTTTTCCTCGCTTTGTTGGTTGGCATCAGTTGTTTATTGCTGTTGGTCTCATTCATGTACATATTTATAGTACCAAGTAACTGTAAGTCAAGAAACTTTTTAAATTAATTATCCAACCAATGTCTCAGAATGAATTATTGAGACTTTGAGTGCCAGTTATTGAGAAAGGGGAGTGTTCGGGAGACTTTTAGCAATTCTCTTTTGTCAGAATCTACAGGTATACTTCTACTGCATAGCAATTGGGAATTCTACCTGGAATTTAAAACTGTACAACAGGTTATGGATACAGAGAAGAGAAAAACAGACAAATAGCTAACAAATATTGGGTGGGGGTGGGGCTTTTTAGTTTGACAGAGTGTTTGCCATTTTTCTTTTCCTCTCCACCATGTTTTAACCAAAATATCTCATAGATGACTGAAGAGAGTCATTTCCTTTCTGAGATATCTAATGATACCTATTAGAAGGAAAAAGATGATACAGTAATACCTCATACAAAGTCCGCTTCATACAACATCGAATTCATACAACATCGCCTAATTCCTTGAAAAAAGTTGCCTAATACAAAGTTGCTGCGACTTTGTATGAAGCATTGGGGTTTTTCCCAGGTTGCATTGTGCCTGGGCAGGGTAAAAGGCAGAATGCATGCGTGCATTGCTCTTGTGGGTTTTGCACAAGGTGAAGAGTATTTAGGAATGGTCTTGAGCACGATTTTGGATTTTTTGGATTTTTTGGATTTTTTGGATTTTTTCATCAGAATTTTTAGAAGCATTCCTGGGTTTTTTGCAGCATTCTTCCGGTTCTTGGACAATCAGTGTTGTTTGACATGTTTTTGTAATGTATTTAGCCTTTAGACAATGATTTCTTAAAGTTCTGTCAGTTTCCTGTCTGTTTCCTTGACTTTGCCCTGAAGTCTGTGCTGTTACAGTACAATGTATCTCTATGGAAACGACGTTGTACGAGGCATCGCAGCAAGGATTTGGACGTTGTATGAGGCATCGTGGCTAGGATGCCTCATACAAAGTCCAAATCCGTATAAAGTCCAAACTTGTGGAACCAGGTTTGGACATTGCATGAGATATCACTGTAATGGATATTGATCATTATTTTTAAGAAGCATGAGCAGTGATGCACTGCAAAAAAATTTACTACCTACTCTGTGGACTGGCCAAATCTGTGGGTGTGGCCAAATCTGTGGGCATGGCCAAACATCCTACATTATGAGCTATCGAGGTGGCTGTGGACAACCAAGTGGGCATGACCTGGGGGAATTTCTGCTACCGGTTCTGCAGAACCTGACAGAACCTGCTGAAGTGCATCACTGTGCGTGAGGGTTAATATTTCTGAACTTCTTTCAGTGGAAAGAGAGGGTGCAATTTAACCTGAGAGCTACAAAGGTGTGTGGTTGTTTACAAAGACTAACAGCTCCCCCAGTGTCTTAGTGGTTAAGATGCTGAGCTGGAGACTGGAAGGTTGGGTTTTGATAACCGAGTGTTTCACTTGGGAACATGAAAAGAGCCTCATTCAGGCATCCCTTAAAAATCCTTTGAACCCGGAGTAATCTCTGACATTAAAAAAAACAATAAAAAGACTAAGAAATGCACAATCGGAAGGTGAAGGTGAAGGTGAAGGTGAAGGTGAAGGTGAAGGTGAAGGTGAAGGTGAAGGTAACGGTAACGGTAACGGTAACGGTAACGGTAACGGTAACTGTAAAGGTAAAGGTAAAGGTACAGATAAGATAAGATAAATCTTTATTGTCAATGTCCCCTTGCGGGAACAACGAAATTTCGCAGTTGCTATATATCAACTCAAAAAGGCATACCCCATAATTTAAAACAGCTACAGAAACACTAATTAAGACTAATTAGGTCACCCTTGCTTGAAAGCCAGTCTTAGGTGAGGATTCTTATATATTATATATTAAATAGGCAGTGCATAGTAAAGAGACATGGAAAAACATATTTTCATACTTTCAGGTCAAATCGTGTCTATAAATGGAGTATTTTAAATGAACACTAGATCAACCCAGTGTAAGCAGAGAAAAAGGATTGTAACAGCATGGAGATGGTGTGATCCATTTGATACCTCATCACTATGACATAATAGATATACAGTAAAACCCTGACTTACATATGCCTCGAGTTACATAAAATTTGACCTACATAATGATTTTGTGCTAAAACCATGTCCTGATTTACATGATTTCCTATGGGTTTGCTTTGAGTTATGTAAAAATTCATTTCCCTATGGGTTTGCTTCCATTTACAGAAAAATTTCATTTTTTCTATGGGTTTGCTTCAAGTTACATAAAAAACCGATTTAAGCAAAAGTCTATGTAACTTGACTTTTTTCATAAGTAGGGGTTTTACTGTATTCTAATATGTGTGATACTGTACCACCTACCTAGGGGGACTGTGGTGGCTTAGTGGTTTAGACACTGAACTTGATGACTGGAAGGTCTACAGGTTAGCAATTCGAGACCCGAGTGATGCATGGTTGAGTGAGCTCCCATCTCTGTCCTAGCTCCTGCCAACCTAGTAGTTCAAAAGCAAGAAATTGCAAGTAGATCAATTGGTACCACTTTGATGGAAAGGTAAACAGTGTTCTATGCACTCCAGTGTTTAGGCATGCCTGCCACATGTCCATGGAAACATCTGCAGACACAGACAGCACTGGCTCTTTGGCTGTAAGCAGAGATGAGCATTGAAACCTAGAGTCAGATGCAACTGGTTTTCGAGCAAGGGCGACCTTTACCACCTACCTGTTGAATGAGAAGAGCAAGACATGTGATATACTGAAGAAGTATAAGTTCATGATGAGCAACAAACTTGAAGTAAATGCAAAGCATCCAGATGGAAATGGTGGTGAGTACTTCTTGTATCACACACAAGCTTTCTTAGAAGAACAAGGCTTGTTGCATAGGAATGCTGTTCCACAAACCTCTGAGCAGAATGAAACAGCCAAAAATAAGCTGAGATCTCCTTTGGAGCTGTCAAGATTCATGCTTACGGAGGAAAGTTGGAATCATGATAGCAACATATCTTTTGAACAGACTTGCAACCAAAGAGACTATGAAAACACAATTTGAGCTATGACATGGCAGAGTACCAAGCATAAAACCTGATCTATGCTTACAGGCCAAACACAAAAGGCACAAATCTATACCTATAAAATGGTGCATTAACTGTTGGAATGTGACAAAGGATGTTGCACCAGGCCCCACTAGCCCGTAATGGGCCTCCGTTCACTCGCCCGAACCCGGTTCGCAGGTAACTGTCGGGTTGAAATTTTCAACCTGGGGGCAGAAGCCCCCCAGTTGCAAACAAAAAAAGGGAACTTCAATTCCCAACGTTCCTGCCGCCACGCCACGCCAGAGCCAATCAGGCTGAGCAGCGCAGCAAAAGGAACATTTGGAAATGCGCCGTGGCCAATTAAAAAAAAAGCCGCAAGGGAAAAATTGCTGCAGCAAGCAAACACGCGCAGCCAAAACTACAAGCCCCAGCGTCCTGCACGCCATTAGCGCGCAGAACGCTGAGGCGGCCGGTGCACGAAAAATACAAGTAAAAAAAACACCCGCTGCTGCTGCCATTCTTCCCCATGGGCCAGCCAGCATGGCCCGTGGGGAAACACACACCCCCCCGCCGCCACTGCCCTTCCGTTCGAAGGGCCAGCCGGCTCGCGAATAATACAAGTAAACCCCCCCCCTGCAACTGCCCTTCTTCCCCACAGGCCAGCCAGTATGGCCCGCGGAGAAAAAAAAGGAAACCCCCACCGCCGCTGCTCTTCCTTCCCACAGGCCAGCCAGCATGGCCCGTGGAAAAGAAAGCACCACCACCCCGCCATTGCCCTTCCTTCCCATGGGCCAGCCAGCATGGCCCGTGGGAAAGAAAGCCTCCCCGCCATTGCCCTTCCTTCCCACAGGCCAGCCAGCATGGCCTGCAGGAAAGAAAGCCACCACCCCTGAAAAAATAAATACAAAAACACAAACCAAAATTATTCAAAAACACACAAAAATCCAAAAATAAAACACAAAAACATCCAAAAAGAAACAAGAAAAAACACAGAGACACCCCCCCAAAAAAAATCCCAACCCCCCACCCCCCAAAACCCCCCCCCAGAGAACTTACCAAAAGACGTCTTCCATCTATGAGGACCGGAACTCAAATGAGAAAAGAAAGAGAAAACTTAGCGGAAGCGACACCCAGAGGACAGAAGAGAACAATTGTAGAGAGGCAGAAAAGCTCACCACCCCCACCCAGAGGCCAAAAGAGAAAAAACATTCAAAAATATTAAAACTAATAAGATTAATTCCAAAATTAATCAAATAAGTTATAAAAACATTCAAAAATAAACACTAATCTCAAAAATTACCAAAAAAACCAGAAATCACTTTTCACTCCAAAAAACCAAAACAAAAAATAAAAATGCGTAAAAATAAACATTTTAAAAACCAAAATTAAATTTTAAACTAAATAATATTAAATTAAATTAAATTAATTAAAATAAAATAAAATTTGCATAAAAATAAAACAAAAACATTCAAAAACCAATTTAAAGAGCCTGGCACTGAGGAAGCCAGCATGCAAAAAAAAAAAAAAAACAACTAAAAGAACCAAAAAAAATCAACCACTGGGAGCACAAGTCCGCCACAGGCGGACACAGCGCCTCGAAGCCACAAAATCACAAAACCTTACAACACCATTTAAAACAGCCCAGAACCATTGGTTCAAGGGGGAAAAAACCCTTTACTATCCAACACAATTTAAAAAAGCCCGGCATCGCCGGGCAAAATATGCTAGTTGAACTCTAAAACTGAACTGACCATTTTGCTTTGGCAATGTCTCTGGCAGCAAAGGTTATAAAGGTGAAATCAGAGTGAAACTGTTTGGTTGGTTGCTACCATTTATGAAATAAAGAAAGCAGCATGCACTCATGTGTAATACCAAGAAAGTGTAATAAAGAAACATTTTTATTCCTTCTCAGATTGAGTTATTGCAACTGGGAGTGCCAATTAATGATGAAAGGGTGGACTATTGCAGACATAACTATTCTTCTCTGTGTGACTCTACTGTACTAGCTGTACAATAGAGTCCTATAGAAATTCAAAATTTTGCAACAGTTTGCTTACTTTCCCAGTAACATGACTATAACATGACTGTTGTTTTGCATGCTAAAGAAGCATGCTATTAATAGGAAAGTGAGGTTTTTTAAAAAATAGTAAAATTGAATCTTTTTGCATAAATCTTATACAGGAAGGCCTGAGTGGATTTTAGGTAACTGGTGTCAGATTAATTTTAAGTACTAGAGTCCGGGATATATAAAGAGAAACTGTTGCTTATTTCTATCTTCTCACTCAAGGAATACATAGAGTTGGCATATACAAGATCAAGATACAATGAACGGTGAATAATGTGAATATTAATGTTTCAGATATTGGAGGGCACTGAAGAACAGAGAATGCAAGTGTGGTGCCAAAATGGCCGCCGCGCTCTTTGCGGGCCCCCCCCCCCCACCGGACGAAGGCATCCGGGTAGTTAGGGGCGTGGCCAGCACCCTAATAAAAGGGCTGGCCACGAGGCAGCCGTGCTGCCATTTTGGCGAAGCGACGGAGCGGAGAAGTTTTTCCCTCTTACCTCCGTCGCTCGTGTCCTTTCATGGGAAGCCTTTTCCGGTGCAGCTTTTCCTTTTCTTCGGCTTCCCAGCTAGACCAGCTATGCCCTCTAAGAAGAAGGCAGCTGCGAACGTGGCTCGATCGGCGCGGAGGCATCAGCCGGGTCAGAGGACCGCGACTGCGCCCGCCCAGCAGCCACCTTTGGCGGAGCCCACCGGGACCGGTGGGATGGGATCGGTGCCCCCTTGGCCCGATGCGCGGTGTGCGCAGGCTGCCCCGGACGGGGCCTCGGCCCTTGGCCCGCAAACGGTGACCACTGCCCCTGGCATGGTCCGTGAGGCTGGGCCTTCTTTCCGGGGTGCACAGTTCCCCACGGGGGGAGCGAGCCACGGGGGGTGGTTGGGTTACCTGCCTTGGCAGGGCGTGCCCACGGCCCCTCAAGGGCCGAGCATGGGCTCTTGGCTGCATCTGGCCCCTGGGGCCCAGGGACCTGGACAGGTGCCCGTGACTTGTGGGCCGGCTCCCCCTTTGCCCCCTGTCGGGGCTGGGGGCTATGTTAACGTGGAGGCCCTTCTGGCCCGCGTAGTGGCCCTCGAGGCATCCCTGGCAAGGGCCAATCAAGCGGGGGCGTCTTTTGGGTTCCAGGTTGACCCTTTGGCTGCCAGGCAGCGGCAGGCAACGGGTCGGGTAGAGCTGCCTGAGGCGCGCGGGCCGGTGGCGGCCACTGCCTCGCAGCTCCCCACTCAGCAGGCGCAGCAGACTTGTACTGATCGGGCACCGTCGACGAGCTCAGCTTCGGTCGTGAGCTCCGACGCCCACAGCGGGCCGGAACCCCCGGTGGGGGCGGCCTGTGGGGGTGCATCAGGTGAGTATGCAGTTCAAGCTAGTGCACCCACACAACTGACTTCCCTGGGGGGGGGGCTTTTCAGTGGCCATGGCCTCGCACGGGTGGTCCGGCGGTGCAACTGCCCCTGGCCCACCCGGCTACTTCATCCCTTACCCAGGGCCCGGGTTTGGGTGGCGCCCCTTATGCGGTAGGGAATGTGTTGGGGGTGCCTGGGTTGGTACAGGCCCCCTTTGCCTTGCCCGCAGTTCCCTCTGTGCCGGTGTCGGCACTGCCGACAGCAGGGTATTCCTTGCCCCTGGGGGACCATCTGGCCCAGTCCACCAAGGAAAAGATCTGGAGGGGCGAGTATGTGGACATCTTCTCCCTTCTTAACAGGGAGCCCACCAAGGAAGAGAGGGAAGGGCAGGACGAGAAGGATAAGGAGCAGGCACGTCGTCGTAAGCCGCCACGTACGTGGGCAAATTGGTTGCCAGCGTACCTAATTTACATGGCTGTTTACCTCAGGGCTAGGCCGGATTTGGCCATCCCTATGGTCCAGTATTTGGACAACATTTACCGGGCTATGGTTGACTTCCCGGGTCCGTCGTGGCTGGCTTACGACGAAGAATTCCGCATGAGGATTCCACTGCACCCAGAGATGAGGTGGGATGAGCCCTGCCAGAAGCTGTGGCTTCTGTATATGACTCCCACGCGCCCGGCACCTGGGGAGAGATACCATTGTGGACATGCAGTCCAACGAGCGGCCCCGGTGCAGGTACCCCACCAAGTGGTGGGGCAGGGGGTTCCAGCCCGCCTGCTGTGCTGGACCTTCTCGTCCAATGGTTCTTGCAACAGGAAAAATTGCAAGTACAAGCATGAGTGCCCCTCTTGTTCTGGCCCCCATGCTGCCTCCGCCTGTCCCAGGCCGGGAGGATTCAGGGGCAGGGGTAGGGGTGGACAAGGGGCAGGTAGGACTGCCGCTGAGGGAGCGGGTCCACCGAAAGGCCCCCTCCCCAATTAATGTGGACATGCTGGAGCGTTGGCTCGCATTGTACCCGAAGGGGGCAGACGCAGTGTACCTCCTTCAGGGTTTTCAACTGGGGTTTCGTATTCCTTTCACGGGGGATAGGTCACCGCAAGACGCACCCAACCTTTTGTCACTTAGAGGAAGGGAGGAGGTGGCTGCTGCCAGCATTAATAAGGAGATTGATGCGGGCAGGGTCGCTGGCCCTTTTCCCGCGCCCCCGTTCCCCAACCTTAAAGTATCTCCACTAGGACTAGTGCCCAAGAAGTCCCCGGGCGAGTTCCGCCTGATTCATCACTTGTCCTACCCAGCCGGTCACTCGGTCAATGATGCTATCCCTGATGACCTTTGCTCGGTCAGGTATACATCCTTCGACCAGGCATTGCGCATGGTGCGCTCATGTGGCCCGGGTGCACTGTTGGCTAAGTGTGACATTAAGTCGGCTTTTTGTCTCCTGCCGGTGCACCCGGGTGACTTTGAGTTGCTGGGTTTCAAATTCCGGGGTGAATATTATTTTGACAAAGCCATGCCTTTCGGCTGTTCCATATCCTGCTCGGCATTCGAGCTTTTCAGTACATTCTTGCAGTGGGCATTTGTCCGTAGGTCAGGGTCTCCGTCTGTAGCCCATTACCTGGATGACTTTTTGTTCGGGGGTGAACGGGGCTGGGACACGTGCACATGTCTCCTCAACACATTTCAGACGCTAATGGAGGAACTCGGTGTCCCTTTAGCGCCCAAAAAGAACGAAGGCCCATCCACTAAGCTAGCATTCCTGGGGGTGGAGATTGACACGGTAGCGCAGGCGTCTAGGTTGCCGGGGGACAAGGTTTCAAGGATAGTGGCCCTCATATCGGACTTGCTGGCTAAGCGCAAGGCATCCCTTCCGGAACTGCAGGTGCTACATGGTCACCTTAATTTCGCTTGCAGGGTGGTCGCACCTGGCAGGGCATTTGCTCGGCGCTTGTGTGACGCCATGGCAGGCTTATCCAGGCCCCATCACAGGGTGAGATTGACGCGGGGCATCAGGGCAGATATGCACATATGGCTCCAGTTCCTGAGGGATTTCAATGGGGTCTCATTTTGGAGGTCTGTCCTCCTGGCTTCACCTCACTTTCAGATACAGTCTGATGCCTCGGGATCCCTGGGTTATGGGATGTACTTCAATGGGAAGTGGGCCTATGGTGGATGGCCACCAGCCTGGTCAGGCATGGGTCGCCTGAGGGATCTCACATATTTGGAATTTTTCCCATACTGGGGGCTTTGATGCTATGGGGTGAGGAGTGGGCCAACTCTGTGGTGCATTTCTGGTGTGACAATGCGGCCGTTGTCCACATTGTCAACACACAGACTTCTAAATCTCCCAGGGTCATGGACCTAGTGCGCCAGTTTGTATTGCGCAGCCTGCGCCTCAATGTACTGTTCAGGGCCAGGCATGTCCCGGGGGTCAATAACAATATTGCTGACGCTTTGTCCCGCCTGCAGATCTCCCGGTTCCGCGCCTTGGCCCCGGATGCGGAGGAATTGCCCTCGCCACTCCCGGAGGAGATATGGACCTTTGGCAAGGAGAGGTGAACCGGGCGATCGGCATGTCGCTGGCGCCACGCACGCGTAAGGCGTATCACCACGCGTTGGTTTCCTTTTGGACATTTTGTACCCAATCTCGACTGCCAGATACCTGGCCGATCCCAGTGGCCCACGTTCTTCGTTTCATGGTTTACCTCCATGCCCAGGGCCTTGCACCCCGCACCATATCATCTAGGCTGTCAGCGCTGGCTTTCATGGCCAAGGTGGGAGGTCATGCGGACAGTACCGCTGATTTCCGTGTGAGACACGTTTTGGAGGGGTGGGTGCGGGAACGTGGGCGTAGCCTGGACAACCGCCACCCAATTTCCCCTGGGGTCCTTACCCAACTGGCACGGGGCTGGCATGACCTATGTTTCGATGGGTATGAGGCAGCCCTGTTTCATGCGGCCACAACGGTGGCCTTTTTTGGAGCGCTCCGCATCAGCGAGCTTGTGATGCTGTCTAAGGCGGATGCAAGTCGTAGGGCACTGGAACTCGAAGATGTCTATGTTTGCAATGATTGGGCTCAGTTGAGGATACGCTCCTCTAAAACAGATCAGCACGGCGTAGGCAGTGGAGTAAGACTGCTACGATGTTCTTTGGCAGACATCTGTCCGGTTGGTGCCCTACAGGAGTTCCTTGCACTGCGTGGCACGCACCATGGCCCGTTTTTCTGTCACCAAGATGGGTCTCCCCTCACTAAATTTCAGTTTTGGAAGGTGATTGGGAAGGCACTGGCTAGCGTGGGCCTCCCTGGGGCCCGTTACGGCACCCATTCATTCAGAATTGGGGCGGCCTCTACTGCGGCTGCTTATGGGCACTCCGGGGCTGACATACGCAGCATGGGGAGGTGGGGCTCTCAGTGTTTCCAGTTTTATGTTCGCCCCCTCCCACCGTGAGTACCGTTTTAGTCACCACACATTTCTTCCTTCCCTGTTTTTTCCTTGACAGACCCTGGGTGTCGTATCACACCGGTGACAGTATGGCTGGTGGGCCATAGCTACGTGCACAGGGCAGCGCGTTACGCTGCGGCGACAGATTGGGGACCCCGACTGGGACTGGGTGCATACGCAAGTCTCACATGGTACGGTAAGCCCGGTATGTTGTGGCGGGAGCTCTTGCCATTCCTCTTTTCGGCAAGGAATGCTGACCCGCCCGACATTCTGATCATACACCTTGGGGGTAATGATTTGGGACAGGTCACTGGCTTATCGCTGAAGCATGCGATTTGCAGTGACCTCGCCTACTTACATTACGTATGGCCCGCCACAACCCTTGTTTGGTCAGATATGGTCCCACGGCACGCTTATAGGGGAGGCGTTGACCTTCAGGCCTTGGACCGCGCTAGGCGCATGGTCCTGCTGGGTGATTGGCGAGCAGGCCTGTCGACCGAGCTGACGGTCTTGGGGGGGGGGCGTCGAGCCTTTATTGAAGCCTCTCCGGGTGGCGGGTAGCACTGGTAAGGTAAACATTTATGACCCACAGTTATCCGGCAGGTTCGCAATTGACTGGACAACACTAGATAGGCATAAGTTGTTTAAACGTTGTCCGGTCAACGACGAACCAGGCGAGGGGGTGATGGTTACAGCTAGACAGCTTGCATCACCCCCTGATTTTACGGATACACGTCAGAGGGTGGGGTTATTAGTTAGATATTGACTACGGTCAACAATTTGTTTGTTGTCAACAAACAAATTGATACAAATAGATACATTATAACAATTGCCGTTGGCAATTTTGGGTGGTACCTTACCAGTGTTACTTCGGCCTGCTTGCCTTAAGAATTATGATTGGTCAATTACCAATAGAAATTTATAATTCAGACTAGGGCATGAATCAATAAATGTGGCCCAATGCCGTTATCCACTTTCATTTGTGTCTGAGTCCTTTATTGGGGGGTGCGCCTGCAATGCAAGCGTGGCGCCAAAATGGCCGCCGCGCTCTTTGCGGGCCCCCCCACCGGACGAAGGCATCCGGGTAGTTAGGGGCGTGGCCAGCACCCTAATAAAAGGGCTGACCACGAGGCAGCCATGCTGCCATTTTGGCGAAGCGACGGAGCCGAGAAGTTTTTCCCCTCCACCCCCTCCCTAGTTAACAGTGTGATTTCTTGGTCGCTTCGGGGCCCGGTGGGAATTTTTGGCTGGGACTCGCATTGGCCCTTGAGTCCTGGCTTTTTTGCCCATCCCACACTGTTGCTATGGTTTGATATAGGGGTTTGTTCTGTGCTGCTGTTGACTTTGGTCACATGGGCGGGTAGCACTGGTAAGGTAAACATTTATGACCCACAGGTATCCGGCAGGTTCGCAATTGACTGGACAACACTAGATAGGCATAAGTTGTTTAAACGTTGTCCGGTCAACGACGAACCAGGCGAGGGGGTGATGGTTACAGCTAGATAGCTTGCATCACCCCCTGATTTTACGGATACACGTCAGAGGGTGGGGTCATTAGTTAGATATTGACTACGGTCAACAATTTGTTTGTTGTCAACAAACAAATTGATACAAATAGATACATTATAACAATTGCCGTTGGCAATTTTGGGTGGTACCTTACCAGTGTTACTTCGGCCTGCTTGCCTTAAGAATTATGATTGGTCAATTACCAATAGAAATTTATAATTCGGACTAGGGCATGAATCAATAAATGTGGCCCAATGCCGTTATCCACTTTCATTTGTGTCTGAGTCCTTTATTGGGGGGTGTGCCTGCAAAGAATGTGTGTATTATATTTTCCTGGAAAAGAGAAAAATCATTTTTATAAATCACTGACATGCAAGTTAATAGCAATGCTGTGAAACTACCCAAAGGGCATAAGAAGCACAGCAATACTGATTATAGCATCTGAAATTTTCCAGAGCACTTGCCTATATACCTTTCCTCTTGCAGTGCTGAGAAATTACAACTCTGACTAGTCTCTAATCAGGAAAATTAAAGAGCACAGCTAAACAGTATATTTTAATTCTGCTTTGCAGTTTCACTAGTAGTGAAATGTGGGTCTCTACTGATGAGTGCTAAATATCTCAAACAAACACATTCTGTTTCTTGGTCAGCTAAGCCAGCTTTAATTGACATACACTCGTGCACCGTATTTGGATTGTTGATAAAGGCTTTCTTTGGCAAGGGGAATGCTTAACAATGCTTTTGAGACTATTGAACAACCAGAAAGCGCAAGAAAGTAGTCATAGCCGCTTCACAGTTTGAGAATTGTAAGTCTAGTCAAAAGGAACACTTAATATAAGAGCAATCAAAATGGTTACCTCATATAATCAATAATTAATGATGGTGGGCCAAGCAATGTAACTAAAATAGGTGAAGAAAGAAAGGCTTTGAGCTGTTCTGGTCATAATTGTTAGCTTTTCATAAATCCTTGACAGAAAATCCATACTCAGTTGTTCAAGTAATATCTAATCAATTTTTAGACTAGGTATCTTGAAATAGAAGCTTTATGGAACATATAGAAAGTCACATGGAGTGAGGTACAGATATTCTTTCTTTGGAACAAGATAGTGCACATGCTTTAAAGGACCTGAGTTAGAAGCAGGGATGCTAGGCATCTGATTAGAGACCTATGTAGGCAACTCGTCTCTGCTAAGCAACATTGCAGAGTAAGACCCAAAGCACACACAGAAGTTATGGGTGAAAGCTGGAGAGTGGATTGTTTTGGGTAGGCAGGGAGATAAGCTTGAACGTATAGTTATTACCCCTCAGTTATAGAGGCAAATAATATTGAACCCTGTTTTGATTTTTCACAGTAAACTCTCGGTGTTGGGGATCTCTTTTGTGTTTTTTTTGTGTGTTTTTGGTCAGCACAGTACAGCACGTAATGTCAGGATCAAACTATACCAACCGATTAAGACATTAGAAGCAGTGCATAATATAAGGTTAAAATGCTCTTTATTCTAACACAGATTTGTATGTCTGGAGGGAAAATATTGTAAGAGAAAATAACATATATTTTCTTAATGCACAATTTGAATTTAGCCATTTTATTATGTACCTGCTGATGATAATGGTGGTAAGCAGTGATAATGATAATGCATAATAATAATTATAAATGAAAAATGATTATTGTATGTTTCCTTTGATATGAGATAAATTAATTTCAGTTGAACAATTGCACCTATGTATCTTGTCACTTGCGGACTGCATTTGCTTAATGGTTAAGACACTGGACTTGACAACTGGAAGGTCAGAAGGTAAGCAGTTCAAGACCCGAGTGCTGCATAGAGTGAGCTTCTGTCTCTGTCCCAGCTCCTGCCAATCTAGCAGTTCAAAAGTAAGAAATTACAAGTAGATAAATAGGTACCACTTCAGTAGGTAGGTAAACAGTGTTCTGTGCACTCTGGTGTCTAGGAATGCCTGCCATATGTCCACAGAAACATCTGCCAATGCAGACAGCACTGGCTCTTTGGCTATAAATTGAAATGGGTACTAAACCCTAGAGTTGGATATGACTGGCTTTCGAGCAAGGGTGACCTTTACCTATCTTGTCACTATAAAATATATTCTTTCTTCACCCAGTCCTTGGATCTTTTCCCATCTTTTTCTTCACCTTCCTTTCCTCTTCTCTCTTTACCCCATTTATTAGTGATTGCTTGTTAAAAAAAGAATTACCTACCCATTCAGAAGTCTTCACATGTAAGTGATAAATTGGATATAATGCAAGGGAATATTGACAATTGCATTTGGGTGGTATTCACACTATGACAGTGTGCAAGTGTTTAATTTAATCAATACATCTGTTCCTTATTGGCCTATACATTTCAAAGTCATTCTAATGCCACACATAAAGGTAGGTTATGCTATAATATAACAGCATATGATGAGTTTATGCACTTGAGAGAAAAGAACTCATTTACTTTTGCTGCCCATGGGAAGATAATAGATGTCAATTATCTCAATTTACAATAACACTTTCTAAAGGACATATGTCATTCAGTACTTAACCCTATTTAGAGCACTCCTTACTGGTTCAGATGTATCCATGGGGGGTAATCTAGTTTCTGTAAAAAAAAATGAGTATCATTCTTATATTATCACACTTCAATGCCCACAGCATATGAACTGTGTGTTATGTGCTGTCAAGGTGGTTCTAACATGGTGAAACTCATAGAGGTCCCAAAGGACTGTACCGCTATACCACTACACAACTGCCATTAAAGTAAGGTTTTGAACTCATGTTTACTGATGACTAGTTTGAAACTGTTTCTATTATGCTACATGGTCTCAAAATGAATTGCACTTCTGTTATTATCCCCAATTACAGTGAAAGGTTCTCTTTGACATAATAGGCAGTGAAACAATATGCCTTTTGCTTAAATAACTTTATTCACTCCGCACCATTAGTCAAAGTAAAAACTACTTAGTATAGAAGCAATATTTGATGGATCATTTCAAAACAGATGACTGACCCTCATGAGAGTTTAATAATATTCAAAGAAAAATATATCTCATTAGGCCAGTACACAATAGGTGCTCCATTCCTATCAAATGAAAAAAACACACAGACTAACCTGCACCTGAGTATGTTTCAAGACATGCAGCTTTTTTAGGTGAGATTCTTGATCATTCAGTGTATGAAATTGCAATGAATGTATTAGCCTTTAAAATGCCAACCCCTTTACTGTCCATACTGGAGCCGGCGACCACAACACTTTCCTTTGTGAAGGGAAGGGAATCTATATTATTAAGATGATATTTATGTGACCATTTCTGATATAATAGTTATTAAATTAGAAGATGGAGGAAGGAACTAATGGGAGTAGGAACAACATTAAAGGAGGATATAGCAGAAGAACTCAATCACTCCTACAGGTACATCACTTGGAGGACTATGAATAGGATGTGTAGGAATGCATCTGGATTCTGTCAGGCTGTCTCTGACACATTTTGTAAACAAAAGCCTCTTTGCTTGCTATTCTCCTTATCTCTCTTTCTTTGGGTTCTGACACTTCTGATTGGCTGTAAGCCCTCAGTTTTGTCTCTGTTAAGTTTCGTTTCTGGTATACAATGCTTGCCTAAGTTTCGTTTCTGAGTCTCTCTGCCTGAATAAAGAGAAGGCATCAGTATCGTTTGTCAGCCAAGGACTGGAGTCGTGTTTTTTCTGTCTCTACCTCAAAAGATCTGAGGATATAAACTGCTGCTAATGAGGCTGACTGATTGAGAAGATATCTTTACATGAATCAGAATTTCAACAAGTGGCGCTCCGTGGGAGGCTTTGAACTACAATGAGAACTCTCTGTGAAAGCTGCTTCAGCATTTAGCATCTAATTAGCACCCCATAATTGGCGACCGGGGACAAGGTCTCATTCACCTACGACCAGGCAAAAGGTCAGACCGGAGGAAAGGTCATTCGAGCGCTCGAAATTCATCCAATTCTACAATTGGGTCCCATTAGGTGAGTGAAGAAAAATATAATTTTTTTTAATTATGGGATGTGTGCTTTCTTCGCAAATGCAGGAACTTTGTAAAGATATCTCAGATCTTTTGAATCACAATGGGAAACGAGCTGATGAGAAGAAGATACAAAAGCTGGTTAAAGCTATAGAAAAAATCAGTCCTTGGGTTAAATTTGATGAATGTCTGGACTTAAAACAGTGGAGACAGATCGGGAGAGAAATGCAGAAGCATAATGGAATTTCTAGATCAATATTATTTACATGGGAGGAAATTAGAGACTGCCTTCAGAGACTTACTCCAAAAAATATTTTATTGTCTCAAAGACTTGATGGCCGCCCCCTCACGCAGCTTTTGCCTCCAGATAAAGGGGGGGCCATGGCAACTGCCTCTCCATCATATGAGAAACAACAGCCTCCTGATGGGGGTGGAGGTGGAAAAGGAGATGGGACATTATATCCTGCCATGCAACAATCAAGTCCTTTTAGCCCTACAAAAGACCTGTTCTCTGCTGCTTTAACTGCAGCTGTGCTGGATATGGAACCTGTTGATGTATATCCAGTGAACAGAGAGCCGCTTGCAAATGAGATTGCTGCAATACTAGTGCCGGCTGATGGGGAACAAATGGTGGGGACCTCATCACAGATTGACGCTGTTGATGTATGCAGAGTGGCAGGAAGCAAGGACTGTGTTTCAAAGAGCAGCTTAGGAGATCTCAGCCCCCCCGTGAATCAACCCTCATCACAAAAGCAGGAGAAGCTGAGTAGTAAATTTGATACCTCACGTTTGGGCAGGAAGATCCTGCAGAAATGGAAGGATGGCCCAAAGGAGGAACAGACAAAAAAGGGGTGCAAGTACAAACTAACAGATGCAGGTTGTCATAAGGTTGAGAATCATATGCTGGAGATGAAAGAAATCCAGAGAAAGAGGGGGGTTAATCTTGCCTGTATGGACAGCAGGCTGTGGCAAAAATACAAGGAGGAAGAAGACATACAGTTTTTGGCTGATTTTGAACTGCCCAACCCTCCAACAAAGAGATCCAGAGTGAGCTGTCCCAAGTTTCAAGCATCAGGATTGCAGGGAAAGCAACTTGAACTTCCCTGTGATTTTCTTCTGTGTGAAAATTACTTGCAACTTCTGGAGAAGTCTTTGTGCCTTCACACCTCTTCGGCCTGCCTTAATGCAGATGGGTGTGGCTGGAGCATGAAGGAATGTGTGTCTGCCTGAAAAGCTGAGAAAAGGGGGGTTGTGTGGGATTGTCTTGTGAAGTCAGTGAGACTTAATTTATAGCTTAATTTCAACCCTTGCCATGCCAAGAACTGTGCTGGAGAGAAGATAGTGTTTCAGAGAGCTTCAATCAAGTTTTGGACTTTTAATTTGGACATTTTAATTGGACTAAAAGGAAAAAAAGTTTGTGTGGACTTTAAAGAAGAATTATAAAACCTGACAGCCTTTTTAAGAAATTGTTTACCTGCTCATGCTATGAGTGTGAAATGCTCTAATGATATTTGTACTGTATTGGTTTACCATGCTATGCTGGTTTAAGTTATTGAATGCCTCTTTCACTTTACATCTAGTGGGAGAAGAAGAAATTTAATGCCTTACTCATGTAATTGGGGAAGTGAGAAATGCCTTCTAAAATGCAACCAGACCTCCTTCATGTAAGGAAGAAAAGAAATGTTCATGTCTTGTTTATGCTTAAATGTTTTGCTTATTCTTTTGCAGGAGAAAGACCTGTCTTTGCTTATGTTATGTATTGTCTTATGAAACTGCATATCTCAAGGTACCTTCAGAAGCACATGGCAGAGGTTTCAGTACTCTACACATGTAATTGGGTTTGTGATATTGCATTTGTGTTATATGTCACTCATGTTTCACGTTTAGTTATATGGTACTAGTAATAACAGGGCATGCTCCTGTTTCTTAGGGGAGTGTCTTCCTAAGCCATTGGTCATTTATTGGCAACAAGGGGATCCTGAGTGGAAGGATTCCTGCTCGAGCAATCCGCCCATGGAGAGAGAAGAAGGTTACTCAGCTCCAGGATGGTGGTTCACCAGTAGACTAAATTTGCTGACATTTGTTCTTTTCTTTCTTACTGTGCTTCCAGCTGTAAGAAAAATGCCTCATGGGGGCAACCCCAACTTTTGGATTCGTCATGCTAACTATATGTTTGAGGTTCATGGTAAGAATGCAACGTTATACTATGAGCATCCACTAGCAGTGTCTCAAATGGCCTTTCTTCCAGCATTGTTCAACACGCCAGAGTTGGTTATTGGACATTTGCAACATCTTGATAATCTACACTCTTCTCTAATCCTCCAGAACAATTTAACAACACCTGCTGGCGAAGCATGACATTCAAGAAATACACTAAAGGACTTTGTTTCTGCTGTCATAGTTCTGGAGTCTGGAATAGTAAATGGAAGTACTGGACTCAAGCAAAAAGGGTTTTGCAGAATGTAGGCAATTATACGGGTTGTGACGATTATTTTTGGTTATGGGGTAGTTATAACAGTTCTTATAAGCTTAATTATACCTTGTTTAACACTACTATTGAAGATATATATGATGTATTTCCTATGCTTACTCCTGATTATTCTGCTATAGATAGTGGTTCAATTTGCAATGGATGGCAAATCAAGGATCCCAACATGTGGTTCTTTTTTAATGGAATTGCCACGAATTTCCATCCAGGACAATATCAATGTGCAGCATTGGGTTATTTTATCTGAATAATACTATTGAGAAAGAACTTCAGAATTTACAGGAGAGCATTACTAACAATGTACGCACTGATGTTAATCTCTTTGATTGGGTGACTTCTTGGTTGCCTGATTTATCTGTCCTTAGACAAGTTTTCTTTTATGGGTTCATTATTATTATCTGCTTTATACCTTTGTATTTTTGCATTACTTGTATTCCTAATCTTATTTCTATGTGTAACACATGTCCATTGCGTAGAAGGGAGACATCGAGTTTTGCACGACGGCAATTGTACTCAATGAGGTATCACCCTCCGGAACAAAGTACCAGGAGTCAGGAGGGGTACGATGTCCAGGAGGACAGTGATGATGTAATGTTTTGTCTCTGTTAAGTTTCGTTTCTGGCATACAATGCTTGCCTAAGTTTCGTTTCTGAGTCTCTCTGCCTGAATAAAGAGAAGGCATCAGTATCGTTTGTCAGCCAAGGACTGGAGTCGTGTTTTTTCTGTCTCTACCTCAAAAGATCTGAGGATATAAACTGCTGCTAATGAGGCTGACTGATTGAGAAGATATCTTTACATGAATCAGAATTTCCACAAGGATGATGATTGGAGACCCTAAATGCAAGACCAACATGCTCAAGTGGGGGCTGCTGGCAGACAACATCATGCCCTGTGAATGTGGAGAGATACAGAATCTGTCTCATTTACTGGTCTGCCGATTACTGCCAGAAACATGCACCGATGGGGACTTATGTTTGGCTAATAGCAAAGCCAAGAAAGTGGCTTCATTTTGGCAGTCCAAGGTTTGATTTGGACATGAAAGAAGAAGAAGAACTTTTAAAATATCTCAGTTTCATAAATACAGCATGCCAGACCATCACTCGTTGCTTAAAAGCCTGCCTGGAAAGGATGGTCTTTGCTTTAGGAACGGGCTCTAGCTATAATCCTCAATGCAGGTCTGCGCCTAGATACAGTGGGTTTTAGAGAGAAATGGGGAGGGGGGTCCTCCAATTTTACACCTCCAAAATCTCTCCTTGACTTCCAGGATCTGTTAATTAAAAAAATGAGCCACTGCTTGTCCTCACATGCAGAGACAAAGAATTGCAAAAGAGTTTTCTTCTCCTGGTGAGAGAATGAGATATTTTGTGGTGTTCTTGATAAGAAAAGAGAATGAAAGGATTATTTGTTCACATATCTAGCAAAATATGTTTCTTTTTAGTGCAAATAACATATGATGTGCAAATGGCACATTTCAGATAAAGAGCATGTATGGGAAGGGTTTCTTTTATCTACTGTAAACAATCACCCACTCATTCTGTTGTTACTTGTAGGGATGATAATTAGCATGACCCAAGATCATACTAAAATCATATATTATATTATTTAATATAAGGAATATAGCCTGCTGGGGCAGAGAAGGGCTTTTTCTCCGAGGAGTTTTTAATGGTATGCCCTTAACTCAAAACAGTTCCCCAGGTGTGGAATCACAGTGGGCTAGAATCCTTAACTAATTAAGCAGGGTCAATAGACCTTTGCTTTTTAATTGACCAGGGGTGACTTGGGTCATACTAACCCAGTGATGGGCAGTCTTGGCCCTCCAGCTGTTCTTGAACTTCAATTCCCAGAAACCCTGACCAGCTGGTGTGTTGACTTGAGCTTCTGGGAATTGAAGCCCAAGAACACCTGGAGGGCCAAGATTGCCCATCTCTGTACTAACCTCTATTGTTTCAGTTGTGTAATTAATATGTTACTAGCCTATTTGTTTGTTTTCCTGGAACTTTGGCCAAGGTAATCCTCTTTGCAAACATCCTTGGTTTGATTACATTTGTTAGTTAGTAGGCATGTAACGAACAGGAATCTGAGTTAGCAATTTTAGTTTAGCAACGCTATTTTCTGCTTATAAAATTGGATGGGAAATAAACGGAGAACAAGCTGTTTTACCCTGACCCATGAAGTCTGTCTCGTTCCTTCTCTCCATTGGACAAGGCTCATAGCAACAGTTACTATATGTGTTTTGCTTCTCACAGAAAAGGACACAAAGAAAGTTTGCCAAAATTAAAAGGGTCTTGATGAACAAAATCTCACCTGGCTGGAAAATGACTGGTCAAGTTTTTAAAATTCTGAGGGAACAGTTGTAGTTACCTGCAATACTTGTGCCATGTTTGTGTTCTTGCCAATGCATATGGAGAACTACACTTGCAGCAAGTGCAAGCTGGTTGCACTACTAGAAGAGAAGGTCCAGCAGCTAGAGGCCCGCATATCTAACCATCAACAAATTAAGGAGCTTGAGCTGTTCTTGGACAGAGCGGAGCAGACTATGCTGGACAAAGAAGAGACAGGGCACAGTTCTGAGGGAGAAGGCCCTTCACTAACTCAGGAGGGAGATGTTTGGAGGAATGTGACTCAAAGGAGGAGAAGAGTAGGGGATCACTCTGAGAGTCTGAAATTACAAAATAAATTTGAGGCTCTTTCCCTCATCACACCTGATGAGGAACACACAGAGGAACAATTGGTTCCACCTGATGATCTCTCCTTCATCACACTTGATGAGATCCAGGAAGATAAACAACAGGAACAAACTGAGGTTCTCTCCCTTAATATGGTTGATGAAGTGCATGTAGATGAACAGATTGCAGGAGAGAGGCTCCTTGTACTAGGCGATTCAATAATTAGAAATACAGAGAAATGGATTTGTGATGCACATGATAACCGTATGGTGACTTGCCTGCCAGGTGCAAAAGTTGCAGACATCACAAGAAATCTAGATAGATTGTTAGAGAGAACTGGGAACGAGCCAGTTGTCATGGTACACATTGGTACCAATGATGTTGGGAAGGCCAAGCGGTCTGTCCTGGAAGCCAAATTCAGGTTGTTAGGAAGAAGATTGAAGTCCCGGACTTCCAAGGTAGCATTTTCAGAAGTGCTGCCTGTCCCTCGCGCAAGACCTACCAGGCAGGCAGAGCTCAGAAGCCTCAATGCGTGGATGAGGCGGTGGTGTCGAGAGGAGGGTTTCAGATTTGTCAGGAACTGGAGAACATTTTGGGACAAGCCAAATCTGTTCAGGAGGGATGGGTTGCATTTGAACCATGATGGGACCAGATTGCTGGCACTCAACATCAAAAAGGCTGCAGAGCAGCTTTTAAACTGATAACTGGGGGAAAAGCCGACAGGAGCTGGGCAGCATCCGGTTTGCGAAAGTGTGTACTTGAGTAGTGAGGAGGATGCAAAAATTACTGAGCAGAGCGAGGAGCTAGTCACTAGCATTCTAGCAGAGGGATGCAAAAGGCAGTCTAACAATGCAACTGGACACAAAAGACTGTGTCAGAAAAGCATATATAAATGCTTGTATACAAATGCCAGAAGCCTCCGGAACAAAATAGGGGAGCTGGAATACTTAGCAATAGATAAGAATATTGATATTATTGGTATCACTGAAACCTGGTGGACGGATGATAACCAATAGGATACAGTTATCCCAGGCTACAAACTGTACAGAAAGGATAGGAAGGGGCAAATGGGAGCTGGTGTGGCCTTGTATGTCAAAGAAGTGATAAAATCATATGAATTGGAATATCTAGGTGATTTGGAGTCACCATTAGAAGCTCTGTGGGTCAGAGTACCAGGCCACAAGGATGGTCTAACAGTAGGCATATACTATCGGCCTCTGACCCAAACTCTTGAGGGAGACTGGCAGTTGGAGAATGTTGTAAAGGAGGCATCCAAGAAGGGAAGCCTGGTTATAATGGGGGACTTCAATTACCCTCACATAGACTGGGTGAACTGTTGTTCAGCACATGATAAAGAGATAAAGTTCCTAGATATGCTAAATGATTGTTCCCTGGGACAGATGGTTGAAGACCCAACTAGAGGTACAAGAATCCTTGACTTGATCCTGAGTAATACTCAGGATCTGGTGCAAGATGTTAATGTGACTGATCCAATAGGGAACAATGACCACAACTCAATTATGTTTAACTTGATCATAGACCGCAAGTCACTGATAAAATCTAACACAGAGACCTTACATTTTCAAAAAGGAAATTTCCCAAAGTTGAGGAAACTAGTAAAAAAGAAGCTGAAAGGGAAAATTGAGAGAGTCCAAACACTCCAAGAGGCATGGAGGCTGTTTACAAAAACAATAACAGAGGCTCAATTGGAATGCATACCCAAAAGGAAAAAGGGCACTGCCAGGTCCAAGAGGACTCCGATGTGGCTTACAGGAGCTGTTCGGGAAGTGATCAAGAGCAAGAAAAGCTCATTTAGAAGATGGAAGGCTTGTCCAAATGAGGACAGCAGGCAGAAACATAAATTCTGGCAGAACAAATGCAAGGCAACAATCAGGAAAGCAAAGCAAGACTTTGAGGAGCGTATAGCTAAAAATACTCAGAGAAATAACAAAGACTTCTTTAAGTACATTAGAAGTAAGAACCCAACTAGGAAGGCCATTGGACCATTAGATGACAATGGAAGGCAAGGGGTTATTAAAGAGGAAACAGAGATTGCAGAGAGACTCAATGAATTCTTTGCTTCAGTATTCACTGAAGAAGACAGAGGCCACATGCCCAAAACAGAGCCTATCTTCGTAGGGAGGGAAACCGAAGAATTAAGCCAGATAGAAATAACCAGGGAGGAGGTCCTTGCATGTCTTGTTAAACTAAACACTAACAAATCACCAGGACCAGACGGCATCCATCCACGAGTTCTCAGGGAACTTAAAGATGAAATTGCTGATCTCCTAGCCAAAATATATAATCTTTCCCTCAAATCAGGCTTCGTGCCTGATGACTGGAAGGTAGCGAATGTAACACCAATTTTCAAAAAAGGATCCAGGGGTGATCCAGGAAATTACCGACCTGTCAGTTTGACATGTGTCCCAGGTAAAGTGATGGAAACCATCCTAAAAGATAGAATTAATAGGCACATAGAAGAGAAGGCGCTGCTAAAGGAGAGCCAACATGGCTTTTGCAAGGGCAAATCATGCCTCACTAATCTGTTGGAATTTTTTGAGAGTGTCAACAAGCATGTGGATAAGGGGGATCCAGTTGACATTGTTTATCTGGACTTTCAGAAGGCTTTTGACAAGGTCCCACACCAAAGGCTTTGTGAATAAACTTACCAGTCATGGAATAAAGAGACAGGTCTTGTCCTGGATCAGCAACTGGCTAAGGGACAGGAAACAGAGGGTAGCACTAAATGGACACTTCTCCAAGTGGAGGGAAGTAAAGAGTGGGGTTCCCCAAGGTTCAGTACTGGGACCCCTGCTTTTCAACCTCTTCATAAATGATCTAGAGGTAGAAGTAAAAAGCAAGGTAGCCAAATTTGCTGACGACACTAAATTATACAGGGTAGTGAAAACTGTGAAAGATTGTGAGGAGCTCCAGAGGGATCTTTTGACACTGGGGGAGTGGACAAAACAGTGGCAAATGAGCTTCAACATTAGTAAGTGCAGAGTGATGCATGTTGGAGCAAAAAACCCCAATTACATTTATAAACTGATGGGGTCTGAACTCTCTGCGACAAACCAGGAAAGGGACCTTGGTGTCCTGGTGGACAACTCAATGAAGGTGTCAACCCAGTGTGCCTCAGCAGTGAAAAAAGCAAACTCAATGCTAGGGATCATTAGGAAGGGTATAGAAAATAAGTCAGCAAGTGTCATTTTGCCTCTTTATAAATCTATGGTGAGGCCCCATCTGGAATACTGTGTACAGTTCTGGTCGCCATACCTCCAGAAGGATATTATGGAGCTGGAAAAAGTGCAGAGGAGGGCAACCAGAATGATCAGGGGACTGGAACACCTTCCTTACCATCTCAGGCTGCAACGGTTCGGCCTTTTCACTCTTGAACGACGACGTCTAAGAGGTGACCTGATTGAAGTTTATAAAATCATGCACGGTGTGGACAAAGTAGATAAGGAAAAACTGTTTTCCCTATCGCATAACACTAGAACTAGGGGACACTCCATGAAACTTTTGGGTACTAGTTCTCAAACAAATAAGAGAAAGTGCTTTTTCACTCAGAGGATTACTGGTCTATGGAACTCCCTGCCAGAAGAAGTGGTGACAGCTGTCAGTCTTGACAGCTTTAAGAAAGGATTAGACAAGTTCATGGAGGACAAGAGTATCAATGGCTATAATTGTGGATACTTAAGGACAACCTCCGGGTTGGAGAGATAGGCAGGATATCTCTCAATATCATTTCCAGGGAATCCTAAGCTGGTGAAGGCATCTGCTTGGGAATACCCTGAAGGAAATGGTGAGCCACTGTGTGAGACAGAATGCTGGACTGGATGGGCTGTGGCCTGTTCCAGCAAGGCTGTTCTTATGTTCTTATGTTCTTAAGTTGTTTTCTAAAGATAATGCAACCTAAATTTCCAAAAAAGTATCCATGTTACTCTCTCTCAGCATGTTGACAAAAGGAAGGAAAAAAGAGGAGGCAAAATATTGTAGCACTTTAAAGATTAACACTGTAGTTGCCTTACAATCAGAAGCTCGTTCCAAAAACACAGAAGGCTAAATTCATGGCCAGTATATTACCATGATCTGCTGAATTACAAATAATAGACAAAGTGAAAATAGTTTGTTTACACAAGAATGGGATTGTCAATTAGCAGGACCTGATCAAAATAATAGCTGCAGACCAGGTAAACTTGAACTGTCTGTATAGGTTTGCCAAGACATATTTATGGGCTAGGTGCTACTGTCTTGGAAGGGGGACAACAATTTTGTACCCATAAAACATTACAGAAATCAAGATTATGAATATACGTAGTATGCCAAAAGGACTTGATCTTGATTGAGGGTGTTAGAAGTGCATTGGAATTTGTTTATTGAATCAATTTCTACTGTCTCTACTCTTTTTAAAAAAATTACAATAGCCAGTTTGAAAGTATAAATCATATTTGAGGGGGAATATCTAAATCAATTGGGGACTGCAGTGGCTCAAGTGGTTAAGATGTTGAAATTGATGACTGGAAGGTTGGAGTTCAATCCCTGAGTACTGCATGATGGAATGAGTTCCCATCTCTGTCCCAGCTCCTGCCAACCTAGCAGTTCGAAAGCAAGAAATTGCAAGTACATTGGAACCTCATATAACGAACGTATTACTAAACTGTCCTATCTCTCTGTTTTTGGTGTGAATATAGATTACGATACATAGATTTGTTGGTTTTTTTGCCATTTTTATCTTCACCCAGGCCAACAACTGTGTGTGTATTTCCGTTGTTATTGTTGGGAGAGTATTTTAACGGTTTTTAAACATTAAATGTTTTTGTGATTGTATTGTTGTGGGGATGTTTTATATCTGGATGTTTTTATGGTGATTATGAGCTGCCCGGAGTCGATTCGATGAGGGGGTGGTGATAGAAGTCCAATTAAATAAATAAATAAATAAATATTTCAAATTCTTATCCCATTTTCCCTTTTTGTTCCTTCCCTTATTATTTTTCTTTTTTAAAAAAAAAACCCTAAAATATGAATTCCAGTTGTTGGTTGGATTTGTATTAGAGGAACTTCTTAATCAGGCATCCTAACCTCATCCAAATACTGGGATTGTAATGAAGTTAAACAAAATAAGATGGGGAAGGTGACAGCCCTGTTTTGAGTTAAATTCCCTGGAGATGTTGTCAGAACAGTAAGCTGGAGTGTTAGGGTGCAGAAAGAAAAAGATTCCCATCAAGTTAAACAGACCCTCACCATCTACATTTTCACTGAGAGTCCCCATTCTAGGATAAAGTAAATTTGTGGAGCAGAACAACCATTGGAGGAGCCTAGAGAGAATATTGCAACACAGTAAAATATAGTGGCTGAAGTGGCTAAGATGCTGACTGGGAGGTGGAAGGTCAGCAGTTCGATTCCCTAGTACTGCAGGACAGAATGAGCGCCCGTCTTTGTCCCAGCTCCTGCCAACCTAGCAGTTCAAAAGTAAGAAATTGCAAGTAGATAAATAGGGATCACTTCAGTGGGAAGGTAAACAGCATTCCATGCACTCAGGTGTTGAGGCATGCCTGCCATATGTCCACAGAAATGTCTGCAAATTCAGGCAGCAAAGGCTCTTTGGATATAAACAGAGATGAACACAGAACCTTAGAGTTGGATACAACTGGCATTCAAGCAAGGACGACTTTACCTTTACCTAAATTAATGCCTACTGCTGTGGCTTATATTATTGCAGCTGCTAATGTAGATACAGGGCACAACTAGAATCTAGGTTTGTTATAGGATTGTGTCCCAGGCTCCATCTCCACGTTGTGTTGCCTGTTGTGTGTCAGCTGTTGTTTGTCTTACCAGTAGGTACAATATCTTATCCTTTTACAAGTGACAAGAACAATTTCAGTTTCTTATTGTCACATACAAGAATGAGAAAAGCAATGCATTGCTGAACTATTACACTTTCTCTTCCTTCTGCCTTTTTAAGGAACAGATGTCCTCTTTTAGATATGATAAGCCTACAAACAATTGATTTGAAAAATAATGTCAGGCCTGTGTGTTCTACATTAAAGTATTGTTTTACAAAATATTATCAAACACATACTTTTTAAAAATCCAGAAATCAGAATAGTATTGCACTGGGGAACATAACTGCATAATCTTAACCTATAAATCCAAGTGTTCACCGTTGGAACTGGCTATAGGTTGCTATGCGTCGCCCTACTGACCTGCACCCACCCTTCGTGCGCACGGCCGAATTGCCTATGCAGGTCAACGAAGGATTTAAAAATCCGGCACGGGGGCCTCAGCCCCACAAACGGCAAGAAAGGGAAAGAACTTCACTTCCCAACATTCCTTGCGCCGCGCCGCGCCAGAGCCAATCAGACTGAGAGGCTCTCGCACGGTGCAGCATTCGGAATCGCGCCGCAGACAATCAAAACAAAACCATTTTAAAAAAACGCAGCACACACAGAAAGCACCAACCCATTACTACAATCCCCAGCGTCCTGCGCGCCATGAGCATGCAGAACGCTGAGGAAAACGGCGCCCAAAAAATTAAAAAGAAAAACAACTCACCGCGTCACAGCCAAACACACACCAGCTGGCTTTCTTTCCCTCACCCAAGGCGCCTGGAGTTTCCCCTTTAATATCAGGTTTGTGGGGAGAAAAGGGGAATGTTTCCAAAACCCTTCTGGACTCTGGACACCAGGGAGAGAGGATCGATTCCCACCCCCCCTCCTTAAAAAAACTCCGTCTTTTCTACTCTTTAAAAACGGAGTTGTTTTAAGGAGGGGGGGAGGGAATCGATCCACTGTGCTTGGTGTCCTGAGTCCAGAAGGGTTTTGGAAACATTCCCCTTTTCTCCCCACAAACCTCCCAACCCTAGAAAAGCCAGCGGAGAGGGGGGTCGCAAGCCCCACCCACTGATATTAAAGGGGAAACCCCGAACTACTTTCACAACTCCACACAAACAAAGCACCATAAAACAATAAAGCCCCCCTCCCTACCACCTAGCCCACCCTTCCTAACCCCCAACGACCATGCCCCCCTCCCCACCAACTAACCCACCCTTCCTAACCCCCAACGACCATGCCCCCCTCCCCACCACCTAGCCCACCCTTCCTAACCCCCAAAGACCATGCCCCCCTCCGCACCACCTAGCCCACCCATCCAAACCCCCAATGACCACGTACCTTCCCCACCACCAAATAAATAATTTTTTAAAAATTACTAACAACACTCAAACACAGCCAAAATACACAAAAACAAAAACACCAAAAACAATAAGAAGTAAACAAAGACACAATCAAAAACAAAACAGACAAAAAATACAAATTCCAACTCCCCCCCCCCCCCCGCCCACACACACACACAAAAGAAAGAAAACAAGCAAACGTACCAAAACAGGTGCTACCTCCACCAGGACTGGAAAAGAAATTAATACAGAAAGACCCTACTTACCAGAAGAAGCTCCACCCAGAGGCCAGGAGAGAAACAAAAATCAAAATACATAAACCCCTACCAGCACCACCTGCTGGCCACAATAGTACAAACAATTCAAAAACACACAACAGCCCCAAACAAAACACAAATTCACAATTATACACAAAAGGTCACACCAACAAAAACAAGTAAAAAAATTACACTAAACACACTTTCACACAAATCACAAATATATGTCAATCAAATACAATAGAAACTTTAAAAAATCCTGTGCTGAGTTATTATATCAAACTTTCTTCTTTTATTAATCCTCAAAAAAACCCAAAAAACCAGATCACAGTTAATAACAGCCAAGCCAAACAAATTTAACATAAATAAACATTTAAAAAAATAAAATTACAGACTAAGCAATTTTAAAAAAACAACAACACAATTTAACCTTCCAACACAATGTAAAACTATTGCAAAAATAAAATTGGCTCATTTTTAATTAAAAAACACGGGGGGAAAAGCCCGGCAACGCCGGGCAACCCTTGCTAGTTAATATATAAGTCAACCAGAACAGATAGAGTCAAAGTATAAGGAAGTGTCTATATATAATTTTTAAAAAATTATTTTACAGCTTGAACTAGGCAGCACTGCCTGTCATTACAGATTTTGCAAAGTAAACAATTCTGTACAGCCTGTAAGCTGTGGTTTGGAAAGCTTTCTGGAGGTGATTTGAAAATAAACCCCAGTTTATAGCCTTTGGTTTATCTTTTGCAGAATTACAATTGCATAGCCCAGGCTTCATCTTTGTCCAAATCCTGTGGTGTCAGATGAGCATCTTACAAACACCCCAATGAGTTAGTTGGAAAGCTCCCAGCTTCACAAGCTCAGCCACATCCAATCACCAACTCTGATCAAACACAAAAGTTTCAATACACCTGACATGGCCCTTGATTTCCCAGGTGACATGAGGGACACCATTAGATTTCAAATCAAGAGCCATCAGCATTCTAGAACTGCATGAGAATGAGCAAGACAAAGACTTTCAAATACTTTGGAGAACAATGTACAAGTATCCTCTTTCTCTTCCACCCCTTTGGGAAAGCTGAAAGCAAGCAAGAAAATATATAACAACAAACAAACAGCTTGATAAAATGTGAAGGCAGAATTTTTCATCATACCTCTATACTGTGAGACACATAAATAAATAATTAAATGAATAAATTAAACACATTCTACATTTCTACCAGGTATATAAGCAAATCACACAAAAGTGATCTTGCAATGAAGAAGCCTCATTTAAAATTCATCCGATACCTTCCTCCAAGTAAATTTCCTTTTAAGACGTTCAAGACATATCAGATTTCTATAGAGTGCAGTAGTAATTCAGGATTTTATACCTCGTCATACTATTCATAGATATTGACAATGCCAGAATTTATTTGCTAAAGTTACTCTGAGAACAAACAAACAGAAGCAGTGTGAATTATCTTGCTGGAGAGTATACAGTTTTTAATATTTATATAAACGTTTTCTGAGAATTTATTTATTTATTATTTTATTTATTTGACTTGTATCCTGCACATTGATGCAAGCACCACTCTCTCAGATGATTTTCAGTTTTGTTCTTTGTCTATTTTTACAATAAAAACCCTATGGCTACCTAATTTTCATTTCTGCATTCTAATAAAATTCTAAATTTGATATTTGCTCAATTTGATTTGCTCTATGCCTTCCAAGTCTTTAACACGTTACAATATATAGAACAGGCCATCCAGTAGAGAGGCTTCATGCAGCCTAAAAAATAAATAAAAATAAATTTATGTATTTATTTTAAAAGGAAGAGAAAAGTAGGGAAGTACTCTGAGTATTGATTGTATGTCATATGAAGGTTTCAGAATATGTTGTTTTCCATCTCTATTTTCTTCTGGCTGAATACAACAGCTAGATAACCAGAGAAGGAGAAAGTGATAATTTGATTGTCAAAGTATGTTTTCAATGCAGTTGTTTTTGTATTACAAAACAGCAGGACAAAAGGATCTGTCAAAGTACTGTATATATATTTGGATTCACTTTCACTCTATGTAATGCTTCATCCAGCTATATGGGAGCAGAGTTAAACTTGAACAGCAGCAACTGCACACATCACAATTAGCAAAGAAGAATGCTGTCACTACACATGAACTTATGCCAGTCCCTTTAAATGACACTTACGTCTAACAGGGGTGAATCCTTACTATGTAATTGAGTTGACGGTCGTTGATCAGCAGCTATGATTATATGCATGTGTGATAATTCCTGTTTAAAGGTCTTGACAGGACATTATTGGAAATTGTCATTTAAATTAAAATGCTATTAAGCAGCTGAACAGGATTCTAAAATTGCCACTTAGGGTTCTTTCTTATATTATTATTATTAGTATGAGATTAAAAAATGGTCACACTTCAGTTATCCTTAACTTGTTAGCATGCTCATTAAGTAATTCTACCATGAATATTCAACAAAGTTTAGCTCTAGCTGTTTCATACACAAATGAGATCTGGAATTACATTGAAGAGAGCTGAATTGTCAGTTGATGTCTCCTAGCAGCAAGTGAAAACCACAAGCATGACCCTGTGAGTGACATGAATTATATATCCACTAGAAAACTCTGCAACCTCATTGGGGTGAGCAAGACAGAGTCCAGTACAGAAAAGAGGTGAAGATGCATAGGTAGAGATCTCAAATCTAAGGTGTAACCCAGAAGGCCATCACTATCATGAGGCAGAGTGAAAAGTCACCTGACCTGTAAAATATTCCTTGCTGGTGGTAATTCTCATGTGTGCCAGGCTTCATCTGGCAAATTATCACATCTGGTTGTTTTCCTACAGTACAGTAGGGTTAATGCAAAGTATCTCTAATGTTCTTTCCTGTTAAAGAGGAAAACCTAATGCACACCATACATAGAGATTAGCTATTAAGAGAGATACAGAATACCCATCCAGTACTTCACATTCTGAAATAAAACAGTAGATATCCTAGTTTTAGAGTGATTCAAATAATCTATTCAGTTTCTGAAAGAAAGATAACAGATTTTCTGATCAAAACACAGCAATTTTTGTGCAATTCTCACAAGGAAAGTAGTCAATGAAGACCCCAAGAAAGGAGGAATATTAATGTTCCTCATCCTTGTTTTCAAGGATAAGGCAAATGGAAACTTAAATCACTTCTTTTGACCTTCTTGCTCCAACCTGGCAAAAAAACAACCATACAAGAAACCCACACCAATGTGGTGCATTTGTTGTTGTTCAGTCGCACAGTTGAGTCTGACCCTTTGCGACCCCATGAACCACCGCATGTCAGGTTCCTCTGTCATATGTGGTGCATGCTTGGTACCAATTATGCTCTCTTAGGGTAGGGGTATTTGAAGCTGAACAAGAGCCAGATAGAACAATGAAGTGACAGCAATGTGTGTCCCATTTCCTCTAAGCAACTTTACTGTATCCATATGTGCCCAATTGACCATTGGGCAAATCCCAAACTCTAAATCAAATTGGCCTGATTTGTCCAAAGGGTGGATCAAAGTGGAAGGGCCAGACTCAGTCCCAAAACAAAGTGAAGAAATTTACATTTTGATTTAGATCTTGGGCAAAATTGGGGCATGGGGGAAATTGTGGATGTCAAAAGATTGTTTACATTAAGGGGGAAATGTCAAGGAAAATATAAACCAAAAATTTAAATCCCTTTTCCACATATGTGATTGTTCCAATATAGATTGGGATTATATACACATTAGTGTAAACAAAGGATTTTAAACTGTACATTAAAGCATAGTTTCATTTCCATGTACTCTGCTGGAAATTCAAATCCTGTTCCTTCTTACATTGTCTCTTGCCAATCCAGTTTCTTCACTTCCACTACACGGTGTATTTCCCCTCTAACTTTCATCTAAATCTGTTATTCAGACTCTTAAAGTCTTAGCTTTTGCCTGTTGAATACTCAACAGGAACTCTATCTTTCTCTCTTTTTCAGTTTTCCTTAAGTATTATGAAGTCTATCCTGATCTTGCTTTCCAAATCCTGTTTCTCTATATACACCTTCTGAATTTTTCTTTTCTATGAACAGTATTTCCTAAGAAGCTGGGCAATTTTTTGTTGGTTTTTTGCATCTCTGTGCATAGAAAAACATTGATGTATAATTTAAAGTCATGCTTGGTATATAATTTAATCACAATACTGTAAGGATGATTTTGGTTCTTTGTTTATTGCTGCTGAAATTGTGTTAATCTCTGCTTTGAAACTGTTGTTTTGCTTTTTATAAGGCTTTGTACAATGTATTGACTGTGTATTATTGGAATTGTGGTTTTCATCTGGTTGAACTTGCACATTAGCAAGATAATGTAAACATCTGGAATGCTGTTCATGTGAAAAACTACCTAACTAGCAAACAATGAGAAATTCAACCAGGGAAGCATTCGTGACTCATTAATATGCCATTTTCTATCCACAAGCATGAGTATGTAACACAATTTAGACCAAGAAATATAAGAAAAGCTTGTGGGAAACTTCTTTAACAACAGTCCAGGGTTACTCAGGGCCAAATGAAAGAGTCAAACTAAAAATGTCTCATACTTCAAACAATGAGAAAACTGGTTATGACTTTGTTGTGGTGCTTAACTATGGAAATAAGATGTTAATACAGCCTGCATAAAACTGACCTAAACCCGGGAACTTTATTGGGACCAATTATATTGCGTAAAATATGAAAACATTCAAGTTCTCCAGAATCATTAGGTGAAATTAGGTGAAAAAACAGGCTGAATATTAAGAAAAAAATTCTTAACAGTTAGAGCAGTACAACAGTGGAACCAACTGCCTCAAGGTGGTGAGTGCTTCTGTGCTGGAAACATTCAAGATTGAATTGGACCATCATCTGTCATATCTGCTTTGATTCAGATTCCTGCATTGAGCAGGGGTTGGACTCGATGACCTAGAAGGCCTCTTCCAACTAAGTTATTCTATAATTCTATGAAATGGTAAATAAGACTTTTAAAACTGTAGAAAATAAAGGGATGTGGAAGTCCAAACCTAATGCTGACTTAAACCATGGAGATCTGCAGTTATATTCAGTCCCACGATGGAAAATATGGACTAAGGAATTGGGGCCAGTACAAAGTGCATGTAGAACACGGCACTGATGGCACTAGACTTATATTGAATTGTATAAACTAAAATCTGGATCCAAATTGTTGCAGAGGCTGCAAAGCAATCGACACATATTTGCTTTCCTGGATAAAGTATTTTATATAATTGGTGAGGTAACATTGCAAAAAACTGTCATGACTCATGCATTATTATTATTGTTATTCTTCCGTGTCTAGCCAGACGTGAAACTTCTAAAATCTTGGGTAGACAGTATTAGAATAGAGGCATGTATTTATAAAAGGGGGAAAGAAATATAAAAATGAATTAGAGAAAGGTATTAATTTGGCAGAAAAACCATTTAAAGTAATTTAAGGTTCCCATAATGAATGTTCATATTAATGTAATTGCATGTAGATTTAAAAGTTAATTAAATAGCTAAAAGTGGGAAGAGAGGATAGAAAGCGGTTAGCATAGTTTATGTAATGCTAAAAAGATAACAGCGTTTGTAAAGCATTATCAAACCTTGTTGCAACAAATATGAAAGAAAGTACACTGTGAGTGTTCTTCATCTCAGTTCTTGCCCCTCTCCTGTCCAAATGAATATCTGGAGGAGGGAATGTCTTCTATTCATAGCACAGGGATGATGAGCAAGTTGGACAACCATCTGTCAGATCTGCTCTGATTTTGATTCCTGCATTGAGGAGGGCCCCTTCTGTAGAGCCCTGTGGATAATGGACTTTATGGAAGATGATTGTGATTACAAGGAGTCAGTGGCACTGCCATATTCCCCCTTCAAGCTTAGGAAATGGTTAAAAATCATATGAACCTCTATTAAAAGTAAAATTTGCTTTTTAACCAATTAATGGATTTAATTGGCTTGTTGACTGGAAAAGGAATGTTCCCCAATTAAGCTTTCCTTTGATGATTAGACTGAGTGCAGTTACAATGACAGAAAGTTATTGGCAGAAGATGACTTTGAACTCATTCATGTCCTTGACTGATAAGTGAACCAGTACCTGGGATGTCTAATGAGCAAGTTGAAACCCTCTGACAGGGTGAGACAGGTCACAGTGACCCCCTCCTGCATCACTGTCTGGTAAAGGACACTATCAATTAGTCCATTTCAGATTGCCATTGTTTGGACTCAGAGATATCTAGAAATCTCTTAAGTGAGGATCACAGAGCCAGGGGAAATGAGATAGCACCTTGGCTTAAAGTATAAAAGTGGGAACTTATTCATCAGAGTTTGGTGCTCTCCAATACATCAGAAGTGACAGAAGTGTCACTGCTACCTACCCAGGGCTCCCAGGTAGCTAAAGAAGGGGCAAATAGAATCCCTACTTGGTATGCATTTGCTTGCGTGTGTTGTTCTATTTCTTCTTCTGTCTCAGCTATGTTTTGCTTTGAGAACTGTCTAATAAATTTCATCCCTTCAACCACTGAGATCTTATTGTTTCTGAGCTCCTAGGAGCCTGATCCCAGCAGGTTTGTTTACCCTACTTGGTAAGACACCTTCCAAACCATCTATTCTATGATTTTATTATTCTATGATCCTATGAAAGGGCAAGTTCCTCCCCAAACTCTTTAGGGTAGAAGGAAGCAAGTGGCATGGTACTACTGAATCCTGGCGAAAACCCCAGGTGGAGGTTTCCCACCGGATTCTTGGCTGGAAACTAAGAGCTGCCTGATAATGATGATGATGATGATGATGGTTTATTTATACCCTGCCCTCCTGATGCAAGCATCACTCAGGGCAGCTACAACATAGTAAAAAAACCTTAACAATGATAATAAAAATATAGCAATATTTAAAAAAACAGTATACAATATCAAAGCAAAATAATACAATACAAAAATATAGTACAATAATAACAATACAAAAGTGTCAGCAGCAGCGGCGATAAAAGTCATTTTAAAAAGTCTTTTAAAAGTCCTTTAAAACCCCACAGGGGCAAAACCCAGGACGCTGGCAGAGGAGAGCATAAGTGTCCAGTAGCCTTGGCAACACAGTTGTTGTTGTTTTTAGTCACACTGGGTTGCCCCACAGCTGAGGCGAGTCTCTCCCTGCCCTCGCTCTCACCCCCGCTCTCATCAAGGGCAGGTACCCAGCCTTCGAAACTGGGGTAGAGGCTGCCACAGCTCCAGGGCTTTTAAGCTGGTGATCAGCTGGCCTCCCAGGCAGGTGGGGCCCAGGAGTGTACTTAAACTGCCCTGATAAGGCTCAGCTGGGGTCTGGTCCTCCTTCTTTCCCTCTGGTGATGGTACCCCTGCTATTTTTAATCATTCATCAGTGAATACAAGGGCTCCCAAGTACATGCAGGAGGATGCCTGCCATTGTCTCTCATTGTCTCTGTCAGCTTAGGTCAGACAGGGCTTCAGGCATATTCATGTCTGCCTCAGAAACGTATCATGTGTATATTGTGGAACTGCATCTTAACTGTTAGCTGTATCAGACCCACAAGCTGGAGGCTCCTCCCCAGATGTTAGAAGCTTTGAATATGCTGTCAACTTCTGGAAAATCATTGTTACCTTACAAGGCAGAGAAATTAGGTAGAAAATTAATTAGTTGTTTCAGTATCTGATATAGCATACTTGTCACATCTTCACGCAGATAAAAGCATCCCATATACTTTCTCCATGTTCTTTAAGTTTTCATTTCCCAAAGATGAAATGAGAATATCTGCACTTTGGTTCAGCACAAGGACTTTTTTAATATAATAAATATATATTTTTATATTGAGCCTTAGAAATTAAGAAATTAGGATGCACTTTGTTATGTGTTGCGTAGTAATACAATATATTTTAAGATTTATAATATATGCTTTGTAATTAGATTTGAGTTTTGTTATATATTATGCAATTTTGTTTAATTTTTTAAAAATTAAAAACTAAAAGTCATTGAATAAATAATAAACAGTTCTGTATTGCTTGAAAAAATAGGAAATTAGAAATTGTTGTTGCTCAGTTGCACAGTCGAGTCTGACCCTTTGCGACCCCATGGACCATCATTCACCAGGCTCCTCTATCTTCCACCATCCTCCTCAACCCACTCTGATCTATGCCCATTGCACTGACAATGCCATCTATCCACCTCATCCTCTGTCACCCCCTTCTCTTTTTTCCTTCTATCTTTCCCAGCATCAAGGCCTTCTCTAATGAGTCCTCTCTTCTCATTTGGTGGTCAAAATACTTGAGCTTCATCTTCAGTATTTGTCCTTCTAATGAGCAGTCAGGGTTGATTTCCTTCAGGATAGACTGATTTGTTCTCCTTGTAGTCAAGGGGACTCTCAAGAGTCTCCTCCAGCACCACAATTCAAAGGTGTATATTCTTCCACTCTCAGCCTTCCTTATGGTCCAGCTTTCACAGCTGTACATTACAACTGGGAATACCATTGCTTTGACTATGCAGACTTTTGTAGGCAGGGTGATGTGGTGTCTCTACTCTTTATTATGCTATCTAGGTTTCTCATTGCTTGCTTCCCAAGAAGTAAGCATCTCTTTATTTTGTGGTTGCAATCACCATCTGCAGTAATCTAGGATCCCAGGAAAGTAAAGTCTGTTACCACTTCCATTTCTTTCCCTTCTATTTCCCAGTGAGTGATGGGGCCATTTGCAATGTTGTTGGTGTAGGTTGCCAATTTCCTACCCCAGTAATTCAACTATCTTATACAATATCACAGCTTAGCACAATTTAGCAAAGATAACAAGTTAGTATACAATTCAATGCTACTCAGTATTGTTCTAACTTAATTCAACTATCTTATGCAATATCACAACTTAGCACAACTTAAAGATAACAAGTTAGTATACAATTCAAAACATTGTTGTTGTTACTCAGCATTACCCTAACTTTGGTTATTACTGAAATGCACTATATCAACTAAACAGAGTAGTAATTATTTATCATATAAATAATTACTACTCTGTTTAGTTGATATAGTCTGTGTTCTTTGACCCACTTGTCTGTGATGCTGGCAGTGCAGGTGGGCTTACTTCATTCCGGATAGTGACAAGGCCAGAGACCTGGCTTGTCCCTTATTTCTTCACTCTGGACGTTGAGGAGTCCAGAGACCTGGGATGATGACAGTGGCTGGTGGTGCTGGTGGGCTCACCCATGGCTTGTCCCTTCTCTCTTCACTCCGGCTGGCGATAAGGCCAGAGCCCTAGGATGATGACGACAACCGATGACTTTCCTGGAATCTAAGATCACTGCAGGTGGTGATGGCAGTCTCTCGGTGGTTTCACGGCATGGTTCCATGGCCCATCCTCGCTCACCACTCTGTGGCCATTGGTGAGGTGAGAGCGATGGTGGTGGCTGGTGTGTGTTCTCACAGTGCAAGGGCCAGCAGTATTGATGGCAGTGGAGGAGGTCCGGTGGGATCCCACCCGACTTCCTCTTTGCTCACTACCTGACCTCTTTCTTTTCTTGGTGTGAGGGCATTAGAAATTAGAAGATGAATAAAAAGGTAAGTTCCACCTTCAGAATGCTATGCAAAATATCGACTAAATATTGAAATTTTTTCCCATCTCCAAATATTATAGGGATGGTATTGCCTGATATCTAGAGAGGGAGGAAGAGGAAGAAGGGGTACCCATAATAGAAGTTGTAAGCTATTTTTGTGCATTAAAATTGTTTACAAATATTGTTATAACAAAGTGTGATATTACTGAATGTGTATGTTTTGGGATTAGATATAACATTTTTATACTACCTATCTGGGATATTTCCCACTCCGGGTGGTGTACAGACAAATAAACAACAGCAGCAAAATAAAAACAAATAACAAAATAAATTATCCAAACTGCCTGAATCAGGACAGTGATAGGTAAGGTCAAGAGCTTGTGTTACTCATCACAAGGAGTATGTAAGATGGATCTCTATTTTCACATTTCAAGTGTATCCCTTTATTGTTGGCATATCAAATCTCTAGGGTGTGGGAGCATGGGTGTAAATGCAGACTTGATTATCTATCTATCTATCTATCTATCTGCCTGCCTGCCTGCCTGTGGGATGATTCCCTTTCCCCCCCATTCACATTACAATGGAAAGTTCTTTTTATGAAACTGTAAGGCTTCCCTATTTTATCTGCTAGTGAACTTTCAGCTGGCTTACTCAAGCTGCATTAGAGAACACAGTCAGGGGAGTCACATTAGATTTTGACCACAAAATGAAGATAAACGACTCCATGCATTTTACAGGGGAGCTGCTATGGGATGTGAATGTGAATTAGGCTGGTAGAAAGAGGGATGGCACAAGCAGAGCTAGAAATGAGAAAAATAAATCTTAATATGTACTTTCCTGGGAATGTACAAATTTGGGCCTGATATTGTATCAGTTGTCCAAAATGCATGAACTCAGTTCCACATAAAAAGTTATTTGTACCTATGTGTCTCAGACTGATGAGACCATCTGAGAGAATTATCCTCAAGAAAAGATGTTTGTTATCATCATGGAGTTTGGGAGGATGCAGAACAATTGTACTCCAGAACGGTTTGCAGATTCTAACATTGATTTGGTTCTACTCTTTTTAAATTCCAGTCCGCAGTCTGGCTTTCATAGCATCGGGATATAACAAAGGGCCAAAATCAGTGGTGGGCTTCAAAAAAAAATTACTACCACACTGTGGGTGTGGTATGATGGGTGTGGCTAGGGGGAAAGTATCCTAATTAAACATGGCTAAAATGTTTTGGCCTTGTTTCATGGAAATGACTTGCCACCCATAAGCAATGGAATAGTGTCAGTTTGCTTTGGTAGCGGCAACTGCATTGTTCTATAGCAGATGGGAATATAGTGTGAATTCAGCCAACAAAAGGTCCAGGTCTAGGCTTTAAGTGACCCAAGTGAGTCCCCACCATCCCCATCATTCTTAAAGCTCCATCTGTTTGCCAAGGATCACCACTATCTAGACTGGAGGGGGTGGGCTCTCCAGTGCTCAAAGTGATGTAAATTTCATTTTCCAGTTCAGAAAGTAAACTGCAGGTCATAAAACCCAATATCAGATGAGAGATAAGAGGCGTTTTCTGCATCCTATCATGTTCACTTTCTCAGAGCCTAACAGTAGCTGACAAAATGCCTATGATTAGAAACTGGAGGTGGACATTGTCCATGTAGAGAGAGACAGAACTTGGAACATCTTGGTATTCAGAAGAGAGAAATTGATGTCTGGGACTAGATATCATCAGTTCAGGGGCTTTGGCTTTGGCTTTGGAGGGGGATCTGCAACTTATGATGACATGCACTAGCATCTTCCCAAGATGCACTGTGACCTGACAAATCCACTTTCCCATCTTTGTTTCAGAACAGGTAATGTTAAATGAATAATCAAACACATAGGGAACAGCTACCGCAACAATGATTCTGTTTATTTGTAGGAGAGAGAACTTCTAAACTATTGTAGATGATAATTCTTAAACAACTATTAGGTCTACTAGCACCTTTTAAAAAGCTAAATATGGAAAGACTATCCACAAAAGTCTACAATCTTGAATGTTTAGGCTACCATGATATAATGAAATACCTATACAACAAACCTTAAAGTCCCACAAGATTCCTTGCTACAGCCTTGAGTGAGAAAAAGAGCTTTTTTTTGCCCTACTCGAGTTCTGTGCAATTTGCACAAAATGCTTCAAACACATCCCCCCCCCCTTGGGAAAATAAAGTATGTGTGCTTATGTGTATATACACAAGCATACACATAAAGCAAGAACACAAGAACCGGCTAATTGTTTAGAAAGAAAGGTAGTGCTTCAAACATTTGAACAAAGCAGCACTTCAAGCAATTTGCTTAACTGCACAAATTGAACAATTTGGCACAAGAAAGGCAATTTATAAAAGAATTAACACTCTTGCTAGCATAAGAACTGTACCATGGGCACCAGGAAATTGTTCGTTATGATTGCCATTAAAGAGAATAATATTGCAGATCTTCACGCTCCAAACAAGGATTTTTACATTCCTATGTACAACTATAACATCGTGGCTATAAAACAGCAGCAGTATAGTACTAAGAGTTATAATCTGAAAGTGTGAAAGCAGTGCTAGCCTAGCTTTTTTCACTCACTGCTTTTCTATAACGAGACAACATTAAACAGCAAAGATGACTCAATGATTAAAAATAGAATGTGCAGTGCAATAATTGAACCATTGTTTCTTCTCTTGTAGGCTGCTGCTACTGCTGCTTCAGGTGAAAATAGGTGCCACAAAAGAGAAAAACAAAACACAGGCTAGTGACATCTTTAAGACTAGCAAATATTTTTTATCGTGAACATTTGTAGAATGCAATATTCAAGCAAAATTATTAATATACAATTAGGGTATGTAGTTGTGGGGAGTTCAGTTTTGTTGTTGTTTGGTTTGCTCTCATTTTTGTTTTTCATTTTCTTGTATCATCTTGTGCCAGCTACCTGTTTAGGGGAGGGGGGACACCTTAGATATATACAGTATTCTATAAGGTTTCTATGCTGGCTTGCAAAAGGGAATATCTCACCCACATCAACCCCCACCCCTTTGCAAAAGTTAATAGTGTTAACAAGCAACTAATAAACTGACAAGGTCACCAGTTCTTCATACAAGGTAGCATTTGGTAAACATTGCTTGCTTGAACTATGGTCAAAAATGTACACTGAACATGGCCAGGGCTATGGTGTGAGAGAGAATAATGAGTTTCTTATCCCATTAGGGTCTTTGCACAATGCTTTCCAAGGATGTGTTGTGCATTCTAAAACACAACACGCTGTGATAGATGCCTTGGACTCCAAGATACACATTGCAACATGGCACTGTTGTAAATGAGCATTTCAGGAGCCTGTGGACACTTTTGACATCTACTATTAGATTATGAGTTATATAATGTCATATTACAGTAGCTTTGTGTTCTCAATTGGAAATTCTTAATCAGGGATATTTGTTTTGTTTGTTTGTTTCTGCCTATAAGCTGTCCCATTGTGCAAGCACTCTATTTATGCCATAGTAATCACATGATAAGCCCTGCAATTGGATTTGTATAACATATTTCAAATAGAGACCTTTACAAGGGAAACCTTTACCTTTTTACCTTTACAAGGGATGGGCTAAACAAATACTAAACACCTCTCCTCAAAATATGTAAACATTTGTCTTGGGTTCTCTCAGCTTATCACATGTTGATCTCCTTCTTTGATGTTAATATGCAACTGTACACACTGCCTAATTATAAGAAGTCACAGAATTCACTATAGCCTCTTTAAATGAAGTTAATTGTATGATTCTGGGTCTTACAATGAGGATCAGGGGACAAGCTCATGGAGTGGAGGTGTAATGAACTGACCTTCACATATTGTTTTCCTTTCTATGCTTTCTATGCATTTTTTTACTTTTTCACTTGCCCTCTTCTACTACAACCAAATGGCTATCATGTTACAGTGGAACCCAGGGCAACTTCAAAGACTGTTATAATTTAATATGGGGTTTTGTGGCTCAAAGTCCACATCTGTTAGTTGTTAAGTTGTCAAAATATTTTGTATTTTTTATTTAATTTTTGTCAGACATGTGATTGCTAATACATAGAGCGATCTACTTTCTTACCCTTATTGAAAACACTGAGTTTATGTGACCTAATACCTGTACTCTTTATCCTCAACAGCCCTTTCTCTAAAGAGGAAGTTCTTTGAGGCAAGGTGTTCGATTAACTTTTAGCTGAACATGGCATATATAAGTGATGATGAACTTTTTAGAGACCAGGTGCCCAAACTGCAAACCAAAACACACTTATTTATCACAACGTGCCAACACAGCAACAGGGGAGGGAGGAAACACTCCCATTTGGCTGCTGGGCAGAGGGGTGGTGTAAACTCTGTGCTGGGAGAGGGAGGAAGCACTCTGATTGGGCTGCTGGGTAGAGGAGTGGGGCAAACTCTGTGCTGGTGTGACAGCATGGGTGTCCACAGAGAGGGCTCTGAGTGCCACCTCTGGCATGCATGCCATAGGTTGGCTAGTATGAATGCCTCAAAATTGTTTCCTTTGCTGTGCTCATGATACTATATAGTTGATCTGTTAATTTGAAATACAATAAGAATAATCCTAGAAAAGCATTTGTTTACATCATTGGAATGCTCACTGCCCATTATCCTTAGATCGCAGTGCAAGTTGACATAGAGGAAGTTTGGTTGTTGATCAAACATGTCATGATTGCTGGTATTGAAGTTACCAACCATTGGAAGCATTCCAACATATTAACAAACTAGGCTATGCATGTCGACTGTACTTCTACAAGTTGCAAATGAAATAGCTTAACATATTTTCCAATTAATGTAGCATACAGGAAGGAATTTTAAGTAGCATGTCTTTTCCTTTTGATTATTCCATCTCTACATCAGTCGGAATTTATTGCTAGGATTCTATTTCATTGCCCTCTGCTCATCTTTAACACAATAATGCATAATTATTACCCACCCCCCTGAGTCAGGTTGTACCTGAGTTGGCGGTATATAAGCACGAAAATTAAATTAAATTAAATTTAAATAATGCTAGAGTATTCAGTCTGAGGAAATTCGAAACCTAAAATGCCAACACCACTTTTCTCATCTATATATGAAAATAATAACAGGCATTTCCACTATTGTTATGTATGTTAACTGTGTTTTCTGATAGGAGTGGAATGTATCTTTTCTCATGTATCTATTCTTATGCAAATAAGTGGATCAAAAATGTGCACACTCTGTTAGCCAATGGGCTTGTTGTATTATTGTTACTGTTACTGTTTATAGTGTATATAAGTCTGAGTTTTGCCCCATCCAAACTGTGTTCAAACCCCACTAATAAAGGGCTGAATTTCATTACGTCACTTGTCTGCTTCTTCATTCCCTGAACACGAAACTGGCCATGTACTAAATGACGGGAGGGAAGCCCCCGTAGCATTTTATTCCCATTCGCACTCAAAGCCTGATAAAAATTATGCTCAGACAGACATGGAGGCATTGGGAATCGTGGCAGGCACTAAGAAATTCCACAATTACCTTTATGGAAGACCTTTTACCATCATAACTGACCACAAGCCCCTCCTTTTAATCTTTGTGAATGGGAAGCCTACGCCTCAAATTCTGTCCCCGAGGATGTTGCGTTGGGCAATTTTCATAAATGCATATGATTTTACTTTGGTGCACAGGCCCGTCAGGAACATCAGCCATTCTGATGCCCTGTCACGTTCTCCACTGCCAGGGTTCAGGGAAGCCGATTGCGAGATCGAAAGCGACCACCAGGTCCTTAGGATTGAGGCTTTCGACTCGCCCCCAGTCATCCCCTCGGATATAGCCAAAGCTACGGCCAAGGATGTAACATTGACTAAAGTAATGTCTTGGGTACAAAAAGGCTGGCCTGTCTCTCCTCTAGCCGAGGAATTCAGAACATTCCACCGCAAGCGTTTGGAACTGTCAGTGGAACAAGGTTGCCTTCTATGGGGTCAGCGGGTGGTCATTCCTGTCACTCTCAGGAAAAAGGTTTTACATCTACTTCACACAAGTCACCTGGGAATTGTCTGTTCCAAACCCCTTGCCCGTAGCTACTTTTGGTGGCCTCAACTGGACCAAGACATAGAACAAATGGTCGGCACTTATGCCAGTTGTCAATCCTCTTGCCCAGAACAATCCCACCTTTCCTCTCGGGAATGGGATTCTGATTGGGGCCTGTGGTCCAGGTTGCACATAGATGTTGCAGGTCCATTTAGGGGTTCCCTATTTTTGTTGGTTGTGGATTCATTCTTTAAATGGCTGGAAGTGATTAGAGTGCCTAATACCACTTCAGCCACCACGATAATGCACCTAAGAAGGCTGTTTGCAGCATTTGGTCTTCCAGATGTGCTGGTGTCCGACAACACGTCCACGTTCACATCTGCAGAATTCCAATCCTTCATGGAAAGGAATGCAAGTAAGCACATCACTGCCCCCCCCCATTCCACCCAGCCACCAATGGCCAGGTAGAGCGGCAGGTGCGCACAACTAAAGACATGCTTTGACGTATGGGTGAAGGGGATTTGGAGCTCCAGTTATGCCAGTTTCTTTTCACATATAGGCTTACTGCCACTTGCCACAGGGCTGTCCCCTGCTAAATTGCTCCAGCGAAGGAAACTGTCATCCTTGCTGGACAGATTGGATCCCTCTAAGGTAGAGGACAAAGGCACAAATATAGCAATTCAACACCAGAAGGGTTTCTCGTCCAGAGACCCTGTACATTGCCGCAATTATGCAGCTGGTGGCCCTACATGGGTGCCTGGGTTTGTGATCGATCAAACTGGTCCTGTTTCTTATAGAATTGAAACGGCCACTGGTCTGATCTGGAGGAGGCATGTGGATCTATTGAGACCCAGAGTACTGGACCCACAAGACGAATATAGACACTCAACACTAGGGTTGGCCCCCACCCGTTTAAACCCAGGGAGGCAGAGGTAATAGTCAGCAGCTAGCCAACATTAACCCAGAAGTGTCTTCTAGCAACCGATATCAAGGGGAATTTGTGGAATGCTCCCCTATTCTGGTAAGGTGTACCCCGACACTGTTGCAGCCTAGCACTCTAGATTCCTTTATTAGTGATGACCAATTTTGCTTGGAGTTGCCCTCCACTCTTAGTACACACAGGAGGGACCCTGAGTTGTCTTATTCATCCACAGAATTAGATTTTGGTTCTGAGTGATCCCCTGCTCCTCCATCTGACAAACGGGGTTTAAATTAGGGTTTACAATCCTCCCCCTCTAGTCAATCTGTCACTCCAGTCAGCTCGCCCATCCTACGAGCCCCTGAGCCGGCTCAGCCAAGCATCCAACCCAGAAGGGAAACTAGACCGCCATCCTTGTTAAAGGACTTTGTTTTTACCTGGGGGGGGGGGGGAGAATGTTATGTATGTTAACTGTATTTTCTGATAGGAGTGGAATGTATCTTTTCTCATGTATCTATTCTTATGCAAATAAGTGGATCGAAAATGTGCACACTCTGTTAGCCAATGGGCTTGTTGTATTATTGTTACTGTTACTGTTTATAGTGTATATAAGTCTGAGTTTTGCCCCATCCTAACTGTGTTCAAACCCCACTAATAAAGAGCTGAATTTCACTACTTCACTCGTCTGCTTCTTCATTCCCTGAACACGAAAACTATATTTTCAATTTTTTAGAAGGGATGATAAATAATAATAATAATAATAATAATAATAATAATAATAATAATAATAATAATAATAATAATAATAATAATAATAATAATAATAATAATAATAATAAACCTTCATTATTTCATTCTGAAGTTACCTCTGCGTAATTTCACTGTGCTTTATCTGTGTCTGACATATCTGCATTATCATAGTCCTCAACTGAGTACAGTGAAGACATTTCTCATTCCTGCACAGATTATTTAAACAAAATAGAACATCAATAATGTGTTCTTTGTTCAACACATCTTGTGAATTCCACCTCCCATTTCAATATAGCCCTTCAGGTACACATGATTAATGGGTCATGTAACACATTTAAAGAAATGTGTGGTTGGTCATAAATATTCACTGAATGTAGGGCATTTCTTACAGAATCTTGCATCTGATGATGTGGTCTTTAAGGTGTAACAAGAATCTTTGTTGCTTGCTGTGACTGACTAATACTGCTGTACATTGTAACCATCTGTATGCTTGCCAATTCTACTATTTTCAGAATCCTTGCTGTAGGCCTGATCCTTCAACATGGCAAAGAAGTGCAGCAAGCTAAGGGTTAAACTATGATGGGAAGCTGATGAAGACAGGAACTGCTATCTTACTTGTGAAACAAATGTTTGTTCTATGTGGATTAAGAATGCCATGTAGAATTCACTTTGAGCATCAGCATGCCTAGGTAAGCAGGGGAAAAACAGACACAAAGTGGGCTGATATATATATGAATTAGGAAGGCTGAGAAACAATACAAAGACACAAAGGGCTGAAATAAAATACTGGATCTGCAAGCATGTGAGACACATCAGAGAATAAGACAGACCCCGGTTTTTATACACATTTTAAGGGGTAGAAATTATTTTCTACCTTTTAATTACAGGATCTGGGAAGGGCAAGATTGGCCAAGTAAGATTACTCCAAAAGGAGCTCTCTCTCTCTCTCTCTCTCTCTCTCTCTCTCTCACACACACACACACACACACACACACACACACACACACACACACACACACACACACACACACACACACACACACTTGCTAGCTGCCAGTAGGCAATGGGACAGGCTCAGCTGGGCAAGATTGATCCAAAGGAGTGATCTCCCCGCCCCCACTGTTGGCTGCCAGGAGCAATCTCACCCACTGCCCCCTACTGCCACCAGCTGCCAGGAGGTGATGGAGGCAGGCTAAACTGGGCAAGATCACTCCAAATGAGCATTCTCGCCTATTGCCCCCCCGCAGCTGGGCAAGATCACTCCAAAAGGAGCAATCTTACCCCCTGCAGCTGCCAGGAGGTGGAGAGGGCAGGATAAGCTGGACAAGATCACTCCTTTGGAAGCTGTCCTTAGCCCGGCTCCTAGTGATCAGTGGTGGCCACTGAACCACACCTGGGGGGGGGGGTATAAGACTCACTTCCATATAAGACGAACTCTGTTTTTCCAGTGTATTTTAAGCGGGGAAAGTGCATCTTACACACTGGCAAATAGGATACATATTATGTAATTGTCTAAGTTCTCGGTGGGGGTGCATGTTAAATTCTTCATTTTGTTCAATATTGGCTGTTTCAAATGGTTAAAACTATGATATAAACTTTCATTACAGGTATAATAAGCAAATTAAAAGTTATCACTGTTTAAAATTATAAGATTTTATGAGCATTTGTGGGAGGGTACATTTTGTAACTTTTTTGCAAACAAATTCACTGACATTTTTTTTTTGGGGGGGGGGGGGGAATTGTATTGTGCACAGAAAGCACTTGCATTTTGGGCAGAATTTCAAAACTTTCAGCATTTCCCATTTTCAGTGGGGTATGTCCCTGAGCTGAGATACTAATTTCCAATAAGGATCAGAAAATGTACAAGTATGTACAAGACACCTTGACAAGACATGTTAATTTTATTTGCCAAGCTTCTTGCAATTTGTATACAATGACTGAAATCCAGTAGCAAGTCACAACTAGAATAGATCTATTGAAGCAAAGGAACTTACCTAGATCTTACATAGACCGTATCCTCTAGAGATGAGAAACACAGCAATGGGTCCTGACATCTCCAACATAGTTAGCTAGAATTAAAACTTCTATCCCATATCATATCCCAAGTGTATTTCTCTAATAAGCACAATTTTTCTTATTTTCTCAGAAGGAACTGTGGATGTGATTCCTTTACAAAAGAGGAAATATGCTCAGGTAATCATTCCAAGTTTCAAAGAAATGAATCCACAAGTTAAATGTTGCTCCAGTACTGCTGTGTGTACACAGTTGTGTGTGCAGTTATGAATCCCAGAGCAAAGAAATTAAGAGAGCAAACATGTGTTGACTCACTAAATCCTCACTGATTCAATAGACCTACTTTAGTTGCTACTGGATTTCAGCCAATGTGTCTGTACCTGTTTGCATAAGTCTAGAGTCCTTTCCTTTTATGAGGCAAAGAACAGCATGCACAGAAGGACTAACAGATGACTTTTTTATATATAAAAAATACAACCATTGGATATACCTTAGTCATCTATGCAAGAAAAAAAGTTGCACAATTTGCACAAGATCTTTACTTTGTGAAAGCATTGTTGGGTCAATTGAACCAGAAAATATACTGCATAGTCACATGGTGAAATCATGTGAGGGTTAAAGAAGGAAGGATTGACATCACTGTCAAGCAACAGCAGAATTCCTTCCTGAAGATTGCTACCTTCCATTTTTCTCATCCAGACAAAAACATAACTAAGCTTGTGGATTTCCAGTGTTCTCTTCATAATTCTCTTGAGTTTTCTCAGACCTGATTTGTAGTGATTTCCTGTCTTATAATGAAAGTGCAGTCCCTTCCTGTCTGCTGTGAATAGGCCAATCACTGCGAAGACCCCTGGCATAGGAGAGACCTGTGATGCTATAATGAAGCTCTTCTCATTTCCTGCTTGCACCACCAGTTAAGTCTTGTCAGGGTTTCAAATAGCTCTATTTTTTGGAACGTATTTCCCAAAATCCTCAAGTCACCACATACATATGCCTTGCACATGGGAGAAATGAAGTCCAGCCACTTCCACCTTTGCTCTAGAATTTCTGCTTTGCCTGAGAAGGAAAGTTAGGAATAGGCAAACTAAGTTGCAAGTTGGTTGTGTGCATGCTTTATTCTCCTGCTGTAGGAGATTTTGATGGCATGGATCGAAGAAATGGTTCTCACTTTAGAAAGCGGAAATACCTAATTCCCTACCTCATTCCTAATGCAACTGAGTCTCTTGATTCAACTATTGATTGGCTGACCAAAGACCTGATGAAGAAAAATTGTATGTTAGCAGCAGTGTGATATCCAATTGGATAACAAAACACTGTGAGCATATTTATTTATTTATTTGTACTTGTATTGCTGCCCCCTCGCCGAAGCGACTCCGGGTGGCTAACAGACAAAACACAAACAAAATAGCACACTAAAAACCATTTAAAATCAATTATAAAACTGTCAGTCTTAAAAGACCCACCCACCCTATCCTTAAAAAGAGAGGGTGGATCTTAATTTATACAAACCAGCGGGCAGGGGCCACCTTCCCATCAGCACCCCACACCTGCCCTGGCAGCCAGGTTTTAAGATCTTTCCTAAAGGGCAGCAGTTCCATCTGTAGCCATAACTCTACCGGCAGGAGGTTCCAAAGGGCTGGTGCGGACACAGAGAAGCCCCTCCTTCATGTGCTAGAGAGGCAAGCCCCTCTAGTTGATGGTACAATTAGAGAGCCCCTCCGGTCTGCTCTGGTTGGTTGGATGGACAGACGTTATTGGGGTGAATCGGTCTCTTAGATATCATGGCGCACTACCATGTAGGGCTTTTAAAGGCTAGGGACCTCTGCCTTAAAATTATGCACAGCGTTCCTTTTGCACTCAGTGTCAGTAAAATTAATGCTATTTTCATTCTTTTCTTTCTTTCTTTTTTGTTAGTGGGAGAAAAACTTCTTACCAGATTTGAGTTTTATCAGTGATAATGACCAATATTACCTCCAATATCATGTGATATATTTATTTACTTATTCAATTTAGATTCTGTTTTTCTCCCAGGACTGAGTTTCAAGGCAGTTTATAACAAAATTACAAGAAGGTAAATATTTTTTTTGAAAAAAATACAATTGATATGGTGGTGTGATTCAGTGCTCTTGTCTTGGACACTGCTGGTATGAAGGAAAGCAATGTATCAGCTTATAAATAATGTAGTAATCAAATTATTTTCTATCCAAACCTAACCAATGCAAGCGCGGTCCCAAAATGGCCACAGCGCTCTTTGCGGGGGGCCCTACCTGGACGCATACATCCGCGAGAGTTAGGGGGCATGGCCACCCCTCCATAAAAGGGGTGGCCACGAGGCAGCCTGGCTGCCATTATGCGAAGCAACAGAGTGGAGAAGTTTGCTCCGTCGCTTCCCCCTTGCTCGCCTCCTTCAAGAGGCTCGCTTTTTTCCCTTCCTCCGACCACGGTACTGCAGTGGCTCAGGTGACTAAGAGGCTGACTGGGAGGCTGAAGGTCAGCAGTTCTATTCCTGAGTACTGCAGCGCGGAATTCTCTGGATCCCTAGGCTCAGGCGGCCCCTTGGTCATGCCTGGGGGGGGCTCAGCCCACCCCTCTACTTTTTTGGGAGTGCCACTGGGCCGGAGGGCTCGGACGGCACCCCAGCAGGTGGGTGGCAGGGTTGTCGGACACACTGCCACCAATGAGCCCAGGCTGAGGGCTCCGGCGGGGGGCTGCATAGGCCTGCTCCACTGGGGGTTTTGCCGTGCTGCTTCTTTGCCTGGGGGGGCATAGCAGCCCGCTCGGGCACGGTGTGGGTTTCCGCCCCACCATCATTCCAGCCCCTCATGGGCCGGATTAATGGGCATGGCCCTATTCTGGCCAGGGATTACCACATCAGTTTATCCCTCATCAATGACCCAGTGGGCCATCCGGCCCATCCGGCCCACCTTATCCTGGTGGGTTAGATGCTCAACTCGGCAGTTCTGGCCCACATGCTGGCCATGGCTGCGCACCGGGCTGCCAACAGGGTTGAGCTGCTGGAGGCCATCCAGCCAGTGCAGGTCGGTGCCTTGCAGCTCCCCATCCAGCCTGGATGCACGGAAACATGGAGCTCGATGGCCATCATGAACTCCGACGCTCACCACGGGCCGGAACCCCAGTGGGGGCGGCTCGTGAGGGTGCACTGAGTGAGTATCCTGGTCAAATCAGCACACCTGTGACACTAGCTTTAGTGCGCGGGGGGTACAGTGGCCATGGCCGCAACAGGCCAATTACACCCTGGTTCTTACAGGGGTGACCACCCCTATGCTTTCCCTTAATTTCTCGGGGGTCCAATGGGCCTTATTATGTGTATCCCCACTCCTATCCGTGCCAACGGTGGTTCTGCCGATGGCCGGTTACTCCATGCCCCTAGGTGACCATTTGTCCCGGGCTATTGGCAAGATGATGTGGCGTGGGGAATATATTCCCATTTTCCCCTCCTGCAGTGTGAACACACTGATTAGGACATGGAGGGGCAGGACGACAGGGACAGTGAGTTGCCCCATCGCTGCAAGCTGCCTCGCAATGGGGTCAGTTGGTTACCGGCCTATCGGGTATCCATGGCAGGATATATAAGGGCCCTCCTGATTTGGCCACCCCAATGGTCCAGTGCTTGGACAATATTTACCGGGCCGTGGTTGCTTTCCCTGGCCTGTCATGGTTAGTCTATGGCCAAGACCTTAGGATGAGGGCTGCCCTTCACCCTGGAATGAGAGCGATGAGCCCTGCTAGCACTTGTGGCTAATATATATGACTCCTCCGTGGCCAGCGCCTAGGCTCTGTACGGAGAGTCTACTTTCGGGCAACTACCTCTGTGCCGTGATTTGGAGCTCACAGATTAAGTTAGCTGCTACCATTTTCAATAGGGGATATGTTCTGCAGGGCACTGGAACTGGGAGATGTGTTGCTCGATCAGGAGTGGGCTCTGGGCATGTTTCGCTCCTCAAGGGCCGGTCAACCAGAAAAGGGTACTAGCCTGGCGCTGCCATATGTCCGGTTGCTTCTCCACATGTGCTTGTGGTGGCGCGTGATTCACGCCCTAGCCTGCCGTCTGCTACCAGATGGGTCTACCCCTTACTGAATTAAAATTGGTACCCATTCCTTCGGGTTGGGCGCCGCATCAACTGCGGCTGCATTTGGGTACCCGGAGCCTGGCATATGTTGCATGGGCAGGTGGGGATTTGCACATTTTTCTCTGTCTGTTCCTCCCCTCACTGCAGGAGTGCCTTGTTCTGCCCTCTATTATCCCTCCTTATTTTACAGACCCTTCCTGTCTGCTGTGAATAGGCCAATCACTGCGAAGACCCCTGGCATAGGAGAGACCTGTGATGCTATAATGAAGCTCTTCTCATTTCCTGCTTGCACCACCAGTTAAGTCTTGTCAGGGTTTCAAATAGCTCTATTTTTTGGAACGTATTTCCCAAAATCCTCAAGTCACCACATACATATGCCTTGCACATGGGAGAAATGAAGTCCAGACCCTGGACTTTACAGACCCTGTGTGTTCCTGCACACTGGTAGTAGTGTGGCTTGTGGGCCACAATTATGTGCACTGGGGTGGCACAGTATCCTGATTCGTCAGAATGGGGACCGCATCTCGGGCTACGCGTAACCACACATATGCAGTGGTATGGTGTGCATGGCATATAGGTGGCGGGAACTGTTGACATTCCTGATGTCCATTGGGGATGCTGGGCCACCACATGTTTTAATTCTGCACCTTGAAGGCGGTGATCTTCCACGGATTGCTAGCCCGGACTTAAACACTTCCGAGTGCAGTGACCTGGTGTTTCTTTGCCATTTATGGCCGTTTACACGTTGCTATGGTCATACATTGTGCCGAAGCACTATTATAAGGGAGGCTTTGACTCCGCGGTTGGACTGTGCCCGGCAGTCAGTGAACAGGGCTGTTGCCTAGTTCATTATCCAGAATGGCTTGGGGACAGCCATTTGTCATCTGGGGGTAGGGTTACAGGAATTTGGCCTGTATTCTGGAGATGGGATTCACCTGTCAACAAGTGGATGCACCTCTCATTTGAATAATGTGCAGGAGGGCCAGGTGACCGAATTGTCTGTCAAGGGGGGCAGCTCCTGCTGCGATTTTGGCAATGTTGCCAAGTGTAAGGTGCCTCTCCGAGAGTGGCAGGTGATGCATGGATGCATCGACTTCGCCTGCAGTGCCTTCATCTGGTGTCTGGGTCACACTATGGCGGGTCTTCATACACGACGCCGTGGGGTACAGCTGATTAGGGGTTTACGTGCAGACCTGTTGGTTTGGCTCACATTCCAGCAGGACTGTCATGCTGTCTCCTTTTGGAGGTCTGAGCTTATGGTCAGCCCCAGTTCCAAGTACGGTCGAATGCCTCCGGCTCCCCGGGGTGTGTGTTTTAACTCAAGGACAGTGTGCCTATGGTCTTTGGCCCCAGGGATGGCAGGGCACGGATCGCTTACCCGATCCTACATTTCTGGAGTTTCTTCAATTTCGGGTCCCCTTTATGCTCTGGGGGGACGGGTGGGCTGATTTTGTGCTTCACTTTTGGTGTGACAATGCTGTGGTGGTGCACATTGTTAATGCCCAAACATCTAAACCCCCCAGAGTCATGGCCTCAGCTCGCCTATTGTTCTTGGGCCGTGCGCTTGAATGTGCTCCTTAGGGCTAGACATGTGCAAGGCATTAATAACGATATTGCCGATGCTTTATCCCGCCTGCAGATCTCCCAGTTCCGTGACTTGGCTCCAGACCCAGGGGAACTCACCTCTCCACTCCTGGCTGAGATATGGACATTTGGCGAAGGGACGTGAACCAGACGAGTTGCTTGTCTTGGCACCTCGCACGCGTACGGCATGTCAGCATCCACTCCTTCGCTTTAGAGCCTTTTGTGGGCACAGGCAGTTGCCTGAAATGTGCCTGATACCGGTCGCCTAGGTTTTACAATGTATGGTGCGCCTTATGATATGGGGTTGCCCCCACGCACCATAGCCACCAGGTTTTATGCCTTGACATTCATGGCCAAGGCATGGGGCTTTACTGACTGTGCGAGTGTTTTCTGCATACGCCATCTATTGGAAGGGTGGACACGTGTACGTGGCTGCCGCCTGGACACACGTCACCCTGTTTTCACAGGTATTCTGACCTTGACCCACCTTGCATGAGGTTGGCATAGACTATGTTACAGTAGGTGGGAGGAGTCTCTTTTCATGCAGCTACCACCGTAGCTTTCTCTGGAGCTCTGCGAATCAGCAAGCTGGTCCCTTGATCAAAGGGGGATGTTTTTTGTAGGGCACTGGAACTCGAAGATGTCTCTATCAACCAGGAATGGGCTCAGTTGAGGATTTGTGCCTCAAAGGCCGATCAGCATGGAGTAGACAGTGGTGTAGACTGCTATGATGTACATTTGCTGACATCTGTCCGGTTGGTGCCCTACATGCAATTTTGGCAGTGCCTGCTGCGCGCCCTGGCCTGTTTTTCTACCACCAGGATGGGTCTCCCCTTACCAAATTTAAGTTCTGGAGGGTGACCGGTACCGCGCTTCACAGTGTGGGACCCGTTATGGCACCCATTCATTCAGGATAGGTGTCACATTGACCGCGGCTGTGTTTGGGTACTCGGAGGCGGATATATGTGGGCACGTGGGTGTGTGTGCGTATTTTCCTTATATGTACGTCCCCTCAATGTATGAGTACCTAGTTATGTCCTTAACCCCTTTTTCCTTTTTTACAGATCCTGTGTGTCTCCGCACACCGGTGGCAGTGGGGCTGGTGGGCCGCAGTGGGGCTGGTGGGCCGCAGCTATGTACACTGGGTGGCAGAATATGCTGCGGCGACAGAGTGTGGACCCCAGCTTGGGCTGCGTGCATTCGCACGTATGCGGTGGTATGGTATGCGTGGCATGAGATGGCGGGAACTGTTGCCATTCCTGATGTCCATCAGGGATGCTGGACCGCCTGATGTTCTTATTCTGCACCTTGGCGGCAATGATCTCACACGGATCACTGTCCTTTCCTTAAAATGTCGAGGTGCAGTGACCTGGCTTTTTTACATCATTTATGGCCGTACAAACGGGTTGCTATGGTCTAACATCGTGCCGAGACACCGTTTTAGAGGAGACATGGATCTCCATGGTTTGGACCATCCCCGGCGGTCAGTGGACAGGGCTGTTGACCGGTTCCTTGCTGAGAATGGCTTGGGGACAGCCAGTAAACATCTGAGGATAGGCTTGCAAAATTTTGACCTATAGGCAGCATATGGGGTCCACCTGTTGGCCAGAGGTATGTACCTCTTTCTGGAGGAGGTGCAAACAGGCCTGGTGACCAAGCTGATGGTCTGGGGGGGGGGGGGCGGTGAGTCATCATGGACGCCTCCCCGTGTGGCAGGTAGCACTGGGTAAGGTAAAGATTTATGACACATAGGTATCCGGCAGGTTCACAATTGACTGGCCAACACGTAGATAGGTACAGGGGAAACAGGTTTGGCCGGTCAAGGGCGAACTATGAAAGGGGTGATGTCAGGAGCTTCACAGCCTGCATCACCTTGATATTTGAATGGATACACGTCATAGAGTGGGGTCAGTAGATAGTATATTGACTCCAGTCAACAATTTGTTTGTGTCAACAAACAAATTGATACAAATTGATACATGTAGCCAATTTCCATTGGCATTTAGGGTGGAACCTTACCAGTGCTACTGCGGCCTGCTTGCCTTAAAGAATTACAATTGGATGATACACCAATTGAAAGTGATAATTCGGACTAGGGCATTATTCAATAAAAGTGGCCCGATGCCTTTAATCCAATACCGGTGTCTGAGTCTTTATTTGGGTGGGTGCGCCTGCAATGGAGTTTCTCTACTTTTTGCAGACGAGTAGATGAAGAAGCATCAGGACATGAAGCCTTTCTCACCTCTACATTGCGAGCTGCATCAGCTAAAGATTCCCAATTCAATATGAAATCAACAGAAACAATGCTCTTTATTTAATTTGTTGACCCTACATGTTAAACCTATGATGGTGTATGCGTAATAATTTAGAAAGATGGACTGCTTCATAAAAAACTTAAAGACAGACTTTAGTGGAATGCCCCCAAATAAACCAATTAGAAACTGATTACTTGATGATGACATCACTTTTTTTATTAAAAAGATCATCTCCTTGTAACATTTGTTGTTGTTATGTGCTGTAAATTCAGAACTGACTTATAGTGACCTGAAAGAACATTCAAGGCAAGTGACATATTTAAAAAGGGACTTTATCAGTCCAACATCTGCAGTGAGTTTCCATGACTGAGCAAGTGCTGCTTGAGTCCTAGTCACTCTATCCACTACAACTCTCTGGTATCCATCTTGTAACATACTCACCTGTTTTGTTGACAGTAAGCAGCAATGTCTGTTTAACTGTCATTTGGAAGATTGCCAGCCTAAGATTCAAACATAGTATCTCTTCTTGTGCCCCTAAACAGGAGAGAAAAACACATTTCCCTATCTTCCTTATTTACCATTCAATCCTTGGTTGCAAGGCAAAACACATTAACATATTTTATTTTTATCATGCTTAAACACATGTTTTTATCCTGCTATTCATATGCAATGTCTTTTGTAGCTCTTCAAAATAACTTTTCCCTGAGGGAGAGTGCTGTCATTCCAACTTCCTGAGGATATTTTAAAATCAATTTCCCAACCTTATTTCCATGAACTGATGGGTTTTGCCTTCAGTTGTTGTTTAATTTTGCTACATCATGGCACCAACAGATTTCTAACCCTTTTTTGATATAGACACACAATAATCAGGCTATTCTGAACTGTGTTTTGCAAATCTACTGATTTGACTGAAGTAAAGTTGCACCTGTTTGAATAGGAGTGGAATGAATATTGACTAATTCATTGCTCTCACCAACCAAGTCAGTATCTATAGTAGAGACACCTCAGCAACGGATTCCAGTGCCCTGTGAGGTTCCTTTCTACCAGCTTCTTCTTCTTTTATGTCCAGATCAAATTTTGAACTGCCAAAATGAGGCAGACAAAAGGCCACTGCGGTATGTCCTCAGGGCAGACTTCATAGCTGATTGCCACGATGATCGCCAATATCCGGATTCGGCTATGGCAAAAGAAGAATAAAATGAGGCCACTTTTTTGGTTTTGTCATCGGGCAAACTTAAAGCCTCATTGGTGCATGTTTCTGGCAGTAATTGGCAGACCAGTAAATGAGCCGGTTTCTGTATCTCTCCACATTCGCATAGCATTTTGTTGTCTGTCAGCAGCCCCCACTTAAGCATATTGCCCTTCCATTTAGGCATTTTCATCCCTCCCTATTCCCTACAAGTAAACTAAGGTTGGTCAAGTTTCTCAGCCATATTCTCCTTTAATGTTGTTTCTTGTTCAATGAGGTTTTCCTCCATCTTCTAATTTGGTTTTCCTCTTGCCTGCCCTCAAGGAAGTTTGTTCTTGCCATAAAACTATTCCTGACATAAACCTCAGCCAACTGAAAGTGAGACAAGAGCTTTTTTCTTTCCTTTTTATTTATTTTTTGTTCCTCAACATCTCTGTAATTGAAATGCAAGGTTTATAGTGTTCTTTCTGTTTGTGCAGGCTCAGATGCCAACAGAAAACATAGAAAGATCGGGAACAAAAAGGTGCCAACTATCCATATAATGCTTCCCATTCTTAAACAAAGGCTGAATCACTGTAATTTGGGAGCAAGGAATACAATTTTCAAAATTTGCTAATTATGAAGTTTTTTATAAACAGGATAAAATTTTGCAGAACATGGCCTCCCCCTCCCCTATGTTGACAAAATGTTTTTGCCACTGCAAGAATTCTGAACAAAACCCCTGGGATTTCCTCACCATCTACACTGTTGAGTAAGAGTGTCCCCACCTTCATTTTTGATGGGAGGGGGGGGGGATGTGAGGATTTGCATCCCTATAACAGAATATGATAGACCCAATCACTTTAAGCTGGGATAAAAAGGATAGGCATAGAAACCGCTGTCATAGGTAAACAGCATTCCATGCACTCCGGTCTCTAGTCATGCCTGCCACATGTCCACAGAAATGTCTGCAAATGCAGACAGCACTAGTTCTTTGGCTATAAGTGTACTGATTTTAGTTATAATGTTGTGACTTGATTTTATACTGTGATTGTCATTTATGTTGACTGTAAGCCACCCTGATTTGCCATGGCGAGCAGGCAGCGATATGTCTAAATTATATTTTAAAAGCATTAAAAATAAATTAAAATTAAAATAAAATAAATAGAGATGAGCACTGAACCCTAGAGTTGGATATGACTGGTTTTTTGAGCAAGAGCAAACTTTATCTTTAACTCTAGCAGTTCTAAACATAGAAAATATCAAAACTCAACACATCAATTAACAGCTCCATGGAATTTAGCGCAGTTTACCCCAGCTAAGTGTGTATTATGTTATAGTTCTATTCACATGTAAAAGAAAAAAAATGAAATGTGCATTGACTACTATCAACAATTTTCAAGGCATAAGTAATTACAGATAACTGCTGGATGCCCTGTTTACACATCACTTGCTTCACATGGTTGCAAACAGAGTGGATGATGACCCAGGGTAAATACAAGTAGAAGATAATATTTTTGCAAGTGGATATTCATTTCTAATAACAAGTGGAACAATGTCAACATTCTTTTCTTTGGGCTTCTCTGAGTAGCATTTGAGAGTGATATGCTTTTCCATCCTCTGAGTTCTAGTTGACTTTTTTATTTCAAGGACAAAGTTTACCACTGAGAGCGTTAATCAAATAATTCTCAACAGATGCACTATTGTATCAAAATCCTGTTCTCAAAAAATCCAATGAGTCTCTTGAAAAAACATTGCAGCAACTGCTTTAGAGCAAAGTGAAGGGGGGAAGGGAAACGGCAGGGGTGTCGAAAAGACAAGGGAAAGAGAGAAAACACCCCGGAAGAGCGAATATACTACAAAATATGTATTTAATAAGTGGAAATGCAAGTAAAAGGACACTCAGAAACCGGACAAACAGTGGAAATACAATCTAAGTAGGCAGACACCACGAGACAACCCACACGAGTGGGAGAGACTATGACGATAGTATGTCCGAAAAAGCTGGTATGTCAGCAGGGTGGAGCCTGATAATGAGGTAAAAATGTCCGTAGAAGAGTCACAAGTTTTAAAGCTGGTTCAAAACATGGATCCCGTAGTGGTCCGTGTATGCGTATGCTGAATAGACGAAAAAAGCCGAGTATAAGAAATGCAATAACAGCCGGGAAGGCTATGTAAACATCCACGCATACAGGGAGGAACGTGATGACTACGTAAGCTGGTGATAACGGCCAGGTGGGCTGTATCGACGTAGAAGGGTAGCGTGATGGCTAAAAGCGCTAATCAAAGTCCATGTCCATAATCCATGAAAAGTCTGGTAGTCCGGTTCCAAACATGCATGAAGCAAATGCAATATAACAGCCAGAAGGGCTAAGCAAATGTCACTAAACAGGTACGAGGGAAGAGCAGATACAGGTCGATATTCTTCCGGTAGAGAATATTTCGTACTCTTTATCAAGATCTGCAAGAAAATCAAAACCCGAAGTGACAGTAATAAACATGAAAGAATAAAGCATATGAATATATAAATATACAGTAAAATGCATCAAACAACACTAAAAATGAGACAGAAACTAAGTAGACATGACTGACGAAACAAGTAGTACCTGTAACAACGCGCTAACAACACCTCTATGTAGTAACTGATGTAGGGTGGAAGCGTTAAGCAAACTGCAAAAATACAAACTAGATATAGTTCTCAGGTGGGGACATGTGAAAAGGATAACAATAATGAGCAATTAGGTAAAAATAGGAGAAAATTCTTTTAGATTCTTTTAAAGAGGCAACGACAAAGGAAAGAAAAGAACTTGGAAACTTAAAGAAAAGCCGAATAATCTTGTTCCGTATTTAAACCTGTGGGGTGCAAAGTAGAAAAACGATGAATGTAAAAGGCTTCACGTTGTAACAAGAAGCGTTCTTTGTTGATGGAATGGAATTTACGCGGTGAAAATGATTCCAATACAGCAGCCTTCAGATCTGTTGGAGCATGCTTCTTGTCAACATAATGGGAGACAAGAGGTGCTGTAAGGACCTTGTTGCGAATACGTGAAATATGTTCCCCGAGTCTAGTTTTAAGGGGTCTGGAAGATTGTCCTACATAAGGTAGCCCACAAGGACATATTAAAATATATACCATGTCACGAGAATTACAATTAGAAAACCGCGAAAGGTGAAGTATGAAAGTACAGTTAAGAGTAGAAATTACATCAGTTCTCCACATATAACGGCAAAACTTACAATGCTCCAACAGATCTGAAGGCTGCTGTATTGGAATCATTTTCACCGCGTAAATTCCATTCCATCAACAAAGAACGCTTCTTGTTACAACGTGAAGCCTTTTACATTCATCGTTTTTCTACTTTGCACCCCACAGGTTTAAATACGGAACAAGATTATTCGGCTTTTCTTTAAGTTTCCAAGTTGTCTTTTCTTTCCTTTGTCGTTGCCTCTTTAAAAGAATCTAAAAGAATTTTCTCCTATTTTTACCTAATTGCTCATTATTGTTATCCTTTTCACATGTCCCCACCTGAGAACTATATCTAGTTTGTATTTTTGCAGTTTGCTTAACGCTTCCACCCTACATCAGTTACTACATAGAGGTGTTGTTAGCGCGTTGTTACAGGTACTACTTGTTTCGTCAGTCATGTCTACTTAGTTTCTGTCTCATTTTTGGTGTTGTTTGATGCATTTTACTGTATATTTATATATTCATATGCTTTATTCTTTCATGTTTATTACTGTCACTTCGGGTTTTGATTTTCTTGCAGATCTTGATAAAGAGTACGAAATATTCTCTACCGGAAGAATATCGACCTGTATCTGCTCTTCCCTCATACCTGTTTAGTGACATTTGCTTAGCCCTTCTGGCTGTTATATTGCATTTGCTTCATGCATGTTTGGAACCGGACTACCAGACTTTTCATGGATTATGGACATGGACTTTGATTAGCGCTTTTAGCCATCACGCTACCCTTCTACGTCGATACAGCCCACCTGGCCGTTATCACCAGCTTACGTAGTCATCACGTTCCTCCCTGTATGCGTGGATGTTTACATAGCCTTCCCGGCTGTTATTGCATTTCTTATACTCGGCTTTTTTCGTCTATTCAGCATACGCATACACGGACCACTACGGGATCCATGTTTTGAACCAGCTTTAAAACTTGTGACTCTTCTACGGACATTTTTACCTCATTATCAGGCTCCACCCTGCTGACATACCAGCTTTTTCGGACATACTATCGTCATAGTCTCTCCCACTCGTGTGGGTTGTCTCGTGGTGTCTGCCTACTTAGATTGTATTTCCACTGTTTGTCCGGTTTCTTAGTGTCCTTTTACTTGCATTTCCACTTATTAAATACATATTTTGTAGTATATTCGCTCTTCCGGGGTGTTTTCTCTCTTTCCCTTGTCTAGAGCAAAGTGAAGCCTTGAAGTAGAAGCAGGTGTAGCCTGTAATAAAGAGGAGTTGCTTTCCTTTTCTTTAAGGGCTTTGCAAATTTTAAAGCTAAATCATTTATAACATCTTTTAGAACTGGAGCAGAGTTTAGAGTAGATCATTTAAAGGTATCGCCTTCCTCCAGCATCTATTTTATTTTACAGATGGATGGAACACATGGCTATCTTTGCTTATTGAACTATCAAGGATACTGAAAAAGATCCACATCAAGAATTCTACATGGACTTTGAACATCAACACAGCAGCACCACAGATTTGGCAAACTTCCACTAGGTAACATTGACTTTGATTTGGCTATGATTGGCATACCTAGTAGGTAAAGTAAATTTGTTACCCAATTCCCTATGGAGGGCCCTGGTTTGGACTGCCCCTCCCCTGGCAACAAAGAAAGCTCTTTAGCTTCAAAGAAAAGGGCCATCTGGGAAGGTAATTTGCAAATACCTGGCTTTCTTTTTGTGGAATGGGATTGTAAAAGGATGCTAATTATAAAAAATGCAGCGATTGCATGAGGAAGGCAATACCTTTATTGGATCACTCAAAAATTAAAATGTTGCGCAAGCTTTGGAGATCAATATCTCTTCATCAGGCAGAAATAAAATTATTCACGAAAGCTCATGGCATGTTGTTCTGCCAGATACTTCCTTTAGAAATGCATGTTGAACAACTGCAAAAAGTATCTAAGTGTTATCATACCACCACCACCCCACAGGAAGCTGGGTGTTTGTTCCTACTCCACATGGTCCTTTCTAAGCACTAGCTTCCTTTTGTGGCCAGACAAAGGGAATACAAAACTTCATGTGCTTTCCATCAGTGAATTGCTCCTGTTTAAATAATTTTTGATTAATGACAGGATGCAGTCTGCTACCCGCACCCCCAACAAACCATCTAAAATATACAGCCTGGCTAAACATCATGCCATGAATTTCTGGGACTTTTCTTTGTAATTCATAAGAACATAAGAACATAAGAAGCCTTGCTGGAACAGGCCACAGCCCATCCAGTCCAGCATTCTGTCTCACACAGTGGCTCACCATTTCCTTCAGGGTATTCCCAAGGAGATGCCTTCACCTGCTTAGGATTCCCTGGAAATGGCATTGAGAGATATCCTGCCTATCTCTCCAACCCGGAGGTTGTCCTTAAGTATCCATAATTATAGCCATTGATACTCTTGTCCTCCATAAACTTGTCTAATCCTTTCTTAAAGCTGTCAAGACTGACAGCTGTCACCACTTCTTCTGGCAGGGAGTTCCATAGACCAGTAATCCTCTGAGTGAAAAAGTACTTTCTCTTATTTGTTTGAGAACTAGTACCCAAAAGTTTCATGGAGTGTCCCCTAGTTCTAGTGTTATGCGATAGGGAAAACAGTTTTTCCTTATCTACTTTGTCCACACCGTGCATGATTTTATAAACTTCAATCAGGTCACCTCTTAGACGTCGTCGTTCAAGAGTGAAGAGGCCCAACCGTTGCAGCCTCAGATGGTAAGGAAGGTGTTCCAGTCCCCTAATCATTATGGTTGCCCTCCTCTGCACTTTTTCCAGCTCCATAATATCCTTCTGGAGGTATGGCGACCAGAACTGTACACAGTATTCCAGGTGGGGCCTCACCATAGATTTATAAAGAGGCAAAATGACACTTGCTGACTTATTTTCTATACCCTTCCTAATGATCCCTAGCATTGAGTTTGCTTTTTTCACTGCTGAGGCACACTGGGTTGACACCTTCATTGAGTTGTCCACCAGGACACCAAGGTCCCTTTCCTGGTTTGTCGCAGAGAGTTCTGACCCCATCAGTTTATAAATGTAATTGGGTTTTTTTCCCCCAACATGCATCACTCTGCACTTACTAATGTTGAAGCTCATTTGCCACTGTTTTGCCCACTCCCCCAGTGTCGAGAGATCCCTCTGGAGCTCCTCACAATCTTTCACAGTTTTCACTACCCTGTATAATTTAGTGTCGTCAGCAAATTTGGCTACCTTGCTTTTTACTCCTACCTCTAGATCATTTATGAAGAGGTTGAAAAGCAGGGGTCCCAGTACTGAACCTTGGGGAACCCCACTCTTTACTTCCCTCCACTTGGAGAAGTGTCCATTTAGTGCTACCCTCTGTTTCCTGTCCCTTAGCCAGTTGCTGATCCAGGACCCCTACCCTGCCTGAAGAAGTGATCTTGAATCACAAAAGTTCACAATGTTTGATTTTTAAAAAGTGATCCTATAAAGGTATCGCCTTCCTCTAGCATTTATTTTATTTTATGTATGGATCACATGGCTGTCTTTGCTTGTTGAGCAGAGTTTAAAATGCTCAAATACTGTAGATCTTTTGTATGGGTATAAAATTGTTTTCACTTTTTTTCTTTAGGATTTCAAAAATGTTATGTATATGTTTGGTTTATGCAATTCAGTAATGAAATAATATGAAATCAAATTGCATTAGTTTATAATTGGACTGCACCATCTTGGTCTCATTGGTCATGGAGAAACAGAATGATGGAATTTAGTATACTTTTGAATGAACTGTGCAGGAAAACATGTAAAGTCCCATACTTGATAGAAGAAAATCAGATTTGCAAATACAAAATGGGTGTTATTTAGCTTCTTAGCAACATGTATGAAAAGATTCCTGAGTCTTAGTAGAACAAAGTCAAAACATGTGTCACTGGCATAATGCAGCAGCCAAATAAACAAACAATCCTAGGCTAAATCAGAGGTATATAGAGCCAGCTCACATAGCTATGCCATCCCCTCTGTAAATCCATTCATTGGACAAAATTTATACCCAGTTTCATAATGTCCTGTCAAGGAAGATAGCTGTAGCAAGAACTCAGCCAGAAGACAGAATTAAAAGGAGTTCCCAAGCTCCTTGCCTGCAGTTTTTGGTAGGGAGCTAGGAGTCAGTAGGGAACATGCAAAATAAGTTTAAACTTTCTATGTTCTATATCAGAAATGAAACATCTGATCCGGCTTCAGAGTATCATTTCTAGTGAAGGACAAATTGACAAATTTTCTTCTGACCCTACCAATTATATCTAACTAGAGGTGCCCTCCCCCTCCTTGCAAGGAAAGCTGGATATAAGAACAAAAAATTATATCCTTGACTTTCTCCTAGTCTCAACAAGAGAAGACAACAACAAATCTCCCATTTTCAACAGCATAAAAATTCAACGTGTTTGGGCCACCAGTGAAGTGAAGATATATTTCTAACTTTTTTTTTTGTAAATTCACTTTCTCCAAATTGTCCTTTAACTGCCGTCTTTAAACCTTCCAGTCCTGTTAAAATAAACTTGGGTGAACCAGTAATAGAAGCTTCCCTCTTCCCCCAGGATTTATATGCTAGAATAACAAATTACAAATTAATATCTAGCCACATAACTTTGGAGAGGCTGTTTCTGTTATTGATTAATGACAGTTGCTTCAGCTGAGGTTTAGCACCTTTTTGCACAACCCTGAAGAGAAATATGTTAGTCAGATAAGCATCTTTTCTGAACATAAGTCATATAAACACTGATGCAAAGCTAGTGTGGTGGTGTTGCTTTGAAAAACTATTAAGGGAACTGTTAGAATATACTGCATGATTCTTCTGGGACAATTTACAAAATAAATCCCAATATTATTTGTTGCCATGGTCTGTATATGTGTTTTCTTACTACACCACAGGTCACAAATCTGTACCTACAGAGCCCATTGAAGGCAGATGGCAATGCACTACCAATTCTCTTCTAAAAATGACTTATATTTTCATTTCAAATTCTTCCCATCATTCTAAAAGTAGTTAAGATTCATGGCAAGTGCAATTTTCTAATAAAAAAAGATGTATAATCTCCTTTAAGATACGCCTGGCAAACAGCAGCAACTTTAATTGGTGCCAATTGATTAATTTTCTGTAGAATTTCAACATTAAACTGTGACAATCTGGCATTAGAATTTAACTGAGCATTTAACTTAGCTTTTGGAACTGAACAGATTGGCATTCCATTTAAAAGAAGCATATGGTATTTTCAACTATTCCAATGCATAATCCAGAAAATATCAGTAAACTTTCCTTGTATACAACAAGCTAATTTACATGGAGAAGATTCAGACCCAAGGCAATACTTTAAAAACTGTGATATTAGTCCATCTTGGCATCTAATCCACTGGTTGATGGCTATCAGCAGCTTAGTGTACTCTAGAACAGGGGTTCTCGACCTATGGCCCATGGGCCGGCCCCAGCCCTGATGGCATCCCATTCGGCCTGTTGCTGCCTCCACTGCACCCAGAAGTGGAAGCTGGTGCATTTACGTCATCTATAAAACGTGTCCATGCATGCACAAATGCACTTGCGGTTGGCATGAACACAGAAGTGGGAACATTTATGGGAGCTGTAAATGTGCCCACTTCCATTTCTGGGGTGTGTGCAATGCTGTCCAAGGGTGTGATCCATTTCTGCAATGCTGTCCAGGGGTGTGATCAGGCCCACGATGGAAAAAGGTTGGCCAACCCTGTTCTAGAATCATGCAACACATTGAGACAAATGCTTCTTCTTTCATGTCCCCAATTGTTGGAGACAATAACTTCCTTGGGGCAGACCATTCTTCTGTGTCCTCCATCTGCTGTTCTTTCCATTCATTGTCACATAGAATCTCCAGTTCTGGAGGAAGCTGCCAATGACCCTAGTAAGCTTGTTAACTTTGGTAAGATTATTTATTTTATGGCACAGATTCCTATGATTGACTGTATCATATGCTGCAGTTACATCATTGAAAGCTGCTCCCGTAATTAGCTTTCTTTTAAAGCCATCCTCAATGTGTTGTGTAAGGTTAAGGATTTGACCACATGACCTGTCCGGGCTAAAGTCTGCTTTCTTCTTCATGATCTTTCCATCAATAAATTTGGAGATACGAGTGTGAATCATCCATAAAGATGGCAAAGGAGTGACACTGGTCAGTAGTTTTTTTGGGTTATCTGGGTCTTTGCCAGGTTTCAATAAACCAACAACTTTAGCACGTCTCCACAATCTAGGAATCTTAAATTCATCTATGCAATTGTTCATTAATTGCAGGAGCCATTTCAAAGCACAGGGACCAAACTGCCTTATCTGCTCTGTTCTTATGTCACTGTTAAAAGATGCAGGCAGTTTCAGATCATGGACAAATTAGAGGTCATTGGTGTCCACCCAAGATACAAGTTGTGCACGATCCTCATTTGTCTGGTTTTATCTCCAAGTCTCACTGTGACAATTAAAATCTCCAATAAACAACATTTATTTGGTCAAAAGTAAAATTGTCCAGCTCATTAAAACTAAAATTTGCTTCTGGTGGCTTATAGACAGAGGTAATAGAATTGTGGCGTTTGGATGGTGAGAATTTCAGTGTTGTTTGTTTCTGTCAGTGAGGCTGTTATTATACTGAGGTCAGGTACAGTATAACAAAAATTACACTCCCATACTGGTCATGCGGTCTCTCAATCTCTAATTCTATTCCAGCCACTTTGGGTCTGTACCTTGCTGTCCCACAATGTGTTTCCTGGAGCAGAAGTATGTCACATTTGTATATCCTGCACATGTCCGCTAGGAGGACATTCTTATTAGTTAAAAATAATCCCTTAATATTTATTAAGATCTTTGTTATGGTTGTACTTGACAAAGACCTTTCTGGTCAATTCATTCTTCAGTTCCTTTGGTTTCATCTGGTGTTAGAAAAACTGGCAAAGTTGCTACCCAGGGTACACTCAATTGTATTCACAATTTCCGAGGACGCTCTTTCTGTGTACCACAGAGAAATGCTGATACACTAACAAAATAGGGGCTATTTGTGTGTTTCTCAATGCAATCAAAAATTCCTAAAGCTTATAAATCTAGATTCAGTCTGTCAACCTACTATCTGAAATTCATCTGAATCATTTCTAGAAGCTTGCCACAACATTCTTAGTTCTAAATTAAATCCATTTTATTTTCCTTCTATATAAGCAGGCTTTCTATATAGTACTTGGGTTTATAAAAAGAAAAAAATATTTTAGTGATGCTGCTTTTAGTTATTCTATATTTTGTTACTATTGTGCCTTAGTAACTCTCTGACTCTTTTCAGAAAGTTTTACCTCAGACTACCTTTTCAATCATAGTAAACTTTAAGAGCATTTGCTTCAAACATAGTGAAGAATAAACTCATAATAATTGAGCATTAGATTTGGTATAAGTATGGTTTATGCTTAACAGACACTTATCAGCTTCATAATACCTTCCTAACTGCTAACTGGTACAGACTAACAACAGAGATTACTGCAGATTAACCTAATTGACAGACTAACAGAAGACCAACGAAGCATAACTGAGATTTTGACATATACAGTAGCTGATAGTTGACCCACTAAGCACCTATTATCTGACACTAGACACAATCTGATTAGTTATAAATGTTTTCTTATTCATTCTGACACACAAAGACTCTAGTAAAACATGTTTAACAATTCAATTACAATATATATACACCTGCTGGGTGGCATAATATTTACATGTATTAACACTCTTTCTGTAACAGAGTATACTGGAGGTGCTTTGGAAAGTGAAAGGAAGATGGAGAAACTGTTAGAAAACATCTCCTCTGTTTCAACTGAAGGTTAATAATGTTTTGCAAAGAAAAGATTTTGCATTCAGCACTTCATATGTAGAAAACTACTGAAATAAGCACTGCGCTCAAAAAGCAGTTGGAAGAAGACAGCTGTTGTGTGGACATAAATATCCATCAAAATCATGTTGGACAAAAATGCTTTTCACTCCTACATACAGCAATGCCATTATTTCTCATCTATACATGAAGCAACATATAGCAGTCTCCTGCAATTTGTTGCAGTGAATGAGAGGTCCAAGAACACTACTAAGATATTGTGTAGCATTCATTCTTTTCAAAGGGGCTTCTCATGAGACTGTCTCATTTTATTGCAGGCGCACCCCCCAAAGAAAGACTCAGACACCGGTATATGGATAACGGCATTGGGCCACATTTATTGAATAATGCCCTAGTCCGAATTATAAATTTCAATTGGTACTCAGCCAATTATAATTCTTAAGGCAAGCAGGCCGCAGTAACACTGGTAAGGTTCCTCCCAAAATTGCCAATGGCAATTGGCTACAATGTATCCATTTGTATCAATTTGTTTGTAACGACAAACAAATTGTTGACCGTAGACAATAAACTATCTACTGACCCCACCCTCTGACATGTATCCGTCAAATCACGGGGTGATGCATGCTGAAGAGCTCCTGCCATCACCCCATTGCCTGGTTCGTCGTTGACCAGTCAACGTTATTAAACTTGTACCTGTCTAAGTGTTGGCCAGTCAATTGCGAACCTGCCAGATACCTATGGGTCATAAATATTTACCTTACCAGTGCTACCTGCCCATGTGACCAAAGTCAAGAGCAAAAACCCCTGTATCAAACCTCAGCAACAGTGTGGGATGGGCAAAAAAGCCAGAACCAAGAGGCCAATTGTAGGTTCAAGCCAAAAATTCCCACCCGGCCCCGAAGTGACCAAAATATCACATTGTTCACTAGGGAGGGGGTGGAGGGAAAAACTTCTCCTCTCCGTCGCTTCTTCTAAAATGGCAGCTCGTCTGCCTCGTGGCCACCCCTTTTATAGAGGGGTGGCCACGCCCCCTAACTCACACGGATGTCTGCGTCCGGGTGGGGGGGGGGGCGCAAAGAGCGCGGTGGCCATTTTGGTGCCACGCTTTCATTGTAGGCGCACCCCCCCCCCCAAAGAAAGACTCAGACACCGGTATATGGATAACGGCATTGGGCCACATTTATTGAATAATGCCCTAGTCTGAATTATAAATTTCAATTGGTACTCAGCCAATTATAATTCTTAAGGCAAGCAGGCCGCAGTAACACTGGTAAGGTTCCTCCCAAAATTGCCAACGGCAATTGGCTACAATGTATCCATTTGTATCAATTTGTTTGTAACGACAAACAAATTGTTGACCGTAGTCAATAAACTATCTACTGACCCCACCCTCTGACGTGTATCCGTCAAATCACGGGGTGATGCATGCTGAAGAGCTCCTGCCATCACCCCATTGCCTGGTTCGTCGTTGACCGGTCAACGTTATTAAACTTGTACCTGTCTAAGTGTTGGCCAGTCAATTGCGAACCTGCCGGATACCTATGGATCATAAATATTTACCTTACCAGTGCTACCTGCCACACGGGGAGGCTTCAATAAAGACTCACCGCCCCCCCCCAGACCGTCAGCTCGCAAATCCTGCTTGCAAATCCTCCAAAAAGAGGTTCATACCTCTAGCCGACAGGTGGACCCCATCCCCTGTATAAAGATCGTAATTTTGTAAACTAATGGTGGGGTGTCGGATGACCCGCCCCAAACCCTTGCCTGCAAAGAACCGGGCAACTGCCCTGTTCACCGAGCGACGAGCACGGTCAAGGGCATGGAGGTTAATACCCCCTCTGTAAGCGTGACGCGGTATGATGTCCGACCATAGCAGCGTTGTGGAAGGCCACACATAATGCAAATAAGCTAGGTCGCTGCAAATCCCATATTTTAAAGAAAGGCCAGTGACACTGGTTGATACACTGGGGACCCCCATTTGGGAGCCAGGTCCTGAATAGGGCCATGCCCAAAACTCCGGCCCATGAGGGGCCGGAGGCTAGCCCTGCTGTGTGACCGCACCAGGCCCTCCCCCGTTGTCTGGACCCATGGCTGGCAATTGCGGGCCGTGGGCCGAAGCCCCTGCAGGGCCATCCTGAGGCTGGAGAGCCAAGGGCCATGCCCTAATCTGCCCCATCCCACCGGTAACGGTGGGTGCAATCGATGCGGGGCCCTGTTGCGGGGGCGCAGTCGCGGTCCTCCGACCCGAATGCTGTCCCCTTGCAAGCGCAGGGCCAGGCAAGTTCCTCCCTCTCGGCCGCGGCTTGGTCACCATGGCCTTCCTCTTGGGAGGCATCTCTGAAGGAAGACGATCCCTGTCCGGGGATCACTAGCTCCGAACTGGCTAAAAAGCCGAAGACTGGAGAAACGAAGAGCGACGGAAAAAATTTCTCCTCTCCGTCGCTTCTTCTAAAATGGCAGCTCGTCTGCCTTGTGGCCACCCCTTTTATAGAGGGGTGGCCATGCCCCCTAACTCACACGGATGTCTGCGTCCGGGTGGGGTGGGGCCCCGCAAAGAGCACGGCGGCCATTTTGGCACCACGCTTTCATTCTGTCCTCTGTATTATGAACTGCTTGGAAATTGCTGAATGGGGAATAAGGATGTAAATTTTGAGTTAACATACCTGTAAGAATGAGGAACTTCTGGGCATTTTTAATAAAGTTGTTTCATTTGTGAAAATCATGTTTCATGTGAAATTGCCCATATATATATATATATGTGTGTGTGTGTGTGTGTGTGTGTGTGTGTGTGTGTGTGTGTGTGTGTGTGTGTGTGTGTGTGTGTGTGTGTGTGTCACTGGTGTGAATTTGTTTAAGGTAGATCACAGCTTGCCATGAAGTGACCCACACATTGTGATCTTGGAGCCATCTCATGCAACATGTATGAAATTAGGCATGCAGAATTTAACAACAGGACTGCAATGGACTGTCGCAGCCTTGAGAATATTCACAAGGTGAATCTTCACAGCCAGCCCATCTGGTATGGCCTCTTCCACCTCCATGACTGTTGGAAATCAGAATAGTGAAGTGGTTCCTCCTTTGCTCATTTCGCTATTGGGCCCAATATGATGGTTTAGAAATACATAGTTGGTTAAAAATGTGTAAGGCTTACCAGGCAGCTTGACTACAAGTCAAGACAATAGGAATATGTTTTGTGATGTAATTACTATTATTATTTTAATTTTCATACTTACTTGTTTCTTATAAGTTATGAACTTTTGTGAATATTGTTCATGGAAAACTGGGTGCATGAGTCAATAAAAGTATGTATGTGATAATTTGGGACTTACCGTATTTGCTGACATATAAGGCACATTGGGGTACAATAGAAATTTGGAAAATAAATACAAAATAAATATAAGAAAAACCCCATTTTTATACACATTTTAAAGGAAAAAATAACTTTCTACATTTTTCATGAATTTTCAAAATTAACTCCAGGCGCTGAGGAGGGTGGCCAAAAGCTGCAGAATCAGGTAAAAACTTACTCTCCCTGAAAACATGCTCACCCCATCCCACAGCCACTGGCCACCAGCAGCTAGGGTGGAGGAAATGGAGTGGAAACAGGGCTCCTTTAAAGCCCATTTCTCCCAGGATCCCACAGCCACTGGCCACCAGCAACCAGGGAGGGGGGGGAATGGTGATGGGAAGAGAGCTCCTTTGAAACTGCCCGCCCGGCTCCAGCAGCTGCTAATTTTGATAACTGACATATTAAACGCACCTCATTTTTCAAGTTGAATTTTAAGGGGGGAAGTGTATCTTATACACCAGCAAATACAGTACATTTTCCTTTATCAAAAGTTAACTCAGACTGGTAAAAGCACTGAGTAAGTTGCATACCTCAGGACAGAAAATGGAAATGACAAAAGGAATATGGAATATATCTCAAAATGTGTAGTTCTGTCTACATATATGTGAAACTTCTTCTGAGATGTGTTTTCTGAGGTATCTTCCACTGGTTGTTTAGTTGACAGACCAAGATACATAGATTCAAGCTCCAAGTTTCATCCTGTGCCCATGAACAAAACATTATGTAGACTAGAGGTCACATCCATATAGGATCTAGAAACTAAACTTCTTAAACACAGCAAAAATTGAAAATAACAAGTGGAATTCTATTTCTATTCTATATTTTACTGTGTGGCAATATTCTCTCAAGGCTCCTCCAATGGTTGCTCTGCTCCACTGGTTTACTTTATCCTAGGGTGGAGACTCTCAGTGAAAATGTAGATGGTGAGGGTCTGTTTAACCTGATGGGAATCTTTTTCTTCCTGCACCCTAACACTCCAGCTTACTGTTCTGACAACATCTCCAGGGAGTTTAACTCAAAACAGGGCTGTCACCTTCCCATCTTATTTCTGTTTAACTTCATTACAATCCTAGTATTTGGATGAGGTTAGGATGCCTGATTAAAAAGTTCCTCTAATACAAATCCAACAAACAACTGGAATTCATATTTATTTATTTATTTATTGGGGGGGGGGGGTAGAAGAAAGGAAAACAATTAGGGAAAGAACAAACAGGGGAAATGTGATAAGAATTTGAAATATTTATTTATTTGTTTGTTTGTTTGAATTTCTATCACCGCCCACTCGCCGAAGCGACTCCAGGCTGCTCATAATCACCATAAAATATTCAGATATAAAACATCTCCACGATAATACAATCACAAAAACATTTAATGTTTTAAAAAAGTTAAAATACCCTCCCAACAATAACAAAGAAAATACGCACACAGTTGTTGGCCTGGGTGAAGGTACAAATGGCAAAAAATAATAATACCAAATCTATGTATCGTAATCTAAACTCACAAGAAAAATAGAGAGATAGGACAATTTAGCAGTTTGGGGAAATGAGCCAGTCTCTGGAAGCATCGTATTCCTCTTCATGGGTATGTTATCACCAACTAAACTTTCCCTAAACCTTTTAATAGCTTAATTGGCTCTCAGGATGACCTTCTGCCACTCACCTTAATTATCATAATTATGTTTAATCCCTTTTGTGTTTTCACAATAATGAAAGACTGCTTCTCCACTAGATCCAAATCTCCCACCAAAATCATCATATGTCCTGAAGATAAGTTATGATCAAGCTTACAGGAAAACAAAGGGTAATGCAGTGGCTCAAGTTGCTAAGATGCTGACTGGGAAGCGGAAGGTCAGCAGTTCGATTCCCGAGTACTGCAGGACGGAAATGAGCTCCCGTCTTCATCCCAGCTCCTGCCAACCTAGCAGTTCGAAAGCAAGAAATTGCAAGTAGATAAATAAGAACCACTTCGGTGGGAAGGTAACAGCATTCCGTGCGCTCCGGTGTCTAGTCATGCCTGCCACATGACCATGGAAATGTCTGCAGAAGCAGACAGTGCTGGTTCTTCGGCTTAGAAACAGAGATGAGCACTCCATCCTAGAGTCGGATACGACTGGCTTTCGAGCAAGTGAAACCTTTACCTTACCTTTACCTACACAAAAACATATTTTATATGTCCATATATGAAAGAGTATATTTTGAAATGTAACTCCCACTGTAAAGAGCCCTTTGAAATGTCTTTTGCCAAAACACAAAATAAAAGTAATATATCATTTTGGTCATTTTTAAAAACAAGGACTATTACAAGAGGGAGTGAGGAAAGTCTATTTGTCTTTTGACCTCTTGTTCTTCAGTCACTTCTCACAGTACCAGGAATATCTAAAAGGCAGCCCATTATAACTTGTATTTTGATATTCCAATCCCTTCCTTTTTTGTACATAGTTTCTCCTTGAAGCATGCAGTCACTGAGGTACCAAACCGTTACCTTAATCTTCCAAAATTAATGGCAACTCTGCAGCACACCACACCCTCGTAGCAATCACAGAACCTGTGGAAGCTTTTTGGTAAATTCTGAATAGATTATTTTTTAAAAAATGAAGACTTCCACCATCATACTGATTTTAGGATTTAGCAAGGAATACACATAAAATGTGAATTTATGAAAAGTTGAAATCGGTGATATGGAGCACTGAAAGATCATTAAGAACACTTTGATAAAATGCATGGACTCCCTCTATCAAGCTCCCTTTCTTACAGTTGATTGGCTCAGAGAATAGACCCCCTGTACAAAGAAGAAAACAAGATCGCTATTTTCCATTTGTGTTTCAGTTATTTCCCTTAAGAAACAAAAGCTCAAAAAAGAGCATCTTTGGATAGAGATACTTCTTAAATTGGTAAACATATGAGACAGACGCTATTGTGCTGCAGTTTTTTTTCAAGGAACAACAAAGAAATGCTGTCTATTCATGCATAAATTATGGTGGGAAGTGCAGAACTGTATGAGAAAATTATTTCAACTGCGGCTTTATATGATAAAAGAACTGAAGAACAGAAACACCAAATAGCACTTGGTACAAGGAGTGAAACAGCATTCTTGGAATGAGTGTGAAACCAGAGGCATGAAATGGTTTTGTGATGATGTTTCTTCTCCTTAACTACATGCTTAAACACTGCTGAATAGATGTTTTGTTCTTATATTGTACATTCAGATTTCTTTTGTATTTATATAATTAATAAGGCACCTTTCTTGTATGCGGTGCTGGCTGCATAATTGGCAAGGATTCATGGGTTTTAAAATATACTAGATGGGGTACCCGGCATTGCACAAGGAGAGACCCAGGCCTGGTTCTCCCCGGCCCACACCCCACCCTACTGCCGCTGCCCAGGTGGGGGACCCAACATGGGCCAAAGAGAGACCTGGGCCCCATGACCCCCCCCCCCTCCCTTGGCGATACCTGGTTTTCTGCATCTGTCATGCTCCTGACGTCCCGGCAGAACTGGCCAAGGCCTTTTCAGGGCCCGCATTGCTGTGCTCTGGTCAGCGGCAGCCTCCCCATGGACCTCTGTCAGCTGCCGGCATATGGCAGTCTGTGCGCCCCATGCCTTCTGGAGAAGGGCATTCCGCATTGCCTTCTCTGGCATGCATGGGCCAAATGGAGCACTCCAGTCAGCTCATGCCTTCCAGAAAAGGCAAGGCAGAAGGCCCACCCTGCCCTCTCTGGAAGGCAGCTGGCATATGGGTGCCCCATTTGGCCCAAGCCTTCCGGAGAAGGGCCGCCTGCCTTCCCTTCCCTGGAATGCAGTGGATGATTAGAGCACACTGTGTGGCCCATGCCTTCCAGAGAAGGGCCACCAATGCTCCGTTCAGTCCATGCCTTATAGAGAAGGCAAGGTGGAAGCCCTTCCTTGCCATCTCCAGAAGGCAGCCAGCGTATGGCTGCTGGAGGCCAGGGCAGGACTGTACTGCCGCCTTCCGCAGGCCTGGTGGCTGCATCCTTCGGCCAAAGTGGTGGTCAACCAGTGGAGCCTCCCAAACGAGGAGGCCATCTGTCACTCTAGAAACTGGCCACAAAGCCCCCCCCCCCACACACACACACACACATGGCAGCATGAAATGTCCGAGGAGGCGGTAATGTGCATGCACCAGGATGCGCAAGTCGCAGAAGGCTGCCCGGAGTTCCAGGTGGTAGCACCGCTGCCTGGAACTCTGGACAGGCTTTTGCACCTGCACACGTTCTGGTGCATGTGCATTACCACCTCCCCGGAAATTTCATGCTGCTGGGAGGGGGGGTTGTCACCAGTTTTCGGGGTGACAGACCCCGAAATGGGCTGCCGGTCTCCTGCAACAGACAACCCAGGAGTGCCAGGTAGGCGGGCACACAGTTCCATGTGCGATCAGTGTAGGGGTGTCGGCGTGTATGAGTAACATACAGCATGACACCTCTGTTTTATATATATATATATTCTTTACAATGATTAATGAATTGTCTTTATTCCATTATTTGAAATTAGCACACTATTTCATTTTAAATTAGCACCTTTTCCCCTGTGAAGCAACAATTTTGATAAATTATTACTGTGTAATTACTGTACTATACTTTGGAATCTGCATACTATTTCAAAATGCATGTGAAAGATTTTCTCAAAATTCAAAATGTGTTTTATGTGATTAGGGTAGTAAACTGCCATTTTCTTCCTGAATTTGCATACTTGATTGCAGCAGTTGTAAAACCCAATTGCCTGCAATCCAATAAAAATAATTATAGATGAGATGAGTCAGTAAAAAATACAACTACTGCACTGTGGAAAATTTGACACAGATTATACTGTTGTATTAATTATTATTTAAATGTTAGAAAGAGGATTTAAAGTGATTTATATAGACTTTTGTATAAAGATGCAATCCTCTGCATATACAAATACACAAGATGAACTTTGCTACTATGAAAGTGTCCCCATAATGCTTAAGAAGATGTGCAGGAAATGTCTCAGTCTCTTATATTGCAGGGAGATTTTTTTCCCAATGTTTCATCCTTGCTTGAAAATATTGTAGATTCAACAATTTACACCCCTGACAGCCAGCTGAGTTTGGGGACCTCTGGATATGAACTGCAATCCAAGTTTACCATGTGCATATATTACTTCTGATGTATTTTTAGGCTCCTCTGACCTCTGCAAAGTATTTCCACTACTTGTGCCAATCGGGCCTTGTAGACACTGGGCTTTTACTGCAGCCTAGTTTACAGAGTGAACCACTAGGAGTCAGCCACTAGGAGCATTCTCTATGTTGATGACCTTGCAATTGCTGCACAGTGCACAACCTTTGGGGCTGTTGAGAAAAAACTAACAGAGGCTTTGAACTTAATAACTATATATTATAGGGATAACAAACTGAAGTCAAACTGCCTAAAAACTCAACTCTGTGCTTTTCATTTGAAAAACGACGAGGCATCAAGAAGGTTGTAGGTGAACTGGAATGGCATCAGGATCGAACACTGCGACACCCCCAAATACCTGGGAGTCACCCTGGATCGAACTCTCACCTTCAAGACCCACTGCCTAAATAGCAAACAGAAGGGTTTTGTGAGGATCAATCTTTTGAGGAAAATAACAGGCACTAGTAGGGGTGCCCAACCACACACATTAAGAACTCCTGTGCTTGCTTTATACAGTATTATCACTCTGCAGGAGAGTGTGCTGGTCCAGTGTGGTACAGATCAATACTTGCAAAGCAAGTGGATGTGGCCCTAAATGAAATAGTGTGATTGGTCACAGGATGCCTAAAACCAACCACAATACAAAAAGTGCATTACTTAGCTGGCACCCCTCCATCAAAATTCCGTCGAGAAAGTGCTGCTCAGGAAGAGTGAGTCAAAGCAAGTTCCTTGGAAACACATCTGCTCTTTGATCACCGAACACCAAAGCAGAGACTGAAATCAAGGCACAGCTTCCTCACAACTTCTGCCCCTCAGAACAACCAGCCCCCACAAACTGCCTTACAACTATAGAAGGCAAGCAAGGAGCTACCAGATAACTGGGCAGAACCACATGACTCTCTACCACCTAGCCAAGAACAACCATGGCCTGTGTGGAAATCTCTAAATAAACTGCATGCAGGGGTAGGAAGATCAAGGGCTAATCTGAGAAAGTGGGGTTTCCCTGTAGATGAAAGCCTGTGTGAATGCGGAGAAGAATAAACTATCGCCAATATGATACAATGCACACAATGCCCCTCAATGTGCACTGAAGGAGGACCTTATGTTGACAAGAGGAAATGCTGTCTATGTGGCCTGATATTGGGAAGATGTCATCAAATTCCTGTTTGTTTTAGATATGTTAATTTTAGCTTTGTATGTTATTATATGCTTGTGATGCATCTGACACGAATAAAGAAAGAAGTGTGAATATGTTACCTTTGGTGTGAGTTAAATCTTGCCTGACCTCTTCAAAAAAGTCTTCGACACATGACACTCCTGCAGCTTGGGCATCTGGACATACAGTGGCCCAATTTCCCATGTGGGCAGCCTTGGACTTTATTCACAGTTCTCTCTCTCCTTCACAAGGCCTTTCTGTTTTGTTTGCCTTACCTCATGTGTTTGCTTTTGCAATACAACCTAGGTACCTATGAAATGAGACATGCAGGATTTAACACCAGGACTGCAATGGACTGCTGCAGCTTGAGGATATTGATAAGATGTGCCTTCACAGCCAGTCCATCTGGCATGGCCTCTTCCGCCTCCATGACCATTGGAAATCAGAGTTCCTCCTCTGCTCATTTTGCCATTGGTCCCAATATGATGGTTTCCAGTAGCATTTCCTCCACTGACCTCACCTAAAGGGGCTCATCCGCCCATAGCCATTGGACCCTTTAGGGAGTCAGGTTATTTACCACCACCCAAGTGGGATGGGCTACAGGAGATGGCTCCGAGATCATAGTGTGTGGGCCACTTCATGGCAAGCTGGAATTAACCTTAAACAAATTCATTCCAGTGCCATTTTTTCTGCTTGCCTCAGAGGACGAAGGTGACCCAGAACAAGCTGTCCTCCAAGATCAGGCCTCCCAGCACCCTGGGGCAAGCAAAAACATATACTCGGATCAAGTTGCAGCCAACAACAATAACAACAAGAACCTAGGGCAGTGATGGCAAACCTTGGCACTCTAGGTGTTCGTGGACTTCAATTTTCAGAAGCCCTGATCAGCAGGAGTGCTGACTTGGACTTCTGAGAATTGAAGTCCAAGAACACCTGGAGTGCCAAGGTTGGCCATCACTGACCTAGGGTATAGAGAAATTTACTTGTTTGCTGTGAGGAACAGAGGTAGGCAGGAACTAGCAGTAGTTTTGCACAAGCTATTTGCAGAAAGCTTTTGGTGGAATATCAAGTGCCAGTGGCCATGGAGAGCAAGAAGAACTCACTTGTAGAAAGTATGAGGGCTGCTATCAACGAAAGTGTTAGGTTTAGTTCAAAAAGAGGAAAATGTGGGACAGCAGTAGAGGGTAGACATGCCTACTGTGCCAGTGCCAGATTACATGGCTACAAGTGAATCTGGTTTTCTCTGGAACAGATCAAACTTTGTCTGGGAGTACTTTGAGTTGGGAGCAGCCCCCATCATTATTTTCTTCAACTGCAAGCTGACAATGAGCAGGGATAAATTTGCAGGGCATTGCAGCATACTCTTGCATTTTACAATCTCAAGATAATTGAAATCTGCCCTTACTATCACATCATGTATCTTTGACATTCCTGCAATTTCTTTTTCAAAGGATTCATCTGCATCTTCTCCTTGATTAGGCAGCTCGTAGTAGACTCCAATTATAATGTTCCTTTTGGTTATGCCCCAATTATATTAATCCATATATTCTTGATGGGACAACTGGAGTCATTCTCATTTATTTCTATGGAGGAATGTGTTTCTGACATATACTGTGACTTCATCTCCCTTTCTGTCCTTTCTATTCTTGTTGAATAGTTTATAACCCTCAATTACTGGATTCCAGTCATGGGAATCATCCCACCAAGGTTCAGTTATCCCTACAAAGTCATATTTATAATCCTGAACTAAGATTTCCAATTCTTTTTGTTTCCTGTATTCCTTGTATTCATATACTGTATAGACATTGGAGATTTTGTGATTTGTGGCTTACTTTCCTTCCCACATTTTTGTGAAAATTATCATTATTGTTTCTTCATTGGATGTGCTTGATCTATACTGCATATTCTACATGATCTGTTCCTCTTATTGTACGTGACTGCTTTTCTAATGATGGAGAGAGAGTGCAATCAGCAAAAGAAGAGAAATTCCAAGCAAACAGGAAGAACCAGCTGAGATGGGTAAAATGTTAGCAATCAAAATTACTGGCAAAGAATAATCATTTTTGTCTGTGACCCACTCTTACTGATTGCCACTGTAAGTGCACGCAAGAGTGACATTATTCCAACAAATAAGAAATCCAACATTTATTGCCATTTGAGTTTACCTATGCAAGAGGGTGGAAAAGACTGAGCATTGTAAGTCTGACCAGGTCTGCATTGGTTCAGATTAAACTGAATCAGGTTCTGCACTAAATCAGCACATCTGTGCACAGCTCTGTTGTACATGTTTGTAAAATATGTGTGTGTGTATGTGAGAGAGAGAAATGCTTTAAAGCAAAACAATATAGAAAGGGGTTTTAAAAAACTTTTTAAACCCTGCCTCTTGATTTTGCTTGATTTTCTATCTTGTGAAAAAAGCAAAATCATCAAGGAAGTTTAAGTGCATCTTAATTGCAGCATCAAAATATTTTGTTTTCTCAGATCTTACTCCCATGTTCAACCAGACATCCCACTAGGTAATGGAGTAGACTGTACAGCCAGTGATTCAATGCCGAGTGTCAGGTGGCAGTTAATTAACCTGACTCCCTAAAGGGGCCAATGACTATGGGCAGATGAGCCCCTTTAGGTAGGGATGATGGTCACCCTCAGTCAAGGAAATGCCACTGGAAATCATTATATTGGGCCCAAGGGCAAAATGAGCAGAGGAGGAACTCTGATTCCCAATGGTCATGGAGGTAGAAGAGGTCATGCCAGATGGACTGGCTGTGAAGGCACACTTTGTCAAAATCCTCAAGTCTGTGGCAGTCCATTGCAGTCCAGGTGTTGAAACTTGCATGTCTCATTTCATGTGTGCTGCAAGGGATGGCTCCAAGATCATAGTGTGTGGGTCACTTCATGGCAAGCTGGGATACACCTTAAATAAATTCATGCCAATGATATTTTTCCTGCTTCAGGAAAAAAAATGCATTCTTGGATGCGAGTTGCAGTCGTTGTTGACTCCCATGTTTTTATGAAAATATAGTTTTACATAATATTCCTTTCAAACATCTCATTCCTATATAACCCACAAGCTTTTCCCAGTGTATTTTTACTAACAAAGGAATGCCAGTAATAGCCAAAAAAAAATTATTCAGCATTGAACCAAGCCATCAGAGTCCAGAATCAAGTAACAATCAAGCGACAATCCACAAAATGACCTGTCAGAGTTCTTCTTGGAGATTCTGAAATGCAATGTTTGTATTCATTATAACTGATTTAGAAGAACTGTTCACAGAATTTTAATGATCCAAGTACTTAATCACAAGTTGCTGCAAGAGCCATTTTGCGCTACATAATACTCCCTCAATCTGACAGATTCTCACTGAACAAAATGTTGCCAGTCATTACAATAATTGCTTGAAAATTGCAATAAGCAACTTAAGCACTCTCCCTTAGTGAATTTACATATCACAATTCCATCATGCTTCTTAAATTGTCAAAATTTATTCTGGGAAGCAAGCACTCCTATGAAAAAGTCCACATATGTTGTGCCACCACCAAAATAAAATACAGCTGCTTCTTGAAACAGGCTCATGATACAGATACCTAAATAAAGGGATCTCAGTATATTTTTATATAGAACCACAGCTCTTGAGGTAAATTAGCTGCAAAAAAAGGAAGAAACTATGATTCATGCCTGGCCAGGTACTAAATTAGACAGGATAAGGGGGCAGCAGAGGATGAGATGGCTAGATGGGTGTAGATCTGGGCAGGCTACGGAGGATGGCAGATGACAGAGGAGGAGGCATGTGGTGGTCCATAGAGTCAAAAAGGGTCAGACTCGACTGTGCAACTGAACAACAACAAAACAGTATGACTCTTACATTTGAAATGTGGTAAAAGAAACAGCAATTAATGCCATTGGTGCTGGATAGATCACAAAATCTAATCTACCTGAATGTAGGGAAAGAATACAGATTATTGATATAATGTGCCATATATTACCAATTACTATTGTAACAGTGGCACTTGGATATCTTCAAGGTAACTATGGATTGAATAATTTTTCTATACATAATTAGAAAAATAATAGCAATGAGTTACTGGTGAAGAAATAGTTTATTGCTAACATGACAAAATTAAATTTGTAAGGTTAATATCCCAAGAAACATAAATGTCCACAATTAATAAAATAATTTTTCAAGATAAATTTGAAGCACTTAGTATTTGAAGGGATAATTAAGCTACTGATTAATTTCTGAAGTATCAGCTGGAATTCTAAGTTAGCTATACTTTATAATTAAAATGGCATAAATTGTAATGGTGAATTGCCACTAATTAGGAAGTCGCTGCTTTTATCACTCATCACACACCTGGTGTTTAGAAAGAGATACAAGAATAAATGTCATAACTAGCAACAGTTCACTTCTGCAGTTTATGCCATTGCACTTAAGCCAAAAGTCACTAATCCTTTCGTATACTGAATAACGAATTATGTTTGGTGAAATATATTATTTTTTAATTTATTACATTTATGTCCCACTTCTTAGGTAAAATATTTTTCAAGATATCTTACAAGTAAGATACCAATATCTTTACAAAAATACATTAATGAAAACCTTACATTTTCACAGCTGAAATGGGGCATGAAAAGTTCATATCTATATCTATATCTATCTAACTCTCTCTCTCTCTCTCTCTCTCTCTCTCTCTATATATATATATATATATATATATATATATATATATATATATATATATATGTATGTATGTATGTATGTATGTATGTATATATATATATGTATATATATATATATATATATATATATATATATATATATATATATATATATATATATATATATATATATATATATATATATATATATATATATATATATATAAAATGTCTAACTTTCGGACAATAATTCTTCATTGATGTCTCCACAAGTTAAGAATTCCATTTCCATTTCTTTCTATATTCGTACTCAGATGAATATTAAAATAGAAAAATAGCAAACAAAAAGAATAGAGTGGTGCTGAACAGACTTCCTGAGGTAATAACTTGTGAGAAGAGACTCTAAAAACTATTACCATTATGAAGAATTGTCCACTCCATAGATTTTGCAGCATGCACACATGTACCCACATGTATAATGATTGTGTATCAGCATGCAATTAGCCTTAGCAAAAGCTCACTACAGATTTGAAGATATATTATCTGGCAGAAATCTATTGCTGGCCTTTTTTATCTACATGCAAATGCAATGTATCCAGAATACAATATCAGAAGGAAGCACATTTTCCTGTCCGTACCTGCACAGAGATAAATATGAATTCCACCTATCTTGATCTCATTTTCAGGCAGACAAGTTGTTAAATTTAACTGAGAGATGAGCCTGCTGTGGAACATTCGAAGATTAGAAATGTTAACTTGTGGGTCTTGCAAAAATTATTCTGCCATAGCAAAAATATACCTTCCTTTTATGTGCCAGGTGCACTCAAGATGTGGAGACAGAGCACATACTTCAGTGACAAGCAGAACTAAACATGAGACGGCATTCCTGGAATTTCTTTTCAACCTAAGCCATTATATATCTATATCTAATACATCTATCTATCTATCTATCTATCTATCTATCTATCTATCTATCGATAGATAGATAGATAGATAGATAGATGATAGATAGATAGATATAGATATATAGATATATAGATATAGATAGATAGATAGATAGATAGATATAGAGAGAGATAGAGATAGATATATCCTGGAATTTCTTTTCAACCTCTCTCTCTCTCTCTCTCTCTCTCCCATGGACATCTTTCCCATGTGCATCTAGTTACCTCTCACTAATTAAATCCATAACCTCTTACATTATTAACCTGGGAGGATTAAGACCCAGGAATTACACAAAAGGAAAATATATGAACATTGCTAACTTTCTTAATTAAACATTGTTTATTGGGAAGAATGAAGCAAATAGAAGCAAGTATTTGAGGGGGAAACACTAGAATCCATCTGTTTTTTAAAGCTCTTAATTTTGCCATTTATATGATTTTCACAAATGGGGGGGGGATTTGTTTCTCCCATTCTAGTCTCCCCATTGGTGTCCTATGATACTGAGTGAGAGTCAAACTATATACAAGGGGGGGGGGAATCAAACACAACCATTTCTTCTTAATTTTACAACAGACCACATATGGCGAAAAGAGCATTTAGTTATGTGTAATAGTGAATATTCACATGAAGGAAACTTTCTAGCTCTGAAATTCTCACTACACTCATATACAGTGGAACCTCATACAACAATTGCCCCATGTAGCAACAACATCATATAACAATTAGGTTTTGGGGGGGAAATGGTGTCCTGCCTAACAATTTTCCCTATGGGAAAAAATCATACAAATTTTCAATGGGAAAAACCACTTAGCGGGGAAAAACATTGTAGGATACAAACCATAAGGAAAATCTCTATATGATGCATGCATTTTATAGCAATTGTTTCGTATAACAACGAGCCCCATGGAACAGATTAAAATCATTTTATGAGGTACCACTGTATGTGTCTATTTTAAAATAGGTCATGTTGAGTACAATAGGGCTTATTGGGGTTACAGGAATAAGCTTTCTTCTGACTAGATATTGCATAGACATCTGCCAAACACCTGACCTATTTTTTTCTTTTTAAAGTGAGAGAAGGAGAGAAAAATAAAAAGATAAAACAAAGCATTTATTTTCTTTTGCTTTGCAGACATCTGTCCTGAAAAAGAGTCCTGCAAGCTTCCAAAATTTTCTGCTTTTAATATAGTAGTACAACAAAGTTCTTAGGGTTTAGAGTACATACAAGGAACACAAAATGTTTTTTTGGGTGGGGGAGGTATCTGGAAAATACCAGAAATAGCCAGCAACCTAGGATCTACACCCAAAGCAAGAAGATTGACCATTACTTTAGGAATTCTCATTTCCTTTTTCTCATTAGGCAATAACCTGAATTTGACTTGAACATAATTTGACTTCAAACTTGTGTTTTGTTTCATTCTGGCTATGAAACATAGAAGAGCACTGTACCCTAGAGTCGGACATGACTGGCCTTCGAGCAAGGGAGACCTTTACCTTTAAATAGGGACCACTTCGGTGGAAAGGTAAGAGCATTCCGTGCACTCCGGTGTCTAGACATGCCTGCCACATGACCACGGAAACATAAGCAGAAGTAGACAAATTTTCTGACATGGGGATTACCATGTTACTGGTGCTTTTGCTCCCAATCAAAGGGAGAAGCCATGTGCTTTGACAAAAAGCAATGGGCAAGTAACCTGTGTCCATATGAATGGAGAAAGATAACAGACTCTACATGCCCTGATGATGCAGCATACTTCCAGTTGGTTCAAACCTGCAGCTTCCATCACTAGATTTTGCTTTAAACACAGATGCTCAAGCCTCAATATCTGGCTAAAACAGGGATGCCCAAATTTTTCTGGCCATGGGCTGGTCACATGGTTCAGGGGGCTGGTCACTATGCCCTGGAGGCTGGATCTGGATCCTGATGTCAATTCATCTGGCCCATGAATCCCTCATCGCTCCCAGAAGCAGAAGTAAAATGTGCCCATACAGGCGTGTTTTACTTCCACTTCCAGGAGTGACGAGGGCTTCGTGGGCTGAATGAATTGGCAATGGGGGCCAGATCTGGGCCCCGGGCCATAGTTTGGGCACCCCTGGGCTAAGATTTATTTTATTTATTTATTTATTGTAAAAATTTTATACCGCCCACTCAGCCAAAGCTGACTCTGGGCAGTTCACAACAGTGGGTAAAAACAGATTAAAACAGATAAAAACCAGCAATAAGAACCCACCCCTAAAAAGAGAGGGGTGCAGGAACTGAAGAAACCATGGGGCAGGCATCCTCCCCTATATTAACCACCAATGGAAGCCATCCCTCCACCTGCACCCCAAACTTGGCCCACCAGCCAGGTTTTTAGTTCTTTTCTAAAGGGCAACAACTCCGTCTGGAGACGCAGTTCCACAGGCAGGAGGTTCCAAAGGGCAGGTGCGGACACAGAGAAGGCTCTCCTCCTTGTGCCAGAGAGGCGAGCCCCCCTGGCTGATGGCACTATTAGAGAGCCCCTCTGGTCCGCTCTGGTTGGACAGACAGACATCCTTAGGGCGATGCGGTCTCTAAGGTAACTTGGCCCACTACCATATAGGACTTTAAAGGTCAAAACCAGCACCTTGAATTGCACCTGGAGGCAAACGGGTAACCAGTGCAGCTCCCGCAGCAGTGGTGAGGCATGGGCATAATGTCCACACCCCATCACCACCCGGGCCGCCGCATTCTGGACCAGCTGCAGCCTCCGAATGGTCATCAAGGACAGCCCCATGTAGAGTGCATTACAATAATCTAGTCTGGAGGTCACCAGAGCATGAGTGACCATGAGCAAAGAGTCCTGGTCCAGGAGCGTGCGCAACTGGTGAACCACCCGAAGTTGGGCGAAGGCCCTCCTGGCCACAGCCACCACCTGTTCTTCTAGCAGCAGCCGTGAATCCAGGAGGACCCCCAAGTTGCGCACCAGGTCAGTCTGGGGCAAAATAGCCCCATCCAAAACCAAAGATGGTAGCTCCCGGGATAACACAGGACCCCCCATCCACAGCCACTCAGTCTTACTAGGATTCAGCTGTAACCCATTTGCCCCCATCCAGACCCCAACTGCCTCCAGACAACTGGAAAGGACTTTGACTGCATCTAAGACTGCATCTTTACCTAAGATGATGTTTGAACTTGCCATTATCTCTCCATCTCCACTTCTACTGCCAAGTTCCACAGTGCTCATCCTAATGGAGAGAACTGCAGAACATATACCGTATTTGCCAGCGTATAAGATGCATTGAAGTATAAGATGCACCTCATTATTACCAAAATAGCCCACTATATATACAGGACAAGATGCACTCAATTTTTCCTAAGTATTGGTGGGGGGGGGGGATCTTATTCCTCAACAAATATGTTATATTCACTTTCAGAATAACTGCCAGAGGGTATTCCTCCTTTAGACAGTGTTCTCCATTTGAAGGACTCTCCAGTCAATATCTGTTTTAAAGTTAAAGCTTTTGAGTTGGAAATCAGTGATCTGGACAGCAGGCTTAAAGGCCAGGGATATTACCTGGTCAATGACTTCCCCATTCAAGCAAGGTGCACTAGGTAGATCTGTAGAAACTAAATTTACATAAAAACACCTAAATTAATATACACAACTTTATCTAACTCAACATCCTCTTTGCCTTCCTTTTTGGTATGAGTAACTCACTACCTTAGAACTGCAGGACTCAAAACATCATCTAATTTGGGTGTTTTAGTGGCCTTTAGTGATTTAAATATTAGGTATCTGTCATTCCAGCTAGCAATGCAAAAGGTAACCTTACCAAAAAAAAAAGTATTTTATTAAGGAAAGCTGAGGCCACCCATCTGCACTCTTGTCTGTATGACCCTTTTAAAATAAACACATAAAAAAGGACTGGATTTCAGCAAGAACTGAAAAGTGATCTATGCCTTAAAATTATAGAACACACCAAAATGTAAGAGACAACCTTGAGTACTGGCAGTAATTGGTGCAGAAGAACCAGTTGCTTTCATAAGGGAACATGCTATAGCCACCAGCAATAGAGGCAGCCGGAGGCCTCTTCAACAAACGACCAAGCTTTGCCCTTCAGCACTAAATAGGAAATACATTGAAAGTTTATCAGCTTTGCTACCCAACAAAGTAATCCTCTGAGTCCTCCTTTTTCTAGGGCTCTGTTCACCATAAATCATTGACATTGTCTGAGCTTTGACTTGTAACTGCCCTTAATGGCATCAATTAACAAAAGGTCCTATCTGAGAATATTAGATATTTGCTATGCAGATGTCAGTACAACGGAAAAGTGGAGAACAGCAGGGAATCACAGAGAAAAAATATGCAGCACATTAAACACTGCTCATGTATTCATGGTGAATACCTAAAGGCATTATTAATATTTCACATTCCTTTCTTCTTGATTCATTGTTAATTTCAAACAGTTTAGTGTCATAAGAGCAAGATAAAAAGAAGGTGAATGTTTGGTTTTCTTCATGAGTAAGAAATAATGACTCACATTTGTGCAGTTGTGACCTGCCAGGCATAAGGTAGAAGTATACGGTGGGGGATCAAATGCAACAAATCCACAGAGGCACAGGAAGGCAGAGTTTCTCCTAGCATAAATGTTAAGCATAAATGATGACAGGTATTATCACATCAGGGAACCACTACTGCTCCATCACCAACAAAGAGAACAAGGAGGACATGGATCAGCAAAAAGAAAAAAAAAGGAAGATGTTCTTCACAGAAAATGCTGCAGAGTTTTGAATTTCTGATAAAATTCCCTTTAGCTGGGCAGTAAAAAGTTCACAAAAGACCCCAGGAAGGAATAGCTATAACATTCCAAGAGCCCACCCTTTCTCATTAGCTGGCACTCAAAGTATCAATAATTCATTATGAGACATTTGTAGGAGAAATATTTTTTTAAAAAAAACTATACAGTGGTACCTCACTTAAAAAGCATAATGCATTCCATGGGATTGCTCTTTAAGCGAGTTTGCTCTTTAAGTGAAACACCATTGTAAATGACCAATTGTGACTTCTGGCGGGGGGGGGGGGGTTGTGAACCCCGATTTAGTTGTTAAGTGAGTTTTTGGTTGGTTTTAGTTGTTAAGAGAGGTGACCATTCAGAGAAAATGCTGCTCTTTATGCAAGTTAGTCTCTAAGTGAGGTGCTCTTTATGTAAGGTTTTACTGTACTTGAAGTTACTTGGTATTACAGAAGTATGCATCCTTCTTCTGCCATATTTGAATCTGAATATTGGTGATCCTCATGGCGGTCAGCCATGAAGTCTGTCCTGTGAATATAATGCCATGGCCTTTCATCTGCCTTCAGCATCGCAGCGTGAGCCCCGTAACACTGATGCAGCTCCGCAAGTCACATTTTGGTCCTGAGCTCTTTTGGCACGCAAAGTCCTCATTGGCAACAGGCCAGTATTGCTGAAGCTGCTACCCTCCATCAAGATGGATTCAAATGGGATTTAATCCATGTGGGGACCATCATCCTTCCCTGTGGACTTTGACGCCCAAAGTCATTAGTCACTCCTCAGAGTTGTCAGGTTAGTTAACTGCCACCTGACACTTGACATTAAGTCGCTGGCAGTATGGTCTACTTTATTACCATAGCAGGATAAACTGACCAGACCTTTTACAGCATGCATGCTGCAACCAACCAAATCAACATCAACAATTAACTAGAGAAACTGACACAGAGAGGGAAGGAACACAGATCCCTATTTAAATTCAAAGTATGGAAGGCTCAAAAAGTTGGTGCTAGATAGTTAGTCACCTCAAACCAGAAATGTCCCTTCCAGTTGGGCCAATTGTAGGCAGCATGTGAGGATGCAAACAAAACTCCAGTACCAAAAAGGAGATATTTGTGTAATTTCCATGGGCAAATATGTATGGAAATCTTCCTTGCATTTTCTGCAGATTGCTAAGTATGTCTTTTTCTGGAAAATACAGAGTATACTTTCTAAATGTAATATTTTAATTTCATTAAAATGGATTTACTGAGTATTGTTGTTGTTGTTCAGTCACACAGTCGATTACAACCCTTTGCGACCCTATGGACCATTGTCCTCTAGGCACCCCTGTCCTCCACCATTGTCCTCAGCACTCCCAGTTCTGTGCCCATTGCATCTACAATACCACCTAGCCATCTCATCTTTGGCCGGCCCCTTCTTCTTTTGCCCTCCACCTTTCCTAGCATCAAGGCTTTCTCAAGCAAATCCTCTCTTCTCATTTGATGTCCAAAGTACTTCAGCTTTACTATTTGATTTTCTAATGAGCAGTCAGGGTTGATTTCTTCTAAGATTGACCTATTTGTTCTCCTCGCTGTCCAGGGAACTCTCAAAACTCTCATTCAACACCACATTTCAAAGGTGTCTATTCTTCTGCATTCAGCTTTCCTAATGGTCCAGCTCTCACAACCATACATTACCACATAGAATACCATTTATTTGACTATGCGAATTTTTGTTTGCAATGTGATGTCTCTGCTTTTCACTATATTCCCCAGGTTTCTCATAACTTATCTCCCTAGAATCAGTTGCCTTTTTATTTCATGGCTGCAGTCACCATCTGCAGTGATCTTTGATCCTAAGAATGTAAAAATCTGTCACTGCTTCTACTTCTTCTCCATCTATTTTCCAGGAACTGATGGGGCCTGTTGCCATTATCTTGGTTTTCTTAATATTGAGTCTTAAGCCAGCTTTTGCACTCTCCTCCTTCAGCCCAATCAAGAGATTCTTTAGGTCTTCCCCACTTTCTGCCATTACGGTGGTATTGTCTGCATATCTCAGATTGTTGATGTTTCTCCCAGCAATTTTAATCCCATACTCTGATTCCTCCATCCCTGCATTGCACATTATGTGCTCTGTGTATAAGTTGAATAAGCAGGGTGATAAAATGCAGCCTTGTCTTACTCCTTTTCCTATTCCAAACCACGCTGTCATTCCGTGTTCTGTCCTAACTGTTGCTTCTTGATTTATGTACAGATTTCTCAGGAGGCATATGAGGTGTTCTGGTATTCCCATCTCTTTAATTACTTGCCACATCTTGTTGTGGTCCACACAGTCAAATGCCTTGGTGTAGTCAATAAAACAAAAGTAAACTTGTTTCTGGTATTCCTTTGTTTTCTCCATGATCCAACGTATGTTGGCGATGTGGTCTCTAGTCCCCCTGCCTCTTCTGAAACCAGCCTGCACTTCTGGTAATTCTCTCTCCACATGCTGTTGAAGTCTATCCTGTATTATCTTGAGCATCACCTTGCTGGTGTGTGGGATGAGCGCAATTGTTCGATAATTTGAACATTCTTTAGCATTGCCCTTTTTTGGGATTGGAACGTATACTGATATTTTCCAATCCTGTGGCCACTGTTTTGTTTTCCAAATCTGCTGGCATATTGAATGCAGTAATTTGACTCCATCATCTTTTAGAGCTTTGAAAAATTCAACTGGGATACCATCATCTCCACTAGCTTTGTTGTTTGCAGTGCTCTTTAGGGTCTTTCTGACTTCACTCTCCAGGATGTCTGGCTCAAGTTCAATTTCCTCATCATTGTTATTATCAGGATTGTTGAGGTCCTTTTTGTAGAGTTCCTCTGTGTACTCTTGCCATCTTTTCTTAATCTCTTCTGCATCAGCTATCTCCTTTCTGTCTTGGTCCCTTATCATGATTATTTTTGCTTTAAATGTTCCCTTGATTTCCCCGATTTTTTTGAAAAGATCTCTAGTCCTGCCTCTTTTGTTGTTTTCCTCCGTTTCTTTGCACTGTTCTTTTAAGTAGTTTCCCTTATATCTCCCTGCTTTTTTTTTTTTTTGAAATTCTGTGTTCAAGTGATTGTATTTTTCCTTTCTCCTTTGACTTTTGTATTCCTTCTTTCCTCTGCTATTTTAAGAGCCTCATTAGACAACCACTTGGCTTTACACTTTACTGATTATTAGAAGCCATAAATTCCCATCACTACCTATTCAGAATTAATAATTACATGAAAAGAACAACTTATTTTTAATTAATTAAATGAAATTTATTTCTTAAATAATTTTTAAAAACCATTATATTCCAATGGTATGACATGACTTCATTGTGGGAATGGCAGGCTTTCCTCAGTAAATAAATTTGATATCCTGGACATTAATCATAGCTGTCTACTGGTATTGTAATTGTGTTAGTTGGGCCATCAACTTAATTTCTACAAATGTGTCATTATTATTTTTATTATTTTTATTACAGATCTCGTGATTTTCCATTCTGAAAATTCTACTGGATAGGCCTAAATTAGAAACCTTTGTGGCCTAGTTAAGCCTAGCTTCTGGTTCAGAAAGAAAGCTTGCAACTACCATTATGACTGCTTCCTCTATGAACAACAGCTTGGACAGAGTATGGTCACAAAGCTTTCCAGCCACATTTAGATGTCTATCTATCACACAGAACACCCAGAATGAAAAATAATGGGAACTGTAGTGCAAAAACTTGAATGGACACTCCTATTGGTTTCTGTTACTTTTATGTGCCATGCCTAAAATGGGAACTGCACAGACATACCTGTTTCAGCAGGCCTTCCATGGCCAATAAAATTGCTTAGTTTGCAAAGTGATGGCCCTCGACACCCTTTGAATGCTGTTTCTGCTGTCTTTTATTGCTGTCATAGTGTTGCTTATTATTATGGTATGGATGCTTTTACAAGGTTATTGTTCTGATAGGTGAGGCTGGTCTGTGTTATATCACTTTCAGGTTGATTATTGTATTTGGTTACCTATAGTATATTATTTTTATGATATTACTTTGTTGTAATTTATACCTTTTGTATCCAATGTTTTTTTAAGGATTGTAATCTGCTCTGGGTAGTGCTTACATCAAAAGGGAATTATATAAATCCAAATAATAAATAAAATAATAACAATTTCTACATTTCACCGTGATGTCAGGTGTGGAGCAGAATTTGCATTTTGCCCAATGAGCCTTGTAAGAAAAAATAATAGAGTACTGAAGTTATATATATATATATATTTGACTATTCCATCATGACACACTGCACCATTATGCTAACACTATTATTACAGCTACCCAATCACTCCCTTTCTTGAGTTAATGACATGCCATTTTTCTTTTTTCAAAGGAACCTCTGTTCCTCCTTCTCCAAGTTTCTTTGCCATTCTAAAAACTGAATAAGTCATTCTCTGTACAATACTGGTGACATTCTGTTTTGGTTTTGTGTCTTTATAATAAAGGAGCATTAATTCTTTCCTTTTTTCTTTTGTCATTTCTCTCTCTTCTTCCTTTCCTATTACTAAGGTGTTGAGAAAAAAAAGATAGAGGTTTTCTTTCCTCAAAGACTTCCATCTTTTTCTTCTCAGTGCTGGTGTCTTTAGCTGCAGAAAGAATTAGCAAGCCCTTGAAGAGAAGTGAGACAAGAAGAAGGGGAGATATATTTTTTATTTTTCAAGGAACAAATAAACTATGCACTAGTAGAGACAAATGAAGAAAAGTCAAGGGGGGAAATAGAACTGACTCTTGCCATGTTGTCTTACTTGAACTGTCCAAAAGAGAAGTGTCCAGAGTGAAGGAAGGATAGCCCAAATCGAATCTCTGGCTACCATCAATGAATGGCTTCAAGAAGCAAGCCCTGCTTATTAGATTACCATTCTTGATTCTCACTAAAAGGAAAGTATTGCAGGCGCACCCCCCCAATAATGGACTCAGACACAAATGAAAGTGGATAACGGCATTGGGCCACATTTATTGATTCATGCCCTAGTCCGAATTATAAATTTCTATTGGTAAAACGACCAATCATAATTCTTAAGGCAAGCAGGCCGAAGTAACACTGGTAAGGTACCACCCAAAATTGCCAACGGCAATTGTTACAATGTATCTATTTGTATCAATTTGTTTGTTGACAACAAACAAATTGTTGACCGTAGTCAATATCTACCTAATGACCCCACCCTCTGACGTGTATCCGTAAAATCAGGGGGTGATTCCAGCTGTCTAGTGGTAACCATCACCCCCTCGCCTGGTTCGTCGTTGACCGGACAACGTTTAAACAACTTATGCCTATCTAGTGTTGTCCAGTCAATTGCGAACCTGCCGGATACCTGTGGGTCATAAATGTTTACCTTACCAGTGCTACCCGCCACCCGGAGAGGCTTCAATAAAGGCTCGACGCCCCCCCCCCCCCAAGACCGTCAGCTCGGTCGACAGGCCTGATCGCCAATCACTCAGCAGGAGGTCCATACCTCCTCGCGACAGATGGACCCCATCCCCTGCGTAAAGCCCATAATTTTGCAGACTAATGGCTGGATGAGGACTGATCCGCCCCCAGCCCTTGGTCGAAAGGAATCGGGCCACCGCCCAGTTCACCATGCGCCTAGCGCGGTCCAAGGCCTGGAGGTCAAGGCCTCCCCTATAAGCGTGCCGTGGGACCATATCTGACCAAACAAGGGTTGTGGCGGGCCATACGTAATGTAAGTAGGCGAGGTCACTGCAAATCGCATGCTTCAGTGATAAGCCAGTGACCTATCCCAAATCATTACCCCCCAAGATGTATGATCAGGATGTCGGGCGGGTCAGCGTTCCTTGCCGAAAAAAGGAATGGCAAGAGCTCCCGCCACAACATACCGGGCTTACCGACCATGTGAGACTTGCGTACGCACCGAGTCCCAGTCGGGGTCCCCAATCTGTCGCTGCAGCGTAACGCGCTGCCCTGTGCACGTAGCTATGGCCCACCAGCCATACTGTCACCGGTGTGATACGACACCCAGGGTCTGTCAAGGAAAAAACAGGGAAGGAAGAGATATGTGGTGACTAAAAAATGGTACTCACGGTGGGAGTGGGCGAACATAAAACTGGAAACACTGCTAGCCCCACCTCCCCATGCTGCGTATGTCAGCCCCGGAGTACCCATAAGCAGCCGCAGTAGAGGCCGCCCCAATTCTAAATGAGTGGGTGCCGTAACGGGCCCCAGGGAGGCCCACCCTAGCCAGTGCCTTCCCAGTCACCTTCCAAAATTGAAATTTAGTAAGGGGAGACCCATCTTGGTGACAGAAAAACGGGCCATGGTGCGTGCCACGCAGTGCAAGGAACTCCTGTAGGGCACCAACCGGACAGATGTCTGCCAAGGAACATCGTAGCAGTCTTACACCACTGCCTACGCCATGCTGATCTGTTTTAGAGGAGCGTATCCTCAACTGAGCCCAATCATTGCAAACATAGACATCTTCGAGTTCCAGTGCCCTACGACTTGCATCCGCCTTAGTCAGCATCACAAGCTCGCTGATGCGGAGCGCTCCAAAAAAGGCCACCGTTGTAGCCGCATGAAACAGGGCTGCCTCATACCTATTAAAACATAGGTCATGCCAGCCCCGTGCCAGTTGAGTAAGGACCCCCGGGGAAATTGGGTGGCGGTCGTCCAGGCTACGCCCACGTTCCCGCACCCACCCCTCCAAAACGTGTCTCACACGGAAATCAGCGGTACTGTCCGCATGACCTCCCACCTTGGCCATAAAAGCCAGCGCTGATAGCCTAGATGCTATGGTGCGGGGTGCCAGGCCCTGGGCGTGCAGGTGAACCATGAAACGAAGGAGGTGGGCCACTGGGATCGGCCAGGTATCTGGCAATCGAGATTGGGTACAAAAAGTCTGAAAGGAAACCCACGCGTGGTGATACGCCTTACGCGTGCGTGGCGCCAGAGACATGCCGATCGCCCGGTTCACCTCTCCTTGCCAAAGGTCCATATCTCCTCCGGGAGTGGCGAGGGAAATTCCTCCGCATCCGGGGCCAAGGCACGGAACCGGGAGATCTGCAGGCGGGACAAAGCATCAGCAATATCATTATTCACCCCCGGGACATGCCTGGCCCTGAACAGTACATTGAGGCGCAGGCTGCGCAATACAAACTGGCGCACGAGGTCCATGACCCTGGGAGATTTAGATGTCTGTGAATTGACGATGTGGACAATGGCCGCATTGTCACACCAGAAATGCACCACAGAGTTGGCCCACTCCTCACCCCATAGCATCAAGGCCCCCAGTATGGGAAAAAATTCCAAATATGTGAAATCCCTCAGGCGACCCGTGCCTGACCAGGCTGGTGGCCATCCACCATATGCCCACTTCCCATTGAAGTACATCCCATAACCAAGGGATCCCGAGGCATCAGACTGAATCTGAAATTGGGGTGAGGCCAGTAGATCTGACCTCCAAAATGAGACCCCATTAAACTCCCTCAAGAACTGGAGCCATATGTGCATATCTGCCCTGATACCCCGTGTCAATCTGGTCCTATGATGGGGCCTGGATAAGCCTGACATGGCGTTGCACAAGCGCCGAGCAAATGCCCTGCCAGGTGCGACCACCCTGCAAGCGAAATTAAGGTGTCCATGTAGCACCTGCAGTTCCCGAAGGGATGCCTTGCGCTTAGCCAGCAAGTCCGATATAAGGGCCACTATTCTTGACACCTTGTCTTCCGGCAACCTAGACGCCTGCGCTACCGTGTCAATCTCCACCCCCAGGAATACTAACTTATTAGACGGGCCTTCGGTCTTTTTGGGCGCTAAAGGGACACCGAGTTCCTGCATTAGCATCTGAAATGTGTTGAGGAGACGTGTGCACGTGTCCCAGCCCCGTTCACCCCCGAACAAAAAGTCATCCAGGTAATGGGCTACAGACCGAGACCCTGACCTACGGACAAATGCCCACTGCAGGAATGTACTGAAACGCTCGAAAGCCGAGCAGGATATGGAACAGCCGAATGGCATGGCTTTGTCAAAATAATATTCACCCCGGAATTTGAAACCCAGCAACTCAAAGTCACCCGGGTGCACTGGCAGGAGGCGAAAAGCCGACTTAATGTCACACTTAGCCAACAGTGCACCCGGGCCACATGAGCGCACCATGCGCAATGCCTGGTCAAATGATGTATACCTGACAGAACAAAGGTCCTCAGGGATAGCATCATTGACCGAATGACCGGCTGGGTAGGACAAGTGATGAATCAGGCGGAACTCGCCCGGGGACTTCTTGGGCACTAGTCCTAGAGGAGACACTTTAAGGTTGGGGAAAGGGGGCGCGGGGAAAGGGCCAGCGACCCTGCCCGCAGCGACCTCCTTATTAATGCTGGCGGCAGCCACCTCCTCCCGTCCTCTAAGTGACAAAAGGTTGGGTGCATCCTGCGGTGACCTATCCCCCGTGAAAGGAATACGGAAACCCAGTTGAAAACCCTGAAGGAGGTACACAGCGTCTGCTTTCTTCGGGTACAGTGCGAGCCAACGCTCCAGCATATCAACATTAATTGGGGAGGGGGCCTTTCGGTGAACCCACTCCTTCCGTGGGAGTCCTGCCTGCCCCTTGTCCGCCCCTACCCCTGCCCCTGTATCCTCCCGGCCTGGGGCAGGCGGAGGCAGCATGGGGGCCAGAATAAGCGGGGCACTCGTGCTTGTACTTGCATTTTTTTCTGTTGCAAGAACCATTGGACGAGAAGGTCCAGCACAGCAGGCGGGCTGGAACCCCCTGCCCCGTCACTTGGCGGGGAGCCTGTACCGGGGCCGCTCGTTGGACCGCATGTCCACAATGGTATCTCTCCCCAGGCGCCGGGCGCGTGGGGGTCATATACAGAAGCCACAGCTTCTGGCAGGGCTCATCCCACCTCATCTCTGGGTGCAGTGGAATCCTCATGCGGAATTCTTCGTCGTAAGCCAGCCACGACGGACCCGGGAAGTCAACCATAGCCCGGTAGATGTTGTCCAGATACTGAACCATAGGGATGGCCAAATCCGGCCTAGCCCTGAGGTAAGCGGCCATATAAATCAGGTACGCTGGCAACCAATTTGCCCACGTGCGTGGCGGCTTACGACGACGTGCCTGCTCCTTATCCTTCTCGTCCAGCCCTTCCCTCTCCTCCTTGGTCGGCTCCCTATTAAGAAGGGAGAAGATATCTACATACTCTCCCCTCCAGATCTTTTCCCTGGTGGATTGGGCCAGATGGTCCCCCAGGGGCAAGGAATACCCTGCGGTTGGCAATGCCGACACCGGCACAGAGGGAACTGCGGGCAAAGCAAAGGGGGCCTGTACCAGCCCGGGGATCCCCAACACATTCCCCACCACACAGGGGGCGCCACCCGGACCCAGGCCCTGTGTAAGGGGTGAAGTCGCCGGGTGGGCCGGGGGCAATTGGACCGCCGGACCACCCGTGCGAGGCCATGGCCATTGGAAAGCCCCCCCCCAAGGAAGTCAGTTGTGTGGGTACACTGGCTTGAACTGCATACTCACCCGATGCACCCCCACGGGCCGCCCCCACCGGGGGTTCTGGCCCGCTGGGGGCGTCGGAGCTCACGACCGAAGCTGAGCTCGTCGACGGGGCCAGACCCACACCAGACTGCTGCACCTGTTGAGTGGGGAGTCGCGAGGCAGTGTCCGCCAGCGGCCCGCGCGCCTCAGGCGGCTCAACCCTACCCATCGCCGGCCGCTGCTCGGCAGCTAAAGGGGGCACCTGGAATCCTAAAGGCACCCCTGTTTGATTGGCCCTCGCCAAGGATGCTTCAAGGGCCGCAACGCGGGCCAGAAGGGCCTCCACGTTGACCAATGCACCAGCCCCAACAGGGGGCGAATGGGCAATCGGCCCATAATTAAAGGGTACCTGTCCAGGCCCCTGAGTCCCAGGGGCCAGATAAGGCCAAGAGCTCATGCCCGGCCCCTCTGAAGCCGAGGGCATACCCTGCAGAGGCAGGGAACCCAACCACCCCCCGTGGCTCGCTCCCCCCATGGGGAACTGTGCACCCGGGCAAGAGGGCCCAGCCGCACGGACCCCGGCGGGGGCACTAGGCATCGGTTGCGGGCCAAGGGCCGAGGCCCCATCCGGGGCAACCTGCCCGCACCCCGGATCGGGCCAAGGGGCCACCGATCCCATCCCACCGGTCCCGGTGGGCTCCGTTAAGGGTAGCTGCTGGGCGGGCGCAGTCGCGGTCTTCCGACCCGGCTGGCGCCTCCGCGCCGATCGAGCCACGTTAGCGGCTGCCTTCTTCTTCGAGGGCATAGCCAAGCCAGCTAGGAAGCCTACGGAGAGAAAAAAGCTGCCCAAAAAGGCTTCCCCTGAAAGGACACGAGCGACGGAGTTAAGAGGGAAAAACTTCTCCGCTCCGTCGCTTCGCCAAAATGGCAGCACGGCTGCCTCGTGGCCAGCCCTTTTATTAGGGTGCTGGCCACGCCCCTAACTACCCGGATGGCTTCGTCCGGTGGGGGGGGGCCCCGCAAAGAGTGCGGCGGCCATTTTGGCGCCACGCTTCCATTTGTTTACCACTTAAATCTCTCCTGAACCTATGGAACAGTCTTCAGTGATACTTTTTGTTTACTACAGAATAGTAAAAAAATGTTCCTGTTTCTTTCATAATTGTATAGAAAATTAAATCTTGATGGGTTGCTTTCCTTTTTTTACCCACTGCTAAAAGGTACAGCAACCTTGTCTTCCATTCCATGCAGTTCCCACTTCCCACCATGTGCAGCATGTTAAGTAAAAACCATCTTCTAAGGAGAAAGAAATCAAACTCAAAGAGAGAAGGAAGTTGACAAACTAATCACAAGCACTTCAGACTGTTCCTTCTGAACTTTCTTCTCCTGAGCAAAGGAAAGACACCCTCAGCCTCATGGCAATTTCCCCAACTATCTCTTACCAAGAGAGGCAAGATGGAAGAAAGCTCTACTTGGGAAAATGGACATCTTCTCCACAGAACAGTATGTTCAGAAAATGGCACAGACACCTTCATCCACACCAAGCAATAAAAATAGCCCCAAGACCATTTATCCCCAGAGATCCTCCCATCCATACATGTTCCTATAGTTGTACCCAGATGACCAGAGAACAAGGAAAGGAATTAAAAATGCACAAGGCATTAGTTCTTAGTATTAGATGGCAATTAAAATGACCAACTGCAATGCAGCTGTGATCATTGGAATGTAGTCAGATATCACTGGCCTTCTAATCATGGCCAGCTGGCATGGAATTAAACGGAAAAGGACATGAATGTGCTCATCTCTCAGCAGAGCCAATGAAGTGATCTTCCTTTTTACAGTGGCAGAGCTGCAGGTGGAAGACAACTGGGAGTGAACAAAAGCCAGAGATCAGACTATCTCAGCAGGGTTGATTGTGGTTTCTGTTTTCATCATGGCCATTATACCTCAATTAGTAAATGCTTATTAATAAATAGTCTTAACTTCAGTGGTGGCCTCCTGACTTCAGCACATATTACAAAGTAGGAAATAAAGTGAATCTAGGGATGGAACTTTTTGAAATTTTGGACTACAGAGTTCTTAATTCTCCATTCTTGGAGTTCTACCTGTTTGATGTTCTGGTAGAAATGCAAAGCAGCCAGCATAACAGGGCTAAACAACTTTATTAGGCAGTCAGAACATGGGTAGCAATGGTGCAGCACTGCTAAATATATACACTCAGAAATGGATACATTTGGGCGGGAAACAACAGGAAGGGGATTGGGGTAACTGGGAGGTCATCGGACCGGAGAGAAGCCTGTACAAGCTACATAGTTTAGGCGGGAACGCAGTCCCACAATATTTTAAGGCCAAGAAGAAGGAGACAAAATGGAAGATCGTACTTATTCCAATTATTTCAGAAAACGTTACAGCAATAACTGTATTCAAACACAACATTCCTCCCCCCTAGGATGAGAAAAAGTCCCTCAGCCATTGTGGAGGCTTACAAACCCTTTTGGGACACACTGGTACCTGGGTGTATTTGGACGTCTTAGGTAGACTTGGTTCCATAGAGTGATACCCCGTACTGGGGGCCCTTTCCGAAATATTTGCATCTTGGGAGCACTGTCCTGACTTGAAATTGGAACCAGGAAGGGAGCAAACCAAATCAAAACCCCATTTTTGGAGGAAGCAGGAGCAGGGGATCACTTGAAATTAAAACTAGAATCAGGAGGGGTAAACACAACAAAAAGTCCCACCTTTGAGAAGTTTGAGTACGGGCGACTCAACGAAAGCTTGTTTCATTTGAGTGGGAGTTGAGGTAGACTTGAAAGCAGAAGGATGGGGGGTCCTTTGGGAGAAATCAAAGTCCCGCTTCTCACTTGGACGAGTGGGGGAACACTCTGCAAACTCCCCCTGATCATGTAAACCAAAATCTACATCTCCACGTTCTGGGCTTGCGGACGGCCTCCAAAGGAATTGGGGCTAGTTTGAATTAGAAAGCTGGGGATTACAATCGAGTGCCAAGCCACCGTCCTCATCTCCCCCTTGGAGTAAGCAGGTGGGGGAGGACCTTAACGTGGAATTACCGTATGAAGAATCACCTTGTACCTCTTGAAACTCTGTCACCCTATGTCTGAGCTGGTCAGTGTGGCGCCACCATAGTAGACCAGCGCCTGTTTTAACATGATAGGACACTGGTCCTGTTTGTTCCACCACAACGCCTGGAATCCATGCTGGACCTGCGGCCACATAGTTCTGACAGTGCACTGGATCCCCGGCTTAGAATACCTTTTTGTGAGCAATTTCAACATTAACACCCCTATCCTCCACCCTGGAAGGATCCAACCAGTCAAGCAATGTGACCGGCCTCCTGCGCATTAGGAGTTTTGCTGGCAACAGCCCTGATTCCAGGGGCGTTGTCCGGTAGCACATGAGGAACTGGCAAAGTTGTATATAAATGTCCCCTTGACCCATGCAGCAAAGTGCCTCTTTCATGGTGGGAACCTGATGTTCCACCTGACCGTTGGTGGCAGGGTGGAAAGGGGCAGACGTTACATGCCAAATGGCATTCCTTTCCAGAAATGCCTGAAATTCAGAAGAGGTGAACGTTGTGGCTTTGTCGGACACTAGCAAGTCAAGCAATCCAAAACAACTGAACAACCTCCAGAGCTGTTTGATAGTGACTGCAGAAGATGTACTGGGCATAGGAATTACCTCCAGCCATTTGGAAAATGAGTTGACCACCAGTATGAAAACCGTGCCCCGGAAAGGGCCTGAGAAATCAACATGAATCCATGGCCAGGGTCCACAGGCAGTGTCCCATTCCCAGGTGGGAAGCCGGGACTCCTCAGGCCAGGAACTCTGGCAGCTCCGGCAAGTGCCTACCAATTGTTCAATGTCCCGGTCTACCTGGGGCCACCAGAAAAAACTCCTGGCCAACGCCTTGGAGCGCACATTACCAGGGTGGCTAATGTGTAGAAGTCTAAGCATCTTAGAGCGTAATATAGTAGGAACAACTACCCTTTGGCCCCAAAGGAGGCAACCTCTCTCGAGCAAAAGCTTGAACTGTTTTCTAAAGAACACTTTAAACTCCTCAGCAAGAGGAGATTTATTTATTTATTTATTTATTTCTGCACATTTATATCCCACCCTCCTGGTGGGTACACCACTCAGGGCGGCTAACAACATAATAATAAAAATTACAATAAAAACAATTAAGCAACAATAGTTAAAACAGATCTAACAGCCCCAGTTAAAACCAGCATTAAAAACACAAACAGATCATCATTAACAAACAACCCACCCCCAACATACCCCCATTAAAACAGAATAACCAAGCCAGGGAGCAGCCCCTCACATAGGCTAAATCAGCCACCGGGCTTGACTGGTAGAGTCAAGCGTGCCCCAAACCTGCTGGAAGAGCCATGTCTTCAGCATCTTTCTAAAGAGGAGTAGTTCCATCTGGAGCTGCAACTCAGGTGGTAAGAGGTTCCACATGGCTGGGGCAGACATGGATGTGGGCCAACCTTTCTTTTTTTTTTTTAAATTTTCAAAAATTTATTTCTCGATACACGTCCAATAATTAAAAAACAAGAAATAACAAACAGAACAATATAAGAAAATAAAAGACAAAATACACAGTAATATAAATAAGCAAAGAAAGAGAGAACAGGGAAAAAAAGAAACAGAACAAAATATCACCACGTGCTATATACAATGCTACGGAGACAGAATTTCCCCTTTTATCTATTATCGTCTCAAAAATGCAATGTAATCTGGCACCGGCAGTTGCCCATGACCATTAATCAAGGTATAATCTATCAAACATTTCCAAATTTCCTGAAATTTGCTTTCTTTAATTAACCCTTTTCTTAAATTTAACTCCCAGGTGAGCTTATCATTCAGCGCAGTATTCCACAACTCCTTATACCAATCCTCTATTTTTGGGGTAACATCACATTTCCAATATCGCGCTATACACTGTCTAGCACTGGATAACATAATTGCTAATAATTCCCTTTTTTGTTGCTCTACCACCTCCACATCTGTTAACAAAATTAAAATTACATCCAATTTCATTCTTACATCTAGAATTCTCCCAATTTCGTGTTCCACCTTCAACCAGAATGACTTCGTCTCTTTACACCCCCACCACATATGCTCATATGTTCCAATTTCCCCCTTACACCTCCAACAAAATTTCGACTTTGTATTGTCAATTTGGTATAGTCGTACCGGAGTCAAATACCACTTCCACAATAATTTATAATTGTGCTATTTTATTCTTACAGACAAAGACCTCATTATTCTCCTTTTCCATTTAGCATTCCACTGCTCGTCTGTAATTATGATATTCAAATCTAGCTCCCATGTTTCTTTTAAAGCTTTCTGATGCTGATCTGAGTCATCTAAAACCTTATATATTTTGCTTACTAACCCCTTAACTTTTACCTGCCCACTTTTTAGACTAAGTACCAACTCTTCAAATTTCGTCCGCTCCCTATCCAAGCTCATTTCATCTAAATATCTTTTATTCCAACTGTCAATAGACATCAATTGAAGCCAATTCAATTTAAGTTGTCTACCTATATCTAACTTTCTTTCCTTGTCTCTACATGCTGTTATCCAATCCTTTAATAGAGTTATATTATTCTTATTCAATACTTCTTCTACGCTCCTATCCATTCTCAGTGGGAATGATTTCATATCACTCAGGCCTAATATTGGGGACAACCCTGGTGCCAATTTATTTTTCAGTAATGTCCAAGTTTTTAAAAGAGCTTTTAACAATTTATTTGTAGCATTAATTTTTGCTTTCCCTTTGCCCAAAAACATTAATATTTCTTCACCCAGTTTCTCTCGCAATTCAATTTTTCCCCAAATCGATTCTTCTTTCACTAAAATTTTACAAATATTCTTCAGTTGAAATGCCCAATAATAATTTTTAATATTTTGAATTCCTAACCCGCCCTTTTTTTGTGATGAATACCATAAAAACTTTGGTATCCTGGCCCTTTTTCCACCGTTACAAAAATTATTTAATATAGTTTGAAAAACCTTTAATTCCTTCTCTTTCATATATATTTGCAGGGTATCAAATAAGAAATTTAATTTGGGTAAAAGCTTCATTTTACATAGCGAAACGCGTCCAAACCACGACAAATTTAGCTTCTTATACCGTACAATCATTTCTTTTAATTCTTTTTCCAATTTATCATAATTTAACCTTTTTAAATCATCATATTTATTTGAAATGTTTATCCCCAGGTATTTTATATTATCTCTAATTTGCATTTTAAATTTAGCCTTTAAACTTTCTTGTATGTCCAAATCCACATTAAAAAGAATTGCTTCTGACTTATCCCAGTTTACCTTAAGTCCCGTCACCCTCTGAAATTCCTCTAAATGCCCATATATCTTCCCTAGTGTATTCTGTGGATTTTTTATTGTTATTAGGGTGTCATCAGCATATTGGCTAATTTTTATACCTTCAATTCCAATTAATTCCTTATCTTCCCTTATTACATTAGCTAATAAGGGCCAACCTTTCTTAACCCATGCAATCACCTGGGACAGGAGTTTGTCCCATGCTGTTGCCTTAGCAATGTCTGAAGGCACTATGGGGAGGGGGGTGAGTCAAGAGACTCGATCAGCAGCACCTGAAGACCCTGCTCAATTTTGCAATCTGCCTCCCCCAGGTCTGGCAATGGAGACCGTGACAGCATGTCAGCATGGCTGATATCTTTCCCTGGATGGTGCACCAGGGCATACTGATAAGCATTTAAGAAAATGGCGTAGCATAACATGTGGGGGGACATAATCTGGGGAGTGGGCTGAGAAGTAACAAAAATTCCCAGCAAGGGCTTGTGGTCTGTTACGATAGTGAAACCCCTTCCATAGAGGAAGTCATGGAACTTCTTTGTTCCAGCAACTATGGCCAGAGCCTCCCTGTCAGTCTGGGCATAGTTGCATCCTTTTTAAGCATCCGGTGTAGCAGCTCTGCTACGGAAGCCTTCCTTGGCAGGAAGGAGTGATAAAGGTTGAGCAGACCTAGGAAGGACTGCAACTCAGTTTTTGTAGTGGGATGGGAGGCGTTACGGATGGCAGCAACCTTTGAATCAGAGGATTTAATTCCCTTGGGAGTGACCTTAAACCCAAGAAATTCTACTCCCTGTGCAAGGAAAACACATTTGTCCTTTCTCAGACATAACCCTGCATTTTCAAAAACCTGTAACACCTGATCTATCCTGCTGGTGAGCTTGAATTCGCTTCCAGCTGTTATAAGGATGTCATCGAAGTAGGGTAGGACCCTGGGGAGACCCTTTAAGAGACATTCAACAAGTGACTGAAATACACCCGGGGCTGCATTCACCCCAAACTGAAGGCACGTTACTTTGAAGGCCCCCTTGTGTGTAACGATGGTTTGGGCTGCAGCAGCAGCAGGTGTGACAGATAACTGCTGATAGGCCTGTGCTAGGACAAATTTGGCAAAACATTTGCCCCCATGTAAAGCAGCCAATAAGTGGCTAACTACCGGCACCGAGTAAGCATTAGGCCAAATGGCCTTGTTGATGGTGCGTTTATAATCTGCGCAAATCCTCACCTCCCCATTGGATTTGATCGCAGTCACAATAAGGGTCTCCCACTCTGCGGAGTCCACCAGAACCAAAATCCCCTGGCCCACCAGTTTGTCCAGCTCAGCCTCGATCTTGTCTTTCAAGGCAAACGGCACCCTGCAAGGCTTGAGGTGGATCAGTCGCATGGCCGGATCAAGGGTGAAAGACATTGGGGGGCCTTTGTAATTGCCAAGTCCTTTTTCAAAAACTGCCAGGTGTGCATTACAAACATCCTGCACCGGGTCAGCATGGATGGTGTTGATGCCAGACAGTTTAATCCCTAATGGCTCAAACCACTGCACCCCAAGTAAGCAGTTTGTGCCGCGTTTGACCACTACCAGAGGTAGCTTTGTTGTAATGTTTTTCAACACAACGGAAAAATCCCCACCCCCAGGACCAGAATCTGGCAACCCTGCACATCTCGGAGAGACATCTTCGGAGCCCATAATTTTGAGAGAGATTTTGGGGGGATTTTCAAGAATTCCCTCTGGAGTAGGACGTACCGGAATCCACCTCCATCTTAACAAGAATGCCGTGCAGCTGGACCTCCATGAAGAAATGGTTGGAGACGTTGGAGACATAGTGGACAGACGGCTCCTCGGCAGAGATCTTCGACACGTACGCACCCTTCCTGCTTGGTCGGTTGGGCTGCTCCGGGACTTGCTTCAGGCGTTGCCTGCACACCTTGGTGATGTGGCCCTTCTTGCCACAGTGATGACAGCGTTCTTGAAGGGGCACTGTTGGCAGTCGTGCCTAGCTCCACAGCCGATGCACCTGCGATGAGCCCTCTCGGTGGTGTGCTTGTCCGACGTCTTCTTCCTGACCTTCCGGACCTCGCCGTCTTCATCGCTGGACCCAGACCCGGATGTGGATGAAGACACTGGCGACACTGAAGATGCAAAGGAGCGGGGCAAAGAAAAGCAATGGGCCTGAACAGCAGAATCCAAACCCCCGGAGGCGGCAGGCCTGTGCTTAAAGGACTTGATGCCCGATCTTGCAGCCTCGGACACAAATGCCTCCGGGAGGACCGACTTGAAGGTCAGGACATCCCTGACCATAAGCCGGTGCTGTGTCTCCTCATCCCGCATGCTGGCCAGCAGGCGATCCCACAACACTTCTTCCAGATTGTCCCACTGGCATGGGGCCACAGCCAGCCTCAGCGCAGCGGTGTAGTCAGCTACGGACTCCCCCAGGCATTGCTCCTGTCTGTGGAACACCATCCAGGCCAGGAAGATGGACACCTTTGGCTGGAAGTGTGTCCGAACAGCCACCAAGATCTCAGCCAGTGAGACGGTGTCAATGTCCCTGGGCAACACGAGGTGCGTGGCCAGCTCAAGGGTGGCCAGGCCGCACTGCGACAAGTAGCAGGAGCGCTTCTTCTCCTCATCAACGATGTCCTGGGCCACCATGGTGTGCCGGAACTGCTGCTCATACAGGACCCATTTCTCGGGAGTGGACACATCGAACGGAGCTAGGGTAGGTGTATGGGATGCCATTATGCCACCATCATCATCAATTTGATGTTCTGGTAGAAATGTGAAGCAGCCAGCATAACAGGGCCAAACAACTTTATTAGGCGGTCAGAACATGGGGAGCAAGGCGCAGCACTGATAATATATACACTCAGAAATGGATGCATTTGGGTGGGAAATGACAGGAAGGGGAGTGGGGTAACTGGGAGGTCATCGGACCGCAGTGAAGCCTGTACAGGCTACATAGTTTAGGCAGGAACACAGTCCCGTGATATTTTAAGACCAAGAAGAAGGAGACAAAATGGAGGATCATACTGATCCCAATTATTTCACAAAACATTACAGCAATAAATGTATTCAAACACAACAACCTGACAGACTCCTAAATGTAGCTCACCTGGGAGAAAGGCCTGAACTAGAAGGCCTAAGGATTACCTAGGCCTAGTTTTGACCAAGCTTCCCATTCTTGTCGCAGTGCTAGCTAGAGGCTTTATTTCTAAGTAGGGATCTTTTTGTTGTTCATTCGCACAGTCAATTCTGACCCTTTGCGACCCTATGGACCATTTCCCGCCAGGCACTTCTGTCCTCCACCATCCCCCTCAGTCCTCCCAGTTCTGTGCTCATTGTGTCTACAATACCATCTAGCCATCTGATCTTTGGCTTCCCCCTTCTTCTTTTGCCCTCCACCTTTCCCAGCATGAAGGCCTTCTCAAATGAATCCTCCCTTCTCATTTGATGTCCAAAGTACTTCAGCTTCATCTTTACTATTTGACCTTCTAATGAGCAGTCCGGGTTGATTTCTTCTAAGCTTGTCCTATTTGTTCTCCTCGCTGTCCAGGGTACTCTCAAAACTCTCTTCCAACACCACATTTCAAAGTTGTCTATTCTTCTGCCCTCATCTTTCCTAATGGTCCAGCTCTCACAACCATACATTACCACCGGAATACCATTGCTTTGATTATGCGAATTTTTGTTTGAAATGTGATGTCTCTGCTTTTCCCTATGTTCCCCAGGTTTCTCATAGCTTGAATCAGTTGCCTTTTTATTTCATGGCTGCAATCTCCATCTGCAGTGATCCTTGATCCTAAGAATGCAAAATCTGTCACTGTAGGGAGCTACCCAAAACTAAACCTAACTAAGGCTCTAAGCCTTGAAGTTTTCTGGTACAGGTCTTTCTCCCAGGTGAACCATGATTAGATGTTTGCTTATCCAATAGAATCTGTAGACCAAGAGATGTGAAAATCTCATTTCTACAAATGATGATGAATATTATATAAAAGAGCACATGACTCAGTGAGTATTTGGAAATGAAAACAAATGTGCTGTTAAAAGGACCTGAACTGATTATGCACACTGAAGGGATTTTCCGCACTCTTACTTTGGCTGTAATCAGGAACCCTCTAGAAAATTTGAGATATTAGGAACAGCACTTTCTAGTTCACAGTCACAGGAGACTATAAAAAGCTGGAGATCTTTCTTTCTTTTTCTTTTGATTGCATGTACTTGTAGCTGAAGTCTTAGAATAACTTCCCCTTCCAAAATGACCCTCCTCCCAACATACTGGGCCACTATCACAGACAGATGTAATTGTGTCTTGTGTTTGTACACAGTATTAGATATAATAGGCTGGAAAATAATATTTGCTAGAATCCTTTTTCTGATATATTAAATTTAATTTAATTTAAAACCAATATAAAACAATTGAAAACCCTTAAAAACATAGCAATATTACCCCTGCTGTGCCATTTACTATCTAAAAACAAATATAAAATCTACAAAACCTTAACATTAAAAAATTAATTACAGCAGGAGGGAGCCTCAGACGATCCAAAAAGGGGAACTTTTTGACAATCCCAGCCCCCAGATCCATTTTGCCAACCATGTCTTCAATTCTTTCCTAAATGGTAGCAACTGGGCCTGGAGGCATAGTTCTACTGGGAGGAGGTTCCAAGTGTGGGGGCATTGACCGAGAAAGCCCTTTTCCTTGTGCTGGACAGGTGAGCCTCCCCAATAGATGGTACCTGAAGGATATCCTCTCGGTTTGCTCTCATTGGACAGGTCGATGTCCTAGGGACGATTTTGGCTTTCAAGAAAATATTCATGTAGAAGACATTTGCATAACTGGTATAAAGTTTGCATAACTTGCTGTGGCTAATTGCCTTGGTGGCATGGCCCACCTTAATTATCCCATTTGATATGTGATCTATACCTTTCCCAACTCCTCACCAATTAGCCATAATTAGCCATGGTGCATCACACAAAGCTGATGCAGACTCCAACAGAATTCTGGCAAATGCCTGTACAGTAGTTTCCATGATTCAAGAGTCCTTTCTCTTTGAGAAACAAAACACATACAGCAAGCACAGAAAGACAGTTTACCTGTCAAAAAGTACAAGTAAGTCACCATGTGTAAGCAACTCATCTGATGCTTCTGATTCTTAAAAGTCCACAGCATAGGGGGGTAGAAAATCTATAATTCTGAGCAATTTGCACAAATTACAAAATTTACATTACACATTTTAGCCATTTTCAGCAGAAGATATCTCACCTTCTTGTAGAATAAGACTCTTCTTGGGGAGCGGGGGGATGTTATCCTTGACCGTGGCTTGTGTGTGTCACCAATTTGGAGGCAATTGTAAATTAGAAAACTTAGTATTAATGGAAAGTTCATTTAACTGCACTTTAAGAGTCCCTGTGGCATAATGGTTACAGCCAAAACTCTGCTCATAATCGCAGGTTGATCCCAACAGGCTCATTCCAGGTTGGTAGGGGCAAAATCCTAAATATCTTGTGAACCATTTTTTCTAGGCACAGGAGTTGCAGGAGGTATTTACGTGCAATTTCTATTGCTAAAATGTTACATATTGAATGGTTCATGACCATTATGAATAAACAATATTTTTAAATGAATGAATGTATAGTAGACAAATATTTCTATATATGCAGTGCAGTGCACAAAAAATATTATTCTGGTTTAAATTCCTTCAACCGATGAGCATGCTGTTAAGTAGCTACTTCTTCACACTTGAAATGAGTTCAGGATAAGGATGTCTCCCCTCTCTCTTTCTCTCCCTCCTCTGTCTTTGTCTGTTTGTGTGTTTAGGCAGAAGTATTAAGCATTTATTATTGCAGGCAGTCATAATTCACTGTAATGAGGTTATTTTCAATACCCTACATTTTTATATATAATTACCTAAACATAGAAGTTCACATTTTATTTTCTTCAACCCAATTTCAATTTATTTTTGAAATAGGATTTGTTTGTGCTACTGATTAACCAGGATCAAATTAGGTCAGTCGGTGTTGACACAGTTTGAAGCTGTAATTGGTTTCTTTAATTGGTAACTGTAAACCAGAATGTAATCAGCTCACAGGAAGTACTGTCTGTACCAATAACCAGAAAAAGTTTTGTATCTCCCAGGGAAAACTTTGCTAATTGTAAACTGCAGCTATGATTAAAATTCTGTACCAGTTATTGTATGGCTAAGTAGTGCATTTTGTAGACTCAGCTATACAGAAGCATTCCCGCCCCCACCTCCCAATGGCACCAGTGCTTCCTCAACACTGAAACAATGATTGCATCTAGAAGGTAAATCCACTGGCCCTTCACAACTAGAAAATGTACACTGAGAATTCAAACTAATTGCATCTGATGAGAATTGCATCTGAGACATCTGATGAGAAAAGCACAACATGCTATACGGTGCCATTCCATTTTGATTCATTTTTCAAACTTGAAAAAAATAATTATTATTTGTCCTTGCAGCCCAAGTTATTTTTGCAGAAGATGGGTGTGAATATGGACCTCATGTCTTCCTCTTCCCCACCTCCATTTGAAGTCATTGTGTATTATGAATGAATTATTTTAAAACAGTAAAATGAAACAGAAATACCTTTATCCCACAACCCATCAAGTAAAGAGGCAGGATACAAAGTTTTGGTGAAAGGCATTGGGCCACTTTTAATAATCAATTTAAATCCCCTAACCTGTGAAGGGGCTACCCCTGGGCAGTACTATACCTTCAACAGCTATAACCCAGACCAGCTACATCAGGAAGGCATTTCGATGGGTGTTTTCAACTCTATTCCTAGGAACAAATGTTGGAAGTACCATGGAGTTATTTCATAATGGGTTTCATCTAGGTCAGCGATGACGAACCTTGGCACTCCAGGTGTTCTTAAACTTCAGTTCCCAGAAGCCCTGATCAGCAGGAGTGCTGACTTGGAGTTCTGGTAATTGAAGTCCAAGAGCAGCTGGAGTGCCAAGATTTGCCATCACTGATCTAGGTATTTGGTGTACAAGCAAGCTATTACTAGTTGGCAAAGAGGCCTGTATCAGGGTTGGGTAGGCATTTAAACTGCCCTCATGCTCCAACTCCAGACTCTGAGTGGGGACAAAAAACATCCCTCCCTCAAGCCTGTTTTTTTAAAAACTAGTTTGCAGTAAATTTCCTTATTGAGCCAAGCTGCATGGCAGATATATGTACATAGGTCACTATGCTAGGGAAAGATTAAATTTTGGACAACCAAATGTTTTGGGGATGTGGCTAGACTTTAAGAAATGTACTTGTATTACAATCGGTCTTTTAACGTTCACTGTTAACAAAAAATGTTGCTATCATATTGTAATCGGTTAAATTGTCAGTTAAATTGGATTCTAACGTAATAGGGAAACTTAATTACAATTTAACTTAACCTGGGGACTTTTCATCAACATTTATTGAGTGATTAAGTGCTCAGTATGGAAGAAGAGAGGGAAAGAAAGCTTTTGCCAGGGAACAAGTTCATCAATGAGGTGCATAATAAATACTTTGTTTTCCTCCCACTAGGCTAAAGCTGAAGAGGGGGTAAGGGTAATGGGATGAGGCTATAAGGCTGATGTTGCAACACTACTATATCTGTGACATTAATGTACAACAATTCTTGTAAAATATGTTGATTTTTAATTTCATTTCACTTTTTATTTGTATACCGCTTTATTCGGCCCGAAGGTGACTCAAAGCGGTTTACACCAATGCGTGCTGTCTGCACAACAGACAGCAGCAGAAAAAAGTGAAAGAGACACAACAATGACAATACAAAAAACAAATAGGTACACAAGACAAAATCAACCAAACAGCGCAATCAACGCAAAACAAGGAACACAGCAGGACTCAACAAAAAGTTCAAACAGCCACAGGAGAGGCTCGGGTGGCAGTCCAGGCTCCGGTGGAAACGGCAGCCACCTTGGCATTTCTGGCACCTTTTAAACTCCCCGCCTGGACAAGCCAAGGGGAGGGGCGCCAGGCGCAGCTGCTTCCAACCCAGGGCTGATAGAAAGAGCCCCAGGAAAGGCTTGGGTGGCAGTCCACCTTAGCAGTGGTGTGCTGGCCCATAGGGATACAGGGACTTATCCCAATGCGCTCCATCAACTGGCGCCCCCAGAGGCAGGCAGAGGCAATGGGAATGTATGGGATTTCTCCCCTCAACCACCCAATAGGTTCCCCATCACTTCCTGTCCACCACCTTCCCAAGGTGCCCAGCACACCCCTGCACCTTAGGACAGAGTAAATGTACATGAAAATCCTCCCATGGGAGGTGGAGTTTTCCCTCTCTTTGCTGTCCTTCCACAGGTAGGACAGACCTTCCACAGACCTTTCTCTTCAGGCAGACTTTCTCTTAGTGACTAGTTATCGAAGAGAGGTCTGTTAAAAAAAAAACAGGACAGTTTGTAATTGTGTTGCTTTAGTCTAATATTCTAATGTGATGTTTAAATAGGTTTTTTAAGCTAAATAATTACTGTTTTGGCTTTTAATATTTTTAATGATGCAAATCATTATTTTATTAATAAAAAGGGTAGATAGATTTTGATTGATTGATTGACTGATTGATTGACTGATTGAATAATTGATTGATTTTAATTTAATTGGGGGGAATTCAACAACTGATGTGGAAATGTGATGAAGGTCATTTGAGAGAGAAATATGAGAAGCTGAACAAAATCAGATGTTTTTTTAAAAAAATCCATTCATCCAAGACAAATTCTTGAAGGGCTCTTTTCTTTCCATGAACTGCCCATGGATTCCTACTGTCCCCATTTTTCTCTTTAGCCAGGTACTGAGTCATAAGATGATCTCACCCCTTAAATGAGGACCATTAAGTCTGCTCAAAATAGTTGGGTTAGGAATTTTATTACACTTCTAACTGGCCCATGCTTGCCTCTATCAAATTAGTGAGATAGGACTTATTTTTGTAGTAGATATGGCAAGTCATTCTTTGACAAAGCTTGCTCATGTATATGCCTGATAATTTTATATTTTATCAATTTAGATTTTAAGATAGCTAGGCTTAGTGGCTCTATTTTGTGGTTTTATTTTATTTTTAGTGATTTATATGTTATTTTTCTTTATGTACAATATTCTTTTAATATTCTTTTTCCTTATTCATTTTGTTCTTTAAGAATTGTTTCATGGTATCTTAGGTGCAAACCTAGGAAGGCAAGATATGTGCTTAAGATTTTTTTTAAAGTATTTTTTCCCCAGGGACGTGCTTTAAGTATTGAAATATTCAAAATCTGAAGTAAAGCGATGATAGTTTCATACAGATCCAACACTGTTCAGGGCAGGTCAAAATGGGGCTCAAATTGAGATGGAGCTCTATGAAGCACCAAATAGTGTTTTGATACTTTGGTTTAAAAAGTAGAATTTTAAAAAAAAAATTGACACTAGTGAGACTTACTCAGAAAAATGAATGTAATACCTGAAGTGAAACAAGTAATGCAAAGTAAAGAGGACTGAAAGCTGAAGTATCAATGGGATAAGTGCCAAAAATGCTTAAAGTCTCCTAGAAACCCCAATCATACAGTTACTGGCAAGGCTCCAGATCAACTAGATACATTCTCTTTTCCCAGAATCAGGGACATTTCACATCTTGATAAGATGAAAGAAAGGTATTATGTTAGAAATTACTGTTGCATTACTTTCATTTTTATTAGGGTGGGGGAACATATTTTATTTTCAGGAAGCTACAGATTTTATTTTGCATTATAATAAGTGTCTCTATATAACTATGCAACAGATGTCTTGAGTCTCCCACACAGGATTTGAGTATGGCAAGCAGTGGTGGGCTTCAGCAGGTTCATACCAGTTTGCCAGAACCGGTAGCAGAAATTCTTTCTGGCCCCACCCATCTAAATTTTGAAATAAAGTACAGTACTCCTAATTCGGGTGCAATGCAGGGCTTTCCCCCTGGCCACACCCACCATACCACGCCCACAGTGTGGTAGCAAATTTTTTTTTGGAGCCCACCACTGATGGCAAGCCATATTATTATTAGAACCAGAAACAAAAGCTAACCCCACCCCCCCAACACACACACACACACACACACAGTGTTTTTATTATTTTATTGTGTGCATGTATTCCAGGCAGGGAGGGTGGAAGACATGCCGCTAAATGAAGCAAACTTTTTGTCCCATTTTAATATCTACCCAGATGTTACCTGATACCGGTAATTAGAACTATATATATATACGAGGGCAATATGAGCAATTAAGGGCAATTATGTTCTAACTGGCACACATGAATGTCCCCTGACCCTGGGGACCTTACTCAATCAATATGTAGGCCAATGGCACCAGGACACATTCATCTGCATACTCTACTCAAGAACAACACTTGTGTAGGGCAGTTTTCTGTGTAGTGGATCATTTGTTTTAAGAACTATCCCCCCCTCCCCATGTATTTCCTACATTGTACCTACGAGCCAGGCATGGGGATAAATACATAATTAAAGGATATCTGAATCCCTTTCCTACTCTGGACCAGCCCTCTTGAAAAATACAGTCATATGAAAATAGAAGTAGGAAGTCAACATCATCATCGCAAACACAACAGCAATGATATCACAGCTTGACTGGCAAATGAATAGCTCAGGTTGCAATTTTGTACCTATGTACCTTGGAGTAAGCACAACTGAACTCAACAGGAGTTCATTGTTCTGTCAAAAGTTATTGTGATATCCTAGCTGGATCAGTTTGCAGTCCTAATAGTTCGTTTCTTCACTGACTATGGGTTATTCAGTCCCCAGCATTTTGGGGTAATAGACAGAATGTAGACACAAAGTACAGCAAGGGAGTCAAGGAAAACCTAAAGAGACCTTAAGAGAGAAAAATACCATCAGACCTACACTGAAATCCTTCCCTAAGAATCCAACATCTTCCCAAAGTTATGAATATTTTAATAGATTCTGCTGACCAATAGAAGAGGGGTCTCAACCACATGTGTTAATGGATACATATGGAATGTTATTTACGTTAAATAGAATCATTCTAGGACTAGCATTGCAGACATTTCAGCTTGGAGCTGTATTGTGTTCCAGGAAGGCAAATGGGATAGTAATGTGAAGTGACACAAAAATAACCACTTAGGACAAAAGCAATTATGATTCTGATCATGAACAAATGACATTTCATTTGCACCCTCCACTAACTGTACCAGAACAGCTGTGCTGTACACCCTCTAGATATTACAGGCTATTTAGTTCTGTAAACCACCATGATTGCCTGCAGCACTATAAAATCAGTCACAATAATAATTCATAGAAATCTTTTAGTTCTTCAGAGTACTTGAAATTCTTCCACTGGATATAGCCAGCTTTCAGATGCAGCTGATTCACTTTCATTTATTTGCCCAACGTTTTTAGAAATCACTTTTTACATTCTCCACCTTGTGTTCCTCAGTTCCTTGTGGACACACACACTCCACATCCATGCAATCATTTTAGTTATCCCCTTATATATGCAGTAATATGGTCTAACATGTACTGTGTGGAACAGGGAGGGCTGATTCCACTCTGATGCAGTTTCTATGATTTCTCATTTGTTTTAGCTATGTGTGGAGCTGGTGATGGCCATTCTCCAGTTAACATTTTCCCCTCCCATATCCAATGGTATTAGAATTATTTGGAATAGGAAGAAAAGCTATTACTACAGAAGTAAGCTATTCATACATTTATTGACTTCATCCTCATTGTAGAGTTGCCCTAGTTATTGCTCAAAATAAGATTATTTTGTACTCTGTGTGTTTTATGTGCTGTCATGTCACATTTAGTTTGCAATGACCATATTAGGCTTTCCAAGGTAAGTGAGATAGTCAAGGAGTGATTTCACCAATTCTACTTGCCACCCATGATTTTCTATAGCTGAACAGGGATTCAAACCCAAGTCTCCAGAGCCCTAGCTCATTGTTCTGTCCTCTACAGCCAGTGTTCCCCAACCTTTGGGTTTAGTTCAATTTTCAGAAGCCTAAGTCAGTACATTCGCTGATTAGTGCTTTGGGGAATTGACTTAGGCTGCTGAGAATTGAACTCCAAAATCCAAAGGTTGGGTAAGGCTGCACCACACCACACTGGATACATGTCGTGTCCGGCCATTGTAAAGAACAGTCCAGCAAACGATGAACAGAACTACTAACAATGGTTTATTGTAAAGTCTTTCTAGTTACTCTTACAAGGAATATCCGGACCTCAGATGGCTACACTAGTCCCATGTAATTGGTCTCTCCGAACCATGCCATCCCTGGCAACTAAGCTACACGTGTGTGCGAGTTTATGGAGGAGACACAAGGCTTAGCCTGGCTTGGCTAGCCTGTGGAGAATAATGAGAAGCATAGATCTGGCCCTGGCCGCACCCTTGTTTACCCGTGGGGCTTATATAGTGTCTCCCTGGTGGTAATTCTTTGATACAATACAGTGACCTGCCAAACAACCTTAACTAACCAATCATAACATGATATACCAGTATTAACCAATCACAAACAGGATCCAAAGTTGTACCCAATCATTGAGCTCTAATTAACATCCAGAGAACACCCAGAAAGGGAAGAATACATGCCAAATCTAGCAGCTAATGTTGATGGCGGGAAATCACCATTTTGTCTTTGCAAAGCATTGCTGGAGCAACTTGCAATTTAACCTGAATACTCAACAATACTACAGTAGTGGTTTCCCTTGCTCAAAAGCCAGTCGTATCCGACTCTAGGGTGCAGTGCTCATCTCTGTTTCTAAGCCGAAGAGCCAGCGCTGTCTGCTTCTGCAGACATTTCCGTGGTCATGTGGCAGGCATGACTAGACACCGGAGCGCATGGAACGCTGTTACCTTCCCACCGAAGTTGTCCCTATTTATCTACTTGCAATTTCTTGCTTTCGAACTGCCAGGTTGGCAGGAGCTGGGACATAGACAGGAGCTCATTTCCGTCCTGCAGTACTCGGGAATCGAACTGCTGACCTTCCGCTTCCCAGTCAGCGTCTTAGCTACTTGAGCCACTGCAGTCTAGATGTTGTTAAACTAGGCATTTATCAGGTTTTGTGGTTTATTTAATATATTCAGAGCAGTATCTCTGTGTGCAGAAATTCTGCATGACTAACAGCTATTCAAACCACATGGACTCTTTTTCAGTGCTCAAAACTGAAAATATTATTTTCCATTATTTACCTGTTAGTTCATTCCACTATACCAGAAGTAGTGGTCCTCAAAATTCTATGTCAATTATATGGGTGAAAAAAGCTGCAATAACCCCTAGTTCCAAGAAGATGTTGCAATCTTATTGCATAGATAATATTGTACTAGAAATAACACAGAGAAGCATAAAAAATAAAATATTGGGCTGACCAGATATTAGAGGATTTAAAATATTTAATAGCAGAATACTTAGGTGTGTACTGAGAAATAACTGCATTCAAGAAAATGGGACTCAGACTCAAGAAACAAGATATAGGTTGTAATTCCCTATCATGACCTGAATGCTACATATACCAAGCAACCTGCCATGTTTTGCAATGTTTTGGAACAAAGAAAACTAAACAGTAAAAAGGATTAGATTTTAGACCATATTGTTTTATTTAACTGTTGCAAGGCTCAACAAATTTAGCATCAATATATTTATCTAGTATGCACAGGTGTAGATTCTCATAAATTTAATTTCTCTTTTAACAGTACTATTAAAATGCCATTTACAAATTATAAGGATAAAATCAATCCTGTGTTAATAAACAGCAACAGTTGCTTCTGTCCTAACTGGGGACCTGTTAACTATATTGAATATTGAAATAGGTATGTGAATAGATACAGAAAAATATAGTTTAAATGTTTGCCTCCTGTTCAGACTTGGCAGAACAATTATCAAGTTTGCTTGCTTCAAAATTACATTTTTAAAATATAATTTCACTCCTGCCACCTCCTCCTCCTTCTTCGTCATCATTGATTTTGCAGTGGAAAGTCACTACATGTACCATTCAAAGGTCATGCAAGTGCAAAAGCTGCTGAAGAAACTCTATTCCAAATGTTGCTGTTCCAGTCCTAAATATCCATGAACCAATTGTACATTTGACCACTGTTGTCTGTAAGTTATTTCTTAATGCCAAAGCTTCATTTTAATTCATTCACTGTATTCTACACCCTACTCAGGCTACCTATTTAGATTATGCCTTCATTTTTAATTTTGCATAGAAATAACTTAATGAAATACTGTTAACAGACTTGGGTAGAATCCTGTTAGGAAACATAGACAATAACATTTGTGTGGTCATGAAATCTCTGGTTTATAGTTGTGTGAGCCAGAGTTCAAGGGTGTAGTCAATACTCCTTTGTGCAAATTCCAGGAAAAGCAAATCAGGCATTTTGGCTTTTGTATTAAATTCTATTGCATGTATTTAGAGTTTAGGAAACTTACTATTTGAACAACTGCTCCCTGGAGAATCCAAGCTACTTGTCATAATGTTGGAGGATTTTGAGCACTATAGGCCAAAACCGGAATATTCCCAATATCTGTATGTTTGCTATTTCCTCTATGTGGCACCAGCTCTTCAGGATTTAAAATCAAGGTCTTTGTTGCTCTGTCACTTGGCCTTCTCTTAACTATGAGTTCCTCTGAGTTTTGCATTCTCTACATATGAAGCCAGGATTTACTATTGACCTTAAAGTTATCTCTACATGAAAAATAAACCCCTAAGGGTCCAAAGAGTTCTACATGCCACTGGTAAAGACACTGTGTCAAAATAATGTTTAGTTCATTGGACCTTGCATTAAAGTTGCTTATTTAGTAGCCTTTGAAGCTGAAATAATATGTCTTGAAGACTCAGGAGAGATTGCTGCAGGATCAGTTTTGCTTCCTCTTCAGCTCTTTATTAAATGAAGCTCAAAAGGGCCTGGGCCAAGATATCTTGTTGCTATAAATCTTTCACATTTCTACTTGGTTTCACTTCCAATGCAGAGCAGCTAAGTGGTCTCATGATGTGCGGCTGCTTGATGGTTTCACACAGTTTAGGGGCATATTAATGTGACCAAATCTTGAGACCCTTTCCTCATAATGACTTTTTTAAAGATTAAAATTGCTTTAGCTATTTGGCATTTTTCTCTATGTTCTTTATGTCATAATTATTTCCTTTCTTTGTGTGGGTCACATCAAATGGTACATTACTCTCTGTTTCTTAATCAAAAAGTATCTGAACTGCAGCTTTCTGAAAAGGAAATTAATTCCAGAAGGATAACCTGAAGACATAGGATTCAGGCTGAGGAAGACAGTAGATTTCCCACTAGAGTTCTCTATTTCCTATTAAGTCTGCAGTAGAAAACAATATGGGGATCCTGCAGAAATAAAGAATGCCTGGGTTTCATTAATCTAATTCTTAAACAAGAGCAAGACAACCTCTTATCACTGGCCATACTCACTGGTTCATCAATCTTCACACTTGTTGTGCACAATATATACTAAATGCTTATATGGAAATAAGTCTAATGGAAATCACTAGGGCTCTTTGTTTGAATGTTGAATGTCAATATGTCCTTATGCTACAGGACACAGCTATTCAAAGTGAGGGAATGTATTTTGCATTTTGGTCAAAGGTACTATTATTTGAACATTTCATAGCTCTGGCATCAACAGTACTAATATTTAGAGAATACCAGGACATTGGCTATGGAGAGAAATGAAGGCAGTAGAGCTTTGGGGCTGACAGAATGGACAACTTATCTATTATAGGAAAGAGGAGCAATTAATATTATGTTGTGTGAAATTGCACCTTAAGGAGAATGAGGAGCAAAAGATGGGGGGGAGAGAGGGGGGAGATAGGTTGCACCTGTCCAGTTAGGAAGCACCCATGTCCTGCTTTCAACCCCGGCTTATATCCAGCACTCAAAATTTCTGGATCCACAGCTGGCAACCTCTTTTCTGATTGTTTCATTAGGTTTTATTGATTCCAATAAATGCACCAAAACCGTTCCGGTAAATCGGTTTTTCCTGTTTCTTCCTCAGGGTGTAGTGAATCTAAGTAATAAATTAAATGGAATGTAGATTTACAAGTAAATTAAATTATATTGTTAAATCAAATCTTGTCTGGACTAGTCATTGGTCAAACCATAACATCTGAATATAAAGGTCATACTAATAGTAACGTCTATACATATGTGTATAGGCTTTACATACAAGCAAGAGCTCAGAATTTCCAGAGGTCAAGATGGAAACTCTTCTCTTTAGATCAGGGGTTCTCAACCTATGGCTCAGGGGCCAGATGTGGCCCACAACACCTTTTCATGTGCCCCCCCCCCACTGCCTCCACTACACCAGGAAGAGTCAAGTATGGCAGGCAGAGCAAAATGGCCATCCAGCCCCCTAAGCTGTCTGAGGGAGTGTGACCTGGCCCTCAGCTCGAAAAGGTTGAGAACCCTGCTTTAGACCTATTCCTACACAAGTGAAATAAATGATGGGGAAAGGATCTGCTGATGACATAAATAATTAAGATTCTAGTTAGGCCCTATTTGGTGTCATAAGACTTTGCTAACTCATTTCCATTTCATTAGCCCTTTTTGTTACAAATGCCAATGCTTTGAACATGCTAACTCTGCCTGTCCCACATGTGGTTCTTCATGGTTTAAGTATGTTAAGTTATTTGTAGCAGTAGGACAGCAAAGTGGGGCAGGTTGTAAGCAATTTTATGTTTGAACGCAAGTCTCCCAGTTCAGCCCTTTTTAGCCCAGTCCATTTCTGCATACCTCCTTCAACAACAACAACAAAGAGGGAGGAGAGAATAACAGGAACAAAAGTATTTTGCACACATGTATAAAACCCCAAACTGGTGGTTGATTAGTAGCCCCTGGGAATATTTGACAGGAAGATCAGATACCCAAAGTGGTCTACTGAGACACCATTATAGCAGGAGATTTCCATTTCCATAGAAGTTTCAAAACAGGACATTTCAATATATCATGCAGAGATTATTGCATATTGCGCCATTCTCCTCTAGGCAATAGCCTCAAGGATGCTTTATAGTTGATGATATTATTCTCACACTTGGCACAGAGTGCATATATGAAAAACCATTTAATCTAGAGAAGGAAAAATTGTTCTTGAAAGAAATCAGAATCATCCCATTGATCTTCATGAGTACTAGTACTAACATAGGGTGCTCAATGTAATTCCACCCTCCCCTCACTGAGTTGATTTATTTGAATACAGGGTGACATATGTTTAATTCTGATATAAATTTTAGGAGCAAATCTTGTTTCTAATAGTCAATTTACTTCTCATCACTTTTCAACAGTCCACAATTTGCTTGCCAGTTGAACAAACCAGATGTGTTCTCCTTGCCCCCATTCATAATCCAGCAGTAGCGTTTAGAAACATGTTTAGTTTTCTGCCAGTCTCTGCAGCTAGTAAGGAGCAGCTAGTAGGCAAGCGCAGTGCCAAAATGGCCACCGCGCTCTTTGCAGCCCCCCCCACCCCGGACACAGACATCCGGGTAGTTAGGGGGCTTAGCCAACCCCTTATAAAAGGGGTGCCATGAGGTGGCCCTTCGCCATTTTAGAAAAGCGACGGAGCAGAGGAGTTTGCTCCATCACTTTTTTACCCTGCTTGCTTGGAATTGCAAGCAGTTTGGCGAACGTCGGAGCGGGGGAACCCACTCCGCCGGCTCACTTTTGCTGGGTGGCCAAGCCACCCAAAAGGCCGCACGGTCCCGTGCCGGGAGACGGGCTCGCCCACCCCCTGCCCAGTTTGCTCAAAGGAGTCAGGGCTGCGGTGGCTAAGTGGTTAAGGAGCCCGCCTCGTTAGCTGGCAGGCTGGCAAATCAAAGAGCCAGCAGTGGCGCAGTGGGTTCGGCAGCTATAAAGCCTTGCAGGTCTCTAGAGGTCTGCACGTTCGAATCCCGGCTGAGAAAAGGAAAAGATATTATTCCCCTGCAAAAATCATTTCAACCCAGAGTAATCTCTGTCAGGGAAACGAACGAACCGGCCTATATCCCCGCCCGCCCCCCAACTACCACTTATTAGGTCATTTGGGCACTTGCCTAACTGCCGTCCAGGCAGAAGACTCGGGCGGGGGTGGGGCAGTCTGGCTCCCCAGGGGCTTCAAGCCCCATGGACCTTGGATCACGGTAAGAGCCCAGATGGTGTAGTGGTTAAGCTGCTGTTCTGCAGCCAAAGGGTTGTAGGTGTGATCCTGAACGGGCTCAAGGTTGATTTGTTCATCCAAGGTCAATATGTTGGGGGCGAAATCCTAATTAACCTGTAGCCACCGATAGAGTGCACTAAGTGCTATGGGGTGGTATATCAGTATGATGATTGCTTTAGATCGGGGTGGCCCAGTGCGGCCCAGCGTGGGGGTTGCGCACCGCCCTTGCCCCTCCACTCACGGGCCGGATTACTCGGCCTGGCCCTACTGTGGTCGTGGGCGCCCACGGGCTTGGTCACAGCTTGTGGGTCATTCTAGGGCACGGGCTGTATGTGGGCTGTCTGTTGCATCTGGCCCACATTATTTTGGTGGGCCGGATTTGATCGATCATTCATGCTGCCCTGGAAGCCTCCAAGACAATTGCTTCACCACCTCAGGCCCCCGGGGCAGGGACACATTCAGCCGCTCCCCCTTTGCCTGCCCATGCTCTGTGGCAGGCCCTTAGCCGGGTTGAGCTGCCAGAGGCCATCAGACCTACACCTGTTGGTGCTCCGCAGCTCCCTGTGCGGCCTCCCCGGAGCGGCCTTCTGCTAGTGCCCAGTGTGACCTGGCCTGGACCTTCGACGGCTCAGAGCTCGACTCCCATCACGAGCTCCGATGCCCCTCAGAGGCTGGAACCCCCGATGGGGGCGGCCAAGGGGGTTGCAACTTGTGAGTATTGTGGTCAAATTAGTGCACCATTTACACTGCCACATAGAGTTACGGGGGGGTGTAGTCCACACCAACGCCTTTGTCTATTGTGCCTGTTGCCCGTTCCCCACTCCCTCACTTAGCTCCAAGCCGACTCGGGCCATGACCATAGCTGGCTACTCGCTTCCCCTGGGGACCACTTGGTACCAACCAAGGAGGGAAGGCAGGGGTGAGACTACGGGGACGAGGACTTGTACTGTCGTTGCAAGCCCCCTTGTACGTGGCCTACCTGACTACCGGCCTACTTGATCCCCGCAGCATGAGGTGGCCGGAACTGACCCCATCCCTTACATTTATTAGGGATGCACCACCTCCGGATATCCTAGGAACTCACCTGGGAGGTGCTGATCTTGCACGGATCACCAGCCTTTGGTTGAAGGTATCCGTGGCTGGGACCTGGAGGTTTTACACCGCATGTGGCTGCGGCCACGGCTGCTAGGATCCCAGAGCATATACAGGCAATACTACAAAGGGGGGCTTGATCCTCGTGGTTTGGACCGTGCCCAGCAGACAGTGAACAGAGCTGTGGCACAGTTCCTAGTTCTGTAAGGTTCAGGGATATCGGTACCCGAGGCATGCTCCTCTTCCCTTTGGCGTGAGGCTCACCTGCGCTTTGGGGTACCCAAGGTATGCACCTCCTCTTTTTTATTTTAGCATGGGATGGTGAGCCACCTCATACCTGAGACATGGCCCTCCTCTTTTAGACGTCAGGCTGGGCACCTCGTTAGTGTCACCAAGGTACCATTCTTTTACCTTATGCATGATGCAGCGCACCTCTTCTGGGCGCCCGAGGCATGGTCCTTTTTCATTTTGGCACAAGGGAAATGCCCCTCTCACCCTTTTTCTGTGTTCCTGCGGCATGGTCGCCTTCCCTGTGGCATGCGGCAGGGCACCTCATGGGAGTTCCACAGGCATGGCCCTTTTTCCTTTGGTCACAAGGCGGGGTGCCTCATGGGTTCACCCAAGGCATGGTCCTCTGAATAAGGCATGAGGCGGGGCACCTCATGGGAGTACCTGAGGCATGGTCATCTTACTGTGGTTTGCGGTGGGTCACCTCATGTCAGTACCCATGGCATGGTCCTATTACTGCATGAGGCTGGGCACCTCATGCGAGTTCTCGAGGCATGGTCCTCTTGCTGCAGCACCCAAGGCATGGCACTCTTAATGCGGCTTCAGGCAGGGTACCTCATGTGGGTACTCGAGACATGGTCCTCTTACAGTGGCATGGGGCAGGGCACCTCATGGGAGTAACTGAGGCATGGTCCTCTTACTGTAGCATGAGGCAGGGCACCTCACAGGAGTACTGGAGGCATGGCCCTCTTACGGTGGCATGAGGCAGGCCACCTCATGGGAGTGCCCGAGGCATGGTCCTCTTAAGACAGCATGAGGCGGGGCACCTCAGGCGGGTACCCGAGGCATGGTCCTCTTACTGTGGCATGAGGCGGGGCACCTCATGGGGATATGCAAGGCTCGGTCCTCTTCCTTTTGGCACGAGGCAGCACACCTCCTCTGTGCGCCTGTGACATGGTCCTCCTCCTTCCGGTGTGAGGCTGTGTGCCTAATTAGAGTACATTAGGTATCATACTCTTCATTGCAGCATGGGTTGTGCGCACATGGTCCTCCTCCTTCCGGTGTGAGGCTGTTCGCCTAATTAGAGTACCTGAGGTATCATCCTCTTCATTGCAGCATGGGCCAAGAAACAAGGTGCGGATATGATCTATACAGCATGTTACACCTTTAAATTTGCTGACGCTTTATCCCACCTGCAGATCCCCCAGTTCCGAACCTGGGCGCCAGACACAGATGAACTTCCCTCTCCACTTCTGCGCGAGATGCAGACCTTTGGTGAGGAGAGGTGAACCGGGCGATCGGCCCCGTGCACGCGTAAGGCGTATCTGCACATTTCCCCAATTTAGGGCTTTCTGTGGGGAGGTGCAACTGCCTGACATGTCGCCGATCCCGGTTGACCATGTTTTGCAGTACATGGTGCACCTTCATGACCAAGGTCTGGCCCCAAGCACCATTGCCGCCAGGCCTTCTGCCTTGGCGTTTATGGCTAGGCACGGGGTTACGCTGCTCACATGGGTGTCTTCCAAATACGTCGGGTGTTGGAGGGGTGGACACATGAACGCGGCTGCCGCCCAGACATAAGTCACCCTGTTTCCCCTTTTTCTGATGACAAGCCTCGCTAGAGGTCAGCATAGCTTTCACTATGATCCGTATGAAGGGTCTATTTTCAGGCAGCTACCTCCGTGGCTTTCTTTGGGGCTCTGAGAATCAGTGAACTGGTCCCACTTTCAACAGGGGACATGTCCTGCAGGGCACTGGAACTGGAAGATGTGTCGCTCGACCAGGAGTGGGCTATGTGGAGGATTCGCTCCTCAAGGGCCGGTCAGCGAGGAAAGAGTAGTAGCATGATGCTGCCATCTGTCCAGTTGGTGCCCTACATGCGTTTGTGGCAGCACGTGGTTCACGCCCTAGCCTGTTGTCCTGCCAACAAGATGGGTCTCCCCTTACCTAATTCAAATTCTGGAGGGTTACTGGGACGGCGCTTCACAGTGCGGTGGACCCTGGGGTTCATTACAGTACCCATTCATTTTGGATAGGCGCTGCATCAACTGCAGCTGCATTTGGGTACTCGGAGGCTGACATACGTCGCATGGGCAGGTGGGGATTTGCGCCTTTGTTCGTCTGTTCGTCCCCTCACTGCATGAGTGCCTTGTTATGCCCTCAATTCTCTCTCCTTCTCTTACAGACCCTGTGTGTTTCCGCACACTGGTGGCAGTGTGGCTGGTGGGCCATAGTTATGTGCACTGGGCGGCACAGTATGTGGCTTCGTCAGAGTGGGGACCCCATCTCGGGCTACGTGCAACCGCGCGTATGCAGTGGTATGGTGTGCGCGGCATAAGGTGGTGGGAACTGTTGCTATTCCTGATGTCCATTGGGAATGCCGGACCGCCAGATGTTTTAATTCTGCACCTCGGAGGCGATGATCTTGCACAGATCACTGGCCTGGCATAAAGAATTCCGAGTGCAGTGACCTGGCGTTTCTTCACCATTTATGGCCGTAAACACGGTTGCTATGGTCAGACATCGTGCCAAGACATTATTATAGAGGAGGCATTGATCCCCGTGGTTTGGACCGTGCCCGGCGGTCAGTGAACAGGGCTGTTGGGGGACAGCCATTCGTCATCCGGGAATAGGGTTACAGGAATTTAGCCTGTATTCTGGAGATGGGGTTCACCTGTCAGCTAAAGGTATAGACCTCTTTTGAATGATGTGCAAGCGGGCCTGGTGACTGAATTGTCGGTCCGGGGGGGGGGGGGGCGGTGAGTCATCATGGACGCCTCCCCATGTGGCGGGTAGCACTGGTAAGTTAAAATTTATGACCCATAGGTATCCGGCAGGTTCACAATTGATTGGCCAACACGTAGATAGGTACAGGGGAACCAGGCTTGGCCGGTCAAGGGCGAACCATGAACAGGGTGATGCTAGGAGCTTCACAGCCTGCATCACCTTGATATTTTAACGGATACACGTCAGAGGGTAGGGTCAAAGATAGTATATTGAGTTAGGTCAACAATTTGTTTGTGACAACAAAACAAATTGATACAAATTGATACATAATAGCCAATTGACATTGGCAATTTGGGTGGAACCTTACCAGTGCTACTGCGGCCTGCTTGCCTTAAAGAATTATAATTGGATGAAACACCAATTTACAGTTATAATTCAGACTAGGGCATTATTCAATAAAAGTGGCCCAATGCCTTTAATCCAATACCAGTGTCTGTGTCCTTATTTGGGTGGGTGCGCCTGCAAAGGAGCAGCAGATGTTAGAAAGCCTGAAGGGTCGTTTTGTTAGTGCTGTATCAATAAACAGTTTCACACATGGTATCTCTGTGTGATTTCTTTGATTTTTAAAAAATAAATTGTAATATATCAGATACAGCATTGGATTGGTGCTGGAATTCTCATCCTGCCTCTGCAATGAAGGCCATAGCATGAAGTGGGCATGCCACTACAGGTCCGACATAAATAAAGCATGTGTACTACAAAAAGGGGAGCACTTTCACCCCTTATATCTTGTCACATTTCTCACATACTAACATCCTAGGTGAAGAGAAGAGTTGACTGTGTCCATTTCAACTGGTATATGTGAGCTAGCACCATGATTTTTCAACATTGTAGTTTGAGACCATCTGAGGATGAAGCTGAATCTTTTTGTGGGGCACACTGATTTTGCATGAGGCAGGGAATGACAAAAGATATCAGAATGTGAAGGCTCCCCTCATGGTGTGTGGTGCGCACAAATTAGAAGATGGAAGAAGGAGTTCACTGAACAAGGAATAACATTAAAGGACGATATGGCTGAGGAACTTGTCTTCCCCTATGTCACTTGGAGGACCCTCGATAGGCTGAGGGTTGGGGTCCCTAATTGTAAGACCAACATGCTCAATTGGGAGCTGATAGGATTATGTCTTTGAACTGAAGGACTGCCTAATGCCAGCCCAAGAGGAGGCCGGAGTCTTCCTCTGTATCTAAAGACTGCAGTGAGTACTTTGACTCTGAGATAACCAGGAGCCCAGCTCTGGTTCTGCCTGGGACACTGACTTTGGGATCACTGCTTACAAAGACTTACTACTGTTTATGTTGCTTTGCTTTAAGAGAGAGAAGAATCTACTGTTTTGTGTTTACCTTATGAACTAACATGCTGAAGTAAAAGCTGTCTTACTTTCAAACTGTGTGGAACTGTCTGGGTGGAAGTGAGAACGCTGTTTGGGCACCTCCGCTGTTGCAAAAGGCTAACAATACCTAACAGGGGCTGCTGGTGGACAACAATATGCTGTGTGAATGTGGGGAGATACAGAAGCTGGCTCACTTACTGGTCTGCCGATTACTACCAGAAACATGTACCGATGAGGATTTAACTTTGGCCGATGACAAAGCTGAGAAAGTATCTTCATTTTGGCAGTTTAAAGTTTGACCTGGAAATTAAAGAAGAAGAACCTAGTGAAGTGATTTTGAATATAAAATAGAATAAACGTAAGTATGCTATGTGCTCGTTGTGAGAATAGGAAGTAACATGTGTGAAAGAATATATCATTAGAGATGTTCACATGATGTGGTTTATTTTAATATCTATGTTATGTGTGATTATATCTTAACCTATAAATCCAAGTGTTCACCGTTGGAACTGGCTATAGGTTGCTATGCGTCGCCCTACTGACCCGCACCCACCCTTCGTGCGCACGGCCGAATTGCCTACGCAGGTCAACGAAGGATTTAAAAATCCGGCACGGGGGCCTCAGCCCCACAAACGGCAAGAAAGGGAAAGAACTTCACTTCCCAACATTCCTTGCACCACGCCGCACCAGAGCCAATCAGGCTGAGAGGCTCTCGCACGGCGCAGCGTTCGGAATCGCGCCGCAGCCAATCAAAACAAAACCATTTTAAAAAAACGCAGCACACACAGAAAGCACCAACCCATTACTACAATCCCCAGCGTCCTGCGCGCCATGAGCATGGAGAACGCTGAGGAAAACGGCGCCCAAAAAATTAAAAAGAAAAACAACTCACCGCGTCACAGCCAAACACACACCAGCCGGCTTTCTTTCCCTCACCCACGGCGCCTGGAGTTTCCCCTTTAATATCAGTGGGTGGGGGCTGCGACCCCCCTCTCCGCTGGCTTTTCTAGGGTTGGGAGGTTTGTGGAGAGAAAAGGGGAATGTTTCCAAAACCCTTCTGGACTATGGACACCAGGGAGAGAGGATCGATTCCCACCCCCCTCCTTAAAAAAACTCCGTCTTTTCTACTCTTTAAAAACGGAGTTGTTTTAAGGAGGGGGGGAGGGAATCGATCCACTGTGCTTGGTGTCCTGAGTCCAGAAGGATTTTGGAAACATTCCCCTTTTCTCCCCACAAACCTCCCAACCCTAGAAAAGCCAGCGGAGAGGGGGGTCGCAAGCCCCACCTACTGATATTAAAGCGGAAACCCCGAACTACTTTCACAACTCCACACAAACATAGCACCATAAAACAATAAAGCCCCCCTCCCTACCACCTAGCCCACCCTTCCTAACCCCCAATGACCATGCCCCCCTCCCCACCACCTAACCCACCCTTCCTAACCCCCAACGACCATGCCCCCCTCCCCACCACCTAGCCCACCCTTCCTAACCCCCAAAGACCATGCCCCCCTCCCCACCACCTAGCCCACCCATCCAAACCCCCAATGACCATGTACCTTCCCCACCACTAAATAAATATTTTTTTAAAAATTACTAACAACACTCAAACACAGCCAAAAATACACAAAAACAAAAACACCAAAAACAATAAGAAGTAAACAAAGACAAAAACCAAACAAACAGACAAAAAATACAAATTCCAACTCCCCCCCGCCCACACACAAAAGAAAGAAAACAAGCAAACGTACCAAAACAGGTGCTACCTCCACCAGGACTGGAAAAGAAATGAATCCAGAAAGACCCTACTTACAAGAAGAAGCTCCACCCAGAGGCCAGGAGAGAAACAAAAATCAAAATACATAAACCCCTACCAGCACCACCTGCTGGCCACAATAGTACAAACAATTCAAAAACACACAACAGCCCCAAACAAAACACAAATTCACAATTATACACAAAAGGTCACACCAACAAAAACAAGTAAAAAAATTACACTAAACACACTTTCACACAAATCACAAATATATGTCATTAAAAAACAATAGAAACTTTAAAAAATCCTGTGCTCAGTTATTATATCAAACTTTCTTCTTTTATTAATCCTCAAAAAAAACCCAAAAAACCAGATCACAGTTAATAACAGCCAAGCCAAACAAATTTAACATAAATAAACATTTAAAAAATTAAAATTACAGACTAAGCAATTTTAAAAAAACAACAACACAATTTAACCTTCCAACACAATGTAAAACTATTGCAAAAATAAAATTGGCCCATTTTTAATTAAAAAACACGGGGGGGGGGGGGGGGGGAAGCCCGGCAACGCCGGGCAACCCTTGCTAGTCTTACTTATAAATAATGTATGGTGTAAACCCGGCTTAGAAAACAGAATGGGATGTAAAGGATTGGCCAGTATCAGTGCAATCTTATACAATCTTGACTTTCTAAAGTTGGGTAAGACCAAGACTGTTTCAGTCTCAAAACCTGTATTGTTTTCAAATCAATTTATGGTCACAAGGAAGATGAATTGATGTTTGCATCCATGTGAAGTCTTATAAATCACTTTATTTTCATAGCTGTACACTAAACTGTACATAATCATAAAAAGTAGAGACAGCACCCTGCCAACAAAAGTCTGCATAGTCAAAGCAATGGTAATCTCAGTAGTAATGTATGGCTGTGAGAGATGGACCATAAGAAAGGCAGATCGCAGAAGAATAGACACCTTTGAACTGTGGTGCTGGAAGAGGCTCTTGAGAGTCCCCCAGACTGCAAAGAGATCAAATCAGTCAATCCTAAAGGAAATAAATCCAGACTGCTCCTTGGAAGGACAAATATTGAAGCTGAAGCTCAAGTATTTTGGCCACCAAATGAGAAGAGATGACTCACTGGAGAAGGCCCTGATGCTAGGAAAGATCAAAGGAGAAGGGGACAGCAGAGGATGAGATGGTTAGATGGTATAATTGACGGGGTGGGTGTAGATCTGGGCAGACTATGGAGGATGGCAGATGACATAGGAGCCTGGTGTGCGGTGGTCCATGGGGTCGCAAAGGGTTGGACTCGACTGTGTGACTAAACAACACTAAGCCTTGCAACTACATTGCTTTTTAAATTGTTTTTTTCTAAAATGATTCTGAATGTGTTGGGCTTTTCATTCTTACCTTTCTCTTGCACTGAGAAGTTTTAAAGGTATATGGACTTATTCACATGCCCCTCCTAGTGTTGAAACATGAATGTCTTCCTTGGTAAATGAATTAGAAAATATACTGAGGAGAAATTTACATTGATTCACTTGGGTACATACACAAAGTCAGTACAGTTTAGTAAAGGTAAAGGTTTCCCATGCTCGAAAGCCAGTCATATCCGACTCATGGTCAGTGTGGCGGGAGTCACTGCCTCCCCGGAAAAAATGCACGTGGAATGATGTATGACCAGATGAAATGGACCTGCGGCCAACGCTGATGGATCAGGCCCAGATCCCTGCAGATGGATACCACTAAGTCCAGGCTGGTAACCTGGCCCAAGCCAGTCATATCCGACTCTAGGGTTCACTGCTCATCTCTGTTTCAAAGGTGAAGAGCCAGCACTATCTGCTTCTGCAGACGTTTCTGTGGTCATGTGGCAGGCACACGGAATGCTGTTACCTTTCCACCCAAGTGGTCCCTATTTATCTACTTGCAATTTCTTGCTTTTGAACTGCTAGGTTGGCAGGAGCTTGGACAAAGATGGGAGCTCATTCCATCCTGCAGTACTCCAGAATCGAACTGCTGACCTTCCGCCTCCCAGTCAGCGTCTTAGCCACTTGAGCCACTGCAGTTTAACACATTAAAAAGATGGGTTTGAAATAACCAACCCCTTTAATTCTATTTCAGATAACCTGTGTTAGGGACATATAATGCAAAGTTACATGTGCATTGTGTAAAAGAGTAAATCTGAATTTATTTCATCAGCATCAACTCCAACACAAATATGTAACATTTAAAGCATGTAACTGTACCCCAGGACAATCTAGAGTTGGCAGATTACACTAAATTATTCAGGATGCTTAAAATAGAAATATATGAAGATAAGGACAAAAGATAAATGGGAATAAAAATGGCAAATACAGCTTGATACAAGTAGAAATAACCTGTTCTGTTGTTCTCATTGGCTAATATCCTGTTACTTAGTGTGATAAATTGCAACTAAAGTGGGGCCATTGCAGGACCCACCCACCAAATAAAGAGACGGACACCTGTATTGGTTTAAAAATTGGGCCACTTTATTAACTTGTAACTTAAACTAACTGTGTTAAGGCAAACGGGCCGGAATAGCACTGGTAAGTACTAATTGTCATTTCCTAAACTTAATTTGCTACATTGTATCAATTTGTTTACTTTGTTAAACAAATTATTGACCCCAGTCAGAAGTGATACTTGTTAACTCCAGCTTCTGATGGAAATCCAGTGAACTGTCAAATGTTTTGCAAGTCTCCGAACTTCGCATTACCTTGTTCATGATCCACATTTGATTGGTCATCCTGACTTTCCCTCTACCTTGTGCTTCTGGTGGCCAACCAAATGCGTACCTGCTGGGTTCCTGATTGTCCTTACCAGTGCTAACTGCCACATGGGGAGGAGTCTTTTATGACTCACCAGCCCCCCTCTGACTGCCAGCTCGGTCACCAGGCCCGCTTGCAAGGATGCCAGGAAAAGCTCAATGCCATGAACGGAGAGGTGCACCCCATCTCAGCGAAACAAGCTGGGCTCCTCAATCCAGTGCTCCACCACTGTACCCAGACCATGCTCTGAAAAATATCGAGCAACAGCACGATTCACAAACCACCGGGCATGGTCAATGCGACAGGGGTCACTGCCTCCCTGGAAAAAATGCACGTGGAATGATGTATGACCAGATGAGATGGACCTGCAGCCAATGCTGAGAGATCAGGCACAGATCCCTGCGGATGGATACCACTAAGTCCAGGCTGGTAACCTGGCCCAAGTCATTGCCATCCAGGTGCAGGACCAAAACATCTGGTGGAATGCAACTCCAAGCGGCAAGAATGAAAATAATCAAATCTCGCCAACTCATCCTGTGGAAGCCATGCCACATCAGGTACACCACATCATATCACAAAGCCCCAGGTGCATCCCCCACGGGGGTGAAGCAGCATGTCGTGCAGCCCCAAAAATGTAACTGTGCTCGACGATCTACACCTGTGCCAGAACAGCAAGCGAAACAGGAGCTAAAATAAACAGAACAGAAAACAAGTGCCAGCGAGAAGCTCATTGCAACATAGGGTGAAAATATGAACAAAAGCGATCGGAACCCCACCAACCCATCCATTGGATGTCATCATCCGAATACCCAAAAGCTGTGGCTGTCAATGCAGCAACTATGCGGAAGGAATGGGTACCATACCATGCCCCCGGGATGCCCAAAGTGGCAAGGGTGGAACCCATGACCCTCCAGAACTGGTATTTCGTCAGAGGCAACACATTCTGGTGGCAAAAAAAGAAGTCCCTGAAGGCCAAAGCCAAAAGTGGACAAATCGCTCGGATACCACAGCTGAGCAGGACTACAGTGCTGCCCCTGCCCAGCTGATCCACCTTGGAGTAGCGGATGGTCAACGTGACAGAATCAGTGAACAAAGCCACATCTGCCAGCTCGAGAGCCCTGTGGGAACGGTCAGCCTGGGAAAAGGATACCAGTTCACTCACCCTCAAAGCCCCAAAGAAGGCCACTGTGGTGGCAGCGTGAAATAGGGCAGATTTGAACTGGTCATTGCAAAGAGCTAGCCAAGCCTTGGCAAGGCTCAAGAGAAGCTCCAGGGATACCGGTTGCCGCATATCTGGGCGAGGGCCGCGTTCCTGAGCCCAGCCCTCCAGAACTCTGCAGATATGGAATTCTCCCATGGTGCCCGGGTAACCTCGGGCCCTGGTGGTAAAAGCCAGGGTGGAAAGCCGGCCACCAATGGTACAGGCAGCCACACTACAACTGTGCAGGTGGACCATGTATTGGAGGACATGGTCCACCGGCACAGGCCACAAGTCAGGCAAAGGAACGCCCTGTCAAATGTATAGAATGCCTGGTAAGCACGTTGGTACGCCTTGCAGGTATGGCTAGCAAGGAACAAGCCAATGGCCCTGCTCACTTCACCTCGCCAAATGTCCACATCTTGGTTGGAAGTGGATAGGGAAGATCCATGGCCCCCGGTGCTAGTGCCCAAAACCGTGAAATCTGCAGGCAGGACAAAGCATCAGCAATACTGTTATCAATGCCTGGAACATGCCTAGCCCTGAAAACAATATTATGCCAGTGTAATACAAACTGGCGAACAAGGGACATAACCCTGGGTGAACGAGATGTTTGGGCATTTACAATGTGCACAATGGCAGCATTGTCGCACCAGAATCCTCCCAGAATTTCCTCCATAACAACAGGGCACCAAGGATGGGGAAAAATTCTAAGAATGTCAAATCCCAGAGCAATTCAGAACCCTGCCATGCTTCCGGCCACCGGCCACAGCACCAGCGGCCAGTGAAGTAAATACCATAGCCCAAGGATCCAGAAGCATCAGACTGTACCTGAAATTTAGGTGTGAGAGAAAGCTCAGACTAGCAAAAAGACACCCCATTGAAATCAGCCAGGAATGTGAGCCAAACCTGAAGGTCAGCCCATATACCCCGTGTTAGCTGGACCCTGTGGTACTTGTGGGATAAACCAACCATAGCATCACACAGGTGCCTGGCAAATGCCCTGCCAGGTGTGATAACCCTGCAAGCAAATTTGAGATATTCATGAAGAACCTGCAGGTCATGGAGCGAAACCCGGCGCTTGGCCAGCATGGACAATATGGCTTCGGAAATGCGGACAACCTTGTCCATAAGCAGCCATGAAGTCTGAGCTATGGTGTCAATTTCTATCTCTAAGAATATAAGTCTGGTCGCCAGCCCCTCAGTCTTCTCTGGGGCCAATGGCACTCCCAGCTCACCCATCAGCTCCTGGAAAGAAACCAACAGTTGTTCACATGTCCCAGAGCCATGCCACCCACCAAATAAAAAGTCATCTAAATAATGTGTGACATTATGGACCCCAGACATGTAGACAAGTGCCCAGTGTAGGAAAGAACTAAAGCTTTCAAAAGCAGAACAGGATACCGAACCACCAAAAGGCATGACCCTGTCAACAAAGTACTGGCCTTCAAAATGAAAGCCCAGCAATTCGAAATCATCTGGGTGCACAGGAAGCAGCCAGAAGGCAGACTTAATATCGCACTTGGCCAGCAGCGCCCCGCAACCACAGGAACAGACCATCTGTAAGGCCTTGTCAAAAGATGTATACTGAATGGAACAAAGTCCCTCCGGTATGGCATCATGAGCCCGCATGGTAAGATAGATGATGTATAAGGCGAAAGTCACCCAAAGACTTCTTGGGTACCAGGCCAAGGGGCAGACACTTTCAGATTATGATATGGAGGCTCACTGAAAAGGCCGCCAACCTGCCCTCCCGCCCCTCCTTAAAAAATTTTTGGCCGGGCCAAGTCCTTCTTGCCCCGCAAAGACTGCAAATTAGGTGCATCCTGTGGCGTGCGTGCACCCACAAAAGGAATGTAAAAACAAAAGAGAAACCAGCCATTGCCCACTTGGGGTAAATGCTGAGCCAGCGCTCCAACACCTCAATTCGAACTGGGGAGGGGCCCTTTTGAAGCGGTTGCTGCATCTGGAGGGGTGCGCCTTGGGCCCTGCTGATCATGGCCCCGACCACGTGGCCTGCCCGACCAGAAGCAGGTGCTGGCAGAATGAGGCCCTGCACAAATGGAGCACTCGTGCTTGAACTTGCACTGCTTCTGGCCGCAACGGCCTGTGGAGGAGAAATCCCAGCACAGCAGGCGGGCTGGAACCCCCTGCCCTGCCGGCTGGCCGGGGAACTGCGCTGGGCCAGGGCATTGAACCACATGGCCACAATGATAGCGGTCACCAGAGGCAGGGCTGGACTGAGTCATATACAGCTGCCAAAGCAACTGGTTGGGCTCGTCCCAAGGCATCTCGGGGTGCAGGGGTGCATGCATACAAAATTCTTCATCATAAGCCAGCCATGATTGCCCTGGGAAATCAACATATGGCCTATAAATTATACCCATGTACTGGATCATGGGGATCATTAGATCCGGACGGGCTCGGATGGAAACTGCGGCATAAATCAAGTAGGCCGGAAGCCAGTTGGCCTATGTGTGGGGAGGCTTCCAATGACGGGCCAATTCCTTATCACGGTTATCCTCCTTCTCCTTGTCCTCCCTAGTCATCTCCCGATTCAAGAGAATAAACAAATCCACATATTTGTGGCACCAGATCTTATCCCTGGTGGCCGGCAGGAGGTGATCCTCCAATGGTAATGAAAGGCCAACGGTTGAGATGGATGATCGTGGAATGGAATGGTAGGCCTGATTCACTGGAGGGCCCTAAGGTCAGATCGGATAAGGGAAATTAAGCCTCGCGGGTGTAAGGTGCCCGCCAAAGGAGTAACATGTGAGGCTGGAAGCAGGGGGCCATGGGCTGCAAGAGCCAGGGCCATCTGCTGGGGCCAGGGCCATTGGGCCGCATAGGCCGGAGGCCAAAAACCTGTGTATTGTGAGCTTACTTGACCACCATACTCACCGGATGCTCCCGCAGCAACTACCCCCACCGGGGGGGGGGGTGTCTAGTTGCCACAGAGTGTCAGGGCTCAAGACTGAATTAGAGCCCACTGGGCTGGAAAAAAGTGTCAATGACCTATCGAGGTCAGAGCAGTTGGCCAGAGGAAAGGCAGACAGGCAAGCCCACGTGGCCCCCACTGCCTCAGATACCGGAGGGGGCCGAGCAGCCTCAGGTCTCTGAGTGAGGAGGGAAGTCAGCTGTGGCCAATCCATAGCAAATGGGTCAGCCACTTGTTGGGACGACTGCCTGGCTGACCAGCATGTGGCCGGTGTGGTGTCTAGGCCCGCAGCATGCTCGAGGGTGGCAATACGAGCCACCAAGGCCCTAGGGTCCAGAGGCAAGGTCTCCTGATTGAGTTGAGACCTATGTCCAAGTGGCCCAACTGCTGTCAGAGGGGTGGAAGACACTCTGTGCCCGGTAGGAGCTGTGCCCATCAAAGGCCCTGCTGGGTGTGCAGGGCCGCGGGCAGTCCTGGGCCCAGAAGAGGCCCTACTGCTTGGTGCCACAGGCCTAAAAGGTCTTGAGCGGCGAGCCCCTGAGGGCCTGCTTGGAGCGTGGCAGGCCCTCTTCTTTGGTGCCATTCCAGCATGAATTATAAAGGGTGGGCCAACCACCCACAGGGCTAGCAGTCCGTTACCCCTACCAGCCAATAGACAAGGCTGTGGGGCGTGGACAATAGATCCAAGCCCCCTAAAATTAAGGGGCTCCACAGAGCCGTGGCAAAATGCTGTGGCTAGATGACAGCTCGAGTGGCGAGCCTCTGAATGAGCAGCAGCCAAGCACCACAGAAAAAGTGATGAAAGTCTGCTGGGCGAGAGGAGCCAAACGCGCCCTGGCCCAGCCGAACTTGAAAAGGCCGGCATGGGTGTGTGGAGCTCCCTTTAAGGGCTGCTCAGCTCTGCCCCTTCTGCTCAGCCCCGGTGCTCATCTCCAAGGGTAGGGGCCGGCACAGCATGTGCCGGTGGGATTCCCCGCCGTTGCGTGCCCATTTGATACAGCAGACCTTATGGAGGAGTTAGCTCACCAAATCCTCACTGATCCAGTGGATGTGCTTCAATTGTGTACTATGCTGAGGCAGCAAGATTTTGGCCAGTAATTATGGATTAAGGTATATGGACCTATGCAGATAAGACTTATAGTTCTCAAATGTGGGGGAGGGGAATATAGACACCCAAACTTTCAGAAACTGATCTTAAAAAGTAATTATTTATCATTACAATTCCAAGTTCCCCTGAACAGTTCATTATCATTTACCACTACAAATTGAAAAATTATTTAATGAGACCGCACCAATGAAACTTGAAAAGTTTCAAAAAAAGTTTCAATTACACCACAAAATTAGTGGAACTATCTTATGTTAAGTCTTGACTTTAGTGTCATATAGTTATACCTTAGTGAGTGGGAAAATAAACTGCTGGTAAATTTGTTACAAGTAGGTAATTCCTAATTTTAATTTTGAAATATTAAATACACCAGCCTCTTCCTCTGATTTTACCATCTTATATTGCCATTCCAGTCTGGCCAAGTTATCCTGCTATGGTAATAGGCTAGACCATAATGCCAGTGACTCAACACCAATCGTCAAATGGCGGTTAACTAACCTGACAATCCTGAGGACTAACAGCCTTGGATGGTGATGGTCCCCAATTGGATTAAATCCCATTTGAATCCATCTTGATGCAGGGCATCAGCTTCATCAATACTGACCTGGAGCTGATTAGACTTTGCATGCTAAAAGGACTCAGGTCCAAAAAGTGACTCACAGAGATGGATCAGTCGTTCAGGTATCACACTGTGATATAGAAGGCAAATGAAAGGCCATTGCATTATATTCTCAGGGCAATCTTCATGGCTGATAGCCATGATGATCTCCAATATTCAGAACCAGATATGGCACAAGAAGAAGAAGATATTTGCCATGTCCTATCCTTGTCCTGCCTGCAGCCATTCAAAAAGAGAAATAAAATACAGTCATTAAAGACATACCTGTCAAGTGCAGCTCTGGACAATACGGGACCTGCACAGAAGGCTTCTGCACAGAAGCCTTCTATGCATGCACTGAACCCTTCTACACATGCATAGAAGGCATCTACGCATGTGCAGAAGTCTTCTGTGCAGAGCTTCTTAGCAGAACCCTTCTACTCATGCATAGAAGCCTTCTGTGCATCCCCTTCTGCGCATGTGTAGAAGCCTTCTTCGCATGCGTAGAAGGGTCTGCACAGAAGGGGATGCACAATAACTACTTTCCCCCGCCATCAAATTGTGGGATGGTGGCAGCTTCGGGCGGGAAAGTACAAAAAGCGGCACTGAATTACGGGAAATCCCGGCCAATACAGGATACTTGACAGCTATGGTTAAAGAGCAATAAAGAGGGAACAAATCCAATTTCCTTCCCTTGCTGTCTAATATGTGCATGCACATGTGCACACACACATACACACAAGCACAAGTATGCATGTTTGTCTGTGTTATATACTGTATATTCTTTCCTGTGGATAACAAACATAATAATGACATGCAATGATTCTGGCTGTAATTGAATACTAATTATATTTTAAGGAAACCAAAAACAGTCACATGTAATTTGAAATGGATACCATCTTCAACAATTAAACACATATACTATACTGCTGCTTGTTTTTCTGTCCCCCTATGCAGCTAAACCAACACATTGTCTAAGTTGGTTTTTTTATGGGGTCCATCAGAAAGCATTTGCTTTAACATGAGTTAGAATGTTGTCTTGTTAAAACAATGGCAGTTCCTGAAATTCTACATGGATTCATATACAATTCCTTTCATTTACAGTCTCATCCTAACTACAATTTCCATGTTACAAGCAGTGTTTGTGGAAGAACAAGCTGACAAGTGCTCCTACAAGGACCCCCATACAGGTTCATGCTGAATTTTTTTGTTTGTTTGATGGATACACATTGTGATTGGCTATTTCATGGCTTCTTTCTAGATGGACCTTGGCTGTCTTTCTGTAACCCTCTTCCTCAGCTTACTGAAAAATATGTCACATTACATTTATTTTACTTGGTTTGAGACTGTCAACTAGTCCTGTATGATTTCTTGGTTAGGAACTAACAAGTACAGTATTGCAAAGTTTATATGCCATGGAATGTATTGGTTCTCTGGTTTCTATGTAGCAACTGTAATATGAAAGATATTGTTCATAAAATGTTGCTATACCCAACATTAGACCTTCCTAAAGAGGATCTAAAGAGGATCAATACATCCAACCCCTAATAATGAAATTTGCGTGTCATCAAGTCAATTCCAAATTATGACGACCCTTCCAAGGTTTTCTAGGTAGAGGATACACAGAAGTGGTTTACCATTCCCTTCTTTGGGGAGCGCTTTGGAACTGTGCATTTTGCCCATGTCTACAAGGCCTTGGAATGGTTTTGAAGAACTAGAGGTCCATGTTCTCAGTCTGGTAAGGTGAGTGAGTGTAGGATTGCAGTAGTCTAGATGGGCCAAAAGACAGTAATGCATGATGCATTGGTTGCCAAGATTACCCTATGAGATTACAGTAATTCTTTCCCTAAAATGAGAATATGAGAGCTGGTTTTAATCTTTTTGAAAGTATGCTTATCAAAACAACACACCCATTATGCAGTAAAAATCATTTCCATTCACAACTGCCTTTAGTTTGTGATAGGATACTTGAACATTTTACTTGAGAAGGGGTTGCTGCTAACCACACTTTCTGGCTCATATTTTCCCCAAGGGGTCAGATTTCATTTGTCTTCAATGGCATTAAGGATATTAATGGATTCTTAATGAATTTGCATTGTTGTTAATGGTCTTGGTTTTAATAAATCTATGGTACATGTGAACAAGAACAACTTAAGCAAGGGAAAAATGTTGTTGGTCTCTTCAAGCTCTTCCAACCCTAATTATGCAATTCTTTAAGTAATGACACATGCTAACACATACATTTTTAACAAGCTTTCATAACTGAAGTTCTCTGACAAGTATCCACATTTGCACTGTATCTGTTTATATACATTTAAGTATTTGACAAGTATACGTCAATGTGCATTGCAGATACTGTACTTATTTCAGTACATGTAGGGGTCATAGAAAAAGACAGTCCAATTCGTATGTACTGCAATTACCCATGGTAATTCTTTGGCTGATGGACATGTATTCCCATGAAACCACTGAGCTTCCCAATAGCAACTCAAGTGACCATGAAGGCTTTTGTTTTTAACCTAGGTTCCGCCATTAGCATGTTACATGCTACTGCTGACTTGTCCTCTTATTTTTTACATCTAGACTTCTGTTCCTATCATATTGCTCAGCATGAAGAATTTTAATGCATATGCATTAAGATAAAATAGTACCCGCCATAAGCAGACAAGGTCAATTTTTTGTTGTTTGTATGCATTGTTATGGAGAATTTGTAGGTGGCACTTTCTTGGCCACAGTTGTGTTCATCTGTTCTATAAAAATGTTACCATGTGGTCCAGTCAGTATACAGCCGTAGTAATGCAACATACTGTAATTGTTATAACTGAATTTAGGAGTCTATTCCAGGGGTTTTCAACCTTTTCAAGTTGGTGGGCTGGGTTCATGCTCCCTCAAACAGTTGTCAGGCCAGACTGGTGGTCCAACCACCACCTCTGCCAGAAATGGCTGCATACTCATTTACAGCTGTTGTAAATGCCATAAATGAGTCCAGGCTGTCATAAACTCATTTACAACAGCCATAAACGAGTCTGTGGCTGTCATAAATGCATTCACAATGGCTGTAAATGAGTCCACAGCCAATTCCGGTGGCGGTGATGGGGGCTGGAGTGAGGGCGGGGGATGGGTTATTTGGTGCTGTGGGCCAGATCTGGCCCATGAGCTGTAGGTTGAGAACTCCAGGTCTGTTCCTTTGATTTGGAATATATGAGCTTAAATGGGGAAAATGCATCCATTTTACTTTGACTTCACATCTTTTTTTCAAAAACTGAAGACATTGTTCCCAAACGGAATTAAATTCTCATCCATCCCTAACAAAGAGCACAATTTAAACAAGAATTTTCAAGCGGAGTAAAACCAGGGCAAGAATATGCATAGTTCTGGAAATAGGGGACAAGTACAAGTCAAATAAGCTTGAAATAGTCTATTAAAAATTAAATATATGTATATATTGTCCCACTGGGTGATGAGTGCACATATTACTATATAGAACGTTGTTAAGATTGATATTTTACTAAGTCTATATGTTTTCTTTTCTCTCTTACTTTTTTCTTTTTTATTTCTTTTTTTCTATTATGTAATAATTTTTTAAAAAAGAATTTGCAGGAGTGCAAATATTATTTTATGGTCATCCACCACACCACCCTTTTGAAAGGTGTAAGTATTTCTGGCATAGCTGCTAAACAAAGTCTACAAACAGGGCCGAACAATGTGTGAACCCACCTCCCCTGCCCCAGAAACTAGACATTGTGTATACATATTGGAACCATTCATACATGCTTCTAATTTATTTGTTACCCATGCTCCTTTCTGCTAGTACACATTTTCACTAAACCACTTGACCAGTGCTGCTTCAAGTTTTTCCTGTTGTGGAACTGAATTTTGTTCTCCCTCATTCTAGGATATCAACTATCTTAGAGCACCCTCCGTTTCAATATTTCTTATTAGACTGATGACAAGAAGCTTGGAAATGATAACCTTAGCTTCAGCGATTTTCACTGGCTGAGAGAATTGTTTGGGCTTTCTTCTGTTGTTCAGACCTGCACATTTGGAAAGCAATTTCATCCAGCATTTCTATACAATGAGAAAAAGAGCATTTGGTCATTTATTTTCATATTGAATAGCAATCTACAGCCCAGTGTGCTTCGCAAGTGCTCTTTCTGAGTGTACTAAAGCTAAAAAAAAAAGGAACTTATTACTTTTCCTTTAAAGGTTGAAATGGTTTGTAAAGATTTCTAAGAATTCTTTTCCCCTTTCCTAAATTGTTAATGCTGGATAAGATCTTATATCTCCTTCTGTGCAAGAGTACAATTGTTTCTTGGGGGAAATCACACAGTTCATCGAATACTATGAGATAGGACCAAAGTTTAAAGCAGTCACATACATTGCCACCACCACCAGACACCCCCTCATCTAGCCCCGGCCTGGAGGGAGAAGAGAGGAGCATCAGCTGCATGGCTGGCTAGTCTTAAAACCACCACAGCCGCCACCATCTCGACTGGCCCCCGCCTGGAGGGGGGAGAAGAGTCCCCCTGGCCATGGGAGGCTGAAGCTGCCACCGTGCCACACCGCCGCACCGCCACACCCTCCTGGCCCGTTCCACCAGCTAGGTGACTTTGCCTGTGGCCAGGGTGGAGATGCCATGACAGCAGCGGGAGCAAGGCCCTTCCACCACTGGTGCCCCTGGGCCCTGCCCCTGGCCAGGACTTGAAAACGCCGCTATGGCAGCAGGCATTAGGACTTTACTGCCGCCACCATTGGACTTCGTCTGCGGTTGGGGCGGAGAGGCCACTGCAGTGCAGTATTGTACTGTATTGTTATATATTATTATGTGTTGCTCTTGTAAGCTGAGTATTGCATATTTATTTTGTATATTGTATTATTGTGTATATTGTATAACTATTGTGTGAGCCACCCTGAGTTGGGTTCCTGATTCGGCCGCATACAAGTGGGAAAATTAAATTAAATTAAACTTTACTTAATGTAATGCCATGTATACGTTATTACTAGAACACTAGTCCCAAACTGCATTCAAAGAACTATGAGGTCATATGAGAGGTTGCAAGATATTCTGTAATGAGAACTCCAGTGATTCAGGCCAAGCTTTTTTTTAAGCCTACTTTGTCATTTGTCTCCAGGGACCAGACAAGTGTGTTCCAGGATTTACATTAAGGCTGTAAGGAAGGGACTTGCAAGAAAATGTTGTAGTAAATTCACTTCTTGTACTTTACAACTTTAATACTGCAATGTTCCAATCACATTTTACTCCAAGACACTCCAAGCTGTTTTCATTCCCATTTTCAGGTGATTATTACCTACTCTAAGATGCTCCATTTTCTATCTTATTACTATGAGTTTGAGGGAGTTTAGATGCAGGACCAGGGTCTCCATGGATAGTCTTACCAGGGAAGGTTTATACAGATAAAAGCTTCTTTTTCATTTAAATTATTTAGAGCCATTTAGGGCTTTGAAAGTAACCCCCAGCATTTTAACTTAGGCTTGGGTTGCATCTGTACTGTTAAAATGTGCCCCATAACCTTAGCTACTCAGTAACTGAATCATGACTTCTTTCACTTGTAACTCCATGAAGTTCAAGGTTAAGTGCAAGGTACTAACCCCATGATAATAATAAGCAAGTCTGCCTTTCTTCTTTCATGGTTATGCTGTGTCTCTATATTGCAAAGGAAACAGTTATTGTGCTACAAAGATTTTTGTTTACCCTCTCTGTTTAATGGCACACTCTCTTCACAATGGAAATGCATTATTAATACATGAAAGACCAGAGACATGGGAATAAGGATTGGTTTCAGAAGGAAACTATCCATAGTACTAGAACCAGTATTTTATTCTCCCTGCTGAAAATAAGTTTTCACTCTTCTTTTTAGAAATAGCGATTACCATATCTGTCAAGTTTCGGGAAATTTCTGTCAAATAAAGGAAATTTCCCAGCCAAAAAGGGAAACTGGACAGCTATGCTTATCCTGTGCTGGCCTCCAGTCTAACTCCAGTCTAATTACAGTCTAACTAATATGGGATGACGGCGGGAAGGAGTGTAAAATATGCGGGTTTGACAGAAATTTCCCGAAGCTTGACAGTTATGAGCAATTACACTTATATACTGCCACATATGGGTTGCATCCCATTACCATAATGAGTCCACCATACTTGTCATCATGAGCCATGACCTATGAAACAACATTGACTGCATAGCCCTAGCAATGTCCAGTTCTCTGCAAGGCAAATTGCAGCATGAGTTCTGCCCACTGTTCCTTTAATTTCCAAACTAACACTTCATGCTTTTGTGAGATTTATTCCATATTTATATAGATTAGCAGGAGAGGTTAGCAGGCAAAGAATTTGATAACTTCACTAGTTCTCTCTTATATCTTCAATGCATGCTAGTTATCTTTATTGTTATCTATTTTTAACCTAGATTCATAAATTTGTTCCTTTTGCAACCTTGCCCAAAGCCATTTCTGCTCTTAAAAGGTAAATTATGTTTTCTCTGCATGTATTTATATATTCAGGAAGAACCATTTACCATCAAAGGGTGCCATTTGACCAATAATAAGATAAGGAGAATATTGGATAACATTTAATCATGAGTTCTTCTGCTAAACATCAATGTTTTCTGTTGGTTCCAGCCATTTATTGTGTTCAGCTAATTGAGATTATATCTTTCCATACACTTTGAATCATATAATTTGCCTGGATTTAAATCAGAGATAATTAGCCGGGATAATTCCATTATTGTTTTCTAGTCTGTAAGCCTATAATGGATTCTGCTTGATTAGTGTCAGGCAAAAGAGCCAATCCTTTCCTAATGCACAGTTTTTGTGTGCCTTATGATATAAGCTCAATGATTTAGCTCGATCTTAACATCTTCTGGTGTGAAGTGAGGGCTCAGTGTAGTATAAATTGTTTTTCCTTCTGTTGATACTTGATAGGGCTTAATCACATTTTGAGAATCTTTGACAATTGTACTAATAACAACAGAGACTTCTTCACACTTACAGTAGGCCCATACCAGTAGGCCAGACAAGGTAGTTCAGTAATACAAGAGAAGAATTTGCATTTGTAGTAGTACCCAGAAAGAGCCTCCTTGAAGATTGTGGTATTTTTGAACCACAATAGGATGTACCCTGGCAATGGCAACCTTGTGTTGCCAGCTAATCTTTCTCATACTGTGTCAGGAAAAAGGAACTGCAGAATGAACTCACTGAAAGGTGCCTTCGTTTTGGAAGTTTCATGTCTGTCCTAGACACGTAAGAAGAAATTTGTAGTAGTTACAGGTTCTCTCTCTCTCTCTCTCTCTCCCCCGCCCCCATCTGTGGAGATACTGTATGTTCTGAGATCTATTGTAGATACCTGAAGCTGCAGATAATAGTGAACCCTACATTTTACATTTCAGACTGTGGCTTCTATGACTAGCATAATAGAAATACATATATACTACATATATCAGGATTTTTATGCAATATTTTTAGACACACAGATATCTGAAACTGGGTAACCTGTGGATATGTGGGGCAAAGTATACCAGCCACAGTTGAGAGTGGGCCAAGCATGGCCACAGTTCCACTGTCTGCCAGAACCAATACTGCCTGTATGCATCACAGAGCTCCATTCCAGTTAACGCTCTCCCTTGAGGAATAATATTGGTGGTTCTAAGAAGCAGCATTATACCCAGTTTTATTTTGTCTTTAGAATGCATCTGAACTGCTAACAGCTGCTGCTGCTGCTGCTTTGAAGCAGAAGCAAGGCTGAGTTTACTAGTTTCTACTAGAGTAGATCCACTGAATCAATGCATGTAAGTGTTGAGTCACTACATTCCAACTTAATCACTGAGTGTACTCTAGCTGGAAGGAGACAGGAAAATGTTGACAAATTTAGAATATATCAAACATTTTCTTTTTGGTGAGCAAAATTGTAAGGGTTTTGAGCCTTTGATGCATTTAGGGACACTGTTGGTGAAGAAAAATCACATATGTCTGCAAACAAGCTGCTCTATTTCATGTAGAATCTGAGGTTTGGGACAAAATACAGGTATATTTTATGTGATGTCTGCTTGCCAATGCTGCTGACAAAATCACTCACCTCCATATGTAGAGGCAGCCTTTATAACTAAGGATGAGAAAAATTGCAAATATCCATTCTTAGTTTGGACTGGATTCAGGCAGAAGTGAGAAGTCTAAGGACAAGGGGGAAACATACCTAGAAGAAACTGCATTCAACTGCTTCCCAAGCTCTGAATATTCTTCTATGTTAAGAGGAGCTAAAGATCCTGCAAAAGGGTGGGAAAGGCTGAGTTTTAATAGAAATCTGACTAACAGCAAGAGAAGAGTTCCCAAGGATTGTGCCGAAACACCCTCTTTTCATCTAAAACATCTGACATAAAACGTGAGTTCGTAAAGAACAGAACAGGTGGCTGTCCTAATCACAGCAGCATCTGTGATCTTTTAAAAAAAGATAATTTCCAGTCTTTGATAGATTTCTCGAAGGCACACATGATCTGTACTGCTTACCTTCAGAGCAGTGGCTGTCCCATTTGCATGCTGGAAAAGAAGCAAGACAATATTAGCATATTCAAATGCTGTGGTAAGGGCTCTTCCTTGATATTTATAGTTAGCATATGCCATTGACACTCATGATTACATAACACATTTGGTTGTATGTATAATAGTTATCACCTGGATTCTTGCAGATGCTACATAGTGGCTTGACCTGTAGCATGCACTGACTCTGATGAGTATTACAGGAATTAATGTGGCTTTTTTTTAATAAAAAGAAATGCCTTTCAATTTGCAAGCAAGATGTGTCTTTATTGTGAGGTAATCTGCTATTAGCGGCTTTGAGGGTTATGCACAGCTGACTACTCAATAATTCTTGCCTTATCAATGGTCACAGTAATGGTTAGAACTATGTTTTCTTTCAGCTAGAGGGGTCTTCAGGTTTCTCACCAAGGAATCGTGCTCATGAACCTTTTCAGATTGATTATAGTTTGTGGCTGATCTAGTGCCAGTCCTTGGAATTTGTTCCAGTCACTTGTTCTGTGCTTTATGAGATCATACTTTGTGTTACACATTGTAGACAAAAGAGGTTAGTCTAATGCAGGGGTCAGCAAACTTGGCTTTCCAGGTGTTTGTCATGGTTAGAATGGATGTGTGTGTGTGTGTGTGTGTGTGTGCATTGGAGGAAGGTGGCAGTGTTGCATTATGGGTATCACTAGGCAAAAGTTGCTCTCCACATGCTACCCTCCTGGTCTGAGAGAAATGAAATTTAGTTTTGGAGGAATGTTGTGTACTATATAGTGATTGGCTGAAATCCTTTAGAAGAATGGCCAGAAGGTGGAACTTGTTGGAAGAGATAAAAACCAGAGGGAGGGGGCAGAACTTTCTCTTGGTCTATGCTCCATGCTGTTGTAAGTTTTTGGGTGTGCTGTGAATTTAGCAAACATGTAGTCACTTTTAAGATAAGAGTGGGCCCTTTGGCTTCTACACTTAGTCAGGCTTTTATTATTTTTAATGTGCTTACTAATTTACAATTGCTTCATTGCATAGAATTGTTAGGTCAGGACACATGAGAAGGCAAACTAAAATCAGGGATTGCTTAGCTAAGGGGGGCGGCAATTCAGGTGCGGTCCCACTCCCTTGTAGGCCAAGGTCCTACTCATGAGTAATAGGTCGTTATGATGTTCTTGGACTTCAATTCCATGAAGATCTGATGAGCATGTGTACTGACTTGGGCTTTTGGTAATTGAAGTCCAAGATCACCAGGAGAGCCAAGTTTGCTGACCCCTGGTATAATGGATGTTCTGTTGTATGGTACTCAATTGCTAAAACACTATTGCTTAGTATAGCCAGTCCCACTTGAGGAAATATATTAAATTAGTGGATATTTAGTAAGTCACCTCCTCTGAAAGTTTCACTGACACAAGGGGCCCTACTCTAGTTACAACTCCTTTAGCGTAGTAACACACAACTAGAGCAGGTTCATTAAACTCAATTGAACTGATGGAAGAACTGACTAACCAAGTTCCCACTGATTTAGTAGACCTCCTGTAGTGCTACTTACTATGCAAAGCGAAAAGTTTTCAGCCAATATGTGTTCCCACTCGTATGCAATAGTTTGTCCTATTCTACTGTGCTTTGAAGGTGTTAGTTGGCAGATAGCACCATCGCCCGCAAGCATAGCTACAGAATAAAATTGAGGAGCCTTTTCTATGGAATTGTATTCTCTGCTTTGCCATAGGTTGATCACTAGAGGTGGACATTTTCAAATAAATAGTTATATGTCTTTTGCAAACAGCTTGGCTCAACAAAATTAAGTAATGTACTTTCAACATATCCCTGTGAGGAAACTTGCTATTTATGGTAACAAAGTACAGTGTGCTAGTTGCTGCGCATAAAGTTATAAAGGAGAAATAACTAGTTAAGTACAACTTGATTTAGTAAAATCAGGTTAGCAATATATTGATTCCCTTTTAATTATGTAAAAGGAATAGTGCTTTGCTTCAGGACATATGTCCAAGGATAATGGAAGAGAAACTGCCCTGAACTTGGTTAGTGAAGTTCCCAATGCTGAAAACTTTACGGTCTCATTGATTGTGGAGAATCTGATAGTCTCTCTTGGTAGGATGAGAAGAGGTAGGCAAAGAGAGAAGGAAGAAGGAAGCTTGAGATTTCCAATCTACATGTAAAGCTTGAAAAGAGAAGGGGAAAATATCTCAGCCTATACCTTCTGTCACTTCCAGTGCCACACTTCAGCTGTTCTGAGGGTCAGTGCTCTGTTCCCACACTATTATGCTAAGTTCATACTATTCATTTGAGGAAAACCTGAGGTCTCAGAATGTGTTCTCTTTTAAGGATGCTAGTTCAATGCATTTCTAATCAGGCTCATGTACTTTGAAGATCAGGCTATAGCATTATTAAGAGCACTTGAAATGAAATAACATTTCAGGCCAAATGAAAGGAACAGATTGTTGCAAGATGCTTCGTGCTGCATTATTGCTGAAAGAAGCAGGGACACTAATGATAAATATATCTTTACAAATCTGACTAGAGTATCAAAGGGGTTGCATCAGTCAAATCATTATCATTAGCAATGAGACTTAAATCATCTAAATGGGGTAAATATGAGATAAATTCCCAGAGAAATCCCCCAGTAAAAGGGAATTTTCATAATTCCGCTTCAAAAGCCTCTGAGAAAGATATCAAAAAATAGGTAAAAGAGACATACCAACAGGAGCAAGACTATGCCATCTTTATTTTTCAATGGGAGCAGGAAAAGTAACCAAAGAAGAGGGGCAGTGATATTTAGATAATGAGAATAAAGCAGCTAACAGGAATTACAGATTGAACCAATAACACCAGAGGAATGGGTAATATACCACTGCTTTGTAGTCCATTGTGACCTGTTGTGGAATGTTTCAATGGCAGAAGTCGGCACATAATAAAATCCAGGCTTCACATGCGTAGGAATCTTAATTCACAACCCAGGTTGTTAATATCAGCATGTTATTGTTTCAATGTAATGTTAAATGGTGGATAACAAACCATTTCAAAATATTTAACTGAGCTGCAAACTTACTGTATTTTTGCCTAACCTATTAAACAAGATAACAACCGTATCAAGATAACAGTCATAGCTTTGCAATCCTACCTATGTTTAATAATAATAATTGTATGGCATTAAGTCAGTTTTTATTTATAATGATCCTTTTCAGGTTTTTCTATCCAGAAGTGGTTTATTATTCTCTTCATCAGGGTGTTCTCTGGGACTGTGTAGCATTCCCATGACTACACAATCTCTGACTCCAGGATGATCCCAGGTAGTTTATTCACAGTGGCTAAGATGCTGACTGGAAGGCGGCAGGTCAGCAGTTCGATACCCGAATACTGCAGGAAGGAATGAGCTCTGTCTTTGTCCTAGCTCCTGCCAAACCAGCAGTTCGAAAACAAGAAATAGCAAGTAAATAAATAGGACCACTTCGGTGGGAAGGTAAACAGTGTTTGGTGTGCTTCAGTGTCTAGCCATGCCTGCCACATGACCACAGAAACATCTGCAGAAGCAGACAGCGCTGGCTCTTCGGCTATGAAACAGAGATGAACACTGAACCCTAGAGTCAGATACGACTGGCTTTCAAGCAAGGGTGACCTTATTCCTAGGCAAACAGAGAATAAAAGCTTTACATAAAAACAGCTTTATCATTGTTGTCATATCATAATTTTTATTTATTGCTACAACCTTTCAAAATCCTTTAAAGCAAACCAAAAAATCGGATACCTATAACAGACATAAGGAACCAACTGGAATATTGCATTTCAGGATTATAGTACTGTATTAATTTACTAATTGTTTTATAGCAAATATGCCATTGGGCACAATTGTGTCTCCCCCCTTTTTTTTTGGACAGAATTTTGTTTCTCATTTTATGGGGATTTGTCTGTATGCTGCCCAGAGTAGTTCATACTAGATGGGTGGGATATAAATATAATAAATAAATAAATTTCATGTGTATTTCCTAATTGGAGGCTGAATATCCTCTTCGATATATCATTTCTACTTCTAGCGTCCACTGCATGTCAAAAAGAAGTGAGAGATAAATACAAATTAGTTTAGAAGCAAATTGAGATAAAATACAACACAGAAAGTTGATAAAGAAAAGCCTGACAGTGAAATTCAGTAGACTACAGTGACATAAAAGCACAATCCAAATGAGATAAAGAAATATGGTAAGATAAAATATAGATGTTTAAACATACACTGCAATTCCATGTTCGACCAATAGTTGAGCTAATTGGTTTATTGTTGAGCTAATTGGTTTACAGTATCTTTTAAATGTAGACATGTATAACCTACAGGTATATAGCACCTTGTTTAAAGGCTTGTCCTCCAAATTGAAGCCTCTTTAGAAAGATAACTGATAGGAACACATATCACCATTTCAACTCTTTCCACCCTAGGTTCCTCAAGGATAACATACCATACGGAGTTCTAGCAAGAGCTAAAAGGAACAGAACTCGCCATACAGATTTTAAGGTAGCTGCCATATCCATTAAAGATAATTTATTAGACAGAGGTTACCTTGTAACTATTATTGACAAAGCGTGCAAGAAAGTGACAGATTTGGACAGGCAAAAATTAATTGAGAAAGATCACCCGCGGAAGAGTGGGCATATTCAATGGTCAATAGAATTCTCTCCTTTAGCGTTCAATATCAGGAGGATTATACAAAAACATTGGCATATTTTAGATGTTCCAGGCAGTGAAGAAAAACCAGAGATAGGTTTTAGAAAAACCCGCAGCATTAGCAACATAGTTGCAAAAACGGACTTGTCCATTGAGCTACCCATTAGAAGTATTGGTACTGGGCATTTCAGATGCCATGGATGCAGCGCTTGCGATCTGGTTTGGGAAACAAAAATTGTTATGTTGCCAAGTTTTAAGAAACCTTATGTGCTACAACACTGGAGTAATTGCAACAGCTCAGCATGTGTCTACTTGTGCACATGTCCATGTGGATTAGTTGACATTGGGGAAACGGTACAAAAAAATTAAAGTGTGCATAAATGAACATCAATCCAGGATAAAGAACAGGGTTCTACAGTCACCTCTTGTCAAATATTTTTTGGAAAAGGGACACAAAGCTAAGGATTTAAGATTTGTAGTATTAGAGCTAGTGAAAAGCAAGCAGTTTGAGAGAACAGATATTTCGATTGTACTATTGGAGAGGAAGGCTTACTTTATTCATTGTTTTAACACGTTGCATCCCAATGGATTAAATGCAGAGCAAGACTTGTCATGTTTTCTTTAAATAATACTGATACAAGGCTACATCCAGATGTCAGTATTTCTGAAAATTTCTCAGGTGTAGTGATTGATGTAATTATAGAGATCTTAAATGTGAGTAAAAGTAAGTAGAGATCTAACGTCATGGCCCAGAAAGAAAAAACATGAGAGGCTTTTAGATGCGAAGAAAACTTTGAAAACTTTCAAACGATATAGGTGAGTTTGATTTAGAAATATAATTTGTATATATATTTGTATTGTGTTGCACTATATGGGAAAATGTAATATGAGTATTGCTATGTGTGTTGATAATTGTTATTGTATCTTCTACATAATATTTTCCTTTTCCTGATGATAGTGCATGAAAAGAGATTTATCAAATTCTCTTCGGAAAGGAAATTTTAAAAAATTTCTCTGTGTGAAAAGATATACCTTATTGGATTGATATTTTTGGTATACTCATTGTAAAAGTTCAGGAACTTTATTGGAATTACTGGAATAATTTCTACTTGATATATTGAAAGCATTTACACATTTATTTTTACTGAAGAGAAGTACCATTTATTTTTACTGAAGAAAAGTACCATTTATTTGTGAACTATTTTGAATCAAGATTGAGAACATTTAAGTTAGTAAAGTGATATACTTGTGAATCAAACAATTTCCAGTGGTTTATTTTGAATCTGTGATGTCGTTTCCCGCTATAGTGAACAGATTTATTGTGCAACCTTTGTCATAACGTTCTTCCCAGATTGAACAAAATGAATTCTGATTACTAGCAGTCCACATTTATTTAAAGGTATGATACAAAATACATTTGTATCTGCCTCTACATTGTGGAATGACAGAAATGTTGTGCATTTGGGATGAGAGTCCCATAGTGAAACTAACAAGATGGAGCAGCCCATATACAATTGGCTATGAGACTAGCTGGTTTTAATTTGGAACAGGATGTTATTCAGGATATGGCAGATGAAGAAGAAGTAGGATGGTATTCAGAAGGTGAGAAATGTCTTGTAAAATGGAAAGTATATTGTTCTATCACCGATGGCATTTTTTTAAATGAAAAGCTTTCAATTTTATCTATTTGCTTTGGATTAAGACTTGTCAAAATCATTCTTTTATAAAAGCATATGTAGGGTGGCATTTTAAGGGCTTCTGTGTGTGCATATATAGGATACTGCTGAATAGACATGTATAGGATGACTCACCCAACACTGAAGCAAGCAAATGAAAGAAGTAGGCTGGAATGTTGATCTGCAGAAATCATGTTTAAATTGACTCTCTTGGATGACTATTTTAAGTGTCCTGAGCATATATTATGTTCTAATAATGTTTTGTGGTTGTTAACTGATATTCAAAATTAGAGATGGATGGATTTTCCATGCTTGCATTTTTGATCACTTATTTTCATTCTCCTTATACAAGTTTTATTGTTCAAATTTTGAGAAAAACATAGCCTAATATCTCTCCAGAGTTCATTAAACTCCTTGCACACACCTCGTCAGAGGTTTTCCTGGTTGCAAAATATTAGAACTATTCACTGTGATATCATATGTTCAGGTCTCTATGACAAGGCCACTGAAAAGGCTCCATATATAGCAGTAGGCCTCACTGTAAGTATGGGATCTGGAAGTTCCCTTTCAGCCTAATCATTAACAACATCTTCATGGGGTCCTTTTGTTAACTAGAAATGCACAATCCACATTGGAGTCACTTTAAGTGATTGGATTGATCCTCATGATAAGGGTTTTTCTTTGTGTAGAGCTCTTCACAAAAGCATTTTTTCCACTTGGCCATTATGAACAGACTCTAATTATAGCTCTGTTGAAAGCTTATTTCAAAACATAGTTAGAATAAAAAAAGTTGTTGTTATTGTCTGGAATGCAAAATTGCACCATACCCTCCAAACGTATCACAAATCTGTCTGCGGTTGTTTTCAGTCAGTGTATCCTCATTTGATGCTACTTCTCCTACAATGACCCTGCCCAATCAATAAATGCAATTATCTTTGTCAGTTAGATGTTACAGGTATATCTGGCTCAGAGCAGCTTACAGAATTTTCCCCTCCCCTCTGAAAGATTTTCAAAGCCCAACAAGTAAGCAAGGACTGTGATGACATCACGGACCTATGTTACCAATCAATTTCATTGCCTAGCAATCTTATAAAGTCTATTTAGAGAAGGCAGGAAGAATGGTTTTCTCTCTGACTGGGATAATACTTAATAACAATGATATATCTTCTACTGTATTTATTTCTTGCTCTTCTGACACTTTGTTTTGTAGTATATTGGAAATCATGTACATCAAGTACAGTAGTGTGATTTACATATGATGCTGCCTGAATGTACAAACTGTTGAATATACTGTAATTGCTGGCATAAAAGATCCACTCCCACCCCTAAAATACACTGGGAAAATGGAGTGCATCTTGCACTTTATATAGTGGCCTATAGTGGCCTATTTTGGTAATAATGGGGTGCATCTTACACTCTGATATATGCCAGCAAATACGGTATATTATAACACTTCCAGCAGATTTTACACAGTAATAGAGTAGAATTATCTAGAAGAACTAAGATTCTGTGTAATAGCAAGACCAAGTTTCCTACTTGGTGGGTGTAAAATCAAGCAATTACTTATAAATAGATAAGTATTTTTTCCACTTTTATTTGTATACCGCTTTATTCAGCCCAAAGGTGACTCAAAGCGGTTTAATTGACACATGCTGTCTGCACAGCAGACAGCAGCAAAAAGTGAACAAGAACCATACAATATTGTCTTTTGCCAGACAGGGCAAAAGACAAAAGGTCCTCAGTTGCGACTGCTGTGGCTTTGATCCTCCAGGGAGAGCGAGGGTCCTTTCTGCGGTGGCAGCTTTTTTCACCCCTCCAGCCAGGCGTGGCTTGGAGTAGGAGGCGGTGGTGGGCGCAGGTGGCCTCAATCCCCGGGGTGATGGTGTGGCTCTGGAGAGAGTTAGGGTCCTCTCTGCAGTGGTGGCAATGGCTTTTTCACCCCTCTAGCCAGGCGTGGTTCGGAGGGGGCGGTGGTGGGCACAGGTGGCTTCAATCCCTGGAGCAATGGTGTGACTCTAGGGAGAGTGAGGGTTCTCTCTGCAGCGGCAGCAGTAGCTTTTTCACACACACCCCAACTAGGCATGGCTCAGAGGGAGGCGTGGCGGGCACAGGTGGCCTTAATCCCCGGGCTCGATAGATACAACCTCACTGGTAAAACGTTTTTTCTTGTGCATAATGACTTCCAAAGGAATCAGTTCCTACATTTGTTTCTAGCACATAAAGAGCACTTATTGATTCCAAAGAGACTACAGATCGAGTGTCAATAAGACAAGACATAAATGCAGTAGGTTTGTGCAGGATAATACCCATTTCTTCCCAACTTCATCAGTTCTGCAACCATTCAGCTCCTCTCATATGTAAAGCATACTACTGCTACTAAGTGCACCCTTCCTCTATGTTCCCATACCAAATGACTCTAAAAGATGTTTCAGTAATTCCTCCAGCCAACATTCTGACTCATTTTATCTAATTAAATCAACCTCCTCTATGGAAAACCAGGAATTCTGAAAGTATGAGGAAATAGCTAAAAATATGTGACCACAGTATCCCCTGGTGGATAGTTGGTGTAACTACAGGAGTTTAAACAGGCAGGTGCTGCACAACTCTTCTGTGGCTTGGATCTACAACATTCCACCATAAAACAAAACACATTTCTTGCTTTTGTTGTTCATATCATTTAAAACAGCTAAAATGAAACTTGCTACATTAAGTGAGTGCAAGAAAAAACATTTTTTTTTCATTTTGTAGAGTAACTTTATGAGATGGAATCATAAAGTTGTCTAATAATTATTATCACATGCAACCAAGTCAATTCTTATTAAAGGCAACTATATCCAGAATTTCCTAGGTAGAAAATACTCAGAAGTGGTTTACCATACCCTTCTTACTGAGAGTGCCCAGGGACTGGGCAGCTTGCCCAATGCCACAAAGAACAGCTGTACTCCCAGAAGGCATAGTGGGGAATCAAACTTCCAACATTTGGCTCTGCAGCCAGATACTCAAACCACTGAGCTACTCAGCCAGCTAGAATTGTCTATGTTCCACAATGTGCTAGGAAGGAAGTGCCATGAATGCATGCACATGCCCTTGTGTTTTTCTATAACCACAATTATATAATATGGCTCTATCTTAACCTATAAAACCAAGTGTTAACCGTTGGAACTTGCTATAGGTTGCTATGCCTCACCCTACTTGCCTGCACTCACCCTTCGTGCACACAGCCAATCTGGGTCCACAAGTCAACAAAGGATTGAGAAAACAGGCAGTGGGGCAATAGCCCCACAAACACGAAAAAGGGAAACAACTTCATTTCCCAACATTCCTTGCACCATACCGCGCCAGAGCCAATCAGGCTGAGAGGCTCTCGCACGGCGTGGCGCAAGGAATGTTTGGAAATGCACTGCAGCCAATCAAAAGAAAACGGTTTTAAAAAATGCAGCACAAACACAAAGCACAAACCCATAACTACAAGCCCCAGCATCCTGCGCGCCATGAGCGCGCAGAACGCTGAGGAAGCCAGCACGCAATTTTTTAAAAAAAAACACACCAGGAGAGCAAGTCTCCCAAGCCACGGGAACCAAAGCCCCCCTCCCCAATGGCGCCTGAAGCTCCTAATCGGAGTTTCCCCTTTAATATCACTGGGGGGGGGTGTTGTGCTCCCCCTCTCTACTGGCTCCCCTGGGGTTGGGAGGGTTGGGGGGACAAAAGGAGTCTGTCTCCCCAACCCTTCTGACCCCAGGGGACCTGGCAGAGAGGGGATTCCTCTCCCCACAAACACACACGCCCCATATTAAAGAGAAGAAACCAAGCGGTTACTTCTCTTTAAAAATGGAGTTTTGGGAGGGGAATCCCCCTCTCCGATGGCTCTCCTGGGTCCGGAAGGGTGGGGGAGACAGACCCCTTTTCTCCACCCAACCCTCCCAAACCCATGGAAGCCAGCGGAGAGGGGGATCACAACCCCTCCCACTGATATTAAAGGGGAAACCACAATTGAGATTTCCCTTTTAATATCAGAGGGTAGCCTAGATTCGATCCCCTCTCCTGGGTCCCATGAGTCTGGAAGGTTTGGGGAGACAAAAGGGGTCTGTCTCCCCAATCCTCCTGACCCCAGGGGACCTGGCAGAGAGGGGATTCCCCTCCACACGCACACACACACACACACCCCATATTAAAGAGAAGAAACCAAGTGGTTACTTCTCTTTAAAAATGGAGTTTGGGGGGGATCCCCCTCTCCGATGGCTCTCCTGGGTCTGGAAGGGTTGGGGAGACAGACCCCTTTTCTCCACCCAACCCTCCCAAACCCAAGGAAGCCAGCAGAGAGGGGGAATCAGACCCCCACACACACACACTGATATTAAAGGGGAAACCACAATTGAGATTTCCCTTTTAATATCAGAAGGTGGCCTCGATTCGATCCCCTCTCCTGGGTCCCATGAGTCTGGAAGGTTTGGGGGGACAAAAGGGCTATGTCCCCCCAAGCCTTCCAGAGCAAGGGGAGACGGCAGAGAGGGGAACCCCCCGTAGGACACCAAAAAACACAAAAACAAACAATCAAAAACATTCAAAAATACACAAAAACAAACAAAAATAACACCAAAAAACAATACAAAGTAAACAACAACAAACATTTCCAAACACACCCAGCACCCAGCCAAACACCACAAAATCCAACCACCACCAACACCACAAATAAAGAAAAACAGCCAACTCGCCACCACACGACCTCACACCACAACGACTGGAAAAGAAATGAATAAAGAAAGAGACTACTTACTGGAAGAAGCTCCACCCAGAGGCCACGAGAGAAAAAACAGTCAAAATACAAGATAACCCCTAACAGCACCACTTGCTGCCCACAATAGTAAAAAAAATTCAAAAAGACACAACAGCCCCAAACAAAAGGCCCCAAGAGTAAAAATAAGTAAAAACAAATAACACAAAATCACAGTTTTACACAAATCAAAAACAAATGTCAATAAAATAAAATAAAAACTATTCAAAAATCCTGTGCTGAATTTTTACTCAAATAAAAAACAAAAACATCAATACACAGTTTAAAAACATTTATTGTGAAAAACATGTACTTTCACATTTTTAAAATTATTACTTACGGTACAACAATTTAAAAAAATAAATACTAAAAAATATTGGGTTAAATAATTTTTTTGGAAAAAGTATATCATCCTTTATTCTTTTTTTCATCCACAAAACCAAAACACCAAACAAAACTCATCACAGTTTATAACAGGCCATAAAAAACCTGTATAAATAAACATTTTAAAAATTTCAATTATAGACTAACCTCTTCTTTACAAACATTAACAACAACAACAAAAACTTTCCAAAACCATTTAAAACAGCCCGGCAACACCGGGCAACCTCTGCTAGTTTTTTAAAAAAGAGTTAACAAATTAAAAGGAGCCAAAATACTGCATTTCTGTTCACCAATCTGTCACTTATTCATGAACAACTACCACTTGTAGTTTCCCTCTCTATGTTTATCTTTCCTGCTTCTACTCTTGCTGTAATTAGTTTTTTCTATTGAGATGCGGAAGGGCAGTTTACAGGAGCATCAAACTAAGAGAATCTAATGAGACCTTAGAGTTTAATATGTGAATGTCTCAGCTTAAAACAGTGGCCACTATATCTTTGAGAGCATTGGTAATAGTAGGTAAACATAATTAGGAAGCCCACTATCACTCTGTGACATATTTTAGAATAGGCTGGGAATCACACTTTTTGTGACACCAAGGTCTACAGAAGCTACTGGTCCTTTGATAATTGTTACCTCTCCAAAATACAGAATCCTGGAAATTCTGGTTCTAATGATTTATGAGTTTATTCTCCCTCATTTTTTAAAAAAAGTCAAGCTGCCAAAGGGATCATCACTTACAAACCCATATAGCAGGGGTTCACAACCTACAACCTGCGGGCCAGACCTGGCCCCCGATACCGTTCCATCCGTTCCACAGTAATCACCCCAGAAGTGGAAGTGGATGCACCCACACATGTGCAGACGTACCCACTGCCATTGTATCCATCCCGCTCAGCTGTCTGAGGGCACAAAAACCTTGAGAACCCCTGGCATATAGAAACAGGTCCAGGGGAGCTCTCTATCTCTATAACAACTGGTGTCTTCAAATGTGGATAATCATACATGTTCATATCAAAAAAGAGATGTAGCCAAAGCTAGACCATGACTGGAGTGTCCATGCGAACATAGCTTGGCAAAGTTACTGCTTTGGATGGTACTTCCCTGACTGCCAGTAGCAGTGCTTTGTCAGAGATCCCCCCCGCCTTTTCCTTGTTGTTGTCTTTATATGGACAGTGACAAAGTGAAAAGAGAAGAGTCCTCTATACATATAATCTCCATATGTAGTTGAAAAACCTGATTTCATAGTGGGAATGGCTCTAACCTGCCCTCTTTCTTCACATGGTTCAGAGTAATACTGTCCTGAAAATGAACAGGGCCCTTGCTGCTGTGGCCTTCAAAGGTTTTCCACTCAGAACAAACAGAAAACATAGGAGCTAGTCGTTCACTCGAAGAATTAGTCAAAAATAGCACTAAAATCATAAATATACCTTATCTGTAATGCAGCACCTGGACTCAAAGGGACTCAATTCACAGGCTCCTCAAGGAGGAAATAATGTATATAAGCTGTTCACATCCATTTTCATCTGCTTGAATCTGCCCATGGAGTGGTTTTCATTTTGCTCGGTAACATTATTCATAACGATAACAGTTGCAACCAATTTCAGCTCTAGCGTATGCATTGCATGAACAATGCAAACACTTGTGTTTATTCAAGCAGGTTTTTTTTTTTTAAAAAAAGAGAAGGTATGACTCTCAACTCATTGTCTACAGTTACCTGTATCTCTCAAAGGAGTAATGTCAAGGCATTCTTTCCATTCAGGTTTTGTTTTCCTGATAGAGAAAGCTGCATGTGTGTGTGTGTGTGTGTGTGTGTGTGTGTGTGTGTGTGTGTGTGTGTGTGTGTGTGTGTGTGTGTGTGTGTGTGTGTGTGTGTGTGTGTATATATATATATATATATATATATATATATATATATATATATATATATATATATATATATATATATATATATATATATATAGAGAGAGAGAGAGAGAGAGAGAGAGAGAGAGAGAGAGAGAGAGAGAGAGAGAGAGAGAGAGAGAGAGAGAGAGCACATTCTGAGATACTTAACACTTGAGGAGTTTGTCTTTGTGGTTTTTCTTATCCCCGATTCCCTGAGTATTTCAGAATTAAATAGTTCTCTCCATCTGTATTTCTGGGCCAAATGCTTGTTTTCTCAGGAAAATAAGGCAATGTTTGACCTGCAAATGAAGACCATTGCTTCCAATGGTTTTCCTCTTATTAAAAGTATTGGGCAGTTTGGCAGGGGGGAGCACCTGGGGAGAGAGAAATGGACCATTCTGCAATGCAGTCTAGAGCAGGCATACGGATATATAGATCACCTTCCATCTGACCAGCCTTTGCGGAAATAAATATGAAGATACTTTTAACGTGGCCAAGATGCAGCTATTAGAACCTGTCTTGCATACATATTAAGGAAAGGGCTCTGACTGAAGAGCAAATCATTTATGAGCCTTCTTTTTCCCTTTTATCCCAGATATGAAAACTATTGTAAGCATGTCTCCAGGTGAACAAAAATTAATAAATCAGTATCACTATACACATTGCTTGAAAACATGATACATAAAAGATATGTTACAAAGCCAGCTCCATGATTAAGAAGTTCTCAACAAGAGCTATAGCCTCCTCAGTCAGTGGTCCATTCTGAAAATATCAAAAATGCTTCAGGGCATCTAAAGCAGCATTTGTCTGGTGAGCTGTGGGAAATTAAAATGGCAGCTCCACAGCTTTAAAATTAAACAGTACCTTACTTCTATGGATCAAACCGATCCTATCCAAACCAAACGAGATGACGAATGTCTCAATTCCAAAGACTACTTTACCACTCACATTACTGGAACCAGCCCTTATTGAACTGATGCCAAAAGGGATTTTGAATCGGCTCTCATATGTCTAATTTTAGCTGTCCATCTACTGGATCAGAACTAATTCTATACAAAACATTCCCTAGATGGATGAAAGGACCTGTGCCTTGTTACAGTACATCAGTTCTTGTTTGTTAAAAATGTTTTGGGAAATATAGGTGGACTTAGTTTGTTTCAAATGTATGGGTAATTGAGTTGTCTTGAAAAGGGTCGTGCTATTGCATGCTATGAAGTAACATTGGAATGCATTTGATAAGGCCCATATATTCGTTCAGGGGTGGAAGAGCTACATGATGGCATACAGACAGGAACATGACACATTCAAACTTCAATGTAGGATTCAGCTACAAATCTGATACTTTTTGCCCATTGTTACAGCATTTATTTCACTTAAGGCAGGGTGTTGAGTCATTCTCTGTCATGCTAATCATAAACAGGGGAAACATAAAATGTCCTAAAAATTAAATTCAGGAAAAAACCTCAACTAATTAACTGAAGATTTGATATGCAAGAAAGATAGGACAGATGATTATTTATGCCAATGTTGAGGTAGCTAGCGAGTGACCTCTAGCAGCTTCACAAATTATATGAATTTGAGGTTGTTGCATGACATCTAACTGATTTTGTTTTTCTTGGAGTTAAACTTTATCAGCAGTTTGCTCTGGCATAAAATAGTAGTTTGGGAATTCTTGTTGGAGAATAATATTCAGGCAATCATTCTTTCAGAAATAATGTGTTGTTCATGATGGCAGCTTGTCACCAAATCTGGTGGTGGTGTCCCCATCTGGCTTCATTTGCAAACCCTTGTTGTTGTCTAGTAAATACTTTACTCTAATAGTGTTTGTTATGTTTCTGTATGTTTAGATATTACACACACACACACACACACACACACACACACACACACACACAGTTCAACCGACCTGTTTATGCAGCTATCAGTTATATAAACAGAGAATAAGCAAATAGCCTCTTAATGTATTTCTGAAATTGTTTTGGGGATGCAGTTCATCATAAAAATATAATACAATAATTGATTTGATAGCACATGATTATTGTAATTAAGAGTGACTAAGAAACAGGTATTTAATCCAATTTAACCCAAGTTAAGCAATAAAATTCCACTGGAAGACTCAATAAGCACTTCTGTTGCTCCCCTGATGAACCTTTGTTGAACTGGACAAGAAGGGAGGAATAGAAGGGGCATTCATATGACTGACTGCCAAAGACAGTCCCTAAGAACACCAGGGAGAATTGAGTTATATCAATTAACAAGTTAAGGGTATGGAAAGAGTGATGTTTTGGGGTAAAAAAAGAGTGTGCTATGTAAATACTGTATATCTAAAATCCTGCATCGGAGGAGTGAGGAGAAGTGCTTTCCTTGTGGCTATCCACCTTTGAGAAAGAGGTTGTATATTTGAAGACCCTTACAACTCTGTTATCATTTGTTGTCATTGTCAGACCTGACTTACACCAACCCTTACAGGCTTTTCCAAGTAAGTAAGATGTTTAAGTAATGATGCTACCAATTCCAAACCCCCAGTGATTTTCCATGACTGAGCAGGGAATTGAATCCAGGCCTCATTCAGTCTGTCATTGAGTCTGCTACACCCAGTGGTGGGCATCAAAAAAAATTTCCTACCGCACTATGGGTGTGGCCATGTGATTGGGTGGGTATGGCCCATTGTCCATGTGACTGCTCTTTACTATAGAACTATGAAAATAGAAGCATTTTCTATTTTCATCACTCTATAGCGAACCTCTGAAGTCATTTCCCCTTTGTTCAATGCTTTTCCAGGGCTCCATTTCACCTTGAAGCACCTCCCCAGCCACTCCGGAGTTGCTGGGGATGTACTTTGGAAGTTCGCTATAGAGTGATGAAAATAGAAGTGGCTTCTATTTTCATAGCTCTATAGTGTAGAGCCCCCTCTGAAGCCATTCCCTCCATCATCTAAAGCCTTTCCCAGGGCTGTGTTTCACCCCGAAGTGCCTCTCCAACCACTCCGGAGTGGCTAGGGATGCACTTTGGGGTGAAACGGAGCTCAGGAAAAGCCTTTGATGAAGGGGGAAATGGAGCCAGCCCCCTCCGATGCCTCATCTAGGAGGAGGAGGAGGAGGTGGGCGGGGTGGTGTGGTGGGCGGGACCAGCCATTTTTACTGCCAGTATGCGTGTACTGGTGTGAACCTGCTGATGCCCACCACTGGCTACATCACACTAGGTATCTCCAACTCTATCATTCTATGTAGATGATATTTATTGCCAGAGCAGCTTCAGGTTGCATGTTGTGTACAGTCCATACCTCTATTCCATGGAGGACAGCTCATCCCCTTTTCTACTGAGAGTCATTCAACTCCAAAGTAAGAATGAAGCTGGCTAACTCCCATCCTTTTTACCTACCATGTGAGTCCTTGCAATTTCCTGGCATTCTGGAGATGGAGTAAAACCCCTAGCAGAACATATTAAAGTAGACTGTTTCATGTTCAATTAATAGGCATCTTAATTACTTTATGCCACATCTGAAGTATAAAATATCATTTGGATTTCAGTCTACCATAGTGATGATTAAATTTGAGCATTAATTATCACTTAATTTCTTAATAAGCATATCTTATTTACCCTTCTGTATTCCTTTCTTTAGGAGAATGTGTATTATAAAACATTAATCAGTTGTGCTTTGGCAGAAGGGTAGGATAATAAGGTAGTATATACTAAGGAAATAAATATCTGCTCCATTTGCTGCCTCTCTAAGGGGCTCAGTAAAGATCAAGGCTTCATGCACTACATATATCAATTACACAACTTTCTGTGATATTCTATCAGTATAAAACAATTGTGTCCCTTGATACTGTTTGGCCTTTGTCCCTAAAACATCTCTTAATATTTGTGTAACAGCCAAGAATACACCCTGGCCAAGACCTGCTACTATAACTAATTAATAGCTTTATAGTCCCACTCCTGTGTTAACAGACCATTATCACTCTATTTATGTTGTGATTTCATGACAAGATGATGCCATTTTTATGTTATTAATCATAGTTTCATGTATGTTTTCATGTAGAGATGCTATGTAGTTAATTTCGTTTAATTCTGATTAAGTACATTTAGCCTGTATTTGTGAGCAACTCTCCACCATTTTCTAGAAGCTGATGGAAAGCTGCCTTGTGGCCAGTTCTCAAGGCCATCCCTAGGGAAATAACCTTGAAGATGTTCTCTCTCATGGACTTAGATGGAGAACACCGATAAGGTACCATCTGGATCTTTGATCTACGATCCCAAGTGTCAGTTTGACAAGTCAATTAGGACACGTTATCTACCTTTTTCTCATCAGAAAAGGTATATAAACAGAAGTTTAATTCAATTGAAGGGGGATCTCTCTCTTTAGAGAGATAAGCACACTTCCATGCATTCAATAGGCTTCCCTACCATCGAGGAAGCTATCGAACCCATCTTTGATGGGGCACGTAGAAGCGCCACAGCTTAGGGTACATTAGGTTAAGGTACTGCTATGCTATTTATTTTGATTTATGTATTATGTGCGTTTATTGGAACTTTATTCTATTATTTCTATTAGTTTAATAAACTCATTCAATTGGCTTCTGAGTCAATCTCAGTTTTTCTTGCTCCTTAAGTCAAGCGAGAAAGAAAAGGGAGACTTTAAAATACAAAGGGCCATTATTAAAGGGAAGATAGCACTTTCTCCTGTGAAGCTTGTGGTTTTTTCCCCCAGCTGTCAGGAGGAGTCCAGCCCATCTCGCCTCTTCCCAGCCAGAAGCAGCAAAACATCTTTGAAGAAGAAGGTAATGGGTAACCCCCCCCACACCCACTATACTTCCAAGGCGAGCAAGTATTCCCCAAGTTAAAGATAAGGATGTCGTTCTGTGGGAATTTGCATTTTCTGTCTCAGAGGTCTTTGCAGCCAAATTAGACCTGCAACATTAATTTGCCTTATTGCCATTTCCCCCGGAACCCATGAACCAGATTAGCTGGACCAGTCTCTCTCTGCTGCACTAAATCAGGCTGAAAGAGCACACCCTTAGGCCGTGCTGACCAAGGGACGGTTCCTGCTCGCACTGTGGCTGGCTGCCTCATGAAGTTTAAGCATCTCACAGCCTTCTGGCACGTAGAGACACCGTTTACAGTATATTCTTGTCTATATCATCACTTGGTCATGGGGATAGGTATAGATATTGAGGCCACTGCATCGGCACTTTAAGGAAGTGGATCTTGATGCACAAAAGCTCATAGTGAAATAAAACTGATTTTATTTTATTCTTTAAAATGCTACATTTTGCCTTTTTCTTTCTTCCCATATCTCTTGCCAAAATGCTCCATTTATATACTTCATTTGCAGCTGAATAATCGTGAACACCTAGTAAAATACAATGTGCCTTTAGTTTAAAACTAGAGATGGCCGATCATGTTGGGACCATACGTTCAGAAACACTTGCCCAAATCCTTCCATTTCTCCATAAGGAGGTGGAAAAAATATGCAGTTAAAAACAAACAGTGTAGAAGGATACAGGGGAAATAAATCACATTTTTTTAACAAGGCAGAATGTTTTGAGCACTTAGAAAACTGACTTTGAATCAGTGTGCTTTTCATTGGGAAAGCCAAGTCTTGTCCACAGCCTACAACAGTGGTTCCTTATCACACAGTAGCCACCATGTCTCTGTTATAGTGGGCTGCACCCATCAGCTGCCTTTCTTCTGTTCTGGAGAGGGAGAAATCTACATGCTGCCTTTGCAGGCGCACCCCCCCAATAACGGACACAGACAACATTGAAAGTGGATAACAGCATAGGGCCACATTTATTGATTCAATGCCCTAGTCCGAATTATAAATTTGTATTGGTAAAACGACCAATCATAATTCCTAAGGCAAGCAGGCCGAAGTAACACTGGTAAGGTACCACCCCAAAATTGCCAACGGCAATTGGTTACAATGTATCAATTTGTATCAATTTGTTTGTTGACAACAAACAAATTGTTGACCGTAGTCAATAACTAACTCATGACCCCACCCTCTGACGCGTATCCGTGAAATCACAGGGGTGATGCATGCTGGTTAGCAATCGTCATCACCCCATCGCCTGGTTCGTCGTTGACCGGACAACGTTTAACTAATTTATTCCTGTCTAGTGTTGTCCAGTCAATTGCGAACCTGCCGGATACTTGTGGGTCATACTGTTTACCTTACCAGTGCTACCCGCCACACGGAGGGGCTTCAAAGAAGACCTGACGCCCCCCCCCCCAGACCGTCAGCTCGGTCAACAGGCCTGCTCGCCAGTCACCCAACAGGAGGTCCATACCTCCTCGCGACAGGTGGACCCCATCCCCTGCATACAGGTCATAATTTTGTAGGCTAATATCGGGGTGATGACTAACCCGTCCCCAAGCCCTGGTGGCAAGAAACCGCGCCACTGCCTTATTGACCGCGCGCCTAGCACGGTCAAGAGCCAGGAGGTTAACGCCCCCTCTGTAAGAATGGCGCGGAACAATGTCCGACCAAACCAGGGTTGTGGCAGGCCAGACATAATGCAAGTAGGCGAGTTCCTCGCAAATCGCATGTTTGAGCGATAAGCCGGTGACCTGGCCCAAATCATTGCCCCCCAGGTGGATGATTAGAATGTCAGGCGGGTCAGCACCCAGGCCAGAAAAAAGGAAAGGCCGCAGCTCCCGCCATAACATCCCAGGCTTACCATGCCATGCGAGACTGGCGTGGTCACCCAGTCCCAGTCGGGGTCCCCACTCTGTCGCCGCAGCGTAACGCGCTGCCCTGTGCACATAGCTGTGGCCCACCAGCCATACTGTCACCGGTGTAATACGACACCCAGGGTCTGTAAGAAAATTGAGAAAAAAGGCGGTAAGGTGACTGGATTGGTACTCATGGCGGGAGTGGGCGCACATAAAACTGAAAACATTACGAGCCCCACCTCCCCATGCTGCGTATGTCAGCCCCAGAGTACCCAAAAGCAGCTGCTGTAGAGGCTGCACCAATACGGAATGAATGTGTGCCATAACGGGCACCTGGTAGGCCCACCCTGGTGAGGGCTCTGGCTGTCACCTTCCAAAACTGAAATTTAGTAAGGGGAGACCCATCTTGGTGACAGAAAAACGGGCCGTGGTGCATGCCACGCAGTGCCAGGAATTCCTGTAGGGCACCAACCGGACAGATGTCTGCGAAAGAACACCGTAGCAGTCTTACTCCACTGCCTACGCCATGCTGATCTGTTTTAGAGGAGCGTATCCTCAACTGGGCCCAGTCTTTGGCAACATAGACATCTTCGAGTTCCAGTGCCCTACCACTTGCATCCGCCTTAGACAGCATCACGAGTTCGCTGACGCGGAGCGCTCCAAAAAATGCCACCGTTGTGGCTGCATGAAAAAGGGCTGCCTCATAATGATCAAAACAGAGGCCTGGCCAGCCCCGGGCCAACTGGGTAAGAACCCCTGGGGAAATAGGGTGCCGGTCGTCCGGGCAACGCCCGCGCTCGCGCACCCACCCCTCCAAAACATGTCTCACACGGAAGTCAGAGGTGGTATCCACATGACCCCCTACTTTGGCCATAAAAGCCAACGCCGAAAGCTTGGATGCTATGGTGCGAGGTGCGAGGCCCTGTGCATGCAGGTGAACCATGAACCGCAGAACATGGTCCACCGGAATCGGCCAGGTCTCTGGCAAGTGAAATTGAGCAGCAAATGCCCTATATGAATAGAATGCTTGTTGATACGCCTTACGCGTGCGTGGCGCTAGTGACAGGCCAATCGCCCGGTTCACCTCTCCTTGCCAATAGTCCACATCTCGTCCGGGAGTGGCGAGGGAAATTCCTCCGCATCCGGGGCCAAGGCGCGGAACCGGGAGATCTGCAGGCGGGACAAAGCGTCAGCAATATCGTTATTAACCCCTGGGACATGCCTGGCCCTGAACAAGATGTTGAGGCGCAGGCAGCGCAGCACAAAATGGCGCACTAGATCCATAACCCTGGGCGATTTGGAAGTCTGTGCATTGACAATGTGTACAACGGCAGCATTGTCACACCAGAAATGCACCACCGAATTTGCCCACTGTTCGCCCCATAGCATCAAAGCCCCCAGGATGGGAAAAAATTCCAGGTATGTGAGATCCCGCAGGCGACCTGTGCCTGCCCATGCCGGAGGCCACCCACCATAGGCCCACTTCCCATTGAAGTACATCCCATAACCCAGGGATCCTGAGGCATCAGACTGGATCTGGAAATTGGGGGATGCCAGGAGGTCAGACCTCCAAAATGAGACCCCATTAAACTCCCTCAGGAATTGCAACCAGACGAACATGTCTGCCCTGATACCCCGGGTAAGCCTGACTCTGTGGTGGGGCCTGGATAACCCTGCCATGGCGTCACATAAGCGCCGGGCAAAAGCCCTGCCCGGAGCGACCACCCTGCAGGCAAAATTAAGGTGCCCATGGAGCACCTGCAGTTCCCTCAGGGATGCCTTACGCTTGGCCAGCAATTCCGAGATAAGGGCCACTATCCTGGACACCTTATCACCCGGCAACCTAGAAGCCTGCACTACTGTGTCAATCTCAACCCCCAGGAATACTAGCTTGGTCGATGGGCCCTCGGTCTTTTCGGGCGCTAAAGGGACACCAAGTTCCTGCATTAGCGTCTGAAATGTGTTAAGGAGACGTGCACACGTGTCCCAGCCCCGTTCACCCCCGAATAAAAAGTCATCCAGGTAATGGGCTACAGACCGGGACCCTGACCTGCGGACGAAGGCCCATTCTAGGAAGGTACTAAAACGCTCGAAAGCCGAGCATGATATGGAGCAGCCAAAAGGCATGGCCTTATCGAAATAATATTCCCCCTTAAATTTAAAACCCAGCAATTCAAAGTCGCCCGGGTGCACCGGCAAAAGGCGAAAAGCCGACTTAATGTCACACTTGGCCAGCAGGGCACCCGGGCCACACGCGCGCACCATGCGCAGCGCCTGGTCAAACGATGTATACCTGACTGAACAAAGGTCATCAGGGATAGCATCGTTGACCGATCGGCCGGCTGGGTAGGACAAATGATGAATAAGACGAAACTCACCTGGGGACTTTTTGGGCACCAAACCCAGTGGTGAAACCTTAAAATTGGGAAACGGGGGTGCGGGGAAGGGTCCAGCGACCCTGCCCGCGTCTAACTCCTTTTTAATGCTGGCCGAAGCCACCTCCTCCCTTCCTCTGAGGGATAAAAGGTTGGGAGCATCCTGAGGGAACCTATCACCCATAAAAGGGATACGAAATCCCTGCTTAAAACCTTGAAGTAGATACTCCCCGTCCTCCCCCTTCGGGTACGATGCGAGCCAGCGCTCCAGCATGTCCACGTTAATTGGGGAGGGGGCCTTTTGGAGGACTAGCTCCATCCGCGGCAGCTTTGCCAGCCCACTGTCCACCCCTCCCTCTGCCTCGTGCCCCCCCAGGCCTGGGACAAGCAGAGGCTGCGTGGGGGCCAGAACATGTGGGACACTCATGCTTATACCTGCAATTCTTTCGATTGCAGGAACCATTTGACGAGAAAGTCCAGCACAGCAGGCGGGCTGGAACCCCCTGCCCCGCCGGTTGGCGGGTAACCTGCGCTGGAGCCGCTCGCTGGACCGCGTGTCCACAATGGTATCTATCCCCCGGGGCAGGGCGTGTGGGTGTCATGTACAAGAGCCACAGTCTCTGGCACGGCTCATCCCATCTCATCTCGGGGTGGAGAGGAATCCTCATACGGAATTCCTCATCATATGCTAGCCATGAGGGGCCCGGGAAATCAACCATTGCCCTATATATGTTGTCCAAATATTGGACCATGGGGATAGCTAAATCCGGCCGCGCCCTCAAATATACCGCCATGTATATTAAATAGGCGGGAAGCCAGTTAGCCCAGGTACGCGGCGGCTTACGGCGGCGTGCCTGCTCCTTATCCTTCTCATCCTGACCCTCCCTTTCCTCCTTGGTGGGCTCTCTGTTCAGGAGTGAGAAGATATCTACGTACTCCCCACGCCATATCTTTTCCCTAGTAGCCTGTGCCAAGTGATCACCCAATGGCAAGGAATACCCTGCCGTCGGCAAAGCCGAAAAGGGGACAGCCGGCCTAGTAAAAGGGGCCTGAGCTAACCCAGCCACCCCCAGAACATTCCCCGCAGTGCAAGGACCAATGCCCACCCCATTGCCCAAGGTGGCAGTTGTTGTCGCCGGGTGGGCCGTAGACAGCGTGGCCCCCGCACCACCCGCGCGAGGCCAAGGCCATTGAAAGGCCCCCCCTATATTGGGAATGTGTGTGGATGTACTTGCTTGCACCGTATACTCACATGCTGCACCCCCGCGGGCCGCCCCCACCGGGGGTTCCGGCCCACTGGGGGCGTCGGAGCTCACGACCGACCTAGAGCTCATCACCGGGGCTTGACCCGCACCAGGTTGCTGGCTGGGGAGCTGCAAGGCAGTGGCCGAAGCCGCGCCACCCGCCTGCAGCAGCTCGACCCTCCCCGCCGGCTGTTGTCCTGCTGCCGACAGCACCTCAAAAGGAACCCCAAAGGGGGCTCCCGCCTGACTGGCCCGGGCCAAAGACGCCTCCAGGGCCGCAATGCGGGCCAGTAAGGTGTCCACGTTGACCATGGGCAAAGGGCCGGCCGGCCCGCCTGAGCCAGGCACGGGTACAGGTCCCTGCACCCCGGGGCCAGCATATGGCCATTGGCCAGCACCAAAGCCCGGCAGAGCTGGTGGAGAAACCTGCCAAGGCAGGGGGCCGCCCCACCCCCCAAGGCTAGAGGGCCCGGGGAGAGGCTGCGGCCCAAAAGGAACAGGCCCAACGGAGTGAGCAGGAGGAGGAGCGGTGTCCACCGCTCGTGGGCCGCGGGCCGGAGCGCCATCCGCGCTCACACTCTGCTCGCCCGCAGCGGGCCAAGGGGCAATAGACCCCATTCCGCCGGCCCCGGTCGGGGCTGGCAAAGGTGGCTGCTGAGGAGGCGGCACCACGGTCCTCCGACCTGGGTTGCGCCTCCTAACAGCGCGAGCTGAACTCGAAGCTGCCTTCTTCTTCGAAGGCATCTCCACCGAAGCAAAAAAGGGAAGCCGGCAAGGCAGAATCGCTATCAAAAGGCTTCCCGGTAAGCTAACGAGCGACGGAGACACAGGGGAAAAAACTTCTCCGCTCCGTCGCTGAGGTAAAATGGCAGCTCGGCTGCCTCGTGGCCAGCCTTTTTATAAGGGAGCTGGCCACGCCCCTAACTACCCGGATTCTCTGTCCTGTGGGGGGGGGGGGCGCAAAGGGCGCGGCGGCCATTTTGGCGCCGCGCTTGCATTCTTCTGTTCTGGAGAGGGAGAAATCTACATGCCTCAAGCATATATGCACACACTGTGGCAGGAGAAAAAGGCAATGAGGGTGGTGGTCCTTAGGTGTAATGGAAGAGAAGACAGTGGTAGTGATGTTAACAGCAGCATCTCTTCATGTTTGAATGTACCTGCCATGGCAAGATTCCTGACAGCTAGGTGCTATTGAAATAACTGGCTACACAGATGTATCCTCTATTTCTTCCTCCAATTATACAGTTTCCACTCCATATACAGTCAGTTATTTCAATAGCACCTAGCTCTCAGGAGTCTTTGGAGCCAAAGAACTATAGGAGGAATAATCTATTTGTGTTATAGCCACAGATGCAGACCCAATCAAGCCACTGTTGCCCTCAAATGGGTAAAGGCAGAGTAGCATAGTATAACATATATCATTACGGAAAATCCTTATACTGCTAAAGTTACAACAATGAAAAATAATGTTTAACAACTGTTGTGTCCAACTGTAAGAAGCACACACACCCAGCCAAGTCTCCATAACAGCATCAATGTTTATTGTAAGAACATTACAAGCAGGTACAGATAACTAGCAGTCAGACCAACAGAGCCCCAAATGGCTTAAGGCAAGAGCAAAACCACTTGCTTATATACAGTCTCTGTAGTAGGTGCAGAGAAAGATACATTTACCCTGGCTTTTCAGGAAGCAGGAACACAGACAACCAATCAGGCGTTGAATATTATGAACCCAAGACCTTGAGCCTTATGGATAATGCTTAATAATAACAACAGGAATTGTGTCCATGGCACAGCAACAATTAACTGTTTATAACAGTTGAAATAATACTTAATAAACCTTAAGACACAACATCAACTAGAAGTGGTCTATTACAAGTATAAGTTTTCTCTAATGATACCAGGAATTCTTAGTTAAATCCCTCCAACACCTTCCCTACCTTCCTCTACTCAGGTTTAACTTCTTGTCGGGCTACCAGAACTATCATCAGCTTCCTTGTATTGATCTTTTCTTTGGCAAGCTCCTGGCATGTTTACCTAATCGAATAGGAGTGAGCTACAGAAAGAATGACAACAGCCAGAGTACTTGTAGGGAGATAAACATATTCACAATACATATCAAAGATTGTGGTTTCCTAAGCTTTTCCTGAATACAGATACTGATCTCAGAATTGGAAATGCTAATGTACAAAAGATCTCCAAAGATGGTTAGAAAATTCAGAATACTTACATCTTTCTTTTTGGGAGCTAAGCCGGCACACAGCCAATTCCAGAGATGCTTGTATTTTAGATAATACCTTCTGACAGACTGTGAAAACAGGCACTGGGCCACTGACCTCTGAGGTGAAGCAGTCATTTCTACAGCTTGGGCTACAGTTTGTTGTAGCTATAGATTTAAACAGTGTCTAGTGTGGCTAGAACAAACAGTCCATCTCCTAACCAAAGCTAACTTTGCTGCTGTCATTCTTATTGAACTATCCTTCAACCCAATGCCCTGCAGTTATTATCAAGCCTTTAAAAAGAGATAATATGCAGGATCTTCCTTGAACACATATTAATATCATCTAAGGTCTTTTTATCATGGCAGTCTCTCAGTTAAGTGCTGTAAGAATTTACATATTGCCTTGTTGGGACAAGTCAAGGTCTGTCTAACATCTTCTTGGTTACCTGTAGCAGCAGACAGCTTAAGAAGGATGTGTGTCACTTGGTCCCTCTTGTGTGGGATGGAGCAAAGAGCCCGGGGGTGGAATGGCACTCCCTTCAAATCCTTCATAATAAGAAAGATGCTGAGCCAGGACCAAAGAAGGAGTAAACTGACAACTTCATATCCAAAGAAGCTACAAATTTTTCATGCACCTTTCAGTTGCTGAAGAGTTGGGGAGGGTTTCTAGGTGAGGTTATCAGGCTCCAGCCGGTGGGCTGCACATTTTTTAAGCTGAAGTGCCAAGGAAGAGATGGCTCTATCTTTATGTAAGCATTACCTTTCCCTCTTCTTTTTAAAAACATTGTGAGTTACACTACCAGACTGGGTGAATGGGTGTGTATGTATAAAGGGCTACGTTCTTGTGATTAGATTACATCTTCACTTTAAATCTTAGTGTCTGTCTTTTTTCTTCTCCACTCTCCTCCATCTTTGATTTCTCTCTCTCTCTCTTTTGTATGATGCAGTCACTATCAAAGTTCACTAATTGCCTTCTGGTTTGCTTTTTTTTTAATTCTCTGGGCAGAAGGTTGTAAAAGAATTCTGCTATATTCTCATCTAACCAACAAACCAAATCATAGCTATTTGTGTTTTCTGATTCATTCATTCAGTCAGTCAGTCATGTTAGAGCATTGCAATATGCGGAAGCATAATATTAATATCCACTTATTGGTTATTTAAAAAGTTTAAAAGCATTAAATAATGATACATATAAAATAAAATTGTATATGATTAATTATATATTAAAAGAAATACATTAAATTATTATTAGACCAAAATCATGCTACAACAATTGCAGGGCCTGACCAGGGTTCAAGGTTGACTCAGCCTTCCATCCTTCCAAGGTTGGTAAAATGAGTACCCAGCATGTTTGGGGCAAAATGTTAAGTAACTTATGGACTGCCCAGAGAGTGTACTAAATGCTACGGGACAGTATATAATTGCAGGCCAGTCAAGTATCCCGTAATGGGCAGGAAAATCACGTATTTTAATCAAACTGCCCGCTAGCCTCCCAATTTTTATTTACCTCCGTATTCTCCCGTATTTTTGCCTGCACGGAGCTCTGGGGTGAAGACTGGCACTGGCAACCAGTCTCCTGCCCCAGAGGCAAGCCTCCGGACTAGGAGCGAAGCATTACGGGATTTGGGATTGGGAGAGACTTTCACCTCGGAAAGGCAACAAAGGTAAGCAGTAGCAGCTTTTCCACATCACTTTCTTTCCTGCAGCCCCGGAGCTTCTTGGTGTTTTGCATGGGTACATTTTAATCCTTATTTCCCTTTTTATCCTTATTTCAGTGGGGGTGGGAGAGGGGGGCCTGTCAAAAGAACCACGCAACCACACACACAACTCAAACACACACACATCACAACCACACACACACACACTCAATACACACACAATATAACCACACATGCAGTCATGCACACACAACACAATCACACCCTAGAGTCGGACATGACTGGCTTTCGAGCAAGGGAAACCTTTACCTTTACTTTAATTCCTGAACTGTAGTATTCTTCTGTGTGCATGTGTGTGTCAGTGCATATAGCTTGGCCTGTAAAGTTTGCAGGATTACCCACAGCTGAAAAATGACACACACACACACACAATCCTAACAGTTATAACACTATGACAGTTTAGCAGTTTGTTTACTGTCATGCCAAAGAACTATTGCAGCATTATAATAGTTAAATATAATAATATTTTTTTTAAAAAAAATGGTACCAAGTGGCATGTGCAGAGCAGTGGCAATGGGGGCTGCACACAAGTGTAGTACCAGTATGAACAGCTGTGCAACAGAGGCAGCAGTAGACGTGGTGACTGAGTTGGTGGCAGGTTCCCCTCCATTGGAATGGAGACTGGCTGCCTAACAACTAACTGGCAGAGGAAGTAGGGATAATTGTGTTGTTCTTTTAACAACATTGACCAAAGAGGAAGGGAGAAATCAGTAAGCTGCTTGATAGCATCAGAGCTGTGTTGTTGTTGTTGTTTTAAAAACCAACACAAATTAAGATAGGCACCATGTGACCTTTACCCGATTTCAGAAGCCAACCAATTGGAAACCTAATTCCTTTGACATAGGGATGCCATAATATCCCCCAATAAAACCAGGACAGAAGTAAAGGTCACCCTTGCTTGAAAGCCTGTTGTATCTGACTCTAGTTTCAAAGCCAAAGAGCCAGTGCTATCTGCTTCTGCAAATGTTTCTGTGGTCATGTGGCAGGTATGACTAGACGCCAGAGTGCACAGAACGCTGTTTACCTTCCCACCAAAGTGGTCCCTATTTACTAACTTTCTATTTGCATAAAAGCTTACCCGCTCTCTGATCTCTTTCCTCTTCGGCCAAACTGCAAGAAAAAGGCACACACACACACCCTCTTTCTTCCTTGGCCACCAAGGAAGCCAAAAACAGGAAATCTTCCAAGATCTCTAATTTCTTAAGTGAAGCCTGGAGCTTCGTGCGACACCAGCCCCTTCCTGTGAACCAGGAAACCTTTTTTTATCTGCCCCATTCAAGTTGAGAACCTTTCCTCCCAAAAGAGTGTTGACCGCTATGCTTTACTAGCTGAGGTATTTTGACTCATGAGCCATTCCGTATGTTCTTCAATAGAGGTGCAGCTCTAAGTTTGCAAGAAAAAGGCGTGATATTTTTTCTTTTTGAAACCCATGAATTCTCAATGTTTTTTATGGAACGAGGCGGGACAGGTTCAAAACATGAAATTCATGGTTTTCCATTATGTATGGAAACCCTACTTTGACAGTCAAGACACACCTTAAAGATAACACAGCTATCCACCAGGTTTGGTCTTTCTCTGAATATTGTAATGCTATCCTGTGCTATAATGTGTGTGTGTGTTTAGTGTGTGTGAGAGAGAGAGAGAAAGAGAGAGTGACAGATAATTAGATTAGACCACCAGAGGGGGTTAGTGAGTTAGCTAGATCGAGGGAGGAGACAGGAGACAGAGGAGACAGGAGAGGTGGATGGAGGAAGGTAACTTGGGACAGGGAGGAAATGTTTGTCTGTGAGTGGGTGGCTGGGGTGGTTTTGGGGTGTGTGTGACACCCCCCCCCCCAGAAAAAACCACCCCAACCACAAACAACACACAGATAATAATTGGCCATCAAGGCAGGGGTGATGTGGGGTGATGTGTGTGTGTATGTGAGTGTGTGTGTGTGTGTGTGTGTGTGTGTGTGTGTGTGTGTGTGTGTGTGTGTGTGTGAGAGAGAGAGAGAGAGATAGAGATAGAAATAGAATGACACCCCTGCCTTGATGGGCAATAGTGAGGTGGGGTGGGGGTGTGGCAAATTTGTGGGGAGAGTGGGCGGTGTGCGTGCCTGGCCCATGCTTCCCTCCCCCACCACCTTACCCCCACTTCACATACCCTTCTTTGTCGGTTGGGTTTTTCCCCCCAGCACGGCCTTCTTCATTGGGAGGCGCACCGGCATCTCCTTTGTCCCTGTGGGCTTTGAGGGCACATCTCCTGCAGGGACAAAATACAGGCTGGTGCACCTCCCTCTGCAGAAGGCCGCACTGGGGGAAAAGACCCAGGCAGCAAAGAATGGTACATGAGGTGGGGGTTAGGGGGTTGGGGCAAGATGGTGAGGTGGGTGGGTGGCATGGGTACTGGGCCATGCCTCCCCCCTTCCTCACCCCACTTACCTTTTGCCGGTTGGTTTTTTTTCCCCCGACATATTTTTTTTTAAGTTGGTGCGCTGTGCTTTCCCAGCCTCCTCTGCACTCGCGTCCCTCAGCCTGATTGGCTGAGGGGTTGGGCAGCGCAGAGGACTCTGGGAGTCATCGTTTTGTTTTTGTTTTTTGGTCGTGTTCGTGGGGCGGTTGCCCCACTGGTGACTTCCGGAACCTTGCAGCGATGACCGGGCAGGGTTAAGGTATGTGCAGGAGGCTCAGTTCGAGATGGTTGGGCCGGGTGTGGAAGCCTTTGTGACATTCCAATGGTTAACGTCCCTCTTTATAGGTAAAGTTACACGTTTTCAAACAGTTGTAAACAAGCTTAGAAGATAATATACATTTTTAAATTGATGTCTAAAAGATATAATTTTGTACAGATGTGATGCCAACATGGAACAAAAATGTGCTTTGAAAACATACTAACATTGTAGAAATCAAAATGAACCAATTTGTGCATCCCTACCAATGATTTATATGTAATTTCTATAACTGAACAAACAAGATTCTTAATTTTCAGTGACTGGGGACAAATCTTAACATATAGGAGCCTTGAAAGGCCATAGACTATAACATACCTTTACATTTTTCTCTCAGGTAAATATTGCCTCCTACCTCATAGTACATATTTAGGAGGGATACAGAGACAAATTACAAGAAAATCCCTGGTGTTATAATGTGCTCACCAGTATCATATTTAATTTTTAAGAAGCTTAGCAGATTTCTGGGAGATAATGCTTGCATGTCATTTGTCCTGAAACATTGGCTGCCGTTCGAGAGGAAAATGTGCAGCTATCATAGGTATTCCAGTCTGTGCCAATTTGACACCTGCGCAAAGCAGCCAATGTTCCCCACTGCAATTTAATAAGATGTCTTTTGTTATTAAACCCAGAATTTTCAATTGCAAACAGTCCACCGGTGAAGTGGAAAATAGGTCCCAAAGGTTGTTCTCATTGTCTTCTACCTGTAGTTATTTTTAAAGTGTTTTAATATTTAAAGGTCTGTTGCTAAATTTCCATGTTACCCTCCTAAACCTTCTTTGTAGCACCATTGCCAAATTATTTCTTCAGAGCAAAGTGCTGTAAATAATTTCTCAGCTCTGCTCTTAGCCATTTGCCAAGGTCATTATCTAGCTTTCCCAGAATCCCTTCATTCTGCCTTTGATTGCGTGGGATCACTATGAAATACTTATGAGATGCATCACAAGCTGTGACAGTCTTATCAAACACTGAGGATGGTCCCAGGGCTCTGCCTTCAAGCCGGTGGCTCAGCTGTCCCTGCATCTTTAATGCTTCATTTATCTTTTGATTTGGTCCGCCAACATAGTACAACAGGGATATGTATAAAGCAGAGCACCTGAAGCAAGAGTGAGGAACACAGTGGAACTAGGAAGTGGTCAAAAAGTGTCAACAACAATCACAACCCTTTGTTTATGTGGTACTAACAAAGACCTACTGATGGAATTCAGCTCAACAACACTTCTTAACTTGTGTCATAGCTTGGGGTAATCATTTTTCAAAATGAAATCACACATTGATCATTAAAGATGCCCTATTTTTCTGTAAATGAAAAGTGCCCTTTGCTAGCTTACAATATTTAGCTTACTATCCATAACTTGCCTTTGGGGTTACTTAGGCAATGAATTAAAAGAGATGGCTTTAAAATCTACAGTTCCTAGGACCTAAAAGATTACCTCCCCATATATACAGCTAGGTAGAGGTAAAGATCTACCTTCCTCAAAAGCCTGTCATGTCCAACTCTAGGGAACAGTGCTCTTCTCCGCTTGCAGCCAAAGAATCAGCACTGTCTGGATCTGCAGATGTTTCTGTGTCATGTGGCTGGCATGACTAGACACTGAACTGAATGGAATACTGTTACCTTTCCGCCGAAATGGTACCTATTTATTTACTTACAGTTTCTTGATTTCAAGCTGCTAGATTGGCAGAAGCTGGGACAGATGATGGGAGCTCACTCATGTCTTGAACTGCCAATCTGCCAACCTTCCTGTCATCAAGCTCGGTGTCTTAACCACTAAGCCACAACTGCTCACTTTATACCTCTATCCATTCCAAAGCTCATCCTTTTGAGATAAAGTGGGCTAGGCTTGAAGTCTTAGAGCCAAGTTTGAGCTTGCTGCCTAAAACATCAGCCACAGAAGTCCCAGGAGTGCCTATTAAAATCTAATCATTGTTTTGAAAGGGTTTTTATTGATTAATTAAGCCTTTGGGAACACTTCCAAATCCCAGGAGCAGAAAACTGCTGCTATCTAAGGCTTTCTGATAAATAAATAAATTTTGTGTCAGAAATTACTGTGGATTGAATGGATTTTTGCTGGAGAAACTTCACTCAAGGGACACCCAAATGAGGCTCCTTTCATGTCCCCAAGATCTGTTGTGCGGCACTCAGGTATCGAACCCCGACCTTCCAGTCTCCAAGCTCATTGTCTTAACAACTAAGCCACTGCAGTGCTGCTAGGCCAAACAGGCCAAATAGTTTTCATTATTTTTAATTTGGATAACTCTTGATTGCACTGGGTAGACACCAAACAACTGCTATGGAGGCACTTGTGGTCCTAGATCCACACTTTGGCCACAGGTTTTGAGGTCATTATCTGTGAGTTCTCACTGAACAAGGCATGGCAACTAGCTGTTCAAGAGAGACTTTTTACTGGTTTTGGAATCCCTTCTGAGAAAGACTCATTTGCTGCTTACATTTTGGTGGTGGGTTTTCTCTTTATACCTTGTGATCCCTCTTCTATGTTCCTCATTAAAAATAATATTTGGATACTATCTACTTAAAATATGGGTGGTTATGTTTTGTGCTGATGAGACTCATTCTCTATTGATTTAGTTCTTTATTACTGATCTTTTAAGCTGCATCTACATTTTGATTTGTATGTCTTATCATTGTAAACCACTCAAAGATCTTTGTTACTGGGTGGCATAAATAATGCAGGAAAGAAGTAGAAGAAAACATGAAGGAAATTTGTCATGCTGAGGTCTTTAATTCCATCAAATGGCTGTGAAAGAAAGATTTGTGAAACCTTCACCCATTATAGGATAGTGACTCCATAAAGTGAATTGAGTTTCTCTCCTTCCCTTTTCCTTTTTTAAGAGTCTATTTTCCCCCAAATGTGTTGAGTCTCAGAACTTTTAAGGACTGTCTTCTTCCAGATTAATTTCTCTGCTTATAGAAGGAAGCAGGGAAGTGACCTTTTCAGCAGAAATATTTCATTAATCAGAGGGTAGCTCACCTATGTGGCCAGACTTAGTGGCTTCTTTGCCTGTGTGAACATCCTTTTGTAAAATCTACAGTAGAATCAATGATTTGGTAGCAATCTTAGTCCTTTGAAGTCAGGACATTCATCTTTATGCACAAGGAAGTATCTATAATATTTTGTTGCTGTTATGTGTCATCAAGTTGTCTCAAACCTATGGTCACCCTATGAATGAGAGACTGCCAAAATGTCCTCAGCAACCTTGCTCAGCTCTTGTAAACTCAAGCTTGTGGCTTTTCTCACAAAGTCAACTCCTCTCATCTTTCTTCTTTTCCTGCTTCTTTATTCTTTTTCTTCCATGTCTAGGCCAAAATGAAGCCACCTTTTGGTGAGTCCACTCTGCAGCTCCTTTTGTCTGACCCAGTGTGAGAAAGATTAGACAGCAACACAAGGTTACCATTACCAGGGTAAGCCCAATTGTGGTTCAAAAATAACACAATCTTCAAGGAGGCTTTTTCTGTGTACCCGTACCATGAAGACTGTCCTGGAAATATAATGTGGTGGTCCTTCATCTGCTGCCTTCCATCTTTCCAAGCTTTATTGTCTTTCCCAGAAAAAAATTGCCTTAACTATGTCAACCTGAGCTTGATCATTTTCCCCTCCAGAGTTAGTTCAGACTTGATTTCCTCTTGTACCCACTATTCATCTTTCTAGCAATCCAAAGTGTCTGCAGAGTTCTCCAACACCATAGATACCTATGTTATCACCAGGATACATGAGAGACCGCATTGTCCCAAGAGTGTCTGCCTGTCCAACCAGAGTGGACCGGAGGGGCTCCCTAGTTGTGCTTTCAGCTAGAGGGGCCCACCTCTCTGGCACACGAAGAAGGGCCTTCTCTGTGTCTGCACCAGGCCTCTGGAACCTCCTGCCAACAGAATTGAGGTTACAGACAGAATTGCTACCCTTCAGGAAAGGTCTGAAAACCTGGCTGGCAGGGCAGGTGTGGGACCTTAATGGGAATACAGCCCCAGCCTGTTGGCTTAGTGTCCAGTTAGTGTCCCTCCCTCTGTGTTGCTGTATCCCTCAGATTCCCTTTTATTCTTTTTAAGTGGGGTGGGGGTAGTAGGGTGGGTGATTTGGTATTTTTTAATCTGTTATATGTTTTTAATTGCTGTATGCCGCCCTGAGTTGGGTTCGCCTGAGTGGACGGCATAAAAATAAATTAAATTAAATTAATTACTTCAAATGAATCAGTTTTTCCCCCTGTCAGTTTTCTTCACTGTTATCCATTCATGGTGATCAATAACACAGCAGTGTGAATTATCTTGGTCTTGGACTCCAGTGACACCTCCTTGCAGTTGATGATCTTTTTCTAATTCCTTCATTGCTGTCCTTCTGAGTAATTTCATTGCCACCTACCGTGCAGTACTAACAAAAGTTAATTTGAATGTTCTTGCCATTACCTCCTCTGCCAAGTCCACCTTCAGCTACTGCCCAATCACTATCACCACCATCAACACTATTCGATTCCAGGGGGACAGTTTAGGGTCTACCAGTACTCTCTTGTCCTTCACTCTTACATAAAGTTAGTTGTATTGGCTGTTCCCTAATTCCCACATAACTCTACCTCATGTGAAACACATCTGCTTAGAAATAAACAAAGACTCTGGTTAACAATTTCGGGCAACAGTATCAGAATAGATAAGATGGGAGGGGATGATTAGGGAAGATGGTGAGCATATGAAATGTAGCGGAGGAAGAGATACAAGAGAGAAGTTAGAACAAGGGTTCTCTTGGACTTCTACTGGAAGCTCTGTGCCCACATCTTATTGGCACTCAACTTTCAGTGTGATGCTAAGTGTGCACTTTGTGCCACACACCACAGAGGTGCACACAGAGGCACTGCTCTTGGAAGGGGCCAGAGCTCCTAAGTTTATACTACCTGCAAGACGAAGAGCCAGGGAATTCTGTCAAGCAGGAAACTCAGCTGAGTTTCAGATCTCACCCAATGCTCTCTCCAGCCTCTAGGAGAGCTCCTGTGTTTATAATGACTGCAAGAAGAAAAGCCAAGAAACTCAGTCTGGTGGACATGTGCTTCAGATCCACATCCCCTTCTGTTTGTAACAGGTCTATTTTTTGTCTGTATGTTGTGTTCTAAAGCATGTGCCTTTAAACAATGTACCTATCCATGTGTATCCAATGTAACCTTTTCCATGTGTAACATTGTAACCTCAGCTGCATCTCTGTAACCCTAATAGGACGCGAGCTAGTGACCACTAGATGGCAATAGCGAGCGTCCAAGCTCATTGGTCCAAGACTCACCTAAGAGCAACAGCGCGGGAAGATTCCCGCCATCACCTTCACCTGGACAAGAAGGGCGTGACCTGAAATGACGTCACGCGGACAGTAGCCAATAGACTGTCAAGGAGCCACATTCAAATGTATAGCCACTGTATATATTGAGCTGTTCGTCTGCCATTACCACATGTTCCCTCTGACCAGCATGTAATAAAGTTGTGTTAAGCCAGCTCTTCGGCTGTCCTGGTGTCTTTGGTCTCATACACAAAATTGGCGACGAAGGTGGGATCATGGCTGCCCACGGGACCAAGACATACGCCGGTTTCGACATCAAGAAACCGCAAGATTGGGAACTCTTCGAAATGGACTTCCAAGGCGCGCTGGTGGAGTTCGAGGTTACGGACGAGGCGAAGGAAAGAGCCATTCTCACCAGAATGCTCGGGCACGACGGCAAGAGGGTATTGATTGACCTCATCGCACCCAAAAAGGCGGCTGAATTCAAGGCAAAGGAGCTCCTGAAGGTGTTGCGAGACCATTTCCGGCCCTCGGTGGTGATGTTTCCCGCTCGGAGCGCGTTTTGGAGGCGAGTCCAAGTGCCTGGAGAGTCGGTCACCGCCTTCGTAGCGGCCCTGCGTCTGGCTGCCGGCCCATGCAAATGGGAGAACTTGGAAGTCACCCTCAGGGACTGTGTGCTATGCGGCCTGAAGGACGCCGAGATTCAGCGCACGCTGATGAATCAGGAGCCGCCCCCCACGTTGCAGGAGGTCCTGAAAGCGGCACAGGCCGCGGAAGCCACGAAGGCCGGGGTGCAAGAGCTCCAGGACTGGCGGCCGAAGGCCGACAAAACAGAGAGTTCGGTGCACGCAGCCCGGTGAATTTCGAAATCGTCCGCCAAAAGCAGCGACGACGAGGATGTCCGGAGGGTCCGGAAGGAGGGCCGGCATTGCGACGGCTGCGGGGCGGCTCACGACCGTGCCAGGTGTCCGTTCAGAAAAGACAAGTGCCACAACTGCGGGCGACGCAGGCACATCGCCAAAGTCTGCAGACAACGGCGCAAGGACCGGAGGAGCTCACCCGGCCGCTCAGCGAGGCCAGACCGCTCGACGAGACTAAAAGATGGCGCCCGGCCCACGAGGAAGCAGGATGGCGTGGGCCGCATCTCCGACGACAGCAACGACGACGCCCCGGTTTTCAGCGTGTCCATGGGACACCCCCATTACTTTGTTGAGGTACTGGTGCAAGGGGCCCCTGTTAGGATGGAGATTGACTCTGGCTCCTCATATTCCATCATTTCCCAGAGGGAGTTTTTGAGAATTGCCCCCCGTGTACGGCCCAAGCTCAAAGCGTTGAGGTCCACGCTTCGGGACGTGCAAGGGAACAGTATCCCGGTGTTGGGGGTTGGGAAATTCCAGGTCCAGTATCAGCGGCACGCCGCGGAACTCCCCCTAGTCGTTCTTAAGGGGGGTAATTGCAGCCTCCTCGGGACTCAATGGTTTCAGCCCCTGGGTCTGTTCATTGGGGGGGTGCACGCCGTTGGGTCTGACCCAATACAGGAGGTGTGCGACGCGCACCCCGAAGTCTTCAAAAAGGGACTTGGGAAATTCAATGGACCCCCAGTAACTTTCGACCTGGACCCGGAGGTCCGCCCAATAAGACTCAAACCGCGTAGAGTGCCTTTTGCACTAAAGGAAAAAATAGAGGCGGAACTGGACAAATTAGTGGGCCAGGGGATTCTTGTTCCTGTTGATTCTGCGGAGTGGGAAACTCCAATTGTCACGGCATTGAAGGCCAATGGGGAGGTTCGCATTTGCGCCGATTATAAGTGCACCATTAATAAGGCGATCCGCCCTAATGCGTATCCGGTGCCGGTGGTCAGCCATTTGCTAGCCAGGTTACATGGGGGAAAGTGTTTCGCTAAGCTCGACCTGGCACAGGCCTATCAGCAACTCATGGTAACCCCTGCCGCAGCTGCTGCACAAACCATAGTCACGCATAAGGGGGCGTTCCAGGTGACGCGCCTCCAATTCGGCGTGAACTCGGCGCCTGGGATTTTCCAGTCGCTCGTGGAACACCTCCTCAAAGGGCTGGACGGCGTTTTACCATATTTTGATGATGTATTGATAACGGGGGGGAGTGAGGTTGAGTTGGCTGAAAGGCTAAACAAGGTCCTGGCAGCATTCGAACGGGCGGGGTTGAGGTTGCGAAAAGACAAATGCGTCTTCTTCGCGAAGGAGGTTGAGTTCTTAGGGTTCCGAGTAACACCCGAGGGGATCAAACCGTCCAAATCCAAGGTGGCCGCCATCAAGAAAGCCCCTCGCCCCACATCCAAGCCCGAGTTGCAGTCATTCCTAGGGCTCTTAAATTTCTACCACTCCTTCCTTCCACAGAAGGCTGCGGTGGCTGAGCCGCTTCACAAGTTGCTCAAGAAAGATGCGGCATGGAAGTGGGGCGATGACCAGGAGAGGGCATCCACGGAGCTGAAACAACTCCTGGCGTCTGACGCCATTCTGACCCATTTCGACCCCAAACGGCCGGTGGTACTGATCTGTGATGCATCCCCGGTGGGGGTGGGGGCAGTGTTATGCCACGTGTTGGAAAACGGGAGGGAGGCCCCAATAGCGTTTTACTCCAGGTCCCTGTCCCAAGCGGAGAGGAATTACGCCCAGACAGACAGGGAAGCGCTGGTGATAATTGCAGGGACCAAAAAATTTCACGATTTTCTTTATGGCCGCCCCTTCACCATCGTGACCGACCACAAGCCCCTACTAGGCATTTTCACCGCAGATAAGCCCACGCCACAGATCCTGTCCCCGAGGATGCTCAGGTGGGCCGTTTTTCTCAACGCATACCAGCACGCGTTGGTGTACCGGCCCGGGAGAGAGGTCAGCCATGCGGACGCCCTGTCGAGGTCCCCCCTCCCCCAGACACACAGCCACGTGGGCGAGGAGGAGCCGGACCGCCAGGTGCTCATGATAGAAGTCTTAGATTCGCCCCCCATAGTACCCGCCGATATCGCTAAAGCGACAAGCAGAGATAGGACGTTGGCGGCGGTTAGCTCCTGGGTACAGAAAGGGTGGCCAGCGTCTTCCCCAGCGGAAGAATTCGCCCCATTTTTAAGGAAAAAGTTGGAGCTGTCCCTAGAGAGGGGATGTCTCTTGTGGGGGCAGCGGGTGGTGATTCCCACATCCCTTCGGCCGTGGGTGCTTAAACTGCTGCACGTCAGCCACCCCGGAATTGTGCGCTCCAAAGCGCTGGCCCGGAGCTACTTTTGGTGGCCCCAGTTAGACGCCGACATCGAGCACATGGTCGGCACTTGCGAGAGTTGCCAATGCTCCAGACCGGAGGAGGCCCGTCTTCCCCACAGGGAGTGGGACGCGGCTAAGGGGCCGTGGTCCCGGATACACATAGATTTCGCGGGCCCGTTCCGAGGAACTCTGTTTCTCCTTGTTGTGGATGCTTTCTCTAAGTGGTTGGAGGTCATCCCAGTCACGAGCACCTCCTCGGCCGCGACAATAAAGCATTTGCGGAGAATTTTTTCTACGTTCGGCATACCCGACACTCTAATTAGCGATAACGCTAGTTGCTTCACGTCCGCTGAGTTCAGGGCATTCACAGAGATTAACGCCATCCGGCACATCACCTCCGCCCCTTTCCATCCGGCCACCAATGGCCAAGTGGAGTGCCTCATACGCACCACGAAGGACGCGCTGCGGCGCATGGGCCCCGGGGACCTCAACCTGCAAGTGTGTCAGTTTCTGCTAGGGTACAGGGTGACCCCGTTGGCGTCAGGATACTCCCCCGCGGAGCTCTTAATGCGCAGGAAACTGGCCACCATTCTCACTAGGCTAGATCCCACGAGAGTTGAAGGCAAGGGGAGGAACATCGGGATAGAAGCCACAAAGAGTTTTAGTGTGGGTGCCCCGGTGCATTGCAGAAACTACGCCAGCACGGGGCCAGCCTGGGTACCGGGGGTGGTTGTGGAACAGACCGGTCCCGTGTCGTACCGCGTGGAAACCAACACAGGTCTTCTTTGGCGGCGGCACGCGGACCAACTCCGGAATCGGGTCCCGGGAAGTCAGGGCACCGACAGCACTGGGGCAAATTCAGTGTTAGGGTTCTCCCCCACCCGTTTAGCCCAAGGGGGAGGAGAGGGGGGCCCAGAGTCCCCACCAAGGGGGGAGGAGGAAGAATTCATCCTCATAGATATTCCGCGGGATCCCCCAACAGAGTTTAATTTTGAGTTACAGAACCGGGGGGGGGGGGTTTCGGAGTGGTCCCCCACCCATCCAAGCGAGAAGAGGGGTTTTACGTTAGCCCCTGGTGCCCCCGGTTCGCCCACAATGGAATCTACCATTTCCCCTAAAGCTGCAAAACCGCAGCAAGCCACTAACAAGTCTCCCTCTCCCATTACAGGACAAGGGTCCAGGGAACAAGGAAGCGGTAGCGGCCCCCGGGGGGGCCAACCCACATCGCGGCCCAAACGCGAGTGCAAGAAACCATCTTGGTTAAGAGACTTCGTCTCATCCTAGGGGGGAGGGATGTTGTGTTCTAAAGCATGTGCCTTTAAACAATGTACCTATCCATGTGTATCCAATGTAACCTTTTCCATGTGTAACATTGTAACCTCAGCTGCATCTCTGTAACCCTAATAGGACGCGAGCTAGTGACCACTAGATGGCAATAGCGAGCGTCCAAGCTCATTGGTCCAAGACTCACCTAAGAGCAACAGCGCGGGAAGATTCCCGCCATCACCTTCACCTGGACAAGAAGGGCGTGACCTGAAATGACGTCACGCGGACAGTAGCCAATAGACTGTCAAGGAGCCACATTCAAATGTATAGCCACTGTATATATTGAGCTGTTCGTCCGCCATTACCACATGTTCCCTCTGACCAGCATGTAATAAAGTTGTGTTAAGCCAGCTCTTCGGCTGCCCTGGTGTCTTTGGTCTCATACACAAAACTGTATGATAGCTACATTTCCATAATATTCCTGACAGATGGTTAGTCAGCCTTTACTTAAAAGACTAGCGAAAGACAACCTTCCAAGGTAGTCTGTACCACTGTTTAGCTGCTCATTAGAATGTTTCTGCTAATGTTAAGTTCAAAGCAGTTTCCCTTGCATGTCTATCTACTGGCTCTTGTTCAGCCCTCTGTAACAACAGAAAGCTTATCTGCTCCATCTTCTGCTTGATGGATGTTTGACCACATCTCCACTTTGTTATCCTGACAAATTAATTATGTAGTTTCTCATACTGAGAGTTTTAAAAACAACTGCTGAGAACTTTTAAGTCTGTATTTTATCTCCTGCATTGTCTGCAAAAACTGTACATTGTCTTTCAGCACTGTATTAAATTCTAATTTCCAAACTTGCTGACAGCTAACCACTTTTCAGAAGTGTGCACTTTATTGGTTCCATGAAACAACATAGCTACTGACAAAACAAATCTTCCAAACTGGTCTTGTTTTTTTTAAAAAATGTTTTAATGTTATTATATAGAAACCTATTACCTATCCTTTGAGGTAATAGGTCTATTTTCTGTCTATATAAGTGTTATCTTATCCAAAATGGCTGTGATCTAAATTGAGACTGAATTTTAGAAATCTAGCATGGGAAACTGGAATCTCTGTTAAAAAATTTCTACATTTGTGAATGCCATTTGGATACAGTGTAGCGCTCTTACAGGCAATAAACCCTGCCATATTTCAGAAGTATAAATCTGGGGTTCATTATGTTAGACACCTTCCTCTTCTACCGTGTCTAGGCCAGATGTGAAACTATCAAAACGAAGGCACCTTTTGGTGAGTTAATTCTGTAGTTCCTCTCACCTGACCTAGTGTGTGAAAGATTAGCTGGCAACACAAGGTTGTGTACCACATTAGATGCCTTGAAATAGCCTCAGTGCTTTTGCTTATTCACTACAACACATGAAAACTTAAAATCTGCTTCAGAGAAGATGAAATTTGACAAATTTCACAGTGGTATCTTTAGGATATATTTTTTAAGTTACTCATTTTTAAAGTCTAATATTTCTTTCAGTGTATGTGTTACTTTGTACAAATGCCACCTGACCTGATCAGTATACAAACATTTCATGTACAGATCAAGACTGATTTCAGGACACAATTCAAAATGCTAGTTTTGACCTATAAAACTCTAAACCAGTGGTTCCCAGTATGGAGCCCACGCCCCACAGGGAGACTTCAATTCCCAGAAACCTAAGTCACCAGTTCAGCTAAAACAATACAATAAGTATTATAACAAAGAATGTTGGAGATCTAACATCATGATGGGACATATCTACATATGTGGCTGGAATGTGAAGAAATTAATAAAATCTAGGTACAAATCTTCAAGCAAATCAATCAAATATTAGATCCAAAATTGCTGCCAAGCCCCAGGGCTGCTTTGTTAATGGATTTGGGAAGCACAATAATGGATAAAAATAAAAAGAGTTTAATTAGCATTTTGGTAACAGTGGCAAGATTATTGATAGCTAAAAATTGGAAAGCATACACAAACTTTAGACAGAAGATTGTTACAAAGAATTATGGGATATGGCTATAAATGATAAATTGACTTGAGAGTTAAAAATGAAAAAGGTTTGGATAAATGTAAATGATTTTAAAGATATTTGGGGTGAGTTTACGGATTATGTATTCGTTAAGAGAAAAGGTATGAAATCGGGCTAGGAAACATAGTTTTTTGGAAATAGGAGGCAAGATAAACTATGGGGATTATTTTTTAAAAAATAAGTTGGAAGGCCCCTGAGTGATGGGTGCACCCTAAATGGTTTGAGACCAAACTATCTTAAAATCTGCATCTCTCTTTTATGAGCCTGCTCAATTCTTAAGATCAGTTTGGAGGCCTTTTATTAAGTCCCATCAGCTTTCAGTCAGGTGTGATGTATAATGTTTTGATAATGTGTTTTAATTGATAATGTGTTTTAATAGATTTATGGATGTCATCTAAGTTGGGATTTTATTTTTGGCATTGTGATATATTAACCTGTTTTTGATCTATTATTGGAATTTGTTTGTGTTTGTTCATTATTTATTGTTGTGAGCTACCCAGAGTGGTGCTTGTACCAATTGGGGTGGGGGATGAATGAATCAATGAATGAATGTAATAAAAATTTGGCCTTTTCTTCTCTAAATCATTTTTGTTTGTAGGTTTAGATGGTCTGGGTCTTGTTCAACACTAGGCCAACAACAGCAGAGTTTTAAGGAACAATTCTAAAATAAATATTTTAAAAATGATGTTCTTTGCAAGATTGTTCTTGTTGTTTTTAACAAGCAATGTAGCTTAATAGACCAGCAACATTGCAGCAGAGTCCACTGTTTTGCTTTCCTGAACTACATTGAATATGTCATCAGATCCTCACCCACACACATGCTAGTGTCATGACCTCAGCAGAAAATTCCTCCAATGAAGATAAGCCGGAGGAACTGGTAATTCCTAAGACTAAATGGGGTGGAGGAGCTGCTTGACTCTGGAGATCCTGGACTTTCAGGGAACCAGAGATTCCAGATCCATGAAAACCCATGAACCTGAGCCCATAGGACTTCATGGAGCCGAGTTGGAAGAGGTGGCGGCATGATTTCCCAAGCCTTGGGAGTAAAGAAGGTTGAGGACACAAGCCCAGTCTGAAATTGCAAGGCAAAGTGCTTGGCTGCAGGGTAGGTCTCCTCATGAATAGCCACCTTTCTTGCTTCACTTCATGGGGTAACTGTTTTGCCAAACTTGATTTGGCTCAGGCTTATCAGCAGTTGCCTGCTACCCCTGCCTTGGCATTATGCCAGATGATCACCACTCATATGGGGGCCTTTAAAGTTAAACACCTTCATTTCGCGGTAAATGCTGCCCTGGGAATTTTCCAGGGTTTGGTGGAAAGGCCACTTAAAGGTCTCCCGGGGTTTTTGCCCTATTTTGACGATGTTCTCATATCAGGGGCCGATAGGGAGGACCTCGCTGCAAGACTGGGGAATGTGTTGGAACGGTTTCACAATGCGGTTCTCCGCCTAAAAAAAGAGAAGTGCTGTTTTTTCTGCCACCAAGGTGGATTTTGGGGGGTTCGGGGTTTCCACGGAAGGTGTTATGCCTGCCAAATCCAGGGTGTCCACAGTATTGAATGCTCCACGTCCAGGTTCTAAGACGGAGCTGCAATCCTTCTTGGGATTACTCAATTTTTATCATTCGTTCCTTCCTCAAAAGGCTACCGTGGTAGCCCCCCTTCACAGTCTTTTGTGGAAGCAAGCTGTGTGGTGCTGGGGTCCCCCGCAGGAGCAGGAGTTCAAGGAGGTCAAGAAACCCCTTACTTCGAATGCTATTACTCATTTTGACCCAGGCAAGCTGATTGTCCTGGTTTGTGATGCGTCTCCTGTAGGCGTAGGGGCAGTTCTTTGCCATGACCTGGGGGAGGGGGGGGGGCAAGAATCTCTGATCACTTTCTTTTCCAGATCCTTGTCAGACATGGAAAAGAGGTATGCCCAATTCAATAGGGAAGCCCTGGCTATTATAGCAAGTACCAAGAAATTCCATTGCTGTGGTGGACAATGTTTTTACAGGCCTATCAGTTCACATTGGAGCACCAGCCGGGTGCCTCCATTTCTAATGCAGATGCACTCTTCAGGTCCCCCATGGAATATGTGGGAAAGGTCTCTGGGGACCATCAAGTTCTGATGATTGAGGTGCTGGAGTCCCCACCCATGTCTGTTGAGGACATTGCGGCTGCATCCAAGAAGGATGCCATCCTGTCCAAAGTTATGTCATGGGTTCAAAAAGGTTGGCCATCGCCCCCGGTGCCCAGAAGTTTAAGGGGTTCTATACAAAATGGCAGGAGCTGTCATTGGAAAGGGGGTGCTTGGTCTGGGGGGACAGGGTGGTCATTCCCCTGACACTCCTAGGGAAGATCCTTCATGCTTTACACATAAGTCACCCTGGCATTGTGCGCTCCAAGGCACTTGTGAAAAGATATTTCTGGTGGCCCAGGCAAAATTCAGACATAGAGGATTGGGTGGGGTGTTGCCGAGAGTGTCAATTGTCCAGACACGAGGAGATTCACCAGCCCACCAGGGAGTGGGACACGGCAAAGGGCCCCTGGTCAAAGGTTCACATTGACTTTGCTGGGCCTTTCTGTGGTGCCTTATTCCTCCTGGTTGTTGATTCATTTCCTAAGTAGTTGGAAGTAGTCTTAGACCGACACCGAGTAGTGGACAAGGGGCGAAACCTTGATGTGTGTAATTCAAAGGGGTTTTTGGTTGGGCAATCCATGTATTGTAGAAATTACGCCCCAGGTTCTCAATGGTTGGGGGTAGAGGTTTTGGAACAGACCGGGCCAGTCTCATATAAAGTGCTGATGGATAATGGGTTGGTTTGGAGAAGGCACGCGGACCAAATGTATCCCCACGTTATTGGGCAGAACTCTTCCCCAGAGACGTTACTGGATGAGTCTCTTGGCTCAAGCAATTCAGGGGAAAGCTCCAAGTCCTCGGATTTTGAATTGGATCTGGATTTGTTGAGCCAGCCTATACATACCGCTTGGGTCGTTGCCGGAATATGTTTCTCCTGGTGGTCCCCCTGAACCCCAGGGCTGAGGCTGTTCCAATTTCTCGTTCTCTGGACTCAGAAGTCGGGCCAGCCCAAGGAACACAGGGATCCACTCCTAGTACAGGGCGACCTAGAGGGTCTTTGGGAACCGCTAGCACTGAAAGGTATCCTATGCCATTCTCTCGGAGTCCCCCTCAGATAGACCAACTAAAGGTATGGAAGTTGGGTCCCCCGTTAGGGGGGAGGAATGTTGTGTATTGAGGTTGCTTATGCACAAGCGTGCCTTGCAAAATAGGCACCAAATTGGAAGAAGCTGATTCACAATTGTTTTCTCGCTTCCTCGGAAGTCTAGGGTAACAACTATGTTCTGTATATAAGATGTTATTCCTGCACCTGTTCTCTGTTCTTTGCTACTTGCAATAAACCCATGTTGTTGTTTGAGCCAGCTCTGTCCAAGTAATCTTTCCAGGGTTCAGACACAACATCATGAGAGGGCTTTTCTTCTTGCAGGGAGACTCATAGCCCAAATCCTGCAGTTGGATTCTGCTGTCTTATGTTCCAACAGAACAGCAACAAAACATTCTTCAGTAAGACTTCACTGCCATCAGCAACATTTTTAACAGCTTTGGCCCTGTCCCTGGCTCTGGACTGCCTCGACCTTCTTTGACCATTTGGGCTGCTTCTTGGATTACAACTTCAGATTGTCCTGCCTGGATGCATGCTGTGCTGAGTTTTACAGTTTCTGCCTTTCCCGCTTCACTTTTTTCTTGATCTCTGATTGAGCTAGACAGCAGCTTCACTTGCTTTATCCAGTGTGGTACAGGACACAGGAAAAGTGCATATCTAATTGCACTGGAAAACAGGGAACAGTCTCCTGTAATGTGGCAATTCTATCAGTTGGGAAATCATGCCCTGGTGGCACAGTGGTTAAACTACTGTACTGCAACAAAAAGGTTGTGAGTTCAATCCTGACCAGAGCTCAAGGCTGACTCAGCCTTCCATCCTTCCAAGATCAGTAAAATGAGTACCCAGCACATTGGGGGCAAAATGCTAATTAACTTGTGAACCACCCAGAGAATGTGCTAAGCACTTGGGGGTGGTATAGAAGTGTGATTGCTTTGCTTTGCCAGCCCAGCCCCCAAAAGTAGCCCTCAAGCTAGAACAAAATGATCCATCTTGGGCACAGTTTGGGGTTGCTCTGGAACACATTTTTCTAGACATCCTTTGATTGCTAGGAAAGAGATTACACTAGCTGAACCAGGGGTGGCCAAACTTTCTATGCTGTGGGCGTGACCATACCCCTGGACAGTTGAGCAAGCCAGACCACGCACCCCCAGAAGTGGAAGCGGGTGAATTTACAGGTATCACAAATGCACCCACTTCCTCAATTACAACAGCCACATGCATGTTTGCACTTGCATGAGCACATTTTATGGCTGACATAACCATGCTTGCTTCTACTTCCCGGTGGAGGCAGCAACAGGCCAGATGGAATGGCCCTAGGTTGGGAATCCCTGAGCTAGACTATTGCAGGTATGATCCATAATGCGATCTAGTTTCCCATATGATCACACCACTGGTTAGATTTGTATACTATATACAAAAGATTTGGACCAAACATGCACTGTTCCCAATCAACTCATTTCAGTTTAGGATTTAACCAAATTTTCTTGTACAGCTTTCCATTGGGCTTCAATAGAGGTCTCAGCCAGTTGGCCTGGAGCGAAGCAGCAGCAGCTGGGTGGCTCAGGCAGCTTCAAAACCACCACCACCACCACCAGACACTCCCTCGGCCAGCCAGCCTGGAGGGAAGCAGCAGCAGCTGGGTGGCTCGCATGGCTTCAAAATCACCACCGCCACCACCACCGGACGCTCCCTGGGCCAGCCGTCCTGGAGGGAAGCAGCAGCAGCTGGGTGGCTCAGGTGGCTTCAAAACCATTGCCGCTGTTGCTGCCACCACGATGCTCCCTCAGCCAGTCAGCCTGGAGGAAAGTAGCAGCAGCTGGGTGGCTCAGGTGGCTTCAAAACCACCACCACCACCACCAGACACTTCCTTGGCAAGCCGGCCTGGAGGCAAGCAGCTGGGTTGCTCAGGTGGCTTCAAAACTACAACCACCACCATCAGATGCTCCCTTGGCCAGCTGGCCTGGAGGGAAGCAGCAGCAGCTGGGTGGCTCAGGTGGCTTTAAAACCGCTGCCGCCACTGACACCACCACCAGATGTTCCCTCGGCCAGCCGGCCTGGAGGGAAGCAGCAGCAGCTGGGTGGCTCGGGCGGCTTTGAAACTGCTGCTGCTGCTGCCACCACCACCAGATGCTCCCTCAGCCAGCTGGCATGGAGGGAAGCAGCAGCAGCTGGGTGGCTTGGGCGGCTACTAAGTCCCATGGGCTTTGGCCTTGGCTGGGGCAAGGAGGCCCTCTGGCTATGGGTGCCAGGACCATCCCACCTGCCAGTGCTCTTAGGCCCCACACCAGGCCGAGCTTGAAAAGGCTGCTACAGCGGCAGGCAGCTGGACTCTCCGCCACCACTGCCCACTGACTTTGGCCTCAGCCGGGGCAAAGAGGCCCTCCAGCCATGGATGCCAGGACCACCCCACCTGCCACCACTCCTGGGCCCCGCCCTCCTCTGGGCTTGGAAGGGCTGTTATGGTGGCGGGTGGCTGGACTTTGCTGCCCCTGCCTTTCGAATTTGCCTGTGGCCAGGGTGGAGAGGCTGTTATAGGATTGTGTTGTGGTATACTATTATATAATATTACTAGCAGAGGTTGCCCGGCATTACTGGGCTGTTTTAAACTGTGTTGGACTTTTTGGGGGGTAATGTTTGTAAAAAGAGGTTAGTCTGTAATTTTTCTTATTAAAAATTTTATTTATGTAAAACTTTTTTATGTTGTCATTTGTTAAATAGATTGTATTGTTTTGATTCTGTAAAGTAATAACAACTTGTATTTTGTACTTTTTCTAATGTATTTTTTAATATTTGTTTTAATATATATATTAATTTTTGTTACGATGCCGGGCTGTTATAAACTGTGATTAGGTTTTTGCGGGGTTTATTTTGTGGATTAAAAAAAGAACAAAGGATGATATAGTTTTTTTCATTTTGTTTATTTAACCAAATAATGTTTTAGTATATGATCTTTTTTAATAGTTGCACTGTAGGTAATAATTTTAAAAATGTGAAAGTACATGTTTTTTACATTTAATGTTTTTAAACTGTGTTTAGATGTTTTTGTGCGAGTTAAAACTCAACACAGGATTTTAGAAATGTTTTTATTTTGTTTTTGTGACATATGTTTCTGATTTGTGTAAACTTGTAATTTATTGTCATGTTTTTGACTTGTTTTTACTCTTGTGGCCTCTAGGTGGGGCTGTTGAGTCTCTTTGAGTTGTTGAGTCTTTTTGAGTTGTTTTTACTATCGTGCCCTGCAGGTGGGACTGCGAGTGGTTCTCTTTTACTTTAACTGTTTTTTCTCTTCTGGCCTCTGGGTGGGGCTTCTTCTGGTAAGTAGTCTTTGTTTCTTCATTTCTGTTCTGGTCATCGTGGAGGTAGGACATGCTGGTGAGTTGTCTGGTTTTATTTCTTCTGGGGTTTTTCTTTGTTTTGTTTTTGTGGTGGTGGGCTGGGAGGTATGTGTGTTTGTTCTTTTTTGTTTTTGTTTAGTTTTAGGTTTGTTTAGTTTTTGGTGTGTACTTTATGGTTTAGTTTTTTTAGTTTTAGGTGTGTATTTTGTGGTTTTGGTTTGTTTAGTTTTAGGTGTGTACTTTGTGGTATTTTCGTGTTGTAGTTAGGTGTTTTGTATGTGGTTTTGTGTTATTGTTGATGTTTTTGTTTGTGTATTTTGTGGTTTATTTATTTTTGTTTTATTATTTTTATTAGTTTTGGTGTTTGTTTTTGTTGGTTACTTTTTCTTGTTTATTGTGTATCTTGGTGGTTAGGGATAGTTTTGGTGTGCCCAGTAGGTGTGTGTGTCTATGTTTGTGAGTGAGTGAGAGAGGAGGCTGTAGTTCAGACCTCCGGGAGGCAACGACTGGAGGCCCGTTCGCTGGCTTTGCTTCCTGGGGAATTGGTTCACTTTCAAGGGGGGGCAAGGCAGCAGTACCTTCCCCCCTTGAAAGCGAAACACCTCCTCGGGGAGTAAAGGCAGCGAATGGAGGCCTATTCACTGCCTTGTCTTCCCGGGCAATTGGTTCGCTTTCGGGGGGCGAAGGCACCAGTACCTTCTCCCCCCTTGAACCCCACTTGTTTATGGGGTTTTTTGTGGTTTGTTTGTTTTGCGTGGCTGTGAGGCATTGCGTTTTGTATTTTTGTTTTTGCACGCCGGCTTACTCTGCATTCTGAGCGCTCATGGTGTGCAGGACTCTGGGGCTTGTAGTTTTGGGTTTGTGGTTTCCATTTGTGCAGCGTTTTTTTTCCTGCTGCTGAATTGTAATTGGCCACAGCATGTTTCCCAACATTCTTTTTGCTCACGCCTCTCAGCCTGATTGGCTGTGGCACGGTGCAAGGAACGTTGGGAAGTGAAGTCTTTTCTTTTTCTTTGCGTTCATGGGTCTCCTGCCCCACTGGCGCATTTCTCAACCCGACAGTTACCTCTGTACCCAGTTCGGGCAAGTGCACGGATGCTCGGTATGGGATTGTATGGCCGGGTGCTGGAGCCTTTGTCAAATTACAATGGTTAACACTTTGATTTATAGGTATAGATTATATGCTGCTTTGGTAGATTGAATTTTGTGTATTGTATTACTGTGTATATTGTGTATTGTATATTGTGTATATTGTTTATTTACCATGTGTGCCACCCTGAGTCAGGTTCCCTGATTGGGCGGCATACAACTGTGAAAATTAAATTAAAAATAAATCAAATCAAATCAAATCATGGTGCATTCATATAAAAATGTCAGTGATACAGGTACTATCTCCCTAGTGTCATTTTCAATTGCTTCAGTTGCTTTCGGTCAGTTTGTTTTTCTAAAGCTTTACAAGGACTGAGAGAGGCTTCATTTCTTTTTCTTTCATGGCTATTTGGGTCCACTATTTATATCTTCCCAATGCCAACAGAATAACAGCATATGTTGTAAGAAAATGTAAGTCTTTAGGGTGCCACAATACAGTTTATTGTTTTGGATAGCTCAGTGGTTTAGCTATCTGGCCGTGGAGCTGGAGGAAGGGAATTTGATTTCCCACTGTGTCTCATTGACAGGGGCTGGACTTGATCCATAGGGTCCCTTCCAGCTCTGCAGTTCTAACTAAGATGATGATTATATTCCACTTTTTGTGCAGAATACAGTTTCCACAAACAAAAACCCCTTTCTGTGTGGAAGAGAGTCTCTTCCCTTCCTTTGAATGTGCAGAATCAAAACAGGCTTGAAAATAATAGTGTCTTTTGTGTTTCCTTTGCTGCTCTGTAGCAACAATAAAAAAATTAAAACAAAACAAAACACGGCCTGCAATATTGAGACTGAAGGCGATCTAAAAAAAAAAAAAAGCTGTGGCATAAGTGATGGATGTTTCTTTCTGTGTTGTTACTGATAATTGCTCTTTTTCCACTCCTTTCTATCCCTCATTTTCATGTTTCAGTATTGCCAGGATCAGAAATCAAATGAAACTGTACAAGTCTTTGCGTGCCACAGAAGGGGAGAAAGGGAGGGGGTGAATTTCTATTATAACATTAACTGAAGTGAAGATTGAGGATATTCTTCTCTGTGGGATAGATTTTTGAAGATGCTCAAACCTTGTGAATAACATCCCATCCCCATCTCAGACAGAATAAAGCATTAAAGAGGAGTTTGACGAATACAAGCAGACCCTTTTGTCTCTTCCATCAACTTATGAAAAATGAAGAGGGAAAGAAAAGTTCACATCTCAGAAGTGCTGCGGCAAGATTGCTCTTGCTATTTTGTGTCCTTGGATACACACTGCAAGGACCTCCATAGGGAAAGATATGGTATTTTGGGGTGGGGGGGGAGCAGTAGAGTCTGATGATTCTCATTTCATGGGGAGGAGGGGGGAGTAGAGCTGGAACTGCTGCAGGTTTTAGTCCAAACTTCAAAGGCTTAATCAAAAGCAGAAACTCATTTTAAAGATAGGCTTCAGGGACAGAGTTCTGACCAAAATGCACATCAGATTCACTGCCCCCCCCCCACACACACACACACGCACGCACAACATTGGGAATACCAGGGTACACAGAAAGAGCTTCCTCAAAGATTGTGGCATTTTCGAACCACAATCGGGCATACTTTTTTTTCTAGACATTGTTAATTTACTTAGTATATTTTACTTTGGATTCTGTAATTTCTAACATTGTTATTTTTGAAATACGATTTGTAAATGCTTTATGTTATTTATATTCCTTTGTATTATTTATATTGTATTATCTATATTGCTTTGTATTACTTGTAAACCACTTTGAGTTCCCTTAGGGGAAGGAAAGCGGTATAGAAATTTAAGCATCATCATCATCATCATCATCATATTCTAGTAACAACAACCTTGTGTTTAATTTAATAATTCACATTTGTGCTGCTGCCGCCTCGCCGAAGCAACTCCAGGTGGCTTACAACATGTAAAAACACTGCATACAAAGACATTAAAAGGAGGACAACTTAAGGACAACCTCGGGGTTGGAGAGATAGGCAGGATATCTCTCAATGCCATTTCCAGGGAATCCTAAGCAGGTGAAGGCATCTCCTTGGGAATACCCTGAAGGAAATGGTGAGCCACTGTGTGAGACAGAATGCTGGACTGGATGGGCTGTGGCCTGTTCCAGCAAGGCTGTTCTTATGTTCTTATGTTCTTAAAATATAACATTGTTTAAAAATTGTAAGGTTAAAATTTAAAATTTAAAAACTCGCAAACCCACCCCTGGCAGCCACATTGTGATTTTTTAAAACTAAGCTAAAAAAAAACCTGGTAACCCTTATATCAGCCAACCTAGAGTGGCCGTTGCTCCAGCTGCCCCCCCCCCCACACACACACACACATACACACACCTGCTGTGATAGCCAGGTGTTAAGTTGTTCGTGTGTGTTTTTTTTTTTTTGAAGGGCAGAAGCTCTGGCTGGAGCCACAGCTTGGCCGGTAGGAGGTTCCAGAGGGCCAGAGTGGTCACAAAAAAGGCCCTCTTTCTCATGCTAAAGAGGTGAGTCTCTCTAGCCAAAGGAACTATCAGAGAGTCCCTCCAGTACACTCTAGTGCAGTGATGGGAAGTCTTGGCCCTCCAGCTGTTCTTGAACAATTCCCAGAAACCCTGACCAGCTGGTGTGTTGACTTGGGCTTCTGGGAATTGAAGTTCAAGAATAGCTGGAGGGCCAAGACTGCCCATCACTGCTCTAGTGGGACAGGCAGATGTCCTTGGGGTGATGTGTCTCTTAATTACCCTGGTCCACTACCATATAGGGTTTAAAGGTCATTACCAGCACCTTGAATTGTACCCAGAGGCAAACTGGTAGCCAGTGCAGCTCTTGCAACAGGGGTGAGGCATGGGCATAATGCCCACACCCCATCAGCACGTGGGCAGCTGCATTTTGAACCAGCTGTAGCATCCGAATGGTCATCAAGGGCAACCCCATGTAGAGCACATTACAATAATCCAGTCTGGAGGTGACCAGAGCATGAGTGACCATAAGTAAGGAGTCCCGGCTAATCATTCCCACACTAGGTCAGGCAAAAGTAGCTACAGAAAGAACCCACCCAAAGGTGGCTTTATTTTGGCATTTTCACATCAAGCCTAGACATGATAGAGGAGGAGTAAGACACATTGGAGAGAGTCAGGAAATCTTCGAGGAAACTGTTTCTGTCTACCCTGGCATTTCCAAAGAAGCCCAGGCACCGTTATAACTGAGGAAAACTAATTTCTTGCTAAGTCATAATTTAAAGAAAACTGAACTTAACTCAGAATTGGCACAACTTTTCCATATTCAGGGATTCTATTTTTGATCCCCTTCCACCATTACTATGCATTCCAAAATTCAGTGCTTTTCCTACTTTACACATGAATCAATGAGGGTAATTGTAAATTATGCCTCATCCTAACCATGCCCTTGACTCTTTTCAATAAGTAAAAAAGAAGTGTCAAGACATGATTGAGTTTAAGAGGCAGAGAAATGCAGCTGTCTTCAGCTTCGGGCTAAATGAAGGACATAATTCATGGAAGGAAGGGGGAGGTTACACTAATTTAGTACCTTGGGACAATAACCTTTCAAGTTTAGCCCCACTCTTTCTAACGAATTACTTATAAGAAGGATTTCTTCCCCCATGAGTCAGGTTGTAAATTATGAAGCTTTCTAAGAGATTTGGCTCAAGGAACTATTTCATAGAAATTGTCTAGCAGTGTGACAATTGTAGGTGTTACAAACAGCTATAACAGTCTATTGACACAAACGTCTATACTGTATTTCTGTAGCCCATGAATGGAAACCCAGTAATGCTAATACATCAATAGCATTCTTCAGTCCTGCCACTAACTCAAGAAAACAGACATGTTGACTCTAAACTTGCACATTACTATGCTGGTTAATATTGTTTCCAGACAGCTGGTTAAATAAATAACCATCTGCTAAGAAAGTGATTTTATTTTTAGAATTGCTGATGCTCTATTTGTGTTAAAATGTCTGGTATCCAGAAGACTTTGAAAACGAAGATGACTTTATTAAGCACTACCATGCACAATACTAAGGTTCAGAAGAGGAAAGGTCAGATGCTAATCCATGAAACAATTTCTTGTTGGAGGGGCGTTGGGTGCAATAATTAAAGGAGATGAAGTAAAATAAAATAAACAGATATTTTTAAGTCTCAAAGTTGGTGGTGGTCACATGGTTCATATTATAATTTGTTATGTGTTTATTTGGTGTATATTGATTTCTGTTAACATGATAAATAAAATAAAAGATCTAAGTTGTTTTAGGAGCACTTCACGGGGTATACAGAAAGAGCCTCCTCATAGATTGTGGTACTTTTGAAACATAATTGGCCATACCCCGGGCAACAGCCACCTTGTGTTGTTGGCTAATCTTTCTCACATTCTTATTGTTGTTGTTCTGCCATATCTGAATCTGAATATTGGTGATCCTTATGACGATCTCCCACAAAGACTGTCCTGAGAATATAATGCAGTGGCCTTTCATCTGCTTTCGGCATCGCAGTGTGACACCTGTACCACCGATCCAGTTCCGCGAGTCACTTTCTTGTCTGGAGCCCTTTTTGGCACACAAAGTCCTCATTAGCCACAAGCCATTATTGATGAAGCTGCTGCCATTCATCAAGATGGACTCAAGTGGGATTAAATCCACTTGGGGACCATCACCCTTCCCTGTGGACTTCGGCACCCAAGGCCATTAGGCAGGGTTGTCAGGTTAGTTAACTGCTGCCTGACACTCACTGTTGAGTCCCTGGCAGTATGGTCTACTCTATTACCATAGCAGGATAACCTGGCCAGACTAGGTCTCTCACATTAGGTCAGGCAAAAGGAACTGCAGAATGAACTTACCCAAAGGTGCCTCCATTTTGGCAGTTTCACATCTGGCCTAGACACAGAAGAAGAAGAAGTAGGAACTCTTCACACTTCTTCTACTCATAATATAAGAAGCACTTGAACATTGTATCAGTTGGCCAGCTTGGAAACATCGGTTATGAACTTCCCAATTTCACACATGCCATTTTATGCTATTTTCATTTCACCTCATTAGTTCCTTTCCCCCTACTAGGCTGATCACATATGGAATATAGCAACAATGTCTCGTCTCTTCTCTTCCCCCTCCCCCCTTTCAGCTCCCCATGGTGCAGTAAGAATATATAACTATTCCTCTGGTCTTTCAGCTGGTCTTATATTTATCTCATTAAGTCAACAAAATCAAAGGCAAGAATACTAACAGGTGGAGATAAATTAGATCGGATGTAATACTTAAAGACATCCATTATTTGTAAAAGAGGAAGTAATGAAGGCCAAGTAAAATGGTGAGCCATGATTTATGGCGAGTGAAGTAATGATGAAAGCACTTGGAGAGAGTCGGGGGATTTAAAAATAGAAAAGGAACCACACTTTCTTAAAGAAAAAAAGAATTGTTTATTTATTGATGCCATTTCTCCCAAGGTGATCTTCTGAGCAGCACCCATGTTGTCCCCTCATTTTATCCTTTAACAACTCAGGAGGGTAGAATGGGCTGGGGAACAGTTTCTTAATTTTCCCAGCTGATTGAGAATCTTAGCTCAGTTCCACCCAGTCTAAAATAATAGAAAAGAGGTTGCAATACATAAGCTTTATTCAATGTCATATTAAGATCTGGGGATCAGACAAAAATGTCTTAAAGGTATGTCCTAATGCTTCTTTTACATTCTACGTCTTTATTTCACCTAATTCAGTAATTAGATCATTTAGTTCTTCCTTCAGTTCAAATTGCACAGAGTTTGCATTTCAAAAACATATTTTTCCCTCAGTAATTTATGGGAGGATAGTAGTGCCTGTGTAATTTAGATGTATTTAAAATAATCAATTCTATAAGGAAGACTTAACCCTGTGATGTAGGACAACTGCTGATCATTTAAGTTTGCAAAGATCTAAATTACTTGTGCTATGGCAACACATATATAAATAGTGAAATGTAAAACCGAACCTTTTAAGAAAGTGTGATTTGTGCAATATATATTTCCTGTTATTTGAAATGAGAGAAGTATTCTGCACTGAATACCAGGCTTAACATTATTGATGGAAAGTGGCCTTTTTGTCAGAAAATAGTTTTAGGTGCCTTGCTTATTTTTAAGTCTCTGACTATTTTTGACAAAACCATTCAAGTATTTTGTATGAAAAAATATGCTACAAAATCACAGAACTGTATGCAACATTTTATTTTTATTTTTTTGCTAATGCTGCTGCAGCTGAATAAAAAATGTTGCTGTTGTCGACTAGGTATCCGAAAATGTATTCTTTTCCTGAAACAGGGAGAATGTCACTGGTGTGAATTTATTTAAGTTGGATTCCAGCTTGTTGTAAAGTGACCCACACACTATGATCTCAGAGCCATCTCCTGCAGCACACATGAAATGAGACATGCAAGATTAAACACCGGGACTGCAATGGACTGCCACAGCCTTGGAAATATTAACAAGTTGTGCTTTCACAGCCAATCCATCTGGCATGGCCTCTTCCACCTCCATGACCATTGGGAATCAGAGTTCCTCCTCCGCTCATTTTGCCATTGGTCCCAATATGATGGTTTCCAGTGGCATTTCCTCCACTGACGGGATCATCGCCCTACCTAAAGGTTGGCCCCTTTAGGGAGTCAGGTTAGTTAACCACCACCTAATACTCAGCATTGAGTTGCTGACTGTACAGTCTATCTACTCCATTACTGTAGCAGAATGTCCAGCCAGACAGCAATAAAAATGTACTGGTCTTCCAAAAAATATATATTCCTCATCACAGTTGATAGTTATTTTTGTCTATCATAATTTAGAAACATCCATTGTTTTTAAACAATCTATGCAAGTTGTTTAAGACCTTTGCTGATATATAAAACAAGGAAACCAAAATTGTGTCATCAAGCTTCATCGTATAAAAGTTTTGTAAAATAGGAGCTAATATTTAAAATTTTCAACCTGAAAATAATTTGACATTTTTTCATTAACCTTTGAACTTTAGTGTAGATTTCTTTTTTAAATTATCCCATACTATCTCAAAATGCTATGCAATACCTTTCTAAAGTGTTATCACAATGGTGAAAGATATTTCAGACCAAGTCTATAGAGAACACACTGCAGGATGAGATAGCAGGACAAATTCTTTCAAAGTAGCGTTCACATTAAAACATCATTACGAGTTGAGATTTAAAAATGGTGAAAGAAATTCAATGCCAGTCTTTCATTTGCAAAGCATTTTATTTATTAAAGCAAGAATAAATGGAAAGTGTCTGTTGCAGTTGCACTGAATGGTGAGAAAATATCAGGCTGATTCTTCTCAATTCTATGATCACACTACAGCCTGTCAGATGGGGCACTGAGGAGAAAACAGTTGTCCATGGTTTTGTTGAACCAAAAGCTCCAATGTTCTCCTTAGGGAACTTCACAGTGTTTTCCTCAGCTAGTAATTTCATTTCTATCTGGAACTTTCAGAATCTCACTTAGCAAAAGGTTTATCAAAGCAGAATATCACTCCCCACCCTGCATCAGTCAACATGAGTTACCAAGTAGCTCTGAAAAATTCTTGTTTTCCTCCATCATAATATTTGATTTTTCTACTAATAACTCTATTGTCCTTTGTTTCCACATTCTAAATACAGTTAAGCCACAATAAATACAGTATTCCCTAAGCAGTAGTCTTAAAATTGTAGCTTAAAAACTGGTGAAAGGCATACAATTGCTGTAGAAACTATAGTTTGAAGCCTAGAGGAAGAATAAATATTCTTATAGATTTAAATCCTCCCACAAGCTATCTCTAATTATGGCTTAACATTAGAATTAACCACTAATCATCTCTGCTCAGACATGCACAGGGATAAGATGCTCAAGAAGGGAGGAGAGATTTTTTTCCGCAGTTATCAGACATTATTTTTAAGAGCCTGAATTTCTGTACTTCATCTAATTGTATTCTACATTGTTAAGACAGCTGGTTTGAAAATTATAGTGATATGGATAATGATAATTCATGGAAATGAGTTTACTTTTCCTTCTGGTAAAATTTCACAGTAGTTGATTCTTGTTCTAAGTCATACCAGTGATAAATTAGAAGTCTTAGGTGGGTGGGAGAATGTACTCCCCTTCTTTAAAGTGAAAGAAGAACAGAATCAGGGAAAGTTCTCCACCCCAGTGCTATGTCTTGGGAAGAAGCTGTTTAACCTCCCATATATTGTCCTGGGACAGCAAGAAACTGTTTAACTTCCTATATACTGTATTCCCATTTACAGCAATAAGCTGTTTAATTTCCCATATATCGTTCTGGAACAGCTAGCTCCTCAAGCTATCATTAATAATAATAATAACAACAATAGCAATAACAATAATTTCATGTCAGAAATTATTTTGAGTTGAAAGGATTTTTGTTGGAGAATCTCTGCTCAGAGGATGCCTGAATGAGGTTCCTTTCATGCCCCCAAGATCTTTTCCCACCCAAGTGGTCCCCATTTGCAATTTCTTGCTTTCTATCTGCTAGGTTGGCAGGAGCTGGGGCAGAGACAGGAGCTCATCCCATCATGCAGTACTCGGGTCTTGAACTGCCAGTTTACCAACCTTCCAGCTAACAAGGCAAGCTTCTTAACCACTGAGTCACTACAGTCCCTAGCTATCATTAATACAAACAGTGTAGCAGAAAAGGGAGCTTGCCTTGTGGAACTGTCTGGGTTCTGCTTTTACTTTGTTGCAGGGGGTACATTCCTCCATGTGAGGCAGGGAGCAGAGATTAATCGTAAAATGAAGTTGACTTCTACATTTGTCAGCAATTTCTGTTTTATATCACAAGTCCAGGCGTCTCTTGACTATCAGGATTGGGGGTCTTTTGTAAGGGCAGGAACCGTGGCATGGAGAAATTCCAGATACCTTCTTCCATAAATTGTATACCCTTCATAATTGTTAATCCTTCTCTAGCAGTTAAGGAATCCTTCTTCTGATGCTGAGTCTTCTGTAAAATCTACTATGCCCCAGAAATGACCCAGTTTTGGTCCATTCCAACTAAATGGCAGGATTGCAAAGTGATCAGAGAGCAGGGACAAAGTAGATTAGAGAATTTACATGACTTTCATAAAACACCAAATCAACTCTCTCCTCCCCAAAATCTTGTATTAGTGGTTTACTACTGTGTAATTGATCATTGCCGGTCCAGCCCCCCAATAAAGACACAGACACCGTTGCTGAATTTAAAATTTGGGCCACTTTATTGATTATGCCTTAATCTTAGATTATGACTTAACTTTAAACTTAACTTCAACTTTTCGTAACTATTAAGGCAAGCAGGCTGCAGTAGCACTGGTAAGTACCTACCCTTAATTGCCAATTACTATTGGCTACCTTGTATTCATTTGTATCAATTTGCTTATCACTATAAACAAATTGTTGACCCAAGTCAGGATGCTGCCTGTTGATTCCAGCATCTGACATATATCCAGTAAACTATCAAGGTGATGCAGGCTGTCTAGATCATAGCATCACCCCGTTCATGGTTCGCCCTTGACCGGCCAGCCCCAATTACCCTATACCTTGTCCTTGGGTTGGCCAATCAACTGCAGACCTGCCGGATACCTATGGGTCATCTACTTTACCTTACCAGTGCTACCTACCAAAAGTGACCATAAAAACAAAATACCCCATATCTCAACCATCAGCAACAGTGTGGGATGGGCAAAAATGCCAAGAACCCAAGGGGCCAATGCAGGTTCAAGCAAAATTTCCCACACGGCCCCGAAGCGACCAAAATAATCACACTGTTACCTAGGGAGGGGGTGGAGGGCAAACTTTTTCGCCCAGCCAATTTATTTAAAATGGCGGCGAGCCGCCTTGTGGCCACCCTTTTAGACTGGGGTGGCCATGTCCCCTGAGAGGCCCGGATGTCTGTCTCTCGGGGGGTGGGGGGCGGCAAAGAGTGCGGTGGCCATATTGTGCCGCCGCGCTTCCCTTTGTGACATCTTATTAGGTGTTTTGTTTAAGCACCCAAGAGGAAGTCAGGAAGCAATACATTTCCTCTATCATTGCTTCAGTGTTGCTATCCCATATTTTATATCCTGGCTCCCATATTTCCATATTATGTTTTAGATCCCATGGGGTATTTTTGCTTTGCTTTGTTATTCTTCTCTTTCATAAGTTTCACATTCATACGAATTAACTTATCAAACACTGAGCCTTCTAAATATTTTAAATATTCAGTTATGCTACTTACAGCCAAGATACTACAGAGGTACCTCTCTTTAAGAGCATAATGCATTCCACAGGATTGCTCTTTAAGCGAGTTTGCTCTTTAAGCAAAACACCATTGTAAGTGACCAATTGTGACTTCTGGTGGTGGTAGGGGATTGTTAACCCCAATTTAGTTGTTAAGCGAGTTTTTGGTCGGTTTTCATTCATTCATTTATTCGATTTATACCCGGCCCTACTCGACCAGGGCCGACTCAGGGCGGCTTACAACAGTTAAATCAAATACAATATACAAAATTACAAAGGGTACAATGTTACAATACAGCAGTGAAACAATAAAATATGCAATAACATTTAAGTTCTAACATAACAAAACGGTTACACGGTCCCTCAGCTACTAAACATAAGTAGGGGAAAGGGAAAGGGGAGGGGGAAAAGGGAAGGAAAAGGGGAAATACGACACAATACAGGACAATAACAACATATCAAGCATAAACAACATATCAAGCATAAACACAATATAAACAATAAAATAAAAAATAAACAAATACAAAACATAACAGTTTACGTTACAAGATATAAACAGGAAAAAATAGTAATAATCCAAAGGGGGGGAGGGTCAGAGCCCAAGGCTCAACGACCTTACACAACTCGTAATACGAGCCGGGCTCAACAACTACATTGGAGCTCAGCTCAGTAATAAGCAATAGTACCATAATAAACACTACAAAATACAAAAGAGACAAGACAAATACCGCAATGTCCTCAGCAGCCAAGTCCACAACCATGGTGGGGCCACGGACGGGAATGTCATCATGCGGCGTCTTCGGCCCCTCTGGCCACGGGACCCTTTTAACCTCCCCGCCCGGTGTCAGGGAGCGGGGAGGGATGGCTTCGTGCAGCGGCTGCGGCAGCTGCGGCGGCGGCAGCTGCGGCGCCTGCGGCAGCGGCTGCAGCAGCATCTTCAGCCCCTCTGGCCACATTTGGGACCCTTTTAACCTCCCTGCGCGGTGGCAGGGGGTGGGGAGGGATGGCTTCGCACAGCGGCTGCGATGGCTGCAGTGGCTGCAGTGGCTGCGGCGGCGGCGGCGGCCTCTCTGGCCATATTCGGGACCCTTTTAACCTCCTTGCCTGGTGGCAGGGGGCGGGGAGGGACGGCTTTGCGCGGCGGCTGCGGCGGCATCTTTGGCCCCTCTGGCCACATTCGGGACCCTTTTAACCTCCCCACCCGGTGGCAGGGGGTGGGGAGGGATGGCTTCGCGTGGCGGCTGTGGCGGCATCTTCGGCCCCTCTGGCTACGGGACCCTATTAACCTCCCCACCCGGTGGCAGGGGGCGGGGAGGGACAGCTTTGCGCGGCGGCTGCGGCGGCATCTTTGGCCCCTCTGGCCACATTCGGGACCCTTTTAACCTCCCCACCCGGTGGCAGGGGGCGGGGAGGGATGGCTTCGCGTGGCGGCTGTGGCGGCATCTTCGGCCCCTCTGGCTACGGGACCCTTTTAACCTCCCCACCCAGTGGCAGGGGGCGGGGAGGGATGGCTTCATGCGGCGGCATCTTCGGCCCCTCTGGCCACATTCGGGACCCTTTTAACCTCCCCGCCCGGTGGCAGGGGGTGGGGAGGGATGGCTTCGCGCGGCGGCTGCGGTGGTGGTGGTGGCAGCGGTGGCTGCTGCGGACCCTCTGGCCACGTTCGGGACCCTTTTAACCTCCCCTCCTGGTGGAAAGGGGCGGGGAGGGACGGCTTCACGTGGCTGCGGCGGCTGCGGCCCCTCTGGCCACATTCGGGACCCTTTTAACCTCTCTGCCTGGTGGCAGGGGGCGGGGAGGGACGGCTTCGTGTGGCGGCTGCGTCGTCGTCTTCGGCCCCTCTGGCCACATTCGGGACCCTTTCAACCTCCCCACCCGGTGGCAGGGGGCGGGGAGGGATGGCTTCATGCGGCGGCTGCAGCGGCGTCTTCGGCCCCTCTGGCCATGGGACCCTTTTAACCTCCCCGCCCGGTGGCAGGGGGCGGGGAGGGACGGCTTCGTGCGGCGTCTTTGGCGGCGTCTTCGGCCCCTCTGGCCACATTCAGGACCCTTTTAACCTCCCCGCTCGGTGGCAGGGGGCGGGGAGGGATGGCTTCACACAGCGGCTGTGGTGGCTGCGGCGGCTGTGGCGGCTGCGGCGGCTGCGGCTGCGGCGGCGGCCCCTCTGGCCACATTCTGGACCCTTTTAACCTCCCCGCCCGGTGGCAGGGGGCGGGGAGGGACGGCTTTGCGCGGCAGCTGCGGCGGCATCTTTGGCCCCTCTGGCCACATTCGGGACCCTTTTAACCTCCCCGCCCGGTGGCAGGGGGTGGGGAGGGATGGCTTCGTGTGGCGGCTGCGGCGGCATCTTCGGCCCCTCTGGCCACGTGACCCTATTAACCTCCCCACCCAGTGGCAGGGGGCGGGGAGGGACGGCTTCGCGCGGCGGCATCTTCGGCCCCTCTGGCCACATTCGGGACCCTTTTAACCTCCCCACCCGGTGGCAGGGGGTGGGGAGGGATGGCTTCGCGCGGCGGCTGCGGTGGTGGTGGTGGCGGCAGCGGCGGCTGCTGCGGAGGCTGCTGCGGCCCCTCTGGCCACGTTCGGGACCCTTTTAACCTCCCCGCCTGGTGGAAAGTGGCGGGGAGGGACGGCTTCACGTGGCTGCGGCGGCTGCGGCCCCTCTGGCCACATTCGGGACCCTTTTAACCTCTCTGCCTGGTGGCAGGGGGCGGGGAGGGACGGCTTCGCGTGGCAGCTGCGGCGGCATCTTCGGCCCCTCTGGCCACATTCGGGACCCTTTCAACCTCCCCACCCGGTGGCAGGGGGCGGGGAGGGATGGCTTCGTGCGGCGGCTGCAGCGGCGTCTTCGGCCCCTCTGGCCATGGGACCCTTTTAACCTCCCCGCCCGGTGGCAGGGGGTGGGGAGGGACGGCTTTGCGCGGCGGCGGCTGCGGCGACATCTTTGGCCCCTCTGGCCACATTCGGGACCCTTTTAACCTCCCCGCCTGGTGGCAGGGGGCGGGGAGGGACGGCTTCGTGCGGCGGCTGCTGCGGCATCTTCGGCACCTCTGGCCACGGGACCCTTTTAACCTCCCCGCCCGGTGGCAGGGGGCGGGGAGGGACGGCTTTGCACGGCGGTGGCTGCGGCGACATCTTTGGCCCCTCTGGCCACATTCGGGACCCTTTTAACCTCCCCGCCCGGTGGCAGGGGGCGGGAAGGGACGGCTTCACGCGGCGGCTGCGGTGGCGTCTTCGGCCCTTCTGGCCACGGGACCCTTTTAACCTCCCCGCCCGGTGGCAGGGGGCGGGGAGGGACGGTTTCGCGCGGCGGCTGCGGCAGTGTCTTTGGCCCCTCTGGCCACATTCGGGACCCTTTTAACCTCCCCACCCGGTGGCAGGGGGCGGGGAGGGACGGCTTCGCGTGGCAGCTGCGGCGGCATCTTCGGCCCATCTGGCCACGGGACCCTTTTAACCTCCCCGCCCGGTGGCAGGGGGCGGGGAGGGACGGTTTCGTGCGGCGGCTGCGGCAGTGTCTTTGGCCCCTCTGGCCACATTCGGGACCCTTTTAACCTCCCCACCTGGTGGCAGGGGGCGGGGAGGGACGGCTTCGCGCGGCGTCATCTTTGGCCCCTCTGGCCACATTCGGGACACTTTTAACCTCCCCGCGTGGTGGCAGGGGGCGGGGAGGGATGGCTTCGAGTGGCGGCTGTGGCGGCATCTTCGGCCCCTCTGGCCACGGGACCCTTTTAACCTCCCCGCCCAGTGGCAGGGGGCGGGGAGGGATGGCTTCGCGCGGCGGCTGTGGTGGTGGCGGCAGCGGCGGATGCTGCTGCAGCTGCTGCAGCTGCTGCGGCGGATGCTGCGGCCCCTCTGGCCATGTTCGGGACCCTTTTAACCTCCCCACCTTGTGGCAGGGGGCGGGGAGGGACGGCTTCACGCGGCGGCTGCGGTGGCGTCTTCAGCCCTTCTGGCCACGGGACCCTTTTAACCTCCCCGCCCGGTGGCAGGGGGCGGGGAGGGACGGTTTCGCGCGGCGGCTGCGGCAGTGTCTTTGGCCCCTCTGGCCACGTTCGGGACCCTTTTAACCTCCCCACCCGGTGGCAGGGGGCGGGGAGGGACGGCTTCGCGTGGCGGCTGCGGCGGCATCTTCGGCCCATCTGGCCACGGGACCCTATTAACCTCCCCACCCAGTGGCAGGGGGCGGGGAGGGACGGCTTCGCGCGGCGTCATCTTCGGCCCCTCTGGCCACATTCGGGACCCTTTTAACCTCCCCGCGTGGTGGCAGGGGGCGGGGAGGGATGGCTTCGCGCGGCGGCTGTGGCGGCATCTTCGGCCCCTCTGGCCACGGGACCCTTTTAATCTCCCCGCCCGGTGGCAGGGGGCGGGGAGGGATGGCTTCGCGGGGCGGCTGTGGTGGTGGCGGCAGCGGCGGCTGCTGCTGCGGCCCCTCTGGCCACGTTCGGGACCCTTTTAACCTCCCCACCTTGTGGCAGGGGGCGGGGAGGGATGGCTTCACGCGGCTGCGGCGGCTGCGGCCCCTCTGGCCACATTCGGGACCCTTTTAACCTCCCCGCCCGGTGGCAGGGGGCGGGGAGGGACGGCTTCGTGCGGCAGTTTTAGTTGTTAAGCAAGGTGACCATTCAGAGAAAATTCTGCTCTTTAAGCGAGTTACTCTCTAAGCGAGGCACTCTTTATGTGAGGTTTCACTGTACTTGCAATGATCTACAGCCAAACAAAAGTTTAAATCTTTATATTCCTATTGTTTGAGCCCCATGGCTACAGATCATTACCTGGTTGTGCCAATCTCTCAGGAAGTTTTATTCAAAAGCTAAACGAAGAATAGTTATTGTAAATAAAATATATTTTAATTAATCTAACCCTCTGTTTTCATCATACAGATATATTTTCTGTTTGGATTCAGATTTTTAGTACTAAAAAGATAAAACCCATCATCTGGTGAGGTCAGCTTTTTATTCACCTACTTCCTTCATTGTGGATAACCTTCTGCTTTCTGGGGATGACAGTACCAAGCTGACAGGGAGGGTTCTTCCACTAAATGTACTCTAGCACAGGGGTCATGTCTTTAACACCCAACTTCTCAACCCCTCAGAAGATTCTCTGGCACTGCGTTTTATACTGCTGCAGCAGCCACAGCCTTCTTCAATGCTGTAGCAGCCATCCTGCTATGGTCCCTCATGGACTACAGACATGTGGCATGCCAGTCTTGAAATGTTCCTATATGTTACTAACTTTTGGAGAGTTCTCTAGAAATTCCACTGGCTAAGGACTGGTCCTCTTTCCAATAGGAGAATCAAGGGGGACTTTAGAGGTGTAACTAGCTGGTAAGGTCATGTGTCTGCCTTCTCCTCAACAACATTCCCTCCACCTCCTGCTCCTCCTCTAAATACTTACTCGCCATAGCAAAACAGATTTTTTTGAAAACATATTCAAAATAGCATCCATATGCGAAGCAGCCACCATGTATTGCTCTTCCAGGCTTTGCTTTTGTTTTGGATTTCCAGTCATGTACTAGCACTTTGTGCCCTATAAGGTTTGTTGTGTTGAGAAAGTGTGACCATCCTGGTGAGTTTTTATGGTTAAATGGAAACCTGAACCCAGGGCTCTTGAGTTGCATTCCAGCATTCCAAATGCTACACCCACTGCTGGAACTAAAGGCAAAGATAGTGACATTAAGAGTTTTCCCACCTTTTCTACCCAGTCAGTTTTGTCTTTCACTATTACCACATCCTGATCTGCTTTCATTAAAGTTAATTAGATTTATTCAATATGATAGCTTTATTATATACAATAAATGAGTGCCCTGTACAGTAGGCTATTTATGGTAAAAAAAACACTGTACACAAACACACAGGAAACAACACACCACACAGAAAAAAGGGTATAAAATTGCAGGTAAATGCAAGGATTTAAATTATCTAATAATAAGATATTTTCAAAATAACACAGAGAATGGACTGGTAGTGGGGTGCATGTGGAAAATGAGCAACATGGAATTACATTTCAATAGGAAAGACTGGATGAAGAGGTTTGAATTAAATTTGGAATGAAAACGCTAACAGACAAGTAGCACAAATGAAATGAACCCAAAATAAAATATTGTGGTCTAAATCTAATTGGCATTCCTAACTAGAGATATCAATGGCAGAACAGTAAAATCAACATCTAAATAAATACCATTTATTCTATAGTTCTACTCTAGTTGGGATTACCAACTGGATTCAGACCAAGAACTTTTATTGTAGGTGAAAAAAGAATGAATATAATACATTACCACCAATGAAGTCAAGTATTGGCTTGCCCATCATTTAATACTCTTAATTGAAGATACATGTAAAAAAAGTAATATATTGGAGGCATCTCTACCCTGCTGTGCTTGCCAGATGTCACAAGCAACTATTTCTTCTGGAAGGAATGGATGTGGAAAAATAGGATCACTGCTATATATTCATCTTGTTTATCTGGTAGCATTCCACTTCTGAAAGGAAGAGCACAGTAGGTGCACAGTGGTGATATTTCGGAGCCTATTATTATTATTCATTAATAAAATGTTATTTTTAAATATACTGTATATATTACCTAAAATTAAGGAAATATGTTATTAAATACCAGTAATGTATTTTGGTTAATGTATTACCTAAATTAAAAAAAATGGATAAAACCCAGCAATAACCCAAGAAAGAGAGCAAATAATAGAAAGGAAACAGAAATATTTGCATACTAAAGAAAAAAGGTTTTTTTAAAAAAATGAGAAAAATGAAGGAATAATAGAAAGGGAAAGCAAACAGTAACTTGGAAAGATAAAGAAAAGATTAAAGTAAAACTAGATTTTTTTAAAAAAAAATCCACAGGCACCAGATTACCTCTTAATATGAAGCTTTCTCTCTTTTCCTCCTTCTTTTGTCCCCTGCAGTAGTCCCCTGTACTAAATGATAAAGAAGCAATCTTAAAAAAAAAAAAAGCTCATAATTCTTCCCCAAAGTTCAGTTTCTGAGAAGCCTCTGGTAAACATTTCCTGTGGTTAAAAGGTGGACCTATCAATCTATTCAGACCTCTTCCCTGCCTTTTAGCTGTTTGCCACTGTTATGAAACTTTAAAAATGATACTTTTTTATAGACAAACTAACTGATTCACAGAAGATTATGCTTTAGCTCTTACTACTTTAATGAACAGACAGCTTCTCATTGGAAGCCGCCTGAGAATGATGGCTTTCACTCCAGCTACAGGATTAGACAGAATCTGATGCACATCCCTATTTACTAGGGAGTAAGCCCCATTGAACACAATTAGTTTTGCTTATAAGTTAGCAATGTGGGATTGTCTTATTAAACTAGAGACATACTATTTTAGAAGATAAATTCTTCACTAACGTCAAATTATAAGAGATGGTAAACAGAACAGTACATGATCCAGGCCCAAGTATAACTCATAAGGCAGCTAATTTACAAATATATAAGCAAGTAGTGGAAGAAAGAGTGGAGAACAATGAAGCTATTAAAAATTAGAAGCAACATCTGGAAAGGAATTTGAAGAACCAATGGTCAGTGACAAAGTAACTGCGAAGATTAAGGTTCAAATGAAAATGGTAGAAAGAGTAAGGAACCAGTAAGGAAAATTTGAACAAAATATTGAAGAAAATGAATGAAGCTGTCCAGATTGCTCCAACAGAAAAATTAGCTCAAACAAATCAGCTAATGTATGTAGCAACTTATGTTACTACTGAAGATTTATGTTGGAATGTCCAAAAGAATCATGTGATTAAGAAAGAAAAACAAAATGTAAAATTAGCTTGGTGTTGGAAATTAAAAATATTTCATCTGATTTGAGTAATCAGAAGAATTTGATACAAGGAAATCTAACAGACAGGAAGTTCAAAAGCAGCCTGATAACAAGTTATGACTTTAAAAACAAGGAAGTTGCATTTATAATTGAAAATTTGAAATAAAGAGTTGCAGCCATTGCAGAAAAGTTCAAACATTATGTTAAGCAAATAACAGTGTCAGCAAAAACCATGGGTTTGAATTAACCAACATTATTTTTACAAGACCTCTGAAAATGGGCATAGAGCCACCACAAGTAAAAAGCCTAACAGAGAAAACACTCTGAAGGTTTGGAAAATTGACATTGCTATACCAGGAAATGCCTGCATTGAAGAGAAACAGCTGAAGAAATCACAAATATTGCGATTTGCAAATTGAAGTTGAGTGTTTATGGAGGAAGAAATCTGTTGTTCCCATAGTGATTGGAGCTCTTGGAGTAATACATAAAGGACTCCCAAGATATTTGGAATTTTGAATTTATTGGACTTGAACATCCTAACTCTACAAAAAACTTTACTAGGAACAGCCTATATACTCAGATGTTACCTTAACAGTTCTCAGGTCCTTGGTTAGGGCTTGAAGTGTTAATTTTATAGCAGTCTTCAACTGTGAATCTAATGATAGATTTTTATTGCAGGCGCACCCCCCCAATAATGGACTCAGACACAAATGAAAGTGGATAACGGCATTGGGCCACATTTATTGATTCATGCCCTAGTCCGAATTATAAATTACTATTGGTAAAATGACCAATCATAATTCTTAAGGCAAGCAGGCCGAAGTAACACTGGTAAGGTACCACCCAAAATTGCCAACGGCAATTGTTACAATGTATCTATTTGTATCAATTTGTTTGTTGACAACAAACAAATTGTTGACCGTAGTCAATATCTAACTAATGACCCCACCCTCTGACGTGTATCCGTAAAATCAGGGGGTGATGCCAGCTGTCTAGTTGTAACCATCACCCCCTCGCCTGGTTCGTCGTTGACTGGACAACGTTTAAACAACTTATGCCTATCTAGTGTTGTCCAGTCAATTGCGAACCTGCCGGATACCTGTGGGTCATAAATGTTTACCTTACCAGTGCTACCCGCAACACGGGGAGGCTTCCCAAAAGGCTCACCGCCCCCCCCCCAGACCGTCAGATCGGTCAACAGGCCTGCTCGCCAGTCTACTAACAAGAGGTCCATACCTCCCTGCGACAGATGGGTCCCCTCCCCTGAATAAAGCTCATAATTTTGCAGACTGATGGCGGGGAGGCGAATGACGCGTCCCCAACCCTTGTCAAAAAGGAACCGGGCAATAGCCCTGGAGCGACGAGCCCGGTCAAGCGCCTGGAGGCCAAACGCTCCCCTGTAAGCGTACTGCGGTATCATGTCCGACCAAATGAGGGGTGTGGCAGGCCACACATAATGTGAGTAGGCCAGGTGACTGCAAATCGCAAGCTTCCGCGATAGGCCAGTGACCTGTCCGAAACCATTGCCCCCAAGGTGAATATCCAGGACATCAGGCGAGTCAGCATCCCTGATGTAGAAAAGGAATGGCAACAGTTCCCGCCATAACATGCCGCGCTTACCACACCACCTGAGATGTGCGGGTGCACCCAGTCCCAGTCGGGGTCCCACTCTGTCGCTGCAGCGTAACGCGCTGCCCTGTGCACGTGGCAACGGCCCACCAGCCATACTGTCACCGGTGTAAAACGACACCCAGGGTCTGTCAAGGAAAAAAGGGGGGTGAGAAACATTGCAGTGACTAAACTGGTACTCACGGTTGAAGAGGGTGAACACAAAAAATTGAAAACAATGTGATCCCCACCTTCCCATGCGGCGTATTTCAGCCCCAGAGTACCCAAAAGCAGCTGCAGTAGAAACCGCCCCCATCCTGCAGGAATGGTTGAGTGAGGGGAGACCCACCCTGGTGACAGAAAAACGGGGCATGGTGCGTTCCACACAGTGCAAAAAACTCCTGTAGGGCACCAACCGGACAGATGTCTTCCAAGGAACATCGTAGCAGTATTACTCAACTGCCTACGCCGTGCTGATCTGTTTTAGAGGAGCGTATCCTCAACTGAGCCCAATCATTGCAAACATAGACATCTTCGAGTTCCAGTGCCCTATGACTTGCGTCCGCCTTAGACAGCATCACAAGCTCGCTGATGCGGAGCGCTCCAAAAAAGGCCACCGTTGTAGCCACATGAAACAGGGGTGCCTCATACCTATCGAAACATAGGTCATGCCAGCCCCGTGCCAGTTGGGTAAGAACCCCAGGGGAAATTGGGTGGCGGTCGTCCAGGCTACGCCCACGTTCCCGCACCCACCCCTCCAAAAAGTGTCTCACACGGAAATCAGCGGTACTATCCGCATGACCTCCCACCTTGGCCATAAAAGCCAGCGCTGACAGCCTGGATGCCATGGTGCGGGGTGCAAGGCCCTGGGCATGCAGGTAAACCATAAAACGGAGGATGTGGGCCACCGGGATCGGCCAGGTATCTGGCAGCTGAAATTGTGTACAACATGTCTGACAAGAAACTAATGCATGGTGATACGCCTTACGCGTGCGTGGCGCCAGCGACATGCCGATCGCCCGGTTCACCTCTCCTTGCTAAAGGTCCATATCTCTTCCGGGAGTGGCGAGGGAAATTCCTCCGCATCCGGGGCCAAGGCACGGAACCGGGAGATCTGCAGGCGGGACAAAGCGTCAGCAATATCATTATTCACCCCCGGGACATGCCTGGCCCTGAACAGTACATTGAGGCGCAGGCTGCGCAATACAAACTGGCGCACGAGGACCATGACCCTGGGAGATTTAGAGGTCTGTGAGTTGACAATGTGGACAACGGCCGCATTGTCACACCAGAAATGCACCACAGAGTTGGCCCACTCCTCACCCCATAGCATCAAAGCCCCCAGTATGGGAAAAATTCCAAATATGTGAGATCCCTCAGGCGACCCGTGCCTGACCAGGCTGGTGGCCATCCACCATAGGCCCACTTCCCATTGAAGTACATCCCATAACCAAGGGATCCCGAGGCATCAGACAGAATCTGAAATTGAGGTGAAGCCAGGAGGTCGGACCTCCAAAATGAGACCCCATTGAACTCACTCAGGAACTGGAGCCATATGTGCATATCTGCCCTGATGCCCCGTGTCAATCTCGCCCTATGATAGGGCCTAGATAAGCCTGCCATGGCGTCGCACAAGCACCGAGCAAATGCCCTGCCAGGTGCGACCACCCTGCAAGCGAAATTAAGGTGTCCATGTAGCACCTGCAGTTCCCGAAGGGATGCCTTGCGCTTAGCCAGCAAGTCCGATATAAGGGCCACTATCCTTGACACCTTGTCTCCCGGCAACCTAGACGCCTGCGCTACCGTGTCAATCTCCACCCCCAGGAATACCAACTCATTAGACGGGCCTTCGGTCTTTTCGGGCACTAAAGGGACACCAAGTTCCTCCATTAGCGTCTGAAATGTGTTGAGGAGACGTGTGCATGTGCCCCAGCCCCGTTCACCCCCGAACAAAATCATCCAGGTAATGGGCTACAGACCGAGACCCTGACCTACGGACAAATGCCCACTGCAGGAATGTACTGAAACGCTCGAAAGCCGAGCAGGATATGGAACAGCCGAATGGCATGGCTTTGTCAAAATAATATTCACCCCGGAATTTGAAACCCAGCAACTCAAAGTCACCCGGGTGCACCGGCAGGAGACGAAAAGCCGACTTAATGTCACACTTAGCCAACAGTGCACCCGGGCCACATGAGCGCACCATGCGCAATGCCTGGTCAAAGGATGTATACCTGACCGAACAAAGGTCATCAGGGATAGCATCATTGACCGAGTGACCGGCTGGGTAGGACAAGTGATGAATCAGGCGGAACTTGCCCGGGGACTTCTTGGGCACTAGTCCTAGAGGAGACACTTTAAGGTTGGGGAACGGGGGCGCGGGGAAAGGGCCAGCGACCCTGCCCGCATCAATCTCCTTATTAATGCTGTCGGCAGCCACCTCCTCCCTTCCTCTAAGTGACAAAAGGTTGGGTGCGTCTTGCGGTGACCTATCCCCCGTGAAAGGAATACGAAAACCCAGTTGAAAACCCTGAAGGAGGTACACAGCGTCTGCCCTCTTCGGGTACAATGCGAGCCAACGCTCCAGCATGTCGACATTAATTGGGGAGGGGGCCTTTCGGTGAACCCGCTCCCTCCGTGGCAGTCCTACCTGCCCCTTGTCCGCCCCTACCCCTACCCCTGTATCCTCCCGGCCTGGGACAGGCGGAGGCAGCATGGGGGCCAGAACAAGAGGGGCACTCGTGCTTGTATTTGCAATTTTTCCTGTTGCAAGAACCATTGGACGAGAAGGTCCAGCACAGCAGGCGGGCTGGAACCCCCTGCCCCGCCACTTGGCGGGGAACCTGTACCGGGGCCGTTCGTTGTACCGCATGTCCACAATGGTATCTCTCCCCAGGCGCCGGGCGCGTGGGGGTCATATACAGAAGCCACAGCTTCTGGCAGGGCTCGTCCCACCTCATCTCTGGGTGCAGTGGAATCCTCATGCGGAATTCTTCGTCGTAAGCCCGCCACGACGGAGCCGGGACGTCAACCATAGCCCGGTAAATGTTGTCCAGATACTGGACCATAGGGATGGCCAAATCCGGCCTAGCCCTGAGGTAAACCGCCATGTAAATCAGGTACGCTGGCAACCAATTTGCCCACGTGCGTGGCGGCTTACGACGACGTGCCTGCTCCTTATCCTTCTCGTCCAGCCCTTCCCTCTCTTCCTTGGTTGGCTCCCTATTAAGAAGGGAGGAGATATCTACGTACTCACCCTCCAGATCTTTTCCTTGGTGGACTGAGCCAGATGGTCCCCCAGGGGCAAGGAATACCCTGCTGTTGGCAATGCCGACACCGGCACAGAGGGAACTGCGGGCAAAGCAAAGGGGGCCTGTACCAGCCCGGGGATCCCCAACACATTCCCCACCACATAGGGGGCGCCACCCCGACCCGGGCCCTGGGTCAGGGGTGAAGTCGCCGGGTGGGCCGGGGGCAATTGGACCTCCCCCCAGGGAAGTCAGTTGTGTGGGTGCACTAGCTTGGACTGCATACTCACCCGATGCACCCCCACGGGCCGCCCCCACCGGGGGTTCCGGCCCGCTGGGGGCGTCGGAGCTCACGACCGAAGCTGAGCTCATCGACGGGGCCAGACCAGCACCAGACTGCTGCACCTGTTGAGTGGGGAGCTGCGAGGCAGTGGCCGCCACCGGCCCGCGCGCCTCAGGCAGCTCAACCCGACCCGTCGCCAGCCGCTGTTCGGCAGCCAAAGGGTCCACCTGGAATCCTAGAGACGCCCCTGTTTGATTGGCCCTCGCTAAGAATGCTTCAAGGGCCGCTACACGGGCCAGAAGGGCCTCCACGTTGACATAGGCCCCAGCCCCAACAGGGGGCAAATGGACAGCCGGCCCATAAGTCACGGGTACCTGTCCAGATCCCTGGGCCCCAGGGGCCAGATAAGGCCAAGAGCCCATGCTCGGCCCTTGGGGAGCCGTGGGCACGCCCTGCCAAGGCAGGGAACCCAACCACCCCCCGTGGCTCGCTCCCCCCATGGGGAACTGTGCGCCCGGGCATGAGGGCCCAGCCACACGGACCATGGCGGAGGCAGTGGTCATCGTTTGCGGGCCAAGGGCCAAGGGCCGAGGCCCTGTCCGGGGCAGCCTGCGTGCACCGCACATCGGGCCAAGGGGCCACCGATCCCATCCCACCGGTCCCGGTGGGCTCCGCTAAAGGTGGCTGCTGGGCGGGCGCAGTCGCGGTCCTCCGACCCGGCTGACGCCTCCGCGCCGATCGAGCCACGTTCGCAGCTGCCTTCTTCTTAGAGGGCATAGCTGAGTTAGCTAGGAAGCCTAAGAAAAGAAAAAGCTGCCCGAAAAGGCTTCCCCTGGAAGAACACGAGCGACGGAGGTAAGAGGGAAAAACTTCTCCGCTCCGTCGCTTCGCCAAAATGGCAGCACGGCTGCCTCGTGGCCAGCCCTTTTATTAGGGTGCTGGCCACGCCCCTAACTACCCGGATGGCTTCGTTCGGTGGGGGGGGGGCCGCAAAGAACGCGGCGGCCATTTTGGCGCCACGCTTCCATTTTATAATAATAACAATATCATATTACATACCTGTCAAGTTTCGGGAAATTTCTGTCAACCCCCCCGTATTTTACACATTTTCCTGCCGTCATCTCATATTAGTTAGACTGCAATTAGACTGGAGTTAGACTGGAGGCCAGCACAGGATAAGCATAGCTGTCCAGTTTCCTGTTTTGCCTGGGAAATTTTCCTTATTTGACAGAAATTTCCCAAAACTTGACAGGTATGTCATATTATCAAGTCAATTTTGACCTATGTCAACACTTTCCAGGTTTTCTATGTAAAGAGTACATAGAAGTGGTTTATCAATCCCTTTTTTTTGGGATTGTGCAGGTTGCCCATGACTGGGATTGTGCAGCTTGCCCATGACTCCACAGGTAGACTATTCTCAGACACAGTGGGGAATTGAATTTCCAACTCTGGTTCCGCAAGCAGATACATAAGCCACTAAGCTAGCGAGCAAATATGGTACATGGTGTCATGGGCTGTGTGGATCTCATTGTTATTAATAACACTTTATTCATATTTTCTGGACTGTTGTCTAGCAGGATATTTCTTAGACAATTTGAAATGCTAGAGGTTGTAAAAGAGACATATATGTCTATGACCAGTAATTTGATTCTTTCTTTTGGGGAATGCCTATATCAACAAATGGAGATCAATTGTACACAAACAATTGAGAGTGATTTTGTATTAGCTTTTCTTCTGCAAAAGAAGGTTAAGAATGATCAGGTAAGGGAAAGACTAACATTTTCAATGAACACTTGGAATTGTAGTGGCTAAACTGATCTGACAAAGAATTCCATCTGTTTGTTTTCTCCACAACTGAGTAATTTTTAGCTGACTTGACAAATACATGAACAGAAGACCTGAAAGATTAGGCCTACCTTATCTAACTAGCAATTACTCTCAGTGATAGTCAAAAAGAAAATCTAGATATATGTTGTGAAGACAAGGTAAATTATACAGAAAACCACTTTTAAAATGAAACTTTTTTTAAAAAAACACCTCAAATAATAATTAATACAGGTTTAACCTGATTAATTAATAAATAACTGAGATTGAAACCATTGTTGGCTGGCTTGATAGCTCAGCATTTTAGGCATCTAGCTGTGGAGCTAGAGATTGGGAGTTTGATTTCCGACTTTCCTAAGGGAGGAGTCTGTCTTTGGAACCATTGGCTAAGCCCACAGTACCAAGGCACCACCAGAAGAAAGGAATGGTTACCCTCTTATGTGTATTTTCTACCTAGAAAACCCCAGAAAGGATCACCATAGGTTGAAATAGACTTGCCAGCACACTATTATTTGACTGACTCAGTGAGCCAGAGGTTAGGAGTTGAGCTGCTCACATTGCATTCCAGAACAGCCAACCTGTATGACCCCTGCTAATGCTGTCTCATGAGGATACTGTTGAAAGGCGTTTTAACTAATAAATATAAAATATCAAGCTATTCCATCCAAACAAAACCATTTCACATGGGAATGAGGCTCTAAAGTGTTTGTATTTGAACATAAGCTCCTATTTTATGCAGGGTTGAACAGGAGAGAGTGAGGGAGAGTTAGAGAGAGCACCACGTTTTTGGCAAACACATTGTTCAGAAAAAAAGAGGAACTATTTTGAAAGTTCTTGTATGTTTTGTTCTTGCAAATAAAACACAAAGAAAACTCTTAAAGGGAGCATAAAATATGGGTATACTCAATATACTCAATATATTGACTTCAGATAGAGTTTCAGTCATTCAAAAAATGATTTACTCAAGCTAAAATGGGATAGGGCTGATGCCTTTCATTTCTCTACAGTTTTACAGTACAGGGATACATGGACTAGAAAATTAAATGTCAAGCAAAGGTTGGTATAAGTGCCTGCTTTTAAAAAAGAGTATCATGAACATTGGCAACCAAACATAGAACATACTCAACAGAACAAACATCCTGAACAAAGTTGACTTAATCTGGCTTTCACTGAAAACTCAGATGGAGTTTCTTGTCTTGTTTTATGCCAGATGCTTGTTATTATTTTGTGAATGTTTTTAAGAACAAAAATGGGGGGAAAACATAGTGCGTAATGAACATTTTGGTAGTGTTTGCAATGAGGAGAAAGTGGGTCTTAAAACGCAGCAAGTAGTGATAATGACCCTTTATCAAAAATTATTTTCTGGGGAAACAGAAGGAGATTGCATGAAATGTGGAAAGGATTACAAATACAAACTCAGATGTCTCTTGGAAGCAGTGTGCAGCCAACTAATCCTTCCTATTCTGAAGTGTTAATCTATAAACTCACTGGTTGAAAAAATGACTCAGCTGTCTTTTTTAAGACCACAAAAGATAATAATTTCTATTGCTATATCAGACATCTCTTCATCTAAAGAGGACCTTTTAACATCACTTCGCCATGAATGGAAATGTGACATGGCCAAGAAACCCATAGAGGAACTGATCAGCCTCCTCCAAGATTATGGTATTTTTGAACAACAATTCCCCCTGGCAACAGCAACCTTGTTGTGCCAGGTAATCTTTCTCACACTAGGTAGGGCAAAAGGAACTATGGAATGAATTCGCCAAAGGTGGTCCAGGTACTGCATGATGGATTGAGCACCCATCTTTGTCCCAGCTCTTGGGGACATGAAAAGAGCCTCATTTGGGCTTTTCCTGGGTGGAGTTTCTTCCACAAAAATCCTTTCAAACCAGAATAATTTTTGTCACGAAATTATTGTTGTTGTTGTTGTTGTTGTTATCGTCGTCATCGTCATCATCATCATCTTTAATTTATTATTATTATTATTATTATTATTATTATTATTATTATTATTATTATTATTATTACCAAAGATGGCTTTATTTTTGGCAGTTTAACATCTAACCTAAATACTGAAGAAGAACAAGAACACGATTTTAATTCGTTTTGAATTTTAGCTATATTTCACATACATCCTTAATTTTTAAATTGTGCAATGCTTTGATAGGAATAAAGAAAAAAGTTACTTTCTAAGATCTGATGATATTGAGAGCTTCTGGGTAGAGACGGATTGTTTTCAAGGGATATAAAAGAAGACAGCTGTGTTTTGTTAAATCTTGGGCTCCTGAAAGGGAAACCATCACAGTGGGAAGGTTGCTTTACTGATAAACTAGAGAACTGCAGCACACTGGCAAATCTGCCTGTGTATCCAGACTCTTTACATAGACTTTGAGCTTTTTCTTCCTGACTACAAAGAATAACAATCTTCTTTTGTGTACTGTCCAGTAATTGATTAGTCAATCAGCATAACTCTTCTTTGCTCTCTGCAATAAATATTCAAATTATGTTCAAAATAATCATACTCTAACCATCAGGATAGTTATTCCTACTATATTTACATCTATCTTTATTCAGGAAATATAATCTCTAGTTCATCTCATCTGGGTAGATTTTCACCAGAAATAGTCTCTGATGTTTTATAACTTTTCCTGACAAATCCTATCCCCCCCCCTTTCCGTTGTGCATAGTGGAAAATCATCTCCTCTCCTACTATTGTACTCATAAGTAGTGAAATGTGCTTGGATTTCTATTATTTTAATGATTATAAATCCAACTGTAACATTTTGAAATGGGGCTAATGCTCCTTTTTTCAAACACTGATGCAGAAAAAAAATTGTATCAGTCCTGTGATTTAAAAAAACAACCACACATTTGTTTAAAATTAGATAGAAGGCTTTGTCATGTTGGTCAAACTCAAGAAAACTAGAATTTTACTCCTAAAGTGAGAGACTTAACATGATATTCCCTAAAATGATGGTGTCGTGATTCCATCTAAGATGACATTATACATTTTTTATAATTATGACATCATATATATGTAGGTTATTAAGTAAGGATTCTAAATCTGTTTTTCTTTTGTTTCTGCAATATTCTCTGCTTAGCCTAACCAGAACCATTTTTAGTTGTCATCTGCCATTAAGTGGCATCATCCCTTTTCTTTGGGAAAGTACATTTTGGTTCTAATTCCCAAGGTCACTGTCTGGGAAGATGTTCTATCTCACAGTCTGAGATGGAACATAGATAAGAGAGCCTCCTGTTATCTTTTGATCTACACACAAAACTTGTCACTTTGAGAAGGTAATTAGCACTTTCTCAGAATACTTTCCCAGGCAAAATGGTATAAAAATCAGACCTTTTTCTCAGTTCGAGAGTCACTTTTCGAATACTGTGGGAGCAATATCTCTCTTGCTATCTGAGATTGGCTCCTGTTGAACAATTTTGGATGGGGCAGCGAGGCACCACCGCACTTAGACAATATTCCAGAAATTATGGGACTTAGAATCTGCAGAGATATCGACACTTAGGTTTTGCCGAAACTATGCTATCTTTCTTCTATTTTTCAGGTTTTGCCGAAACTATGCTATCTTTCTTCTATTTTGCATTTATTGGACTCTGTTATTTTCTTCAATAAAACTTAAAATGACTTTTCTTAGTCAAGAGTGCTCATTTCGCTTCACTTGAAGCTGAGCAGACTGAATGGGGATATTTAACAATAAGGCCTTTTTCTTAAGAGAAGGATTGTAACTTTTTTGGGTTACTTCGTGGGAGCCGCTTCCGAAGGAGAAACTTTGTTTCACAGCCTGGAATACAGCTACAGAACAGCAAGCTCCTGCAGAGGTAACTTAATTACTCCCACACACCTTATACAGCACCAAGGCTGTTACATTCCCCAAAAAGAGATAAGGGTGTTTTTCGCATGGGAATCTCGAGTCCCCAAAGGGCTTTGCAGTTTTAATTTCTTCTGCGACATCAGTCACAGGTCACCATTTCCCTGTGAACCTGTTAACCAGACCTGCTGGACTAGCGTTTCTTGGCCCAACTTCGAGGAAGGACACCCTTCTCAGTCGCGTTAGCTGAATAAATGGGGCCTCTCACCCATGTTGCACCTGTGGGCCTCTGAATCAGAGGGAACCAAGGCTTGCGCCAGATGGGAGATGCCCCAATAGAGGGATGGTATTATGTATAAAGGTAAAGGTCTCCCATGCTCAAAAGCCAGTCGTATCTGGCTCAAGCGGCTAGTGCTCATCTTTGTTTACAGCCAAAGAGTCAGCATTGTTTGTGTCTGCAGACATTTCCATGTTGGAGCAGATGGAACACTGTTACCTTCCCCACCAAAGCAGTACCTATTTATCTACAATATTTGCAATTTCTTGCTTTCAAATTGGTAGGTTGGCAGGAGCTATGACAGATGACAGGAGCTCACTCTGTCACACAGCACTTAGGTCTCGAACTGCTGACCTGCCAAACTTTTGGTTGTCAAGCTCAGAATCTTAACCACTAAGCAACTGAGGCACACTATCAAAAACTCAGCTTGCTTACGTGTTACATTCTGCACACCCACACTTAGCTTTGATTTTCCAGGCCCAAGTCCAGAATGAGTGGATGGAGTACATAGCACCTTTCCATGATACTCTTTCTGTATCACTTTAGCAATCAGATGATGCTGACCCTGTTGCTGCCATAAGAACAAGCAGATGAGCTGACAAATTCCCAGAATGCTTAACTTGTTGAATCTCTGATCATGTAAATTATACTACAATAAAAACCCCAATTTATGTAAAATGTCTGTTCAGTAGCTGTTTACGTAAATCGGTTTTTTATGTAAATCGATGCATCCCTATAGGGATGCATTGAAAGAAAAAAAGGAATGCAAATGTAGTGATCTTCCTACCTTTTGCATTCTGCTGTTGCTTCCTCCTGCCCATCTGGGGAACCACCACCACCACCAGTGCTGCTGCCATTACTGCCTCCCTCACTGCTTCTACAGGGGCTGGGAGAGTGCCCCCTGCATATCTGCTCAGTTCTGCTGTTTGTCTGAGCCTTCTTCAGGGTGCAGTTTAGCTGTGAATGCACTTCCCAGCCAAACAGCGCCCTGGAGAAGGCTCAGATGAACAATGGGATGCAGCGGTTTGGCTGGGAATGTGCTTCCCAGCCAAACAGCACCCCAGAGAAGGCTTGGACGAATAGCGGGATGCAGTAGTTTGGCTGCGAATGCACTTCGCAGTCAAACGGCACCCCGGAGAAGGCTCGGAGGAACAACGGGATGCAGCAGTTTGGCTGGGAACACACTTCCCAACCAAATGGCACCCCAGAGACCCCTCCGACAAACAGCAGAAATGAGCAGATATGTGGGGGGCACTCTCCCAGTCTCTGTAGAAGCATGGGGATTCCAGAAAACATGGCAAAACTGCTGCAATCATCATTGCTGCCTCCACCGCCACCACGGTAAGTGATGTCTTGCGACTTCTGGCAGTGGGGGCAGGTGGCACAGGGCAGAATTTGTAATTCTAAAATGGTGCTGGGCCATTATTTTAGAGTTTAAACTGGCAGCAGTGCCATTTTAGAATTGCAAGCCTCAAGAAAACCCCTTATGTAAGTCAAATTTGTTTGCATAAATCGCGAAGTAGAGGCATATGTAAATTGGGATTTTACTGTATAATAATTTTGTGTCAGAGATTACTCTGGGTTGAAAGGATTTTTGCTAGAGAAACTCCACTCAGAGGATACCCGAATGAGGCTCCTTTCATGTCCCCAAGTGCAGCTCTCGTGGATCAAAACCCTACCTTCCTGTATCCAGCTCAGTGTCTTAACCACTAAGCCACTGGGGAGCTTTGTAAATTACACTGAAAAGTGTATATTTCCCAAAATAAAATTCTTTTTAGTCTTTCATGGCCATTAAAAATATGTACATTTGCAACATATGGGACAAAAGAGCAAGAATTAACAAATTCAAAGCCATTAGTATCATAATTTTTTTTTTGCTAAGTTGGGACCTGTCAAAAGGAATAAGTTTAGTAAGATATCTGATGTGATTGTGCATTTAGAGATCTATGGTGAATGTTTAATATTGTCTAACAGATAATTAACAATACTGACACTAATACGATAGAGCATGTTGTGGATATTTTCACTATACATGGTAAATTTCCTCTCTGTAGGATTTATAATTCCAGCACAGAACACAAAGTGACTGAGCACATCCTGTTGTGGAGGAGCATGTGGCACTCCAGATGTTACTGGAATTCAACTCTCATATAGCCCAGCTAATATCCAGTATAATATACCCATTACTGACTTCTTCTTCTTCTTCCGTATCCAAATCTGAATATTGGTGATCATCATGGCGATCACCACATCTCAAAGACTGATCATGGTGATTAGCCATGATGATTGTCCTGAGAATATAATGCAGTGGCCTTCCACATTGCAGCATGACATCCATACCACTGATCCAGTTACGTGAGTCACTTTCTGGTCCTGAGCCCTTTTGGCACAAAAAGTCCTCCATAGCCCCAGGCATTGATGAAGCTGCTGCCCTTCATCAAGATACATTCTAGTAGGATTTAATACATTTGGGGACCATCACCCTTCCCTGTGGACTTTGCCACCGAAGACCATTAGTCCTCAGGGTTGTCAGGTTAGTTAATCGCCACCTGACACATGGCATTGAGTCACTGGCAATATGGTCTACTCTATTATAATAGCAGGATAACCTGGACAGACTCTGGATTAAATAAATAAATAGGGCCACTCAGAGAAGTGTGTAACACTAATTGTTGGCAGGATACAAATTAAACAAACAAATAAATAAAGGTTTTCAGAGAGGATTTTCTAGTAATGCAAAACTGTTAGGGCAGAAGCAACAAGACTTGGTCTGAAAATAGGAACATTGAACATAAACATAACAACATCTCTGTTTTCATTTCTGTAATGTTGAATAAAAGGCTAGAGAAGTTACTTTATGGATTACAATTTACAGAATCTGTAGTCCAAAATCTGAGTTTCCCTGCTCTGTGTTTAATTGTATGATGAATCAAACAGGAGAAGAAAAGCCCATTTAAAGCTCCTAAAAATTAAGGCAACTTACAAATATGGGCAGATACTTTATGCTGAGTCAGATACCTAGTCCATCTAGCTCATTTCTAACTGGCAGTGACTTTCTAGATCAGTGATGGTGAACCTTGGCACTCTAGATATTCTTGAACTTCAATTCCCAGAAGCCCTGATCAGCAGGATTGCTGACTTGGACTTCTGGTAATTGAAGTTCAAGAACACTTGGAGTGCCAAAGTTCGCCATCACTGTTCTAGAGTTTTTGGACAGAACTCCATTTTTAACCCTGTCATGGTTTCCACATGCGTCCTTGTCTTGATTTTAAGGTGACATTTGATCCATGTAGTGTTAAAACACATATTGTAGTTTTCTTAGGCTTAGAAAGCCAACTCTCATTTTAAACCATGTTGGAATGCCAGGCGGTTAGTCTGACATGACAGTGATGCATAGTTAGAATAGTTGCCTCCCCAAAGGGAGGAGGGAAAAGTGAGTGTCCAGGACTGGACACATTCCAAGAAACACCTCGGTACCCATGAGAACCCGAAACTCTGAAACAGGCAAACGCACGACCCCAAACGGTAATGGAAGAGGTCAACCCCGACCGGACCATCACAGAGACGGACCCAGATGGCCAAACAGAGGCCGAGACCAGAGGGGCACCCACCGAAAGGGACGACCAAGACGAAAGCCTAGCAACCAAAATCTACAAGGCGATAGCCGGGAGAGGGACGATCCCCATAGCAGAGCTACTGACCCTGATGAACGGCGGAGATGAACCCCACACCAATGGCGTGGTAAGCTCTACCCCGGGACCCTCCATGGCGGGAACCCCAAGCACCACGCTGGGTTTGAATCATCTCCATCTTGGCTAGAGGTTACTGAGTGACAGCTAGACCAGCTGACCACACCATGAGGGAGATGACGTCTCCACTCATGTCAATCAAACTCTAATTGCCAGGACACCTGCAGAACAGAACTTTCCCAGGGAATACAAAGATGGGGGGCCACATGCCAAACAGATGGCACTTGCACCTGCAAGTGTCCATGGGGACAGCACGTCCCATTCCCATGAGAACACAGGTGCTTTCCCAATAGATCACCACATTCCAAAGCACCTTTTCTCAATAAAAGGAGCCCAGTCTGAGCTCTCAAGGGGCACTTCTGGATCAAGGGTGAAACCCTTGTCTCTGAACACCATGATCTTGATTTCAGTGGGAGCTTTTGTCCGACAGCTCCTCAACATGACTCTTTGGGGCTAACACTCAGCCATGAGGGGCAGAACCGCCCCAAACTCAAGAAGCGTCAGCCTGCTAGGGAGCTAGCAAGATTTTACTTCACTTATTTGTTTTATTAGCTTGTGTTCTATGTAGTGTAGATTAATTTAAGATCTGTATCCAGTATTGTGTTTCCTTCAATAAATCTTCAAAAGCCAGTCGTGTTTTGCCTGCCTTTGTAAAGAAGGAGAAGAAAACCCAGCAGAGCAGAAGTGGCTCCACTTGTCCTCATCGCTTCAACACCAGAAGCCTTCCAGAAGTTGGTAAAAGGGATTGCTCTGTCTGTTAAGGGGAGGAGGCATAGCAAATTATAAGCTGTGTGCCATAGGCCTCAGCACTAAGAAGCCTAGCTTCTGCCAAGTGATCAATATTACCTGCCATATGCAGGCTATTCTGTCCCTGTACCCAGCGAATCGGGCTAGACTGAGGAGTGCTCATTAAGGCATAGCAGGATGCTGGATTGAAGGTCCGCCCTGCCAGGTGTTCCCAAAAGAAATATTCTGGGTGCCCAACGTAGCCTTTGTGAGGCATTTTCCTCCCCCTATGACTCTGATAAACCCTACCTGGAGATTGAACATGGAATATTTAATAAGCAGAGCATTTGGACTTCTCCTGAGCTACAATTACCTGCCTAAACCCTGATGGTCTACTTCCCAACTATGGACCAGGAACATAATTTCTTATGGTTTCAAAATTAGATGAGATCAGGTATGTTTGAAATAGCATGATGGTGGACTTCCAAGATGTCTGATAGTCTTAATGTTATCTGAATTTCCATACACACACATTATGCTAATGCCTTTTAGAGTCCATGACAGAGGTGTGGCAAAATAACTAAATAAATGAAAATGATATAGTGATGATTTTATGACAACCGAAAGAGGGTAAGAAGACATGAATATACTGTGTTCAACCTTGACAAAATCTTCAAATCCTGGCAGCCTTTGCTTAACATAAAGCTTGACCAGCAAAATTAGACTCACACCATTTTACCTTTTTCACTTTATGAAGTAAGATTATATGAAGTAAGATTATATTACTTTTTTTACACTTTAGGGAGGCATCTTCTGTTGAAGAAGTCCACAGATGACAGATGTTGCACTTTCTCTGAAGCCTGTCAGGAGCAGGACAGAGTTAGTGGGGATGTGATGAATTATGTGCCCAAGGGACTGTACATGAGTGCCAGGCTGAGGATTCTAATGTCAGGAAGAAGCAACCAATATTACCTTCACATGGATTGCCTACTGTGCTGCGATGGCACTCTTCTTTCAAGTCACATTACATAGAGAGAAAACCGCACAGCTGACAATGAACTTTCAGGTCAAATATTCTACCCTGAGAAAACTTTCAGAAAATGGACAGATAATGTGTACATTATGAAATCAGTGCCCTTTGTGGATTGATCTTTCCTAATGATGATGGTGGTGGTTAACAATTTCAGCTTCCAGTGTCTAGATGCGGGTGGTTCATGACATATCTGAATCACTACACAATAAACCAAATCAAACATTTTCATAGTATCTTCCAAACAGTCCAGAAGAATTGTGAATAAACATGTGAATGTTGGGTGGAAACCCAAGCTTTTTTCCAGTTAATTCCTAGTTTTGTTGTTGTTCAGTCGCACAGTCAATTCCAATTCTTTGCAACCCTGTGGTCCACTGTCCTCCAGACACCTCTGTCCTCCACCATCCTCCCCAACCCACCCAGCTCTGTGCCCATTGCATCTACAATACCATCCAGCCATCTCATTTTTGGCCACGACCACCCTTCTTCTTTTGCCCTCCACCTTTCCCAGCATCAAGGCTTTCTTAAGTGAATCCGCTCTTCTCATTTGATGTCCAAAGTACTTTAGATTCATCTTTACTATTTGACCTTCTAAGGAGCAGTCAGGGTTGACATCTTCTAAGATTGACCTATTTTTTCTCCTTGCTGTCCAGGGGTACTCTCCTCCAACACCACATCTCAAAGGTATCTATTCTTCTGCAATCAGCTTTCCTAATGGTCCACCTCTCACAACCATACGTTACCACTGGGAATACCATTGCTTTGACTATGAGAATTTTTGTTTGTAATGTGATGTCTCTACTTTTGTTGTGTATTTACCATTTTGTCTTTGTTGTGATAGAGTTTAATATGTATTTGCTTTACTATGGTCTGAAGTCTCACGAGACTTTGGGAAGGTTCTGAAAGAGAAGTGCATGAGACAGAGCTGTCAACAGTTCCAATGGTTTTTTCCAACTGTCAGTTCTGATCTGAGATAAATAAGGAATGTGAGGGTGTGTTGTTATCTCTGGTCACCTATTCTTATTCCGAATAAAGTTGTGTGTTTGGCCTGCATTGCTGGCTGCTGCCTATTATTTCCAGAACACTAAATTGGTGACAAGGATGGGATGGCATCCCAACAGAATTCTGTTGGCCCTTTCGATAACTCAGCACCAGAGAAATGGGTTCACTATGAAAAGCAGTTCAAGCACACCATGGTGGCCGACATCATTGTAGAGGAGGACCAGAAGCATTCATGTTTCCGAGATGTGGCCTGCCTACTCTTGAGCTGGCCATTCACTTGGTGCTGCCAAGGAATATCGACGATGTTCCTCTCACCGATATCCTGACAGTCCTGCACAGCCATTGCCAGCCAAGGGTCTCCATATTTCCTGCCTGGGTGGTGTTTCACCACCATGAGCAACACCCTGGGGAGTCTGTGGCTGACTATGCTGCCGCCCTTCAACTCACAGCTGCCCCATGCCAGTGGCTGAACATTGAAGAAGCCCTCCACAACCATCTGCTAGCCGGACTTTGAGATGAAGAGGCCCAACACAGGCTGATGACCTGGGACACGCTCACCTTCAAGTCTGTGCTGAAGGAAGCATTGGCATCTGAGGTGGCCATGTTGGGGGTAAAGTCCTTCAAGCTACAGTCTGTCGCCTCCGGGGCTCTGGAGTCCGCCGTACAGGCCCACCACTGCTCCTCACCATCATGCTCATTTTCAACAGCATTGCTGTGTCATTGTCCATGTCTGGGTCCAGCGATGAGGATGGAGAGGTCGGGAAGGTCCAAAGGAAAAAGGAGAAACATGCTCCAAAAGTCTTGAAAAGGTGTGACAGCTATGGAAGCACAACCGTCAAAAGTGCCCCTTTCAAAATGCGGATTGCCACCATTGTGGCAAGTGAGGGGACATTGTAAAGGTGTGCTGCCAGAGGAGCAGGAAACCACAGCATCGGACCAGCGTCCGAGGAAGCCGGAAGTGCATATCTCCAAGATCTCCACGTCAGAGACTTCATACAGCAACGTGGCAACTAAGTCCGTCCGGATCTTTGCTGACTTGCAATTGCAAGGCATACCAATTTGCATTTAGGTGGACTCGGGTACGTCTTATTCTTTTCTACCCCAAAAAGAATTATTAAAAATCCCCCCACCTCGCACCCTAAGTTGCCAGCATTGAAGATGTCCCTCCAAGATGTTCAAGGTGCCACATACCAATTCTGGGGGTGGGGGATTTCACTGTACATTTCAAGGACATTTCCACCAAATTGCCTCTTGTGCCATGTTTGCTCACCCCTGATCTAGTTTAATAGAAGTGGGAAACTGTTAAATTTAATTCATCCTTCATTTGCATTTTTGAAATCTCAGGTTATTTCTCCATGTAAAGGTTGCAAATCTAGTTGTTTTCATCATGCTGGTCTTGCAACATGAGTACAATGTAAACTTCAGGGTAATGATGTCAGATGCTTAGGTCCAAAGGCTAGCAAGAACCATACTAGGCAGTCATACAGAGCAGCAAAAGTACAATGCATGATCTTAAAGACTACTGAAATTTTATTTGGCATAAGCTTCTACAGACTGCAGACTACTTCATCATGTGCACTGTAGTGGCCCACTGTCCAGCAACATTCTTCAAAATAAAACATGATCATCCTTAAGGTAACACAACATTCTTTACAATTTTTATTACAATATTTCCTCACTGCTTTGTTCTAAATTTTTGAAATGGTACCTGTGTTAGTCTGTGTTCAGTCACACAAGTGACCTGGATCAAGGACAAATTATGGACTATGGAAGTAAACTATATTTCATTTGAAAGTTTTGTAATATGTGAGACTAGATATTTGACATCAACTGATTATTAGCAGCAGGTAAATGTGGGGGATGTTTATGGCTTATCACCCTGTTCTCTAGCTATAGCCAGTCTGGCAAAATATCTAGCCTCTGATCCACAGTTCAAATCAAGTTAATGTACAAAACATGAATGGAAAAAAGCAATAAGTACAGGCATACACATATCTTCTCATAAATAAGTCCCATGGAGTTCAGTGGGGCTTGAGGTAATAAGTACCAGATTGCAGCCTAAATTATTACCTCCATCACCTATCATGATTGGAAACCTCCTTCTACATTGTACTAAACAAATGTGATAATCTGAATGATAAATTTAAAAGTGCAAGTGTTATTTGTGATAGTCCTCATAGTCACACCCCTCCGTGTAAGGAGTTTCTAAAATGCAGGCCCCTAGAATTTATTTATTTACCATATGGCACTTGTACACATTGAGTCGACATATAACAAGAAAGAATATATATATATATAAAACTAAGCATTAATTTATAAACAAAGATCTAAACAATTTATATATTCAATTGCCCCTGGAATGACCCGTATCAGCCAATGTCTATTCATTACCCATTCAAGACCAAACCACAATTAAATACTTTGCATTACATCAGGGACTGCTTATGGCAATATGCTGTTCCTCAAAAACTCCATTCTCTCATCTGTTTTATTTGAATAATAGCAATCATACAGGTGCTGCCACTGGGTATCAATAGGAGGGTACTTTACAGCATAATATGGTTGTCCTTTGCCAGTAACTAGATTGGTAAAGTTCTATTCCCACCACTGCCATTTGAGACATACCCCTGCCCCCTCTTCCTGATTGTTTGCTGGCTTCCCTTGTTTTGTTGATAGTCTCCATCTTCTTTTTCTAGAGTGCTAGAGCAATTGACAATTAATGAGGTAATCACAAGGCTTTCAATTTCACTGGTGTTTGTAACAGACAAATAAATCAAGCAAAGTCTACTTTCTTCTTTCTAATTCATTGAATGGGGTTCCTACTTCATACTAGTAGTATGGCCTAACTTTCAGATTTCTTATTTCCATCCTCCCTTTTTTTTATAAAAGCTAGCCTGATCAAGAGTTTGGAGGAATTAAAAACTTGCAATCTCTATAGATATTTTGACACAGACTGGAAAATCAGTGTTAACATTTCTTCTTTTTCCGTATCTAGGCCAAGTGTGAACCTGCATAAATGAAGGCACCCTTTGGTGAGATCATTCTGCAGTTCTTTTTTGCCTGAACTAGGGTGAATAAAATTAGCAGGCAACACAAAGTTGGTGTTACCATGGTACACCTGATTGTGATTCAAAAATACCACAAATCTTTGAAGAGGCTCTTTCTGTGTACTCCAGTATTAACATTAATAGATAGGTTAACTCAAATGAGGCTATGCATTTGTTAATGTTGAACCAGTTGGGAATTTACTGCTTAACTTAATAAAGCTACTAGAAGTTTGCTATCCCCTTCTTCATAAACTAATGCAGCTGGTCTTGGCTCAGAGATCCCTTTCCTTTAAAAAAAAGACTGCACAGATTCAGTAAAATACTGCTCCATATACCACTGCTGTTCACAAAAGTGATGATATAATACAAGCAATTTCTACTCTCTTGTTAAACATCAACAGACTATCTGAAATAGTTTCCTTTTTCTTTCAAGAATGGGGAAGTTTTTAATGCATTTTATATATTCATCAGCTAGATCTTTTATGTACCAGAAGTCGGCATGGAAAAGCTGCAAGCTGTATTGCTACAACAGAGCCTGTTACAAATTTATAACCTTGAAAGAGATCCATAGAGATTAACCTCTTGAGGAGCAGGTATCATATACAGCAACTTTAGCCTCAGGTTAATGGGATGAATAATTGAAGTTAGTACTCTGGGTAATGGGGTGAATTTTAAGATTTTAATATAATAATCCACTCCAGCCTCTAGTCAAACTTCTCAACAGCCTAGCAATACACTGAAGGATGCAAATTACCACAAGTTTATGACAACACAGGATAGAAATAGAGCACATCTTGTTTTTATTATTCTCTCATTCCCATTTGGCAATTCCTTGCTTTTCTTTATAACTTGTGACTGGGGAAAAAGTGGCTTTGCCCACTGCTGCAATTTGCTCTTCAAGGGACAAATGTGGATCTAATAGGATCCTTAAGTTGTGTACCTGGTCCCTAGGGGAGAGAGCAATCCCATACAGCCTAGGGGCCAGGTCACCTAGTCAGGCTGATCGACCCTCCAACACCAGAACCTCCATCTTGCCAGGGTTCAGTCTCAGCTTATTAGCTTTGGTCCATTCCATCGCCATGACCAGACAATCACCAAGGCACTGGACTGCATCCACTGCAGAAGATGGAAGAATAGAGTTGGATGTCATCCACATATTGGTGATACTGCTCTCCAAATCTCCAGATGACCCCCTCCCAGTGGCTTAACATAGATATTGAATAACAATGGGGAGATAATTGACCCAACCCCTGAGGAACACCACATTGAAAGGTCCACAGAGCTGACATAAACTCCCCAAGCTGGACTTTCTGGGTACGACCATCAGTGAGAAACCACCGTAAAATAGTGCCTCAAACCCCAATCCCCAACAATCCCAGGAAGATACTGTGGTTGACAGTATCAAAAGCAGCCGAGAGATCCAGAAGCACCAGGAGAGACAAAGCACCCATGTCAGCTTCCCTCTTCATTTGAACTCATAACAACCAGTGACAAAGTCACCAAAACTCTCTATGATCAAATACAACACAATATATAACAGCAAATAACATTATGAAATCCATGTAAATAAACAAAATCATATAAAATAGTCCCAAAGAAGTGGAAAACAGCATATCAACAAAGATGTAAAGGTCTCCCTTGGTTGAAAGTTAGTTGTGCCTGACTCTAGGGGGTAGTGCTCATCTAGCTAAAGAGCCAGCACTTTTTGCATCTGCATACAGTTCCATGGTCATGTGGCAGGCATTACTAGACATCAGAGCATATGGAACACTGCTACCTTCCCCACCAAATCAGCACCTATTTAGCTACTAGGTTGATAGGAGCTGGGACAGACATTGGGAGCTCACTCTGTCATGCAGCACATGGTTCTCGAACTGCTGACCTGTGGACCTGCTGACCTTCTGGTCATCAAGCTCAACTAGGCTAGAAACAAAGATACAGGGGAGTACAATTTATGTTGCTGCAGTAGACCATTTCCATACCTTAGAGGGCCACACCTGTTCCTACACCCTTCACTTCAACAGAATTTCATATTGAAATGTGTGATTTTTCAACAGGGGTGGGGGGATACTTGCAGCCCTTAAAGGCCCTTCAAAAGATGGCAAATCGCTTCACACTCCCAACAGGGCTCAAGTATAATTAGAAACCACTTTCATTAAGATTAACATTTTTAGAATGTGAGCGATGCTGGTGGTAACCAGCAATACTGATCCCATAACTGGAGGCATGGAGACTACATGTGGACTGCAGGCCAAAGGTTGCCCACTTGCAGACTAGGACTTTAATCAGTGAGGATATACAAAGCAGAACATCATATACTGAGGAGACTACATGAAGCTCAAGTATAATGCTTAAGTGCCTGAATCCAAAGTGATAATGAACCCAAAAATGAAAAATGTCTCATTTCTGGTTCACTACATCCCAGCTTACTTGTGGAAAATTAAGCATATTTTACATTGCTTTTGTTGGAGATGTTAGCCATGGAAAGTCAAGAAGCCTAGAAGGCCTTTTTATTTAGATAAACACATTTAGATAACCACTTATTTTTTTTTGCAACTATGACGCCGTCAACATTGTTGCCTCTCTCCTGGGCCCCTGCCACGGCTGGGAGATTTGAGGCAGCTGTGGACACTGGACCTGGAGCCCCACCTTGGCAGGGATAAGAGGGATGTTGCTGATCGACGCCGTCAACCTTGCTGCTTCTCTCCTGGGCCCCTGCCACCGGCCGGGAGATTTGAGGCAGTTGCGGACACCAGACGGGACAAATAGGCCCCACAGCAGTGGATGCCGGAACTCACCACCACCACAAGCATCCCAGGCCCTGCCCGCAGCCAGGACTTAAAAGGCCCTAGAGGCGGCAGGACTTTTCTTGTCTGGAGCCGGAGTGTGATATGTGAGATGTTATTTCATTATTGAGTTGTTACTGTATTACTGGGCTGTTATTGTGTTACTGAAATGTTACTGTACCCTATTGTATTTTTGCTGACTGCATCTTTGTTTTCGTATATTCTCTATTGTAAGCTGCCCTGAATCACATTTTTGTTGAGTAGTGGGGGATATAGATCTAATAAATGAAATGAAATGAAACGAAGCAAGGTTGGGCTAGCAAGCAACCAAAGAATGTCAGGAGTGGCCAGGTTGAAATGGAAAGAAATCCTGCAAGATCCTCAGGAGATCCTCTGCAGAGCAGAAGCCACAATGCTGAGCTGGATGGAATGATATAAGGCAACTTCATATACTCCTCTTTATGGCTCAGGGTTTAGATTCTTCTCTTCTTTCTCTTTTTTGTTCCACCTAAGATTAGTATGAAAGCACTTAGAAGCTTACATTCATTTATGACATTTTGGTTTGTCTTAATAAAGGTATTGTCCAACTGTGGATATTATTATACTTTTAGGTCTTAAGACACAAATGGCTACTTTTTCTTTTAATGTTTATGGCTCCTGGAATGAGTAGTTTGAAACATATACCGTATGTTTCGGATTCATTACACATTCCACTTCATTAACAGGATTGTTTGATGCTTTGTACATGTACTCAAAAGTAAAACTTTCTGAGTTCAGAGTATATTCTTCATCTGGTGCTGACAAGACTGCAGCTTCAGCCTCTTATTAGGAATCTCCATTTTAAAAGTTTCCCACCCATTTTTTAAAATCCATCCTCAACAGAACAGGAGCTAATAGTATAGCAAAACCTGTCACAATGAAATAGTCAATGGAAGTTTTTTGTTCGGTTTTGCAATTGGACTCAAGAATTTAGCAGCTTTATTGGAAAGAGAATTCATATCAGGTACAATACACCACACACTGGAGACCAATTTATCTTAGAATTACATTGTAAGTCTGCTGCATTGTGGGAAGCTTTACGATTGTTTTTTGTCCTTACTAGTAATCAGCCTGGAGAACACAATTTCTGTACCGCTTCTGTTTTAAGGAAGCATTTCTATCATCCAGTTAGAATGGCACTAAATCTTTCTTGCATTCATCTGCCTTCAACATCAGCAGACTATTTTAATGTAAAGCCTGTTTTCCCCCTAACATCTTGCTAAAAATAATTTGCATTGGAAGTTAACAACTTATTTAGCTGGAGATGAAAACATTTATTTTGCTTGAAGGCTGTCAAATTAAGCCAATTATTTAAATCACATGCAGCTCTAAACCAGAAATGTGTTCTCTGGCCTATACCACCCAGATTGGGCATACACTGGCTATATTCTGTGTTTCTAAGACTATACATTGCTACATAGCTACAGATAAAACATACATATCTGAAGAGTACATATAAAAGAATATGTCCTGCTTATAGGCAGAATCAAGTGTTTAGCAAGAATTTCTTGAAACAAATAAGGCAGTTGCAAGACTCAAAATTTTTGTTTATTTTAATGGGTTTACTCAAAAGAGAAGTAATATTGGCCTTAGCCAGGCCTGTGTTGGACACCCTGGGTGGGTGCAGGACAGGGAGTGATGAGGGCAGGGTGCCTAATGGGTGGTGTTGGTGTTGGGGCTGAATATGCTGGGCCCCAAGGGAGATTCCCAGTGAGGACAGCGGTGCGCCCAAGTGCATTTTCCACTCTCCTCTCATTGGGGAGTCTCCCAAAACACTCCTGCATGCATTCCACAAGCCTACTGGCAAGGCTGTTCACCCGGCCTTCCACCTGGTGGTGGCTTCTCGCCGCGGAATCCCCTGGCATGCACAGGAAACACTGCAGCACAGACTGCCCCCCCCCCCTTCACCAACATCCATCCACCCTGATCTCTCAAGACTGACCTGGCTTCCTCCTGCTGCTGCCTGGCCATGTGGGCATGCCGGTGGGAAAGAGTGTGCTTGCCTGGAGGGCCTCCTCATTGCCATGATGGCATCAGTGGATGCTTTCCTTCCTGCCCTGAACCAGGTTCCCCGGCCTTCCACCATAGGCCGTGGTAGTCCAGTCTCTTCCACACATGCATGGAAGGGAGAGGCACATGTAGGAGGCACACAGAGGCTAAGGAGAAGCAGTGGTGCAGGTATGCCTTCCCCTTAGGGAGACCCTTCCATGGCTGCTGGGACTAGGCCTCTGCCTTCTGCCTTCACCCTCAAAATCTGACCTGGCCATGGCAGGGGATGGAGCTGGTTGGTGCACAATGATAACCGCCCCACAGAAAAGCGACCCGCCACCTGGATGGTTCTGGCTAGGGGCTGTGGCAGAAATTGATGTAATTATTCTGCCCACATCTGGGGGGGCGCCAGCCACTGGGGTGCACTGGAACTTGTCCTGCTGTCCCAAATGGCCACTATGGGCCTGGACTTAGCCCAGTATTCATGGTGTTAGCTGTAGCCTTACATTTCTCATCAACAGCGTGCATTTATAATAGTTCTGGTACCCAAGAGTATGTATTTTACACATACAGATGAGCATTCTGATTTGGAAATATTAAGAATTAACTGAATATTTGGATAGTTCCAAATATCTGTGATAATTATTCCCATTATTCAGAATCGTGTTTACTGCTATAGATTAGAAAGAAAAAGAATAGGTTTCTGCTTGACAGAGGAAGGAATGAAAGTGCATCTTATTTGTCAGGCATTCTCCAGTGATTTCTTGAGAAATGAAATTTAAATTTCTCAGACATTCTGGCACCAAGGGTAGTCCAGGAGGAGAACTCAATGTCTCCTGATTGGTATTGCCAAAAATTTCTCAAGGGAGGGTAACTAGGGTAAGAGCCAAACCTGTTAATAATGTCTGTCTACACCAGTGAAATCTAGAAGCGGGCACAGACACTAAAATGTATCTTTTCACATTGGTTTTTTCCAATTTAAAGGTGGGCATAAAGGTAAAGGTAAAGGTTTCCCTTGCTCGAAAGCCAGTCGTATCCGACTCTAGGATGCAGTGCTCATCTCTGTTTCTAAGCCGAAGAGCCAGCGCTGTCTGCTTCTGCAGACGTTTCCGTGGTCATGTGGCAGGCATGACTAGACACCGGAGCGCACGGATAACTGCTTATAAATCCTCTGAGCATTTGCTGTTATGATTTGCTGTTATGTTGTGGTACAAGTCTGCATTATAGCAATTTTTTCTGTGCCCCTTTCTGAACCCTCAACTTACATTTGCATTCTCTACATCACATATTGTTAATTTAATATAGTTAAGAATTAGATTTAGGATTATTAGATTCATAAATTAATGTGCTATGAATCAATTGGGACATACTATACTAGGTTTAGGCCCCTTTGAGGTATAATATACAAAGAAATAAGAGTTTAATGTATATAGTCAGATACATTAAGTTAATAGATTTTGTGTCTCTCTGTAGGAATATGTGATTTTCTTTGGAAGGAATCTGCAGGCAATATGAAATGTAGGTGTGGTAGAAAAAGTAGGCACTTGGGGAAAGCTGCAGGAATGTTGCTTGTATCCACTGCAACATCATCTAATGCAAGGGTGGGAAACCTTTTTATGCCATGGGTCTAAATATACCCCCAGATAGCTGAGTGGGTTGGACCACACCCTCTGTAAGCAGATGCATTTACAGCTGCCATAAATGCACCCACCTCCATGTTTATGACAGTCATGGGCACATTTTACCATGTGCAGACACATTTTTACGCCTGAGGTAAATGTGCCCATTTTCACTTCCAGGTGTGGCAGAGGTGGCGATATAGTGTTCATATTGACTGGAATAGAAAAATTTCAAAAATTTTAAATTCCACATCCAAAGGGCTATATTTCTGAATATCAAATCTAAATTTTGATGCTAGCATACATCCCAATTTTGTAACATCAGAAAAGTGTCTTAAATATTTCATACATAACACTGAGTTATTATATCCCATCTTGTGAATAAAAATCAGAAAAGTATTTTGCAGTGTCAAATTAGTTTAGTTATTCCACTGTCTATTTTTCTACATGTATGACAACACTTTTTAAACAGTTACTATTTAAGTTAACTTTAAATGGACTATGAAATTCACTTAATTGCATATTTTCTGATTAATTCTTGCAAGTTACACAGTTAATAAGCTAATAAAATGTCAGTGAACTGGATCAATGATTAAGTAAATTTCAATTATAAAAACAACCCATTAGATTAGTCTTAACAAGATATCAACACGTGTATATCATTAGTAACTTTCATAAAGTAATTTTAAAAGCAGATGAAAAAAGGAATGGTATTTTTCCTCTGTCCAGTTTAGATTTACCTTATCAGAAACTTTTAAAATGAAACAATCACAGAAGCTCTCAATCTGTTAAGTATTCTTAGTATGAATGAGGAAATTTGTCTGTTTCACTTTCTCTCCTGTTTTATTCTTTAAAACTCAAAATCTTTCATCTGAATTTACACAACAAAAGGAGAATATATGTTTATTTATTTGTGATATTTCCCACAGTAACAGACCTTTGGGTAAGATACAATTAACAAAATCTCATTAAAAGAAAAATACTTTTAAACATTTTAGAAGCATTTTAATGATTTTTTTTAAAAAAAGAAAAATTGTGGGATTGAAAGCCAAACCATAATGTTTCAAGTTAACATACGTTTGGATGAATAAGCAGCTTGTAAGGCAGTGCTGGCACCACTCAAGCCTGCAAGGAGAGGACTTTCTACATCTAAGGCAGGAGTTCCCAACCTTTTCAAGCCGGGGGCCGGGTCATGCTCTCTCAGTCAGCTTCGAGGGCCAGACAGCCATTTTCCCCTGCTTGCCCAATGGGGAATGGCCATTTTGTCCCAACAGCTTCAAAGGGTGCAGCCATTTTGTTTCTCAAATGCCCTTGCAATGTTGCCATGGGCCAGATCCCACCTGTGGGTCTGAGGTTGGGAACCCCCTGATCTAAGGTGTCTGTTACATTCAAGAAAGACCTTTTTAGAAAGTTCTTAACAAACAAAAAAAAACAAAGCTAACAAAATTCTCAAACAATCATCATTTTAAGCAAGTCAAGTGTTTTGTGTTCCTTTTTGGTTGGATTATGTTGGAATTAGAAAAAGTAACACATCTCACCTATGTGAAGTAAGAAAGATTAAATTATTTCCCATCATGAGAGAGATACTGAGCCAGATTACATATTACACCACAGAAATAGCATGTAGCTACTTGTCCACTTTGCAAGTAGCCACAGATTACTTGCTACAGAACAGAACCTTCACACACATGAAGCAGAGGCATAAATCTTCCTTTCAAAAATATATTCAAAATATCCACTCCCAACCAGAGCAGTTGGGGGAGGGAGAGCTTATTGAGACTAGCTGTTTGCATTGCTCCTATTCTAGTCTGAATTTATGAGGAATTACAAAGTAGAAGGAGAGCTGCATGGTATGTCTTCATGTAGTGTAATTAATAGTTTTACCTTCAAATACTGTCAATGTACATTTTAAGTCTTGTAATGCCATGCCACTCTCCTTGCCACTGCATGTAAGTTAACTTGCCCTTGCAAAAAGGTGAAGAAATGTGGGAGTAGTAATTAAGTGGAGATATTAGTCTTATCTGTCTAGCTGAATAATTGGTTGTTCTTGTCTTCAAAAAAGTAAACTGAAAGTGTCAATGTGGACTGATTTGATATAGTCTCTCCAACAGCTCATTAAGGGTCTGAGAATCTCCTTGGAGATGCAACCCTGTGTTCTTAGTTTCAATAATTTTAGACAAAGATGAAACAGGAGAAACACAGTTTGCATGCACTTCTCATTTCATCCCTAATACACATTTCAACCTTTGCAACATAAAGGGCCACAGCTGTGTTAAGACTTTGTTAAAATGAACCATAGCCATTGTTGTAACTAGAAACTGAGGCACAAAGGAAGGACTGTAGAGGGCATTATGTTCAGTGGCATATATTTAGCCAGGAATGATGAAGAAACTGAACCAAGAATGTGCCTGTGTTAATGGGGAAAGTTACAATATCAAGCAATAAACAAGTATTGCAGGTAAATAAAACATTAAGAAATAGAACAAATAAAGAAGCATAGCAATGAACATGAGAGTTACCAGTATTGGGCCCTGAAACATCACTAGGGTAGAGGTAAGTTTGAATCCCCATCTCCTCAATGCTATACTGAGTATTTACATCAAAGATATTCACACTTGGGTCTCAACTTGTTTTTGGGATTCAGCTCTCAAAAGCTCCATGTAGATGGTCAGAGTGTCTGGGAGATGTAATTTAGCAACATCCAACAATCCAACTTTGGGAATACTGCTGTATATTATCCCAGGAGAGAGAGAGAAAAGGAATGGTTACCAGTTTATTCAAAGAAGGAACACAATACCAGTTACAAGGAAGAGGCTAGTCCTTTTTTTCACATGGACAATGAGAGGAGAAAGGCCTTGCTTGTGTGTAGCCTCCACATGTGAGGAAAATCCAGATTTCCCAGCGTTTATGTTTGTGCATAATACTTGCATGAAATCAGAAACCTCTCATCTTCAAACTCATTATTGTTTGCACGAGTAAAACAACAAGTGAGAAAGACACACAGGAAAGGCAATAAAGCTGACGAGTCCTAACTTCAGAAGAACTGCATAAGCTTTATTTCATATCATGATTTAGCCATGATTAAGGAGCCGTAGGTAGCACCTAGGAATTGCTGCAGTGCTGCTATAACTTTTAAACTGCTGATAGAAGAAAAGTGAGCATTAATCTGAATAGGCAGAGGAAACTGCATTATGAACATCTTGGCATCATGTAGCTGAGCAGTTGTTAATTTGATTTTCCATTTATTAAAAGAACTACTCCAAGTGTCCTGTCTACAGATCATGATGAATCACCTTTTAAACCAGAGGAAAACCTCAGAGGGAGAAAAATGAGTTATTGCACCTGAAATTTAGTGAAAGAAACCCTTTCAGCACAAAGTCAGTTTGAAAATACAGCAACTGTGGCAACCTACATTTTTATCTAATGAAGGATGCACAAGGTAATGTAAATCAACTTGTTACTTGAGAAAGTATGATGGGTTTTATAAGCTGACTTACCTTTACAGTGGTAAGTCATCCCATTATAGACAAAATACTACATTCTTTATCATTTGAGCATATAATTGATCCCAGTAAATAACTGGAATACATCATTAGATGTGCCCATCTAAAGTTGCTTCCCAGCAAGGCCATCTAAAGCAGTTGTTGCCTTCCCAACAGCAATCTTCCAGGTATCAATTGTTCAGTCAATGTCTGGTTTAGGTAAATTGTTGGAAACCATTCTTAAAGTGGGAACGGTTAAATACAAAAAATAGATTTGCTGAGAAAGAAACATGTGTGACCTTATCCAGTTGGACTCTGAGCATCTAAATTCACAAAAGTCTTATAAATCTTCATAAAAGAACAATGCATTCCACAATCTTAAAAAACAGGGCTAAAGGGAGCTGGCTCTGCTTTGTGGTTAATGAAGGAAAGGATGGAAAGATGCCAACCATCAACAATAAGGTGGCAGATTAACAACCATGTGCTAAAGAGCCAAAAGAGATGCAAATGCCTTAATCAAGTATTGAAGGGTTTTTGTGTATGTGTGAGAATGAGAGCAAGAAAGAGAGAGAGAGGCTGTGTGGGCTGTCACATACAGGGAAAGCCTTAGTGTGTCAAATTTATTCCCCTCATTAACCAAAATAAAGCAAGTAAAAAACTCTCTAATCTTAAAACAGTGGTCATATATTCAACTTTATAAAACATTAAGAAACTAAAGGGTCTGGGAATGTGAGTTGGGTGGATGATTCCCCAGTTGTTATCCCTTTTATTCACCCACTCTGTCACTCTTTTTTCCTCCTGTCTCACCCATTCACTTATCTTTTTTATCCTTTCTGCTTCATGTATTCCATTCATTCTCATATCTTCATCCATTTATCCCTCCCATTTATTTCACCTTTATTCATTTTCACAAGAGATCCAGCCCCATCCATATTTCTTCCTTCAGTCTCATTTATTACCTCCTCCCTTCATCAATCCCATTCACTCACCAGCTCATAAATGTATTTGAATATTTGAATATCCCCTTCTTTTTCCTTTAAATGTCAACTTTATATTCCAGTCCTTTATCTCTATCAAGCTATTGTTGTCTCTTTCATCTCCATTTGCCCAGACTGTATTTCAGTCCTTCCATATATATTTTTGTTCAGTCATACAGTCGATTCCGACCCTTTGCGACCCTATGGATCATTGCCCGCCAGGCACCTCTGTCCTCCACCATCTTCCTCAGCCCGCCCAGCTCTGTGCCCATTGCATCTACAATACCATCTAGCCATCTCATTTTTGGCCGCCCCCTTCTTCTTTTGCCCTCCACCTTTCCCAGCATCAAGGTTCTCTCAAGCGAATCCTCTCCTCTCATTTGATGCCCAAAGTACTTCAGCTTCATCTTTAATATTTAACCTTCTAATGAGCAGTCAGGGTTGATTTTTTTTAGGATCGACCTATTTGTTCTCCTCGCTGTCCAGGGTACTCTCAAAACTCTCCTCCAAGACAATATTTCAAAGGCATCTATTCTTCTGTGCTCAGCTTTCCAAATGGTCCAGCTCTCACAACCATACATTACCACCAGGAATACCATTGCTTTGACTATGCAAATTTTTGTTTGCAAGGTGATGTCTCTACTTTTAACTATGTTCCCCAGGTTTCCCACAGCTTATCTCCCAAGCATCAGTTGCCTTTTTATTTCATGGCTGCAGTCACCATCTGCAGTGATCTTTGATCCTAAGAAAGTAAAATCTGTCACTGCTTCTACTTCTTCTCCATCTATTTTCCTGGGACTGATAGGGCCTGTTGCCATTATCTTGGTTTTCTTGATGTTGAGTCTCAAGCCAGCTTTTACACTCTCTTCTTTCGACCTAAGCAGCAGCTTCTTTAGGTCTTCCTCACTTTCTGCCATTAGGGTGTAGGGTAGTATCATCTGCATGTCTCAAGTTGTTGATGTTTTCTCCAGCAATTTTGATCCCAACTTGTGATTCACCCAACCATGCATTGTGCACTATGTGCTCTGTGTATACGTTGAATAAGCAGTGTGACAAAATGCAGCCTTGTCTCACTCCTTTTCCTTTTCCAAACCACTCTGTAATTCTGTATTCTGTCCTAACTCTTGCTTCTTGACTCTTGTACAGATTTCTCATGAGGCATATAAGGTGTTCTGGTATTCCCATCTCTTTAATTACTTGTCACATTTTGTTGTGGTCCACACAGCCAAAGGCCTTGGTGTAGTCACTGAAACAGAAGCAGACTTGTTTCTGATATTCCTTTGTTTTCTCCACGAACCAATGTAGATTGGCAATATGGTCTCTAGTCCCACTGCCTCTTCGGAATGCAGCCTGCACTTCTGCTAATTCTCTCTCCATGCTGCAATCTATCCTGTATTATCTTGAGCATAACCTTGCTAGCATGTGGGATGAGCGCAATTGTTCGGTAATTTGAACATTCTTAGGCATTATCCTTTTTTGAGATTGAAATATACTATACATTGCTCTTTTCCAATCTTGTGGCCATTATTGTGTTTTCCAAATCTGCTGGCATATAGAATGCAATAATTTGATTCAATCATCTTTTAGGGCTTTGAAAAATTCAGCTGGGATACCATCATCTCCACTGGCTTTGTTGTTTGCAGGGCTTTTTAGGGCCTTTCTGACTTCACTCTCTAGGATGTCTGGCTCAAGTTCAATGTTCTCATCATTGCGATTGTCAGGGGTGTTGAGGTACTTGTTGTAAAGTTCTTCTGTATACTCTTGCCATCTTTTCTTAATCTCTTCTGCATCAGCTAACTCCTTGCCATCTTTGTCTCTTATCGTGGTCATTTCCCTTTAAATGCTCCCTTGATATCCCATTTTTTTAAAAAAAGATTTCTAGTCCTACCCCTTATGTTGCTTTCCTCTATTTCTTTGCATTGTTCATTTAGGTAGGTTTCCTTATCTCTCCTTGCTTTTCTTTGAAATTCTGTATTTAATTTGTTTATTTTTCCCCTTCTCCTTTGCCTTTTGCATTCCTTCTTTGTTATTTTAAGAGCCTCATGAGACAACCACTTTGCTTTCTTACACTTCTTTTCTTTTGGAATGGTTTTCCTTGCTGCCTCCTGTATGATGTCCCATGCCTCTGTCCATAATTCTTCTGGAACTCTGTCTATCAAGTCTAAGCCATTAAATCTGTTCCCCACCTCCACTGTGTATTCCTTAGAGATGTTGTCTAAGTCATACCTGTCTGAATAATATATATTTTTATTAAATTTTTCAAACAAATACAAAAATACAAAAGAATACATCATAAAATATATAATACAGAAAAATAGCTAACATACCAAATAATCAGCCTAATACATTTTTATGTCTGTCTATTATATTTGAAATACATTAAAACCTCCCTTAAAAAGTAAATCCTCTTAATTATGACTTAATAATATATTATCTAACCTTAACACTACTAGGTCGTTTACCTATTAAGCCATTCAATACCATCTTGGATAGGATACAATAACAAAACAGAATTACACATAATTAACACCCAGTGATTATATACCGTATTTTCCGGCGTATAAGATTATTTTTCAACCCCAAAAAATCTGTGCCAAAGTTGGGGGTCATCTTATACGCCGGGTACTCTGAAGCCAGGGGCCGCCCGGCGGGGAAAGCCATTCACCGCTGCTGGATGAGGCCTCCGGAGCAAGGGGCTGCCAGGATATCACCACCCCCAGCCTTGCGGCGGAGGCGGTGAATGGCTTTCCCCGCCGGTCAGCTGCTGATCCTCCTCCTCCTCACCCCCCCCCCCTGGGGTGGTGGTATCTGGGCGGCCCCTTGCTCCGGACGCCTTGCGGCGGTTGCTTTCCCCGCCAGTCAGCTGCTGCTCCTTCTCCTCCTCCTCACCCCCGGCTGGGGGTGGTGGTGTGGAGGAGAAGGAACATCAGCTGACTGGCGGGGAAAACCAGCCACCGCCGCCGCGAGGCCTCCGGACCAAAGGGGCTGCCTGGATACCACCACCGTCAGCCTCGCGGCTGCGGCAGGCTCCCCCCCCCCCCACTGGTCAGCTGCTGCTGCTCCTCCTCACACCCCCACCCCCGGCTGGGGTGGTGGTATCCACGAGCTGCGCCTCCCTGCCCCCTTCACCGGTGGGGAAGGTAAAAGGAGCCCCGTCAGGCTCAGAGAGGCCGCAAGCCGCGCCTCCCCGCCCCCTTCACCGGCAGGGAAAGTAAAAGGAGCCGGTGAAGGGGGCGGGGAGTTGCGGCTCATGGTGTCTCTGAGCCCAACGGGGCTCCTTTTACCTTCCCCGCCGGTGAAGAGGGCAGGGATGCCGTGAGCTGCACCTCCCCGCCCCCTTCACCGGCGGGGAAGGTAAAAGGAGCCCTGTCAGGCTCGGAGACGCCATGAGCCGCACCTCCCTGCCCCTTTCACCGGCAGGGAAAGTAAAAGGGAGGTGTGGCTCACGGCATCTCGGAGCCCAACGGGGCTCCTTTTACCTTCCCTGCTGGTGAAGGGGGCGGGGATGTGCGGCTCCCGGTGTCTCCGAGCCCGACAGGGCTCCTTTTACATTCCCCGCCGGTGAAGGGGGCGGGGATGCCATGAGCCGCACCTCCCCGCCCCTTTCACCAGCAGGGAAGGTAAAAGGAGCCCCGTTGGGCTCGGAGATGTCATTGCACTGTAGAGGAATAATACATTTTCAGAGGGGAAAGATTTCACACTACAGAGACCAGGACGAAATGAGCTCCTGTCTTTGTCCCAGATCCTGCCAACCTAGCAGTTCAAAAGCAAGAAATTGCAAGTAGATAAATAGGGACTACTTCAGTGGAAAGGTAAACAGCATTCCATGCACTCCGGTGTCTAGTCATGCCTGCCACATGACCACGGAAATGTCTGCAGAAGTAGACAGAGATGGCTCTTCGGCTTTGAAACAGAGATGAGCACTGAACCCTAGAGTCAGATACAACTGGCTTTCGAGCAAGGGAAACCTTTACCTTACACATTCGGTGGTTTAACTTTATGAGTTAAACTATCTCCACCTAGCTTCCTGTTAAGAGAAAAAAAGCCTCCCAGTTAGAACCAGGGCAGGAATAGGAAGCTTAGGCAGAAATTCTACGCAAGGCTTTCCAGTTGAATCTTTCTCTACATAAAATATATTTAGGTGTCCATAAAGCAGATGGAACTCTCAGAATGGCTGTTGATGGGATTTGTAGTCCAAACAATCAGAAAAATCCCATCCTTACAAATGACAGCTGTCAGGATACCAGCCATGAAACCATAGCTACTAAAATGATATCAAACTGCTGTAACATAGTGCGTTCATACACTTTTAACTTTGAGGAGCAGGTGTATGGAAGTGTACATAGCAATGAGCATGGAATCGCACTTATGTACCACCCCATAGTGCTTAGTGCACTCTCTGGGTGGCTCACAAAGTAATTAGTACGTAATAATAAATTCATGTCAGAGGTTACTCTGGGTTGAAAAGATTTTTGCTGGCAAAACTCCACTCAGGGGATGCCCGAATGAGGCTCCTTTCATGCCCCAAGTGCAGCCTTTGGGTATTGAAACCCAACCTTCCAGTCTCCAAGTTCAGCGCCTTAACCACTAAGTTTTGTCCCCAACATGCTGGGTACTCTTTTTATAGACCTCAAAAGGATGGAAGGCTGAGTAAATCTTGATTCCCATCAGGATTGAACGCACAATGTCAGCAGTTTCAGCTGCAGTACAGAAGTTTAACCACTGTGCAAAAGGTAATGGTTTCCCTTGCTCGAAAGCCAGTCATATCTGACTCTAGAGTTCAGTGCTCATCTCGGTTTCAAAGTTGAAGAGCCAGCACTGTCTGCTTCTGCAGATGTTTGCATGGTCATGTGGCAGGCATGACTAGACACCGGAACATTGTTTGCCTTCCCACCAATGCTGGGAGAAAGACAGGAGATTATTCCATCCTGCAGTACTCGGGAATTGAACTGCTGACCTGCTGTCCTCCAGTCAGTGTCTTAGGCACTTGAGCCACTGCAGTGCACATCCCAAAGAAATGCTATTTTTTTCTGGCTTATCCACTTTAGGGGATAAGTGCAGAATGCCCTATCTGAGTCCTTCCTAATTTCAGAGAACTTGCAGAAAACAGAGAGGTTACATAGAAACCCATGCATACACTTGCTATTACTAACAAACCTGCCGCGAGCCGCACCTCCCCACCCCTTTCACCAGTGGGGAAGGTAAAAGGGAGGCATGGCTCGCAGCGGCTCCGAGCCCGACGGGGCTCCTTTTACCTTCCCCGCTGGTGAAGGGGAATAGGTTAAATATGTTGTAAGCCGCTTTGAGTGACACTTGTGTCAGGAAAGCGGGATAGAAATAAAACTTATTATTATTACCAAAAGGTAATATTAATATATTAAATATTAATATTAAAAATGATGATGATAGTACTAATGGCATCCTGATTTATGGCCACCCTTCCCAGGGTTTCCTAGGTAGGGAGTCTCCAGATTTGAGTTTCCTTCCCTAAGGCTCTTTGGATTCTTGGGCCATTTGCCCAGCCCCCACCCCAAGCTGGCTTTCCCCGCCGGTCAGCTGCTCCTCCTCCTCCTCCGCACCACCACCCTCAGCAGGAAAAAGGGAGCCATCCCCAGGCCGGGAAGCTCCGAAGACGCCGCTGTTGGAAGAGGGGTATTCATACGGCGAGTATATTGCAAACTCTACATTTTAACTAGAAAAGTTGGGGGTCGTCTTATACGCCCAGTCGCCTTATACGCCGGAAAATACGGTACATTGCCCCGGAGAACTCAGATATCACATTATTTTAAATCCAAAAACTACTTTGATCAGGTACAGGTCTATTTCTTTCAGCACCCATTAGTGAGTGATCAACAAAGGATTTCCAAATGTTACAGAATCTATTCTCTTTCAAATTACCCTTTTTTCCCCCTTTACCTCCCAAGTTAATTTATCATTCAATGCTAAATTCCACATTTCTTTAAACCATTCTTCAGTCTGTATAATTACATCATTTTTCCAAATTCTAGCAATGCACTGTCTCCCCGTTGTCAGCATTATTTCTAATAACACTTTCTCATCCTTGTTTAAATTCATACAATCCACATTTGTTAACATAGTGGTATCCGGCCCCAGTTTAATTCTCTTGCCTATTATTTCACCAATCTCTTTTTCAACTCTTTTTCAAAAATCATTTACCACAGTGCAACTCCACCACATGTGTTCATATGTTCCTATTGTATCTTTACATCTCCAACACATTTTATCTTTTTTATTATCAATTTGATGTAAACTCACTGGGGTCAGATACCACCTCCATAACATTTTATAGTTGTGTTCCTTTATTCTAACAGACATAGTCCTCATTATCCTCTTTTTCCATTTATTTCTCCATGTGTCATTTTTCATCTTTATATTCAGATCTTGCTCCCAGCTTAATTTCAAATCCTCATATGGATCCCCCTCCTTATTTAATAATATATACAGTTTACTAACTAAACCTTTAATATTTTTATCTCCCTTTCTAATTTTTAGAATCAGATCTTCAAATTCCGTTTTTTCTCTTTCCAATTCATATACTCCCATATATTTACTATTCCATTTACTAATCATCATTATCTGAAACCAATTCATTTTTAATTGTTCAAACAAAATTGTCCTTCTAGTAGTATCCCTACAGGTCCAGGAAAATTTCATTCTTCTCCAATACTTATTTTACTTCTTTATCTATCCTTATCGGAAAACTTGCCATATCTAACAATTCCAAAATCGGAGAGATATTCGGGGCCAAATCATTCTTTACTTTTTTCCATACGCTCATTAATCCCTTCATCATAGTATTTTTAGTTACTACCTTTCCCGCATTACCTCCTAAAAAGACCATTTTACCTATATGTCTATAATCCTTCATCTCAATTTCCTCCCAAATTACTTTTTCCCTTGCCAAGATCTTCACAACATTCTTAATTTGAAACGCTCGGTAATATGCCACCAAATTCAGGATTCCAAATCCACCTTCTTTCTGAAGTAAATACCATAATTTTTTTGGTAATCTAGACTTCTTTCAACCATTACAAAAATCATTGCTCAATTTTTGAAACTCCTTAATTTCCTTATCTTTCAGTTGGATTGCTAGTGCGTCAAATAAAAAATAATTCTAGGTAACAATATCATTTTGGTAAGTGCGATTCTCCCAAACCATGACAGTTTCAACTTTTGAAAACTTTGTATTCTAGTTTTAATTTCCATTTTCAAACTGTCATAATTCAATCTTTTAAGGTCTTCCAATCTATTTGATATAGTTATTCCCAAATATTTCAACTTATCTTTAATTTGAATATTACCCATTCCCTTTATCATCCTCTGATCTTCTTCTCCCATATTACAAAGCATCATTTCTGATTTATCCCAATTTATCTTCAAACCAGTAATATCTTCGAAGGCCTTTAATTGCACTCTAATTCGATCCATTACCTTCTCTGGGTGTTTTACAATTATCAAAGTATCATCAGCATACATACTTATCTTATTTTCCATAATCCCCTCTATTTTTCCATCCTCTCTTATAGCTTTTTCTAATATTTCCATTGCCATAATAAACAATATTAGGGATACAGGACAACCCTGTCTCATGCCTGCCTCTAATTTTACCTCATCAGTAACCTCATCATTTACTCTAATGGTAGCTATTCCTTGCTGGTATAATTGATCAATAACCCTTCTAAATTTGTCACCAAATCCATAACATTTAATTATTTCCTTAATTGAAATCCATTGTAAAGAGTCAAATGCCTTAAAAATATCCAAAGATATTAATCCCACTTTCTCTTTTGTTTGCATCACAATGTCTATTAAATCTACAACTCTTCTAGTCAGATCTGCCATATGCCTCCCTTTCAAAAAAAACTACTTGATCTACATTTATATACTGTCCCATAAAATTGTTTAAACGCTTAGCCAATATTGCTGTGAAGATCTTGGCATCTTGGTTTATCAATGAAATTGGTCTATAGGATTCTACTTTCTCTGGATTCTTTCCAGGTTTTGGCAACAGTACAATTGTGGTCCTATACCATGAAGTCGGAATTTGCCCACCATCCAGTATATAATTATATAATTTTACCAACTTTGATACCACTATATCTTTAAAGTCCTTATAAAAATCAGCAGGTAATCCATCTTCCCCAGGAGCTTTCCCCCACTTCAAACCCCCAATTACCTCTTTCACTTCCTTTTCCGACACTTGATCTTCCATTCTATTTTTATGTTCCTGTTTTATTCCACTAACTAATTGCTTCTCTAGTTGCTTTTTAAGCTTTTCCACATCTATTTCTTTTCTTGCATATAAAGCTTGATATAATTATTTCACAATTTTACATTTGTCTTTAATCTTGTTACATCTTATCCCTTGTTTATTAATCAAAACTCCAATTTCCCTTTTTCCCCCTCTTATCTTTTGCTGCTTTTGCTAAAAAAAAATATTGCTATATTCAAAATACTCTCTTTTTAAATAAGCCAAATCTCTTTTCACCCATTCTATATCTTTACCTACCAATTCTGCCTTCAATCTTTGTAATTTAACAAAAACCTTCTTATCCTTCATATTTGAATGTTCTTCTTGTAATTGCTTTATCTCCTTTTCAATATTATCCTGTACTATTTATATATATATATATTACTTGCCAACTTAATACATTCCCCTCTAAAAACCGACTTCATGGCATCCCAGACCTTATTAAAATTTACCTCATCATTATCATTCCATTGCCAATTTTCCTTCCAGCTCTCCATAATTTGTTCTTTACACTTTTGGTCATTAAATAAATTAACATCATATCTCCAGCTCCTTTTCAATCTACTTTCACTCTGTAATCTCAATTTCAAAACCACCTTAGCATGGTCTGATTCCTTAAAAATTCCAACTCCAATCTCCTCTATGTTTTTGACCATATTTTCAGTTACAAATATATAATCTATTCTGGATTATGAATTATGAACGTGTGAGAAATAAGAATAAGCCCTTTCTAACCCCTTTAACTATCTCCAAGAATCTTTCAACCCTAAGGCAACCATCCAATTATCCAACATCCGACCTTTAATACCTTTACCACATCTTAAGATATTCATACAAATTACTAAATTAAAGTCACCGGCCACAATCATCTTTGTTGTTTTTTCTTTTACCAAACTTTTACACATTTTTTCCAAAAACTCAGCTTGATGATCATTTGGGGCATATATATTCACCAAAGTTACTTCATCATCATCTATTTTCCCTTTTACTATCAAATATTTACCCTCTGGGTCCGAAATACTATTTGTTATCTCAAAGCCCAATCTGGTCGAAATCAAAATTGCAATTCCTCTTGCTTTTGATGTACCATATGACTTTTCATAATATTGCATCCATCCTAAAAAAAATTGTTTGACTCCTGGGATTTTTGATGAGTTTCCTGTCAAAAGACTATATCCGGCCTGTCTTTCCTCAAAGCTGATTCTATCCTCCTCCTCTTGATCTGAGATCCTGTACCTTTTACATTCCACATTAAACTTTAATAGTTCTCATACTTTATTTTGCCACCCTCTTCCACCACTTCCGAGCTCTCCATTTGGCATGCTACCTACTAACCCACAATAATTAAAACAGAAACAAAACTTTAAATGAAAAACACTCATTTTGAACCTCCCCGCTTTCTTCTTCATAAAGGCCGCCTTTGTCTTCCAAAGAGGGGAGGGGGGAACATGTAAGATGTGTGTGGTAAGTACCACTCTAGCACTCCTCCCACATTATAAAAACAAATTTAGAAAAACATCATCTCCTGTTAGAATTCTTAATTTCATTCCTTTCTCTTTCTAACCTTTACTCTGCCCTTCCTCCACCACAATCAATGATAGGTCATCCTCTGCTTCACCTGATTGCTCTCCTCCTGCAGCACCTCCCTCATCTGATCCACCAAAATCCCTTCTTATTCCACTCGACTCCAACAAATCTTTCCTTAATGCCAACCAATAATTATTACCAGCCTTGACCAAGTCAATTGAACACAGATACTCCAGTGAATCAGTCCCCACATCAATCACATGCATTTTTCTATCATAATAAAATCTTAAATGTTGTGGAAACCGCTAATTATATTTTATCCTCTTTTTCATCAAAAGCTTTGTTACAGGTTTCATCTTATACCTCCAACCATGTTCTTTGATGGAAATAAAATTATATACCTCCACATCACTCCCATCAATTTTCAGAGTGCCAGAACCAGCTTGTTTTTAAAAAGCCATTACCTTCAACTTGTCACCCCAATTTGCAAATTTAAATAAGACATTTCTTTGAATAGCTTTTCCCCTTCTCGGCCCACTCTGTAAGCACTTACAATATCCTCATTGACAAAATCTTTCCCCATTTTCAAATTATTTAACCAATCAACTATTCTATCCCTTAGATGGTCTGCCGTTCTTTCCGTCATATGGCAAATCACAATATTTTGCTTTCTCATCAATTCTTCCATCACATCTATCCTTTTTTCATGCACCTCCGTTTTTATCTTATTCTCTTTCACCTCTTCCTGTATCCCTTTTATTTCCCCTTGCATTGCTTTCATATCACCTTCCATCAACTTGATATTTCCCTCTGTTTTTTGAAAATTTAAATCAACTTTTTTAGAAAAGTCAAGAAACATTGTAGCCAATTTATCCTGTTTTCCCAGAATTTCATTCTTGTCTTTCACCCTTGCTTCTTCCATCCTTTCAAATTTCTGGAACAGTTTACCAAATTCGACCATAATTTGTGTCTGATCAAATGCCGTTTGTTCAGGTGATGATAATGTTTATGTTGATGGGGGCGCCTCCGCAGCTGCTGGTTTATCTTTCCTCTTAGGTTTCAGTCATACCTGTCTGACCTAATTGTTTTCCCTATTTTCTTTAGTCTAAGCCTGAATTTTGCAATCAGTAGATTATGGTCTGAGCCACAATCTGCTCCAGATCTCAATTTTGCTGATTGTATGGAGGTTCACCATCTTTGGCTGCAGAGTATGTAATCAATCTGGTTTCGATGTTGGCCATCTGGTGATGTCCATGTGTAAAGTCTCCTCTTGTGTTGCTGGGAGAAGGTGTTTGCTATGATCAGTGCATTCTCTTGGCAGAACTCTATTAGCCTTTGCCCTGCTTTATTCTGTGTTCCAAGGCCAAACTTGCCTGTTATTCCATTTACTTTTTTATTTCCTACTTTGTCATTCCAATCTCCTATGATAATGTGGACATCATTTCTTGGTTCTGTTCTATGAGGTGTTGTAGGTCATCATAGAACTGATCAACTATGGCTTCATCTGCACCAGTGGTTGGTGCATATATTTGGATTACAGTTATATTGAAAGGTTTGCGTTGGAATCTGACTTAAATCATTCTGTCATTTTAAAGATTATATCCCATTACTGCTTTTCTCACTCTTTTATTGACAACTAGCTTAGGTTGTACATTCCTGCTAAAACCAGGCTGTTATAAATTGTGTTTTGCTTTTTTTTTGGGGGGGGGGGTGTTTTTGAGTTAAAAATCAACAGAGGATGCTATAATATTTTTTATTTTATTTATGTAACATATATTTGTTATTTGTGTAAACTTTTGATGTATTGTTATTTGTTTGACTTGTTTTTACTCTTGTGGCCTCTAGGTGGGGCTTTATTGGTTTTGAGTTGTTTTTACTATTCTGCCCTGCAGGTGGGGCTGTTAGTGGTTTTGTATTCATTTCACATGTTTTTTCTCTCCTGGCCTCTAGGTGGGGCTTCTTCTGGTAAGTAGTCTTTATTTCTTCATTTCTGTTCCGATCTCTTGGAGGGAGGATGTGCTGGTGAGTTCTCTGCTTTTCTTTCTTCTGGGGTTTTTCCTTTGTTTTGTTTTTGTGGTGGTGGGCTGGGAGGTGTTTCTGTTTGTTCTTTTTTGTTTTGGTTGGGCTTTAGATTTGTGTAATTGGTTTGTTTATTTCTGGTGTTGTTTATTTTTGTTATTTTGTTGTTGTTTATTTGTGTAATTTGTGGTAGTTGTGTTGTTAGAGTTAGGTATTTTCATGTTGTAGTTGGGTGTTTTGTCTGTGCTTTTGTGGTATTGTGGATGTTTTTGTTTGTGTATTTTGTGGTTTACTTTTTTGTTTATTAACGGTTTTTTTTAATTATTTATTTATTTTTGTTTTATTATTTTTGGTGTTTGTTGTTGTGTATTTTTGCATGAAGAATGGGCTCCCTGTCAGTTCATCTTCTCCCCATTGCTGCTTCGAATTTTGGTTTCGATGCAGCAATGGGGGAAAGGAGGAGCCGGCAGTCAGCCCGTTCTTCCCCTGGTTGGTAAGGTTCGTTAGGTAGGTCAGGGGAGAAGGAAGCAGAGAAGAGCTATCTCTGCCTGATGATGGTTCTCTCCTCTCTGTCTCCTTTCTCTCCTGGCTTACCTAACCAGAGATTGGCAGGCAGGGGTGGTGCTCTTCCTTGCGGATTGCTGGCTGCTGCTTTTGTATTACCTCTGTCGGTAGTACAAAGGCAGCAGCCAGTCATCTGCCAGGGTTGGTGCTTCCCCTGATGAACTGCTGCCTGTTTTTGGTTTTTTTTCACCCTGGCTCAACTTCCTTGAGGCCAGTGGTGGTCTTGCTGTGTCTACGACGGGGTAGCGTGGAGGAGAGGTAGTCCCTCTTCTTCCCGTTGCTCTGGGAAAGAAGGCCGGCGGGTGTCTCGCAGTAGATTTTTGTGGATTTTTGTTTTGTGAGTCTGTGAGGCGCTGTGTCTGCCTGCTGGGGACTTGCGCTCCTGTTGCATTTTGTAATTTTATTTTTCACGTGCCAGCTTTTTCAGCGTTCTGCACACTCATGGCACACAGGATGCTGGGACTTGTAGTTTTGCGTTTTTGATTTACTTTCGTGCGGCAGGTTTTTTTTGTGGCTTGATTTTAATTGGTCATGCCATGTTTCCCAATGTTCTTTTTGCTTGCCCCTCTCAGCCTGATTGGCTGTGGTGTGGCGCGGCGCAGAGAACATTGGGAAGTGAAGTTCTTTTCCTTTTTTCACATTCATGGAGCTCTTGCCCCACTGGCACCTTTCTCAACCCTGCAGTAACCTCCGGACCAGGTTCGGGCGAGTGCAGAAAGCTCGGTATGGGATAGGATGGACGGGTGTAGAAACGTATAGCAAGTTCCAACGGTTAACCCTTGGATTTATAGGTATACATTATGGCTACTCCATTTCTTCTGAGGTATTCTTGTCCGCAGTAGTAGATATGATGGTTTCCAGAGCTGAATTCACCCACCCCTGTCCATTTTAACTCACTGATTCCCAAGACGTCAATGCTTATTCTTTCCATTTTTTACCACTTCCAGCTTTCCTTGATTCATAGATCTCACATTCCATGTCTCTATACAGTATTGTTCCTTACAACACCATATTTCTCCTCCCACTGTGCTATCCACCACCCCTTCTTCTGACCTGGCTCCTGCCACTGATTAGGCCTGGAGGCCTGCATGGTGTTCTCTGTTGCCTGCCCACCTGCAGTGACTCTGCCTGGATGTCTGTGATGGCGACTGGGCAGTTGAGGCCTTGGTTGCTGCCTTCTTTCCTCGCTGGCCCCAGGTTTTTTGATGGGGTGGGGGGAGTGGGGCAAGATGGGCCACTCACCTCCCCCTGGGCCTCTGATGGTGACTCACAACTTACATTTCTTCATTCTTCATTCTTCCCATGTCTGCAGTGTTATTCCACAGAATCCCAGTCTTTTTGTTTTGTTCATAACACACAACCGAAACAGACGATATTTCACATAGAGATTATAGTTAGAACATTTAAAAACAAACGCAATTCTAAACTGTAGTTTAATGTGAGCTTTTTATTCAAATGAATCTTTTTACAACTGCAAATAATATCTAAAGAAAAGGCAAATAATATCTATTCTACAGGCCTCCTCACGTTCATTGTACCGACATGCATCAGCAGGGAAACTGGGAGCATTGGGAGCACTTTTGCTAGGGCTGTAATAGACATTTTGAAGAGATAAGGTGGTGTAAAGAGAAACATGTAGGGACTACTATGGCTCAGTAGTTAAGATGCTGAACTTGATGACTGGAAGGTCAGCAGGTCAGCAGTTTGAGACCCGAGTACTGCATGACAGAGTGAGTGACTGTCTCTGTCTCAGCTCCTGCCAACCTAGCAGTTTAAAAGCAATAAATTGCAAGTAGATAAATAGGTACCACTTAGTTGGGAAGGTAAACAGCATTGTGTGCACTCTGCTGTCTAGTCATGCCTGCCACATGTCCATGGAAATGTCAGAAGAAGCAGACAGCGCTGGGTCTCTGGCTATAAACAGAGATACGCACCGAACCCTAGAGTTGGATACGACTGGCTTTCAAGCAATGACAATCTTTACCTTTACCTAAACAGACACTGAGAGTAAACAGCACCCTCCCAGCACACTTCCCTGTTTAATTGCAATGCTTGCTTTTTAAAGGAAGAAATCTCTTATTTTCTTGATTCAAATGTATTTATTCATTTGTAATTTTGTTAGTGAAGTCAGTTGGTCAATAGTTCATCTAAAAATCTTATTTCTTCCAGCCACCTGCCTGGGATACAAAATAGACTTGCCTCGTGTGCACCTCATCAATATCTGAAACAAACAGTACAGCATTAGGCATAGCACAGAGTTTGCTATTCAAAAGAAATGATGTTCTCTCTCACTTGACACAATCATAATGAAATTTTTTATTAGAAAAAGGAATGAATTACAAGTCAATAGTGATTTACAAGTGGATCTGTAGTATAGCAGGGGGGAGAAATATATAAAAAATCTCCAGTGTCCCTTGTCTAGGAGTGCCCTTCAACAATTGTACTTTTATTTTCAAAGAAATATGCACAAAGTGAATAAATGTGTTTCTAAGATGCTGAGGTTAATGACTGGAAGGTCATCAGGTCAGTAGTTCAAGACCCAAGTGTTGTGTGATGTAGTGAGCCCATGCTGTCTGTCATTACATCTCTTGGCCCGGGAGAAAAAAAAACCATGACAAATAGTGGCTCAAGTGGCTAAGACGCTGACTGGAAGGTGGGAGGTCAGCAGTTTGATTCCCAGGTACTGCATGACAGAGTGACATCTCTGTCCTAGCTCCTGCTAACAGCATTCCATGCACTCAAGTGTCTAGTCATGCCTGCCACATGATTTTTGAGCAAGGGAGTCCTTATTACTTTATTGAAATGAAATCTACAACAAATTCCTGGTGTACAGGGATTTGTTCATTAGGTTATTTATTTATTTATTTATTTAATGTTGCCACCCAACTCAAAAGACTCTGGGCAGCACACAAATAATAAAAACCAGCATCACAGTTAAAAACTCTAAAACTTATATAAAAAAACATAAAAAATGTCTATCAAAAATTATCCCAACTCTTACCAATTAAAAGAGAGAGAGAGTGTTCTTCATAGATCAGTCAGCAGGCAGGGATCACCATGTCATTGGTGCCCCACACCTGCTTTGCCAGCCTGGTTTTTAGGCTTTTCCTGAAGGGCAGCAACTCCATCTGGAGATGCAACTCAATTGGCAGGAGGTTCCATAATGCCAGAGCAGACACTGAGAAGGCCCTCTTTCTGGTGCTAGAGAGACGCGCCTCTCTAGCAGATGAAACAATTAGAGAGCCTCTCAGGTCTGCTCTGGTGGGACAGATGTCCTTGGGCTGACCCACTGGCCCACTACCATAGAGGGCTTTAAAGGTAATCACCAGCATCTTGAATTGCACCCAGAGGCACACTGGCAACCAGTGCAGCTCCCATAGCAGTGGCAAGGCATGGGCATACCACCTGCATCCCATCACCACTCGAGCAGCTGCATTCTGGACCAGTTGCAGCCTCCAAATGGTCATCAAGAGCAGCCCACATTGCAGTAGTCAAGTCTGGAGGTGACAAGAGCATGTGTGACCATAAGCAAGGAGTCCCGAACTAGGAGCAGCCTTAACTGACATATAACATGAAGTTGTGCAAAAGCCCTCCTTATGTCTGAGGAACAGTGAATATTTCATTAGTGGTAGAATTTTGCTCATTAAAGACTTCCTCTTTGCTGTCCTGGGCCCTCTTCTGAAAGGACTCTGGGACTGTGCAGCTGGTTTATGATTACATAGCCTGGCTTTTCCTGCAGGAGGCACAACAGGGGTTAAACACCAAACATCTGACTCTGCAGCTATTAAACTTCTGAGCCAGCCAAGACAAAAGTAGAAAGTCTTTAACTACTTAAGATCTCTCTTGCTGGTGCAATGCCACGCTTCCATGGGCATAACTTATGAAATGGGACTTTGGCCTTAAAGGAAAGTTCCACTGAACTCATTGGGACTTATGACTGAGTGGGCCAATTCAGGCTTATCTTACTTGAACTATTTCGTTACATTGCAGGCGCACCCCCCAAAGAAAGACTCAGACACGGTATATGGATAAAGGCATTGGGCCACTTTTATTGAATAATGCCCTAGTCCGAATTATAACTTTCAATTGGTGTATTCATCCAATTGTAATTCTTAAGGCAAGCAGGCCGCAGTAACACTGGTAAGGTTCCTCCCAAAATTGCCAATGGCAATTGGCTACAATGTATCCATTTGTATCAATTTGTTTGTTGACACAAACAAATTGTTGACCGGAGTCAATAAACTATCTACTGACCCCACCCTCTGACGTATATCCGTCAAATCATGGGGTGATGCATGCTGAAAAGCTCCTGCCATCACCCCTTGCCTGGTTCATCGTTGACCGGTCAAAGCTATTACACCTGTACCTGTCTAAGTGTTGGCCAGTCAATTGCGAACCTGCCGGATACCTATGGGTCATAAATCTTTACCTTACCAGTGCTACCCGCCACACGGGGAGGCTTCAATGAAGACTCACCGCCCCCCCCCAGACCGTCAGCTCGGTCAACAGGCCTGCTTGCAAATCTTCCAAAAAAGAGGTTCATACCTCTAGCCGACAGGTGGACCCCATCCCCTGCATAAAGATCATAATTTTGTAAACTAATCGTGGGGTGTCGGATGACCATCCCCAAACCCTTGTCTGCCAAGAACCGGGCAACAGCACTGTTCACCGAGCGGCGAGCGCGGTCAAGGGCATGGAGGTCAATACCTCCCCTTTATGAATGACGCGGTACGATGTCTGACCATAGCAGCCTTGTGGACGGCCACACATAATGCAAATAAGCTAGGTCACTGCAAATTGTGAATTTTAAGGAAAGGCCAGTGACCTGGGCGAGGTCATTGCCCCCGAGGTGCAGTAAAAGGACATCAGGCGGTTCAGCATCCCTGATGGAAAACAGGAATGGCAACAGTTCCCGCCATCTCATTCCGCGCATACCGTACCAACGTATGCATGCAGTTGCACACAGTCCAAGCTGGGGTCCCCACTCTGTCGCCGCAGCATACTGCGCTGCCCAGTGCACGTAACTGTGGCCCACCAGCCATACTGCCACCGGTGTGCGGGGACACACAGGGTCTGTAAAAGAAGAAAAGAGAACAATGACTTAACTGGTACTCATACCTGAAGAGGGCGAACATATAATGCAAAACGCATGGATCCCCATCTTCCCCTACGGCGTATATCAGCCTCAGAGTACCCAAATGCAGCCGCAGTGGATGCAGCACCTATCCTAAATGAATGGGTGTCGTAACGAGCCCCGGGGAGGCCAACACTGGATAGTGCCATTCCGGTCACCTTCCAAAATTGAAATTTAGTAAGGGGAGACCCATCCTGGTGGCAGAAAAACGGGCCAGGGTGCACGCCACGCACTGCCAAGAACTCCTGTAGGGCACCAACCGGACAGATGTCTGCAATGGAATATCGTAGCAGTCTAACTCCACTGCCTACACCGTGCTGATCAAACTTTGAGGACCGTATCCCCAACTGAGCCCACTCATTAGTGACATAGACATCGTTGAGTTCCAGTTCCCTACGAGTCGCATCCGCCTTAGACAGTAGTACCGACTCACTGATGCGGAGCGCTCCAAAGAAGGCCACCGTGGTAGCCGCGTGAAAAAGAGCCACCTCAAACTTATCAAAACACAGATTATGCCAGCCTCGTGCAAGGTGGGTCAGTACCTCTGGTGAAATTGGGTGGCGAGTGTCCGGGCGGTGGCCACGTTCCCGTGTCCAACCCTCCAAAACATGTCGTATGCGGAAATCATTCACGCAGTCAGCAAAACCCCTCACTTTGGCCATAAATGCCAGTGCCGACAGCCTGGATGCTATAGTACGAGGAGCCAAACCCTGACTGTGTAAATAAACCATGAATTGTAAACACTTGTTCCACTGGAATGGGCCAAACTTCGGGCAACTGAAGTTGCACACAAAAGGTTCTAATTTGAATGAAAGCATGTTGATACGCCTTACGCGTGCAAGGTGCCAAAGACATGCCGATCGCCCGGTTCACCTCTCCTCGCCAAATGTCCAAATCTCGGCCGGGAGTGGCGAGGGGAATTCCTCTGCTTCCGGAGCCAAGGCACGGAACCGGGGGATCTGAAGGCGGGATAAAGCATCAGCAATATCATTATTAATGCCTGGTACACATCTGGCCTTAAAAAGCACATTCAGGCGCAGGCTACGTAACACAAACTGACGAACCAACGCCATCACCCTGGGTGACTTAGACGTCTGAGCGTTGACAATGTGCACTACCGCCGCATTGTCACACCAAAAATGGACCACTGAGTCGGCCCACTCCTCGCCCCATAGCATCAAAGCTCCCAGGATTGGAAGGAACTCAAGGAATGTAAGATCGCGGAGGCGATCCATGCCCCGCCATGCTGGAGGCCATTGGCCATAAGCCCACCTACCCTCAAAGTAAATCCCATATCCCAGGGAGCCAGAGGCATCCGACTGTACTTGGAATCTAGGGGGAACCAAAAGGTCGGATCTTCAGAAAGAGACCCCATTAAATTCCCGCAGGAATGTAAGCCAAACCAAAAGGTCAGCTCGCATGCCCCTGGTCAGTCGGACCCTGTGGTGGCACTTTAACAGGCCAGACATGGCGTCACATAGGCGTCACCCTGCAGGCAAAGTTAAGATGGCCATGAAGTACCTGAAGCTCACGAAGTGACACCTTACGTTTGGCCAGCAAGGCCAAAATCATCGCGGAGATCCGGGTGACCTTGTCAATGGGTAACCGGGATGCCTGTGTGACCTTATCAATTTCAATACCCAGAAATGTGAGCGTAGTGGATGGGCCCTCGGTCTTTTCGGGTGCTAAAGGGACACCCAGTTCCCGCATTAGCGTCTGAAATGTAGTGAGGAGACGTGTGCACGTGTCCGAGCCCCGTTCACCCCCGAACAAAAAGTCATCGAGGTAATGGGCTACAGACCGAGACCCGGACCTGCGAACAAAGGCCCACTGAAGGAAAGTGCTAAAACGTTCAAATGCTGAACACGAAATAGAGCAGCCAAAAGGCATGGCCTTGTCTACATAGAACTTCCCTCGGAATCTAAAACCCAATAGCTCAAAGCCCCCCGGGTGCACTGTCAGTAATCGGAATGCCGATTTAACGTCACATTTTGCCAGAAGGGCACCAGGACCACAAGAGCACACCATCCGTAGGGCTTGGTCAAACGACATATACCTGACCGAACAAAGGTCATCAGGAATAGCATCATTGACAGAGTAACCCGCCGGGTACGATAGATGGTGGATTAAACGGAATTCACCCGGGGTCTTTTTAGGTACTAGCCCCAGAGGGGAGACCTTCAGGTTAGGAAAAGGTGGTTCAGAAAATGGGCCCGCTACCCTCTTGGCCTCTACTTCTTTGGCAATACTCAGGGCAGCTACCTCCGCCTTACCCTTCAGGAAAAGTAAATTGGGGGCATCTTGGGGTCCCCGCAACCCTTTGAATGGGATACGAAAGCCCCACTGGAAACCCTCCAGGAGGTATCTCGCATCCTCCCTCCTTGGATAAGTTGAGAGCCATCGCTCCAACATATACACATTAACTGGGGAGGGGGCCTTTTGACTGGCTAGCTCCATCAGCAGAAGCTCTGCCCGCTCCTTGTCCACCTCTACCTCTGCCCCATGACCCACCAGCCCGCGGGCACGCTGCGGCGGTGTGGGGGCCAGCGCAAGAGCTACACTCGTGTTTATATCGGCACTGTCGCTTATTGCACACACCATTAACCGAGTAGCTCCAACACAGCAAGTGGGCTGGAACCCCCTGCCCCGCTGGCTGGCGGGGAGCCTGTGTTGGAGCAGCTCGCTGCACGGCATGGCCACAATGGTACCTATCCCCAGGCGCCGGATGCATGGGGGTCATGTACAAGAGCCACAATTTTTGACAGGGCTCATCCTATCTCATCTCCGGGTGTAGGGGCACCCTCATTCTAAATTCCTCATCGTAAGCCAACCATGATGGGCCAGGGAAATCCACCATCGCCCTGTAAATATTGTCCAAGTATTGGACCATAGGAATGGCCAGATCAGGCCGGGCCCTAAGGTATACCACCATATAAATAAGATATGCCGGCAACCAGTTGGCCCAGGTGCGCGGTGGCTTACGACGACGAGACAGTTCCTTGTCTCTGCCATCCTGTCCCTCTCTCTCTTCCTTGGTGGGCTCACGGTTCAATAGGGAGAATATATCCATGTACTCCCCCCGACAAATCTTCTCCCTCGTGACCTAGGACAAATGATCACCAAGGGGCAAGGAATAACCAGCCGTCGGCAAAGTCTTCACCGGCACATTATGTATAGGGGGCATACGCAGCGGGACCTGGATAGCCCCTGCGATGCTCGGCACTGCCCCGGGGGCGGAAACCCCCACCCTCAATGAGGTGCCATTTTGAAACCATGGGGCACTGGGATAGACTGGTAACTGATGCCCACTCGCCTCAACTTGACGAGGCCAGGGCCACTGAACCCCACCACTGGAATTGGGCTGTGATGTAGGTGCACTAATTTGAACCTGATACTCACTAGTTGCACCCCCATGAGCCGCCCCCACCGGGGGTTCCGGCTCATGGCGGGCGTCGGAGCGCGCGACTGGAATCAAGCTCTGGGGCCACACCTGATTACTCCCCGTCTGCAGATCTGGACGAACAGGGAGCTGCGAGACACCGGCAGGCACAGGCCGGAGCATCTCAAGCAGCTCAACCCGGCTGGCCACCCATTGCAGCGTGGCGGCCGTCAAGGTAGCCGGTGCACACGAAGGGGCCCTGGCAGAAATAGAAGCTCCCCCCACAGGAGGCTGTGCAATACCCAAGGATGCCTCCAGCACTGCTAAATGTGCTAGCAAAGCATCCACTGCCACAGAGCCCCCAGCATAAGGCAGGCCGGGTTGGCCGGAAGACCCACTAGGCAGTTGGAACGGTACACTGAAAGGAGAGCCAGGGCCAGAATAGGGCCATGCCCAAAACTCTGGCCCATGAGGGGCCGGAGGAGGAACGTGTTCTGTGCCCGCACCAGGCCCTTCCCCGCTGCCCTGACCCATGGCCGGTAACGGCAGGCCGAGGGCCGAAGCCCCTGAGGGGCCGGCCTGTGGCTGGCCAGCCAAGCCCGGCTGCCAAGTGCCAGCCTGTATTGCCCCACCGGTACCGGTGGGCAATGCTGGCATAGTGCCCTGCCGCGGGGGGGCAGCCCTGGTCCTCCGACCCGATGGCTGTCCCCCGTCCTGCACAGGGCCAGGAAAAGTCCTCCCCTTTGGCCGCGGCTTCATCGCCGGTGCCTTCCGTTTTGGAGGCATGTCTTCAAAAGAAAAAGTAGGATCCCTTTCGAGGGATCAAAAACCTAGCACCAAAGCATGCAGTAGCCAAGCGAACCAAGGCTCTGCATGCGCTAATCCTCCTTTCCCAGCTGGGAAAGGATCGAGGGCTAAACAGCCGAAGACTAGAGAACAAACAGCGACGGAGAAAACTTCTCCTCTCCGTCGCTATTTCTAAAATGGCAGCTCGTCTGCCTCATGTCCACCCCTTTTATAGAGGGGTGGCCATGCCCCCTAACTCACCCAGATGTCTGAGTCCGGGTGCCCCCCCCCCCCCCCCCCCCGCAAAGAGTGCGGCGGCCATTTTGGCGCCACACTTTCATTCAGAGTGGCTTTTAAAGGCATCCTTTAAATTAGACATTCATTTCCCTGGACCTCATACTCTATTGGTAAAATATTTACATGTTTTTTTTATTCACAACATATTGCAGTCTGGGTTAGGTAGTGTATTGTGTTTTGATCCAATTCCTGTAAATATACGTGTTATTCCAAGTTCTTCATTTATCTTGTTAGAAGTACTGTATACCATTTATTCTCTTACTGAGCAGAAATAAAATCATTTTTTATATTTTAATATGTAATTTTCTTCTCTCACCAACCCAAGTCATTTTATATGTGCTATATTTTTGAAATACTGTACAAATAAGATGGTATTATGAAATATCACAAAATTGTACTTAATGCCTTAAATTTTCACTGCAAGCATCCTATAGGCATTTCCTTTTGTTTGCATCATAATTTGCTTACACTATATTCTTATTTTCTCCCTCATAAAATAATCCACCCTTGAAAAATAATCATATCTCACTTTGTTATTCTGTATCTGAAAAGCTGAGAAGTTACATTTTAATTGTGAAAACTGCGTTTTCATTTGAATGATTCTCTTCTGTAGTTCACATGAGTAATGTCTGTCACTTTAATTGTTTTATTGCTACTGCATTTGTTTCGTTAAAGGTAAAGGTTTCCCTTGCTCGAAAGCCAGTCATATCCAACTCTAGGGTGCAGTGCTCATCTCTGTTTCAAAGCCGAAGAGCCAATGTTGTCTGCTTCTGCAGACATTTCCATGGTCACATGGCAGACGTGACTAGACACCGGAGTGCACGGAATGCTGTTACCTTCCTACCGAAGTGGTCCCTATTTATCTACTTGCAATTTCTTGCTTTCGAACTGCTAGGTTGGCAGGAGCTGGGACAAAGACGGGAGCTCATTCCATCCTGCAGTACTCGGGAATTGAACTGCTGACCTTCCGCCTCCCAGTCAGCATCATAGCCACTTGAGCCACTGCAGGATTGCTACCTAATGTTTTGTTAACTTAGCACTATTAAGCAGAAGCTGCTTACCAGTATGTGTGTGTGTATATGACAATTTTAGAGAAATGTTTTCCCTTATTCTGAGGCATTGTAGTTTGCAGCTAGGATCCTGGTTCTCTGGATTTTGTTACACTTCAAATCCCATTAGAAGTAGTCAATTATCTGATGGTAAGATACAGGTACAGAATAATAAACCATCAACATCTGTGTATCAGTACATTCTCCATGCTTGCAGTGCCTAAATGTAGATTTATGTCATACCCTTTTTGTCACTGTGTCTAATCCTAGAAGGCCCAATAATGGCTGCAAGGCATAGAACCAACAAGAGGAGACTGATCAAAACCACTGTTTAACTATGAATCAAGTACTGTCTAGCCCCACTCAGGCCGTAGGGCCTACTCTGGATCAGGTTTTCTGTGTTGGGTGAGAAAATGGTGCTCTTGGTGCAGAAGCACTGTCTGTAGTTGTGTTGTCAGAGATGGATTGCTACTGTCATGGTTTCCACATGCGACCTTGCCTTGATTTTAAAATGACATTTGATCCATGTAGTGTTAAGATACATTTTGTAATTTTCTTAGGTTTTGAAATGCCAGCTTTCTTTTAGAAGCACATTGAAATGCCCCAGTGAATCGGGCTAGGGGGAAGAGTGCTCATAGAGGCAAGCAGGTCGCAGGATCTAAGGTCCGTCCTGCCTGGTGTCCCCAAGAAAAATTCTGGGAGCCTAACGGAGCCTTTGTGAGGCATGTTCTGCCCCCTATGTCCCTGATAGCTACCTAATGAAGTTGAGACTTACTGGAACTGAAAGCCTCTGTGAGGGGAGAACAGGAGGTGGTTTATGTCTCTCAAGGCCAATGGATTAGGATGATCACTTTACACCTCTGAAGGAGTTCCCCAACTCTTTGGCAAGTGATTCTTATGAAGCTGTGGCTGACCTTGAGAAAAGGGGAAATGATTAGGGAGGAATAAAATAAATTCTAAAAATCCCCTCCTTTGGAGTAGAGCCAAATGAGCTGCTGGTTTTTCATGGAGCTTGGGGTGAAAAGACAAGCAGGTTGGCAACTAAAGTGTTGAGGACTAAAAAAATCTGAACAGGGCCAATTTAACCCTGAGCCTTGGAAAAAGTTACTCCATGGTAGAGGTGGCAGTAAGAAACACTTGCTACTCTGCTGGCATTGCACCAACACCGAGGTGTACAATGGGTTTGTCTAAAGTAGTAAAGCTGTGGAGTATAAGAAGAAAATAATAGACAATTACAGTGTCATTGCATCCAAAAATTGCTTGGAATGACTCAGACTTAGGCTTTGTAGTTGATACAGTCCAACCGGGTGTAACTTTGACCTCTCCCTGTGCAGTAGTAATGAATACTTTTCAATTTGTGCAGTGTGAGAATGTATAGAATCTTTGGCAAGAAGTAATTCACTGATGTACTGTATGTCTGGCTCTTAATAAGTATAATTATGTGCCATTAAGTTTATTCTGGCTTGTGGTAACCCTTCCCGTGGTCTTCTAGATAAAAGCACTCAAAATTAGTTTGCTAGTACCTACTAGTGGTGTTGTTCTTGAACTTCAATTCCCAGATGCTCTGATCAGCAGGAGTGCTGACTTGGGCTTCTGGTAATTGAAGTCCAAGAACACCTGGAATGCCAAGGTTTGCCATCACTGTGCTAGGGAAATGTGCAGCTTACTCATGCTTACAGAGGCTGGCTGTTATCTCACAAGGTGCTCAGCTTCTGGCTCTACAGACAGATAGCTACACTGCTGAGCTATCCATCCAGCTGCTCCACCCTTATCCTGGCTGATTAAACCAACCAAGTGGGGTAGGTTAAATTAAAGTAGTGAAATCCCCTGTAAAACATGGGAGTGTTCCAGAATTCCTGAAACAAGTGGTGGTAACACCTTTGGACATCCTAGAGCAGCTTTTCCTAAACTTATTCTGTAGTGGAACACTTTACAAATCCAAAAGTTTTAATGAAACACTTTGGTTTTTGTAATAGAAAAATAGGTTTGATTTTTCAGTTTAAATAACAAATAATGTTGCTATGCCATACGTCCCATTTTTCTGTGATTTTCATAGATTCATGCTGTCCTATCCGGTTCAAGGAAATACATGTAAAAATCCCGGTTCAAAGAAAAATATGTAAAAAGCTATGGAGGATTCCTTCATACTGCAAAGGGTTAAATGCATAGAGTCATCATTCCTAGAAAGGAAGAGAACACTATGGATAGGAAGTGAGAAAGACAACTCTTCACTTCTCTTCCTATCTAGGAATGCTGACTCTATGCATTTAACCCTTTGCAGTCTGAAGGAATCCGTAGCTTTTTACATATTTTTCCGTTCCAGAGTTTTTAGAGCTTTCTTCCAAGGGATTCTCGTGTTGGTTTTGAAGGTGAGTCTAACTCAATGGGGAGGGGGGAGGTGTAGAGTAGGGGTGACCTCAGGGAGAGGAAGAGTCTTAGAGTTTGCAGTGTCTAGTCATGCCTGCCACATGACCATGGAAACGTATGCAGAAGCAGACAACACTGGCTCTTCAGTTTTGAAACAGAGATGAGCACTGAACCCTAGAGTTGGATATGACTGGCTTTCGAGCAAGGGAGTCCCGATTTGGGGGTGACAGAATTATGGCAACCCTATATGAAGCCAGCCTCTACTGCTTTGCAAATGGTTGCAAAACAAACTGCTCTTGCAAGCTGATGCATCACATCAAAAGGATGGATGCAACACAAACTTTGTGGCATTGCATATTTGCCAATTAATTTTACCAGAATTTCACTATTATTTTTCATGGAACATTTGTTGACCTTCTATGGAACACTAGTGTTCCATTGTCAATAGTTTGGGAAATGCAAACCTATAGTATTCTTCTGGTCTGTGTCTTTGAGAACGACTTGGGGTTACTTTTCAGCAAAGTCTCCAGTTCTTCCTGGACAGATAAGTTCGGAAGGTGATGTTGGGTATATTCCATTGATCTGTGAAGAACCTCCAGGTTTTGTCCTGTCTCCATAGATACTTCTGTGAAGTTAAGGACTAATTTAATATATATATTAAAGTAAGGGTGAAAGTGTTTAATTTTGTAACAATACAGTCTTGGCACCATAATTCAGATCCTTGTCTTAAAAGTTTCATGGTACTACAGAGTTAAGTCAAGATGCTGATCCAAGCTAAAATGAGAACTGTTCTAGAGGGAGAACAAAAAAATATGTTGTCTTGAAACTGGAACTGATATGTCACCTTTATGAGAATATTAAAAACTTATATTTTGAGTGGCAACACAAATCCTAAAGGTGCAATTTGTTTGACAATGACAGGTGGCAATGTTGTAGACATTATAAAATCATACAGGATAACTTGGCTCCTAAATGAATGCAGCTAGGAAGGTCAATGACAGAGCTTGTGATCTACATAAAGTTAGATTTTGTATTCTAGAATGTCTATTTGTTTTCCTCATCCCCAATGGATTACTACTGTGCTGTCACACAGACAGACACACAGACAGACACTGCCATTTGGTAGTCAGTCTAATGGTGAGAAAATATTTTTTCCTTTTTGCATATAAATTATGTGAAATAAGATGATTACTTCCTCCAAAAAAGGGATACCAGCTAAAATGGATATTTTTCTTTCCTTGGAACAGAAGATAAGTGGACACACATAAGCATGAATAAATATGATTAAGTGCTTCTGGATAAATGGATCATTATCAAAGAAAGAAAAAAGTGGATTGCTGCAGCTTTTAAAGGCTGCTTTTTCTGTTTGGATTTTCACAAAACTTTATTGCTCTTGGATGCTGTGCTAAAAATATATCCTGCAGTATTGTCATGGGACTTTTGAATCTGATGATGAACTTGACATGAACCTCTAAAAGTACTGAAGTGGCACAGCAGTTTCAACTGTTTGATGACCTTGAAAAGAATGAGGATATTAAAGAAAGACTGCTTTCAGGCTCTTAAAACAGTGTCCAACATAAAATTTAGGGACTGAACAGGTATGTCTGTCTAGTATCTGTCTCCAGTATCAGCCACTACTGGAGGCTTGAATAAAATCCTTCCTAGGCTTGAAGAATTGATATCTTTGCTCTAAAATACATCTAGCCCATTCCCAGGTGACAAGGAAATGCCTGGTCACATCCATTTGTTTTAGAAAATGGCTCAGCCCATGCTGCTTCTGTTGTCAATTGGATTTGTGGAAGCAAAGAAAAGATTGGTATGGACAGCTGAGCTAACAATTCACAATGAACAATTCATCTGGCCCATTGACCGCACTCCCTTGTTTGTGAGATGCTTACAAATTGCAAACAAACTCCCACAGAACAATCCACCTGCATGGACACTTGGCTAAGTTTTTCAGAGGAGGAAAATTCCAGGATGGAAAATGTGTAAGAGCTTTTGCTGTTCTTGTTATTAAGTCTAGTGTGGCAACTGATGGGGCATGCAAATTTATTTCTACATTTGCCAGTTCTCTGCTTTGACTTTTAAACCATTGGGACCTTTAGATGCAGTCACCCATTTCTCTTTCCTTGTGCATATGCATGTGTGTCTTATGAGGTAATCTTTCTTATGAGGTAATCACATTGCTGTTTTTACATGACAGCTATTTTTGCCATCCCATGAACATTATGCACCACAAAAGGAAAATAAGAGAGAGAGGGTACATCTAGATTAGCAAAAAGCCCCACATTTTCATCAGTTTTCCCAGTTGTGAAATTGATTCAAATACCAAGGAATATATGACTCACAGCTGTGACAGGCATTATCTTGCCAAAACACGATTTACTTTAAACCATCTGGCAGTTGTTGTTTTTTGTCCCCCTCCCCCAACAATTCCTAAGCTATTATATTATTCTGTGTACACGCATGTCTCCACACATATTGTGCCTCTTTGCCCCCATAAAGTTTGCAAGATTCCCCACTACAATTTGACTGAGGGAGGAAGAAATATAGTGGGAAGGTTGGGGTGAGTGATGCCAATTGGGTATTTGGTAGTGATAGGTAATGAGGAGCCATTCGTGAAATATTTTGTCAGCTCTATGATGCCATATACACTCTCCTTCTCCCAGGAGTAAAAAGGGGCACCCAGTATCATTCTTTTTCCTACAAAAGAAAAGAAATCTCAAGGTGCATGTGTGCATGCATGTACACATGCATGCATGCACACTCACACACCCTTTCTCTCTCTCCTTTTTATTTATTTACTTATTCATATTCAAATTTATATGCCGCCCAATCAGGTAAACCCGACTCTGGGCGGCTCACAACAAGTTAAAACACACATAAAACAGTACAACCAATTAAAACTAATTAAAACCCAACATACCCACCCACCTACCCCATTCCTCATTAAAACCCACATTTAAAAAAAGACAATTAAAAGAAATAGGGGCTTAATTTATAAGCCAACAGGTGGGGGCCACTCTTCCATCTGGGCCCCACACCTGCCCTGCCAACCAGGTTTTTAGATCTTTTCTGAAAGGTAGCAGCTCCATCTGATTCCGCAACTCTACAGGCAGGTGGTTCCACAAGGCCGGTGCGGACACGGAAAAGGCCCTCTTTCGTGTGCCAGACAGATGAGCCCCTCTGGCAGATGGAACGATCAGGGAGCCCCTCCGATCCGCTCTGGTTGGACGGGCGGACACTCTTGGGACGATGCGGTCTCTAAGGTATCCTGGCCCACTACCATGAAGGGCTTTAAAGGTCAAAACCAGCACCTTGAACTGCACCCGGAGGCAAACTGGTAGCCAGTGCAGCTCCCGAAGTAATGGTGAGGCACGAGCATAACGCCTGTGCCCCATCACCACCTGGGCTGCCGCATTCTGGACCAACTGCAGCCTCCAAATGGTTGACAAGGGCAGCCCCATGTAGAGCGCATTGCAATAATCTAGCCTGGAGGTGACCAGAGCATGTGTGACCATGAGCAGGGAGTCCCGGTCCAGGAGTGAACGCAACTGATGGATGAGAAAGCCCTCCTGGCCACAGCCGCCACCTGATCTGCTAGTAGCAGCCCCGAGTCCAGGAGGATCCCTAAGTTGCATACTGGGTCTGTCTGGGGCAAAGCAGCCCCATCCAAGACCAAAGTTGGCAGCTCCCTGGATAACGCGGGACCCCCTATCCAAAGCCACTCAGTCTTGGAGGGATTCAATTGTAGCCCGTTGTCCCCATCCAGACCCCAACCGCTTCCAGACATCTGGATAGGACATTGACTGCATCTCTGGGGTCCCCATGGGCCGAGATATATAACTGGGTATCATCAGCATACTGATGATACCTTACCCCATGGGAACGGATAACCTCACCCAATGGCTTCATGTATATGTTAAATAGGAGAGGAGAGAGCACCAAGCCCTGAGGCACCCCATACTGTAGGGGTCTAGCGCTGGACCTCTCACTCTCAACCACACCGACTGGGTACGACCCTCCAGAAATGAGGAAAACCAGGACAACACAGTGCCCTGGATCCCCAAACCTTTGAGCTGTTCCAGAAGGATACCGTGGTCAACGGTGTCGAAGACCGCTGAGAGATCCAGAAGAGCCAGGACGGATGGATGACCCCCATCCCGCTCCCGCAAGAGGTCATCAACCAGTGCGACCAATGCAGTCTCAGTACCATATCCAGGCCTGAAACCCGATTGATAGGGGTCCAGTTAATCCACTTCATCCAGGACCCCCTGCAACTGCCGCATCACCACCTTCTCCAGTACCTTCCCTAAGAAAGGGAGGTTGGAGACCGGCCTATAATTAGCTGGAACTGCTGGCCCACCAGAGCATGTTTTAAAGGTGCAGGAAACACCCCCTCCCACAATGAAGCATTTATTATAGCCCCGACCCAGCCTCCCATCACCCCCTTGGAGGCTTTCACCAACCAAGTGGGACAGGGATCCAAAGGGCAGGAGGTGGTGCGAACAGCTGCAAGAAGCCTGCCCACTTCCTCAGGGACAACTGGATCGAACCGATCCCAGATAACACTGCCAGACTGAGCTCTGATCCCCTCTGGACCCTCCCCATCCACGCCGGGATTAAACCCCGAGCGAATCCGAGTGATTTTCTCCACCAGGTAGTCTGCAAATACCTCAGCCAAACCCTGCCAACCGGGCACCGGCCCCTCCCGGCCAAGGAGAGACCTGGTAACCCAGAACAGAGCGGCTGGGCGATTATTCGCAGAGGCAATGAGGGCGGTGAAGTATTGTTGCTTCACCACCCCCATCGCCACCAGGTAGGTCTTAATAGCAGCCCTAGCCAGTGTCCAGTTGGAATCACTCCGGGTCTTCACCCAGCGGCGCTCTCGGCGTCTCTTTGCCCATTTAAGCTCCCGCAGTTCTTCTGTGAACCACGGGGAAGATCGAACCCCACGGGCTCGGAGAGGCCATAGTGGTGCAATTTCATCCAAGGCAGCTGTAGTCATCCTGTACCACAGGTCAACGAGTGCCTCGGATGAATCGGGTAGCCGATCCAGAGGAAAATCCCCCAGTTCCCTCTGGAATTCATCAGAATCCATCAGTCGCCGGGGGCAGGTCAATTTAATAGGTCACGCCTCCCTGCGGTGAACCGCGCCCCCCCCCAGGAAGTCCAGAGTCACCAGATAGTGATCTGACCATGGCACAGGTATAGTTTCTAACTTCTGTAGTCTCAGATCACTCTGTCACCGCTCCAACAAAAAAACTAGGTCCGGTGTGTGACCACTGCCCCTGGTCGGGCCATGAATTACCTGAATCAGGTCCATGGCTGCCATGGAGGCCATGAACTCCTGAGCAACCTCTGAACCAGTCCCCAGCGAAGGCAAATTGAAGTCCCCCAGAACCATCAGCCTAGGGAACTCCAACACCAATGCTGAGATGGCCTCAAGGAGCTCAGGCAGGGAGTCTCTTACCCTGCAAGGAGGCAGGTACAGGAGTAAGACTCCCAACTGACCCTTAGGGCCGAACCGCAGGAGCAGGGCCTCACAACCCGGGACTTGTGGAGCAGTGGCCCTGGGGACTCCCAAGGACTCCCTGGCTACAATGGCGATGCCACCGCCCCTTCCCTCATCCCTTGGCTGGTGCCAGATACCAAAGCCGGCTGGACACATTTCTGACAGAGGTACACCATCCTCTGGTCTCAGCCAGGTTTTGGTGATGCATGCCAGGTCGGCCCGCCCCTCCCGAATAGAGTCTTGAATTAGGGGGGCCTTGTTGCAGAACGACCTGGCATTCATCAGCAGCAGCCTAAGGGTGGGGTCACCCTGGATCAGCTGCTCAGGACCCAGAGATGTACCTGGGGGACTGGAACGAGAGACAGATACCAACCATCGGTCCCGTGTTCCCCGAGTGTGGCCTGCCCCTCGGTACCCGCCATATCGTCCCATGCCCATCACAACCCCAATTTGAGCCCTGAGAACCTCCCCATCCATCTCAGATGGAGTGCTACCCCTCCTACCCAGCTGACAAGGCCATTTCTCCCACCCTCTCTCCACTCCAGACACAGAACCCACCCCCACACTCCCTCTACCCTCCTTGGGGCATTTTCAAGAGCCCCTTATCAGAGGTGGGGGGTGCCGGCCATCCCTCCCCAAACCCAATCCCATTCCCTTCTCACCCCTCCAACCCCTACAATTACTCAAAAAGGGGGTGTAAGGGCCCTCACTGATGGCACCACCTCCCTCTCTCCTCCCTAACCCCACAAGAGATGAAGGAGGGGGGCGGCAACGTGCCAGTCCATCAATCCGCCAAGGCTTCCCCTGCTGTGACCAATTCCCTCCCACCGGGGCGGCTGGGAGGAAAGGCAGTGTCTGTTCTCCATGGCTGGAGTTGGGCTGCCATTCTTGAAGCCGTCTGCCTGGTCCAGCGAAGGAGGCCTTTGGGAAAGGGGCTGGGTGGAAGGTCTTTGCAGCCACATCTCCCTGCCTTGATACAGCTGCCGGCCCTCTCTTCTCCTTCCTGGTCCAGCGAAGGAGGCCTTTGGGAAAGGGGCTGGGTGGAAGGTCTTTGCAGCCACCTCTCCCTACCTTAATACAGCTGCCGGCCCTCTCTTCTCCTTCCTGGTCCAGCGAAGGAGGCCTTTGGGAAAGAGGCTGGGTGGAAGATCTTTGCAGCCACCTCTCCCTGCCTTAATACAGCTGCCAGCCCTCTCTTCTCCTTCCTGGTCCAGCGAAGGAGGCCTTTGGGAAAGGGGCTGGGTGGAAGGTCTTTGCAGCCACCTCTCCCTGCCTTGATACAGCTGCTGGCCCTCTCTTCTCCTTCCTGGTCCAGCGAAGGAGGCCTTTGGGAAAGGGGCTGGGTGGAAGGTCTTTGCAGCCACCTCTCCCTGCCTTGATACAGCTGCCAGCCCTCTCTTCTCCTTCCTGGTCCAGCGAAGGAGGCCTTTGGGAAAGGGGCTGGGTGGAAGGTCTTTGCAGCTACCTCTCCCTGCCTTAAAATAGCTGCCGGCCCTCTCTTCTCCTTCCTGGTCCAGCGAAGGAGGCCTTTGGGAAAGGGGCTGGGTGGAAGGTCTTTACAGCCACCTCTTCCTGCCTTGATAAAGCTGCCGGCCCTCTCTTCTCCTTCCTGGTCCAGCGATGGAGGCCTTTGGGAAAGGGGCTGGGTGGAAGGTCTTTGCAGCCACCTCTCCCTGCCTTGATACAGCTGCCGGCCCTCTCTTCTCCTTCCTGGTCCAGCGAAGGAGGCCTTTGGGAAAGGGGCTGGGTGGAAGGTCTTTGCAGCCACCTCTCCCTGCCTTGATACAGCTGCCGGCCCTCTCTTCTCCTTCCTGGTCCAGCGAAGGAGGCCTTTGGGAAAGAGGCTGGGTGGAAGATCTTTGCAGCCACCTCTCCCTGCCTTAATACAGCTGCCAGCCCTCTCTTCTCCTTCCTGGTCCAGCGAAGGAGGCCTTTGGGAAAGGGGCTGGGTGGAAGGTCTTTGCAGCCACCTCTCCCTGCCTTGATACAGCTGCCGGCCCTCTCTTCTCCTTCCTGGTCCAGCGAAGGAGGCCTTTGGGAAAGGGGCTGGGTGGAAGGTCTTTGCAGCCACCTCTCCCTGCCTTGATACAGCTGCCAGCCCTCTCTTCTCCTTCCTGGTCCAGCGAAGGAGGCCTTTGGGAAAGGGGCTGGGTGGAAGGTCTTTGCAGCCACCTCTCCCTGACTTAAAACAGCTGCCGGCCCTCTCTTCTCCTTCCTGGTCCAGCGAAGGAGGCCTTTGGGAAAGGGGCTGGGTGGAAGGTCTTTACAGCCACCTCTCCCTGCCTTGATAAAGCTGCCGGCCCTCTCTTCTCCTTCCTGGTCCAGCGAAGGAGGCCTTTGGGAAAGGGGCTGGGTGGAAGGTCTTTGCAGCCACCTCTCCCTGCCTTGATACAGCTGCCGGCCCTCTCTTCTCCTTCCTGGTCCAGCGAAGGAGGCCTTTGGGAAAGGGGCTGGGTGGAAGGTCTTTGCAGCCACCTCTCCCTGCCTTGATACAGCTGCCGGCCCTCTCTTCTCCTTCCTGGTCCAGCGAAGGAGGTCTTTGGGAAAGGGGCTGGGTGGAAGGTCTTTGCAGCCACCTCTCCCTGCCTTGATACAGCTGCCAGCCCTCTCTTCTCCTTCCTGGTCCAGCGAAGGAGGCCTTTGGGAAAGGGGCTGGGTGGAAGGTCTTTGCAGCCACCTCTCCCTGCCTTGATACAGCTGCCGGCCCTCTCTTCTCCTTCCTGGTCCAGCGAAGGAGGCCTTTGGGAAAGGGGCTGGGTGGAAGGTCTTTGCAGCCACCTCTCCCTGCCTTGATACAGCTGCCAGCCCTCTCTTCTCCTTCCTGGTCCAGCGAAGGAGGCCTTTGGGAAAGGGGCTGGGTGGAAGGTCTTTGCAGCCACATCTCCCTACCTTAATACAGTTGCCGGCCCTCTCTTCTCCTTCCTGGTCCAGCGAAGGAGGCCTTTGGGAAAGGGGCTGGGTGGAAGGTCTTTTAATCTCTTCCATCCACTGGTACCACCACCACCCCTACGAAAATAAAAGAACTTCAGTGGGTTGCAGTTGGCATCACTTTGGATTGACACAACACACCTAGAGAGATGTCAGTAACAATAATTTCATGTCAGAAATTATTCTAGGTTGAAAGGATTTTTGCTGGAGAAACTCCACTCAGGGGACCCACAGAACAGCAGGTCTACCATGGTGGCAGTGGGAGTAAGTTTTCTAAAAAAGAAAAGAAACCCCTATGGGTGACCAGAAGAGAAGGAAGGAATGGGGAGTTAAGACAGTGAGCTTGGATTGGAAGGTTGGGTTTCGATACCCAAGTGCTACACAATGTGTCTTGAGGACATGAAAGGAGAATCATTCGGGCATCACCTCAGTGAAGTTTCTCCAGCAAAAATCCTTTCAATCCAGAATAATTTCTGACACAAAATTTATTTATTTTATGGCAAGGGCTGCAGGGTTTTTAAAAATTCCTTTTTGGCAAAGTTTCACAAAAGACATTCAAACCATATGACCTTCACCTGATGAAAAGAAGCCAATTGCAATCCCAATTCTTTTGTCAGGTTTTACCACAGAAAGAGAGAGAGCAACAGAACTATTGATAGATGAGTGCATGCCATCATTACAAAGAAACTATTTAGCAGCTACAGTAATGTGGAGAAGATTCGTAGAGTACCGTATTTGCCGGCATATAAGACGCATCAGAGTATAAGACGTACCCAATTATTACCAAAATAGCCCATTATAGGCCACTATATACAGTACAAGATGCACTCCATTTTTCCAGTGTATTTTAAGGGGGAGGAGTAAGTCTTATATGCCAGCAAATAGGGTAATTGGTACTCACTGATAGCAAATGCATGAAAACCTCTGAAGGAAGGACAAGGGTTACTCATAAGACACTGACATCTGTGCTGGGGATTGTATCTTCCATGTGACATGCACACAGAATCAGATATATATCTGATATATATACAGGCAGACATGAACCCTGGTCAGTCTGTGATTGATGAATGTAGGTTGGCATGTGCAGGTGTGTCTTTGGGAAAGGGCTAGCTCAGCCCATTCTGAACAGTCTCTTCAGTGATTCTAAAAGAAAGTAGGTTTGATCCTACCTTGGAAAGTAGGTTGAGTCTATTCTGTCAACATTCAAACCTGAAAACTAAACCAGCAGTCCATTGGTAACTCAGAGGAATTATGTCCCCTAATCAGTACAACATTAACAATGCTTCATTAATAATTGTAAATGAATGACACTATTCATTTTGTTTTGATTTTACCCTGAAATTTCAAACAAAGAAAATTTGTTGAAGCAGCATTTCTTTCTATTTAAAAAAAAGTTAATCAGTATTCAATCCTGTTTTGGTGGTTTATCAAACAAATTAATCCTGCATTTGATGAATTAATTGACCCGGTGCTGAGCAACCAGAACATAGTAAATTTGCATTGCAATTTAAATTAAACAAAATGATTTGTTCCACTGTGTCAAATTACTTTTGGCAAGGTGTCCTTGAGTTTGCCACATTTGTCAGGATCCAAATACAAACGAATATGTTGAGTAGGTTATGCTGAGTGCCATTTAATGATGCACTTCAGCAATTCGAAAATGTTCCTACAATAATCCTTGACTTCTGTTTGTGGCTAATGGCTTAACAAGAATTTTGCAGAGCGTATGAATTAATCTTAATACATAGCATTTTGAATTTTTGCTTATTTGTTTGCTTCTTTTCAAGGGTGCTTTACTCCCTGTGGTTCCCCATCACAAAGGCTTAGAACAGCATGTCCACTTTACATTCAAATACAATTATAGGTTCTTCAAGACAATGCCTCTCAAAACACATTTATAAAAACAATATCTCTATCTAAAACCATGTGCCTTCTCCAGCAACCTTCAAGCTTTTCCATTTTTTTGTGAACTGCCAACAAAAGAAATTCTGTCCAAACCAAAAGGAGTACAGTACCATAAAGCAATAGATAAGTAAAGAAAAAGCAAGATAGATTTATAAATATCAAATGTTGGCATAAATAAGAAAGCAACAAATCAAGATTATATTCACAGTGATTAGATTGAACAATGTTTCCAATCTTTTTTTTTAAAAAAAATCATTTTAAAGAAAATAATTAAAAGTTTAAATATATTACTGTGACCAAAACTTTGTGTTTGGAATGGAGTATCCAAGAGCAATGTCAGTTGCTTATTCTGGATGCTGCCATAGGATATAAGAAAGTAGCAACATTTAAATGATGCCATCTAGCCATCTTAACCTCTGCTGCCCCCTTCTCCTTTTGCCTTTGATCTTTCCCGGCATCAGGGCCTTTTCCAGTGAGTCCTCTCTTCTCATTTGGTGGTCAGAGTACTTGAGCTTCAGCTTCAGTATTTGTCTTTCCAAGGAGCAGTCAGGGTTGATTTCCTTTAGGATTGACTGATTTGATATCCTTGCAGTCCAGGGGACTCTCAAGTGTCTTCTCCAGCACCACAGTTCAAAGGTGTTTATTCTTCTGCACTAAGCCTTCCTTATGGTCTAGCTCTCACAACCATACATTTCTACTGGGAAGACCATTGCTTTAAATAATCAGGGTGACAATATACAGCCTTGTCGTACTCCCTTTCATATTATAAACCAATCAGTTGTTCCCTATCCTATCCTAACTGTTGCTTCTTGACCCACATACAGATACCTTAAAAGGCAGGTGAGGTGGTCTGGTATTCCCATCTCTTTAAGGACTTGTCACAGTTTATCGTGATCCATAGGAATCAAAGGCTTTGGTGTAGTCAATGAAACAGAAATAGATGTTTTTCTGGTACTCCCTAGCTTTCTCCATGATACAGCGAATGTCGACAATTTGGTCTCTAGTTCCACTGACCCTTAGGAACCCAGCTTGTACTTCTGGAAGATCTTGATCCATGTATTGCTGAAGCCTAGCTTGTAAGATCTTGCTAGTGTGTCAGATGAGCACAATTATACTGTGTGATAATTTGAACATTCTTTGGCATTGCCAAAGGATTTTGACTGAGACTGAATTCCAGCATTGGAGAAGGGAAAACTTTGGCACTCCAGCTGGAATTTGGAATGTAGACTGATCTTTTCCAATCCTGTGGCCACTGCTGTGTTTTCCAAATCTGCTGGCATATTGAGTGCAACACTTTAATGACATCTTCTTTTAGGGCTTTAAATAGCTCAACTGGAATAACATTATCTCCACTAGCTTTGTTGTTAGTAATACTTTCTATGGCCCACTTGACTTCACAATCCAGGATGTCTGGCTCAAAGTCAATGATCACACCATTGTGGCTGTCAGGGACATTAAGGTCCTTTTTGTAGAGTTCTTCTGTGTATTCTTACCATCTTTCCCTAATCTCTTCAGCATCTGTTAGGTCCCTATCATTTTGTCCTTTATCATGGCCATTTTTGCTTGATACGTTCCCTTGATTTCCCCAATATTTTGAAGAGATCTCTAGTTTTCCCCCTTCTGTTGCTTTCCTCTATTACTTTGCACTGTTCATTTAAGAAGGCCTCCTTACCTTTCCTTGCTGTTCTCTGGAATTCTCCTTGCTGTTCTCTGCATTCAGTTGAGTGAATCTTTCTTTCACACTTGCTTTCCACCTTCCTTATTTCTTCAGCTATTTGAAGAGCCTTATTGGACAACTACTTTGCTTTCTTGCATTTCTTTTTATTTGGGATGGTTCTAATTACTGTCTCCTGTATGTTATGAACCTCAGTCCATAATTCCAGGTCTCGTCTTTGCTGACTATATAGAGCTTCTCCATCTTTGGCTGCAGAGTACGAAATCAATCAGATTTCGGTGTTGGCCATCTGGTGATGTCCATGGGTAGAGTCACCTCTTATGTTGTTGGAAGAGGGTGTTTGCTATGACCAGTGCATTCTCTTGGCAAAACTCATTTAGCCTTTGCTCTGCTTCACTTTGTACTTTGTACTCCAAAGCCAAATGTGCCTGTTATTCCAGTTATTAAAACACTACAAGTTGTTATATTTTCTTTAAAACTGGTTTTGACTGAATAAAATAAACAATAATAGGGGGAAATAACCATGATCTGGCATTAAACAGAACTTTAAAATTGCCCAGCTTATCACTCCATTTACAGGCTAGTCAGAAACGACTTAGAGATAGTCTACAGACACAATCAAGTTAAAGGATTTATTGACCCTGTGCCCAAGTTTGCCATCTGCCAGAAGTCACCACATGCAGCTTCCATCATTTATATCAAGTTCATTTTTACTCTGTCCTTGAAATTTCCTTCAAGCTGTTTCTTGCTCTGGGCATGGAACATAAATATCTATGTTATACCCAGAAAACTGTAAAGTAATAACTGGGGATAAAATTGTGCTAGAAGATTCTGGGATTTATAGGCCAAAACAGTAATTTTTCCAAACTCTTTGTATATCTGATTATATGAGATCAGATTGTCTTGTTTCTGTCAAGGAGCTTGAGGCCTTTCTTAGCACCATTTAGGCTGGAAATGCCAGAAACACTGAAGGAGTGTTATCTGATTATCATGTCTACAGGTATGTGACAAAGTCCTCCTTGTTGTGTCTACCTGAGAGAAAACTCAGCAAGAGGTTAACTTAAAGGTCACCCTTGCTCAAAAGCCAGTCGTATCCAACTCTAACGTTCAGTGCTCATCTCTGTTTCGTAGCTGAAGAGCCAGCACTGTCCACTTCTGCAGACATTTCTGTGGTCATGTGGCAGGCATGTCTAAACATTGGAGTGCACAGAATGCTGTTTAACTTCCCACCAAAGTGGCCCCTATTTATCTACTTGCAATTTCTTGCTTTCAAACTGCTAGTTTGGCAGGAACTGGGACAGAGTCAGGAGCTCACTCCATCCTGCAGTATTCAGGTATCGAACTGCTGACCTGCTGCCTTCCAGTCAGTGTCTTAGCCACTTGAGCCACTGCAGTCTCTTGAGAGGTTAACTAGAACTAGAAGTTAACTATTGCACTATCTGACAAAAGTGCTTTTTTAAAACCAAATCTTATGTACTACAGTGCAAGCAGCATTCATGCAGCTTTTCCCAAGTTCTTATTTCTTCTATCAGACCCACATTTCATACAGACTCTATCCAAAGGGAGAACAGTATCTGATTTTGCTACTGAAGAACACAAATTCTTCCAATAAAAATTGCATGCAGAGAGAGGCACAAAATCTATTAACTTAATATATTTGGCTACATACTGTATAGCAATTTTCCTTTCATGGTGTGACCCAAAGATGCCTAAACCTAATATAACATATCCTTGTTGATTTATAACATACTAGCAGATTTTCCCCGGTGGTGCCGGGCTGTTTTAAATTGTGTTGGAAGGGTTTTGTTTTATGTTTATGCAAATGAGGTTAGTTTTTAATTGTGGTTTTTGAAATTTTTATTTTTATGCATGGGATGTTATAAACTGTGATTTTTGAATTTTTTGTTTTTGTTTTTTAAAAAGAGGAAAGGATGATATAATTTTTTATAATTATTGTATTCAACCAAATAATGTGTTACTATGGGAATTTTTTTAATAGTTGTAACTTGGATAATAATTGTTAAAATGTGTAAGAATATGTTTTTTAAAAAAATCAATGTTTCTATACTGTGTTTAGATGTTTTGTTTTGGTTTTTTGAGTGAAAACTTATTTCTTTTTTTTTGAATTATTTGTGATTAGTGTGAATATTTTTGAATGTTTTGATAACTTATTTCAGTAATTTAGGAATTATTTTAATTATTTTGAATATTTTTGAAACTTTTTTCTCTTGTGGCCTCTGGGTGGGGCTGGTGAGCTTTTCTTGTATTCTACTATTTTTCTCTACTGTCCTCTGGGTGTCGCTTCTTCTTCTGGTAAGTAGTCTCTTTCTTTCCTCAGTTTAGTTCCGGCCGTCATGGAGTGAGGATGTCTCCTGGTAAGGTCTCTGGTTTTCTTTTTTTTTTGGGGGGGGGGGGGGTTGTTTTGGTTTTTTTTGGGTGTGTGTGTGTTTTTTTTATTGTTTGTTTTTGGATGTCTTTGTGTTTTCTTTTTCTGTCTTTTATTTTTGCTTTTGATTATTTTTGACTGTTTTTGGATTGTGTTTTTGGATGTTTTGGTGTTTACTTTTTCTGTTTTTATTTTGGTTTTGATTATTTTTGACTTTTTTTGGATGGTGTTGTTTTTTGTTGGGGTGGGGGTATTTCCGTGGTCTGGTATCAGGGGCTGGACCTCAGAAATACGCTCGCCGCTTGATGCGGCATGGGGGGGAAAGGTATTTCTGTGGGCCGGCCTGGGTGGCCGGACCATGGAAATTGCATCACTGCTTCATGCGGCGATGGGGTGGGGGGTTTTCCGTGGGCCGGCCTTGGTGGCCAGACCATGGGAATCCCATTGCTGCTTGATGCGGCATGGGGGGGAGGTATTTCTGTGGGCCAGCCAAATTGCATCATCGCTTCATGAGGCGTTGGGGTGGGGTTTTTTTTTCCGTGGGCCGGCCTTGGTGGCCAGACCACAGGAATCCCATCGCCACTTGATGCAGCATGGGGGGAGTCATTTCCATGGGCCAGCCTGGGTGGCCGGATCACGGAAATTGTATCGCCGCTTACATGCGGCATTGGGGTGGGGGTATTTCCGTGGGCCGGCCTGGGTGGCCGGACCACGGGAATCCCATCGCTGCTGTATGCGACAGTGGGGCCGTGTGTGGGTTTCGCGGCCTGCCTTTTTTATTTTTCGTGCACCGGCTGCCTCAGCATTCTTCACGCTCATGGCGTGCAGGACACTGGGGCTTGTAGTTTGGCGTGCGTGATTTTAGTTAGTGCAGCGGTTTTTTTCCTGTGGCTTATTTTTTATTAGCTGCGGCGCATTTCTGAATGTTCCTTTTGCTCGCGCTGCTCAGCCTGATTGGCTCTGCTGTGGCATAGCGCAAGGAATGTTGGGAATTGAAGTTCCTTTTTTTTGTGTCCGTGGGGCTCCTGCCCCACTGGTGCAAATTTCAACCCAACAGTTACCGGCAAACCGGGTTCAGGCGAGTGAACGGAGGCCCATTACGGTCTAGTAGGGCCTGTCTAAACATCCTTTGTCACATTCCAACGGTTAACACACCATTTTATAGGTATAGATTAATAATCTATGAATCAAACAATCATGAATCTTACTTTTAACTATATACTTTAACAATATTAAGTAAACAATATACAATGCAGAGAATGGAAATGTAAGTTGAGAGTTCAGAAAAGGCAGAGAAAATGGGTATAATGCCGTTTGTACCACAACATTCCTAACAGCAAATGCTCAGAGGATTTATAATCAGTAATGCCCACTTTTCAGTTGGGAAGAACTAATGTGGAAAAATACATTTTGGTATTAGAATAGCTAAGAACATAGATTTCAACAAATGATTAAAAATATTAAATAGATTATCACATTAGAACAAATATTACATAAATAGGTTTTTTTAAAAAAATACATATATTTTAATAACAAAAAGCAAACAGAAAAAAGTCAAGCATTCAATGGCTGATATTCATTAACTGATCAATGGCTAAAAGCTTGCCAAAATGAAAATGCATTTATTGGTCCGTAGAAGGACTGGAGGGAGGAGACTTGCTTAGCCTCCTTTGAGAGTGCATTCTTCAGCCTGTATACAGCCCATGAGAAAGCCTGTGGTGATGGTAGGACAGAGAGAAAGGTCTCTCTTGAAGTCCTTAAGGTGCATGCAGGATCTAGACATGGTCCATCAGAGAGGCACACACTTCAACTGAACAGATGGACAACTTCTTTGAAAACCAGAGTGATGGTGATTCTGCTTACCACAAAAGGTGAGTGAAAAGGCGAAAGTAAGTAAGTAAGTAAGTAAGTAAGTAAGTAAGTAAGTAAGTAAGTAAGTAAGTATGTATGTATGTATGTATGTATGTATGTATGTATGTATGTATGTATGTATGTATGTATGTATGTATGGTGTCTTTTGTTGCATCTCAAGACTGTAAAGTATAGCTGGTATTTGTATTACTATATGATGGGGGTTCTCAACCTACGGCCCATGGGTCGAATTTGGCCCATGGTGCCAAATAATCTGGCCCCTGCCCTCACTACAGATGCCACTGCTGGTATCAGCCATGGATTCATTTACAGCAGCCATAAACCAGTCCGGCCCTCTCAACTGTTTAAGGGATTGTGACCTGGCCCACAACTTGAAAAGGTTGAGACGCCCTGCTATTTGAGGTTGGACCATAGCTGTTAAGTATCCCTTATTGGCCAGGAACACCCCTTATTTTACCCTCTTTCCTGCCGTCATCCCTTATTAATTAGACTGCAATGCCCTATTGCCGCCATTGGAGGGCATCACAGGATAAGCATAGCTGTCAAGTATCCCTTATTTGCTGGGAAATTTCCCTTATTTCCAAATCTAAAACTTGACAGGTATGGGTTGGACCCTAGACAGCATAATCTTCTTCCTCATCAATGTCTTATCTAAAACAATTTAAAAGCATGATGGTTAGTAATCCATCCTTACTCAATACACCTGGATTTGGATTAGTGTAGTGCATTGATTCATCAACTGAGAAACATAACTTCGGTGCACAGAAGCTGTTTTCTATTCCACCTGGAAGCATTTGACATCTGCTGGAGGAGAGTTTTAGATAAGAGGAAATGATTTAGATGTGTGAAACCTAGTGCAAGTACAGTAAGTCAAAGAAATCTCTGGAGCCTAGAACAGAGTTCATGAAAGGGTTATCCTTTGAAAATAACAGTAAATACCTGTATTTCAGAGGCATAGGCAAATGACCCTAAACAATGTTCTGTTGGTTCCTGCTAAAGGCTGGTAGCTTTTCCCATATGGCTGTGCTATGGATGAGCTCCAGGAAAAACAACTTAATCATCCTAGACTTATCACTAGCTTTCTCCCTGCCCAATAAAAAAGGCAGTTTTGTTTATTTAACACTATCACTTACTGTAACTAAATATAGAGAAAAATGGTCTCCTTATGGAAATGGTCAAAGTAGACCAAAGTAATTAAAAACAGCGTGTAATACCAATATCTAATACCACTGGTTTTCATTCAGTGGTGTCCACTGAAGGGACACTGCAGGGAATCCTGTATCGGAAATTATATGTGGTGTAAGTTCTGATACAGGATTTCAGCCAGCATTTAGGGAATGGGTACAAGCCTGTGATGTCTGGGAAGGCATCTAACGATACAAGGGAGACCAGGAAATTTTAGACCTCCCTCTGCAAGGACAAAGGGAATGCTCTGTTGTCAGAGAGGAAGATATGACCCTAGATGCCTTATACTTGAAGCTCCACAATGGTCTGATACAATGGCCCAAATCCCATTTCATAGTTATGGTGGTAGAAGTTCAACATCACAATTCACTGCAACAAATTGTCACTGATCAATTAGACCCCACTTGGAGTCCTCCTTTCATGCCAAGGTATCTGAATAGTGCACAATGACAAATCTAAGCAGAGACTTGTTAAACACTATTAATTTACAGCTATGAGTTATGCTGTTTATATTTCATTGATATAAATCAGGGGTGCCCAAACGTTTTGGGCCATGGGCCAGTCATGTGGTTCAGCAAGCCAGTCACGTGGTTCAGGGGGGCAGTCACGTGGTTCCTCCCACGTAAAATGGAAGTAAAATGTGCCTTGCAATCTGTTTTGCAGCAGGATGAGAGAGATTTTAGGCTGCCATTTTCTCTGCTCAAGCCGGGGTGCCCAGACTATGGCCCATGGACACATTTTACTTCTGCTTCCGGGAGCAACGAGGGCAATATGGGCCAGATGAATTGGCATTGGGGGTCGGATCTGACCCATGGGCCATAGTTTGGGCACCCCTGGTATAAATAGACAATAGGAATTTGACTGAGACTGAATACTTGCATTGGAGAAGGGAAAATAATCTTTCTGCTGGATCCAAGACTCTCCAGAAGTGGTGGAGGAGTTGACTTCCTATCCCATAAAATGTGTGCATGCATATGTGCATGCATGTGTGTGTGTGTGTGAAAATTATATGAGTTTTGTGACCAGAACAGGGAGTTTTTGAGGAAAGGTACCCCAGTGTCTAGTCCACAAAATTCCCCTGGTAAAATCAAATATTTATTAAACAAAAAAGAAGGAAACTTGCTTGCTCTTACCTTCAGCCTATGGTTTGAGCTTCAGTTTCTTTCCCACATTTTTCCATGCTTTCTTTGTTAGCAGAGCTTTTTATATTCTGTGTTCAATATTTAAAACCAAAAATAAAACAAATTCCAAGCATAATCAGATGCAAAAACATTGTGATACTTGAAGGAAACCAGTGGTAGAGTGAATATGATCAGGAGTTTATAAAGGCTTACAAAAGATCAACTGAATTTCACTAAAAGTTTGTCATGATTAAATTGTCCAGTTTTATTTCAATAGGCTAAGCTCTGACCGAATCCAATATATATTTTGAATTAACTAATAAAGTAAACTCCAGTAGAAGATTGGAATATTTGTCTATGGAGATTTTAAAACTTAACGGCTTAAAGAAAAATTGTACAAACAAGATTAATTTAAAAACAAGCTAAGTAACAATATCAAATAGTATAATACTGGAAATCATGCCTTTTTTTCTTTTGTCATTTGAAAAATGGAGAGAACAGATGAAGAAAACCATCATATATAACAGGTACATCCTAGGATGACAAAAGTATTAATTCTATTTTGCCATTCCAAGATTAGCCTTTGATCACAATTGCTACAATGATCAGAGACTAATATTTAAATCTGGCTAACTTTTTTCTTCTTACATTCAACAATGATGGATATGCCACATGGTATTTTCTACTGAAAGAAGTTAACACTAGGTGTGCCTTTTAATGTACACAGCCAGATTATGACTGGTAAATTATTTGGGAGGGGGCAGGTGGAGTATTTCTGTAGTTCACATCAGCAATAGAAAGCTGCCACTGTCTTGTGCAGTGTTTCACAATGTGGGGCACGTGCCCCACAGGGGGACTTCAATTTACAGAAGCCTAAGCCAGTACATTTGACTTCAGCTTCTGGGAATTGAAGTCCAAAAACCAAAGTTTGGGAAACACTGGTCTTGTATGATCTATGCCTTGGTGGTGCTGTAGTTAAACTGCTGTACTGCAGCCAAAATGTTGTGAGTTAGATCCTGCTGGGGATCAAGGTTGACTCAACCTTCCATCCTTCTTCTTGTTGTTGTTCAGTCGCACAGTTGACTCCAACTCTTTGCGACCCCGTGGACTATTGCTTTCCAGGCACCCCTATCCTTCGCCATCCTCCTCAGTCTGCACAGCCTCATGCCCATTGTGTCTACAATATTATCTAGCCATCTCATCTTTGGCCGTCCCCTTCTTCTTTTGCCCTCCACCTTCCCCAGCATCAAGGCCTTCTCAAGTGAATCTTCTCTTCTCATCCTTCTGATGTTGGTAAAATGAGTACCCAGCATTTTGGGAGGCAAAACACTAATTAACTTGTGAACCACTCAGAAAGTGCTATCAGGGAACTACAGACCAGTCAGCTTAGCATCAATTCCAGGTGTTTCTTCTTTCTTGAAATCTGATTTTGTCTAAGGTTTGGCACAGAACTAACAAAAATGAAAAATTAGTTGCTTCTTTTAAATGTTGGGACTGCAGTGGCTCAAGTAGGTAAGACGCTGACTGGGAAGCGGAAGGTCAGCAGTTCGATTCCCGAGTTCTGCAGGACAGAATGAGCTCCCGTCTTCGTCCCAGCTCCTGCCAACCTAGCAGTTCGAAAGCAAGAAATTGCAAGTAGACAAATAGGGACCACTTTGGTGGGAAGGTAACAGCGTTCTGTGCACTCCGGTGTCTAGTCATGCCTGCCACATGACCACGGAAACGTCTGCAGAAGCAGACAGCGCTGGGCTCTTTTGCTTGGAAACAGAGATGAGCACTGCACCCTAGAGTCGGATACGACTAGCTTTCGAGCAAGGGAAACCTTTACCTTTACCTATAAATGTTGATGTAGGGCATTTTTCATGCTAGTTTGCAAATCCCCTAAGTTTCATTACAAAAATGAAAATGACATTTTTGTAGTTTAAAGGAAATAATTGGAAATGGCTTTCTGTCTCAGCCAGCAATCATATTATTAGGCTTACCTGGCTATTTAGTGCTTTGGTTAGCACACAATTTTCAGTAGCAATCCATAGTTAATATGGCACCAACAGTAATATGTGCAATCTCTTTGCCTGAAGATTATTTCATCTAACATCAGTGAAATTTAATACATTTTTTAAAAGAATATTTTTTCTCCCACCACTCATAGTTAAACATATGGTCTATAATCTATGGCAAGGATTATCTCAAATCTATTTCAAAACATAGGTAGAAGATCAAGTTTTTAAAATCATATCTGTTTGTTTTATTTATGTCTTATTTTTCTCCCAGGCAGCTCAAGACAATTTAAATAATTACACTTGATTGCAGGTTATCTTCTCTGCAAGAAATGTCAGGATAAGAGAGTGTGACCCAAATTCATCTAGTGAATATCACACCCAAGTGGAGATTTTAATCTGTGTCTCTCAAGTCCAAAATCAACAAAAGTTGTCTCCTGTATCCAAAGGGGATACTTTCCAAGATCGGATGTGGATGTCTGAAACCACTGAAAGCAATGAACCTGTTATTTTAGTATACATACCATTGTTGTACAAGTAGGCGGTGGTAGAAATACTTCTGCCAATATTATTTATGCTCCTGGAATGGTTCTGATGAAAATGCAGATCACTGAGTGTTCCTACATAAGTACCACTTTGGTGGGAAGGTAAACAGCATTCCGTGTCTAGTCATGCCTGCCACATGTCCATGGAAACATCTGCAGATGCAGACAGCACTGGCTCTTTGACTGTAAACAAAGATGAGCACTGCAACCTAGAGTAGGATACAACTGTCTTTCGAGCAAGGGCAACCTTTGCCTTTAAAGGTAAAGGTTTTCCCTTTCTCGAAAGCCATTCGTATCCAACTCTAGGGTTCGGTGCTCATCTCTGTTTCAAAGCCAAAGAGCCAGTGCTGTCTGCTTCTGCAGACGTTTCCATGGACATGTGGCAGGCATGACTAGACACCGGAGCACATAGAATGATGTTTACCTTCCCACCAAAGTGGTACCTATTTCTCTACATGCAATTTCTTGCTTTCGAACTGCTAGGTTGGCTGGAGCTGGGATAAAGACGGGAGCTCATCTGTCCTGCAGTACTGGGTAATTGAACTGCTGACCTCTTGCCTTCCAGTCAGTGTCTTAGCCACTTGAGCCTTTGCCTTTACTCAATATTAAATTGTATATAGTGGCCTCTAGTGGTCAATTCCCATAATGCACCTTGTAATAACATAATTATGTATTTTTAGGACTGCAGTGGCTCAAGTGTCTAAAACTCTGACTGGAAGGCGGGAGATCAGCAGTTCGATAACCGGATCCTGCAGGACAGAATGAGCTCCCGTTTTTGTCCCAGCTTCTGCCAACCTAGCAGTTTGAAAGCAAGAAATTGCATGTAGATAAATAGGGACCAATTCGGTGGGAAGGTAAACAGCATTCTGTGCAATCAAATGGCTAGTCATGCCTACCACATGACCACGTAAATGTCTGCAGAAGCAGACAGCACTGGCTCTTTGGCTTAGAAACAGAGATGAGCACTGAACCCTAGAATCAGATTAGACTGGCTTTCGAGCAAGGGTGACATTTATCTATGTATTTTTGGGATTTTCAGCTAATATTTTTGGACTACAAATAAACGAAAGTACAGGTAGCAAATCTGCAGATACACCACACTGTCTGTCTCCCATTTTAAGTGTCATTCTATAGCTCTGTTATCATGCATTTTTGTGTTCATTTTGTTGACATTTTCTTTTTAAAAAACCTAGTATTTCTGAGTGCATTTATCGTGTTGTTCCAATCATAGGCTTTTTATCAAATGAAAAGAGATTCCTATAATTTTTCTGGTTCCAATTTTTCAAGGAGATGAGAAATTTTACCTTCCTGACAGAAGCAGTATTATGAAGGCAACTTTCACCCATTTCCGAGTAATCACTTTTTGCATTTTCAAAAGTTTAACCTGTCAATGTGCACTAAATTATAACATTGTATAATTGGCCTCTGCTGGCTGTTTTCAAATTGATTTCAAAGCATCTAAATTTTCTTTATAAGATATATTAGGTGCTGTTGCCAGTTGGCTACATAGACAGTGTCAGAGGAGATGTCAAATTTTCTCCCAATACTATCATGTTTCTTTTCTCTTTTTCAATTTTTTCTTCCTATGTGTCCAATTATATTTGACATTTAAAGTATACTTCATGGCCAGAATGTTAAAATATTTTGAGAGTTAATGTGAGATGGCGCAAAGAATTTAGATTGCAAAATGACTTGAATCTTTTAATCATACAGAAATGCATGTACAATTTTGCCCTACTGTAGTTTTTACATTTTATATAAGTGCTTTTACCAGAAAAACAATTTATTTTTTTCTGATATATCTGCTTATTACCTTAAACTTTTGCAATGTAATTTATTTTTACATGTACACTGATCACCATTTTAATTTTACATTCTTTTTGTAAATATCACTGTTTAAAGGCTGTTCTAGAAGATGTTAAATTATACTGTGTATTTAAAAGAAGGTCCTTGCTTGTCTTTTCATTTTTATATCACTTTTCCCAATTTGGGGGGGGGGGTTATCATCATAATTATTGTTATTATTATCATTATTTTCTTTTATTAAACTAGAATAGTGTGAGGAATAAAATATTCAATTGAACTTACTTGTTGTGCTTTTAAACCTTTACTAGCAGATACCTTGTCTGTAACAAGTGGGAGAGATGAGTCAATAAAATAATAGTCTTTGACTAATTCAGCCATTATTAGCTTTCTTTTTGTATTTTTGCATGTATTTGCACAAATGCACATTTATTATTTCTCAGAAATATTGTATTCATACACTATATGTCTCTGTCTGTTAACAGATTGAGTACTGTAGTTTGCGCTTTTGACATCACAGAAATTCCTAACTTTTAGTTATGTAATTTCACTAATGACAAAACTTGTAATCTATACCTATAAATCCAAGTGTTAACCGTTGGAACTTGACAAAGGATCCTGCACCCGGCCACACTATCCCATACCGAGCCTCCTGCACTTGCCTGAACTGGGTACAGAGGTCAACAAATATTTTAGAAATGCACCAGTGGGGCAAACATGAACAAAGAAAAAGAACTTCATTACCCAACATCCTGTGCGTCGCGTTGTACCATAGCCAATCAGGCTGAGAGACACGAGGAAAAAGAACATTGGGAAACGTGTCGTGGCCAATTGAAATCGAGCCGCAGAAAAAAACGCTGCACGAAAGCAAACCACAAATGCAAAACTACAAGTCCAGAATGCTGAGAAAGCCGACGTGCAAAAAATTACAAAAATCAATGGGAGTGCAAGTCCCCAGCAGGCAGACTCAGCACTTCACAACCACGCAAAAGCAAATTCCACAAAACGCCACCATGAGACACCCACTGTCCTTCTTTCCCAGAGCAACAGGGAGAAGAGGGACTCTCGCTCCTCCATGCTATCCCGCCGAAGACATGGCGACACCACCACCAGCCTCAAGTAAAGTTGAGCTGGGGTGGAAAAAACCCCCCAAAACAGGCAGCAGTTCGTCAGGGAAAGCACCCGCCCTGGCGGATGACTGGCTGATGCCTTTGTATTTCTGAATACAAAAACAACAGCCAGCAATCCGCAAAGAAGAGCCCCACCCTTTATGGATTGCTGCCTGCTGATCTCCAGTTAGGTAAGCTGGGAGAAAAAGGAGACAGAGAAAAGAGAACCATCTGCCTCCTCCTTCTCCCCTGACCTACCTAACAAATAAATAAATAAATAAACCACAAAATACACAAACAAAAACATCCACAATTGCACAAAACCACAAAGAAAACACCTAACTACAACACAAAAAACCACAAAGTGCACAAACAAACAACAACTAATTACAAAATTAAACAACAATGAAATAAAACAAACTAAACACAACCAGAAATAATCAAACCAATTAAACCAACCTAAAACTAAACCAAAACAAAAAGGAACAACCAGAAACACCTCCCAGCCCACCACCACAAAAGCAAAACAAAGAAAAACCCCAGAAGAAAGAAAACCAGACAACTTACCTGCACGTCCTCCCTCCATGACGACTGGAACAGAAAGGAAGAAACAAAGAGACTACTTACCAGAAGAAGCCCCAGCTAGAGGCCACGAGAAAAAAAAAACACGTGAAATGAAAGCAAAACCCCTAGCAGCCCCACCTGCAGGGCAGAATAGTAAAAACAACTCAAAAAGACTCAACAGCCCCACCTAGAGGCCACAAGAGTAAAAACAAGTCAAAAACAGAACAATAAATCACAATTTTACACAAATCACAAACATGTCAAAAAATAAAATAAAATAAAAAGATTTCTAAAATCCTGTGCTGATAAATAAAAACCCAAAACATCTAAACATAGTTTAAAAACATTGAATGTAAAAAACATGTACTTTCACATTTTTAAAATTATTACCTATGGTACAACTATTTAAAAAAACCCAAAAAAAACATTATTTGGTTAAATAAAAAAAATGTGGACAAATTATATCATCCTTTGTTCTTTTTTTAATCCACAAAAAAACCCCAAAAATAAATGTTAATATATGTATTCTTTTTTTAAAAAAAATTGTGTAACTAAAAATAACATATATGTTAAAACAAATATTCAAAAATACATTATTACTTTATAGTATCAAAAGATAATCTATTTTACAAATGATAACATAAAATGTACATAAAAAAATAAATGAAAAAAAAACAATTACAGACTAACCTCTTTTTTACATACATTACCAAAAAAAACCCAACAACCTTACAACACAATTTAAAACAGCCCTGCAATAGCGGGCACCCTCTGCTAGTACTTTAAATAAAAATAAGAATGACATTTGTTTTATGTTTGGGTGAGAAGTGGTTAACTGATGAAAAATGGAGTCAGGTTCTGAAATTTCACCCTGCTTCATGTCTCTCTGTGAATTGTTATAAACACAAGATGGGAAATATCACCCTTAAAGGTAAAGGTTCCCCTTGCTCAAAAGCCCATTGTATCTGACTCTAGGGTGCAGTCCTCATCTCTGTTTCAAAGCCAAAGAGCCAGCGCTCTTTGCTTCTGTGGCAGGCATGACTAGGCACCTGAGCGCACGGAATGCTGTTACCCTTAACCGTAGAAAGTCTACAGTGGTTAGAATGTAGGAGAGCAGGACCTTTGGGGAAAGAGGAAAGGAAGAAACAGGAAGATAAAGTAGAAATAAATACATTGCAGATTCTGCACATCAGAAGTCTAAATCAATGCACAGAAAGCCTGTTTTCTCAAATTTCTAACAGGATAGCTATGTGATTCTGTTCATGCACCACCTTAAAGTCTGAAATGTTTACCAAGCTTTCCTGCAGTCCAGTCCATTTCAAGGCACAATGTATTTATGTTTCAAGGAGTGGCCACGTTAGTATGATATAATAGAAACAGCATACAATCTTGTAGCATATAAAGGACCTGTTACAAAGATATAATCTTTTGTTTGGAGTGCCATCTTCTATTGGAAATGGATTACAGACTGTTGTTTTAACTCAGGGGTTCTCAACCTATGGCCCATGGGCTGGATACGGCCCATGGCACCAAACAATTAGGCCCCCACCCTCAGTCCAGCCACTACTGTCACCCTCGGAATTGGCCATAGACTCATTTATGGCCATTGTAAATGTGTTTACGACAACCTCTGACTCATTTATGGCTGTTGTAAATGCATTTTTGATAGCCGCGGACTCATTTATCGCTGTCGTAAATGTGTTTATGACAGCCGTAAATGAGTCTGCAGCCAATTCTGGTGGTGGCGGCAGCTGGAGCACCAGTCTGGCCCACCAACTGTTTGAGGGAGCATGAGAACCCCTGTTTTAACTGGTCACCAAAATATAAAGTGGCTATGCCCTTTGAGTTGAATTGAGATGTTTTTGCTTAGGCAAAAAATAGCTGAGAAATACAGAAGGAAGTCAATACCTTATAAGAACAGATAAAATTGAAACAATTATGTACATCTCAGCTATTGATAACATTTTTATTTCTGCTTACATTTTAGGGGAAATTTCAAGAGAAAGGTTCAAATATGACTACTCCACCTCCATATAGGTAAAGGTAAAGTTCCCCTTACTCAAAAGCCAGTCGAATCCGACTCTAGGGTGCAGTTCTCATCTCTGCTTACAGCCAAAATGTCTGCAGACATTTCCGTAGTCATATAACAGGCATTACGAGACACTGGAGTGCATGGAACACTGTTACCTTTCCCACTGAAGTGGTACCTATTTATCTACTTGCAATTTCTTGCTTTTGAACTGCTAGGATGGCAGGAACTGGGACAGAGACAAAAGTTCACTCTGTCATGCAGGACTTGGGTCTCAAACTGATGACCAGCTGACCTTCCAGTCATCATGTTTAGTGTCTTAACCATTAAGCCACTATTGTCCCCACCTCCAGATAGCAATGGATAAATCTGTCACTTGCTCACATAAAGTTTGCAAATTTTGACAAATTCTGGTCAGAGTGAAAATGAAAAAAAAATATTCTGCCCGTCCCTCCACTTGTGAGAAAAGCATATTACTGTGGAAATGGGGGGATGTGAAATCATGTTAGTTGGGGTCAGCGCTGCTGAGAATACTCATAGATAACAATGAGGTCATACATTTAGCAGCTTATGGAGACCATAATTGCATATAAATATAAACATATGTTTTTTTCTGCATAAGAGTGAATTTGTAGATCAGTCAAGATTTCTTTTAATATGGACAAACTCTTCAAATAGGTACAAAGCATGGGGGGATAGATAATAGCTGGAATGTAAGATAATGTTGTGAAGAAATTGCTGACCAGTTGCCCTGTGACCTCCTTTCAAGGGCTTTTCATCATCTAATGTAAAAGGAGTCTTGAAAAGTTTTGCTTCTCCAAAGGAAAGGTCGCCTTTTCTTGGCAGGCATGACTAAACACCAAACTGCACGGAACACTGTTTACCTTCCTACTGATGTGGTACCTATTTATCTACTTGTAATTTCTTGCTTTCAAACTGATAGGTTGGCAGGAACTGGGACAGAGATAGGAGCGCACTTTATTATGCAGCACTTGGGTTTTGAACTGCTGATCTGCCGACCTACCAGTCATCAAGTTCAGCATCTTAACCACTAAGCCACCGCAGACCTTGCTTCTCCAAAGATTCTCTAAAACCTTTTGGGTGCACAAAATGCAGGACAATGACAATAAAGTTTTATCTATCTATCTATCTAATGCAAGCGCGGCGCCAAAATGGCCGCCGCGCTCTTTGCGGACCCCCCCACCGGACGAAGGCATCCGGGTAGTTAGGGGGTGTGGCCAGCACCCTTATAAAAGGGGTGGCCACGAGGCAGCCGAGCTGCCATTTTGCGAAGCGACGGAGCGGAGAAGTTTTTCCCTCTTACCTCCGTCGCTCTTGCCTTTCACCAGGAAGCCTCTTGGCTGCTAATTTTCTTGACCTTTTTTGGCTTCCCATCGGATAGCTGCTATGCCCTCTAAGAAGAAGGCGACTGTGAACGCGGCTCGTTCTGCGCGGAGGCGCCAGCCGGGTCGGAGGACTGCGGCTGCGCATCCCCAGCAGCCTCCTTTGCCTGAGCCCACCGGGACCGGTGGGATGGGGTTAATTGCCCCTTGGCCGGAGGTGGGGTGTCCGCGTACAGGCCCAGCAGGGGCCGCGGCCCTCGACCCGCAAGCAGTGGCCACTGCCCCTGGTGTGGCCCATTCTGCGGGGCCTTCTTCCGTTGGTGCGCAGCTTCCTGCGGGGGGTTTCAGCCATGGGGGGTGGCTGGGTTCCCTCCCCTGGCAGGGTACTCCCCCGGCCCTGCAGGGGCCAGGCATGGGATCGTGGCCCTATATGGGCCCCGGGGTCCAGGGACCTGGACTGGCGCCTGCAGTTAGTGGGCTGGCCGGCCCTTTGCCCCCCCTTGGCTTAGGGGGCTACGTTAATGTGGAGGCCCTTCTGGCCCGTGTTGCGGCCCTCGAGGCATCCCTCGCGAGGGTTAACCACCCTGGGGCACCTTTTGGGGTGCAGGTTGATGCTTCATCTGCCGGGCAGCGGCAGGCGGCAGGACGGGTCGAGCTGCCTGAGGCGCATGGCCCGGCATCGGCCACTGCCTCGCAGCTCCCCAATCAACAGGCCGGTGCTGGTCAGGCCCCGTCGACGAGCTCAATTGCGGTTGTGAGCTCCGACGCCCCCAGTGGGCCGGAACCCCCGGTGGGGGCGGCCCATGGGGGTGCAGCATGTGAGTATGCGGTTCAATCTAGCGCACCCACGCACATAGCCACGTTGGGGGGGGCATTTCAATGGCCTTGGCCTCGCACGGGTGGTGCGACGGTTCAGTCGCCGACGTCCCACCCGGTGACTTCACCTCTCACCCAGGGCCCCGTTTTGGGGGGTGCACCTTACTCAGTCGGGAATGTGTTAGGGGTGACCGGGTTGGTCCAGGCTCCTTTTCAGATGCCCGCAGTTCCCACCGTTCCTGTGTCGGCATTGCCGACAGCGGGGTATTCCTTGCCCCTGGGGGACCATGTGGCCCAGGCCACCAAAGAGAAGATCTGGCGTGGGGAGTATGTGGACATCTTCTCCCTTCTTAACAGAGAGCCCACCAAAGAGGAGAGGGAGGGGCAGGATGAGAAGGATAAGGAACAGGCACGTCGTCGTAAGCCACCACGTACGTGGGCCAACTGGTTGCCAGCCTACCTCATATACATGGCGGTCTACCTCAGGGCCCGGCCGGATTTGGCAATTCCGATGGTCCAGTATTTGGACAACATTTACCAGGCGATGGTCGACTTCCCGGGCCCGTCGTGGTTGGCTTACGACGAGGAATTCCGTATGCGGATTCCCCTGCACCCTGAGATGAAGTGGGATGAACCCTGCCAGAAGCTGTGGCTTCTGTACATGAGTCCCACGCGCCCTGCGCCTGGGGAAAGATACCATTGTGGACATGCGGTCCAGCGAGCGGCCCCAGCACAGACACCCCGCCAGGTGGCGGGGCAGGGGGTTCCAGCCCGCCTGCTGTGCTGGACTTTCTCGTCCAATGGTTCCTGCAATAGGAAGAATTGCCGGTACAGGCATGAGTGTCCCTCTTGTGCTGGCCCCCATGCGGCCTCCGCCTGTCCCAGGCCTGGAGGGATGCGGGGCAGAGGGAGGGGCGGACAAGGGGCTGGCAAAACTGCCGCAGAGGGAGCTGGTCCACCGAAAGGCCCCCTCCCCAATTAATGTGGACATGTTGCAGCATTGGCTCGCATTGTACCCGAGGGAGGCAGACGCGGTTTACCTGCTTCAGGGTTTTCGAATGGGGTTCCGTATTCCTTTCATGGGTGATAGGTCCCCCCAGGATGCCCCCAACCTTTTGTCCCTTAGGGGGAGGGAGGAGGTAGCTGCTGCAAGTATTAATAAGGAGGTTGATGCGGGCAGGGTCGCCGGCCCTTTCCCTGCACCCCCGTTCCCCAACCTTAAGGTGTCACCCTTGGGCTTAGTGCCCAAGAAGTCACCGGGCGAGTTTCGCCTGATCCATCACTTGTCCTACCCAGCCGGCCGATCAGTCAATGATGCTATCCCTGATGACCTTTGCTCAGTCAGGTATACATATTTTGAGCAAGCGCTGCGCATGGTGCGCTCATGTGGCCCGGGTGCGCTGTTAGCTAAGTGCAACATTAAGTCTGCCTTTCGCCTCCTGCCGGTTCACCCGGGTGAGTTTGAGTTGCTAGGTTTTAAGTTCCGGGGTGAATATTATTTTGATAAGGCCATGCCTTTTGGCTGTTCCATATCATGCTCGGCCTTCGAGCATTTCAGCACATTCCTACAGTGGGCTTTTGTCCGCAGGTCAGGGTCCCGGTCTGTAGCCCATTACCTGGATGATTTTTTATTCGGGGGTGAACGGGGCTGGGACACGTGCACACGTCTCCTCAACACATTTCAGACGCTAATGGAGGAACTTGGTGTCCCTTTGCAGGCGCACCCCCCCAATAACGGACACAGACAACATTGAAAGTGGATAACAGCATAGGGCCACATTTATTGATTCAATGCCCTAGTCCGAATTATAAATTTGTATTGGTAAAACGACCAATCATAATTCCTAAGGCAAGCAGGCCGAAGTAACACTGGTAAGGTACCACCCCAAAATTGCCAACGGCAATTGGTTACAATGTATCAATTTGTATCAATTTGTTTGTTGACAACAAATTGTTGACCGTAGTCAATAACTAACTTATGACCCCACCCTCTGACGCGTATCCGTGAAATCACAGGGGTGATGCATGCTGGTTAGCAATCGTCATCACCCCATCGCCTGGTTCGTCGTTGACCGGACAACGTTTAACTAATTTATTCCTGTCTAGTGTTGTCCAGTCAATTGCGAACCTGCCGGATACTTGTGGGTCATACTGTTTACCTTACCAGTGCTACCCGCCAATGTGACCAAAGTCAACAGTAGGAACACAGAAAGACCCCTATATCAAACCATAGCAACAGTGTGGGATGGGCAAAAAAGCCAGGACCCGGAGCCAATATGGGTCCCAACCAAAAATTCCCACCCGGCCCTGAAGCGACCATAATATCACACTGTTAACTAGGGAGGGGGTGGAGGGGAAAAAACTTCTCCGCTCCGTCGCTGAGGTAAAATGGCAGCTCGGCTGCCTCGTGGCCACCCCTTTTATAAGGGAGCTGGCCACGCCCCTAACTACCCGGATTCTCTGTCCTGTGGGGGGGGGCCGCAAAGGGCGCGGCGGCCATTTTGGCGCCGCGCTTGCATTGCAGGCGCACCCCCCCCAATAACGGACACAGACAACATTGAAAGTGGATAACAGCATAGGGCCACATTTATTGATTCAATGCCCTAGTCCGAATTATAAATTTGTATTGGTAAAACGACCAATCATAATTCCTAAGGCAAGCAGGCCGAAGTAACACTGGTAAGGTACCACCCCAAAATTGCCAACGGCAATTGGTTACAATGTATCAATTTGTATCAATTTGTTTGTTGACAACAAACAAATTGTTGACCGTAGTCAATAACTAACTTATGACCCCACCCTCTGACGCGTATCCGTGAAATCACAGGGGTGATGCATGCTGGTTAGCAATCGTCATCACCCCATCGCCTGGTTCGTCGTTGACCGGACAACGTTTAACTAATTTATTCCTGTCTAGTGTTGTCCAGTCAATTGCGAACCTGCCGGATACTTGTGGGTCATACTGTTTACCTTACCAGTGCTACCCGCCACACGGAGGGGCTTCAAAGAAGACCTGACGCCCCCCCCCAGACCGTCAGCTCGGTCAACAGGCCTGCTCGCCAATCACCCAACAGGAGGTCCATACCTCCTCGCGACAGATGGACCCCATCCCCTGCGTACAAGTCATAATTTTGTAGACTAATATCGGGGTGATGACTAACCCGTCCCCAAGCCCTGGTGGCAAGAAACCGCGCCACTGCCTTATTGACCGCGCGCCTAGCGCGGTCAAGGGCCAGGAGGTTAACGCCCCCTCTGTAAGAATGGCGCGGAACAATGTCCGACCAAACCAGGGTTGTGGCAGGCCAGACATAATGCAAGTAGGCGAGTTCCTCGCAAATCGCATGCTTGAGCGATAAGCCGGTGACCTGGCCCAAATCATTGCCCCCCAGGTGGATGATTAGAATGTCAGGCGGGTCAGCACCCAGGCCAGAAAAAAGGAAAGGCCGCAGCTCCCGCCATAACATCCCAGGCTTACCATGCCATGCGAGACTGGCGTGGTCACCCAGTCCCAGTCGGGGTCCCCACTCTGTCGCCGCAGCGTAACGCGCTGCCCTGTGCACATAGCTGTGGCCCACCAGCCATACTGTCACCGGTGTAATACGACACCCAGGGTCTGTAAGAAAATTGAGAAAAAAGGCGGTAAGGTGACTGGATTGGTAATCATGGCGGGAGTGGGCGCACATAAAACTGAAAACATTGCGAGCCCCACCTCCCCATGCTGCGTATGTCAGCCCCAGAGTACCCAAAAGCAGCTGCTGTAGAGGCTGCACCAATACGGAACGAATGTGTGCCATAACGGGCACCTGGTAGGCCCACCCTGGTGAGGGCTCTGGCTGTCACCTTCCAAAACTGAAATTTAGTAAGGGGAGACCCATCTTGGTGACAGAAAAACGGGCCGTGGTGCATGCCACGCAGTGCCAGGAATTCCTGTAGGGCACCAACCGGACAGATGTCTGCCAAAGAACAACGTAGCAGTCTTACACCACTGCCTACGCCATGCTGATCTGTTTTAGAGGAGCGTATCCTCAACTGGGCCCAGTCTTTGGCAACATAGACATCTTCGAGTTCCAGTGCCCTACCACTTGCATCCGCCTTAGACAGCATCACGAGTTCGCTGACGCGGAGCGCTCCAAAAAATGCCACCGTTGTGGCTGCATGAAAAAGGGCTGCCTCATAATGATCAAAACAGAGGCCTGGCCAGCCCCGGGCCAACTGGGTAAGAACCCCTGGGGAAATAGGGTGCCGGTCGTCCGGGCAACGCCCGCGCTCGCGCACCCACCCCTCCAAAACATGTCTCACCCGGAAGTCAGAGGTGGTATCCACATGACCCCCCACTTTGGCCATAAAAGCCAACGCCGAGAGCTTGGATGCTATGGTGCGAGGTGCGAGGCCCTGTGCATGCAGGTGAACCATGAACCGCAGAACATGGTCCACCGGGATAGGCCAGGTCTCTGGCAAGAGAAATTGAGTAGCAAATGCCCTGTATGAATTGAATGCTTGTTGATACGCCTTACGCGTGCGTGGCGCTAGTGACAGGCCAATCGCCCGGTTCACCTCTCCTTGCCAATAGTCCACATCTCGTCCGGGAGTGGCGAGGGAAATTCCTCCGCATCCGGGGCCAAGGCGCGGAACCGGGAGATCTGCAGGCGGGACAAAGCGTCAGCAATATCATTATTAATCCCTGGGACATGCCTGGCCCTGAACAAGACGTTGAGGCGCAGGCAGCGCAGCACAAAATGGCGCACTAGATCCATGACCCTGGGCGATTTGGAAGTCTGTGCATTGACAATGTTTACAACAGCCGCATTGTCACACCAGAAATGCACCACCGAATTAGCCCACTGTTCGCCCCATAGCATCAAAGCCCCCAGAATGGGAAAAAATTCCAGGTATGTGAGATCACGCAGGCGACCTGTGCCCGCCCATGCCGGTGGCCACCCACCATAGGCCCACTTCCCATTGAAGTACATCCCATAACCCAGGGATCCTGAGGCATCAGACTGGATCTGGAAATTGGGGGATGCCAGGAGGTCAGACCTCCAAAATGAGACCCCATTAAACTCCCTCAGGAATTGCAACCAGACGAACATGTCTGCCTTGATACCCCGGGTGAGCCTGACTCTGTGGTGGGGCCTGGATAACCCTGCCATGGCGTCGCATAAGCGCCGGGCAAAAGCCCTGCCCGGTGCGACCACCCTGCAAGCAAAATTAAGGTGCCCATGTAGCACCTGCAGTTCCCTCAGGGATGCCTTACGCTTGGCCAGCAATTCCGAGATAAGGGCCACTATCCTGGACACCTTATCACCCGGCAACCTAGAAGCCTGCACTACTGTGTCAATCTCAACCCCCAGGAATACTAACTTGGTCGATGGGCCCTCGGTCTTTTCGGGCGCTAAAGGGACACCAAGTTCCTCCATTAGCGTCTGAAATGTGTTGAGGAGACGTGCGCACGTGTCCCAGCCCCGTTCACCCCCGAATAAAAAGTCATCCAGGTAATGGGCTACAGACCGGGACCCTGACCTGCGGACGAAAGCCCACTCTAGGAAGGTACTAAAACGCTTGAAAGCCGAGCATGATATGGAGCAGCCAAAAGGCATGGCCTTATCAAAATAATATTCCCCCTTAAATTTAAAACCCAGCAACTCAAAGTCGCCCGGGTGCACTGGCAAGAGGCGAAAAGCTGACTTAATGTCACACTTGGCCAGCAGGGCACCCGGGCCACACGAGCACACCATGCGCAGCGCATGGTCACACGATGTATACCTGACTGAACAAAGGTCATCAGGGATAGCATCATTGACCGATCGGCCGGCTGGGTAGGACAAATGATGAATAAGGCGAAACTCACCTAGGGACTTTTTGGGGACCAAACCCAGTGGCGAGACCTTGAGATTGGGAAATGGGGGTGCGGGGAAAGGTCCAGCGACCCTGCCCGCGTCTAACTCCTTTTAATGCTGGCCGCAGCCACCTCCTCCCTTCCTCTGAGGGATAAAAGGTTGGGAGCATCCTGAGGGGACCTATCACCCATAAAAGGGATACGAAATCCCTGCTTAAAACCTTGAAGGAGATACTCCCCGTCCTCCCCCTTCGGGTACGATGCGAGCCAGCGCTCCAGCATGTCCACCTTAATTGGGGAGGGGGCCTTTTGGAGAACTAGCTCCATCTGTGGCAGCCTTGCCAGCCCACTGTCCACCCCTCCCTCTGCCTCGCGCCCCCCCAGGCCTGGGACAAGCAGAGGCTGCGTGGGGGCCAGAACATGTGGGACACTCATGCTTATACCTGCAGTTCTTTCGATTGCAGGAACCATTTGACGAGAAAGTCCAGCACAGCAGGCGGGCTGGAACCCCCTGCCCCGCCGCCTGGCGGGTAGCCTGCGCTGGAGCCGCTCGCTGGACCGCATGTCCGCAATGGTATCTATCCCCCGGGGCAGGGCGTGTGGGTGTCATATACAAAAGCCACAGCCTCTGGCACGGCTCATCCCATCTCATCTCGGGGTGGAGGGGAATCCTCATACGGAATTCCTCATCATATGCTAGCCATGAGGGGCCCGGGAAATCGACCATCGCCCTATATATGTTGTCCAAATATTGGACCATGGGAATAGCTAAATCCGGCCGCGCCCTCAAATATATCGCCATGTATATTAAATAAGCGGGGAGCAGTTGGCCCAGGTACGCGGCGGCTTACGGCGGCGTGCCTGCTCCTTGTCCTTCTCATCCTGACCCTCCCTTTCCTCCTTGGTGGGCTCTCTGTTCAGGAGTGAGAAGATATCTACGTACTCCCCTCGCCATATCTTTTCCCTAGTGGCCTGTGCCAGGTGATCACCCAATGGCAAGGAATACCCTGCCGTCGGCAAAGCCGAAAAGGGGACAGCCGGCCTGGTAAAAGGGGCCTGAGCTAACCCAGCCACCCCCAGAACATTCCCTGCAGTGTAAGGACCAATGCCCACCCCAGTGCCCAAGGTGGCAGTCGTCGCCGCCGGCTGGGTCACCGACAGCGTGGCCCCCGCACCACCCGCGCGAGGCCAAGGCCATTGAAAGGCCCCCCCTAGATTGGGAATGTGTGTGGATGTACTCGCTTGCACCGTATACTCACACGCTGCACCCCCGCGGGCCGCCCCCACCGGGGGTTCCGGCCCACTGGGGGCGTCGGAGCTCACGACCGACGTAGAGCTCATCACCGGGGCTTGACCCGCACCTGGTTGCTGGCTGGGGAGCTGCGAGGCAGTGGCCGAAACCGCGCCACGCGCCTGCAGCAGCTCGACCCTCTCCGCCGGCTGTTGTCCTCCTGCCGACAGCGCCTCAAAAGGAACCCCGAAGGGGGCGCCCGCCTGACTGGCCCGAGCCAACGACGCCTCCAAGGCCGCAATGCGGGCCAGCAAGGTGTCCACGTTGACCATGGGCAAAGGGCCGGCCGGCCCGCCTGGTCCAGGCATGGGTACAGGTCCCTGTACCCCGGGACCCACATATGGCCATTGGCCAGCACCGAAGCCCGGCAGGGTTGGTGGAGAAACTTGCCAAGGTAGGGGGCCGCACCACCCCCCAAGGCTAGAGGGCCCAGGGAGAGGCTGCGGCCCAAGAGGAGTAGGCCCGACAGAGTGGGCAGGAGCAGGAGCGGTGTCCACCGCTCGTGGGCCGCGGGCCGGAACCCCTTCCGCGCCCGTACTCTGATCGCCCACTCCGGGCCAAGGGGCAATAGACCCCATTCCGCTGGCCCCGGCCGGGGCTGGCAAAGGTGGCTGCTGCAGAGGCGGCACCGCGGTCCTCCGACCTGGGTTGCGCCTCCTAACAGCGCGAGCTGAACTCGAAGCTGCCTTCTTCTTCGAAGGCATCTCCTCCGAAGCAGAAAAGGGAAGCCGGCAAGGCAGAATCGCTACCAAAAGGCTTCCCGGTAACCTAACGAGCGACGGAGACACAGGGGAAAAAACTTCTCCGCTCCGTCGCTGAGGTAAAATGGCAGCTCGGCTGCCTCGTGGCCACCCCTTTTATAAGGGAGCTGGCCACGCCCCTAACTACGCGGATTCTCTGTCCTGTGGGGGGGGCCCGCAAAGGGCGCGGCGGCCATTTTGGCGCCGCGCTTGCATTAGTGCCCGAAAAGACCGAGGGCCCATCTACGCAGCTAGTCTTCCTGGGGGTGGAGATTGACACGGTAGCGCAGGCGTCTAGGTTACCGGGGGATAAGGTGTCAAGGCTAGTGGCCCTTATCTCGGACTTGCTTGCTAAATGCAAGGCATCACTGTGGGAACTGCAGGTGCTACATGGTCACCTCAATTTCGCTTGCAGGGTCGTCGCACTGGGCAGGGCATTTGCTCGGCGCTTGTGCGACGCCATGACAGGCTTATCCAGGCCCCACCATAGGGTTAGGCTGACCCGGGGTATCAGGGCAGATATGCTTATCTGGCTCTAGTTCCTGAGGGAGTTCAATGGGGTGTCATTTTGGAGGTCTGACCTCCTGGCTTCCCCTCGTTTTCAGATACAGTCCGATGCCTCTGGATCCCTGGGTTATGGGATGTTCTTCAATGGGAAGTGGGCCTATGGTGGGTGGCCGCAAGCCTGGGCAGGCACGGGTCGCCTGCGTGATCTTACGTATCTGGAATTTTTCCCTATCCTGGGGGCTTTGATGCTATGGGGCGAGGAGTGGGCCAACTCGGTCGTCCATTTCTGGTGTGACAATGCGGCCGTTGTCCACATTGTCAACTCACAGACTTCTAAATCACCCAGGGTCATGGACCTGGTGCGCCAGTTTGTATTGCGCAGCCTGCGCCTCAATGTCCTGTTCAGGGCCAGGCATGTCCCGGGGGTCAATAATGATATCGCTGATGTTTTGTCCCGTCTGCAGATCTCCCGGTTCCGCGCCTTGGCCCCGGATGCGGAGGAATTTCCCTCACCACTCCCGGACGAGATATGGACCATTGGCAAGGAGAGGTGAACCGGGCGATCGGCATGTCGCTAGCGCCACGCACGCGTAAGGCGTATCACCACACATTCAATTCTTTCAGAGCATTCTGTGCCCAATTTCGGCTGCCAGACACCTGGCCGATCCCTGTGGCCCATATACTTCGATTCATGGTTTACCTGCATGCCCAGGGCCTTGCACCTCGCACCATAGCATCTAGGCTGTCAGCGTTGGCTTTTATGGCCAAAGTAGGCGGTCATGCGGATAGTACCACTGACTTCCGTGTGAGACATGTTTTGGAGGGGTGGGTGCGGGAGCGTGGGCGTTGCCCGGACGACCGCCACCCGATTTCCCCGGGGGTTCTTACACAACTGGCGTGGGGCTGGCATGACCTCTGTTTTGATAGGTATGAGGCAGCCCTATTTCATGTGGCTACAACGGTGGCCTTTTTTGGAGCGCTCCGCATCAGCGAGCTTGTGATGCTGTCTAAGGCGGATGCAAGTCGTAGGGCACTGGAACTCGAATATGTCTATGTTGCCAAAGACTGGGCTCAGTTGAGGATACGCTCCTCTAAGACAGATCAGCATGGCGTAGGCAGTGGAGTAAGACTGCTACGGTGTTCTTTGGCAGACATCTGTCCGGTTGGTGCCCTACAGGAGTTCCTTGCACTGCGTGGCACGCACCATGGCCCGTTTTTCTGTCACCAAGATGGGTCTCCCCTTACTAAATTTCAATTTTGGAAGGTGACAGGCAAAGCGCTGGCCAGTGTTGGCCTCCCAGGGGCCCGTTACGGCACCCATTCATTCAGGATAGGGGCGGCTTCCACTGCAGCTGCTTTTGGGTACTCCGGGGCTGAAATACACCGTATGGGGAGGTGGGGATCGCAATGTTTTCAATTTTATGTCCGCCCTCTTCCACAGTGAGTACCAGTCTAGTCACCACATCTTTTCTCTCCTCTCGTTTTTTCCTTGACAGACCCTGGGTGTCGTATTACACCGGTGACAGTATGGCTGGTGGGCCATAGCTACGTGCACAGGGCAGCGCGTTACGCTGCGGCGACAGAGTGGGGACCCCGACTGGGACTGGGTGCATACGCAAGTCTCACATGGTATGGTAAGCCCGGGATGTTATGGTGGGAGCTGTTGCCATTCCTTTTTTCAGGCCGGAATGCTGACCCGCCTGACATTCTGATCATACACCTTGGGGGCAATGATTTAGGTCAGGTCACCGGCTTATCGCTGAAGCATGCGATTTGTGGCGACCTCGCCTACCTGCATTACATGTGGCCCGCCACAACCCTCGTTTGGTCAGACATGGTGCCGCGGCACACTTATAGAGGAGGGTTTGACCTCCAGGCCCTTGACCGTGCTAGATGCATGGTAAACAGGGCTGTTGCCCGGTTCCTTGTCGACAGGGGTTGGGGGCGGGTCAGTCGTCACCCCGCCATTAGTCTGCAAAATTATGACCTTTACGCAGGGGATGGGGTCCATCTGTCGTGAGGAGGTATGGACCTCCTGTTGGGTGATTGGCGAGCAGGCCTGTTGACCGAGCTGACGGTCTGGGGGGGGCGTCGAGCCTTCTTTGAAGCCCCTCCGTGTGGCGGGTAGCACTGGTAAGGTAAACATTTATGACCCACAGGTATCCGGCAGGTTCGCAATTGACTGGACAACACTAGACAGGCATAAGTTGGTTAAACGTTGTCCGGTCAACGACGAACCAGGCGACGGTGTGATGGCTACAGCTAGACAGCATGCATCACCCCGTGATTTTATGGATACGCGTCAGAGGGTGGGGTCATTAGTTAGATATTGACTACGGTCAACAATTTGTTTGTTGTCAACAAACAAATTGATACAAATAGATACATTGTAACAATTGCCGTTTGCAATTTTGGGTGGTACCTTACCAGTGTTACTTCGGCCTGCTTGCCTTAAGAATTATAATTGGTCAATTACCAATAGAAATTTATAATTCGGACTAGGGCATGAATCAATAAATGTGGCCCAATGCCGTTATCCACTTTCATCAGTGTCTGAGTCCTTTTTTGGGGGGTGCACCTGCAATGCAAGCGTGGCGCCAAAATGGCCACCGCGCTCTTTGCGGGCCCCCCCACCAGACGAAGGCATCCGGGTAGTTAGGGGGCGTGGCCAGCACCCTTATAAAAGGGGTGGCCACGAGGCAGCCGAGCTGCCATTTTGCGAAGCGGCGGAGCGGAGAAGTTTTTCCCCTCCACCCCCTCCCTAGTTAACAGTGTGATATTTTGGTCGCTTCGGGGCCGGGTGGGAATTTTTGGCTGGGACTCACAATTGGCTCTCGGGTCCTGGTTTTTTCGCCCATCCCACACTGTTGCTATGGTTTGATATAGGGGTTTTTGTTGCTGCTGTTAACTTTGGTCACATGGGCGGGTAGCACTGGTAAGGTAAACATTTATGACCCACAGGTATCCGGCAGGTTCGCAATTGACTGGACAACACTATAATTCGGACTAGGGCATGAATCAATAAATGTGGCCCAATGCCTATACACTTTCATCAGTGTCTGAGTCCTTTATTGGGGGGTGCGCCTGCAAAAGAAAATCTACCCACTATGACTAAACATATTTTGTTTGTTGTTCAGTCGCACAGTCGATTCCGACCCTTTGCAACCCCATGGACCACCGCCCTCCAAGCACCTCTGTCCTCCGCCATCCTCCTCAACCCGCCAAGCTCTGTGCCCATTGCGTCTACAATATCATCGAACTTGGACAATGAGATGAGCAATAAAAACAGGCAATCCACCTCTTCCCTTGCTATTCATTAATCCAATTAACCTTTTTTAAACTTGTAAAGGGACTAAGCTAATACAACGTAGTGCAAAGTCCTTGGAGGGCAGCACTGGACATCTTATTCTGCTAGGAGGTTGCTCTGTCTAGTCCCAGAGGTCTTTTTGGAGTAGCCACCTATAAAACAGCACATGACAGGATGGCACAGCACACTCATAATCTACTTTAACATTTGCCCTTTTGTCCTCAACTCTCTTGGCAAGGAAGCTGCTGTTTTCATGTCTGCTGGAAACTGGTGGCAGTGTTATTCAACAGTCTAGCTCCTCTTAATTAGTGTTTGTTTCTGTTCTGTCTGCAAAGTCTATGATAGCATGGTCTGACCTTTCCATGATGAAATTTCAAAGAATGTTTTCACAAGAATGCGAGTGACATTTGTGTCAACCGTTTGAGATAAAATGAGAAGAGAAATGTTGCTCTCCTAATTTACATTTCAAGTTAAACGGATAATGCTTGAGAAATGCCGCACATCAGTATGAATACAGTTGGACTATTTTTCAACATAGGCATAAGTTCCTGAAATATAATTTAGAATTGTGTCTCATAGTGTTAAGGAAAACCCCAGTCTGAGGTTTAGAGGGGCAATTCTGATTGAACAGAACTATTACTTTACACATCTCATATTTTAGGATTGTATCTGTATGTTACTAATTGATAAATTCATAGGACTATTAATCACTTTACATATTTTTAAAAGTTTATTTCATTCATCAGATGTTTTTGTGTTGTCTAACTGATTCATTACAATTAAATTTGGGTAAAGGTCATCCTTGCTCAAAAGCCAGTCATATCTGACTCTAGGGTGCAATGCTCATCTCCATTTACAAGCAAAGAGCCAGCACTGTCTGCATCTGCAGACATTTCCGTGGTCATGTGGCAGGCATGACTATACACCAGAGTGTTTCTCTTCCACTGAAGTGGTACCTATTTATCTACTTGCAATTTCTTGCTTCCAGACTGCTAGGTTGGCAGGAGCTGGGACAGAGATGGGAGCTCACTTTGTCATGGAGCACTCTGGTCTTCCACTGCTGACCTCCCAACATTCCAGTCATCAATTTCAGCATCTTAACCTCTAAACCACTTCAGTCCTCACACTTCAATTTACTCAGCTGCATTTCCTGTACAAAGATTGGTTTGGCAATAAGACTTCCTGAAATCACTGGCCTTCCATTTAAGAGTATCCTGGGGCTTGCCTTAAAAGAAACATGGGCCAAAGAAATACAGTTATATGCATAGAAAGGCTTAGAAAACATATTAATGCAAAGCAAAATATGTTGTTCAAATGGGAGTTGTATTGGATTCCCTCACCCAAGCATAATCTGGACTTTGGAATCAGATATCTGTGAATGCAATGTTGTTTGCACATGGAAAGACACCATAAGCAGTGGTGGGCATCAGCAGGTTTGCACCAGTTCACCAGAACTGGTAGCAGATATTCTGGCTGGCCCTGCCCATCCAAGTTTTGAATTAAAGTAGTCCTAAATCGGGTGCAACACAGGGCTTTCCCCTGGTCACGCCCACCATACCACACCCACAGTGTGGTAGTAATTTTTTTTGAAGCCCCACCCTGACCATAAGGCAGTGGTGGCAAACCTCTGGCATGCATGTCAGAGGTGACTCTCAGAGCCCTCTCTGTGGGCACCTGTGCAGTCACCCCAGCACAGAGTTTGCCCCACCCCTCTGCCCAGCAGCCCAATGGGAGCATTTTCTTCCTCCCCTGTTGCTGTGTTGGCACTTTGTGATAAATAAGTGAGTTTTGGGTTGCAATTTGGGCACTCGGTCTCTAAATTGTTTTCCATCACTGCCATAAGGCATGGGATGGAATAATGCATATACCTGTAAATCCTAAATGATTGAAAGTGGTCACAAAAGGAATTAAAATATGCAGATCACACAAACATAAAAAACCTTCTATCTCTTACATGTAATAGTAGTAGAAGTAGAGATGCATAGTAAAATAACAAGAGATGTTCTATTCCCCTTTTTCATGTTGCTACCCAGTTACAATGCTGTATAAGTGTGAGTACAGGGAATGTCAGAGATGGAATTTTTCCAAGGTATGCTGTTACAGTAAGTCCAGCAATGGAGAAAAGAGATGTTTGTCTCCCAAAACTGGAACATATGGGAATACAAAGTTCCTCCAGATCCATGGATGCTCTCATTGCTGTCAGTTAAAGTTGAGAAGCGGAAAGGGAAAAAAGGAAAGAAAAAATAACAGGGAAGAAAAGTGCTTTCAGGGACAGAAGCTGGTCTAAACAATAAAGGTGATGAAGAGCCACAAATGATCTGTCCTTTTCTCAAATAAATTTGTCTGAAATAAATTTTGAGAAGATTTACAAGCTTAGTAGATCACCGTGTGTGTGTGTGTGTGTGTGTGTGTGTGTGTGTGTGTGTGTGTGTGTGTGTGTGTGTGTGTGTGTGTGTGTGTGTGTGTGTGTGTGTGTGTGTGTGTGTGTGTTATGGCTGTAGTGCACCTTCATTTCAGTAAATCTTTTCATAAAGTCCCCACTGACATTCTTGTGGATTTTCTGCTAAAATTTGAGTTACATAACATTTCTCTTCAGTGGGTTTCCAGTTGAAACTTCATCCAAAGACTGTTTGTCAATTATTCCTCATCATCGTGGGGATAAGTGACAAGTGGGCTGCCATAAGATTCTGTCCTGGACCCAATATTTTTCAGCAACATTAAAATTCACTTGGATGAAGGAGCAGAAGGAACATTTTCAGATATGAAACTGAGAGCAATCTCAAATAGGCAAAGGCAGAATCAAGGTTCAGGATTATTTTGAGAATTGGACCAAAGCAAACAAAACAAATGCCATCAGGGTTAAATTTCCATTTCTAAATTCAGTGGGGGGAGGGGGAGGAGGGAGGGATAAGATTCAAAAGTATGGATTGGTGATTTGCCAGTAGTAAATGTGAAGAAAGATCTTTTGGTCTTCATAGGTCATAAGCTAAACAAGTTTGCTCATGTTCATATTTCTTTGCCAAATCTGAAGCAAGCAGTTCATGGAAGTAGTAATACCATTTTATTTGATCAAATCTCATCTGAAGTCCAGTTAGGTACACCTTGGTTTAAGAAATGTATTTGGAAGCTGAACATGTGTGGAGGAACATAGTGGTCATATAAAAAGCTTGTGAAGAATGTTGAAGTAGGTATATCTAAATGGGAGGAGAACAGATTGAGAGGTGACATGATAGTCATGCTGACATATATTAAAGACTATTAAGTGGAAGGAGGAGAAAGTTGTGTTCTTGCACCTCCAGAGAACAGGACACAAAAGCATGGATTGAAATTAGAAGAAAAGAGAGTTCAACAATATTTGGAAGAACCTTCTGACAGTAAGAGCTATTGCAGAACTGAATGGACTTCCTTGAAATCTGATGGGCTTTTTGTTGTTGTTGAAATCTGTCACACAGAGGTTGAATGACTATCTGTCAGGAATGCTTTTCCTGTGGATTTCCTGCAGAGGATTGGACTACATGACTTATCAAATGACTTTTGAGTTTGTTTGTTTGTTCATTCAGTCATTCAGTCATTCAAGCAGAAGGAGAAAGAGAAGGAGAAGAGAAGGAGGAGGAGGAGAATGTAAGTCAATCTGAAAAGATTTTTGTCTGTCTCTCCATTTCTCATCTCTTTTACTCCTATAAAATGCCTTTTTATATCATGTGGGTGGCAGATGGTGGGGGCTTATATGTCTTTATAGAAATTCTAAATGGCAACTCTCTCACCCTTGCAAAAAAGAGTCTGAGAAAAAGGTAGTAGGGAGATCTTAGCTATAAATAATTTTCTTGTTCCTTGAAGGGGACTGGGGATTTGAGAGACTTGGGGGAGGGATTTTGCTGCCTGAAGCATAGACAATAGTGTAGGAAAAGTTCAAATAAAATTGTTTTGTCAATACTTTATGAGATGAATGAATCAATATCAACTCATCTGCCCTTTCCCTCCCTTTAAATTAAACGTCAGAATTGCCTTGGATGCACTTTATGCTTTCTTCACAATAGCAAAGCATGCAAAATTACTGGAAAGTAAGGAGAAATACATCGGTTCCTCTGCAATACTCTAGACATCAGCTAGAGTATAAATATTTCATCTCTGGACTCTAGGTCTCTGTTTGGAGTTTTTGGCAATTTACCTGTGCAATATAATGGGCAGTAATGCAGAAAGAAATTTCAGAGCTCATGCCTCATAATTTCATGAGAGCAGTTGGAGAGCACTGTTCCTAAGAAAATAGCTTTGGTTCAAAGGGATATTTAATGAGATGGGAATGTTTCAGACTATTTTACATCTGCTCTCTGTCAACAAACTCCATTGAAATGAAAAATGGAATATCAATCTCAGACCCAGGTGAGAGAACATTGGACACCTCCCTAGCTGCCAAATAAAAACACAGTCTGTATGCAAATTTACAGTTTTATTTGGAAGTAATGGATAATGGTGCTGCATCAGGGGCCACAGTTTGAAATCAATCTTCTTGAAATCAAGACAAGGCATCTGTGATGCTATTATCTCATTCCTGCATGTGTTAAGGTGATGTTTGGTGAAAGACAAAGTAACAAAAAAGGCAAACCAAGCACATAACTCTGGGTGAATGTGATGTCCCTTGATTCAGTACATGAGCCACTGCTTGGATGTTGCACCAAATGAGCACCTACTTATATCTAACTTCTCTTTCCATATGGATACCACAACTAAATGAGGAGGGAGAAATCTAAAGATGCCACTCATCAGGCATAGACACCACTGGCTCCAAAAGCAGATATCAAAACACATACTCCTCACTGCATCCAAATATATTTGTAATGCAGCACTATACTGCATTTGGTCCTGCCAGGATGAAACCTCATTCAACTGTGACAAGAATGGAAGCCAGGCCCTAATTTCCTCCTGCATACCCACTATAATCCATAGATGGTGATGTGCTGCTTTTATCTTTGTTGTGGATCTGGCCAGCCAGGCACAGAGTCTGTTTGAGTGAAGCCATTCTGTAGAAGTTAAGATGTCCCATGATCACCTGCATCCATTGCAGAACATTTCTTCTGCTGCAGTGCCCACTGTGGTAAGGTTTGCAGGTTGCTGATCTTGCCCATAGGAATCAGAATCACAATCTTGCTCAGTCTTGAGGAAAGTGAATTTTGAAATGGTGCTTTCTTTCTTTTCCCCCTCCACCAAAAGAACCACATGTTCCCCTGCTAAGGAGGGAAAGGCCTGCAAACACACTTGGGAGTAGGTAAAACCGATAGAAAGGAAGTCATCAAGATAATGAGTGATGTTTATAGTCCCCAACCTTTTCTTTGCAATTCATTTCAAGAATGTACTAAAGGACTCATGAACAGAACATGATACAGAACAGCATTGTTTTACTGACGTACAGTGGTACCTTGCTTAAAGAGCATAATTCATTCCACGGGACTGCTCTTTAAGCAGATTTGCTCTTTAAGCGAAACACCATTGTAAGTGACCAATTGTGACTTCTGGTGGTGGTGGGGTTGTAAACCCTAATTTAGTTGTTAAGCAAGTTTTTGTTTGGTTTTAGTTGTTAATCGAAGTGACCATTCAGAGAAAATTCTGTTCTTTAAGCGAGTTAGTCTCTAAGCCAGATGCTCTTTATTCGAGGTTTTACTGTACCATTCTCCTTGAACTTGAAATCCAAGGGTTAGAAATCCTTGGGTGAACCAGCAGGAGAATGAATGTATTTACTGTTTACCAACATTCCCTTCAGGTAAGACATGAGATGAGATAACTTATTGATATTGCCTTCATTCAGCTTTGACCTCAAGATTTTCCATACCCACTTTATTTATTTATTTATTTATTGTAAAAGTAGCTTTTTTACTTGGTTCTGCATCATGTCAGAAGTTTCTAGAACTCCCAGGTGCTGGTATCCCTCTTATAATGTTACTACTTTTATACATTCTTCATCATCTAATTTAAAACCATCACCTTTGACAATTTTGCTTGCCTTAACAGTAATTGCTGCACACATGACAACTCCAAATTGCATTCCTATGTCTTTATTAATTTTCTTTGTATTTTCCAGCAACATATTCAATTAAACTATTGTCTTTCCAAATAATGTTAGGTCATCCATAAAGTAAATGTGAAACCTTCAGTCCTTTCTTAGCCAATTCATATCCACAGTTCTATTCAAAATAGTTGTCAACAGTGCCATTGATAACACATATAGCAAAGGTAATAGTGTGTCACCTTGAAAAATTTCATGCTTAGTTTCAACTTCACCAAATTCTTCTCCACAAGCCACTTACTTAACTCACCATAGCTTCATTGAAATATTCATAAATCTTTGAACATTGTTGCTATTCCAAAAATGTCAAGGCATTTTTCAATCCAGTTTATGAACAGAATCAAATGCCTTCTTATAATCAATTTTTAAACCAGTCATCATGAAATGAAAAACCCTAAACCCGGGTGGTTTACAAAAAAACCCCAATGGCAACTGTTAGAATAAAACATAAACACCTGGGTTGATGCAGGAGGGAATATTAGGAAAAGCTTTCTTATAAATCTCCATTTTTCTCAGTTTATAATGGGTTTGGAGGGAGAAAGCCTGACAAACTTCCAAAGGAAATGAGTTTCATAAAGATAGGGCTGCCACCAAGAAGGCCCCATTCCCCATTGAGGCCTTCAATGTCTCCTTCACTATGGTCATTCTGTAGCCTACCTATGACTCAAAGTACAGTACTGTACTTAGGAAAAACTTTTCCATTTATATCTTAGATAAGTTATTTTCAACAAGTGAGAGCGCATCCTTTGTGGTGTGCCAGCTCTACTCTCCCATGGAGGTGAAACTGGCACCAGCTAAAACCTTTTGCTTTTCTAAGACATTTTAAATAAACAGTTTGGCCTGTTCTTTCTAGCTGAAATCACATAGCAAATCACAGTTAGAGTGTGCCAATTGAATCAATGGCACTTGTGAGTTTCTTCTGAATTTCTACCACAATATCTGCTGTTTCTCTTTGCTTTTATTAGGATGATACATTTATGATATTACTAGCAGATTTTGCCCGGCATTGCCGGGCTGTTTTAAATTGTGTTGGAAGGTTATTTTTTGTTAATGTTTGTGAAAAAATTGCTTAGTCTTTAATTGTCATTTTTAAAATGTTTATTTATGCAAAAAAAAACTTTTGGCTGGGCTGTTATAAACTGTGATCTGCTTTTTGGGTATTTTTTTGTGGATTAAAAAAAGAACAGAGTATGATATAATTTATTCAAATTGTTTTATTTAACCAAATAATATTTTAGTTTGTGGGCTTTTTTTTAAATAGTTGTACCGTAGGTAATAATTTTAAAAATGTAAATGTACATGTTTTTTACATTCAATGTTTTTAAACTGTGTTTAGATGTTTTGGGTTTTTATTTGAGTTAAAACTCAACACAGGATTTTAGAAATGTTTTTATTTTATTTTATTGACATATGTTTGTGATTTGTGTAAAATTGTGGTTTTGTGTTATGTTTTTGACTTGTTTTTACTCTTGTGGCCTTTTGTGTAAAATTGTGATTTTGTGTTATGTTTTTGACTTGTTTTTAATCTTGTGGCCTTTTGTGGCCTGCAGGTGGAGCTGCTAGTGGATCTCGTTTACTTTGACTGTTTTTTCTCTCCTGGCCTCTGGGTGGTGCTTCTTCCGGTAGGTCATCTCTTTGTGTCTTCATTTGTTTTCTGGTTGTCGTGGAGAGAGGACATGCTGGTGAGTTGGCTGGTTTCCTTTATTTTGGGGGTTTGGTTTATTTTGCTTTTGTGGTTGTTGTCTGGGAGGTTTTTCTGTTTGGTTGTTGTTGTATTGTTTTATTTTTAGGTTTAATTGGTTTGGTGTTTGGTGTTTTTTTTTACTTTTTCTTGCTTGTGTAATTTGTGCTTTTTTGTTTTGTACTTAGTTGTTTTGTAAGTGGTTTGTGTTTTTTTTGTTTTTTGTTTTAAGTAATGGTTGTTTTTAATTATAGTTTTATTTTTGTTAGGTGGTTAGGTGTGTGTGTATGTGTTTGTGTGTGTGAGAGAGGGAGGGAGAGAGAGAGAGGAGGCTGCTGCCGGGTGAGTACCTCTGGTAGGCGAAGGCAGCGGCCAGAGCGGCGTTCGCTGCCTTTGCTTTGCGGAGGAATTGTTTTGCTTTCAAGGGGGGAAGGCACTGATGCTTCACCCTCCCTTGAAAATGAAACACTTACTTAGAAAGTAAAGGCAGCGGCCGGAGCACCGTTCGCTGCCTTTGCTTTGTGGAGGAATTGTTTCGCTTTCAATGGGGGGAAGGCACTGATGCCTTCGCCCTCCCTTGAAAGCAAAACACTTACTCAGAAAGTAAAGGCACCGGCCGGAGCGCTGTTCGCTGTCTTTGCTTTGTGGAGGAATTGTTTTGCTTTCAATGGGGGGAAGGCACTGATGGCTTTGCCCCCCCTTGAAAGCAAAACACTTATATGGAAAGTAAAGGCAGCGGCCGGAGTGCTGTTCACTGCCTTTGCTTTCTGGAGGAATTGTTTTGCTTTCAAGGGCGTGTGTGTGAAGGCATCAGTACCTTTCCCCCCTTGAAACCCCCCCTGTTTTTGTGGGTTTTTTTCCACCCTGGCTCAACTTTTCTTGAGGCCGGTGGTGGTCTTGCCTTGTCTTTGACAGGGTAGTGTGGAGGAGAGGGAGTCCCTCTCCTCTCCATTGCTCCATAAAAGAAGGCCGGCGGGTGTTTGCGTGGCTGTGAGGCGCTGCATCTGCCTGTGGCGGACTTGCATTTCTGTTGTGTTTTTTATTTTTATTTTTCACGCACCAGCTTTCTCAGTGTTCTGCACGCTCATGGCGCGCAGGACACTGGGGCTTGTAGTTTTGTGTTTGTGGTTTGCGTTCATGCCGCAGTTTTTTTATGTGGCTCAATTTTGATTGAGCGCAGTGCATTTCCCAACGATCTTTTTGCTTGCGCCTCTCAGCCTGATTGGCTGTGGCACGGGGTGGCGCAAGGAACATTGGGAATTGAAGTTCTTTTTCTTTGTTTGAGTTTGTGGGTCTCCTGCCCCACTGCTGCATTTTTCAACCCAACAGTTACCTGCGAACCCGGTTCGGGCAAGTGCAGGAATGCTCGGTACGGGCTAGTATGGCCTGGTGCAGGATCCTTTGACACATTACAACAGTTAATGCTCAGATTTATAGGTATAGATTTGTACACTGCCCTGGTATTTGTGAGAATGATGGGCAGTTTCAAAATGATTTACTAATTAAATTAATTAGTCTCCCCATGGCATGTTTCATGTTCACCCAGGATAGACGTAAGATATAAAAGGAAGTTCATTCTGCTTATAACACAGAACAGGCCTCTTGTTCCTCCAGAGTGCAAATGTTAGACAGAAATGATGTTGGAAATCACAAAGTATATTGTGTTTACATTAGTTGAAATGCTGTTGGGAAAACAACATTTTGTTAAGGGTCGAGTCAGTCCTGTTTTTTCCTTCTAGACAGGTATGCAGTTGTCAATCCCAAAGACTCCATTGTTCTTGAATAGCTCCATTCCAACTTCACTAGAGACCACATTAACACCAAAAACTTGAGTTTACTGTCAAATACAGTTTTACCATCACTTCCCAAGATCCCAGGAAAATGTCAGCTAAATCCAACACAATTAGAAATATCCTTGACTGAAAGGCCAAAGCATTCTCCCTCAAGAAGTTATTAAAAGAACAATTTAGAGGCAGTTTTGCTACCTGTGGAAAATTGATAGCTTGTACCTCTCGTGTTCCTGAGCAGAACAGGGGGAAATGTTTGGCAAGGGCAAAGTAGAACCTGTCGACAGTTTCTTGTGTAACTCCTATGTGGACTGCAATGGAAGAGAAATAAATCACCCAGGCAATTTAACTCATTGTGGTTTATATTTGCCTTTCCCCCCCAAAACAGATTATGGTGGAATGTTCATGTACATGAATGTGTGAATAGAATTCTGAAAGTACAGTAGATGATGGGCTTCAGGTTGACTCAGCCTTCCATTCTTTTGAGGTTGGTAAAATGAGTACCTAGCATGTTGGGGAGGGGGAATGCTAATTACCTTGTTAACCACCCAAAGAGTCCTCCAATGTGTGATATATGAGTGTAATTGCTATTGCTATCCAGAACACTTTCTTCACAGTTATCTTCCAGATAGTCAGGGTGATGGGAACAGTGACAGAAGAGAATAGTGCCAGTGTTCTCTCCTTTCCATATGTAAAGGTAAAGATTGCTCTTGCTCGAAAGCCAGTAGTATCCTTCTCTGTTTATAGCCAAAGTGCTCATCTCTGTTTATAGCCAAAGAGCCAGTCATATACAACTCTAGAGTTCAGTGCTCATTTCTGTTTATAGCCAAAGAGCCAGTCATATCTGACTCTAGGGTTCAGTACTCAACTCTGTTTATAGACAAAGAGCCAGAGCTGTCTGTGGACATTTCCATGGACATGTGGCAGATATGACAAGACATCAGAGTACACTGAACGCAGTTTACCTTCCCACCGAAGTGGTACCTATTTACCTACTTGCAATTTCTTGCTTTCAAACTGCTATGTTGGCAGGAGTTTCTATATGTATCTTCACCAAAATCTAAGTTTTCAGTTTGATGCCAGTTCTAATGACCTATGATCATTTTGATGTACAGTCAAACCCTGAGATAAGAATGGCTTGACTTAATAAAAACTCGAGATACATCTGAAAATCTCAGGAAAAATCAGGTTTAAGATAAGAATTTTAATAGGATTTTTTTGAGATAAGAAATTCAATGCATTCCTATAGGAAATTGCATTCAATGCATTCCTATGGAAAACTTGAGATAATTTCCCCCCAAGATCCAACCAACTTCGTGGAACAAATTAAATTCATATGTAGAGACTTGACTATATCAAGGCAATTAGATGGACACCACTGGTGCTGCACATTGTTGAGTCAGACTTCGAAAGAAATAGCATGAGTGAATTCATATAAAGTACTTCTGCTAGGAAAGATCTCATAAACTTAGTTTCTACCTAGGTACTCAGGTCTGTTGAGGACTTATAGTTTAGTTTTAATATTCAAAGCTCTGTTTTGTCCACTTCCATCAAGGCTTATTATTACAACTTCTCTGTTCAAATGTGATATACAAGGGACTCTATTTAAAAAAGAGACCATTGTTTTTGTACATACTTTTTGATAAAAAAGACAGCTTTGCCAGCTATATTCCTTTCATGTTATTTCTCAGTAGAAATGTCAAGTCCTGACCTATTTCTTTATTTTCCTACAGCAGTTTGACAATCTGTGACAGAGCAGGAGTATTGACATTACAGCTGATGTCAACACCTGAAATGAGGCTTTTCTAAGTACAGCTTTCTCAATGCACTGCTACAAAATTGGCAGATAGGTATGTGGTGATAATAAATTTGTCATATTCTGCACAAGCTAGCAGAAAAAGATGGGAAGTCATGCCCTAAGATTTCTGGAATATGATTTGAGTGGTCATAATACCTATGAAATTGTGTTTTTGCAGTACGTCTTGACAATGAAAAGACAAAAAGAGTGAAAGGTGGTACAAGAAATGATCAGAAAAGGCTACTGGAAGTCCAGACCTAAGCTGACTGTAGCAAGACTACTCATGAAACTGAGAAGTATGTTTTTAGAAATCATCTTCTGGGGACTGTCACAGTAATGGTGTAGTGGAATTAGGGCTTTCAAGACTGAAGTGCTGGCAGTTTCTAATTAGCAAAGTTTATAATCCTTGTTTGCCTCTGCCTCCTTGTTCCCTCTGAATTTGGCTGCAATCCTAGTAGTAATTGTAAGGAAAATGGTTTTGTCCAGCAACAATAGATCTGTGTTATTATGCAAAGTATTTTTGATGGGTTAGACTTCATTCAAGGCTTAGCCTTGAATGAACAATTCAAACCCATTAGGTTATACAAACCATCTGCTCCTGGGTTAAGATGAAAACAACAGAATCTACCTGCATTTTTAGATTTCCCTGCTGTCTGGACTTTCATGATGGAAACCTATGTTTCAAAGGTTAGCACAATACCACTGCTCTTCAGTGAGGTCATTGACAATGATGAACAGCTTTCATCATTTACAGCCTTTTGCCCTTAAAGCTTACAGCTGCAACACCATTGGGTGGCTTCTATGGTCCAGTGTGAACACAGAAGGCAATAAATTGGCTACACACGTATGCTCAGAACCATTCTGGGATTAAAAATATACCCCAAAGCCTGATCCAGAATCTAACCTATATCTGTTTCTGACCATATGGGACAAACTGGCATTGAATTTTCAAGGATATATGATTCTTCAAGGACTGGTAAAGGTAAAGGTTTCCCTTGCTCAAAAGCCAGTCATATCCAACTCTAGGGTGCAGTGCTCATCTCTGTTTCTAAGCCAAAGAGCCAGCACTGTCTGCTTCTGCAGATGTTTCTGTGGTCATGTGGCAGGCATGACTAGACACCGGAGTGCACAGAACACTGTTACCTTCCCACTGAAGTGGTCCCTATTTATCTACTTGCAATTTCTTGCTTTCGAACTGCTAGGTTGGCAGGAGCTGGGACGAAGACGGGAGCTCATTTCCATCCTGCAGTACTCAGGAATCAAACTGCTGACCTTCCACTTCCCAGTCAGCATCTTAGCCACTCGAGCCACTGCAGTCCCTCAAGGACTTGAGAAAAATATAAACAAATGATTAAGGTAAAAAAAATTGTTAAATAAGTTTTTAATATCCATATGCACTTAGAGAAAGATCTACCAGAATATCCCATGGTTGTCTGAGGTTTGTACTTGATTGGCTGTTTTACATCTGGATTTTAATCACATCACAAAGCACTTGTTAGTACAACAACTGGTCTTGATTAGTTTTCCTTCTTTCCTTTCTTACTAAATCTATAATTTCCATCTCTACAATCCTATGACTGTACAATTCTGGGGGAAATGGAAGGCAACAGGAAAAAGTCTATATATGAGATGGACATACTCAGTAAAGGAAGACACCGCCTTGAGTCTGCTGTTAGGACAGGATCTTTTGGAGTTCACTAATTCCTAGGGTCACCATAACTCTGAGGCTCTATGGCAGGGGAGCCCAAATTATGGCCCACAGCACCAAATCATATGGCCCTCACTGCTCCTGGAAGTGGAAGTAAAACACACTCGTACAAGCACAAAATGCTGCCATAGATGCACCCGTCATACCTGTCAAGTTTTGGATTTGGAAATAAGGGAAATTTCCCAGCAAATACGGGATACTTGACAGCTATGCTTATCCTTTGCTGCCCTCCAATGGCAGCAATAGAGCATTGAAGTCTAATTAATACGGGATAACAGCAGGGAAGAGGATAAAATAAGGGGTTTTCCCGGCCAATACGGGATATTTGACAGCTATGGCACCCGTGGCTATCATAAATGTGTTTACAACAGCCATGGGTGCATTTGCGGCAGCCTTTACTTCCACTTCTGGTGGGAGGAGCCATTTGACCAGCCCGCTGAACCACATGTCCGGCCCATCCCTGCTCTATGGCATATAATAACACCAAAATTTTGTTGCCTTCCAGGAAAACCTTTGTTTTATTTTCTATAGGTTTCAGGGAGTTTAGATAAGTGTTGCCCAAAGGAAAGAAAGAGCTGATATGAGCAAGTCAGGAGAGAAAGTAGTATGAATTATTATAAATGTTTATGTGTTATTATTACTATTATGAAGCCTATAATTGTTGGGAATCTTAACTTTCTGGGCAAAGGTTTTAAACAATGATGAAAATGTAATGTTCTTTCTAAAACAAAATATATATATTACATATATTGGTCTTAGTATGCTTGTTTGAACTCAATCAGTTATTTTACTTGAATTAAATGGGTCTTACACCTTAGCAAATATGTACAGAAATTTTAAATTTCTGGAAGCATAGATTAACAAAGCTTCTTTCTTTGAATACAGTTCTTAGAATCCCCCTGCCAACATGGCCAGCAGCTTTCCAAGTTGAAAGTTTCTTCACCTAAAATAGTCTAATATGTAAATGTGAACTCTACTTTGAATCTCATTCCCTACTACAGTATATCCTATAGCAGAAAATCCAAAAAGCCACAAATTGGAGTGGGGTGGGGAGATATTAGGAAAAGGTATCTCAATGGATTTGCCATGCTATTGAAGTATATAAAAGCCCTACATGGTAGTGGGCCAGGATACTAAAGAGACCGCATCACCCCAAATACATCTGCCCATCCCACCAGAGCAGACTGAAGAGGCACATTGAAAGTGCCATTAGCCAGAGAGGCTCATCTCTCTGGCACAAGAAGGAGGGCCTTCTCAGTGTCTGCTCCGGCCCATTGGAACCTCGTGCCAACCGAATTACATCTCCAGATTGAGTTGCTGCCCTTCAGGAAAGACCTTAAAACATGGCTGGTGAAGCAGGTGTAGGGCACTAGTGACATAATACCTCCCCCCCGCTGGTTTATACAATGATGACCATTTATTATTATTATTATTATTATTATTATTATTATTATTATTATTATTATTATTATTATTATTATTATTATTATTATTATTATTATTATTATTATTATTATTATTATTATTATTATTTAGACTTGTATGCTGCCCTACATATCCGAATCATTGGGCTTGGTTAGTAATGGGTTTTAATATGGTTTTAAGCTCATTTTTGTATCTTTTAAAGTTTTTAGAGTTTATAATCTTTGTTAGCCGCACAGAGTCGCTTCGGAGAGGGGGGGTCATATAAATTTGAATTATAAATAAATAAATAAAAATATGGAAAGTCAGATGTGGCAATGAAATAATCAGTCTGTATTTCTAAAGAAATTACACCCTGGTTTCTGTTGTTTTCTCTTACGTTTCTTTGATGTTCTGGTAGAAATGTGAAGCAGCCAGCATAACAGGGCCAAACAACTTTATTAGGCAGTCAGAACATTGGGAGCAATGGAGCAGCACTGCTAAATATATACATTCAGAGATGGATACATTTGGGTGGAAAATGACAGGAAGGGGAGTGGGGTGACTGGGAGGTTATCGGACCGGAGTGAAGACTGTACAGGCTACATAGTTTAGGCGGGAACGCAGTCCCGCAATATTTCAAGACCAAGAAGAAGGAGACAAAATGGAGGATCATACTGATCCTAATTATTTCACAAAACATTACAGCAATAAATGTATTCAAACACAACAGTTTCCCAACAGTTTCCTGAAAGGAAGTTGACCATGTGTTAGTCTTGTTTAACAGATGGTAAAAATCAACAACATCCATCTCATCAGAATGCCATCAGAAACCCAAGAATGTGGTGATATATGTACCAGGAATTTTTATAGTTGCCCATTTTATTCAAAAACAACAACAATCCTGTATGATATATTTGACTGAAAAGTAGAGAGTGACTCAAAAATGCCAACTAAGCTTGGCCTCCCATCCCCTTCCCCCTCTATAAAGACATGGACACAGTTATTGGAATTTCAATTTAGGCCGCAAATTTATTAACTATACAGTGATACCTCATACAACGTCCAAATCCTTGCCGCGATGCCTCATACAACGTCGTTTCCATAGAGATACATTGTACTGTAACAGCATAGACTTCAGGGCAAAGTCAAGGAAACACACGGGAAACTGACAGAACTTTAAGAAATCATTGTCTAAATGCTAAAAACATTACAAAAACTTGTCAAACAACCCTGATTGTCCAACAACCTGAAGAATGCTGCAAAAATCCCATGAATGCTTCTAAAAATTCTGATGAAAAAATCCAAAAAAAATTCCAAAGTTGCGCTCAAAACCACTCCTAAACACTCTGCCTCATGCAAAACCCACAAGAGAGATGCACACATGTGTCCTTCCTTTTATACTGCCCAGGCACAATGCAACCTGGGAAAAGCCCAATGCCTCATACAACGTCACACGACTTTGTATGAGGCAACTTTTTTCAAGAAATTAGGCGATGTTGTATGAATCCGATGTTGTATGAAGTGGACTTTGCAGGCGCACCCCCCCAAATAAAGACTCAGACACCGGTATTGGATTAAAGGCATTGGGCGACTTTTATTGAATAATGCCCTAGTCCAAATTATCACTTTCAATTGGTGTATCATCCAATTGTAATTCTTTAAGGCAAGCAGGCCGCAGTAGCACTGGAAAGGTTCCACCCAAATTCCAATGGTTATTGGCTACATGTATCAATTTGTATCAATTTGTTTGTTGACTCAAACAAATTGTTGACCGAAGTCAATATACTATCTACTGACACCACCCTATGACGTGTATCCGTCCAAATATCAAGGTGATGCAGGCTGTGAAGCTCCTAACATCACCCCTTTCATGGTTCACCCTTGACCGGCCAATCCTGTTTCCCCTGTACCTATCTACGTGTTGGCCAGTCAATTGCGAACCTGCCGGATACCTATGGGTCATAAATCTTTACCTTACCAGTGCTACCCACCACACAGGGAGGCGTCCATAATGACTCACCGCCCCCCCCCAGACCATCGGCTCGATCGCCAGGCCTGCTTGCACGTCCTCCAGAAAGAGGTTCATACCTCTGGCTGACAGATGGACCCCATCTCCTGCATACAGGCTAAAATCCTGCAACCCTATCCCCGGGTGTCGAATGGCTGTCTCCAACATTCTCAACAAGAAACCGGGCAACAGCCCTGTTCACTGACCGCCGGGCACGGTCCAGACCACGGAGATCCATGCCTCCTCTATAACAATGTCTCGGCACGATGTCAGACCATAGCAACCATGTGTACGGCCATAAATGATGTAGAAACACCAGGTCACTGCACACCAACATTTTAAAGGAAAGGCCAGTGATCTGTGCTAGATCATTGCTGCCGAGGTGCAGAATCAGAACATCAGGCGGTCCAGAATCCCTGATGGACATCAGGAATGGCAACAGTTCCTGCCATCTCATGCCATGCACACCATACCACCGCATACGTGCGGATGCACGCAGCCCGAGATGGGGTCCCCACTCCGACGATGCAGCATACTGCCGCCCAGTACACATAACTGTGGCCCACCAGCCACACTGCCACCGGTGTGCGTAGACACACAGGGTCTGTAAAAGAAGGAAAAGGAATTAAGGACATAACTGGTACTCATACAGTGAGGGGACATACATATAAGGAAAAACGTGCCGACCCCCACCTGCCCATCCGACATATATCAGCCTCCTAGTACCCAAACGCAGCCGCAGTTGATGCGGCACCTATCCTGAATGAATGGGTGTCATAACGAGCCCCAGGGAGGCCCACACTGTGAAGTGCTGTACTGGTCACCCTCCAGAACTGAAATTTGGTGGGCCGAGCCCTCCCCCAGGTCGTGGCCTAGGGGCTGCCTGGGACTTGCGCTTGGGTGCCATAGCCACCCAAGCAGGCACTGATCGGAGGAGAGATATCCTCCGATCAAATTTGTAAAAGGAAAAAGGCGAGCAAGCCGGGGGGAGCAGCATCGGAGCGGACTTCTCCGCTCCGTCGCTTCTCTTTAAAATGGCAGCGAGGCTGCCTCGTGGCCACCCCTTTTATAGAGGAGTGGCCACGCCCCCTGACTAACCCGGATGTCTGCGTCTGGGTGGGGCCCCCCGCAAAGAGTGGGGGGGGGGCGTGCTTGCATTGTATGAGGTATTACTGTATAACTTGTTAAACCACTCCATCCTGCAGAGGGACCTAACCTGGTGTTGATGACTGAGCAAAGAGACCAAGGGGATGTTATCTACCCCTGCAATTGGAAAGAACCAAGCACTCCTCTCCCAGGTCTTCATCTATCATTGATTAGCTGTGCTGCAGAGATGGATGGAAAGGAGCAAATAAGTAGTCCCATTCACACCTTGAAATAAGTTGTTAGGAGGGAGGACCTCACTTTATCCTGTCTTCCCTCTGGTTCTTTGGCATTTGCTCATTGGCCCTCACCAACTGGCCTTACTCGTGTGGTAAAAGGGAGGCAACCTTTTCCCCTGGTAGCTTTGTGCCTGGCAGAGGGATCCTTGTTATATGGAATTATTCTTTCCATGTCTTACACTCTATCTCTGTACCATGGTTATTCAGGGTAGTGGTTACTGAATGCATTGCATCCAGCTGAAATTGTAAAATTAGACCCAAATGAGAGCTGCCTCAGTGGTTCAGGAATGACTATGAGGCAGAAGAAAGATTTCTTGTTCATCCACCACAACAGATCTTTCATATCCTACTCTGCATTTGTAGGGTTAAAAAAAGATGGTCAGTAATGTGAATTGAGGAGAACAGTAAAAGTAAACAGATCTGTTGGTGTTGCAGCAGAAAGTGAATGAGTGGTGGCCCCTTCAATAAAGCCTATGATCTCCCCTGGATATTCCAGCCACTGAGATGCTAGACAGGCCTCAAGCTAAGATCACCCATTGCCCTTGCAGCAGGATGAGCAATTATTTCTCAGAACTATACAGATAAAAGAAAGGCTTGCCTTGCCAATTAGATAGCTCTAATTGTAAAGTTCTCTTTATTATCCTTTTTGGGGAGATGACATCACCTCTGCTTTGTTCACAGCTTTTGGGCCACATTGCTTGTCTCATGTAGCCTCCCTAATATTGGCTGGAAGCAGAACCTTCTTGAGGTCTAATGAGGATAGTATTCCTGTGATGGGCCACTCCAAAATATTAGCAAACCAAAGCAGTTCATCTAAACACCTTACTTAGATTGCTTGAATCAAACAAAACAAAATTAATGATGAGGGAGTCAGCACAATTTATTCATGTCATTTGGCATTTTTTTCCATTTGTTCTATAGATAAGAATTACATTTCTATTAATCAAGCCTTGTTCCAGCTAATAATGACATACACTTGATATGCAAGAGAGCTTGAAGATACTTCCTTCCTCAGCAGAGATAACAATTGTGGAATATACTGGCAGATACTTATGGATGTATCTGTATACATTGAAGCTCCCAAAAATTCTTGAGAGCTCATCACAAGTGGTCTGAATTGTTTGAAAACATCTTAAGGAAACAATTCCCTTTTCCTTATTTTCTTTGCTTGGTGTGTAGCACAGATGACTCATGACTGAAACATGAAATGTTAGGGTGAACCCTCCCCCAGGTGCTGTGTTGCCATGTGTTTTCAGTATACATAATTCAATTTGATTCCTTTATTAAGTCAACTGATAAAATACAGTATCTGTATACATATTATTATAATTGATACGTATTATTATAATTGTCATGCTAGATTCAATGAAGTGTATGTTTGTTCAGTCACTTCTCAACTTTTTTACACTCTCCACCTTCTCTCTTCTTCTAACAACATGACAATTATGTTTCAGCTGAGCGCCACAGCTGAGGAGCCCCGGAGGGCTCAAAACTTCATTGCCGCTGCTGCTGGTTGCTGCCCTCAGCCAGCTGGGCTGGGGAGGAGAAGCGGCCACAGCTGAGGAGCCATGGTGGAGAGGTTAAAGGGGCTCTTGTTGCCCAGTCTTCTTCTCCCGGTCTGGCATTGGCCACGGGGGGAGTGAGTGTGTCCGTCATGGGGGACTCTTTCTCTGTTGGGACTGTCATTGAGTTTCTATTGATATATGTTTTTGAACTTGATTATTGTATTACTTAATTTATCTTGATTGTACTGAAATTTTTATATTGTATTCTATGTTTTTTGACTGATACGTATTATTGTATGACTTAATATGTTGTTTGCTGCCTTGAGTCAGCTTTGGCTTGAGAAAGGCGGGATATAAATTAAATTGGAATTGGAATACTTTCCATGATAACATTTGTCAAAAACCCTACATATCAAGGACGTGGTAAAGTTCAACACGTGGAGTTTTTCATTCAAGTAACACCTTGAAATTGTCTTCCATACAGAGATGCTTTGATCTCAATTTTCCTGTGGCCACCTTATTAAGAAGTGGAGAGGAAAACTCAGATACTTCTATATTTTAATGTAACTTAGTTCACCCTGAGCCTGTCTAGCTATTTTGAGCTAAAATTTCTATCCACTCTCATCAGAAAGGTCAATAGTAAGAAATTATGTAAACTGTAATATAAAAATTTAGAAGGAACCAGCTTGGGAAAATATCATTTAAAGGGCATGAATGATTCTTAGGCAAGGTACTAAGCACTTTCATATCTATAGAACATAGGCTCAAATTCTACTTGTGGTGCTTTTTCTTCCTCCTCTGGGTTCAGATACCAGGATGAAGCCCAAAGGGAAAGAAAACATCAGTGTGTGAAAGAGAAAAGGTACAAATGCAAAATAATAATAATAATCATTTGCTTGCTTGAAAGCAAGCTGTGTCTGACTCTAGGGGGAAGTATTTATCTTCATTTTCATTCTTTCTAAATATAGGTTACACACCAGTATCGCCAAGTTGTCTACAGAAATGAAAAGAGAGTAAACACGACAGTAGAGAATACATGATATTTTTTTTTAAAAAAATCAGGAAAAAAGAGGTGGTGGTCTGACATTGTGAGAAAAGAGGGAGACTCCTCTATAAGTACAGTGGAGAGTAAATGTTATACAGTTGCATGTGAACTGACAGTTGAAAAGCAATGTAGTGGATCTAATATATTCGTGTGTGAAATAGTTCTGAGAAAAAGGTAGTGGATTAGCTTCAGACATCTGCTATCTGAAAGGTTTGTTAGTAGGAGAATAATCTCACACACCTGAGTGAACTTCATTAATATGTAGCAAGTCTAGTTATGTTCATTTTTGCAAATGTTAAGAACATTTTTTGTTCTGTGCATTTCATTATGTGCCAATATTTTACTCTTGTGCACCATCTTTTTACATAGCTTTTAAGTAGATAAATGTAACCTCTCCAACAAGATCACAAAGGATTCCTACATCTGAATTTTAAATGGAAAATAAGGTTAGTTTTATTAATTTTCTAAAAAGTACCATAGGTTTTAAGAATGGTAAAAATGGTAGCAACCTCAGAGGCTTTATTTAAAGTATATTAAATGCAGACAAATTTTGCTGGGGATGGAGGAAGGCAATGCCTCAGCATGGTCTGGTCAGCAGCAGAAATACATCAATGGGTCAACATGTCACTGTAAATCTCTTGGATATTTTACTTTTTTAAAAAAAATACTTTGAAGAGAAGATTTTTTTTTGAAAATATTTAACAGATGCACCAACACTTTAGACAAGAACAGAGTCTTCTCCTTCTTCTTCTATGTCTAAGGCCAGACGTGAAACTTCCAAAATGAAATACCCTTTTGGTAAGTTCATTCTGCAGTTCCTTTAACCTGACCTAGTGTAAGAAAGATTAGCTGGCAAAAGAAGGTTGCCGTTACCCGGGTACACCCGGTTGTGGCTCAAAAATACCACAGCTTTCAAGGAGGCTCTTTCTGCATACCTAAGAATAGAGTAAAATTCTGGTTTGTATTGTCTGTCTTTCTCGAAGCCCAGTGAGCATCAAATGGACTAATATACCTACGGCAGCTGAGAACCTGAATAGCCTGCTCCTCTATTGATGCAGCAATAAAACATGACAGCCATATTAGACTGCAACTTCCACAAAAAGCAGGGTAAAACTTTTTTTAAAAAAATCATCAGAAAAGAGGTGCAGTCTTGAACAGACCACTCTTCAGGGATTTTATTTCATATTTTTGCTTTGCAGATTTTTTAAGCACACTTCAGTCCAGCTGTCTCATTCGAGATGCCTTTCAGACTTTGGTCCTTACATGTAACTTCTTTGTCTATTTTAATTATGTGTGGAGCAACTGTTTGACGGAATTACAGTCATAAACTGCATCAAACAAAATGGGAAAATCAATACAGCTCTGCCTTACTTTCCTGTATTTTGTGAGCTTGGCAAAGGTCCATACCTATCATTGTGGTCATATTGCATGTTATTTAAGATTATTCTCTTTCTTTTTCTTCTATTAAGAAGAGAAACCAGAAATAAGAATACAGTACTGCAGTGTACTTAAAATGCTAGAAATGGCTGACTGTGATGATGATGATGATGACGAAGAAGAAGATAGTGAGCTGTCAAATGAATTTTGACTTATGGCAAACCTTTCAGGGTTTTCTAGGTTGAGTACATAGAAGTGGTTTACCATTCACTTCTCAGGGGCTCTCTAGACCTGAGTAGCTTGTCCAAGGCCACACAAGCTGGCTCTTCTCCCTAGAAGCAAAGTAATAATATACTTCTAGACTATTTGTTTATCATTCTCAAGCTGCAATCCTGTCCCTTCCCTTTGTGCTTTACCTTTGCCTGGAGTGTCATTGACTGTATTTTGGGGGAAAAGATTGAGCTGAAATAGGAATTGAGCACTTTTATCTTTTCTTTGTCATTTATTCACTTTTGTTATCATGTACACAACTATAGGAAGGTAAACATCACCCTTGCTCGAAAGCCAGTCATATCTGACTCTATGGTTCAGTGCTTATCTCTGTTTATAGCCAAGGAGCCAGCACTGTCTGCGTTTGCAGACGTTTCTGTGGGCATGTGGCTGGCATGACTAGATGTTGGAGTGCACAGAATGCTGTTTACCTTCCCACTGAAGTGGTCCCTATTTATCTACTTGCAATTTCTTGCCTTCAAACTTTGGCAGAAGTTGGGACAGAGACAGGAGCTCACTCTGTTGTGCATACAACTATACAATCAAATAATTAAATTAAAGTTGGAATGTAAATGATACTTTCCATTTCATAACATTTTGTTTGTCTGAAGAATCTCCTCTTATTCTTTCCAAATATTAATGTGTGCAGGGTAGGTGGGGTGGAATTACACTTACAAGAAAGAATCAAGTAGTACATTCTTTCTAGACCCACAGATGGACAAAGTACATGTGGTTATGTGATGACATATCTCAGTAAAAACCCAGGATGGTTAGGCATTTCCCCGATGTCCTCATTCTGAATTGGTGCATGTGTCTAATTATTTTGCAGTCTTTTCCCCAAGCAAACCACGACTGAAATGATGGAATGTGTTCCACTAAGGGACCATTTTGGCTCCCAGACATACAACTATGCCCTTCTTTTCATTTTTTGTTTTCCTATGGATAATTAAAATAATTGTTGCCTGGGCAATTGCATATTTCTAAAAGCCAATGATATGTGATAAATAATCACTGTCACTTCCTTCATCATTTATTGTACACAAAAGGCTGTAATGCTAGCAAATTTCATAATTCGCATATTTCTATATAACCATTCCATGGTAGAACAAGTAGTATATCATTTAGAATAAAAAAGAGTGATTTTGTTAAACCATAAAGTTAAGTGTGATTCTCTCTCCCTATTCCCTTTATAACTCTGGTCCAGTTCTTACACTGCATTTTGTATAAAGACACCCAGAAGCTTGACTTCATCTGTCATATTGATAGCCATATGCTTGTAGACAGAGTGGCTTTTCTTCTCATTTTGTAATATTGCTTTGCCTCAACAACAAAATTCCTCAGAGTCTTTCTTTAAATTGCTTTTATTTCATTGTCTCAGCAAAACCCCAGTAGTGAAACTAGAAAGCTAGAACTATAGGGAAACATTCTCGCATCTATTAAGTCTGGGTTTTTAAAAATTCTTTGACCAATAATTTTAAAACGGATGCAGACTAACTAGTTAGCCAAAACATCTTTAACATGCATTAAAAATAGAGACTTTATTAATTACATATTTGCTGTTCGTATTCAGAAAGGCAACATGGAAAATTAAAAAATGATGTGTTAAGCACATACAGAGTGTGCCAAAATGTATACGCATTTTAAGAAAAGAAAAAATGTATTAAAATTGTAGTAGAGTGGAATATTGGTTAACAAATGTCTCGGTTAACTTAAAATTGCATAACAAAAGGAAATCCATAGAAAATAGTGGCTCGGTTTACATAATTTTTTTTAGAATGGATGAATTGGTTTTCAATGGACAAATTTGTTTCCTATGGGAAACCACGTTTTGGTTAAAGTATTTTGATTTTCAATGTATTTCTATGGGAAATTTCATTCAATGCATTCCTATGGGAAATTCAGTTAAAGTCATTTTCACTGTAAGAAATGTCTCCGAAAACACATTAATTATGTTAACCGAGGTTCCACTGTACTCAATATATACTGATTAAAAAAGATGAATACATGTCTTGTTTGGCTTCTGAAATTACAAGAAGTGCTCAGAGTGGTTGCCATCAGCATCCAGACACTTCTGATTATGATGAACTACTACTTAAGCAATGTGTCAATCAGCATGATTGTAAGATCTTAAAATCTGTAGCAAATAATATGTAAATTTGTGAGTTTGCCTATCTGAGCACACATTATCATTTACACATACAGTATATACAGCCCTACAAGCAAGAATTTATGGTCAGGGTTAATGACACCTACGTCAACTAGTGAGGTGTGAGAATGGATGCCCCCCATACCCTGAAATTAATACAGATGATATATACCATCATGGAGGGGGCAGGAAATAGGTGAAATCTTGATACTATAGAGACTTTTTCAATGTGTTATGCTAAAGGTGGCTAAATTTAGAGATGACGTAGGGTTATGGGGATAATTTATAATTGTATAATTATACAGTTATTTTATAATTGTAAAATATTGTACCAGTCTCTTTTTTATTTTATTAGCTATCATAAAGGCAGCTGGGTGCAGAGGGGTGAAGTAAGGCTCAATATTTCATCATGACCAAATTCTTGGATAACAGGACTGGGTGAGACATGACATTGGGTAGAAGACAGGCCATTACAAGATAGTAATGGTTCTGGTCCTCTTCTCTACCATCAGAATTAAGGTAATCTTCTCAATTGCACAAAATCAGTATAAAAATATTCACCTAATCTATCTTAAACTGTTAGATAACCTGTGATGAGGCAACTTTTAAAAGTTTTCACTGCTTTGTAATACTTACACTTAAAATTCTACCCTTTGCCTCGCATGGAACATCATTATCTAAGTTTTACTACTGATATGCTTGGTGTTCTTAAGCCTGCCCTCTCTTTCTATTCAATATTAAATAGCATGAACTGAGATATTTAAAAGCTAAGGTGACCTTCTCACAGCATGATGTGCTCTTTTTTAAAGGGCAGCTCAGATTTGTTGCCAAAGTCATTATAGCCTCAAAACTGTCTTGGTTACGGCATCAGATACAGTGAGCAGTCTGACAAAACATTTCAGCATCTACTGTGTGGAAATATTCCATGTGACTTTTAAAGCCCTTTTTAAAAGTAATAATAATAAGGAGTTATATTTTCTCCCAAAAGAAATATTTTCTAAACATGATTTTTTTAAAGACACTTTATAGTAGCTTTCATCATTGGTTCAGTTTACTACAAGCACATCTTGGTCATTCTGCTAAGCAATTCTGTCATTACAGTTCTATTTCTGGTTTTAAAATGAGCTCAATTTTTCCCCACTAAGGTGTCACGGTCAGTTTAACAGAACAATGTGCCTTCTTCTGTTTACTTAAAGCCTAGTGAATATGGAGCATAGCTGTACCTCAGACTGCAGCTTTATATGTGATACTGATGGTGATCCTTGGCACTCCCGGTCTTCTTGGACTTCAATTACCAGAAGCCCAAGTCAGCACTCCTGCTGATCAGGGCTTCTGGGAATTGAAGTTCAAGAACACCTGGAGTGCCAAGGTTCACCATCACTGATATATGGAATGTTGGATTCTATACACTAAGAGGATCAGTGGGAAGGATTTGCAGCCTAAAGTGATTGTGCTTTAGCACTAAGTTGACCCATAACATTTTCCCGCCGCTGACATGGGGTCAGGCCATTCTTCTTCTACTTGAGATTAATTTTGTTTCATTGTTTGCTTTCTTCTTCCCTGACCTTCCTTGGAGAAGCAGACAGGCATGGGTCCCTGCATGCTGCAGAATGCTCATTTCCCTTTTTACCTTCTGATTTTAACTAAAGGTAATAATTGTTAGTAAATATATTTCTTTTCTATGTGAAGATGCACCTAGAGCCATGGTTCCCAACATGGGGCACACGTCCCAAGGAGGGGAAGCAATTTGAGTGGTGAGTGGATAAGGAGACATGAAGCAGCTTGGATTGCCTTTAATATAAACTGACTAGTTCTAACAGGTGACATTCTGCTGATGAATATCAGGGCAAACATATTCAATATGACAGTGTTACCAGCAATGTTGTATGCATCCAAAATGTGGGCAATAACAAAATCAAAGGAAGAAAAACTGGTGCTAACCCAAAGAGCCATGGAAAGACAGATGTGCAGAGTAACAATCAGGGATAAGGTGAGCAATGAGGAATTATGCCAAAGAACCGGACTGCTTGTTGTGGTCGAATTATTTGTGGCAAAAAGAAGATGGGCAGGCCATATCACCCATCTAAAAGATAACAAATGGACCTGTAGGCTAACAGACTGAATATGAAGGGACTACAAAAGACCACTTGGCAGACCCCAAAAACAATGGGATGAGCTGTTGGTAAAGCTGTTTGGCCAGAGATGGAAACAGAAGGCAAAGGATAGAACATTTTAGAATTCAGTTGATTTGTGCTAAAAGTGATGACAAATCATGTTGGATCTGCTAACAAAGGGAATAACCAAACTCCTAATATAAAACCCTTTTATAAAAAAGTCACAATATAGAATGCATCTCTGATTGTAAGAATAATTAACTTAGAACCAAACTAGACAATACAGTCCCTGCTCAGTGGATGACTAAATGTGCCCATATTCTTTGGGGAGGCTCTTTTTGTGTCCTCCAAGCATCACTAATCTTTGTTTGTTACTTGGTGCTATGTGTTCAATTGTGCAAATTCCTTTGTTATCTCCAAATATGGGTGATTTTTCACAAACTACTGTACTTGCAAATGTGACAACTCTCTCAAGCGTACAAGGAATTTCCAGGCCCTTCTTGCCAATGAGAAGGGGGTGGGGGGGGGGGTGGGGAATCAGTTCCTTGCATCCCACAGAAGGATGAAACAAGCAAGGATTTGCATCTCTTGTCACTACACCAAATCATAATTTCATTTGTAAACTAAGCTGCCATTTTATCTAGCCTCCTAGCGGTTTTGCCTATAAAATATCTTTTTATCCATTATGAAAACAATGCAATGGAAAGCCCTGAGGGAGCCATTTATTGTGGGCAGAAACAAATGCAAAACAGCTTATATGGGGATGCTGATGAAACTATCACAGATATTATTTTACAATGTTGTGTGATTTCTTTGGATTGTATGTCAAATGATAAAGGACCGGAAGGCTGCAGTGACAAGGCTCAGTGCCATGACAGAACACTATTCTGTTGGTATGAAAATGGAAGAGATGTAGAGCAGATTAATATAATAGGCCTTAAATGGAAATAAAATAAAAGCATTGTATATCCCATTTTGCAGTTTTTAAAAATACTGGCAGTAAAAAGAAAAATAATTGTTTGCAATGCAGCCTGCTTTGCCATCACTAAACTGAAAGATGAATGCCAATAATTATATCTTGAACCATTTTCTCCTCACTCTTCACATAGCAACAATATTAGTTGGTTTCCTGACAAATAGCTAAATGTAAAAGAGGAAAGGGAAAGACTGAGCTGGAAAAAAGAGATTTAGAGATTAGAGAGCTGGGCAGGTGGAGGACAGGGGTGCCTGGAGGACAATGGTCCATGGGGTCGCAAAGGGTCGGAATCGACTGAATGGTGGTGGCGATGACAACAACAACAACATTTAGCATTAGACCTCCACCTCTTCTGGACTATGGCTTCCACTGTGATCTAACTTTGGCCATGCTCCGTGTGGTTCCTAGATAATGATCCAAAACATCTGAAAAGACAAAGTTCCCCCTCATTTGAGTCTTTCCATTTCTCCACCACAAGTTTGTAAAGGTCACTGAATGTGATACTAAGGTTCAAATAATTGTTGTTGAAAACCAATTCAACAACAATTATTTAACTCTTTACTTTCCATTATTTCTCATTTTACAGAGGCTATTAGGAATGCTCAGATATCCATAGTCAGGATTAGAAAGAGAGAGAAGGATGCTCCATGTGGGTCTTTCACATGTATGGTGCAGTGTACACCAGGTATGGTGTAGTGGATAGAGCAATGGACTAGGACTCTGAACACTAGGGTTCAAATCCCCACTTGGCCTTGGAAAACTCACCAGGGGAGTGGAATCAGTAAAGCCACTCCTTAACTCACACTTACTTTGAAAGCTCTATTAGCATTACTATAAGTTGTTTTTGACTTCAAGTCACATAACTAAATTACATACCATACAAACAAAACATGCATGTGTGGAAACTATACAATTGAGCACCATAGCAGGGGTGGAAAGATGAGGCAGAAAGCACAGGTGTATGGCCAGACTAAAATGAACTACAACAAATGTGTCTCTAGAAATTATTTTTAGATAGGAGTAGAAGAACAGCACAGGGTATCATGAAGCATAAGAAATAGCACCTATGTATTTTACACCTGCACTGGCGGGAGGCATAAAGGGGCCGGCGTGCTCTGCCCGCCAGCCTCAGCGTCCTCCTCCATGGAGTTGGAAGGGGAGGAGAAGAGACCCCGCGCTGCCGCCGCCAGCTCTGAACAGAACACCTGCACTGGTGGGAGGCATAAAGGGACCGGCGTGCTCTGCCCACCAGCCTCAGCATCCTCCTCCATGGAGTTGGAAAGGGAGGAGAAGAGACCCCGCGCTGCCACCGCCAGCCCTGAACAGAACACCTGCACTGGTGGCAGGCATAAAGGGGCCGGCGTGCTCTGCCCACCAGCCTCGGTGTCCTCCTTTGTGGATTCAGACTGGCAGGGGTTGGGGGTGGGGGGAGATGCCTGGCCGCCTGAGGCATTTACCATCAACTGGGTGGCCAGATGTGCCTTCAATGGCTCCGTTGCCTTTGCCGCCGGACCTGGCCTCGTCCTCCTGCATGGGGGCGAGAGAAGGAGGCAACTTGCTGTGGGACGGCTTACCATTTTTGCTGCCGGAACCAAGGGGGGGTTGTGGGTGGGGTAGGAAGAGAGGGAGCTGGTCCTGCCAGCCAGGAAGGAGGGGCAGCATTCCATCTAGGGGGGTTCCAGGGACCCATATAGTTGTTGTGACAGGCATGGGGCAGTATGGTGGGTACCGAGGGGCGGGCCGCACTCGGGGAATGCAGGTCCAATGTTTAAGTGTGGTCCCTCATTCCAGCCCCAAAGGTACATCTCTGGGCCCTGAGCAGCAGATGCAGAGTGACCCTGCCCTTAGGCTGTTGCTGGTGAATGCCAGATCGGTCTGTAATAAGGCCCCCCTGATTCAAGATTCTATCCAGGAGGATTGCCTTCGCTGATAATCGCCCAGCCGCCCTATTCCGGGTAACCAGGTCCCTCCTCAGTAGGGGGAGATCGGTGCCAGGTTGGCAGGGTTTGGCTGAGGACTTTGCTGACCATCTGGTGGAGAAAATCGATCAGATTCGTTCAGAGCTGAATCCCGGCATGGAAGGGGAGGGTCGGGGGGGGGGGCACCGGAGCACAGTCTTGCTATACGATCTGGGATCGGTTTGATCCTGTTGTCCCTGATGAAGTGGACAGGCTCCTTGCAGCTGTGCGTGCCACTACATGTCCTTTGGACCCCTGGCCCACCTGGTTGGTGAAAGCCTCCAAAGTGGTGACAGGTGGCTGGGTCGAGGTGATAATAAATGCATCATTACGGGAGGGGGTATTTCCTGCACCACTAAAACATGCTTTGGTGCGCCCCCTCCTGAAGAAAATATCCCTTGACCCAGCTGTCCTTAACAACTACAGGCCGGTTTCCAACCTGCCCTTTCTGGGTAAGGCTTTGGAGAAGGCGGTGGCACGCCAGCTGCAGAGTGTCCTGGAGGAAGTGGATTATCTAGACCCCTTTCAATCAGGATTCAGGCCCGGGTACGTTACAGAGACGGCATTGGTCGCACTGATGGATGATCTCTGGCGGGAGCGGGACGGGAGTTATCCATCCGTTCTTGCTCTTCTTGACCTCTCAGCGGCCTTCGATACCGTCGACCACGGTATCCTTCTGGAACGGCTCAAAGGACTGGGGATCCAGGGCACCGTGTTGTCTTGGTTTTCCTCTTTTCTGGAGGGCCATACCCAGTCGGTGTGGTTAGAGAGTGAGAGGTCCAGCCCTAGGCTCCTCAAGTATGGGGTGCCTCAGGGCTTGGTGCTCTCTCCTCTCCTATTTAACATCTACATGAAGCCACTGGGTGAGATCATTTGTGCAGTACCATCAGTACGCGGATGACACCCAGTTGTACATCTCGGCCCGTGGGGACCCCAGTGATGCTGTTGAATTCCTATCCGGATGCCTGGAAGCCATTGGGGTCTGGATGGGGGCCAATGGGCTTTGGCTGAATCCCAGCAAGACAGAGTGGCTGTGGATAAGGGGCCCTGTGTTATCCAGGGAGCTACCATCTTTGATACTAGATGGGGCTGTTTTGCCCCAGACAGACCCAGTGCACAACTTGGGGGTCCTTCTGGACTCGCGGCTGCTGCTAGAAGAACAGGTAGCGGCTGTGACCAGGAGGGCTTTTGCCCAACTTTGGGTGATTCACCAGTTGCGCATGCTCCTGGACCGGGGCTCCTTGGTTATGGTCACCCACGCTCTGGTCACTTCCCGACTAGATTATTATAATGCGCTCTACATGGGGCTACCCTTGACGACCATTCGGATGCTGCAGCTAGTCCAGAATGCGGCAGCCCAGGTGGTGATGGGATGCAGACGATATGCCTGCACCTCACCGCTACTTTGGGAGCTGCACTGGTTACCAGTTTGTCTCCAGGTGCAATTCAAGGTGCTGGTTTTGACCTTTAAAGCCCTATATGGCAGTGGGCCAGGATACCTTCGAGACCGCATCATCCCAAGAGTGTCTGCCCGTCCAACCAGAGTGGACCAGAGAGGCTCTCTAATAGTGCCATCAGCTAGGGGTGCACATCTATCCAGCACCCGAAGGAGGGCCTTCTCCGTGTCCGCACCAACCCTCTGGAACCTCCTGCCAACAGATCTAAGACTTCAAAGAGAATTGCTGCCCTTCAGGAAAGGATTGAAGACCTGGCTGGCAGGGCAGGTGTGGGGCCCGAATGGGAACACGGTCCCCGCCTGCTGGCTTATGTAAACAATTAAGAACTCTCTCTTCTTCTTTTTATAGTGGGTGGGATGGGTGGGTGGGATATGGGTCTTTTAAAGTGGGTGGGATATGGGTCTTTTAAAGTGTTTTTATGTGTTTTTAGAACTTGTTGTAATGCCGCCCTGAGTCGGGTTCTACCTGAGTGGGCGGCATATATATAAATATGACTATTAAATTAAATTAAATTAAATTACTAGCAAAAGAGTCTGCATATTATTTGAGCCTTAGTATCACATTCAGTGACCTTTAAAAACTTGAGGTGGAGAAATGGAAAGACTCAAATTTCCACACTCATGCTGTGAATCTTTTCTAGCTATTATTGTTATTACTGTTTTTGGACTCTGGACTGAGATACAGTTGTTGTTGTCATTGTTGTTGTCATTGTTGTTGTCATTGTTGTCGTCATCGTCGTTCAGTTGATTCTGACCCTTTGCGACCCCATGGACCATTGCCCTCCAGGCACCCCTGTCCTCCACCATCCTCCTCAACCTGCCCAGCTCTGTGCCCTACTCTACAATACCATCCAGCCATCTTATTTTTGGCCGCCCCCTTCTTCTTTTGCCCTCCACCTTTCCCAGCATCAAGGCTTTCACAAGTGAATCCTCTCTTCTCATTTGATGTTTAAAGTACTTTAGCTCCATCTTTACTATTTGACCTTCTAATGAGCAGTCAGGGTTTATTTCTTCTAGGATCGACCTATTTGTTGTCGTCACTGTCCAGGGTACTCTCAAAACTCTCCTCCAACACCACATTTCAAAGGAATCTATTATTCTGTGCTCAGCTTTCCTAATGGTCCAGCTCTCACAACCATACATTACCACCAGGAATACCATTGCTTTGACTATGCAAATTTTTGTTTCAAGGTGATGTCTCTACTTTTAACTATGTTCCACAGGTTTATCATAGCTTGCTTCCCAAGAATTAGTTGCCTTTTTATTTCATGGCTGCAATCTCCATCTGCAGTGATCATGGAGCCTAAGAATGTAAAATCTGTCACTGCTTCTACTTCCTCCCTGTCTGTTTCCCAGGCACTGAATAGGGCCTGTTGCCATTATCTTGGTTTTGTTGATGTTGAGTCTCATGCCAGCTTTTGCACTCTCCTCTCCTCTCTTCTATTCTATTCTATTCAGCCTTTTTACTTGCTTGTCCTGGGTCCTGGCATTCATGTTGCCTGCCAACTGCAAATGTCCCATCCTCTGACAACACGATGAAAAAATTGTATTTCTCTTGTATTTTCTTGAAGAGATGAAACATTTTTGGTAATGCCATTGGCGTATAGAAATTCTATTCAAATACATAATTTTGTGATAGGGGTGTGACATTTATTGATTGTTATTATCCAGAAATCATAATGCTTTTCATTGCTATTATTTGGTCAAAATGTCATCAAATCTCATAGACTTTTGCATACAGAATGAGTTGAAAGTCATGAATGTTTGTTTAGAAATCAGAAACATGATGTAATTATATTTGAGAAAGACGAAAGACCCGAAATCAGTATGGTACAAAGGACAATACAAAGCTTTTGCATTTCACTTAAATCTAGCTTTTTCTTCTCTTTACTTTGAAATCTGTGATAAGACAAGGTATTTGTACAATAACACCTCAGCATCTCAAAGGCCCTTCTAGAGCAGTCCAAATGGAGAGACACATATGCCTTGGCTTTTATTTCCATTTTCTGAAGAATAATTTCTCTCTCCTCCTATTCTGCAATGCCAGGAACCTTTAAATCTCAAGAGATTTTGCTTTTTCAGGAAAAGGAATAGAGAAGTATTTCTGTGGTCTTTTGTTCACACATAGATAGTCCAGAAATAGATACATTTCCAGAGAAACAGCACTTTTTTGAATGCATCTGTTCAGCTTGATTAGTCTATGGATCATGGCAGACAGTAGTATCTGATGTCAGGTAGCATATCCTATAGTTATTGCCACATTTTTTTAAAAAAAGTGTATATCTTTTATTTGTTTCCATGTTACCAACAAGAATCTCATTGCTTTATAAAATAAAAAAGTGTTTGAAATATATGCCTTACCTAGGATACCCAAGTTACTGAAACATTCATTCTTTGAGGCAGATTTTCCTGAATACCCCGGTTTTCTGTCTTAGTCTGAAATCCAGGTCAGAGAAGATTAATTGTTCACTGGGTCACCTTTTATCCCAGTCTTCCCCTTTTATTTAAATATCAGTTTTCCATATTGGTTTGCACCAGTACTAATATTTTGGCTGCATCCAACAGGGAAGGTGCACAATGTAATCTCTGTTCTTTGCTTCTGAGGCACTTAAAGCTGGCCTGCTTAACGGTTCAACAGAAACATTGTAATTTAGGTTGCACAAAGGCTATCCAATCTGGTATCTATATATTTCCTGTACAAGTTGAGACAGACCCATGTCAAACTGATTTCAAGTTGTCCTGAACCAATCCGTTCTTGGATTTCTGCAGATATATGCATACTTTTTTAATCTTTCTAGACTGAGTGTGTGTGTGTGGGGGGGGGGGGAGGGACCATAAAATGTTGAAAATACAGACTGCAGTGTGGAATGAGAGTTTGTTATGCTAAACCAGGGGTGCCCAAATTATGGCCCATGGCCCAGATCTGGCCCCTGGTGCCAATTCATCTGGCCCATGCTGCCCTCATCACTCCTGGAAGTGGAAATAAAATGCGCCCACATGGGCACGTTTTACTTCTGCTTCCAGGACCGACGAGGGTGATGTGTGCCAGATCAATTGGTGTTGGGGCTAGATCTGGCCCATGGGCCATAGTTTGGCCACCCCTGGTTTAAGCAGAGAAAATGGAAGCCTAAACTCTATCTCATCCTGTTGTAAAACAGACTGCAAGGTGCATTTTACTTCCACTTCTGATAGGAGGAACCCCATGACTGGTCCACGGAACCATGTGACCAGCCCACAGCCCTAAAAGTTTGGGCACCCCTGTGCGAAACTGTCAACTTTGGGATTGTGGTGACCCTTCAGCTTCCTTCCTTCCCTTCTCCCCATCTTCTCCAGCAGGAGCTATGTCCAGGAAATATGTTTTTGAAATATAGAACATATCCCCTTGGTTTCTCCAGTCAATAACCTGGCTTGATAAGTATGCTACCTCACCTTCTAGCCTAAACCAAACTGCTGCACATTTGCCAACCATCTTCTCTGGACCTGGCAGAAGAACACAAAAAAAGAGAGAAGATTTTGCAAATAAAGCCCTGTGGCAGGCACGTTAAAAAAGGAGAATAATGTGTAAGTAGAGCAGGCCATTTGAATCACTGGAATTGAGTTGACTCACCAAGTCTCCATTGATTCAGTGGGCCTACTCTAGTGCAACTTACCCTATTAAGCAACAGGATTTCACCTTATGTTTAATAATGATTTTTTCATATACTTTTTTCATTATACGATAATATATAAATAGATAATGAAATGAGAACTAAATATCTTAATGCCAATTTGTAGTAGGGTTGCATTACCAATCCTTCCTATAAGCATTTACAAAGTGTTCTATGCCTATCCATATGATTTATACCTGTTAGTATGTAATTTTAGCTCTCCATTCATCCTTTAACACTCTAGCAACTACTTACAGTTTTTGCTTTTAAGGTAGTTGGGCTGAGCAGTAATATAGGAAACTTACAGATGCTTTGCACTTATGTAATGGTGGCTTTTAGTATGCTTAATGTTTTAATAGTTGGCTTTTATCATTTTGTATCATTTTATCTATTATTTTACCATTGACTTTTGTTATAGTCCCATTATAACTGCTTGGTTTGTAGTGCTCTAAGCAGTATTATTAACAGTGGTTGTCAATGCAGCTTAGTATTTGTTATTATGAACTTATATGACTCAGCACAGGGATTCTCAACCTGCTGCCCATGGCAACATTTCTTGTGGGACCAGTGGTGGGCTCCCAAAAAAATTACTACCACACCGTGGCCACGGCATGGTGGGTGTGGCCAGGCGGAAAGCCCTGCGTTGCACCTGAATTAGGACTACTTTATTTCAAAACTTGGATGGGCGGGGCCAGCCAGAATTTCTGCTACTGGTTCTGGAGAACTGGTGTGAACCTGCTGATGCCCACCACTGTGTGGGACCCCACCGCCTCCACCACACCCGGTAGTGCCGTGTGGTGGAGGAAGAACAAAATGGCTGTCCGGCCCCAGAAGCTGTCTGAGGGAGTGTGACCCAGCCCCCAGCTTAAAAAGGTTGAGAACTCCTGACTTAGCACCATGATTTCTACCATTTCAATTTGATGTGGCTCTGACTTAATGATCACTCTGTATAAATTGGCTGAAGAAAATCATGGGGATAAAGAACTCCATTTTCAAAGCATACCTACCTTCCTAGATTGGGTTTACAAAGAAGCCAAAACAAGTTCCATAGTAATAATACAACATATGGCCAAACCTTTATCTCTACTCACAAATAGAAGTTAGTTATGATGACAGTAAAGAAAGCATGTACCGTATATGCAGCCAAGGTAAGGCCAACATTGTTGTGCCATCTATTTTTAAAGGGATAATTTATCAGTGAAATGTTTGTACCATAAAAAAAAGAATCCTTCAGCATGGCTGAAAGTTTAGCAAGGACCTGGGTTATAGTAACAATAATCTTTTTATGTGAATACAATCTGTGTGTAAAGGGGGGAGGAAATGTAACACTTTCTCATTCACACAATAAAGCACCATTTGCCCTGAGTTATGGTATTTATATGACACACTAAGCATATGTAATGCAATTGCATTTGCTATAAATACTTCTTGCATGACATTTACACACCACTGAGTTATTTCATGGCATTCTTCCTTTATGCTTGGCTTTCCAGTACCCATTGATTTCAGTAGGATTTAGAAGTTTGCATGATGAAAGGGTTGGCTGAACACACAGATGAAAGAGGAACATTCTGGCATCTCTAGGAGAAACCAAGCAAATGATCGGAAATATTCGTGTTGACTTTCTCCCAAACTCACATTTTGTAAATCTTGGTATATATCAAGAAAAAATGAAATGAAAATAAATTCTTCTGAACCCTTCAGTCTTTGCCTTTATTAGTCTATCCAAAATATTGTGGCTGAACAGGGGAGTTTCTGGTGGCTACAATTACAGAAATAACTAACCCCTTTTAAATTCTGTGGTGAATGCAGCAGGAATAGTTATTATGCATGAAAGCATGTACTGTGCTTGCAAGCAAAGAAATGGAAGATTATATATTTTATTACTTACCAAGACTGAAAAGTGAACAGAACAACTGATTAGTAAATGACCTCTATTTAATACTTTTACCATTAATTTTGTCAGCAAAGGAGTTCACACTATATATTTCTCCAGTTACTAATTGTCATTTGAGGAAGGGTGTATTGTAAAGAGTAAAAATATCTAGGATTTAATTTCAGGGTTCACTCCTGAAACTGGTGTTGAGTACATGTGTCATCCTGGCAGTTGTAAAGAAGCTGCACTGCACTGTTCATGTGTATCATCAAGTTGAAACAACTTATAGAGGTGTTAATAGGGCTATCAAGATAAGTGTGATATGTACACTTTACCAGTTACATACCCACAAATAGATGACATGGCTGAGTGGGTAATCAAACTCAGGGCCTCTGAGTCCCTCACTCTACATTACCACACTAGGTGTCCCACCATAAGATTACCCCAGTGTTAGGCTTTTGTCGAAATACTGCAGTTTTCTGAGATGTAGCAGAATATGAAACACATTCATCCTACCCAAAAGAATGTGTAGGATTTGTTCCAGTCAAATTTCTGAGGTCAAGTCTCTCCTCAGGCAGAACAGTCTAGAAAAGATAGAGCTGAAATTTAACTTCTACCCCAGTTGTTCTGATTATAAATTGCAGCTTGTGATCTACATACATTTTGATTAGCTATGGATAAACATATGCTTTGATCAACCATGTCAAACTAGATGTGTGAAGTACAGATCAACCAAGTAACAAGTATGGATCAACATAAGGCAATACTGATTAGCAGAAAGAAACACCTCATGCAAAGCATATTATCTACTTCATCAAGTTGGTGTGTCCATAGCCCCAGGAAAAATCAGGAACATCCATTCTGACAGCCACAGGTTTCTAGGTTTTATCTTTCCTAAGTTCCTATGTCCGTGATGGCAAACCTTGGCACTCCTGCTGTTCTTGAACTTCAATTCCCAGAGGCCTTGACCAGCAGGAGTGCTGCCTTGGGCTTCTGGTAATTGAAGTCCAAGAACACCTGGAGTACCAAGATCCACCATCACTGTCCTATACGGATGGTCAAGTCACTTCCAACTCAATGCTTTTATCACTTCCTTAAATTAAGAGAATCACTTTACTATAATTGAAGACACACACAAAAAGGAAGACATATGTAGGAAAAATTTGCCCTTTCACATTCCAACCAGCACTTCTCTCAGCCGTGACCAGAAAGGGGCTAATTTTATGCAGGTATTTTTGAAGCTAATACCCATGAGCCAAAGGCATTCAGTTTACAATGTTATAATGGTGACTCATTGCAAAAGCTCACTCAGAGTACTCTAATTGGAGAGAACACTAAAGCAACTGTCCTTTCTATATAATAAGCACTCACTTTAGCCTTAAACATTGCTTTTCAGTAGAATTCAGCTATCGTGTTGCAGCATTGTGCAGGGTCTTGTGGTTCACTTTAATTAAAGCTAATCTCACAGAACAGAGCCATTTTGGCAGCAACAAGGATAGCTCTTTCATACAAAAGATCCCTGGGAACACAGTGAGCAATCTCTGCACCATAATGGGTGAAATAGAGCTAAAGTGCAGTGATGCAGTACAGACTTTCAAAACTAATGCCAATTGACGGTGCTTTGGCATATACTCTGCACAGCTTTCCAGAAATGGGTAAACATTGCAGTGTTTTGCTGTGTACAATGAAGTAAAATATCAGTTGCTCTGCCTGAATTTGTGTGGGTGAAAAAGAAAAGGATTTAGGGAAAATAATCAATGAAAGGTTCTGGAATACAAGTGTTTCTCCATTATAACCCTTCTTCCCCCAACAAATCTTCATTTTACCTTCCAAAATATTTCATTTAGTGGTTTAGCATGCCTTGTCCCTAAAGAGGGTATCTTTTTAAAATCACAATAATGATTTTTAGATTAGAGAAATTATACTATGTAAAACAATTATGAGTCTTTGCTGTTGTTCAGTCACACAGTCAATTCCAACCCTTTGCGACCCTATGGACCATTGTCCTCCAGGCACCTCTGTCATCCACCATCCTATTAAGCCCACCCAGCTCTGTGCCCATTATGGAAGCGCGGCGCCAAAATGGCCGCCGCGCTCTTTGCGGGCCCCCCCCACCGGACGAAACCATCCGGGTAGTTAGGGGCGTGGCCAGCACCCTAATAAAAGGGCTGGCCACGAGGCAGCCGTGCTGCCATTTTGGCGAACCGACGGAGCGGAGAAGTTTTTCCTCCTTACCTCCGTCGCTCGTGTCTTCTTGAGGGAAGCCTTTTCGGGCAGCTTTCTCTTTTCTTTAGACTTCCTAGCTACATTGGCCATGCCCTCGAAGAAGAAGGCAGCCGCGAACGTGGCTCGATCGGCGCGGAGGCATCAGCCGGGTCAGAGGACCGCGACTGCGCCCGTTCCGCAGCCACCTCTAGCGGACCCCACCGGGAACGGTGGGATGGGATCGGTAGCTCCTTGGCCTGATGCGCGGAGCATACCCGCAGCCCCGGACGGGGCCTCGGCCCTTGGCCCGCAAACGACGACCACGGCCCCTGCCATGGTTCGTGCGGTGGGGCCTTCTTGCCCGGGTGCACAGTTCCCTATGGGGGGTGCGAGCCACGGAGGGTGGTTGGGTTCCCTGCCCTTACAGGGCGTTCCTACGGCTCCCCAGGGGCTGAGCATAGGCTCTTGGCCTTATCTGGCCCCTGGGGCTCAGGGACCGGGACAGGTACCCGTGAATTTTGGGCCGGTTGCCCAATTGCCCCCTGTCGGGGCCGGGCCCTATGTCGACGTAGAGGCCCTTCTTGCCCGGGTTGCGGCCCTTGAAGCGTCCTTGGCAAGGGCCAACCAAGCAGGGGTATCTCTAGGTTTTCAGGTTCCCCCTTTGGCCGCCGAACAACGGCCGGCGATGGGTCGGGTTGAGCCGCCTGAGGCGTGTGGGCCGGTGGTGGCCACTGCCTCGCAGCTCCCCACCCCACAGGTGCAGCAGTCTGGTGCTGGTTTGGCTCCGTCGACGAGCTCAGCTTCGGTCGTGAGCTCCGACGCCCCCATCGGGCCGGAACCCCCGGTGGGGGCGGCCCGCGGGGGTGCAGCGGGTGAGTATGCAGTCCAAGCTAATGCACCCACACAACTGACTTCATTGGGGGGGCTGTTCAATGGCCTTGGCCTCGCTCGGGTGGCACGGCGGCCCAATGGCCCCTGGCCCACCCAGCGACTTTGCCCACGACACAGGGCTTGGGGCGGGGTGGCGCCCCCAATGTGCTTGGAAATGTGTTGGGGATCCCCGGGCTGGCTCAGGCTCATTTTACCTTACCCGTAGTTCCCTCGGTGCCGGTGTCGGCTTTGCCAACAGCAGGGTATTCCTTGCCCTTGGGGGACCATTTGGCCCAGTCTACTAAGGAAAAGATTTGGAGGGGCGAGTACGTAGATATCTTTTCACTTCTAAATAGGGAGCCGACCAAGGAGGAGAGGGAAGGGCTGGACGAGAAGGATAAGGAGCAGGCACGTCGTCGTAAGCCGCCACGCACGTGGGCAAATTGGCTGCCAGCGTACCTGATTTACATGGCCGTTTACCTCAGGGCTAGGCCGGATTTGGCTATTCCCATGGTCCAATATCTGGACAATATTTACCGGGCTATGGTTGACTTCCCGGGTCCGTCATGGCTGGCTTACGACGAAGAGTTCCGCATGAGAATTCCGCTGCACCCAGAGATGAGGTGGGATGAGCCCTGCCAGAAGCTGTGGCTTCTGTATATGACCCCCACGCGCCCGGCGCCTGGGGAGAGATACCATTGTGGACATGCGGTCCAACGAGCGGCCCCAGTACAGGTACCCCGCCAAGCGGCGGGGCAGGGGGTTCCAGCCCGCCTGCTGTGCTGGACCTTCTCGTCCAATGGTTCTTGCAACAGGAAAAATTGCAAGTACAAGCATGAGTGCCCCTCTTGTTCTGGCCCCCATGCTGCCTCCACCTGTCCCAGGCCAGGAGGATACAGGGGCAGGGGTAGGGGCGGACAAGGGGCAGGCAAGACTGCCATGGAGGGAGCGGGTTTATCAAAAGGCCCCCTCCCCAATTAATGTCGACATGCTGGAGCGTTGGCTCGCATCGTACCCGAGGAGAGCAGACGCTGTGTACCTCCTTCAGGGTTTTCAACTGGGTTTTCGTATTCCTTTCACAGGGGATAGGTCACCGCAGGATGCACCTAACCTTTTGTCACTTAGGGGAAGGGAGGAGGTGGCTGCCGCCAGCATTAATAAGGAGATTGCTGCGGGCAGGGTCGCCGGCCCTTTCCCCGCACCCCCGTTACCCAACCTTAAAGTGTCTCCGCTAGGACTAGTGCCCAAGAAGTCCCCGGGCGAGTTCCGCCTGATTCACCATTTGTCCTACCCAGCCGGCCACTCGGTCAATGATGCTATCCCTGATGACCTTTGTTCTGTCAGGTATACATCTTTTGACCAGGCATTGCGCATGGTGCGCTCATGTGGCCCGGGTGCACTGTTGGCTAAGTGTGACATTAAGTCGGCGTTTCGCCTCTTACCCGTGCACCCGGGTGACTTCGAGTTGCTGGGTTTCAAATTCCGGGGTGACTATTATTTTGACAAAGCCATGCCATTCGGCTGTTCCATATCCTGCTCGGCTTTCGAGCGTTTCAGTACCTTCCTGCAGTGGGCATTTGTCCGTAGGTCAGGGTCTCGGTCTGTAGCCCATTACCTGGATGACTTTTTATTCGGGGGTGAACGGGGCTGGGACACGTGTACACGTCTCCTCAACACATTTCAGACGCTAATGGAGGAACTCGGTGTCCCTTTAGCGCCCGAAAAGACCGAAGGCCCGTCTGATAAGTTAATATTCCTGGGGGTGGAAATTGACACGGTAGCGCAGGCTTCTAGGTTGCCCGCAGACAAGGTGGCAAGGATAGTTGCCCTTATATCGGACTTACTGGCTAAGCGCAAGGCATCCCTTCGGGAATTGCAGGTGCTACATGGCCACCTCAATTTCGCTTGCAGGGTGGTCGCACCTGGCAGGGACTTTGCATGGCGCTTGTGCGACGCCATGGCAGGCTTATCCAGGCCCCATCATAGGGTGAGACTGACACGGGGCATCAGGGCAGATCTGCACGTATGGCTCCAGTTCTTGAGAGAGTTCAATGGGGTCTCATTTTGGAGGTCTGACCTCCTGGCTTCGCCCCACTTTCAAATTCAGTCTGATGCCTCGGGATCCCTGGGTTATGGGATGTACTTCAATGGGAAGTGGGCATATGGTGGATGGCCACCAGCCTGGTCAGGCACGGGTCGCCTGAGGGATCTCACATATTTGGAATTTTTTCCCATACTGGGGGCCTTGATGCTATGGGGTGAGGAGTGGGCCAACTCTGTGGTGCATTTCTGGTGTGACAATGCGGCTGTTGTCCACATTGTCAACTCACAGACCTCTAAATATCCCAGGGTCATGGATCTTGTGCGCCAGTTTGTATTGCGCAGCCTGCGCCTCAATGTACTGTTCAGAGCCAGGCATGTCCGGGGGGTGAATAATGATATTGCTGACGCTTTGTCCCGCCTGCAGATCTCCCGGTTCCGTGCCTTGGCTCCGGATGCGGAGGAATTTCCCTCGCCACTACCGCAGGAGATATGGACCATTGGCAAGTAGAGGTGAACCGGGCGATAGGCATGTCACTGGCGCCACGCACGCGTAAGGCGTATCTCCACGCGTTGGTTTCATTTCGGACCTTTTGTTCACAATATTGCTTGCCAGATACCTGGCCGATCCCAGTGGCCCACATCCTCCGTTTTATGGTTTACCTGCACGCCCAGGGCCTGGCACCACGCACCATAGCATCTAGGCTATCAGCGCTGGCTTTTATGGCCAAGGTGGGAGGTCATGCGGACAGTACCGCTGATTTCCGTGTGAGACATGTTTTGGAGGGGTGGGTGCGGGAACGTGGGCGTTGCCTGGACGACCGTCACCCAATTTCCCCTGGGGTACTTACCCAACTGGCACGAGGCTGGCATGACCTATGTTTCGATAGGTATGAGGCAGCCCTGTTTCGTGTGGCTACAACGGTGGCCTTTTTTGGAGCGCTCCGCATCAGCGAGCTTGTGATGCTGTCTAAGGCGGATGCAAGTCGTAGGGCACTGGAACTCGAAGATGTCTATGTTTGCAATGATTGGGCTCAGTTGAGGATACGCTCCTCTAAAACAGATCAGCATGGCGTAGGCAGTGGAGTAAGACTGCTACGATGTTCATTGGCAGACATCTGTCCGGTTGGTGCCCTACAGGAGTTCCTTGCACTGCGTGGCACGCACCATGGCCCGTTTTTCTGTCACCAAGATGGGTCTCCCCTCACTAAATTTCAGTTTTGGAAGGTGACAGGGAAGGCACTGGCCAGAGTTGGCCTCCCTGGGGCCCGTTACGGCACCCATTCATTTAGAATTGGGGCGGCCTCTACTGCGGCTGCTTATGGGTACTCCGGGGCTGACATACGCAGCATGGGGAGGTGGGACTCACACTGTTTCCAGTTTTATGTTCGCCCACTCCCACCGTGAGTACCTTCTGAGTCACCATGTATCTCTCCTTCCCTGTTTTTTCCCTTGACAGACCCTGGGTGTCGTATCACACCGGTGACAGTATGGCTGGTGGGCCATAGCTACGTGCACAGGGCAGCGCGTTACGCTGCGGCGACAGATTGGGGACCCCGACTGGGACTGGGTGCATACGCACATTTCACATGGCACGGTAAGCCCGGTATGTTGTGGCGGGAGCTTTTGCCATTCCTCTTTTCGTCGAGGAGTGCCGACCCGCCCGACATTCTGATCATACATCTTGGGGGTAATGACTTGGGTCAGGTCACTGGCTTATCGCTGAAGCATGCGATTTGGGCGGACCTCGCCTACTTACATTACGTATGGCCCACCACAACCCTTGTTTGGTCAGATATGGTCCCACGGCACGCTTATCGGGGAGGTTTCGACCTCCAGGCCCTGGACCGCGCTCGGCGCATGGTGAACAGGGCGGTGGCCCGATTCCTTTTGACCAAGGGCTGGGGGCGGGTCAGTCATCATCCCGCCATTAGTTTGCAAAATTTTGGGCTTTATTCAGGGGATGGGGTCCATCTGTCGCGAGGAGGTATGGACCTCCTGCTGGGTGATTGGCGAGCAGGCCTGTCGACCGAGCTGACGGTCTTGGGGGGGCGTCGAGCCTTTATTGAAGCCTCTCCGGGTGGCGGGTAGCACTGGTAAGGTAAAACATTTATGACCCACAGGTATCCGGCAGGTTCGCAATTGACTGGACAACACTAGATAGGCATAAGTTGTTTAAACGTTGTCCGGTCAACGACGAACCAGGCAAGGGGGTGATGGTTACCACTAGACAGCTGGAATCACCCCCTGATTTTACGGATACACGTCAGAGGGTGGGGTCATTAGTTAGATATTGACTACGGTCAACAATTTGTTTGTTGTCAACAAACAAATTGATACAAATAGATACATTGTAACAATTGCCGTTGGCAATTTTGGGTGGTACCTTACCAGTGTTACTTCGGGCTGCTTGCCTTAAGAATTATGATTGGTCGTTTTACCAATAGAAATTTATAATTCGGACTAGGGCTTGAATCAATAAATGTGGCCCATGCCGTTATCCACTTTCATTTGTGTCTGAGTCCATCATTGGGGGGGTGCGCCTGCAATGAGCCTACCATTGTTCTTTTTCTTCTGTAAAAATGGCTTATGCTAACATGGACTTACTTTGAAGATTGAGAATGGATTTTGATAGTGATGTTTTGAATACAGTTTGTCTCACAGTCCAAGAGAGTGCCTACCTTACCACTTCTGAAATGAGCTGTCTCCACTTACTTGGGCCACTAGCCACTCCTTTGATGGTAGGCCTGTTACTTACAATGAAATTATAGGACACTGCCTTGATGTTGGGATAGATTGGTCATTGAAAAGTGATTTTTCAGTAGTTTAATTTTTAAAATAACAAACAAAATACATATGTGGGCCTTCATAACTCAAGCCCATGTTGCTCAGGAGTCAACTGTAATCTTAATTTAATTGTTTGATTGCATTTCTACACCACCCATCTGGGATATTTATCCATTTCAAATCCTATTTGGATTCTCTCCATCTTGGTCTCTTTTCTTAGAGCGTTTCCTCTACATTTTGTTTGGCTCAATAGTTGAGGGTAGCAGCAGCAGGACTTTAACTGGCTACATATTTCTCTTTCCGTGCTTATAGTAAATTGTCAGAGATGAATTATAAGAAACTGTCATGTAAGAACCAGGAATTAGGAACCACAAATTACTCTAGTGGTCAGAGCTTTTGGGATCAAGAAAGTCAAAGATTGGGGACATGATTTGAGTCACAACACATCACAAGCCAAAAACAGGAAAAATTCAGCCTAAACAGAAGGTTTTGAGAGCTTTCCCTTTTTGGGATAGCCAGTGACTAGCCTATCTGGCCTTTGCTGCTCTAGTCTTGGAAACCTTTCACAGATAAGGACACATTTTGTATCCTGGTGATTCATTTTTGCCACATTGGCTGTTGTGTACAGAGCCACAGCTTCTCAGTTCATGCCAATGCTAAATATTCACATAAACTAAACAAGGTATAAATTGATACCTCAGATTATGCAGCCCTGAAAATAACTAAACAAATAACTCTTCCTTTGTTTGGTATAAAACACATTTTTTACCATGCTGTGGGACCTCTTAAACTTGAAAATGCTTAGTGACTTGGTCACATTTGCTCAAAAGCCAGTTGTATCTGAATCTAGGGTTCAGTGTTCATCTCTGTTTCATAGCCGAAGATCAAGCTCTGTCTTCTTTTGCAGATGTTTCCATGGTCATGCGGCAGGCATGACTAGACACCAAAGCGCACAGCATATTGTAATTTGGTCCCAGCTTTAATCAGAACCTCCTGAGAAAAGTACTTTCATGGTTCAAGACTCATGCAGACCTTACAAAGACAAGACTTTGGCTCTTCTCCTTGTTCCAGGGCAGCCAACATGATTCTGTCACCTTTGCATTGAAGACAGGTAAGAATGATTCATGACAAAATTCTTCTAAATATTCCTTTCATGACCAGAAGAATGCATAATCTCACCACTGATACCAGTATGAAACTATTATGTATGTGTATCACTGGAATTATGTTGTATATGTTTTATGATGTACAAGGCAACAGTGCTAATCAAGATAAATGTGATAGCTGTTAACTGGGTGCTCTTAGATCAGGATGAAGATTGATAGGAATCTGTGTGTAGATAAGGATCAGAGGGGGTGGGAAGTTAACCCATATTTGCATAAATTAATAGTGGCTTGGATTAATTAGACACACATATATTTGAAAATAAAAGCATTTTCATCTCTGGGGGAAATTGTTACAAGCTAATTTTCTCCAGCTAATATTCAGAAAAGATGTGAGTATTCTCTGTTGTGTTTTGAAAGTAAAGCTGTCTTCTGAGCACCATGTTAAACTAGCATGATTAAAAGGATGAGAAAATGTTGCTTTTCTCAATGGGGAGATGCAAAATAATGAATAAGGATTAGTGTCCACATTTTTTCACTGCCATACAGCAACATGGAGATGATTAACTATCCTTTTTCCTGTTTGAAAATCTCTCTGGAACTAAGTACTGCGGAGTTTTCACTAATGAAATGCACTATCTCTGGATTAATTCTCATCAGTGTCCAAGAAATCATCTTTCTTTGTGACAAAAAAGCTTACCACAGTGGATGTTCTCATAATTGTACCACTATGGGAAGAAAGAAGGTGTTACCACATGTTCTTGATCACATAGGTATAATCATATGCATTTGTAACAAAAACATTGTGGAGTATTTGATCTTGAGACTAGAGACAAATATCTAGATAAAAAAGAATGTAAGTTTAATTGAAAAATCTGCAAAACATTCCAAATGTAAGATTTTGATACAAATTGAAGTGGTTGGTGAAACTAGTTAGTGTAATTTTGTGCTCATCACCCTGGTCATTTGTACAACAATCAGAAGTAAGGAATGGTAACAGAAATGTTACCCTTGCAGATAAAGGGGAAAGCATTAGATATGCTTGGAAACTGAGTCATTAAATTGGAACTTTATGACATGGGTTTAAGCAATACATTGAGTAGACTGAAGATATACAGAAAAACTAGAAAATGTCAGTGTGATTAGAGCCTAGGCATATAACTTTTCAAAATGTGAAAGAATGTACAATGAGAAAGAGGGAAAGAACCAAGTCCATGAAGCTTCAGAATCAAGGGACCCAGTGAAAAGTCACATGGTGAAGTGGACAATGAGGAAACTGGGATAATTCAGCAGGGTTGCTGTTGCCCTGGCAAAAATACCTTTCTGCTTTCCCCTGCCACAACCCAAGCCCTATCTGCATTTTAAATTATGAGCAAAAGAGGAATTTCACACCAAGGGAACTTATCAATTTGTTGTTCAAGTCTGATTCTTTGCGACCCTACGGAACACCGCATGCCAGGCTCATCTATCCTCTGACATCTTCTGTAGTCCACCTGGATCTGAGCCCACTGTGTCAATGATGCCATCCATCCACCTCATCCTCTGCCACCCCCTTCTCCTTTTGCCTTTGATCTTTCCCAGCATCAAGGCCTTCTCAAGTGAATCCTCTCTTCTCATTTGGTGGCCAAAGTACTTGAGCTTCAGCTTCAGCACTTCTCCTTCTAATGAGCAGTCAGGATTGATTTCCTCCAGGATTGGCTGATTTGATCTCCTTGCCATCCAGGGTACTCTCAAGAGTCTCCTTCCATACCACAACTCAAAGATGTCTATTCTTCTGCACTCAGCCTTTCTTACGGTCCAACTGTCACAGCCATACATTACTACTGGGAATACCGTTGCTTTGACTATGTGGATTTTTGTTGGCAGGTTGATGTCTCTCCTTTTTATTATGCTGCCTAGGTTTCTCATAGCTTGCCTCCCAAGAAGTAAGCATCTTTTTTATTTCATGGGTGCAGTCACTATCTGCAGTGATCTTGGATCCCAGGAAAGTAAAGTCTGTCACTGCTTCCATTTATTCCCCTTCTATTTGCTAGGGAGTGATGGGGCTGGAAGCCATAATTTTGTTTTGTTTTTTAATGTTGAGTTTCAGGCTAGCTTTTGCACTATCCTCTGTCACCCTAATCAAGAGGCTCTTTAGGTCTTCTTCAGTTTCTGCCATTAATGTAGTACCATCTGCATATTTCAGGTTGTTTATGTTCCTCCCAACAATCTTAATTCCAGTTTGTGTTTCATCCAACCCTGAATTACGCATGATGTACTCTGCATATAAGTTGAATAAGCAGGATGACAATACACAGCCCTGCCATACTCCTTTTCCTATTATAAACCACTCAGTAGTTTCATATCGTGTCCTAACTGTTGCTTCTTGGCACCCATACAGATTTCTCAGAAGACAGATGAGATGGTCTGGTACTCCCATCTCTTTAAGGACTTGCCATAGTTTATTGTGGTCCACACAGCCAAAGGCTTTGGTGTAGTTAATGAAACAGAAGTAGATGTTTTTCTGGTACTCCCTTGCTTTCTCCATGATCCAGCAAATGTTGGCAATTTGGTCTCCAGTTCCTCTGCCTCTTCAGAATCCTGCTTATACTTCTGGAAGTTCTCGATCCATGTACTGCTGAAGCTTAGCTTGTAAGATCTTGAGCATGACCTTGCCAGTGTGTGATATGAGAGCAACTGTATGATAATTTGAACATTCTTTGACATTGCCCTTCTTTGGAATTGGAACGTAGACCTTTTCCAATCCTGTGGCCACTATTGTGTTTTCCAAATCTGCTGGCATATTGAGTGCAACACTTTAATGGCATCTTCTCTTAGGGCTTTAAATAGCTCAACTGGAATACCATCATCTCCACTAGCTTTGTTGTTAGTTATACTTTCTAGGGCCCACTTGACTTCACTCTCCAGAATGTCTGGTTCAAGGTCAATGATCACACCATTGTGATTGTCAGCACATTAAGGTCCTTTTTGTAGAGTTCTTCTGTGTATTTTTGCCATCTTTTCCTAATCTCTTCTGCATCTGTTAGTTCCCTAACATTTTTGTCATTTATCATGGCCATTTTTGCTTGATATATTCCCTTCAGTAGTAATGTGAACTGTCCTGAATGCAACTGAAACTGAAACGTTGTTTACCTTTCAATGTAAATCTCAACCTTTCTTTTAATCGAGTTCAGAATTTATTTAGGATACCACTAGTTCTTTGAATATATCCTGTGAATTTTATGTATGTATGACAGCAAACTGGAAAAAATATGCAGATAAGAGAACAAATTGAGATAAGACCTATACTGCTATATGGGAAAATTAATAATACTTTAATGCAAAGCAAGTATATCAGAATTTTCATGTGAAGGTTGCCATTTTATGGTCATACTTTATTTCATGGTAATTGGCCTTTAATGTGCTGGGTACTCATTTTAATGACCTCGGAAGGATGGCTGGCTGAATCAACCTTGATCCCTGTCAGGATTGAACTTACATTTTGGCTCCAGTACAGCAGTTTAACCACTGTGCCACCAGGACTCTCCACCAGGGCTCAATTCTGAATTTTTAAATAAAAAACCCTCACTGAATTAATCTTATCTGAATATGGTGTGGCCCTTCTGAGCAGCTATGACTTTGGGGAAAATCCTACTACATTAATTTACACTGGTACATAGCAGTTCGAACGCAAGAAATTGCAAGTTGATAAATAGGGACCACTTCAGTGGGAAGGTAACAGCGTCCTGTGCACTCCGGTGTCTTGTCATGCCTGCCACATGACCATGGAAATGTCTGCAGAAACAGAGATGAGCACTGAATCCTAGAATTGGATATGACTGGCTTTTGAGCAAGGGAAACCTTTACCTTACCTTTATGTAATTTAAATGCTTTTTTTTTTTTCTTCCACAGAGAGACAGAATGCCTGAAAAAGAAGAGGGTTTGTTGTTGTTGTTTTTGCTACATAATGGAGCCTTTCTGGCCTCAAACATAATGGTTCCTAATCACATGCAGAGATTCAAAATGTCTTAATCTATCCTTCTTCAGACAGTCTATCTTCATGAGGAGACAGTAAGAGGCAGGGGGCAAGACCAGAACTTTCTTCCTGATATTACTTTCAAATTAAACCATTTTTGGATACTCAACGGGGTTTTTAGAAACAAAAGAGAATGCAAACAGTGGGCCTGCCTGTGGAGAAATTCTAGCCAGAAGGTGGCTACAGAAAAGGAGATCAGGTCAGAGATTGACCAAGCACTTGTTGAGAATCCAGCTCAACAAGGGTGTAAGCATAAAGTCAAAAGAAACTGAAACAGCAGTCAGAGTTAAAGGTGCGCAAGAAAGAGAAGTGCTCCGGCACCGGGGAGCAAGTTTTTATTGAAAAATACACAGGTTCCACAGGATGTATTACGACAGCATACACAGGATGTATACGCAAGCATAGGTGCAGTGGTATTCAGCCAATAATATGACATTCTCTATAGCATAACCATATATGGCATGACCTATATCTTCTTACTAGTACATGCGCAGTAGCTTATATCCTGCCAGACTAGGCCAAAGCCTATTCTCTGTGGCGGTACCCTTGCAAAAGCTGTTACCTGTATATTCAGCAGTAGCTACGATCTAACTTCAGCTGTAAAAGGCTAATACCAAAAGCATATATATGAAGATTACATAGAGACGCTTTTCTGCATCAAACCAGAATTTCTGCACAAGGCAGAATCTCTGCAGAGGCAGGAAGCGCTTATTGATGCAGGAAGTAGCTAACCGCAGTCCTAGTTGTGGTCAGCGCAAGAAGAGCTAACCTCAATTGCCAGCTATATGCTACACCTGTGTAAGCTAAAAGTTTCCAGCTAAAATGTTCTAAGCTAAAAGTATAATGAACTCCCACATTTCCACTTCTTAAATTTATTATTTTTTGCGGGACATCGTTTGCCAATTATACACACGCTGGAATTCAATCTCGCTATCAGATTCTGAGTTAACATCTTCATATTCCACGTTATTTGTTGGCAAACAATATACATATTCCCCATCATCATAGGTCTCCTCTGCCACACGGGGAACGGCTCGATAATTACCCTGACAGATCTCATTCTGATAGCGAGCTTGATAGATTTGGTTTTGAGTCAACCTAGTGGATCTTCCTGATGCATGAAAACAGTTTTTACTCACAGCCATAAGATTTGGTACACATTGAATACAACAACATAACATAATGCAGCTTACTATAAAAACACCTATGACATGGCAATTAGTACTTGTCTTAACCACCTTGCTCCCGGCAAGCAGGACCATAATGCATCCTACCATGCTGGCAAGGCATTCTGTAAAACAGCACATATTCTGAACTGCTCACAACCTGAGGCTTCCTTTCTATTCAGTAGATACATCATTATGCACATTATCAGTCACAATCTCCTACAGATCCTGAAGTTCTTTCTCAATCTGGCCTAAAACCAATCAGGGTCAAAATTTATCTAAACAATATCTGGCTTTCAAATAAATTGACTATCTATGTCAGGTGATGAAAGATGAGCATCTTCATCCATAGTAGAAAACATTTTTTAACACCATAAAGTTGCAAGAGGGAGTCAAGAGGCCCACCTACAGTACAACCAGCTCCTCTAAGAAACATGAACATGCCATGTTTGATGACCAGTGCCATGTTATTATAACCCTCTCCACAAGAGATTGCACCATGGAACTAGACATGAAACATGCCTGACATATTGAATAACACCATTGCAATATAACAAACTCAGTTACATATGTAGGGTTACAGTGAAAAAACTCTTCCAGGCATTTTCATAATTGTATTACAAGTACAGCAAAGTCCCAAAATACATACCAGTAAAAGATCAAAAACACATAGTTAAAGCAATCTGTTGGGGGGGGGAGGAAGAAGGCTGGTCGCCCCCCCTTTCCAAGAGACTACATTTTGGCTGTTTGCCAGCCAGCTTTTCAAGAGCGACTCCTTGAATGTGTGAGGGTCTCCTCCTCTCGGATAAGACCCGTCCCATCAGGATCCTCCCTTTGACCCTCCTCCTTAGGGTTTACCCCCAATGACCTTCCAACAAGAAGACATGTAAATCACACACCAGGTTCCATCCCCTCTTCCCCAAGTCTGCCATGTGGCCATGGCTCCCAGGTGTCGCCATCTTGCAGGGGCATCTCCCCCCCTCTTTTTCAGGAGGCAGGAAACATGGAATGAGCAGGACCTTCATTCCACGACACCCCCCTCATTAGGGTGACAAAAACCATGATCTTCTTGTAAAATCATGCTTTTTGTCATAGTTCACTGTATGCATTTTTAAAACAGGCAAGCACATTTCTTTTCTTCCTTACAAGAAAGTTTCTCTAACAATTCTAGCAAACAAACTACACATATCATTTTAACATTTCCTACCAGAACGCATTTAGACAATTTTAAAGAGGTTTTCAGGTTTTATAATGCAAACAAGGCCAATTCATTTTTGGAGTCGACACAAACTTTTTAGTCCAAATTAAAATGTCCAAATTAAGAGTCCAAATGTTGATTGAAGATCTCTTCAGACTAGAATTTAAACACCATCTTCTCTCCAGCACAGTTCTTGGTCACAAAACAATCAGGCAACCCTCCGCCCTCCAAACAAGCACATCTTTCAGCTTTTCAGCTACTCACTCAGTCCTTCACTCTCCAGGCACATCCATCTGTATTTCAGCAGGTAGAAAATGCAAGAACCCAAAAGAACAGCTTCTCCAGAATTTGCAAGTAACTTAGCCAAAAACTGGAGTATATCCTCTCCCACCTTGTATTTTGGAAGAAACCTGCCATCCATAGAGGAAGGATCCATGCCACGTTTTCTCTGGGCTTCTTTCAGTTGCAGTATTTGAATCTTAACCAAGTGAAAAACTGTCATGTTGGATTTGCGAGAAGACCCCTTTCTGATTTTGGGTTTTCTGCTCTCCCCCTCTGGTTCATCCTTCCAATTCCTGCCCCCAAGTGAGGAATCAAGCTTATCACTCGGCTTCTCCTGCTTGGTCCTCTTCTCCACCTTTCGTGATGGGGGGCACTTCAGGGATGAGCCAAGGTCCTCTGTGCTGCCCTCAGAACCCTCTCTGCCTGCCATTCTGCATGCAGTAATAGCTTCTATCTGCGATGAGGTGGCAGGGAGGGAAGGAGCATTTGCAACTATTGAGGCAATGCTGATGATTGGAAATGTAATAGCAGCCTCCAAGTCCAGAACAGCCGCAGTTAAAGCAGCAGAGAATGGGGTAACAGTACTTGATTGCTGCAAAGCAGGATAAAACGTTCCACCTTCATCAGGGGGTTTCGGAGGCAATTGTGGCCCATATGGCGGGGGTGCTGTTGGGGATAGAGGATCTCCAGTAGCAGGTGGCAGTATTTGTGGCATGGAGGTGGTCAGGCTTTGGGCCAAAAAAATGTTCTTCGGTTGTTTATTATTCAGATCAGGAGGATCTGGTGGGGTGGCAAATGGTGGTGGTGCCGTAGGATCAGAGTCCCGTTTTAAGTCCGGTCTTTGTAACGGACATGGCAGCAGAATCTGCGGCAGAGGCACTGTCACTACTTGATCCAACAAAATATTTTTCGGGGTGAGACTTTGCAAGCAGATTCGTACTTTGCACCACAGGAGTTGTACAGTTACACTGACTCTGGGGTGGTTTTGAAATTGAGTCCCAATTTTGTCCCACACTTGTAACTTTAAAGTCCCGTTTTCTGGGACCCATGGACAAAAATCGTAAATTGCCTTAACGAGTTGCTCTATTTCATTGATTGATACTGCATGTCCATTTTTCTGCAGGAGGTGTTTAAGATCCTGACAATACTTTTGTTGCAGAGAAGAGAGACCACTGCCCATGTTGTCTTGTCTTGTCTAAGTACTCTAACTTGACTGTGTCACTCACCCGGGATCCTTACACGGATGACGAGGGACGTCCTGGACCTAGCCGGTCGTGGGTGAGGACTGTGGGGCCGCAGCGCTGAAGTCGTGAGCGTGGTCGAAGTGAAGGGAGATTGTAATCTGGATCCGGTAGATTACAATCTGATTTGCCTCACACGGGGGGCACCAGATGTGGAGAAATTCTAGCCAGAAGGTGGCTACAGAAAAGGAGATCAGGTCAGAGATTGACCAAGCACTTGTTGAGAATCCAGCTCAACAAGGGTGTAAGCATAAAGTCAAAAGAAACTGAAACAGCAGTCAGAGTTAAAGGTGCGCAAGAAAGAGAAGTGCTCCGGCACCGGGGAGCAAGTTTTTATTGAAAAATACACAGGTTCCACAGGATGTATTACGACAGCATACACAGGATGTATACGCAAGCATAGGTGCAGTGGTATTCAGCCAATAATATGACATTCTCTATAGCATAACCATATATGGCATGACCTATATCTTCTTACTAGTACATGCGCAGTAGCTTATATCCTGCCAGACTAGGCCAAAGCCTATTCTCTGTGGCGGTACCCTTGCAAAAGCTGTTACCTGTATATTCAGCAGTAGCTACGATCTAACTTCAGCTGTAAAAGGCTAATACCAAAAGCATATATATGAAGATTACATAGAGACGCTTTTCTGCATCAAACCAGAATTTCTGCACAAGGCAGAATCTCTGCAGAGGCAGGAAGCGCTTATTGATGCAGGAAGTAGCTAACCGCAGTCCTAGTTGTGGTCAGCGCAAGAAGAGCTAACCTCAATTGCCAGCTATATGCTACACCTGTGTAAGCTAAAAGTTTCCAGCTAAAATGTTCTAAGCTAAAAGTATAATGAACTCCCACACCTGCCTCTTGCAAAATAAGCTGATACTTTCATGTGAACATGCTCGTGCAGGGACAGGCTGCAGAGAAAGATGGAATTATTCAGCATTATACAAAGCTATATACTATTTGCTAGGCTACCATCGTTTGTTAACAGATCTGAAACAGCACACAATAGAATTAAATCTCTTAGTATCATCCACATTTTCTGACATTCTGAACCTTCCAAGTTTGAGTTCAATTTTTCCACACTATTCTGAAATGATTCAGTCTTTTAAAACTGATATAAGAATTAGTGATAGAAATTTAAAAATTGAAAACTGTGTATAAACCTGCCACAAATTATACCTATTTTATAAGTAAGATTTGTTCAAGACCTCTATGGAGTATATGTCTTGACTTGACATAAGAAATACACAACTTCAAGTTTATAAGCACAGCACGTTTCTGCGTTGTTTCAGTGCTGCATCGTATTTCTGTAGTTCTTAATAGAGAAAGCAAAATTCAAAGTTTATTGAGCTGCAGCATGTTTCAAATTGGTCTCAAATGGCAAAAACTGACAATAACATAAGTCTGAGTTTATATTATCAACTGGATTATTTTGTTAACCTTTGTGTTGACAATGGAATGAATGGAGTATTGCAATTAATTAAATGTCACTGCGTATAAAAGCACATATTTTACCTTAATATATATATTTTATCACATATTCCAACCAACCCTTACTTGAAATCAAGCTCTTGTAGAAGACTCTCAGGAGGTTTTGCCTCATGGGATATTCAGGAAAAGATAAAAAGAAATTCTTAACACAGATTATTATTATACTGTAGAATTTCTTAGCCCAAATTGTAGTGATTGCCTCAGCAAAAGTTGCTTTAAATGGGGATTAGATATTTTTGTGGAGGACAGACTATATACTCATGACAAGTTATTCCAAGAAGCAATGGCAGCACAATTCTAAAAATTAACTGCTGAACCACAGCATCAGAAAACGGATTTTAGCCTAAGTTCCTGCTGGTGAACAACAAGGCATCTGGTAGATCAGTGTAGAAAACAAGGTGCTAGGACCAGGCATGGGCTGGGTCACTGGGACATAGGTTTTTATCCCAGTGTGCCCTCGCCTCTGGCGCCCTGGGATGCAAATACTAATTTTATTATTATTATCCGTGCGGCATGCTGCACTTTAGATTAAGCCATTTCTCAAAGCTCCCTCCTTCAGCTTCGAGCAATGGTTTATTCTAAAGTGCTGTGCGCTGGGCGGAGCAATCGAGGGGCGGCAACCAAGCATTCCTGGGGGCAACCTTTCCCCCATCCCTTGTTTGCCACCCCTTGCTTGGATTTCCCGGTGTGTGGCACTTTGCAGGCGCACCCCCCAAAGAAAGACTCAGACACCGGTATATGGATAAAGGCATCGGGCCACTTTTATTGAATAATGCCCTAGTCCAAATTATAACTTTCAATTGGTGTATTCATCCAATTGTAATTCTTTAAGGCAAGCAGGCCGCAGTAACACTGGTAAGGTTCCTCCCAAAATGCCAATGGCAATTGGCTACATGTAACTATTTGTATCAATTTGTTTGTTGACACAAACAAATTGTTGACCGGAGTCAATAAACTATCTACTGACCCCACCCTATGACGTGTATCCGTTAAATATCAAGGTGATGCAGGCTGTTAAGCTCCTGCCATCACCCCTTGCCTGGTTTGTCGTTGACCGGCCAAAGCTATTACCCCTGTACATGTCTAAGTGTTGGCCAGTCAATTGCAAACCTGCCGGATACCTATGGGTCATAAATCTTTACCTTACCAGTGCTACCCGGCAAAAGTGACCAAAGTCAACTAACCCCTTTGCTCAAACACTAGCAACAGTGTGGGATGGGCAAAAAAGCCAGAACCAAGGTGCCAATTGTAGGTTCAGGCCAAAAATTCCCACCCGGCCCCGAAGCGACCAAAAAATCACACTGTTCACTAGGGAGGGGGTGGAGGGGAAAACTTCTCCTCTCCGTCGCAATTCTAAAATGGCAGCTCGGCTGCCTCGTGGCCACCCCTTTTATATAGGGGTGGCCACGCCCCCTAACTCACCCGAATGTCTGAGTCCGGGGGGGGGGCGCAAAGAGCGTGGCGGCCATTTTGGCGCCACGCTTTCATTAGATTAAGCCATTGCTCCAAGCTCTTGCCTTCAGCTTGGAGCAATGGTTTATTCTAAAGTGTCTAGCGCCGGACTGAGTAAGCAAGCAAGCAAGCGGCAGTTACCAAGCAGTTCCAAGGGACACCCTTCTCCTTTCCTTGGTCACCACCCCTCACCCCTGTCCAGCACCCTCCCATGGTGCCCAGCACACCCCTGGCTAGGACAAATTGGCCTCTGGTTTGATTCCACAAGCCATTTCTTTCAAATAAGATTAGTTCCATCATTACCAAAAAAATATAGAAAATATTATTTATGTGTTTGGATGCACAGTACTTATATGGAAGTGGAGAATTAGAAGCAAATCTGAGGAGTTTAATTAACATTGCAATTCTATCTATGTTTGCCCAAAAGCAGGTCCCTCTGTGCTCCATAGGGCTACCATGCTAAACAATACATCCGTAATTTTGCACCTGTTAATTTTTCTCATAAATTTAAGACTATTCAGAGTCTACCTCATGATAGGATGGAACCATGTTAATATGCAAAAACAGTTGGCCCACATCTTGATCCAGATACTAAAAGAAATGGATGGACCAAGGCTACAGAGAAGCACCTCCTAGAACACTGTTCTAGCCTGTCATGTTGGTGAAGCAATTCTATGTTTATATTTATACTAATATGCACAGGTTGCCTTTTGAGGTAAGGTCTCCCAAGTCCAGTTGATTCCTGTAGTGAGTCTCAGTTCCTAAACTCCCTGCTAATATAAAGGAAATTTCATTTGTGGGGTTTATACATGCTTCAGCTGAAGCAAATAATTTTACAGCTTCAAAGGAGGGTTGAGCCTTGCTGCTTAGTTTTAGAAATTAAGAATCAATTATATATTCACTGATATAGCAATTGCACTTATATGCAGCCTCATAGCACTTTTGTGCTCTCTGTGCAGTTTACAAGTTAATTAGCATTTTGCCCCAACACGCTGGATACTCATTTTACCAACCTTGGAAGGATGGAAGGCTGAGTCAATGTTTAGCTCTGTGTCAGAATTGAACTCACAGTGTCCTGGCAGCAGTACAGCAGTTTAACCAGTGGTGGGCATCAGCAGGTTTGCACCAGTGTCCCCCCCATCAAAGTTTTGAAATAAAGTAGTCCTAATTCAGATGCAATGCAGGGCTTTCCCCTGGCTACGCCCACCATACCACGCCCACAGGGTAGGTAGTAAAATGTTTTGGAGCCACCACTGAGTTTAACCACTGCTTCACCAAGGCTCATAAATAAATTTTATGTCAGAAATTACTCTGGGTTGAAAAGATTTTTGCTGTAGAAACTCTGCTCAGAGGACACCCAAATGAGGCTCCTTTTATGTCCCCAAGATCCGTCATGCAGCATACAGCTACCAAAATGAGCAAGTCTCACAATAATACATTGTAATACCACAGAAGACTGAATATTTCCTTGGGAGAAAGTCCCATGAATCCCATGGATCTTTCTCTTCAGTACAAATGAATGGGATTGCTCACTATATGTATCTTTCCCATCTAACAGGGAAATGTTGCTTTAAGACAGAAATAATAAAGACAATATAAGCTATAGCGCCACTTTTCTGTTTCAAGGATCTGACTATTGCTTCTTTCAAAATGTGTATTTGACTTTCACACTCTGTTGCATTTGCTGTGCTTCAGAAGAGGACACTAGTTGGTGATTCAACACAGAAATGACCCTGATATGTAACAGCACTCAAAATTAATGAGTCTTAAAGCACAATCCCATTTTACTTTCATGCATTCCTATTACAATTCTGCTGTATGGGACAACCTTCATTCCTCTAAAAAAGAACTGGCTCATATACCATGCTGACACCTCAAATGAAAACATACAAAATGGCAGGCTTTCAAGTTAGTATTTGAAATCCATTGAAATAAATCAAAACCCAGTACAATAGCTCCCATCTGGCCAATCTTTACATGCCATTTCCAGATAAACATCTTCAATATGAATGCAGTTATAGGTGAAATAAATTTAAACAGATGCTTATTTGTCAGTAAGTCATGGAATTTGAGGGGGTCTCTGTGTGTGTAATTCAAAGGACTCTTCCTTAATTTAAGAAGGGCAAGGAAACACATGTAACAATTGACGTCTTCTATATATAGCCAGGATTTGGCAGCATAAAGATAAATAACTCTCATGAATTGCAATCATTGCTGTCAAAAGAAAGATGTTATTTTAGCTTAATCTTCATCCTTTACACAAATATATATTTGTGGCCTGTGATGAACCATTTTCCTTTTGGAATTCAACTGAAAGAAAAATTGAGATGTTTTGCTACCAGTCATTTCATGATACGATCATATCTTTTTACAGCCCCTGTATGCATGCACAGGGACACTATATGCATGTGCAGGCACATTTTACTTCCACTTCCGGTAGCAGCAAGGACGGAGCAGAATGGATGATTTGGCACTGTGGGCTGGCCCCGGCCCATGGGCCATAGTTTGGCCACCCCTGCCTTAGAGCAATGTGCTCTGGTATACCACTTTCATGAATGTAGATTGTGTGCACCTTCTATTTGAATGTGAGTACAAAAATGGGGAACTGCATTACAAAAATCAGAATATTTTTGAAAGACACCTGTGCTGTGGTTTGCAGATTAGTTAAAAAGGATTCAACTACGTGAGTTTTCTATAAAATGTAAGTGGAGTAAATTTGTCCTCCATCCTGTCATATGAAAAGGGACTTTATTTTACTCCTTTGTGACTATGATTTCATGGTCAAATATTGCAGGATCTGCTGTAAGTGAAAAACTGATAAATTTACAAATCACATAACACAAAGGCCAATTTGGATCTGTCCAGTCCTTTTTTGCACTTAAGACTGCATATTCTACTCCACCACATTTTTTCAAGCCAAAATTATTTGATCAGTTTCTCTCTCCATGTGATCAGTTGTTTCATTCTCCAAAAAGATGGGGCATGACTATGGCTGGTATTCTGATATTCTAAGATGGGTGTAATGTTTGTCCCTAATCACCTTGAAATATTTTGTTTATTTAAAATAAACTACTGAATTTATCACTAGAGCCTCTTATCATTGATATCGTCATTGATGTACTAGTTTAGTGCTAGATCATCTCTGCGTGGACAAACAAAAAATGAGAAAAAAATTAATCTGGAAGTGAAACAACTCTAATGAACTACAGCAGATGACTATGTTTCTGATGTAAGTGGAACTGTGTTTGTATATTATGGAGAGATTTGAAAAATGATCCAATTTCTCTAATGCTGTGCAATACTTTGAACAGCCCACTGGCTTTTTATGAACCACAAAAGGAGAGTCAGGGATCGGCAGAGGGTGGTATCAAGGCAAGAGGGAATGCAGGCTGTGGCGTGGATCAAACCATATCAGATTGAGGGTTGGAGGGGAGTGGGAGTGACTGTTGCTCCGTGGCAGGAGGACATTTTCCACCTTCGTCCCTGCCACAGAGGCCCCTTAGCTCCTCCCCTCAGCTGGTTGGAGGGGAGTGGGAGTGACCGTTGCTCCGTGGCAGGAGGACATTTTCCACCTTCGTCCCTGCCACAGAGCCCCCTTAGCTATTCCCCACAGCTGGTTGGAGGGGAGTGGGAGTGACCATTGCTCTGTGGCAGGAGGACATTTTCCACCTTTGTCCCTGCCACAGAGCCCCCTTAGCTCCTCCCCTCAGCCGGTTGGAGGGGAGTGGGAGTGACTGTTGCTCCATGGCTGGAGGACATTTTCCACCTTCGTCCCTGCCACAGAGCCCCCTAAGCTCCTCCCCTCAACCGGTTGCAGGGGAGTGGAAGCAGCTGTTACCCAAGACGTGGGCTTTAAGTTTTATGTAATTTACCATCTTTGTCTGTAAACCGCTTTGGGTCACCAATAGGTGAGGAAAGTGGTATAAAACTATACTAAATAAAATAAAATAAAATAAAAATAAAAACAATTCACAGTCTCTCTATGATCTCCAAATCCAGGTAGAGTATAAAATAGGCTCCAAATCAACCATTTCAGCTTGCCTGTGTACCTGCACTCTGAGTCTCTTCACTATTTAAAATATTGAATGATTGGAAGCCTAAATCAAAAACTGAGTCTTATCAATATAATTCCAGTCACTTGCTTCTCCCTGCCCCCATTCATTGGACTGGGTACAAATGGAGATGTGATTCTGAGCATTATTTTAGTGCATGGGTGAGTAAAGTGGAGCCCCAGAGCCTGTATAGCCCTGTTGTTGTTTTTTTGTTGTGTGGCCCTTCTCTTCCTTCATCATAAATGATTAATTGATACTACTGGAAGCTTCTCACACCAGCAATGTACATTTATTTATTTATTTATTAGTCATATTTATATATGCCGCCCACTCAGGCCGAACCCGACTCAGGGCGGCATTACAACAAGTTTTAAAAACAGATAAAAACACTTTAAAAGACCCATATCCAACCCGCTTTAAAAGACCCATATCCCACCCACCCATCCCACCCACTATAAAAAGAAGAAGAAGAGAGAGTTCTTAATTCTTTACATAAGCCAGCAGGCAGGGACCGTGTTCCCATTCAGGCCCCACACCTGCCCTGCCAGCCAGGTCTTCAATCCTTTCCTGAAGGGCAGCAATTCTCTTTGAAGTCTTAGATCTGTTGGCAGGAGGTTCCAGAGAGTTGGTGCGGACACGGAGAAGGCCCTCCTTCGGGTGCTGGACAGATGTGCACCCCTAACTGATGGCACCATTAGAGAGCCCCTCCGGTCCGCTCTGGTTGGACGGGCAGACACTCTTGGAATGATGCGGTCTCTAAGGTATCCTGGTCCACTGCCATATAGGGCTTGAATTGCACCCGGAGACAAACTGGTAACCAGTGCAGCTCCTGAAGTAGCGGTGAGGCATGGGCATATCACCCACATCCCATCACCACCCAGGCTGCCGCATTCTGGACCAGCTGCAGCCTCCGAATAGGTCACACTCTTTGCAGTCTTTAATACAAAATCCCACTCTCTCCCCAACCCCTGAAAGTGAACTTTTACAATTTGTTGTTGTCTTGTACTTCTGGCACTTTAGGTTGCCTTTGTGGACCCCCAGGAGGTCTTAGCATCAGAAAATAGTCCCCCCACACCAACTAAAGTTGCCCCACCCCCAGTTAAGTGGAAATGAACCTATTCCCTTTCTTTATGATATTATTATTCTACTCGGGTGGTAAATCCTCACTTATTACAACATCATATGTAAGTGATGATGAAATGCAACATTATACTCCCTTCTCACGATACTGCGGCTACAGAATCATCTTTCTTTGTATTGTCAACCCAGACAATATATCGCCCAGAATGAATTTATCTCAGGTAGGAATATGTTTAGCAAGGTTTGTGAATATCTCCTTAACAGCAGTGTATCCATTAAATGAGCCACATTCCTTCAGATACATTGGATATAGAAGATAACTGTGCTCATGTATGGGTTAGCCATGTGAAGGGCCCTCACTAACTTCCTTCTTTTCATTAATTTAGATGGTGTTTATGTGATGACGCTCCTCAACATGTACTTTTCAGGCTTAACAAAATTCCTCATCTTGCATGATTAAGTGGATGCTAATTTTAATTTAAAATATTGTTACAATGTTGGGAGAATTTATGGGTAAAGAATGTGAAATTCACAGCCTGTCAAGCATTAAGAGAAAATTGGTGTTCTCTCTATGAAACTCAGAAGCAATTTCCAAGGTCCAACACCATAGGGATAAACACATGAGGAAGGAAGCATTATAACCACCCATGTGTAGGTTTTCCAAAGAGAAATGCCTTCATTTTATGCTCGGAAGGATGGAAAATTAATGCTTCTGATTGCATGGAGAAATGAAGGCATAGAAGAAGGACTTAAAGGAGGCCTCATTCTTATCCAGGTGATTGAAATGAAGGTATCACACATATATGTCTGTGGACAAGAACACCTAGAATTATTTGAGGATTCTGGGATTTGAAGTCCAAAAAGAAATGAAGAGCACACTCCAAAGTGCTGGTTTATTATAGTGAAGTTGGATAAAAGTGCTTTTGAGTCATCCAATACTGCACAGTCCCTGATCCTTCAGACCATTGTCATTTTCGTCCCTGTTAGACTTAGTTAAACAGTGCTTAGCAAGACTACTTTGCTGCATCACAACTCCCAGAATTGTCTAGTCAGCATGGAATTCTGGGAATTTAACTGGGGGAAAAGGGGGGTAGGATGTTTCCAACCTCTGGTCTTCGAATTGTGGGAGAAGAGGATTTATTCAAGAATGAGTCTTGTGAGTCTAAACAGGCAGATAACAGTTCCTGTTCCCTCTCATCTTTAAAACATGACCACTGAACTTGAAACTCCTCTAATTCTCAGCCTTGTACTGTTTGTTATTACACATTGATTTTTGATACCATATATTTCTTTATTTCACAGTTTCTTGGAGCAGTGCTAACATTTTTTCTCTGAGCCATTTTAATATCTCATAGAATTACATCTGATACTCAATGTATCTACCTCTGACCATTTTTTATATTTAGTACATAGAACCTTTGTTGATTTTGTTAGATATCCAAACATTTTTCAAGCTTAAAAAAATATATGACCAAGAAGCATGTTAAAAATTACTTGAAGTAAAATGAGAAAAACAAATTATTTCCATATACACCTCAGCTACAAGATAGATTTTATACAAGACAAACAACAATGAAGAAATGAATTTTGTCTCACAGGTTTAAAACCACTAATAGAGTTTAAAATGCATTCAGTCAAATTCAAATATGGCAGAAATGGTGGAGAGTAAAAAATTACACATCTATACAATTATATAAACAGACAAAATAATACTTTCAAAATTGTATTTGCATGGTAAATGCTAAAGAATAGGGAAAACCCTAAAAAAAGAGTTCCTGATAATCAAATTGTCTCTTATTCTGATATTTAGAACTGGAAAGGAGATTAATTCATAAACCAGGCAAGCTGTATTCTTCCCTGTTAAAACACTACCATTCAAACTTATTTAAAATCCTCTGTTCAATGTCCATAATTTTATTAGATATTGCAAATTATCAGTTACAGTGTGTGCAGAGGCTACCCCATTCCACATACTATCCATTTGATCTTCTAAGATATTAAATTAAATGAAGGAACAGGTAACCATATATTTCTTTCTGTACAGCATCTATAATTTAAGATAATACTTAATGCTATGTTGATGACTTATGGTCAAAATGTAGACAATGCTCCAGGACTGGGGTGGGCTGACTTGCATTTTTTTTTCTCTTGACCGCATGATGCAACTCTCTCTCTCTCTCTCTTTCTCTCTCTCGCTCTCTCTCTCGCTCTCTCTCATTTTTGTCTCTGCAGATGGAGTTTCTTCTTTTTTAACAAACTGATCTAGTCATATTGGTTTTGATAATATGTTGCTCTGAACCAATGTAGAAAAACTACTGCCTCAGCACACTCTTATAGAATATCAAGCTAACCACCGTACCAAAAAAAATAAAGCAAAGTGAACAAAGTTGTATTGATTATATCTATGAGATATAAATTATTAGTTATATCTATGAGTTATATCTCCATCAGCAAGATATGTCACACAAACTTTCCCCTCTTTTATTTGCTTATACATCTTGGTGAAGCACTCTTGCACTAAATCACATAGACACCCCATAGTACCAAAGCAACCAATAATAATAATAAGAAAACCTTGGTTACTCTGGACACGAAAGAAGAAAAATTATAGGGTACTGGGAAATAATGAAGGGCAGGAGCTTCTCATGAAACTTCTCCAAGCTATGTCTGCAACATAGGCCATAAAATGAAGGTATGTGTGTTGCTCTAAATCAGGAAATGGCTCTAACAATTTTCATCTCCACCAGGAGAAAGTCTCCTGGAAAGTTCATAGATTGTCAATGAATGTTCAAGTCGAAGAAATCCCAAAGTACTTTGGATTTGCAATGGAGATGATTCAGAACAATACATTATATTGTTATCTGGAGAGTGTTCCCACTAACCCACAAGGTCATAGCTAATGTGAAAGGGGATAGATAAACAGTCTGGCCACAGTTAATTGAAAATTTTCCAAGGGCAGTAGCAGCTAAAATGTATTATAGAATTCCCAATGGAATGTGAGTAAGGCATATGTCAGCACCATATGTGTAAGTTTTTTGGAATGATAACAGCTTTAACTGCAAGCATATTCCTAGATACAATAAAAGTATGGAGAATATTTGGTCATCTTGGAAGTCATGTAATTGATAAGTGTGATCACCTGACCAACAAATTTTTCAATTTTCCACTCAATCAAAGCTGTTTTATACACATAAATATACACATCAACATAACATTTTTTTACCTTTTACTATCCACAAAATCTTGGTCTAAAGCCTGAGGAAGACAGGTTAATGTTGAAAGCTAGCTGTTTGTTCAGTTTTAGTAGTCTTTAGTAGTCTTTAGTATCACCTGCTCTTACATTATGGAAAAAGGGATTTTCTCTATATATTTTATCTGTAAGGAGAAATGAAAGTCCAGACAACATTTTCAGGGCTCCCATTAGTGATTCAAGTAGAAACCCTGCACACTCCGTGTTGTTGTTGTTGTTGTTATTCAGGCTCAGTAATAACAATATAGCAATTAGTTCTATTGTATAAGTATAGTGGTGACTGCAGGAGCTCAAGTGGTTAAAATGCTGAACTTGATGACTGGAAAGTCGGAGTTCAATTCCCGAGTACTCTACGACAGAGTGAGCTCCCGTCTTTGTCCCAGCTCCTGCCAGCCTAGCAGTTCGAAAGCAAGAAATTGCAAATAGATAAATAGGTACCACTTTGGTGGGAAGATGTTGTATACAAACATTAGTTATGTTTTATTAGGATTGCAATAAAGGTGCCAGTCTTAGATTAGTGTCAAGAGCTGATTCGCCAATATTTCCCGCTTCTTCGGAAGCCTGGGTAAAAGTATCTATGCCGTAACGGTTTATGCATTGTATATAAGTTGGCCTCCCTGCACTTGTTCCCTCCCCAGTTTTTGTTCCCTTGCAATAAATTATGTTGTTGTTTGACTCGGCGTGGCTGGTTAGATTATTTCTTCAGTTCCAGACACAACATATTGGCAACGAGGATGGGATAGCGATGGCAGTTGCCACTCCTGCTTCGATTGGACCGTTCAACATTTCCAGACCTGATTCCTGGATGATGTATAAGGTGCAGTTTGAGAATTATTGTGTTTTGCAGAAGGTGGACCCAGCACTTAAAAAAGTGACATTCCTCGCCCAATGCGGTTTGACCATGCTCGAACTCCTAAATGATCTCCTGCTGCTGAGGCTGCTTAAGGACACCTCACTCAAAGATATCTTAACTGTTCTTCAGGACCATTTTAAGGCCAAGATTGCTGTGATTCCTGCTCATGTGGCCTTCTACAGGCGAGACCAGAAGGTTGTTGAATCCATTGCTGAGTACGTTGCCGCGCTTCGACATGCCGCGCTTCCTTGCCAATAGGAAAACCTCAATATTGTTCATAGGGACAAACTTATAGTGGGCATTAGAGACAAGGCAATGCAGCATCGCCTTAAGAAGAGGGATGTCCCAACTTTTGCGGCAGCGCTTGAAGAGGCTCAGGCTGCTGAGACTGTGAATGCCATGACTGGTTAGATTATTTCTTCAGTACCAGATACAACAGAAGGTAAACAGCGTTCCATGTACTCAGGCATTGAGGCATGCCTGCCACATCTCCACAGAAATGTCTGCAAACACAGATAGCACTGGTTCTTTGGCTGTAAACAGAGATGAGCAAGGAACCCTAGAGTTAGATACAAGTGGCTTTTAAGGAAGGGCAAGCATTACCTTATCTATAAGTGTAGATGTTAAAATGTAAGGAACTATAAAAATCGTGATGAAGAATGTGCAGGGGGAAAAAACACCAACAAGCTTATTTTTAGTGAAAGTGAGAAGAACCACTGAGTAAAGCTAACTCTCTTGTCAAATGGGAACTGAGAGTGGTTGGTTTCAATATCTTGTAGTATTTTCCACCTCCCTTAGAAGCCCATCACTCACAGGTTCACTCTAGGTCATGTATATCCTAATGCTGACTTTGAAAAATATCCCTGCAAAACAAACATTTTTAATAATAAAATAAAGGAAGCATGAAAGTGACAAGGAAAACATATACCATTCTAGGCTGACATTCTTATTTCTGGTGTTATCTGTCACAAGGGATGATGGAAAGGAAGGGTAAAAAAACACATCTGACTACTTCATAACTAACAGGGGAAGGATGACATGTTAGGTCAGTGCCACAACATGATAGACTCAATGCTTCCCACTTTGCACCCTCACCTTACCACAAACTCTGGCTTCTTCTTCTGTTGTTTTTTCTCGGACATTGCAGTGCTTTTGGCCCTCCCTTCCCAAGGAAATCATTCAGCTGCTACTTTGACATGTTCTGAGGGGAGGGGAAAATAATAAAATTTATGACTTCCAGTGAAAGTTTTAAAGGGTTTTAAAAGTTTTTTTTTTTGCATACACCTTTTACTTTTAAAAGAGGTCAAAGTTCTGAAAAGTAAAATCCTTGCCTCTTCTTCCCCACCCACCCCTATTTGTGTCTGATCTGCATTTTTCTTCTTCCCTGTCTAGGCCAGATGTGAAACTACCAAAATGAAGGCACCATTTGGTTAGTTCATTCTACAGTTCCTTTCGCCTGACCTAGTGTGAGAAAGATTAGATGGCAACACAAGGTTGGTGTTACCAGGGTACACCCTATTGTAGTTCAAAAATATCACAATATTTGAGGAGGCTCTTCCTGTGTACCCCTCTGATCTGCGTAAACAGATGGGTGGGTTTGGCCTTTGTTACATTAAACCAGGAGTTCCCAACCTTTTTAAGTCGGGGGCCAGGTCACGCTCCCTCAGATAGCTTCAGGGGCCAGATGGCCATTTTACCCTTCCTCCACCACATGGCACCTCCTAGAGTGGTGGAATGGGGGGGGGGGGGCATATGAAATGGTGCCATGGGCTGCATCCGGCCTGCTGGTCACAGTTTGAGAATCCCTGCATTAAACAGTAGAGCTCCCACCTCACCTTCCTCTGATCTTACAGAACAGTAATATCCCCAGTGAAGTAAATATAGAAATATGATAGTAGGAAAAACATGTATGAATTTTATTGTATTTGAGTTGTATTTTATTTACATGTCTGCACAAGCACCAACACATACATATGCAAGGGCCATTTTCCTTTTTCACTGACTCACTGGTTCAATGGTGCAGGAGCACCAGACAAGTGGGGGAAAGTGGTGCTTCAGGCAGAAATTAGTTTAAATAATTGCACTTTCGGCAGCCTGATGGCAGGCAAGTTTAAACTGTAGACTAGCCTGATGGCAGGCAAGTTTGAACTGTAGACTAGCATTTCTTTTGAAGAGTGCTACATTGAGGCTGACCATCTGGCTGGACTTCCCACTATGGTAATGGAGTAGACCGTACAACCAGCAACTCAATGCTTAGTGTCAGGTGGTGGTTAACTAACCTGACTCCCTAAAGGGGCCAATGGGGTGGATAAACCCTTTAGATGGGGTGATAGTCCCATAACTGTCAACCCGTGGCTCCGGAAAAACGAGACCTGTGCAGATCGCTTGTGCACAGGTCACTTTCCACGCATGCGTGGAAGCGCTACACCACTTGTGCAGCCCCTATGCAAGTGGCGTAGTGCTTCCACGCATGCGTGGAAAGCGTTTTCCCCCGCTGCCAAATTACAAGGTTTTGGCAGCGCGGGGCGGGTTATGACGTCAATTGACGTCAAATTACGGGGTAATCCTGGCCAAATCAGGATGGTTGACAGGTATGGATAGGGAGCCACCTTAAACAAATTCACACCAATGATATTTTTCCTGCTTCAGGAGAAAAAAAAACATTCTTGGATATGAGTTGCAGTTGATTATGACATTGAGGCCACTAGGGGCAGAAGGTGTACATTGTTTCCCTTTCTCCTTAAGAGTCTCAGTAGAAAATCAACCATTTCCTGTGCTTCTGAGTAGATTATCAAACAGCCATTAATCTTAATTACCCAAAGGGAAGTGGCTATTGTTCTCTGACTCTTCCTTGTCAAAAGCAGACCTCTGCTCCACATTACTATCTGGCTCGAGAGCACATGTTCTCAGGCAGATCCATACTGTGTTCCCTGAAATCCTCATTCACAACTTTTGTTTCCGTGGCCTCCACTGATGGAACCATTCTCCTCATGCATGCACACCTAGTGGGTGGGAACCTACGAGCTGAATGTATAATTATGTCTGTTCCCCTGCACATTACTACCTCTGTTTTAGGAAGGTTGTTAATGTGGGGCTCATTTATTGATACTTTTAGCATTCGATCAATGACTCCCTTATTCAACTTGCTGCATTTCATCTGATCTTTCCCTTCCAAAGAATCAGGACTAATTGATAAGTACCTGTAATATTACTTTTATACTTCAAGGTAAATGTAATTAGAATAAATTGGGAATTTGAAAGTTTTGCTTACAGATATAACACACACTCTTTAGATAAAGAGACAACAAATCTTAGGATCCACAGTTGTTGTTTTTTTTAAAAATGCATAGTAATATAGATAGGGATTATTTCATTTCATTTCAAATTTAATTTTTATACCGCTTTACTTGACCCAGAGGGTGACTCAAAGTGGTGTACACAATAACTATAAGATAATACAGTAACACAAGTAAATATAACACAATACAATCAATAATACAATAATAAAGCAATAATGTCATCAAGTTACAAGATTACAAATTGGGAAAAAATACAATATGAAATACGAATATAAAATCAAGCCCCATAAAGAGACCCTTCAAGAGGTGCCACTTCCCCGTGAAAGGAACTCGGGTGATAACTGCTTTCTTCCTCGCACTGGTGGTGAGGGCAATGGGGAACGAGTTAACAGCAATGGCATCTCAACTCCCTGCCTTTTAAGTCTGAGAGCGGGAGGGTGGGGCTGGCGGTGGAGTGGCCGGAGGGCCTCTTTGCCCCCACTGGGGCCAGAATACGCGGCGGCGGCAGTTCACCTGGCAACCCCCCATACCTGTCAACCTTCCTGGATTGACCGGGATTTCCCATTTTTCGGCGCCGATTTTCACCATTTCCCGCCCGGAGCTGCTGAAACCCCGGAATTTGGCAGTGGGGGGAAAGGCATTACTGTGCATCCCTTCTGCACAGCTCGCTTCTATGCATGCGTAGAAAGCTTTTACACAATTCAAGAATGAGTTACTGACAATGAATTGCCTTTTAGGCTTCTTCCACGTTCACTTTTTGAATAATAAGATGTAAGAGTGTTTCAGATGGCTCGGCCCAGTAACTCCAGAGACAGTATATTATAATTAAAGTCTTTTATTCTCACTGCCCGCATGGCGGTCAGTGGCTGTATCAAGGGTCAAAGATGGAAGGGAAGGGTATGAGGTTGAGGTGGTCCTTTAATAGGGTCGGATGAGGTCAGAGGCATAAGGTTCAAAGGAATAGGGTTACAGCGGCAAGGCATCGTGGTATATGTAGTTCAGGTCAGTTTGATATTACACCTGACAAAACCCCTTCTAATATCATATGGGCTGACTACATTGAGTACATACCTGAGCTTTTTTATTTTCTAAGACACAAACTGCCAAACAGGTACTCGTGCTGAGCTGAGGGGAGTGGTTTGGTCAGTATGTCTGCCACTTGTTCCTTTGTCTCACAATGTGTTAGCTCTATAAAGCCTTCTCTTATCATCTGTCTCACGTTTTTGCACTTGATATCTATATGTCTAGATTTCCGATTTATAGTGTCACCTTTTGCTATCTCTATGGCCGCCTGGCTATCTTCGTGGATGGTGATGGGGAGCTTGGGCTTTTCCCAGATAAGGGAGATCAGTTCGTTTATCCAGATAAGGTCACATGCAGCGTTTGACAGGCAGACATATTCGGCCTCGGCGGTGGAAGTAGAAACCAGTTTCTGCTTCTCGGTGCGCCAGTATATTGGGCTGCCATTCAACATCACCATGTAGCCGGATGTGCTCTTTCTGGTTCCTAAGCATCCGCCCCAGTCAGCATCAGCGAAGCATGACAGGTTGATTTCTTCGTCTATTCGAGGGGTGAGCAGTAATTCTGTCTCCATGGTACCCTTCAGGTATCTCAGCAGTCTCTTGACGGCCGCCCAATGAAACGTCTTTGGGTTACTGGAATGGCGTGAGAGAAGGTTCACTGCCAGCGTAATGTCGGGCCTGGTCCAGTTGGCTATGTGTAACAGCGATCCAATTATGGATCTGTAGAGGCTGACGTCTTCGAACGGTTCCCCTTCCTCGTAGGCGTTTTTCAGGAAATCCGTTTGCATAGGCGTCCCACAGGGGTGAGCGTTTGACATGTTGCATCTGTCAAGGAGTTCAGCTATTTTCTCCTTCTGGGAGAGTCCAAAGCCATTGGGTGTCCTTGAGACTTGTACTCCTAGGTATTTGTTCACTCTCCCCAAGTTTTTCAGGGAGAATTCATTTTGCAGTCCATGAGCGAACTCGTCGCATTTGGACTTACTTTTCCCAAAGTACAAAAGGTCGTCGACATAAACTAGGACCTTTTCAACTTCCTCTGGTGATTTTCTTAGAAATACACATTTGTCGGCTTCGGCCGGGAAGAAGTTCAATTGCCTCATTGCCTCGGCCAGACACTCGTACCACCTCCTGCCAGACTGTTTTAGGCCATAGAGGCTTTTGCTGAGTAGCCACGTTTCCCCTCTGTTGCGCCCAAAACCAGGTGGTGCTCTGACGTATATTTCCTTGTCAAGGTCTGCATGGAGGTATGCTGTCTGTACATCAAACTGGCACACTTGTTCTTCGAGGATGGTTGCCATTACTAAAGCGGCCTTTACGCTTTCTGGCTTCACTGTGGGGGAGTATGTGTCTTCGTAGTCGTCAGGGTATCGTTGGGTGAACCCTTGGGCGACTAGTCGCGCTTTGTACATTACCCCTTCATTTTCCAACGATTTTACCTTAAACACCCACTTTGTTCCCACTGTCCTCTGTCCCTCAGGGACCTCAGCAGGGGCATACACTCCGAGGGTTTTGAGGCTCTCCATTTCCCTTTCCATTGCCGCCTGCCATTTGTCCTGTTCTTCAGGAGGCAGTTTGTCTATGTCATCAAAGCTTGCTGGTGTCTCGGGGTAGGTGTTTATGCCCAGCACATACTCCTTTAGCCCTCTGGGAGTTTGGCTTTTGGTTGACCTGGTTGACCTGCGGGTCGCCTCTGCTGGGGGTTTTGGAGGTTCAGTCTCCACAACACTAGTGGTATTTTGATGTGACTGCCTGGTCTCGTCCCTCTCTGGTGGCGTGTCTGCTGGTCTGTTGAGCCTTGAGTTGGATGAGGATGCTTTGGTTCCTTCTTGTACCGACTCATTTGTCAGTACCTCGTTTGCGTGTATCTTACTCCAGTTCGCGTGTTCATGGAACGTGGCCGACCTGGAAATCACTATTCTCAGGTTGTGGTCTAGGAAGCGATATGCCTTCGAGCCTGGTTCGTACCCCATGAACCTTAGCTTCTTCGTTATCTTGTCCCCTTTCTTCCTTAGTTGTTTTGGTATGTGTACGTCTGCGAACACACCGAAGACGTGAAGGTGGCTCAACTTGGGCTTCTGCCTGTACATGGCTTCATAGGGCGTTTTTCCGATAACACCAGACCATAGCCTGTTCAGTGTGTAGTTGGAGTACAGCAAAGCTTCCCCCCAGTATGAGAAGCTTAGGCCTGCATCTTCAATTGCGCATCTGATCATGGTCTGGAGCACTCCGTTCCTTCGTTCGGCGACCCCATTCTGGAAAGCTGAGAATGGTGCGGTTTTGTAGTGTAGCATCCCCTTCTCGGTTATCCAGTCTTGGAACTCTTTGGACAGGAATTCCGATCCCCTGTCCGTCATCAGTTTCTTTATGTTGGTGTTGTTCTGGGTTTGCACCCTTTGGTAGAACTCTTTGAACTTGCTGAAGGTCTCGTCCTTGCTTTTGAGTGTGTATACGAAACCGTATCGGCTGTAGTCATCTACTATCGTCAAGAAGAATCTCTTCTGGCCCAAAGATCTCTCGAGTGGCCCCACCAGGTCGAGGTGGACCAATTCGAAAGGGTGGCTTGACTTCCTGGAGGATGTCTTTGGTCGTGCCTCGGTTTTCGCCTTGGAGCTTTTGCACACGGAGCACTCCAGGTAGTTCTCACAATCCTTGATCCTTAGTCCTTCTGAACATCCTAGCATCTTCTTGACAGTCGGAAAACCTATGTGTCCCAATTTTCTGTGCAACAGATGCGCACACTCATCATGTATTTGTTTCCCAATGGATACCCTCAGTGTTCTATGCTTTGCGCTGCCAACCCCTTCATTTCTTGTGGGGCTGTTGTGATCATTGTTTTTCCCTTCTGGGTCTTCATGTTCGGGTTCCCTGGGGTCGTCTGCGGTGCAGTCCTGCATCTCTTCATCGTCAGTGCCGTCGATTAGGCCTATCGTGGCCTATACATCCTCGGCTTCCTTGGCAATGAGGTACGGTAGGCCGCCTATGAGCTCCACTCTTCCAACCTGCTTTCCCCTTCTTTCGATGGACACCTTCTTGTTCTCGAAGACTATCCTGAGGCTGGGGTCTTCTGTGAGCTTGGTGGTGGCCAGGACATTATATGGAATTTCAGGAGAGTAAAGGACGCCTTTGACCTGACCAATTCCAGGGATGAGTACGTCGCCCCTGCCTGTTACTCTTGCATGTTCCTGGTTGGCGACTTTGATTCTGAAGGAATCTTCTTCAAATGAGTTGAATATTTCCTTGTGGCATGATGGGTGGTTGCCCCGGAGTCGATCAGCCACCGCTGTAGGTGTGCATTTGAAGACCTGTCTGCCTTGTGGCTGCTGGTCCCTTCACTGTGCTTGACCACGTTCACTGAGTCTGGTTTGTATCTATCTTGCCCCTTCTGTGGCTTAAGCTCTCTCTTTGGGCTAGGTGACCTTCGTCGTCTGTCCCCCCTGTCGTTGTCGCCCTTGTGTCTGCGTGGGTATTCATCCTGTGACTCACGTCTGGGTCTCGGAGTGTCCTCATGGCGTGTTAGATCGCGCGTGGGTTTGTGTTTCCTTGGTCCACATGTGTGACACTCGAAACTAGTGCTCCCCTGCTCAGGGAAACTGACTCTTTTGCGTGGCCTGTCCTCTCTGCGTATGGTGGCCCTACTTCTCCTAAGATTATCCTCAGCTATGAGTTTCTTAGTGATGTACCCCAATGTGGCATTGTTACTTCCCAAATTATCCAGCTGAGTCAGGAAGTAGTCCCAGCTTGAATCGAGGGAGTTGTATATAATGCTAATCTGGTGCTGATCTGTCACGATCTCCCCCCTTCTTATGAGGTCGGATCTCATGCTGCTTAGTCTCATCAGGTGCTCGCTCATAGTCGAGCCCTCTTTCATTTTGTATGCATACAACTCTCTCAATAGCAAGCAGGTCGTAGTCCTTTCATTGCAATAAAACATTTCATACAATATTCCCCAAACCTCATGCACAGTTAGCCCATCAGGGATACTCCCATACATTGAAGTGTCAATAGAGCTTAAAAGCAAACAGAACACTCTGTGGTGTAGTCTGTCCACCTTTAGGGTCCATGGCTTTCTTGGTGGGTCCTGGATCAGGTGCAGTGCCCCCTCCCTCATCAGAATTACCTGGAATTGTTGTGCCCAGTCCATCAGGTTCTCCCCAGTCATGTAAAGGATTGGGAAGTTGTGAGGTAGTTGGCTGTGCTGGCCGGCATTGCTTCCTTTGCTGGATCTGGCCTGGTGCCCTGGTCTGTCCTTATATTGGCAGTGGGGGATGGGTACACATATATTTGCTATTGGATGTCCCATTTGCAGTTTTTCTGGTCGCCTGTAAAGGGAGTTTGCTGGTCCTCTGTGCATGGAGCGACCTGAGTTGACCTGCAGTTCCTCTTCTTCGCCAGAGAGGGAGTTCTCCTGCTCCTCTTGCGCCTGCGTGAATCTCATTGTTTGCTGGCTGCCGAGGTGAGCGGATCTCTGTCTCGGAGGTCCTGCTGCTTCAGGTTGGAGCGTTGGTGAGAAGTTGCTTTCGTCGCTGGAGCTGCTTTCCTCATCGGAGGGCCCTGTGGAGCTGTCGCGTAGAGGCCGCCATCTTTGCTGGACTGATGGGGGTTCGGGTCGTCGTAGCTCCGCATGGAGTTCAGCTTCCTTCTCCGGACATTCCCTGCGCTTGGTTCGGGCAGACAGCGAGTCGTGGTAGGCCTCACTTTCTTTGTTCTGCCTTGCGTGTGCTTCCGGTCTTCCCGCGTGGATGCGTGCCTTGCGGGTCTCGCGCCCCTCCCGTTCGCGGTAGCGTGTTTCTGAGGGGGGGCTGCATCCCCTTCGGTGTCTAGCTGGGAAGGATTTGCGGTGGCTTTCCTCCGGGGAGAGGTCGTGTCCCCTTCGGCCTTTGATTGCGAAGGGGGCCTCTGCCCATGTGAGGAGTTCGGCCCGGTTGTCAGCAGCGCCTCTCTTGGAGGCGTGGTGCCTGCTTGGGGGTCCCTGCTCCTCTTCTAGTCCCTGGGGGCTGAGGGTCGGCATGCCCCGCATTTCTAGGGTCTGTGTGTCCACCCTCCAGGGTCCCAGGGCCTTTTCTTTTCTTCGCGTGGTTGGGGCGCGCGGGTTATCTGTGGGTATTGTTGTTCCGGTGGGCCTTCCCGCCGGTGTGTTCGAATCTAGGGCCGCCGCTTGTAATTGGTCGGCTATCTCGGCTAGATTTGAACTCGGCGCGGTGCTTGGGGTTCCCGCCATGGAGGATCTCGGGGTAGAGCTTACCGTGCCGTTGGTGTGGGATTCATCTCCGGTGTTCATCAAGGCCAGTAGCTCTGCCGTGGGGATCATTTCTCTCCCGGCTATCGCCCTGTGGATTTCGGTTGTCAGGCTTTCATCTTGGACGTCCCTTTCGGTGGGTGCCCCTCCGGTTTCGGCCTTCGTTTGGCCATCTGGGTCCATCTCCGTGATGGTCCGGTTCGGGTTGTCCTCTTCCATTACCGTTTGGGGTCGTGCGATTGCCTGTTCCGGAGTATCGGGTCCAGTTGGTCTGGCTCGTGTTCTGGACCCTCCTTTGTTCAGCCGGGTCCTTCTTTTGGTCATTTGTTTTAATTTTGGAGTTGTTTGTGGGCGAACCAAACCTCTGCAACCATTTTGTAAGAGTGTTTCAGATGGCTCGGCCCAGTAACTCCAGAGACAGTATATTATAATTAAAGTCTTTTATTCTCACTGCCCGCATGGCGGTCAGTGGCTGTATCAAGGGTCAAAGATGGAAGGGAAGGGTATGAGGTTGAGGTGGTCCTTTAATAGGGTCGGATGAGGTCAGAGGCATAAGGTTCAAAGGAATAGGGTTACAGCGGCAAGGCATTGTGGTATATGTAGTTCAGGTCAGTTTGATATTACACCTGACATAAGAATTATATGTTAAGGTGGGGGGGGATCAGGATTTTAGAGATGCTTACTGTGGGTGGGGCATGGCCAAAAAAAGTTGGAAACCACTGTGGTAGTGCTTGACCACATTGGCATAACAATGTACAAACTATTGTTAATGTGGGAGTAACCCATTTTGTTATCCAGGCTAAGGAGAACATTTTGGAATCACCATAAAGAAAGCCCTTCTATGACTACCCAGTGGCAACAATTAGTAAAGTAGGCTTTTCGTATCCTTGGGGATATGTTCCAAAGACTACAGTGGTTGCCTGAAACCAAAGAAAATAGGGAGTCCAGTATACCACTGCAGTGGCTCAAGTGGTTAAGACACTGAACTCGCTGACTGGAGGGTTGGAGTTCGATTCCTGAGTACTGCATGATGGAGGGAGCTCCCATCTCTGTCCCAGCTCCAGCCAAACTAGCAGTTTGAAAGCAAGAAATTGCAAGTAGATAAATAGGGACCAATTTGGTGGGAAGGTAAACAGCATTCTGTGCACTCCGGTGTTGAGGCATGCCTGCCACATGTCCATGGAAATGTCTGCAGACACAGACAGCACTGTCTCTTTGGCTATAAACAGAGATGAGCACTGAACCCTAGAGTTGGATACAATTGACTTTTGAGCAAGGGTGGCCTTTACCTTTACTATGTACTGAATTCTATATAGTGGTTTCTAGTGGCCAGATCTTCTAGTTACACCTTGAAAACATTTATTTATCATACATTATGGGATGCTTATTCTGTAGATACGAGGGGCCTACTGTATGGGATAACTGTAATTTGCCTTCTTCTGTTTTCATACTTTGGTGAAAAATGACAAGATAAGTGCATCTTATATTGGAGGAAAGGAGCGCAACAGGTTAGCACATGAGATAGGTTGAGTTTGAAAGATTGTTTATATATTTATCTGTTACATTTTTATCCTGTCTCCCCCCACCCCACCCCCACACACACACACACGAGTTTGTTCAAAGCAGCATTTATGGCTTTGTTATTTTATTTTCACAACAAATATCTGGGTAGGTCAGGCTGACAAACTACAACTGTATGTATACTTTGTATGCTTAGATACATATATCAGGTTGTAACTTCAGTGTTTTCAGGTAAAAGATCCTCAAGCTAGCAATTAGAAAACACTGTACTGAGTATTTTATCTTTTTATCTTTAACTTATTTTATCCACTAAGAAAAACATAGGAGAAGTAGTGGGAAAACAAGACTTATGAGTAGAGGGGAATGCTAAACCAGTAAAAACCAGTGAATGAGGTGGCAAGACAGTGGGATAAAAGCTTTGTCTGAAATTGTTCTTTGCCTTACACAAGTGCAGGGATTCTCCACCTGTGGCCCATGGGCCGGATGCAGCCCGCAGCACCATTTCATGTGGTCCTCCACCATCTCCACCTCACCAGGAAGTGCCATGTGGTGAAGGAAGGGCAAACTGGTTGTCTGGCCCCAAAAACTGTATGAGGGAGTTTGACCTGGCCCCTGGCTTTAAAAGGTTGATAACTCCAGCACTAGTGATAACTATTTCTCCTGCCTCCAGAAACAATTGTGCCACCCCCACCCCCCCACCCCCACAGGTCTTTTCAACCACCTGTTGCAAACTGATGAGGAAAAAGGCACTAGACACTAGAATTAATATTGACTTTTTATTTTCAATATTGAAATTATGAGATATAAGAAAAAGATTCAAACTATTGAACACAATAGGAGAGTTGATCAAATGAAACTGAGAAGAATTTTAAATATTCCAGAAATATTTTTGTTGTTGTTGTGTGGGCAACAAGGATGATTCTGGAATTTTTGAGGGAAATAAAATTTCCATGAAGTTATACCTCTGGTTCTTTTGTATATCCTGGAGTTTTGACCCATAAGAACCCTAGTCCTGTAATCATGCCATAAGTTCGCCACTACTTCCCTACATCATAGCCACATTTGCAGAGCACATTTGAACATCCCAAAACCTATATTCCCTTTACAATTAATAGAGAATGGACATGCTAAGCACAAACACCCACTCACACTGTACAACAAGTGTGGAGTATGAGGCAGGAAGGTAGGAGCATTTTGGACATCGTAGGTTTTATATTCGCATTACAAACGCAATTGAAATCAAAGCTGCTTTAAGCTGAGAGAGAGAGAGAAAGAGAGAGAGAGAATATGCTCTTGGATAAATTCAAGAAGTTATGACAGAGAGAGAACAGCCTAAAGAGAAATCTCATGATGAAAAGAATGCCATGCTACCTGGAGATGGTTGGGCTAGGATTGTAAATAAAGCTTGCTAATTTTTTTATACTTATCAGTTCAGATTGTCTAGATTCAAGGGGACACTTCAATGAGGAATTTTCAAACCCAACAAAAATCCTCACCTCCAAGAGAAAACAAAGGAGGTATGTCATCTCCCCCATAAATAAGGCCTCTGTTTGTTGTTGTTTTTTTGTTGTTGTTCAGTCACACAGTCGATTTCGACCCTTCATGACCCCATGGACCACCACCCTCCAGGCACCCCTGTCCTCCACCATCCTCCTCAACCCACCCAGCTCTGTGCCCACTGCATCTACAATACCATTCAGCTATCTCATTTTTGGCCACCCCCTTCTTCTATTGCACTCCACCTTTCCCAGCATCAAGTGAATCCTCTCTTTCCATTTGATGTCCAAAGTACTTTAGCTTCATCTTTACTATTTGACCTTCTAATGATCAGCCAGGTTTGATTTCTTTTAGGATCGACTTATTTGTTCTCCTCGCTATCCAGGATACTCTCAAAACTCTCCTCCAACACCACATTTCAAAGGCATCTATTCTTCTGCATTCAGCTTTCCTAATGGTCCAGCTCTCACAACTATACATTACCACCAGGAATACCATTGCTTTGGCTATTCGAATTTTTATTTGCAAGGTGATGTCTCTATTTTTAACTATGTTCCCCAGGTTTGATTCTTGGGAGGCAAGAAGGCTTCTATAATTAGCACAAACTAACTCTGTACAAACTCAAATTAAATCTTCATTATGGTCCAAGGCCAGCATAGAACAGCAAAGGGAACAGAAGTTAAAGTGGGGGTATTTAAAATATATCAAGAGTCAAAAGTTAAAATGATGTGCTTAAAAAGGAGCATTTCTGCTCAGAGTTAAGAACAGTGCGACCTCAATTAATGCATTCTCTGGGATGTTTCTTACAGCGAAAATTACTTTAATCAAATTTCCCATAAGAATGCATTGAATTCAATTTCCCATAGGAATGCATTGAAAACCAAAATACTATAACTAAAACATGATTTCCCATAGGAATGCATTGAAAACCAATTAATCCGTTCTGGGGGAAAAATTCTGTAAACCAAGCCACTATTTTCTATGGATTTCCTTTTGTTATGTTACTTGTATGTTAACTGAGGTTCCACTGTAGTAGTAAAATTGGTACACAGATCAATAGTGTTACAAACTAGTACCTATCTGGTGTCCACTAAACTGCTTTTCTGTGAAATACTCTGAGCAATGCATTTTGCTCTTGGATATTGCTACAAATACTCAGAAAGGAGAAAGGAAAAACCATCATGAACTGGCAAGACTTAGTATTTTGGAAATAACAAAACATCTAGGCATCTAGGTATCACAAAACTCTCCGGCTACTTGTGTGAAATTTGGCAGACTTTCTGCACCTTTTGGACTCTGTGATGTTCCCAAATTTCCCACTCTTCAGTGAAAAGATGAAACCAAAACAAAACTGACTTATAGCCATTCTGGTTTTCCAATGCAAGTTGACCCGAAGTTATAAGCTGTTTTGCAATGAGAGCATAAGTCAAATTACATTGGATGCAAATTGCTTTGAAGCAGGATGCATCCTAAAGCCCCAAGTTGAATTCCAAACCAGGACATCGTGTACATCACTAATTAATGTTATATCTACAAAACACTATCTTCATGCGGTTAGCTAAACCCTTGCATTCATTCTTTTTGTTGTTGCAAAGATTCTCTTAATAACAAAACAATGCATACATTTCTCTTGACATCATAGAGTTATCCTCCTACTCTAAAGGTAAAGGTAACCTTTGCTCAAGAGCCAGTCAATATCTGAATCTAGGGTTCAGTGCTCATCTCTATAGCTGAAGAGCCAGCACTGTCTGTGTTTTGCAGATGTTTCCGTGAGCATGTGGCAGGAATGCCTAGACACTGGAGTGCACGGAACACTGTTTACCTTCTCACCCAAGTAGTATGTATTTATCTACTTGCAATTTCTTGCTTTCGAACTGCTAGGCTGGCAGGAACTGGGACAGAGATGGGTGCTCAAACTGTCATGCAGTACCCAGGTCTCAAACTGCTGATCTGCCAGCTTCCAGTCAGCATCTTAACCACTTGAACCACTGCAGCCCCTTCCTCCTACTCTGTTCCTTACCAATCAATCTGCATAAAATCAAGTTTTCAGATTCCCATTAATCTTAACATAAATGTGGAAAAAAAGTTGCAAGAGAAAATTCATCCAAACCTTCTGGAACTAACTTTTGAAGTTGTTTGTGTTTGTGTTAATTCCCTAGCTATGTGCAAATGAAGTTTGGTTTTTTTTAAAGCAACAGATAAGCCACATGCAAAAGATTTTGTCCTATAGATGGCAAGGCAGAGGCTAGATACTGAAGTTGACTACCTTCTGTATTGTATAGAGTTGCCTCTATTTTAAGAACCAATTCTCTTGAGGCATTGAAGCCTTAGCCATGGAAATATATATGGCCTTTGCAGATGATAATGCTAAAAGGCATACATGTGCGCCAATTTTCCTAACACATGACGATGTTTCCCTCTTTTATCCACATTGCTGCTACTCTAAGGGACAGCTAAAATCTCTCTTAGCTACCAGGACACTACTAGACAAAGAGGGCTATTATTATAGATGTCGCAAGGAAGAGAGCCTTATCTTCTTTTCTATAGATCTGTTAGGAAAGGAAAGCAATGAGACTTGCAATTGTAAAAAAAGCACTACAGCCAGCAAAATATAATGTAAAGAAGGAAATTAGGTGGATAAAAGGTCATGGCTGGGAACTGCATACACAACTAAAATGCTAAAGTAGCCTCTTCTTATAAAAGCAAGGAAGAATTTTGTGTTTGTATGTGTAACACACAATTCTTTATTTTTCTGATATAATAAAATACGGACTGACCATTCTAATCACTAATCTTAAACAGAAATGCATTTGCACTACATTGGATTTTGCTTTGTCTATTTCATATATTGCAAAATCATCACAAAAAACTGGAATTCACTATCAAATTGGTATTTTGTGCCTCTTTTAATCAATTTTATAAAATCAGAGTGGAGAAGAGATATTAATCTGTCTGTAATGAATTTATACATACAAATCCTGTTTTTCTACTAATACAGTAATACCTCATACAAAGTCTGCTTCATACAACATCGGATTCATACAACACCGCCTAATTCCTTGAAAAAAGTTGCCTCATACAAAGTCATGTGACGTTGTATGAGGCATTGGGTTTTTCCCAGGTTGCATTGTGCCTGGGCAGTATAAAAGGCAGGACACATGCATGCATTGCTCTTGTGGGTTTTGCACGAGGCAAAGAGTGTTTAGAAGTGGTTTTAGTGCAATTTTGGATTTTTTTGATTTTTTTTGTCAGAATTTTTAGAAGCATTCCTGGGATTTTTGCAGCATTCTTCAGGTTCTTGGACAATCATGGTTGTTTGACATGTTTTTGTAATGTTTTTAGCCTTTAGACAATGATTTATTAAAGTTCTGTCAGTTTTCTGTCTGTTTCCTTGACTTTGCCCTGAAGTCTGTGCTGTTACAGTACAATGTATCTCTATGGAAATGATGTTGTACGAGGCATCGCGGCAAGGATTTGGACGTTGTATGAGGCATCGCAGCTAGGATTTTGCATACCTCATACAAAGTCCAAATCCGTATAAAGTCCAAACTTGTGGAACCAAGTTTGGACGTTGTATGAGGTATCACTGTACTCCAGAAAAACGATGTCTCAATTTATGTGTTAGATTCTGAATGCTCTGACCAAAATCCTGTTGCATACTTTATACTTTGGGAAGAATTATGTATTTAATATTTATTTATTTATTCATCTTATATAACAAAAACCAAAGTGTTGTGGCATTTGTTAGTGAAACGCTGCTCCACCGTGGCCCCCACCGCCCCAGAAACCTGTGCCCCACCTACCTGCTGCTCCTGGCCAGGCCGCCACAGGGTACCGGTAGCGACCTCCATGGTCCTTCACCTTGAAAAACAAACACAAAGCCCCACCACCACCGGCAGCATGAAATTACTGAAGAGGTGGTACTACACACGTGCGCGAATCCATGCAGGTGCAAAAGCAGCACCCCCTGAAACTCCAGGCAGACTTCTGCACCTGCACAGATTCATGTGCATGCATATTACTGCCTCCCCACTTGGGAGGCACCACTGGCTGGCCACCATGGCAGCCAGAGGATGGAAGGCGGCCCCTTCTCCAGAATGCATGGGCCAACCAGAGCACTCCCGCCGGCCCCTGCCTTCTGGAGAAGGGCCGTCCTCCATCCTCCAGCTGAAATGCTGGCCAGCCAGGGGAGCCTCTTAAGCGGGGAGGCAGTAATATGCATGCACGTGAATCTGTGCAGGTGCAGAAGTCGGAGGATACCCGCTGAACGGAGCGCTCCAAATGGGGCACTCCAGTTGGCAATACACACTGGTGCCCAAGCCAAGGCCACCACTAGTGTGGGGAACCACAGCAACAAGGCCGCCATAGGCAGCTGCAGCACCCACCACGGCACCACCACCATTTGAGGCAAGGCTGCCACAGGTGGCCGCCACCCATAGCGTAGGTAAGGATCCACTACCCAGCAAAGCGGGTAACCCCTGCTAGTTTAAAATATTTATATATCATCTTTCCCCTAGAAAGGACCCAGAGCATCTTACAAAGTTAAATAAAGAAACATTATTAAAATCTAAAAACAATAATTACATTTTAAGAAGGATTAAACAATTGTAATATTAAAACTTCTAGATAAAAACAGTGCTAAAACAGACTAAAATCAGCAAAACATGTTTCATTTTAAGAATCTTCTCTTAGAGAACCTGTCACTAAAAGAAAGCCTTTTACAAAAAAAGGGAAGTCTTAAATAACTGAAGATCTCCCAGTCTCTCGTAGTCCTGGTAGTGCAGTGGTTAAACTGCGGTCCTGCAACCAAAAGGTTGTTAGTTCTGAAATAAGGTTTACTCAGCCTTCCATCCTTCCAAGGTCGGTAAAATGAGTGCCCAATATGCTGGGGCAAAATGCTAATTAGCTTGTGAACCACCCAGAGAGTGCCCTATATGCCACAGGATAGTATCTAAGTGTGATTGCTTTGCTTTGCACTGCAAATGATATCAGTCTTCTGCAGGTAAAATTTTAGCAACAGGATTTTGATATAAAAATATACCTGTATATAACTTTTAAACAGAAATTAGCTATGATAAGGAGCTCCAAAAGATCCCTCCTCCCACCTTAACCTCACCTTAATTAGTAAAGGTAACCATTGCTTGAAAGCCACTCATATCCAACTCTAGGGTTCAGTACTTATCTTCATTTTTGGCCAAAGAGCCAGCACTCTCTGCATCTTCAGTTGTTGTTTTTTTGGTCATGTGGCAGGCATGACTAGACCCTCGAGTGTACAGAACACTGTTATCTTCTTACTGAAGCAGTACCTATTTATCTACTTGCAATTTCTTGCTTTCAAACTGCTAAGTTGGCAGGAGCTTGGACAGAGATGGGAGCTCACTCTGTCCTGCAGCACTCAGGTCTTGAACTGCTGATCTGCCAACCTTCCAGCCATCAAGTTCAACATCTTAACTACTAAGCCACTGCAGAATGGTACACAAAACAAAACCAATCCATACAATAATGAAATAATCCAGATCAGTGCTAGTCTTTCTTTCTTTCTCCAAGACTCATAAAAACAACTCCACCTTATATCGCTTCCTGAATCCCTGCAGGGATGTCATATTTCAAAGGAACTGATGGAGATTTTTCAGAGCATGGACAATAACAAGGAGGGCTTTATTTTTTTCTGAACCTACTCAGGCTGGGTTGCTTTAGCATCTGGCTCCTTTAGAAGCATGGCTTCAGACAATATTGCTGAGGGTAGAGGAGGTTCCAGTAAATAATTGGGTCCTAAGCCATACAGGGCTTTAAAAGTAATAATCAACCTCTTAAATTGAACATGGAAAACTACTGGCAACCAATGCAACCGGGTCAAAGTAGGTGTTGTATTATCTTAGAGGACTGCAGTGGCTGATGCTTGTTGTATCAATGTAGCTTCCGAATTTTCACAGATAGCCCCAAAACACCTTTCAGGTGAAGTGTTCCCCCTAGCTTTTATTATGAGCTTCTTATGACAACTCTTTGTGACCAGTGTTGTTTTGTGTTCAAGTATTCTGCTCAGTATATTCAATAGCTCATCAAACTCACATCCTTAATGTGGAAATTGAAGTAGAGAATGAATGATTTATCCTGTGGTGACCCTCTGCTGAGGCTTAACAAGCCTGTCTTTAGCTTTATTGAAGCTGAAAAATGTTATTTCTGTGGAAACTGGTGAACATGTAGTCAAATGTCTCAGAGATCTGAGGGAGACTGAAGATTAACCTAGCAGGGGATGTCATCCACAGGTAGAAGTTTGTCCTTTCATTAAGCTTTTTTCTTTCCATCTACTTCCCTGACAATACTCAACTAGTACTTAAAATAAGAAAGACTGGAAGATAGGGATTGGAATATTTCAAAGTCACTGAAATTATAGCAGTGCCTTGTTTGGATCAAGGAAAAATTATTCTTGTTTAAAACAAGACTCCCCCTCCCCAAAGAAATAGTGGATATTTACTTTTCTGTCAAATATTAACTGGTCTGGTTGTGAAGATAGATTCCTTGGGTGGACAGACTTACTTTCAGATCTCTGATGTAGACTGTCCCTGCACCAGAGTGTGAAAGAGAAAGTAAAATTCCAAAACACATTTCTCTAACTATATCTAAACCTTGTACATTTTCTTTAAAAATATTCATATCTGCACAGGCTGGACCAGATTTAAAAAAATACACCAACAAGAATCCTATTACAGTAAAACCCCTAAAAGTCCATTCAGTGGGCCTTTGCTTAAATCAAATTTTTTTGTAACTCGAAACAAACCCATTGGAAAAATTATGTTTTTATGTAACTCGAAGCAAACCCATAGGAAAAATGAAATTTTTATTTAAATCAAAGCAAACCCATAGGGAAATGATTATTTACGTAACTCAAAGCAAACCCATAGGAAATCACGTAAATCGGGACATGGTTTTAGCACAAAATCATTATGTATGTTGAATTTTATGTACCTCGAGGCATTTGTAAGTCAGGGTTTTACTGTACATCCTGGCACTAGCATAACTCCAGCAACGCAATTTTCAGTGGTAATTTGTCACCTATTAAGATGTAAGTGCATTTTTGGGATGGGGTGGGATTGTGTGACTATTAAGCTAAAGGTTTCCCTTGCTTGAAAGCCAGTCATATCCGACTCTAGGGTTCAGTGCTCATCTCTGTTTCAAAGCCGAAGAGTCAGCTTCTGCAGACATTTCTATTGTCATGTGGCAGGCATTGTGTGACAGGAAAAACAAGTTGAAAATTCTGAACTGGTAGCAATCCACAGCTGCAAGCTACACCATTGGATTTTAGCCAACAGAAGTAAATAACAGGATTCTGGCCAATGATGCCTCTTTCAATACTGAAAGCAAAATGCATTCCAATCCAACTAGTACACTTGCAATTTAATTTTCAATTGTCTCATATCCCTTTTTTTGGGGGGGGGAGGTGGGATATAACTAACTGACTGACTGATTGAATGAATAAATTGGAGCTGGCTATTAGTGTTTGATTTAGGAGGATTTTGTGAACTGCACAGTGGCAGATCAACTGTAGTGCAGAGCACCAGACTACCTATTAATGTACAGTGAAAACTGTAGGATTGGGGCCGTAAAGCGGCCCTTAAGGTCCCGGAGGAGACTGGTCGAGTAATGACACGAGGCAAGATGGAGCGAAGACCAGCGATTTATTGAGGGAAAATCATCAGTATATATTATGTTCAAGGCTGCGCATGGTAGAATGGTCATCTGACAGAAAATCACATCACCCATTTACCCGGGTTAATTGAGAACCTCTCTTGGGGAAGTTAATTAACTAAGGCAAACACTGACAGGGGAAAAACCATTGTTCGAGGCTTACGCCAGAGTAAATATGGCTTCTATTTGCACCAAAGATTAGGCTCTTCTGTGAGTCAGTAATTGCCTAATAGGTAACGGAGGTTAGTGATCTGCTTCTCTCAGCAGGATCGCTGGTCAGGTCAGATGTGGGTGAATCAACCCTCTGATTATTAATCCACCCCCCCCCCCCCCGATTTCCATACTGGCAAGGGCCAGTGGCCAGGAGTTTGCTCGACTGGTTTAACCTCTGCCAAGGTTCTATGCCAATTGCCCTCGCAGAATCCATATCTCCCCTTATTTTGTTATTTTTGGACCTGACAGGTGACCCTGCACAAGAGGGGCATCAACTGGTGTGGGGGGATGATGCTTCGGGGTTCCCCCCATGGGGGACACCTTGATAACAGTGAGGGAATACATTGCATGAAACAGCATCCTGCTATGCCCAGTATTATCACCCCCACAATCACTTTGAGTGTCGTCTGAAGCCATCCCCATGGGAACCCGACCACAAGGAATCCCACCACCCCCATGAAGAATCCTCCTTGATGTTCTTGACTAGGGTGTGGAGGTCCGTGAGCTGGCTCTGTACTTTACAGGTATTGTCTGTGAGATTTAAGCAACACATGCTGTGGACAGACTCGCAACCCAAATGATGTAACAACAGAAGATAGTCTATAGCTGCTCGATTGTCAAGGATGGCATGGCGAAGCTCTGCCTGCTCCTGGTTGAGCAGCGCTATTGCTGAGGAGGTATGGTCAATGGCTTTTGCTAATCCGCAAGCCAATTGACCAATTCTCCGAGCGTTGCCTATGGCTAAGCCGGGCACGCTGAATATACTGACTGCAGCCTGGTTTTTCAGAGCTGTGGGTCTGAATCCAGACTGCTTTCTGTAGCAAGGCAAGATAACGAGATGTGTCATTGATCTCTTACTGTGACCTGGGGTTATTCTAAGCTATCTCTGCAGCTTCTGGCATTGTGCAAATGTCTTTCTAGCACCTATGGGGAGGTGTGAAAATAAGCTGGGGATTACCGGCTACCGGGTGCTCAATCTTTGCAAGCAATGGGCCGGTGCAAACATGGGCCGGTCTGGCTTCCCTTGGTCGAAGCTGGCCGTTATTAACAATATACAGAAATTCAAGTGTCCCTTGCAAATCCCAACTGGAGCATTGTACAAGGCATGAATAAATAAAGAGCAACTACAGATAATAAAAGACATTCCCTTCTTGGTGGGGTTTCATGTGTAACTTGAGCTTGGAAAAGTCTTGTTTTGGGGAAAAGCATGGTCCTTAGAAGTAGCACTGAGTATGCAAAATGTTCATAGAAATGTCTTTGGAGATGTAAGTCATAAAGGAGGACGGACAGCTGATGACTTCCAAGGCAGTGACTGGCAGTGACTTTGCAATAGCCGAACTTGGCATCCAGGCCTGATTCTGGCCTCTGGGACCTGCATGGGGAAGAGACTTGTTTGGGAGATAAAAATTCTGAAAGAGTTAGTTAGCTTTGGCACTTATAGGATAGCAATTGCTGTGCAACTATGGGATGTTGTTCTCCCCTTTCTGTTTGTTTCTCAATGTAGGACTTCATGTGCCGAGGTTCGCCCTTGGCCGTGGGAAAGGAGATGCTGCTCCACACGAGGAGCCGTTTCTCCCTTCTGTGCTGTTACCCAAACAAACTGTGGGAAGGTATTAATGCAAACGTGCATGTACTGCCATTTGCCAAAATGTGGGGATGTGTGACGTCCATTTGCCACACCTGGATGGCCTCTGTCCCTCGTGGATTGACCCCCCACGAGGGGCCCCCCCGGTGCCCCTGCACGATGCAGACAGGAACGGACTATGCCTTGGGCTTGGGAAAGTGGCAGGTTGAACTGCCTTGCAAGTGCTATGGCATTCCGACGAAAGAATGCATGACTCTGAATTGGAGGCGTGAGGAACAAACTCAGCAAGTTTTTGTCTGTCGCGGGAGTGATGTATGCTCCCGGTAGACTGTGAAGCAAATTCCTAGGAAACTGGCTGTCAGTAATTATGTTGGAGCGTTCTTTGGCAAAGGTGCGCAAAGCGAGGTTCACGGCTGCCAACTCTGCCCGCTAGCGGAAGAGTCAGGAGCGTGCACCAAGCTCGGTCCTCTTGCCAAGTAAGAACCTAATATGTGCGACCCCCATAAGTGGAAACTGTCCTAGCCCCCCGAAGAGGAACCAGTGACATTAATTCACACAAGGTGACTGTCTGCGTTTGAAGCGAGACGAGTCTGGGGTCTTATGGCAAACCTTGGCGCATGAAACGCCAGGCTTCCCTTGGGTAAATTTCTCATGAAGGCCCCCCTGCGCACATCCGCCCATGGCGTGTGTGCACACGTTTAGAAGAGTGCCAGATGGTGGCTTAGCCTTTTGCCTGTGCTTAGACTAGCAGTCAAAAGGGAAGGGGTGGCCTAAAAATGCCTGTATCTGATTGAGAGTGTGACCTGACTGCACTCTTAAAATGGTCCTAGGCAGTCCTGGCTAATGAGTGGCACTCTGCACATTCTCAGGAGCTTAGGGACTAATCCTTCCTCTGTGCTCTGGAGTTTGCGAAATGTGTCTGCTCACTAGAGAGGGTGCTGTGGGCCAGGTGCCATACTTAAAATGACCGACTAAGACTTATTAAAGACAAGCCAACTATGACGTGCCAGCTGTAAGGAAATAATACACAAAAATGAAAAGTCACACAAGTTAAACATTTCCAGCAGGGAGTTCCACTGGCGAAAGGAGGAAAGGAGGAAAGACAAGTCAGAAGTTAGCACAATGAGAATGCAGCAACTCTTATCATAACGAAATTAGATTAGGTCAGGTAATTAAGACCACCGGCTGGGATCCTTCTTTTAAGAAATCCCTACCAGTAATTAACTCTGGAGCCTGTGAAAGGAAGCAATTTAAGACTGTAGGAAGAAATAAATTGGTTACTATTAAGGCCTGGAGAGGAGTTTTGTTCCTATAAAAAAAGGTAAGCATTTTCTGAATATACAGAGCGCAAGAATGTTTGCGTGCTTTTTCCTGTGAAAGGGGTACAATGAGTGAGTTACTTTGCACAGATTAAAGTCAAAATACCAGAACAATATCTTTCTTAAGAGAATGAAGGAGAGTTAGAACGATTCTCAACCTGCGGCCAGATGTGGGCAAGTGGGCCAGATGCGGTCCACGTTGCTCTGCCACTACCTTCACCAAGCCAAGAAGGGCTGTGCGGCGATGGAAGGGCAGGATGACTGTCTGGACCCCCAGAGCTGCCTGAGGCCCCGGAATTTGGCCCCTGACTTTAAAAGGTTGAGAACTGAGGTTATAAGATGATAACATAGTACACACATGAAGACAATGCAATTCTCTCACTCCTAGTGAGATACGTGACTTCAAGACGCTAAGAGACATTCAAAAAACCTTAAAACACAGAGATGGGGGTTTGAGGAACACAGACGTAGGGAGGGGCCATAGTTTATGATCTAGTGAGGAAAACTCATAGAAGTGATTTTTGTTTTCAGATCGCGCTTCTGAAAAAAATATCTGTTTTCCTGAGTGGCAAGGATTGCAAAACCGGTTTCCAAGAGTGGCTTAATCCTTTGACAAAGAAAAAGTCTCAAGGGAAGAAGGGGGGTCACTTTGCCCTATTGCAGGTTAGGATCCCCCCCCCCTCTTCCACCCTCCTGCCTTCGCTGCCCTTAAGCTGCTAAGCAGGCAAGGCAAAGGGGCTTTGTTCACCATGCTTTCTCAAACCTTAAATAGTTTCTGCCCATGAGCAGAGTGCAAACTGTTTAACACATATTTCACAGTGACATTACCACGCAGTTACACACAAGGAACACTTTTTCAATCATACTGTGGTCATAGAGACAAGGCTTTTGCAATCATACACAGTTCTTGCAGCCATACATTCAGTGGTGCACCACGCATACACACATCTATTTATGCATTCGCACATTCCTCCCCTGCTCTGCAGCGTTCTATCCTACACATGAGGAGATGACTTATACACAGCTGGCTATTTACAACCATCTGGGTGCTTCTACTTAGGGGTGAGTTTCTCTGGGCTACTCCCAAGGTGAGACCAGCAGATTCTGCCTGTGCCTTGGGAGAGCTCGGGGTGCTATTGCTGGGATGGTTCTTCTGGCATAGCCAGGGTGATGGCTGCCTCCTTTCCAGTGCCAGCATGGCCATTTGGCATTAAGACAACCTTTTGAAGATCTGCCTGGTCTAGATTGGCATTCTCTTCTAATGTGTCTCATTTTACCACACTGGAAGCAGGCGCCTTGGGGTTTTGGCACTGCTCTACGCCTGAGTGTGGCAATGGGTCTGCTCTGGAGCCCTGCGTGGCCAGGGGCCATGCAGATTTGCGTGAGCAGTGGGCGCTGAGCAGCCCTGCCTGAACGTGTGTCTGCCTTCAGATAGGCTGAGCACAGCAGTTGGGTGCTAGCTAATTGTGCCACTGGCAATTTCCCCGTAAATGGATCTTCCTCACCCCTGCGCTGAATGTTCTTAATTGGCAGGGAACTTTTAACTGTCAGAGAAGCGCCGGGGCCTCTCATGCCATGAATTCCTTCAGTGACGTCTGCAGCTGCCACTGAGGGAATGCTCCCTACACTGCCCTGCTTAAGCTGAAATGACGGATAGAGACTCCTTGGGGCTGATGGTTCTGACTGCGCTGGGGGTTTCTGGGTCTCTATCTGGACTGGGTCATCCTCTACTGAGAGTTTCCTACATTTGCTCCATGTGCGAATTATGCCCTCTGGAGCTTTCGGGGGTTGCTGAATGCAGACTCCTATCTGATCCCAAAGCTGAAGGGTTAACGTAACTACTTCTGGGTAAAGCAGGCAGTGTTCCCTTAGGTACACCAAAAGTCTCACTAGCTCTCCGCTGTGAAAACATAACTGAAATACCCTGGCCAGGATTTTGAACTCTTCCTCATGAGTTCTTTGGCTAGCAGACGGACGTTGTCGCTGAGGACAAGTCCCCATATTACCTGCGGGGGTTCTCCGAAGATTCCTCCTTGGGACGAGTCGACACGTCTTTTGGGCCAGGTAATAGGTTTTGGCGACGATTCTCTGGGTAGAGCTCGGAGCGTGGTCTGCTGCCACGGGCCCTCGGTGGCCTCTGCGCTGTCAGGGGTTCACAGCTGACCCTGAGCGGAACGCGTTTTTCCGTTACTGCAAGCCGCCGCGAAAGTCGGGAGCAAGCTATAGGATGCCTCTTCTGTAATGCCCCGCCGCTTGGGCCGTCTTCCCGATCGGCTGGCTTACCGACCGGGCTGCCGCGCTGTCCTCTGGGATGGTTGGACACGGTTCGAGCGCAGAACCGGACCGTGTGATCGCTTACTCTCGGGTAAGATCACGTCTCGGGGTCACCAGATGTAGGATTGGGGCCGTAAAGCGGCCCTTGAGGTCCCGGAGGAGACTGGTCGAGTAATGACATGAGGCAAGATGGAGCGAAGACCAGTGATTTATTGAGGGAAAATCATCAGTATATATTATGTTCAAGGCTGCGCATGGTAGAATGGTCATCTGACAGAAAATCACATCACTCATTTACCCGGGTTAATTGAGAACCTCTCTTGGGGAAGTTAATTAACTAAGGCAAACACTGACAGGGGAAAAACCATTGTTCGAGGCTTACGCCAGAGTAAACATGGCTTCTATTTGCACCAAAGATTAGGCTCTTCTGTGAGTCAGTAATTGCCTAATAGGTAACGGAGGTTAGTGATCTGCTTCTCTCAGCAGGATCGCTGGTCAGGTCAGATGTGGGTGAATCAACCCTCTGATTATTAATCCACACACACACACACACCCCGATTTCCATACTGGCAAGGGCCAGTGGCCAGGAGTTTGCTCGACTGGTTTAACCTCTGCCAAGGTTCTATGCCAATTGCCCTCGCGGAATCCATAGAAAACTAAAGATCCTCAGTTGGTGAAGATAAAAATTAGAATCAGCAATGGTAGCTGACATTGCAAATGTTAGAAAAACAGAATTAATCAGGAGAGTGCCTTACCCAATTTATTAACTCCTGAGAAGTCTTGGATCTTCAAAATAATAAAAGATTTTAAAATTCTTTGCATTATCATTTAGTTTCTTGTGCACAATTCTATGAAGAGAGGACAGAAAGAAAAGCAACTCCAATTTGATCAGAATAAAATTACAAAAGATATGAAGACCAAAGAATGCATGATCAAGTTGAAAGGAAGAAGAACCATTTTCCCCACTTATAAATTTATTTTAAAACTGCCCACTACTATCATAGTAATGGAACAGACATTTCTACAAAGCAATCATTGTTCAAAAATGAAGAAGAAAAATCAATGCTAAGTATGCTCTTCCCAGAAATAGGAAAAGAATCATAAGACATGTATTGCATTTTTGAGTTAGCAGTTATTTTTAGCCTCTTTTAATCTGGCATCCAAAAGACAACTTGGTCCACTGTTCAGATGAAAGCAAAAAAATAATAATCACTTAACAAAAACTTTACCAACTATTTTGGATTGAACCTTAGCATGTAGCAATGTGCATATATAAGATATCAAAATATCCCAATGTGAGGCTTTTCTCAGTACCTTGTCATGTGTGATGTGTGTCTGGAGGGTGCCTTCAATAATGCAAGCTCTCACTCCTGGGGACACAATGTCATTGTTCTCTTTGTGAAATAAAACATGTTCCAGATCACACCATGTCAATGATATCCAGGTAGAAGACAAGAAGTCTGGCATGTTTTGCAAATAAAAACTTAAAAGGTGAATGTGGACAACTTGTCCCCCACTTAGGGTTGCCATATGTCCCGGTTTTCCGGGAAATGGAGGTGCCATGGATAGCATTGCTGTTCTGGGCTCCTCTTTTGAACTTTCTTCTAAGGGATCCTTGTGTGGGGTTTGAGGGTGAGTTTACTTCAGTGGGGTATGTGTGAAGGGGAGGGTGGGGTGACCTCAGGAAGAGGAAGGGTGGTTTCAAGAGTGGCCCAAGAAATTTTATTCAAAAAAATAAAAATAAAACCATCAAGAATAGTCTTTTGCAAAAAGAATCACACAGGAAAAACCCTCTTGACTACAGTTTATTTTAAACTAATGAAGGCTGTTGGCCCTGGATGGGGATTCTGTGGGGTCTTAAATCCATGGTCTCCCTGACCGCCCCATCTGACGCATGCACAGTTTGAAGAATGCAATGATATGACATGGCTGTCCCAGTTTGGCGGGAGAGAATTATGGCAAATTTAGGATTCACATAGGAGAGAGATTTCATATGTTAATTGAAACAGGGCCTCAAGCTATAACCTTCTCAAAAGTTAAAGTGTGTTATCCTGTGTATGGGAGACATCATATTTATTTATTTATTTATCTAATGATGAGCATCAGTTGTCTACATTAATGCTGATAGTGAGCACAAATTGACCATCTCAAGCTCCTAACTAGAGTTCCACATCTAGGTTTGAAAGCATTGAAGGGCTTCATCTGTGGCAATATGCAAATCCACCAATGTGCCTCTAAATGTGCATAAGGGGCACTTAAATATAATCTGGTTCATTGTTTGGTCTTCTTCACCACAGTTACACTGTGAAGAAGTCTTCCATCCCTATATGAACAGAGTGGCTCCGCATTTAACACAACCGGTCCTCACTCTGTTCAGCATTCTCCACTGCTGTTTGGGAAGGGGAAATTTGGCTCTCCACATGCAGGTGTACTTGACTATGTGGTGGTGGGGAATCAAGGATAGATGTTGCCAGAATTCCATCCAAGCATCTGAGATTTTGAAATGGTTAATTGCAGTGCACCAAGCAGAGTGTCTAGATTTAAATTGTTGAGCAAAGGGGGCTGTTATATCGGCATGGATTGGAAGGAGAGGGTTGTTCACTATTTTTATCCATAGATTTAATAATGACAGCAATTTTCTTAGTGGCAGTGGTGGACTATGGCCCATGGATGTTTGTTGGTAGAATACAGACTGTGATGATGCACATTGCCTGATTCAGCTTTGTGTCTATTAGTCATATGTGTGCACTATTAAGCCAAGATTAACAGCAATATTAAGTGGCAGAATATGATAATGCTAAGGCGGTAGATCTAAGAACTTGAGCACTAATGCACCAAGAAGTACCTGCTAGCTTCTAAAAGTTGTTGTTTCTGGTTTTGATTTTTGCTGCCATGTTGGAGAGGTGGCTCTTGTTGGTCAGAGACCTATCTAGGGAGACTCCCAGGACTTGGGGTTACTACAGTATTGCAGTTTTTGTCCTCTTAAGCACATACAATGTTAGAAACAGGTCTGTAGTTAGGGCAGAACTTATCCACCATTTCTGACTGAGGGTACAATTAGAAAGGCATTTGTCCTGCTGTTTGATCTGCTGTGGGGTGGGCTGCTATGTTTCTTTTTTCTGACAATGAGATGCCATAACTGCTGGAGCAAACCATCCTATCAGATAGAACTGGATCAAACCACAGAGATTAAATCTGTCAAAATCCTAACAAGAATATGACAACATATATGGGGGGAAAAAACCAGAAAGTAGAGCATGTAGATCTTAAAGCAAATCAAGCCTGGACTATTTCTGGAGGCCAAAATAATGGAACAGGCTGTTGTGCTTTGAGTATATCACACAAAGGCAAGGTTGTCTAGAAAAGACAATAACGCTGGAAAGGTTGAAGGTAGCAGGAAAGGAAGACCAAATATGACACAGATTGTCTCCATAAAGTAAGCTACAGAATACTGAGCAGGACCATACCTGTCAAGTTTTGGACATGGAAATAAGGGAAATTTTAGGCCATGCCCCTCTCTCCCAGGCCACACCACCTCCTCCCTAAAATCCAAGCACATCGAAAAACCTAGAAGAAGAGGAGCCACAGAGGAGTGTTGGGCAACTTGGACTCCCCTGGTGGAGGAAGAACCACCCCATAGGCACAACTGCTTCCCCTCACAGGGAAAGCAGCCAGCAAGCCAGGCTTACTGTAATAATTCTATTTTAAATTTTGCCCTATTCTCCCCGCTATTCGACTGCATTTCATATTATGGTGATTTTTCATGGAACTGTTTTTTACACTTTAATCAGTTAATTGTCTACTGTCTTAGCATTTTGTGCCTCAATTTTATTTTTTAAAACTCTGTGTTTAAGAGAAAACCACAGAAGTATGCTGTTTATGTTGTATGCAAATATACTTGAAGCCCTCTCTCTCCAGGGAAAGAGGGTGTTAAAGGGAAGTGAATGAGCCAATCGGCTTCAAGTATATTTGCACACTGCATAAACATGATACTTCCATGCTTTTCTCCTAAACACAGAGTTTTAAAAAATGAAATTGAGGGACAAAAGGCTAAGACAGTAGATAATCAACTGATTAAAGTGTAAAACACAGTTCCATGAAAAACCACCATAATATGAAATGCAGTCACATAGGGGGAGAATAGGGGGAAATTTAAAATAGAATTATTACAGTAAGCCTGGCTTGCTGGCACCCTTCTCCTCTGTGAGCGGAAGCAGCTAAGGGGAGTGTCTTAAGGATTGATTTTCCTCCACCAGGGAGAGCCCAACACTCCTCTGCTCTAGTATGAGGCACATACCTCATGAATAAAGATATAGTACAATAATATATGGGATATTTACATGCCCCTGGATTTTTTAAAAAAATTATGGGATATTATAAAAAAATGTGGTGGTGGGAAGAGGGGCTCTAAATTATGGGGTTTTCCTGGGCAATATGGGATACTTGACATCTATGAGCAGGACTGTGGAGGACAGAACATTTTGGTGAAGGTGATTGCTCATTCACTGGGTTATCTGAAGTGAGAGGTGATTTGATGGCACACAACAACAACAAAAATATGCATGTTTATGCATTTCAGCATGAATTGAAATAGGTTTCTGTCTCTTGCCACTTATTCTGCCCCTCATCATATTAGTTGTAATTTACACCCTCCCCTTCTAGTTATCGAATCAGTTCCATATTTTAAATGGATTGTATTTTTAAATTTGCAAACAAAGGTTTTTCCCCACCTTAAGAATAGCACACTGAGCATTGCAGCACAAATGGGAATTTGCTGTCCCATTGCTTTACAGCCTGATGATCCTTGACACCTGAGCTTCTTTTTCCATAAAGAGTAAATGCAAAGCTCCTCTTTCATTGGTTCCTCACTTCTCTGTGTTTCTATCATTCTCTTTGTGATTGCTTTTTTATTAAGCAGTTTCTCAATCTGAATACAATACACCTTTTTCAGTAAACACTCTGACCTTTACCACTATATGACTGTTTCTAATCTTTTTAGATTGTGTCTCAGTCTCTTGGCTGAGTTTGCAAGCTGTATTCTTCAGCTTAGTCTGGCAGTCTGACCTTTTCCATGGATTTGTTTTCCTTCTTAAATTTCATGGCCAGTTCTCAAATACTTCACTTACTTAGGTATGAAAGCTTGTAATGTGGAAAGCTTCTTTTAGACATGTTATAATGTTTATTCTCTGAAGGATCATTCTTTTCTGAAGTTTATATTATTTATGATGTGTGTGGTTCCTCCCTACTCAAACCAAGTATCCTTAAAACAGATTATTTCTCTTTCAGTCTACTGTATTATTCCAAGGATTGTAGCAGGAGACATTTTTTGGCAAGGCAAACCATCAAGGCAAATTATAGAAAAAGGGCAAATATTTAAATGTATAGAGTTTATTTAATTCAGTGCCTAATTTATGCTCTAGCTTCAGTTGTCACAACCAACCATGAAAGAGTACTGAAGTTACATAAAAGTTTATTAATTCATTCATTGAATTTTTGCTGCACCTTTCCCCCTCTAAAGGAGATCAAGGCAACTCACAGAAATGCTAAATTAGAAGATCATTTGAAATACAAAGATCAAATATAAAGATCAGAGAACATAATTAAATATTAAATATTAGGCTATATATTAAAACAAATCAAATATCTTAGGAAAAAGTAAAGGAATACTTTAAAATTAATCTAAACAACTTAAAACTATTTAGAATCCCGTTAGTACTGAAGATGTAGTACCATGTACGATGAGTCCAGATATGACCCATGAAGAACAATATTTATTACATAGAAACCAAAATAATACATAAAGGAGAGATAAGGGGGAGACGTTGGAAGATGGGGAAATTAAGATGATATTTCAGTCTTTTTTTCACCACAGGGATTTATAGAACTTTAGTAGAAAGGGCTGATATTAACTTCAAATGCAAGGCACCATTAAAGAAAACTCATATTGAAATCAATTAGATAAACCTATCTGGACAGCTGCCCTCTAAGGAACAGTCAATTGGTTCTTTACAGGAAACTCTAAAAGATTTCCATCCTGTTTCATCTGGCAATGCTTTTCCTTATAGTTTAAAAGCTTCTACTGTATATTCTGGCAAGTCAAACCTTTTCCTCTGGAGAACCATCAAGGTTCTAAAACATCATCTTGTGAAGGGCATGCTTTCAGAAAAGCTTGTCCTTCCAGCATGTGTTCATCTTTGCCAGAGGATTAGTGAATTGTTTGAGTAAAAATGCCTTGAAGAAAATGGGAGATACAGGAATATGGAATGCACATGCAAGAGCTAGATATACCTTGATTAGACCATGAACAAATTTTAAAAACAGCTAGTTTTAGACATTCAAAATATATATGTATATAAATGAGAATTTCCAAAATTCACAGCAATGATCATGCCAGATTGTCTTTTAAAGCTGAGTTCAAATGCAAAATGCAATGAATTTTGGGGACTCTTATTTGTATATATTTTTCAGAATTATCCACAAAATCTTGGTACATAGCCTAAGGAATACAGATTAACATTGAGAAGCTAGTTTCTTCTTCAGTTGTTTCATGGTGTAATAAAGCTATAACCTTCTCTCGTATTTTTATTGTTTTTCAAGAACACATTTTTCTAAACAAATGTCTGAACTGAGGAAAACATAAAAATCATATTTAGACTATCAGGTTGACTTGTGTATTCTACATATGTTTGCTTGAACATTTATTTATCATTTATATATTTATTGTTCTTTTTATACTCATCTAGCACACTAGCTACTGTTGGCAATTTACACAAGTTAAAACATAAGCTTAAACATAAACAGCTATCAAAACAACAAATAAAATAAGAATAAATGACACACAGTAACAATGGTGAGATGTAAAGTCAAGCATTCGGCTGGTTCCCTGAACAGCAAGATTTTCCGGGCTTTCTTTCCAAAAGCAAGGAGGGATGGAGCTTTATGCATGTCTTGAGGGAGCTTGCTCCATTGTGAGGGCATCATTACTGAGAAGGTCCTATATATATAGTTGTGTTTGTACATAACTCAGAGTGGGAAATATCCCGGCTGGGCAGTATAAAAAGGTACCCTAATAAATAAAATAAATATTCATGGATGGAGATGTTCCAACATGTACCAAGGTCCCAAGCCATGAATTTGTTGTTGTTGTTTTTGCTTTGTTTTACTTTTGTCAGCTACCAGGGCCGTAGCCAAGGGGTGGCCAGCCCCACCCCTGAGCTAACAGCCCACCCCCACACCATCCGGAGTGCCACTGTGTGTGTGTGTGTGTGTCTGTCTGTCTGTCTGTGTGTGTGTGTGTGTGTGTGTGTGTGTGAGAGAGAGAGAGAGAGAGAGAGAGAGACATTGTTGCCCCTCCTGAAAAAGTATTCATCTCTCCAAATCTAGAATCCTGGCTATAGCCCTGCCGACTACAGTGCAGAGAAATGACTGCATTTGCAACACCAATGTGCATTTTTGTATTTCCTTTGGCATTTGTGAGGTTTTAAAAATGCTCAACAATTTGAATTAAAGAAAGAGAAATTAAATGTAACACACTAGACAGAGCTGCTGAGCAAAAAGAGAAGGCAAGTGGCCACTCAATAAAGGCCACAATCTCCCCTGAGATCTAGGATAGGCTCAGATTGCAGACACCCTACAGCAGTGATGGTGAACCTGAGTGCTCAAACTCTGTGTTTGGGGGGGGGGGAGCACTCCCATTGGGCTGCTGGGCAGAGGGACTGGGCAAACACTGTGCTGGAGGAGGAAGGAAGTGCTCCCATTGTGCTGTTGGGCAGAGGGTTTGGGTGAACTCTGTTCTGGGGTGGGGAGGAAGTGCTCCAATTGGGCTGCTGGGCAGAGGACTGGGGCGAACTCTGTGCTGGTGTGATTCTCTGCATGCCAAGAAAGAGGGGTCTGTGTGCCCTTCTGGCATGCATACTATAGGTTCACCATTACTGCCCTACAATATATAACCCTTTGCAGCTACTTCATTAGCCCTTTTGCAGATCTGTAGAGTTCAAATAAAGCCTTTTATCACTGTATAGATTGTCCTTTTGCATTCCTTTAATCACTCTTTTTAATTTGCTAAACTTTACTGAAACATTATTATACTATTAGGATTGTGTTTGTGCATACTTGTGGAGGTCCAGCATCAACCGTTATTATTTTCTGGCATCATAATCCTCACACAGATGAATTATACTCAACAATCAGAATCCTCCCCATTACTGCCTTACAGTACCCTCCAGACTGAGTGCTATTCTCATTATTGCACTGCCACAATACATGGCATACATTGACACTGAGCTATCCTAAGTAACTTACCTTAGAACCAACTTCATGCTGAAATGCAAGTATAAAGTATTTGCTTATTCTTCCTCCAGTCAACATTTATTCATCAAACAGTCAAAATGTGCAATTAAAGCAATTACGGTGGATTTTAATCATTATTTTATTTCTAAAGGGACTCATTTGTTATTTATGGGGTGCAACAGAATGCATGCTGTAATAACAATGAGTAATTAATAATGCATCTTCAACAATCGTTTTTACAAAGAGGTTTTGATCTAAAACCCAAATTAAACAGAGCATAGCATTTGATTTTGGCTTACAAAAGGAAAGTAATCTGAAGTATGAAGAAAGTTTGAGAAAAGGAGACAGAGGAATAGTGTTTGCCATATTTTAATAACAGAGTAGGGAGATAATTTGTAGATAGCATGAACAACCAGAAAGACAAATAAGCGGTGCTAGATCAAATCAAGCCCAAATTCTCTCTGGAAACAGAAATGACTAAATAGTTTGGGCATGACATCAGAAGACAAGACTCAATGGAAAATACAATAATACTGGGTAAAGTTGAAGGGATCAGAAAAAAGTGAAATTAAGTACTGTATGAGATAGATAAATTAACTCAATAAAGAAAGCCACAGAATTGTATTCACAAGACCTACCACGCTGTTAATGAAGTTTGGAAATCAGCAATTCATAGTGTCATTGTAGCTCAGAAGCAACTTGACAAAAATGAGACCAACATTATAAAAAAGAACTCTGCCATTTTAAAAATTCAAATGCAGTAACTTGTTCACTATAGCAGTAGTAATTTCTACATATTTTAATTTTGGGATCTTTGCACATTATACAGGAGCCACATTAGTGTAGAATTATTGTGATCCAAATCATTCCACTCCACCTTCTATATAGCTATCATCATGTTTGCAATTTTTCTTTTCTTCTGCACTAAAAAGGTTTAGCTAATAAAAGATTTCAGTCAAAGTGAAAGACTCACATAGTTCTCACAACCACCATCCTATATCACAGTTTCATATTAGATATTCTTCAGTTGTTTACTGTTCCTGAATTTTTAGTTTGTTATGGTGGTTATGTGCATGGTGCTGTTATATTCTTGACACATGTCATCTCCATGAATTGAATGGAAAGTGTGCAGATGTGTATGGTAGAGACTATGGTGACTTAGTGGTTAAGACACTGAACTTGATGATTGCAAGGTTGGGAGGTCAGCAGTTCAAACGTGAGTGCTGCATAATGGAGTGAGCTCCCATCTCTGCCCCAGTTCCTGCCAACCTAGCAGTTCAAAAGCAAGAAATGGCAAGTAGATAAATAGGTACCACTTTGGTGGGAAGGTAAAAAGTATTCCATGCACTACAGTGTCTAGTCATGCCTGTCACATGTCCACGGAATTGAATGTCTCTCTGGCTATAAACAGAGATGAGCACTGAACCCTAGAGTTGAATATGACTGACTTTCAAGCAAGGGTGATATTTACCTTTTACCTATGGTAGAGAATAAAATAGTATTGGTGGACATAGTTTTTAAGTAAGTCTGTCCACCATTACTTATCTTCTTACCGAAGAACTGTGAAAAAGACTGGAAGAAAGGGAAGGAAAATCTCCCACTACCTTAGGTGGCAAGCAAAATGCTACTTCACCTTGCCATAGAACTGGTTCAAACACACCTCATCCAAGGGAAAGAGGAAGGTGAACCTGGCAGTGGCATTGTCCAAAGAAGTAGAAGAAGAGTGACACTGGCAGCTTCACCTCTCCTACAAGAAGAACACTAATACCCACCTACTTCTTCATTGTCTGATTCTGAAGATTCTTAGAGCTAAGCACTCAGTAAGTAGCCACATTAAAGAGCTGCACAAAGCAGCAGGAGCAAACAAGGAACATCATGAAGGTGGTTCCAAAATTTTCATCCAGGTTAGACAATTGATCCAACAACATTCACTTTATGCCATTTCAATTTTTGGTCTTCTGAAGAAACATATTGTAAACATATATGTGCAACATAGGTGTTCAAAAAGACTCGTACAGTATCTTACATCATTGGTTATTTAAGTCCTACAATTGTGTCTGGCCAGACATCCCGCTATGGTAATGGAGTAGACCGTACAGCCAGCAATTCAACACCAAGTGTTGGGCAGAAGTAAATAGCCTGACTCCCTAAAGGGGTCAATGTTTATGGATAGGTAAGCCCCTTTTGGTGGGGTGATGGTCCCCTTAGTGGACAAAATGCCACTGGAAACCATCATACTGAGCCCAATGGCAAAATGAGTGGAAAAGGAACCACTTCACTTTTCTGATTCCCAATGGTCATGGGGGCGGAAGAGGCCATGCCAGTTGGACTGGAAGTGAAGGCACACCTTGTTAATATCCTCAAGGCAGCGGCAGTCCATTGCAGTCTCGGTGTTAAATTCTGCATGTCTCATTTCAAACGTGCCACAGGAGATGGCTCTGAGATCAGTGTGTGGCTCACTTCATGGCAAGCTGGGATCAACCCTAAGCAAATTCACACAGTGGCATTTTTCCTGCTTGCCTCAGAGGGCAAAGGTGGCCCAGATCCAACCGGCCTCCAAGACCAGGCCTCCCAGCACCCTAGCACAGGAAAAAAAATGTATATTCGGATCAAGTTGCAGCTGCCACCGCCACCGAAGTCCTACAAACAATTTTTCTTCAGGGAACTCCACATTTAAAATAAATAAATGATGTGTGGGTCTCATCTTGGCCAAATGAATCTCCCAGTCTTTATTGATGACCTATTACTCTGGAGTTCACATACAAAATACTATTTTCTGATTAAGATTCGATGAGCCAACAAGGAAATTATCGGTGTTTATCTGTAAATGAGAAGAAAGCTTTGTGCAATGTGCCTATTTAATTTTTACGATCAATTTCTTCTGAGTCTCAAAATGAGTTTTTCTGGTCAGTCTTCCTCATCAAACACTGATAGTGTCTTTAGGGAAGCTATTGTTGCAATTTTTGCATATAAGGTTTCTCTTACATCTAATTCTGATGTAACACATATTGAACTAGCTTAATGCATATAGTAAAGTGTCTCTAAAAGCACTTAGCAGTGCTCTTTAACAAATTACTTTTGAGACAATTTTCATGTGGTTTGAGATATTAATCTGTTCCTGCAATCTAATTTAGAAAAAGCAGTGAGAAATCAAAAGATGTGTATCTCAAAATGGTGGGATTAGAAAATGTAGGCATAGTATCCAACCACTGAAGCTTCCTTTTAGCTTGTAAACCAGCAGGATGACATTGGTGCATCTGTATGCCCTCTTCAAAAAATTTACAAAAAAATGTAGTGATTCCAAAAATCAAAAGAATGAGTCGTTGAACATATATCAAAAATATAGTATTAACACATTTTAGGCCTGAAATTTACATGTACAGTAATACCTCATACAAAGTCTGCTTCATACAACATCGGATTCATACAACACCGCCTAATTCCTTGAAAAAAGTTGCCTCATACAAAGTCATGTGACGTTGTATGAGGCATTGGGTTTTTCCCAGGTTGCATTGTGCTCGGGCAGTATAAAAGGCAGGACACGTGCATGCATTGCTCTTGTGGGTTTTGCATGAGGCAAATAGTGTTTAGGAGTGGTTTTGAGCACGATTTTGGATTTTATTTTTTATTATTTTCATCAGAATTTTTAGAAGCATTCCTGGGATTTTTGCAGCATTCTTCAGGTTCTTGGACAAACAGGGTTAGCCTTTAGACAATGATTTCTTAAAGTTCTGTCAGTTTCCTGTCTGTTTCCTTGGCTTTGCCCTGAAGTCTGTGCTATTACAGTACAATGTATCTCTATGGAAATGACGGTCTATGAGTCATTGCGGCAAGGATTTGGACGTTGTATGAGGCATCACGGCTAGGATTTTGCATGCCTCATACAAAGTCCAAATCCGTATAAAGTCCAAACTTGTGGAACCAAGTTTGGACGTTGTATGAGGTATCACTGTACATAAATGAAAACAATATCCAGTGGCAGTATGCTCAAGCGATGACTGCAATACACTTTAAAAATGAAGGGATTAAGGTAATTTTGAACAATTTACATTTCTCTTAAAACATGTTAATGCAGCATTATAGTGTATGTGTGTGTGCGTGCACGCATGCGTGCATAAATACACACATATGTATTGCCTGCTGGTAGGGAAGCACAATTCTAAAGTACCCTTTAGTACACATAGTTGTTATGCCTATCTTCACATCTTATAACTAGCAGTACATACCAGTTGACCTAGGCCACCACTCCTAGAATGCATTGCTAATGGTCATGTGCAGTGACAGTATCATAGCCAATCAGATGAGTAATAATGATTGCATGCTGTCAAGCAAACTCTGATTTATGGCAAACCTTTCCAAGGTTTTCTAGACAGATAATGCACAACAGTGGTTCACTATGCCTTTTTTCTAGAGATGTCATAGGACTGTGTAGCTTGCCCAAAGCTACAAAGGTTGGTTCTTCTCCTGAGAGGCACAGTAGAGAATCTAACTATCAACCTGGCTCAACATATAGATGCTTAAACAACTGAGCTATGAGTTAAGACCCCCCACCAACCAAGGAATGGGAGAGGTGGTTCAGAAAACCCTACCAACTACTGTATTTTCATTCTATGGGAAACGATACAAGGACAAGGAGTGGCAGAACTCTGCAGTGTGGAAGCAAGCAGAAAGTGACTACACATGCTGTTACAATTAGCAGGAGAAATAAATTGAGAAGCATGCATTCTACCACCCCTTTTGATTCACCTCCTGAGCCACAGGTTCAAAGCGGCTCATGATATGGCCTAGTCCAGTGATGGTGAACCTTGGCACTCCAAGTGTTCTTGGACTTCAATTCCCAGAAGCCCAAGTCAGCACCCCTGCTGATCAGGTCTTCTGGGATTTTAAGCTCAAGAACAGCAGGAGTGCCAAGGTTTGCCATCACTGGACTAGTCCTTCTTGAAGGATTGCCACCATACAGAGTAGACAAGAACTAGGCTAATAGAAAAAATAGTTTGCATCAATATAGGATAGTTTTATATATTAAACTACATCTAGTAATGCAATATTAAGAAAGTGGGTTCATATCCAAACATTTCCTACCAAATTGTATTTAGATTTCTCTCTCACTTCTTTCAGTTCATTGACATCAGCAAATCAAGTGAAAATTCAGTGGCTTTCAGTTGTATAAGGATTACACTGTTGCTGTTTACAGTAGCATGTTTATTGGATAACATACAAAATGCTCTCTAATCTTCTTCAAGGTAAACATTTTTGCTATGTCTTTTAATTGCTAATATTCATGGAACCATGAAGTAAATTACAGGTTGGTCTTGTGTGATTTAAACTCAGTGTGAGATCTGCCACAAACTAAAGAAATGTTTCTCTGTTGGGTTTCTTTCTGCATCATTTACTCCCTGCAGTTTAGTGCAGATTAATGTGCTTAGAGACTGATTGCCATAATTACTCTGTCCTGCTGCCTCACTGTATTATGCAAACAAATGCTCAATATGGGTCAAACGAAAGTGGAGCCCAGGCTGGTGTTATTGAGATTGCCTCCATTGAGCTTCATGAAAATTGTGGGAAGCATAGAAAGTGAGAGTGAAAACACAATGTTGATATATAATATAGGATATTAGAATATTTATGAAATAATGTCTGTCTGTCTGTTTGGCTTATATCTCACCCAACTGGTACAAGCACCACTCTGGGTGGCTCACAGACAGTTGAATACCATTATCAATTCTGACATATGGCAACCTCTTTCCAGGCAGGGTTTGCTATGTAGAGTACCCAGAAATACCATTCCCTTCTTCTGGAGTGTGCTCTGGGGAAATGCAGCTTGTTCATAAGTACACAAACTGGCTCTTCTCCTGAGAAAGCACAGTGGGGAATTGAACTCCCAACTTCTGTCTCTGCAGCAAGATATTTAAACTACTGAGCTATTCAGCAATTATGTATTTTGGATAAAAAGTTACACATGATGAATGATCTGATAGTGAAAAGATATGAGTGTGCATTTAATTTGCTTCTTGATAATGAAATATTTGGGGAGGGGGTGTTCTCTGTGATCATTATTGCTTGAAGTGTAATGAGCATCTCTGTTATCACCTTACTTCTTCTACAGAAATCAATGTTTTACACATCTCATGTTTCTGGGCGGCTGCTTTCAATTCTCATTAGTTTCACTTACAACGATTCCAGTTAACTTTATGTTATGTTATCTTCTGTAGCTTTTTCAGAAGAAGCTGAATGTTCAGTTAAATTATTTGCACTTTCACAGGCTGCTCCTAATGGTTTCCATTCAAGCACTAAAAAAGAATTACAGAAAATTATTTGCAAAATTGTTATTTCTCTGTCACAATGTAAGCAAAGTTAAGAACATGGAGAGCAGAAGGTTTAAGTGGGTCTGTGTTCAATTACCTAGTCTCCATTTTCCTCCAACCAAAAATAAGAGCAGGGTACAATGGCAACCAGAAATTGTAATCTCCCAAGAATGTTCCACTCAAGGACCTACATCAGGGGTTTGCAATCTGCAGACCAGCTCCCAACATCATTCCATCCGGCCTGAGGTGATAACCCAAGAAACAGACGTGCCCAAGCATGCATAAACGTGTCCATGCATGCATAAACCTGCTCAAGCATCCATAAATGCACCCACTGCCTTTTTGTACAGCCTGCAGAGTAATCTGAGAGGGAGTTGTCCAGCCCACGGCATGGTAAAGTTGAGAACGTTTAAAAACTGCACATAAAGAATATATACATTTTCAAAAAGAACAGAAGTTAAGCACACATTTGAAAGCATATGCACGGCAGCAATGTTTTGGGGGATGATGCACAAATTTTGATGCCTTCATTTTGAGAAATGTCCACACACAAAAAGTTTTAGATGATTTTTTTTAAAGAACAGTACTTCATAAATAAAAGAATGACGTGGGGGGAAGGGTTTGAGGTGAAAATTGCACATCTAGCTCAGCATCAAACTCTAGAACCGGTATTCTCAACTGTGACCTGTGGGCCAGATGTGGCCCATGGCACCATTTCATGTTGGCCCCCACCCATCCAAGTAGTGCCATGTGGTAGAGGAAGGGTAAAATGGCTGTCAGGCCCCCAAAGCTGTCTGAAGGAGTGTGACATGGCCCCCGGCTTTAACTGGTTGAGAACTCCTGCTCTAGAGACTAAACATTCATAATTATTACTTACTAGCTGATTACCTGGCCTTGTTTGTTTTTTCCCCCTTTAAATGAAGTATAGTTCTGTCGACATGTCCTGTTGGTCTGTTGTCCCATAGCCACCTGATTTGCCCTCATAGAGGAAAGGGAGAAGGCGGTGAAGGCAAATATTGGCCAGATTGCATGTGGGGTGAGAGTTTCCTTCCTAGATTTCCCCTTTTTTGTGCATCTCCCTCCCCAAATCACCCAAACATGTGGGGCTCCTCCCCTCATGCATGAAGGGCTCCTCCATCTCTCCCCCTCCTGGAGGGGGATGTTGTTCGGCATCCCTTCCGCCTTCACCAGTCATTGAGCTGGTCCTCTGTGCCCAGGAGCAAATGCTGGGTGCACAAGAATTTAATTTTAATTTAATTTAATTGTTGGATTTCTATACCGCCCACTCGACCAAGGCTGACTCAGGGCGGTTCACAATCATAGATAAAACAGATAAAACAGAATTAAGAACTTTACTGTATGGGACCAAAGACAACAGGACAGCCGAAGGGTTGGCTTAACTCAGGTTTATTGCATGAGGACCGGGTGAAGCATGAGGTAATGGTGGTGATACATCTCTATATATACAGTAGGGTTTTACATTTGAATCTTGTAGCACGGTAGCTCATTGGCCGCTACCGGCGTGGCCTCGCCCAGGCACGCCTCTCTTCAGTAGTTCTTCTTTCCTGCTGCTGAATGCGGGGAAGGATTTCCCGCGGCTGTCCGTGATTGAGCAATGTGAACCATGTGAGACTGAACGCTCGCAGCTGCCCTCTATGGGCTGCTTGCTCGCGTTCCTTTACAGCTGAGATACATTGTAAATGGAGTGGTTACATTCTATCAGTACAGTGACATGCATACACAACATCCCTCCCCCCTAGGATGGGACGAAGTCCCGCAACCAATGTGGCTTGCTGCACATGCGCTTGGGGCGTGCTTGCGCCTGCCCTAGTACTGGAGAGCCTGTGATCCCTGACTCCGTGGGTGCTTGTCCTGCAACGGAAAACGGGGATTCATTACTGGCTCTGTGGGGCGTCTGTGCCTGCCTTGCGCTGGGGGATGGGAATGGAATGAACAGCTGAGAAGTGAACCCCTGCCTGTTTCCCTCGGACCCCGGGGACCCTCCTATCGTGAACCGCGGGACCGATGAGGATGCCCTTGTGGTTCTGCTACCTTCTGTCCCCTACTCGGGGGACCTTGAGACTGAGGCGGATGGACTCGCCGTCGCCTCCTGTCTTGGGGGTGTCGGTCTCCGGGACATTGGCGCTATGTTGCACTCTAACTCACAGGGGCTACTGGGACTGGAAGTACCAGGGGCTGAACTTAAACCCCTCTTTTCGCTAGGACGGGTGGGGGACCACTCCGCTAACTCCCCCTGGTACTGTAAATCAAGGTCTAAACTTCTTGGGAAATCTGTATTTTGGGGACGCTCCTGGGGGATGTGTGTGGGATCGGGGCTCTTCCTTTCCGCCGCAAACTCCCGCAAAAGATTTCTGAGGATCGATTCCCTTTCCTCCCCCCTTGGTGGGGACCCATGTCCCCCTTTTTCTCCCCCTTGAGTTAAGCGGGTGGGGGAGTACCCTAACGCTGATTCGTTGCTACTCTCGTCTTCGTCCTGCTTTCCAGGGACCCTACGCCTGAGTTGATCCGCGTGCCGCCTCCACAGGAGGCCTGTATTGGTCTCTACGCGGTATGAGACGGGGCCGGTTTGTTCTATCACAATGCCGGGCACCCAGGCTGGTCCCGCGCTGGCGTAGTTCCTGCAATGCACGGGGGCGCCTACGCTGAAACTCTTTGAGGAATCCATCTCTACATTTCGCCCTTTGTCTTCTACTCTGGTGGGGTCTAGTCTGGAGATTACCGTGGCCAGCTTCCTGCGCATTAGCAATTCTGCGGGGGAGTACCCTGACGCTAGTGGGGTGACCCTGTACCGTAGAAGGAATTGGCATAGTTGTAAGTCAGGATCTCCGGGGCCCATGCGCCGCAGTGCGTCCTTAGTGGTACGCACCTTCGGCCGGAGGGACGTGGGGATCACTACCCGCTGTCCCCACAAAAGGCAACCCCTCTCTAGGGACAATTCTAATTTCTTTTTGAAAAATGTGTCGAATTCCGCTGCTGGGGAAGACACGGGCCACCCTTTCTGTACCCAGGAGCAAACTGTAGCTAACGTTTTGTCCTTACCGGTCGCTTTGGCGATGTCGGCCGGTACTACTGGAGGGGAGTCTAGGACCTCTATCATTAAGACCTGGTGGTCCCTCTCTTCCTCGCCCATGTGGCAGCAATCCCGGGGAATGGGGGACCTCGACAGGGCATCTGCATGGCTGATCTCCTTCCCGGGCCGGTACACCAACGCGTGCTGATACGCGTTGAGAAAAATGGCCCACCTGAGCATTCTCGGGGACAGGATTTGGGGTGTGGGCTTATCTGCGGTGAAAATGCCTAGCAGGGGCTTATGGTCAGTCACTATGGTGAAGGGGCGGCCATACACAAAATCATGAAATTTCTTGGTCCCCGCAATTATCGCTAGTGCTTCCCTGTCTGTCTGGGCGTAGTTTCTCTCCGCTTGGGACAAGGACCTAGAGTAGAACGCTATCGGGGCCTCCCTCCCGTTCTCCAGCACGTGGCATAACACCGCCCCCACCCCCACCGGGGATGCATCGCATATCAGGACCACTGGGCGTTTGGGATTGAAGTGGGCCAGTACAGCATCTGATGCCAGGAGTCGCTTCAGGTCATTGAAAGCCTTCTCATGGTCGTCACCCCACTTCCATGCCTCGTCCTTTTTTAACAATTTGTGTAGCGGTTCCACCACGGCTGCCTTCCGAGGAAGGAAGGAGTGGTAGAAGTTGAGCAGCCCAAGGAACGACTGCAGCTCGGGCTTGGAGGTGGGGCGAGGGGCCTTTTTGATGGCGGCCACCTTGGATTGGGAAGGCCTTATTCCCTCGGGAGTAATGCGGAACCCTAGGAACTCGACCTCGGTTGCGAAGAAGACGCATTTGTCCTTTCGCAACCGCAACCCCGCCTTTTCGAATTTTTCCAGGACCTTTCCCAACCTTTCTGCCAATTCGGCCCGGCTCCCCCCTGTAATCAATACGTCATCAAAGTAGGGTAACACCCCCTCTAGCCCCTTCAGGAGGCGTTCCACGAGTGACTGGAAAATCCCGGGCGCCGAATTCATGCCGAATTGGAGGCGCGATACCTGGAACGCCCCTTTGTGGGTGACTATGGTCTGCGCAGCAGCTGCGGCGGGGGTGACCGGGAGTTGCTGGTAGGCTTGGGCCAGGTCGAGTTTAGCAAAACACCTCCCCCCGTGCAACCTGGCCAACAAGTGGCTGACTACCGGCACCGGATACGCATTGGGGCGGATCGCCTTATTGATGGTGCACTTGTAATCAGCGCATATGCGGACCTCCCCGTTGGCCTTGAGCGCCGTTACAATTGGAGTTTCCCACTCCGCAGAATCAACAGGAACAAGAATCCCCTGGCCCACCAATTTGTCCAACTCCGCCTCTATTTTGTCCTTTAGTGCGAAAGGCACTCTTCGTGGCTTGAGTCTGATTGGACGTACTCCAGGGTCCAGGTCGAAAGTCACTGGGGGGCCCTTGAATTTTCCGAGTCCCTTTTTGAAAACCTCGGGGTGCGCATCGCACACGCTCTGAATTGGGTCAGTCCCGGCGGCGTGTACTCCCACGGCGTGCACCCCCCCAATGAACAACCCCAGGGGCTGAAACCATTGAGTCCCGAGGAGGCTGCATTTACCTCCTTTGAGGACGACTAGGGGAAGCGTTGCGGCGCGTTTTTTGAACTGGACCTGGAATCTCCCAACCCCCAACACCGGGATGCGGTTCCCTTGCACGTCCTTCAGCGTGGCCCTCAACGCTTTGAGCTTGGGCCGCACGTGGGGGGCTATCTTTAGGAACTCTCCCTGGGAGATGATAGAGTAAGAAGAACCCGAGTCCACCTCCATCCTAACAGGGGCCCCTTGTATTACTACCTCAACGAAGTATCGGGGGTGCTCCGTGGATACGCTGAAAACCGGAGCGTCGTCCTCGCTGTCGTCGGAGATGCGTCCGACGCCGTCCCTCTTCCTCGAGGTCCGGGTGCCGTGGTCCTTGGGCCTCGTGGTGCGGTCCTGCCTCGCCGAGCGGTCTGGGGAGCTCCTCTTGGCCTCGCGCCGCTTCCGGCAGACCTTGGCGATGTGCCCGCGCCGGCCGCAGTTGTGGCACTCGGCCTTGCGGAACGGGCATTTGGCGCGGGCGTGGGCGGCGCCGCAGCCGTTGCAGCGCCGGCCCTCCTTCTGGACCTTCCGGACGTCCTCGTCGTCGCCGCTCTCCGTGGACGAGTTCGAAACCCGCCGGGCCGCGCGCACCGAGCTCTCTGCCTTGGCGGTTTTTGGTCGCCAGTCCTGGAGCTCTTGCACGCCGGCCGTCGTGGCTTCCGCGGCCTGCGCCGTGTCGAGGACCTGTTGCCACGTGGGAGGCGGCTCCTGTTTCATGAGCGCGCGCTGGGTCTCGGTGTCCCTCAGGCGGCAGAGCAGGCAGTCGCGGAGGGTGACTTCTGGGGTCTCCCACTTGCAGGGGCCGGCGGCCAGCCACAGGGCCGCGGCGAACTCGGCGACCGATTCCCCGGGCGCTTGGACTCGCCTCCAGAACGCGCTCCGAGCGGGGAACATCGCTATCGCAGGCCGGAGGTTCACAATCATAGATAAAACAGATAAAACAGAATTAAGAACTTTACTGTATGGGACCAAAGACAACAGGACAGCCGAAGGGTTGGCTTAACTCAGGTTTATTGCATGAGGACCGGGTGAAGCATGAGGTAATGGCGGTGATACATCTCTATATATACAGTAGGGTTTTACATTTGTATCTTGTAGCATGGTAGCTCACTGGCCGCTACCGGCGTGGCCTCGCCCAGGCACGCCTCTCTTCAGTAGTTCTTCTTTCCTGCTGCTGAATGCGGGGAAGGATTTCCCGCGGCTGTCCGTGATTGAGCAATGTGAACCATGTGAGACTGAACGCTCGCAGCTGCCCTCTATGGGCTGCTTGCTCGCGTTCCTTTACAGCTGAGATACATTGTAAATGGAGTGGTTACATTCTATCAGTACAGTGACATGCATACACAACAAGAACCCACCCCCTAAAAAGGGTGCAGGTACCAAAGGAACCATGGGGGAAGGAATAATCCTCTATACAACCACCCAACGGAAGCCACCCCTCCACCTGCACCCCAAACTTGGCCTGCCAGCCAGGTTTTTAGTTCTTTTCTAAAGGGCAGCAACTCCATCTGGAGGTGCAATTCTACTGGCAGGAGGTTCCAAAGGGCTGGTGCAGACACAGAGAAGGCCCTCCTCCTTGTGCCAGAGAGGCGAGCCCCCCTGGCTGATGGCACAATTAGAGCACCCCTCCGATCTGCTCTGGTTGGATAGACAGATGTCCTTAGGGCGATGTGGTCTCTTAGGTAACCAAGAAGGAAATTGAATTGAATTGAATTGAAATTTATTCTTATATACCGCTTTCCTCGTCCAGCAGACAACCCAAAGCGGTTCACAATGCATAACGTACAGAAATACAATATAGCACCAATACAAAGCAAAATACAATTTCACAAGCTAAACAACAATTCAAAATTACACAACAGTACATGGTATTACACCAACTACAATACAAAAATGCAATAAATACAAATCAGCTAGAACCACCCACAAATCCCCTTGCCTTCAGAGACCCTCGAAGGGGGAGGGCGGGGCCGGGAAGCCTCTTCGCCCCCAGTGGGGCCAGGTGTGCGGCGATGGCATTCCGCTGGGCGTCCCCCTCGCCTTTTAAGTCCTAGGGCGAGGGGGGGCAGGGCCCAGGGCTCCGGCCAATGGCGTGGCCGGGAAGCCTCTTCACCCCCAGTGGGGCCAGGTGTGCATCAGTGGCATTCCGCTGGGCATCCCTTACCTTTTAAGTCATAGGGCGAGGGGGGGCGGGGCCCAGGGCTCCAGCCGGTGGCATGGCCAGGAAGCCTCTTCACCCCCAGCGGGGCCAGGTGTGCGGCGATGGCATTCCACTGGGCATCCCCCTCGCCTTTTAAGTCCTAGGGCGAGGGGGGTGGGGCCCAGGGCTCCGGCCGGTGGCGTGGCCGGGAAGCTTCTTCGCCCCCAGCGGGGCCAGATGTGCGGCGATGGCATGTGGATGTGGTGGGGGAGGCAGGAAGAAGGATGGTCAAATGGGGGGAGACTGGCTTGGCTCCTTCAGGAGGTCACCAGGGGGATCACAGCCACCTGGGGGAGCCTTCACCCCACACAGCAGGAAAAGACAGGGCAGGACGTGGTGCTTGAGTCGGCGGGAAAAGGGTTCGGTCAGCACCAGATTCTCATACTCACTGCCATCTTAACTTCCATTGGCACTTTTCTCTCTCCCTCTCCCCCTCCCTTCCTCTTTGCACAGACGGGACCCCTCGGACAGCCAATGGCAGCTGGCTTCTCATTCGCAGGTGACTAACATCAATAAGACGTGGGCTACAATTGGCTGTTTCGTTGCTTTTGTCTCCTTTGCATCCAAATTTGGGGGGCATAAACCCCCAAATTGGTTTTGAGACCCCCGCAGTTGATATCGCAATCCCAAGGTATGTATGTGCAAACTTTCAGTGAGATTGGTCCAGAGGTGTGGGTTCCTTTGGAACACATACAAACCCACACCTCTGTTTTATAGATATAGATTATTACTTATTATCCTCCACCATTTTTTTTTTGGGTCACCCTGCAGACATGGAATTATCTTCTGAACTGGAGAGCTTCTATCATGTGTTGACATTCCCAGTTTCAAGGAAAGTACCAGCAGGTAACTGACTGAGAGAATGCAATGTGTCCAGGATTACTGGAAATTGTGATGGAAAGTGCACTTTCTCTCCTCAAGCTTTTATCACAATGGGATCTGAACTCATACCCAATAGACTCTGCACATCTCTACAGATATTTTGTTATTTTCTCCAGCCTTCCTTATGAAAGGATTGTGTTGTTTCTTCTGATTTTTTTCTCTGGTTCAGTAAACCAAAGTTTCACATAAGGAAAAGGGAGCTCTCTGAATTGTATCCAGTTTTACATTTCTGAAATAGAGACATGCCATATCCTCCCCATCATTATAGGAACTATTAGATGTAATCTGATCTCTATGCCTTAGCAATTACTTATCTATTCTGAAAATCTGTTGTGGGCCTAAGTTTATGTGTAGACATAATTGGTTATTGGTTTTTCTTATGATAGTGTACTTTTATGTTGTATGTCTTACATTGGTTGAATTCATGTTACTTAGTATAATAAGGAGCAACTAGAGTAGGTTCATTGAATCATAGGCAATGCTTATGGTTGGTAAGTCATTTTATGGATTATAGAATCTTTATATCTTATGTGACTTGCTAACTATCACCTTTATCAAGGTGGCATTTCAAACTTGTGCATCTCATAGGACACCAGCAGAGTGGTCCTGAGTGATGAGTGATGCTTGCCTGATCTATCTCTACTTTAAAAAGTTCTTGCATGGGGTGGAAAGGAAAGGACTCAGAAATTTGGAGGTAACTGACGTGACCATGCCCATACCTCACAGGTTCCAGCAAATTTATCTTTCTTCAAGAGCTTTTACACCTATGATTCTTCACAACAAGGAATTGGATTTTATCACCTTCAGTGTAATGATGAGATCGTTTGAGAGGTATCTTAACTGGATGTCTATACCAGTCCTCCTAAGGCTCTCAGCATGGTATGTGAGGGTTAGACATTTTGTCTGTCAAATCTGCGGCCTGATTAATTCTAACCAGTGGAGCCACCTCTTCATTTGTGTCCCCTTGCAACATATTTCTTGCAGAAAGATAGTATGTTGGCTATGAATCACAAAGGCTCCATGCCAGGTCATTGTTCCTATCATTCAATCATAAAATGATTGGATACTATTAATATGCTCTTCACACATGCTGGATGCCAGAAATAATCCTTGTGTTAAATCAATCTCCTGCTTTATTCATAGTCACTGTTTCATATTATTTCTTTGGCGTGGGGAGGGGGAGAGTAGACATCTCTAGAAATCAGGAAAATAGTCCAAAATATTTTTTTTTGTTTCAGAAAACAAGATAACTCACATTCTGTAATCCTATTCAGTGGAATGGGAAAGATCTATGTCCAGTATAAATTAATGAGTTTTAATCTCTAGAAAGCTTCCTTAAATCCATATGGAGTTGTTCAGGCTGTACATTCTGAACAGAATATTATAATCAGAAACTGCAATGAAAGGTCCTGGTGCTGGGGGGAAAGTAGCTGTTAAATGCTGCCTGTGTGGCTGCGATATGCATGGGACTTCAGATCATGTCTCCCAATTATGCATATGTCTGTGGCATAATAGCTATGGCCTGGATCCAATTAACAATGGTTTGGTTCCATCAGTCTGAAGCAGAATTAGTCTAAGGCTATGCATGTTTATTCAGATGCAGCCTTTGAAAACTTCCTGAAAGATGAGAAAGGGAAGCCCCAAAAATTGCTTCCACTAGCTTCCTGACAATGAAAAGAATTCCACAGCAGACTTGAGACCTTTGAGGGAGAAAGTGGGAATGTTTTATTTTTATTTTATTTTTTTATTATTATTATTATTTTGGGGGGACTGAGTTTTATGATATCAGCCTTGCATGGCATAACTTACAATTATTAATTTATTATTAATTTATATATTTATACTCCACCCATCTAGGAGATTTTCCTACTCTGGGTGGCTAACAATGAAAACTCACACATTAAAAACAGTTACATGTTTTTTTATTTAAAAAATACATATGAATATGGCAGGAACAGAAAGCCTATTGGCGATGGAGAGAAATAAAACAAAACACCGCTAGCTCCGCTGATGCCTGCACCGCCCACCCTTTGGCCAGCCGGGCTAGAGGGGCCGAGAAACATCTGGGGCAAGGCACAGTGAGTTTAAAAGTACTCTCACCGCTAGCTCCGCTGATGCCTGCACCACCCACCCTTTGGCCAGCCGGGCTAGAGGGGCCGAGAAACACCTGGGGCAAGGCACAGTGAGTTTAAAAGGACTCTCACCGCTAGCTCAGTTGATGCCTTCACATCAGGAACTGTTGTCAGACTTTCTCCTCCTCAGCTGTTTTAGCAGGAAGGGAAGTGGACTGAGTCTTCGTAATGTATTTATTGTATAGTGTTGTGAACTGCTTTGAAATATGTACTGTTTAATCTTGAATTGGATGTTGTTTATTGCTTTGAAATTTGTGTATTGCAGTATGATGTTTATTATTGTATTATACTGATTTTGTTTTCTAACATTATGTTTATTATTGACTATTGATTATTGTACTGAATTTACTTTTCATGCTTCTTTATTATTGGATTGTATTCTGACGTATTATTTATATCATATTTTATATTGTTTGGCATTATTGTTGTAAACCGCTTCGAGTTCCCTTTATGGGAAGGAAAGCGGTATAGAAGTCTAAACAATAAATAAATAAATAAATAAATAAATAAATAAATAAAACACCTAATGCTCAGCACCTAATGGCAGAAAGTGAGGAAGACCTAAAGAATCTCTCCTAATGGCAGAAAGTGAGGAAGACCTAAAGAATCTCTCCTAATGGCAGAAAGTGAGGAAGACCTAAAGAATCTCTTGATCGGTTTGAAGGAAGAGAGTGCTAAAGCTGGCTTGAGACTCAATATCAAGAAAACCAAGATAATGGCAACAGGCCCGATCAGTTCCTGGAAAATAGACGGGGAAGAAGTAGAAGCAGTGACAGATTTTACTTTCTTAGGATCTAAGATCACTGCAGATGGAGATTGCAGCCATGAAATAAAGAGGCGGCTGATTCTAGGGAGACAAGCCATGAGAAACCTGGGGAACATAGTGAAAAGCAGAGACATCACCTTGAAAACAAAAATTAGAATAGTCAAAGCAATGGTATTCCCAGTGGTAATGTACGGATGTGAGAGCTGGACAATTAGGAAAGCTGAACGCAGAAGAATAGATGCCTTTGAAATGTGGTGTTGGAGGAGAGTTTTGAGGGTACCTTGGACAGCGAGGAGAACAAATAGGTCAATCTTAGAAGAAATCAACACTGACTGCTCATTGGAAGGTCAAATAGTAAAGATGAGGCTAAAGTACTTTGGGCATCAAATGAGAAGGGAGGATTCACTTGAGAAGGCCGTGATGTTGGGAAAGGTGGAGGGCAAAAGAAGAAGGGGGAGGCCAAGGATGAGATGGATAGATGGTATTGTAGACACAATGGGCACAGAACTGGGAGGACTGAGGGGGATGGTGGAGGACAGGGGTGCCTGGAGAACGATGGTCCATAGGGTCGCAAAGGGTCGGAATCGACTGTGCGACTGAACAACAACAACAATGCTCAGCCATTGGTAATAAACTCACAAAAGCCTCTTTAAAAAGAAATGATTTTAACTGTTGTTGTTGTTTTTTTAAAAAAAATACAATTCAGCCATTGAGTTCAAGGCAATCCAGACTGCCTTATTTCTTATGGTCACTACAATCAGCAAGACTTGCCTCTGCTTTGAGTAGATAGATATACACTGCATTATAGCTGCAAAGGGTAGTGCTCGAACAGCATACCCAACTACTTATTCTGCATGCATGTGGCCAACTGCTTTTGAAATAGAAAGGGGCTTGAAAAATAAATGTAAGACAACATAAATTGCAATATGCCCTCATGGTGTGTGTGGAGGGAAAGCCCTAAATCTCACTCACACAGAGCATGTTTAGACTTATTTCTTTGGACTCCAAACTAATGTGTAGATGGGATATATTCTGTATTTTAGTTCAATCCCTTTAAGCATGTTCCCATTGACAACATCTTTTCCAAGGTACTTGGAGAGGACAGGGAAACTGGAGAGAAGATGATGGCATTGTCCCTAAAAATGAAATCTCAGCCCCTTGATTTTCCAAGTCCTGCTTCCACTATTCAGCCACCTACTTAGAGAAATCTATGGCATACATCACAAAGATATTCTACGGGTACACTTCAGAACAACTTTTGCATATTTGTAAGACACTAAAGAGGGTGATGTTTTAAAATAAAATGGAAAGTTTGTTTTCATTAGATAGAAAAGTTAATAATAGGGAGCACTAGTGCAGAAAAGTGGAGAATGAGTTCTGTTGAAAATAGCTTCGATGCTTGGAGGAAGGTCTCTCTTTCAATCTCTCCACCCCCCACTCCCACCAATTTTCAAATCAATGAATATAGAAGGTTATTCATATTGCTATGAAATGTCTACTGACATAGAAACAGTGGTATATTTCCTAACCTTTATCTAGTCTTTGATTGGGTGATCCCTGCCTGTGTATCAAGGGAATGGCTCATCGGCAACAGAATTGAATTCTGTCATACTGAGTTGGTTGGTTCCACAATGTGGTAAACTCATCAAAAACTGAATGCATTTAAACAGAAATCTAGAAAGAGTTACCGTATATACTCATGTATAAGCCAAGATTTTTAGCCCCAAAAAATGAGCCCCAAAAAGGGGACACATCTTATACTTGAGTCAATTAACATGAGGGTCCCGAGACCATGCCAGATTGAGACGCGCCGACAATTTAATTAATTAATTTTATTATATTTTATTATATTTTCATGTATTTTGATTATTGAAACTCACTAGCAGCTGCTGCATTTCACACTTTTGGCTTATACTTGGGTCAATCTATTTTCCTGTGTTTTCAGGTCAAAATTAAGTTTCTCGGCTTATATTTGGGTTAGTTTATACTCGAGTATATACGGTAAATTCATAGTATCAAAGAAGATCTAAAATATGGGGGGAATTGTTGAGTATTTTAGCGCAACCACAGCATGCAAGGAGTTGTTAATGTTAATTCATCCCTGACTAACCAATAGAAAAGTCTTCTGTATTCCCACCTTTAGGGTTATCTGACATGTTTTTTTATGTATTAAGCCCTTGATCTAGTCTCTTCCTTCTAGTTATTTTTTGCCTTACAAGCAGAAGCATGTAGGCATAAGATCACCATTTTGTTTTAGCACATGGCAACCTTTTGAAAAGAGTTTTACAAAGCAGAGCACATGTTTATCTCTGAATTAATTGTAAATAATACTTTTTTGCTATCTTTCTAAACATTATATTTAATTGCTGGGTTAAACACCTTGGGTAAAAGCCTTGGAGAACCTGTAATTCAAACTGAAGCTGCTTGTAAAAACTGTCCCGCTTTACTGCTGCATAAAAATCTTTTCAAAAATTAGTGAAGTTTTTAAAAAAATAGTGATGGCATGCCAGTTATTCCCTTCCATATCTATCACTTGCCTTTGACAGGTTCCTAAAATAGCTTCTGTGCAGCAAATTTCCTGACTAACAAAACTACTTTTAAAGAGAAAGAGGACTTGCCTCTTGCTGCTAGAAGATAGAAATGTTTATGAAATAAGTGTAAAGTGCGGTATCCGCGAGCACAATTGGCATAAACGGCCCCTGGCAGAGGCCACACTGGTCGAGAAAGCTCCTGGTCACTGGGCTCTGCAGGCACAGTAATTGGGGGGCGGATTAATAGTCATAGGATTGATTCACCCATATCTGACCTGACCGGCAGCTCTGCTGAGGGAAGCAAAATCACTAACTCCCGTTAGACATTAGGCAATTACACGCTTGCAGATTAGCCCAAGCCCGAGCGCAAATAGTGGCCATATTTACTCTCGTGTATGCCACAAACAATGGATTTCCCCTGTCAGTATTTGCCTTAGTTAATTAACTTCCCCAAGAGAAGTTCCCAATTAACCCGGGTAAATGGGTGATGTGATTTTCTCTCAGATGACGATTCTATCACACGCTGCCTTGAATTCCTATATATGATGATGCTTTTCCCTCAATAAACCACTGGTCTTCGTTCCATCTTGTCTCGTGTCGTTCCTTGACCAGTCTCCTCCGGGACCCTAAGGGCCGCTTCACGGCCCCAATCCAACAGTAAAGGCTGGGTGGCAGGGGAAAGACAATGTAGCTGACCTCCTGAAACAGCCATTTCTAAAGATTCAAGTTACTTCAATTATATTGCCAGGGAATAATTCTACCCTATAGCACCAACCTTTTCATGCCATGGGCTGGACCACACCCCATCAGATACTGCTGCTGCTGGTGGAGGCATTGTTACTCCCACCACTCCCACCACTTCTGGCAGCAGTGGTGGCAGATGGTGCATTCACTGTGCATTTTTGCCTGTTTTTGCCGCTTCCACAACTTCCCATGGTGGTGGGAGTGAGGTCAGTGCATTTTTGCCATTTTTGTGTGGATTTTCAGTGGTTTTTTGCATATTTGGGACACTTCCGATGCATTTTTGTGGCACTTTTTAGGCACTTCTGGTATGTTTTCAGTGCATTTGGGGTGCTTCAGGTGGCTGTGGTGGGGTCTTCAGAATGGGCCAGATTAATTGGCATCACTAAGTTTAAGACCGTCCTTTAAATAAATTGAGCAGCAAAGCAATTTGATGTTGGATACTAAAAAAAATTGTTGTTCAGTCACACAGTCAAATCTGACCCTTTGTGACCCCATGGACAGTGGCACCCCAGGCTCCTCTCTCCTCTCACATCCTCCGCAGCCTGGCCAGATCTACACCCATCACATCAATGATTCTATCCATCCACTTCATCCTCTGCCACCCCCTTCTCCTTTTGCCTTATTGTTTTAATACTGTTGCATTTTTAATTGTTTTTAAGTAATAATTTATCACGGTTTTTGTCAGTTTGGTTTTTAGTAATCTGTGAGCTGCTTTGGTTCTATACCTTGGAAGAGCAATGATGTAAAAGTGAACATAAACAAAGATGCAAACAAACAAGAAAAAACAACAACTCTACATGGCCAGTGACTGAAATGTCACAGCATTTATTTTCCGTCCTTCACATGGCAACACTAAAGAATGACTGCCTTATAGGTCCACATTTGTGTGGAGTCTGTAGCAAAATATAACTGTGGGAGACAAAATTGTCCTGTTGTGATGCTCTGTCCTCATCTTTGCAACAAATAGGCAGAACCTTCCATTGAAGGCAACAAATGATCTAGCTTGCAGCTATAGATATAAATATCTGAATACAGGATGTAAGTTTCTGCAGAGACGCATGCACCGTATGCAGATTTGAAGACTAGAACAAAACATACGTAAAAGGCATCAGTATTTCTTCAGTGCTATTATGAAAGATTTGAAAATAAACTGCAAGCCTGGAATTTAATCAGTCTCTCTGAGCAATAGCAACATTCAGTATTCCAGAAGTCTGGCAGCTTGGCTTGGCAACTTCTCCCTTACCATCTGCAGCCTCTCCTCTGCTGTAAGAAAAACACAATTCACCTACTGAGGACATTTCCTCCACTCAGTTCCTTCTGGTTACTAAGGGAAGATACAATGTATTGCCAGACAGCAGACTCCTGTTCGGCTTGCAATTGTCTAATTCCTTCTTTTGTACTTTATTTCATATTATATATATATATTAAAAAATGATACAGCAATCTACATAATGCTGAGCTCTGGAGCTGAACTTCCTAGGGGATTAGAATAGAACTGCCAGTGCTACAGTATTGCACGGCAAAGCAAAATGTGCAACTTTACCAAAACTGGTTTTAAAGGTAAGTTTTAGGAAGGCCAAAACCAGGAAATCAGAAGCGACTAACATTGAGCCTCCTCAAAAACTGTGGTTTTTTGGACCACAATCAGGTGTACCTCGGGTAAGCTAATCTTTCTCACACTCGGTCAGGCAAATGGAACTACAGAATGAATTCACCAAAAGGTGGCCTCGACACACATCTGGCCTTGCCACAGAAGAAGACAGAGAAACTCCAGTTTGCAATATAATCATGTATCTTGTGTTTCTATCTACAAACTGGTCCATAAAGTACATCTACTGAATTCTAGATTTAGGTGGTGGTTTGTTGCCCATAAGTGCATATCTGTAGTAGGATTCACAGTGAATAGAGTTTAATCTGTTTATTTTGTGGAGAATAGCACCAATCCCTCTTTGTATGGTAGAAATAATGGCGCAAGCAGTAAGATTGGTAAAGGGTAGGAATTCCTGTAAACTCATTGCAAGGGCATTGTACCTCCTGTAGAAGCATAGGGATCTATGATAGTTATGCTCAAAGTTCTACACATACATTTCCTCAATAATCCTCACAGCTCCATCATGTGATACTTCCCCCCCCTCCTTTCCAACTTCCATACGCGATACTGAAACCAAGTAGATATCAAGTCAACCTTGTGATTCATGTCTAAGAGGAGATGTGACCCAAGAACTTCACAGGTTATTTTTTAAAATTTATTTATTTATTAGTTCAAATTTATATTGCGGCCCACTCACTGAAGCGACTTATTTATACAATGAATATGTATACAGTTTGCAGCAATCCCATGGAGAATAGCCAGGATCAAGATACTGTGGATGAGACCTGTACAGATTACACACTAATATTATAAGCATCAAGTGCTTGTGTCTGTCATTGACTTGTATTTAGAATATAAATAGTAATGTAGAAGAGAGCAATCAGAAACTTTTTCAAAAGCAGGAAAGAGTTGTTCAGTTTTAACTATGGGTTCTCAGAATTGTTAACTGTCTCCAAAAGACTGGGGGGGAATGAGTTTTAATGTGCATCCAACTGGCTTGTAGTTGGATCCAAATCCTGTTGAAGTTAGTGAAAATTGTTTCATTTCCAGACTGTAAACAAACTTCTTGTCAGAGCTTTGAACTAATCTTTAAAGAAAAGCTTCAACACATTAAAAGGGTGAGTTGGAAAATGTGGTGTGTTATATTTATTGTTAGTGCATGGCCAGACAGGGACTAACACAGAATATTATATGTGGTCATTGCAAATGTCACAACTGTGTCATATGCAAATTTGTCTGGGAAACAAAGGCTTTATCCTTTCCAGAAGTTGATTTCCATCTTAAACTCAAAAAATTTTCAAACTGTAATAGCATTAATTGCATTTATTTATGGATTTGTCCTTATGGTAAGAAATATGGTGGAAAATCTTCAAGAACCATTAAGATACTAATTGGGGAACATAGATTCAGAATTAGAAACCAGGTATTAAAAGCACCTTTATTCATGCACTGTATCAAGGAGGGTCACACAGATGAGCATTTCAAGTGTGTAGGTCTTGAAGTTGTGCAACCTAAACCTTTAAAAGCTCTAAGCTCTTTCAGGGTCAGCCCTTTTGACTCTGCATGTGCTCTTAAGCAGAGCTGCTGCTGAGGAGAGCCAAACAAAGGAAGTGAGCACTGGTAAGTTTTGCAGTTGGAGTAGAGCTGCTTTATTGCAGCTTTATTGCTAGATTGCAAGCTAGTAACAAAGGAAGAATATAGTCTTACTAGGTAGAAAGGTAGTAAACATGTACATTTTTGAGGCCCGGAATACTGCACTTGTTAAAATGGATTCTGAGGGAACAGTTGTAGTTACCTGCAATACTTGTGCCATGTTTGTGTTCTTGCCAAAACATATGGAGAACTACACTTGCAGCAAGTGCAAGCTGGTTGCACTACTGGAAGAGAAGGTCCAGCAGCTAGAGGCCCGCATATCTAACCATCAACAAATTAAGGAGCTTGAGCTGTTCTTGGACAGAGCGGAACAGACTATGCTGGACAAAGTAGAGACAGGGCACAGTTCTGAGGGAGAAGGCCCTTCACTAACTCAGGAGGGAGATGTTTGGAGGAATGTGACTCAAAGGAGGAAAAGAGTAGGGGACCACTCTGAGAGTCTGAAATTACAGAATAAATTTGAGGCTCTTTCCCTCATCATACCTGATGAGGAACACACAGAGGAACAACTGGTTCCACCTGATGATCTCTCCTTCATCACACTTGATGAGATCCAGGAAGATAAACAACAGGAACAAACTGAGTTTCTCTCCCTTAATATGGTTGATGAGGTGCATGTAGATGAACAGATTGCAGGAGAGAGGCTCCTTGTACTAGGCGATTCAATAATTAGAAAAACAGAGAAATGGATTTGTGATGCACATGATAACCGTATGGTGACTTGCCTGCCAGGTGCAAAAGTTGCAGACATCACAAGAAATCTAGATAGATTGTTAGAGAGAACTGGGAACGAGCCAGTTGTCATGGTACACATTGGTACCAATGATGTTGGGAAGGCCAAGCGGTCTGTCCTGGAAGCCAAATTCAGGTTGTTAGGAAGAAGATTGAAGTCCCGGACTTCCAAGGTAGCATTTTCAGAAGTGCTGCCTGTCACTCGTGCAGGACCTACCAGGCAGGCAGAGCTCAGAAGCCTCAATGCGTGGATGAGGCGGTGGTGTCGAGAGGAGGGTTTCAGATTTGTCAGGAACTGGAGAACATTTTGGGACAAGCCAAATCTGTTCAGGAGGGATGGGTTGCATTTGAACCATGATGGAACCAGATTGCTGGCACTCAACATCAAAAAGGCTGCACAGCAGCTTTTAAACTGATAACTGGGGGAAAGCCAACAAGAGCTGGGCAGCATCCGGTTCGGAAAAGTGTGTACTTGAGTAGTGAGGAGGATGCAAAATTTACTGAGCAGAGCGAGGAGCTAGTCACTAGCATTCTAGCAGAAGGATGCAAGAGGCAGTCTAACAATGCAACTGGACACAAAAGACTGTGTCAGAAAAGCATATATAAATGCTTGTATACAAATGCCAGAAGCCTCCGGAACAAAATAGGGGAGCTGGAATACTTAGCAATAGATAAGAATATTGATATTATTGGTATCACTGAAACCTGGTGGACGGATGATAACCAATGGGATACAGTTATCCCAGGCTACAAACTGTACAGGAAGGATAGGAAGGGGCAAATGGGAGGTGGTGTGGCCTTGTATGTCAAAGAAGTGATAAAATCGTATGAATTGGAATATCTAGGTGATTTGGAGTCACCATTAGAAGCTCTGTGGGTAAGAGTACCAGGCCACAAGGATGGTCTAACAGTAGGCATATACTATCGGCCTCCGACCCAAACTCTTGAGGGAGACTGGCAGTTGGAGAATGTTGTAAAGGAGGCATCCAAGAAGGGAAGCCTGGTTATAATGGGGGACTTCAATTACCCTCAATAGACTGGGTGAACTGTTGTTCAGCACATGATAAAGAGATAAAGTTCCTAGATATGCTAAATGATTGTTCCCTGGGACAGATGGTTGAAGACCCAACTAGAGGTACAAGAATCCTTGACTTGATCCTGAGTAATACTCAGGATCTGGTGCAAGATGTTAATGTGACTGATCCAATAGGGAACAGTGACCACAACTCAATTATGTTTAACTTGATCATAGACCGCAAGTCACTGATAAAATCTAACACCGAGACCTTAAATTTTCAAAAAGGAAATATCCCAAAGTTGAGGAAACTAGTAAAAAAGAAGCTGAAAGGGAAAACTGAGAGAGTCCAAACACTCCAAGAGGCATGGAGGCTGTTTACAAAAACAATAACAAAGGCTCAATTGGAATGCATACCCAAAAGGAAAAAGGGCACTGCCAGGTCCAAGAGGACTCCAATGTGGCTTACAGGAGCTGTTCGGGAAGTGATCAAGAGCAAGAGAAGCTCATTTAGAAGATGGAAGGCTTGTCCGAATGAGGACAGCAGGCAGAAACATAAATTCTGGCAGAACAAATGCAAGGCAACAATCAGGAAAGCAAAGCAAGACTTTGAGGAGCGTATAGCTAAAAATACTCAGAGAAATAACAAAGACTTCTTTAAGTACATTAGAAGTAAGAACCCAACTAGGAAGGCCATTGGACCATTAGATGACAATGGAAGGCAAGGGGTTATTAAAGAGGAAACAGAGATTGCAGAGAGACTCAATGAATTCTTTGCTTCAGTATTCACTGAAGAAGACAGAGGCCACATGCCCAAAACAGAGCCTATCTTCGTAGGGAGGGAAACCGAAGAATTAAGCCAGATAGAAATAACCAGGGAGGAGGTCCTTGCATGTCTTGTTAAACTAAACACTAACAAATCACCAGGACCAGATGGCATCCATCCACGAGTTCTCAGGGAACTTGAAATTGCTGATCTCCTAGCCAAAATATATAATCTTTCCCTCAAATCAGGCTTTGTGCCTGATGACTGGAAGGTAGCGAATGTAACACCAATTTTCAAAAAAGGATCCAGGGGTGATCCAGGGAATTACCGACCTGTCAGTTTGACATGTGTCCCAGGTAAAGTGATGGAAACCATCCTAAAAGATAGAATTAATAGGCACATAGAAGAGAAGGCGCTGCTAAAGGAGAGCCAACATGGCTTTTGCAAGGGCAAATCATGCCTCACTAATCTGTTGGAATTTTTTGAGAGTGTCAACAAGCATGTGGATAAGGGGGATCCAGTTGACATTGTTTATCTGGACTTTCAGAAGGCTTTTGACAAGGTCCCACACCAAAGGCTCTTGAATAAACTTACCAGTCATGGAATAAAGGGACAGGTCTTGTCCTGGATCAGCAACTGGCTAAGGGACAGGAAACAGAGGGTAGCACTAAATGGACACTTCTCCAAGTGGAGGGAAGTAAAGAGTGGGGTCCCCCAAGGTTCAGTACTGGGACCCCTGCTTTTCAACCTCTTCATAAATGATCTAGAGGTAGGAGTAAAAAGCAAGGTAGCCAAATTTGCTGACGACACTAAATTATACAGGGTAGTGAAAACTGTGAGAGATTGTGAGGAGCTCCAGAGGGATCTCTCGACACTGGGAGAGTGGGCAAAACAGTGGCAAATGAGTTTCAACATTAGTAAGTGCAGAGTAATGCATGTTGGGGCAAAGAACCCCAATTACATTTATAAACTGATGGGGTCTGAAGTCTCTGCGACAAACCAGGAAAGGGACCTTGGTGTCCTGGTGGACAACTCGATGAAGGTGTCAACCCAGTGTGCCTCAGCAGTGAAAAAAGCAAACTCAATGCTAGGGATAATTAGGAAGGGTATAGAAAATAAGTCAGCAAGTGTCATTTTGCCTCTTTATAAATCTATGGTGAGGCCCCATCTGGAATACTGTGTACAGTTCTGGTCGCCATACCTCCAGAAGGATATTATGGAGCTGGAAAAAGTGCAGAGGAGGGCAACCAGAATGATTAGGGGACTGGAACACCTTCCTTACCATCTGAGGCTGCAACGGTTGGGCCTCTTCACTCTTGAACGACGGCGTCTAAGAGGTGACCTGATTGAAGTTTATAAAATCATGCACGGTGTGGACAAAGTAGATAAGGAAAAACTGTTTTCCCTATCGCATAACACTAGAACTAGGGGACACTCCATGAAACTTTTGGGTACTAGTTCTCAAACAAATAAGAGAAAGTACTTTTTCACCCAGAGGATTACTGGTCTATGGAACTCCCTGCCAGAAGAAGTGGTGACAGCTGTCAGTCTTGACAGCTTTAAGAAGGGATTAGACAAGTTCATGGAGGACAAGAGTATCAATGGCTATAATTATGGATACTTAAGGACAACCTCCGGGTTGGAGAGATAGGCAGGATATCTCTCAATATCATTTCCAGGGAATCCTAAACAGGCATCTGCTTGGGAATACCCTGAAGGAAATGGTGAGCCACTGTGTGAGACAGAATGCTGGACTGGATGGGCTGTGGCCTGTTCCAGCAAGGCTGTTCTTATGTTCTTATGTTCTTAAACCTTTTGCAAAAACCAATATTGATAAACTGCTGTTGCAGAGAGAAGCATTTTATATTCATTGTCTGAAGACTTTGGTTCCATCAGGTTTGACAAATGAGTTGGACCTTTCTTGTTTTTTATAACAATTTGTATGGTTTATAATTCTGAGCATATTGTCACTTTAAATAATCAAGCCATTTCTGCCTCATTACTGTATCTTTAAAAGAAAAAGAAAATTATTTCTCATGAATACATCACTCGACACACAATACATATTGCAAACATTGTACCTCAGCATCAAGCTATGCCTAGCCAACCAGCTCCTACCTGATTCCTTGCCCGAAGAGCATGGGAGGGCTAGGCCCCTGCCTGTGTTACCTTCCCACTGAACTCCCAGCCTCAGAATATGTTTGAATAAGGGAAGAGCAAGAGAAGGGGAAAGCATTAGCAGGAACCAGCAGAATGTTTGGATTTTGCTCCACTACCATTAGCTGATGAGTATCTTTTGCCCCACAAACCACAGTGGCCATCAACCACCATTAGAAGCTGGTGTCAGTGAAGGAGTTCATCATTTTTATGACAGCTATATACAGTGCACTTTTGATAGCAATGTTCTGTGAGTGTTATTATCTTGTCAAATGATACAAATGTTCAGGGGATTTACCGTGTGCAGCTTTGTGGCTTACGCATATTTAATTCTTCTTTATATGCTTCAGATTTGAGAAGACTTCAACTGTCTTTTACAATCCCACTCAATAATGTTGTCAAGTTCGAAGTCTTTAATTCAAAAGACTATCCATGACACCTGTTGGAGAATTATCTAGCAACGTTGAACTGGCAGTGAGTGGATTCACAGCAGGCAAAGAAGAATGAACACAGCAGTGGTAGTTTGAACCAGTTGTGTGGCTGAAACATCTTTGAAAAACTGGTTTGTGTAACATAAATATTTAAAGCAAAAGTTTGGAATTCTGCCTGTCACTTGTTTGGGTGAAGATCACATAATTTAAAAAAAACTGTAAGAGGGCTGGGGACGGGCAAACATAACTCAGCATAGGATTTTTAGAAATAAATGGAACTTTACATTTAGCCTATGAACATTTGTGTAAGATTAAGCTATTTGCTAAAACAATATCAACTGTCAATTTAGTCTACTGAGAGAGTATAAGAATTCAGAGATTCAAGTCATGGCATTATTTGAGTGGGAAGGAGGAGTTGGTCTATCAGTCACAGTCTTGGCAACATCATTGATTTTTTGGATCACACTCATTTTGTCTCAGTTGTATATAATCTCAGAATGGTTCCTACCCTACCAAATTCCCATACAGAATTCATTATTTTTCTACTTTGCATTTTCTCTAAACATACACATTTGAAACAAAAGGCAATTTGGTTTCTACTTTTGCAAAATATAAACATTTTAAGTGCAATTACCCTTAAAATGTGGAATTTTGTGCACATTTCCCAGCCAAACCGCATCTCAGAAGAGGCTCAGATGAACACTGGGATGCACCAGTTTGGCTGGGCGTGGGCTTCCCAGCCAAACTGAACCCTGGAGAAGGATCTCATGAACACTTGGATGCAGCGGTTTGGTTGGGGACGGGATTCCAGAGAAGGTTCCCACCAACAGCGTAACACTTTCCCAGTCTCTGTAGAAACAGCAGGGGCTCCAGAAAATGTGCCAAAATGCCACCGCTGCCTCCACCATCACTGCCGTCACCATGGTAAGTGATTTCTTACGACTTCGGTGGTGGGGACAGGTGGCACGGGGTGGAATTTTAGAGCTTAACATGACTGCATGGTCATCTTAAGCTCTAAAGACACCAGTAAAACCCCTTAGATAAGCCAATTTTTTTTGCATAAATCGAGACATGATTTATGCCAAAAAAAACTTACATAAGTTGAATTTTATGTAAGTAGAGGCATACTAAATTGGGGTTTTACTGTAACAGTTTTAACCAAAACCCTAAGTTAAATAACAGAGTAGTATATACAGGTATGCTGTTCCCAGTATTGCAGCTCTGATGTGTTATTTAAAAGATATGAAGTTGGTTATAATATTTTATGAAGTTCTGCAGCATTGTTCCCAAGAACCCTGATTACTATAGGGACCACTGAAGTGTGATTGACCCATATCTTAGTTATTCATATTGCCAGGTCTCTGTATTTTATTATTTTTTCCAGTTCTTTATCTTCAACTTTGGCAACTCCTAGAATTGTGGTGTCAATTATCCAGACATTTCTTCGTTCTTTTTCTGTTATGTCTGGTATTTTATAATCAAGGTTTCTGTCAGATCAAATCAAAAAATCTCACAAGATCTTAACTTGGTCATTTTTAACACCTTATTTATTTGATGTTCTCATGGATTCTTGGATACTGGCAGATTCTATTTTTCACATAGTGACCAGCATATTAATTTTGCAGCTCTATTGTGTCTTGCCTTGTATTCTGTCTGTGGACTCTTTGAACATGCACAGATGAGATGTGACACAGTTTCAGCTTTTTTTTTTTGATAGTCAACATTTGTTGTTTGCACTAATTGCTTGAATTGTAGCTTTCATAAAATTTGTTTCGATTGCTTTTTCTTATGTAGCAAAAATTAATCTTTCCATTTTTTTCTTAACAATCCCCAGTTTTAGCCATGCTGTAATTTCAAATATTTTTAAAGGTAAAGGTCACCCTTGCTCGAAAGCCAGTCATATCTGACTCTAGGGCTCAGTGCTCATCTCTGTATATAGCTAAAGAGACAGTGCTGTCTGCGTCTGCAGATGTTTCCATGGAAATGTGGCAGGGATGCCTAGACACCGGAGTGCATGGAATGCTGTTTACCTTCCCACCAAAGTGATCCCTATTTATCTACTTTGAATTTCTTGCTTTCGAATTGCTAGGTTGGCAGGAACTGGGACACAGATGGGAGCTCACTCATGCAGTACTTGGGAATCGAACTCCAACCTTACAGTCATCAAGTTCAGCATCTTAACCACTTGAGCCACCGCAGTGCCCGGTGTTTAGACAGGTGTTAATCAAATGGTGTAGCAATGAGTCACATGCCCTTTTACAATCTATTCAAACCATTTAAGGCTTGTTTTCCTTTTTTTGTGGGAAGTTTTTAGGACCATCTTGTCAATTAGTAGCTGGGGTACCCAGAAAGAGCCAGGGCAAAAGGCACCTTGTCTTGGCTAATCTTTCTCACAATAGGTCAGGCAAAAGGAACTCCCCACTGGTAGCTTCATTTTGGGAGTTTCACATCTGGCCTAGACATGGAAGAATAATAATTAGTAGCTGAATTTTTGTGTGCACCTTTAGACATTTTAAAGTTCTTTTTGTCCCTACCCACATCCCAGAAGAAAGAGTCAGATGCCAATTTTGGGGTAGTTAACTAAAGGCCACAACTCTATTAACTATTAACTTTTTACTTGAATTACACTCCTCCCTTTCCTGCAGTGGGGCCTATGGAGTGTGGGGCCATGGGGTGGAGCCAGGAGATTCCACCTTATACCTTGGGTGATTCCCAAGCCTCAAGACCAAGCTGTCCTGGCTGACCAGATTGGGTTAAATGTGACAGGTGCCATCATCCAAAGCCTTAGGACCATAGGTGGGTAGCAACCCCAATCCCAGAACTGAATCTCAGGATCTGTCTACCCCAGATGTTGGGTGCTGTGGGACCTGCTCCTGAAGTATCCTGGGACCTCATCAGTTCTACCATCCTCCCATGCTACCCGCCAGTTGTGACCTATTTATGACAACTCCCCCCCCCCATGACTGCCCCACACAGCCCTTAAAAGGAACAGTGTGGGATAACAAAAAAAGTGTCCATTTATGCCAATTATGAAGGAGGTACAAAATGATGAAATTACGGAGCAGGTACAAAAATTCCCATCCAACCCCAAAATGACCTGCTAGTCTCACAGTGGAACCCTAGGGCAGGCGGATGGGTTGCTTGAGTCTTGCAAAAGAGGCCAGGGGGGAGGAGGGAGCAGCCTCTAAGGCAGTTACTCCCTCCTTCCCCAAGCCAAATGACAAGCTCCTTTTGGAAATTCCAGGAAGGGAGAGGCAAAAATCACCTGCCTTGCAATTACACACCTCAGTTGACATGACTTTCTGTTCAATTGGGTATAGGGAGTTTTCAATTAAATAATTATATATTGATCTTGCAAGTATCCCTACGATTAGCTTAAATATTACTGAAAGGGACACAATTGATCAATAAATACTGGGTTCATTACCCTTACCTGGCCACTGTATTGCTCTAAAATGGCCAACTTCGACACAGGCCTCAGTCCCCTGTGCACCATTGGACCCTGCTATGGTAGCGGTGGGAGACAATGCTTCAATCCACTATGTCAAACTAGACGTGTGAAGTACAGATCAACCAAATAACCAAGTAATATCTGCTTGCAATTTTTTTTTCAGCTGAATTTTGGAGTGCCAGAAATTTTCTGCCAACTTGTAACCACGTTACATGGTTATTATGATAGTTGTTCCATACATGAGCTAGTTTATTTCCTTTAGTTTGTTGGTTGAAATTGTACTGACAACCACATTTGTGTCAATCAGTAGTTCTTTTATTGGTTTACTTTGTAATTGTTATAAAAAAGGAAGCCTTTGTCTTTATGTATTTTGGTTAATATGACTGAATATGTTTTCCTTCAATGATTGCTTCCATCCTGTCAATTAATGGTTGTTGGTTGTTTCATAGGCTGTTCTTCTACTAATACACTTTCTTCCACTGTCACATCTGCCTCTACCAAGCAGTTGGCTTCCATACTTTGGTCATTATTCTGTGATGGTTCTTTTGCCAACCTTTCCAGTTCTTGCAATTCTGATTCTAACAGTACGGGTACTTTATTCCAGATGAAAAATCTTCTCTGGTCCATCAATTGTCATTCAGTTATGTTTCCTTTTCCAAATTTCATCATTCTTTCTTTGAAAACCACTGGCTATTGTGTATGCCTCACAATAGCATTTGATAGTATCTCATTTTCTTCCACTAGATATCCAGGTTTTATGTTTCATTTGCTTTGTCCAGGAGTTATAGCATCTGATGTGATACTTGTGGAAACAGCAATGACTTATGGATTTATGCTTATTTCTTGTCTTCCTAATTGATTGTTGGTGGCCATAGTGTTGAGTCCGAGTATTAATCAGCAACGCGACAGCAGATCGGGGGTTAATCAACAAGTCATTTATTACAGCTCAGTTTGGAGTATTTCGGACTGGGGAAAACAGGGACGAGGTAGCACTTATATACAAACAAAATGGCAGTTACAGTGATACATTTACCTGGGCTTTTGTTAATGCGGGAAACCTGTGTAGAACCAATCAGACTACATTGATAACATCTGAATGTGGTGCCTTACAGAAAGGGTGCACCTTACAGCAAAGACTTAATAGCAATTGCAACTTAAAGCAATATAGCGTTTGGACACAACACATAGTCTAGCTTTTCAGTTCAAACCTATCTAACATGGGAAACCCTATTGGTAGCAACAATACCACCAGCATAATTCTCAACCTCACGGAAGCATGCAAGCCCCTTTGCCACATCAAGGCTTGTGTCCATGGAGGGATCAGATTGGTGATGATGGGTAGCTACACAAAAAAGTATCATTCCCAGTAGAAGAAGCAATGTATGAATTGTTTGCATCTCTCTGAGTGACTGTCCTATACCTTCTGTTTGGTTTCTATTAGCTTCACAAAGAAAGAAGTTGCTACTGAAATTTTAAGACTTGGAGTCTGTCCACATGGGCATTTCTCCTACTGTTTGGTATTCTAATGTTCCACTCTTTTTCCCGCAGTGTTCACACTTGGCAATTTTTGGAGTAAGCCAATGTGTCCCAAGCCACACCTTTGTGAGCCCCTAGTCTATTACTTTTGTGCTGGGCTTTTGTTTAGTCCATATCAAAACTTGCTTGGAATGGAATAAACCATAGTCCTGCAACTTTCAAATGCTCCATCCAAAGTTATTTTCCAGTATCTCGAAGTGGTTTATGCGCTGCTAATCTGTGGAGGGGGAGGGGAAGTGGAATTATTTTTATTGTGTCTGCTGATGTGTTGAGTCACTTTGGTTAGATTTAAAAATATATTCTTCTTTGCTTTTCTGTGTACTTCTGATCAAAATGTTACCTGCAGCCATGGTTTCAATTGGGAGTACAGAGAAAGGGAAAGGGACACATTTCCTTTTAATTTAATCTAAGTGCATCAGTGAATCAGCGACAATCTAGCAGACACACAATAAAATATTATTTTCATTTTCCTTGCCCCTCTGAAGATGAGCTGTGGGAGTGTTTGATTTGCAATGCAAGGAGCTGAAAGTCAATATGACATTTAGACACTAAAATCACATCAAATGGCATATTTCCTGTTCCCAATCACTGCAACCCTGTTTACATTGCACCAGCCTGCACCAAAATGAACAGTGTGGACAGGCTGTTATTTTCTTAAGAAAGATCATGCCATGGTTAAGTAGTAATTTAAATCAAGTACTAATATGATGGTATTTGCAGTAAGAATTTGCATCTTCTCTGACCGTAAAGATATATCTCCATGATACCTCTAATCTGTTTACTTAAAAGATAATGCAGGCCCAAAGGACTATTTATTTAAAATCAATTTGCTTATGTAAAGAACTCACTGTCACTAAGTTTTAGTAAATAATTCCTGATGCTAGCTTAGTGTAGAAATGCCATTTAATTTATGATTCAACTCTAGTGGATCATATGAGGTCAAGGATTCTCCTCATTATCAGTTTAAGTTGTATTAATAGAGCCTTTAGCCTAGAGTTTTGCTACACAGTAACTGAAATTAGAGTATTCCAGTGACCTGAAAAAGACCTGAAAGGGTTTTTTTTTGGTGGATCATTGGAAATAAAACGATTGTAGTTTATTATCATCAGAAGGAAAATATATGTATAGGCCAAGTTTAAAAGTAACTAGTTTAAAATATAAATTAATTAGTTTTGCAATAAATGAGACATAACTAAGGGACAAAAGATATTACAAAGATTCTTATTTCATTTCATGAGATTTGCTCACAGGGATGTGCTTCTGCAATCACACTTGCAAATTAAGCCCATGATTTACATCCCATGACTAATCACAAATCAAATTATACAAAATGCAAGAAACATTGTTGTGGAAAGCTAAACAGATTGCTTTCACAATTTGATGGAGCACCTTTTCTTAGAATGAATTTTCAGTCATTGAGTGGAACACCAATTTTCGGTAAGAAAAACCTCCCCTCAACCTGTTTCATGCTGTCCAAATGCAGGTATGCCTACGGCGACTGCCATGGGTGCGCACTTTGCATGCCTCCCATCTGGGAGACACACCGGTGCAGGGAGGACATGGCACCTGGGTGGAGCCGACCCATTATAAGGGCTTGGTTCGGTTCAGCCGGTGCCTTTTTTTTTTTTTTTTGCAGGTTTCGATGGATTTTTGCTCTCCAGGCACCTATTTCGGGTGTGTGAGTTAGAGGGAACTGTGGCCACCGGAACCTCAATTGGAAGGGCCTTAGTTGGCCCCACTACTAGTGGGGCATTTGTTTGCCCGGGTTTTTGGGATGGGCAGCCGTTTGCCTCACCCCCCCTAAGGTAGGCCAAAGGCATCCGGGCCTTTCCCCCCCCCCCCATAGAGCGGATAGCCAGACACCATGGTGCCTAAGCGCAAGGTGGCTCATGTGGCCCATAAACACTGCTGTAAAATGCATCCACAGCTGTTGTAAACACATTTACAGCAGGTGCAGGTGCATTTACGGCAACATTTACAGCAGGTGCATTTAAGCATGTGTGGGTGCATTTTACGGCTTTTGTAAATGTGCCTAATTCTGTTTCTGTGGGCCACATGAAATGGTGCCACGGGCCATAGTTTGGTCACCCCTGTTATAAACTAGAGAAATAAATGGGCCTCTGAATACTAATTATTATTATAGATAAACTATTAATTCAGATTTGGATATACTGTATTCAAAACTATCCAAATATGGCATTATTCTGTGAAATGAAAATATTTCTGAATTTGAATGTCCATCCCTACTCCCAACTTCTGGCTCTGCAATAACAAACCCAATGAGTTACCCAGCCAGCTGGAACTGATAAAACCACTACATAAATACTACTCTTACCTTAAAAGCCTTATTAGATTATTATAAATCAGTTTTGACTCGATGACACATAGTAAGGATAATATAACAAAATGAGGTCCATAATACTGGAAAAATCAGGAGGAAATGACCCATAGTTGTTATGTTGTATTAGCAAATTGTATGGTCTTAGTAATTTTCAAACTTTCTGCCACTATGTATTTTCAAGTTTTTTAAAATGATGTTCCAGAAGAATATAATGCTCTTGTAAGTGCTATATCATTTTTTTTACTGTCCTTCAAGTATAATCTCATCTACAAATGAAGTTATTGAGTACAGTATTTTGGGGATACAGTTATTTTCAATATTTGTTTACTTGAAGTTGTTCCTGATGGGACAACACTTTGCGATGCTGCTGATGTTACAGGTGGAGCAGGAAGAGGACTTTTTGAATGTGAATATTGAGGAGAGAGCTATCTGCACTTTTGGCATTATGGTACTCTTCACTTACATCCATGAAGGATTTTTAAATATCTACAGGACACTTGTTACATACAAGAATGTGTGTGGTCATCGTGGTAGCATTTGTAAATGCATCTGACAGTATTGGCAAATCACATTTTTATTCTCAGAAGAACCTGTACTGTTTTGAGCTGGACCTTGTTTATGTCACCCTGAATTAGGGGCCAATTTAATCTGACACCAACACACAGCCCTAAAAAGTTATCATCCCTGTTTTCCATTTGTCATCCCAGGGTAAGAGCTAATTCCTTTAATGATCCATAGAGTAGAAGAAAAATGTGGTTTCATAATAATCAGGTCAACAAAGTGATTCTTGTCCTCTTGTGATGAAAATAGCTGTACCAATAGTATTTCCTGATAGACTAGTGGATACTGGGGGGAAATACCAAAGAGGGTTGCCATGAAAAGTGCTTGGCTTTTATATCCACCCGTCCCCATCCCTGCCCACTCAATGCCCACATAAATCAGATTGAATTATTCCATCTTGCCACACCTCTTGCAGGAACTCTATGGAATACTCACACATCTTAACACTTGAAAATTGAGATTGCAATTATGCATTCTTTCCTTGTGAATCACCTTTGCTGACAAGATTGAACACAAGAAAGGTTCCTTGAGTCCCTAAATCCACTTTTTATATAATTAATTAATTGTGTCCATGAAATCTCTCACAAAGAAGAGAATATTTAGAGTGTTGTACAATATTAGCCTCACCACTCAGCAAATAATGTCCATGCTTATATGTATGCTATAGAAAGGTTAAATGGTATTCCAGGTAATAACCTCTCTCTCTCTCTTTTTCTCTTTCGTTGACTGTCCTGCTTCTTGTTTGACAACATTGGCTACTGACAGATGAAGATTATCCTTTGGAAGCAAGCAATTTGATCAAGCCTTTTGGTAAACAACATGTTCAGAGCACTACTGCTGTTTCTGGCTCTGATTCATGCCCCACAGACAAACATTTGCTTTTTACACTGCTATGCCATTTTTTCTCTCTTATTGCTGCTTTTTTTAAAAAATGAAATTGGGAAAACAAGTAATTCTCTGAAGCATCATTAAAGTTACAGCTCTGCCACAAAGCTTGAAAATTGGCAGTGAGATGCATGTGAGATGATAGTATGGCTGACTTGAGAGGACCACAAGCGCTGAGGTACTGCACAAGGGCAAAATACAGGCAGATTGTATTGGCTGATCTGAGCCAGGCTTTCTCTGGTAGAGAAATCAAAATTCACAGTCTGCTGTCAGAACAAAAATATGAAGCTTGTGGAAGAACTCAACAAGGATAAAAATGCAGAGCAACCTAGGTATAATAACAATCAACACTCAGTTGAAAGACGGAAGCAAAAGGAAGCATAGGGCTTTAGTGTAGGAAGCTGAGATCAATCATAACAAAGCACCTAAGCAATATTTGTGGGACCTGAAACAGTTGCCTTTGCTCTTTGGATTGGATGTTTCCGTCGTTGTTGTTGTTGTTATCGTCGCCGACATCATTGTTGTTGTTGTTGTGGTGGTGGTGGTGGTGGTGGTGGTGATGCTAACAATATAATATAATATCAAATGTTTGATCATCTAAATTACAGATATTTATAGAGACACAGATACCTAATCAACAATAAATTGAACTTGCTGGTTTAAAGCCATAGTTAAGACTGCTTCATGCTAACTCAAGCTCAACCAAACCATTAAAAAGGAAGCTAAAGATTATGCCTTAACAAGTATGGGTCGTTGTCAGGAATGAAGCACAAGGTCTGACTTGGGGCCAGCAAATATGTCCTACCTTGTCATGAATCCTCTATTGATTCGTGAAGCATGTGAGCTTTAAATGCATCTGAAGCCACACTTCAGAGAGTGCTGCTGAGAAATACCATGCTTACAGAAATGAAGTGGGCAAAAGTGGTCTTCCACATATTGTTGGGCTGGAATTCCCATTAGATCTAGCCAACATAGCAAAATGGTAAGGAATGTTGAGAGAGTTGCAGTTGAAGAACTTCTGGAATGCTGTCCTTGGCCTGCCTCTGACATAGGATGATAGAATTGAAAATATTTTGGCATTCACTCAGTCCAATCTCTTGCTCAGTGAGATTAAGCACAGGTAACACATTCCTCCTTACTCCCCCATCTGTCTCCTATAGAGGAATTCGAGTAGATTTCTACTCTTAAAAGAGAAGAGGGATGACATTTTATCAGTAATTAGTACATCAAAACAAAGGAAAAGCTTTGTATTGAAGCTAAATATGACACAGTAAGAAATACAAATTTAAGATGAGCTAGAGAAGTTGAAGACTTCTTAAAAGCAATTTTTTTTTCTTTCCTTGCTTTTCTTATCTGTGTGGCATCAAGTTCTCTGGACAGATTACAAACTTAGTTCCATTTAATTTATTTTGAAAACAAATACGCAAACAAAAACCTGTAAAACTCTGTTGAAATTCATTTACATTTCCTCAAAATTCCACTTGTGTCCCGTGACACTCCTTCAGGGATTCTGCAACTTACGGAGAACTCTCCAGTTTTGTTATGAATGTTATAATCTCAAAATGACAGAGTGGTTTGGAATAAGAAAAGGAGTAAGACAAGGCTACATTTTGTCATCCTGTCTATTCAACTTATATATGGAGCACATAATGTGCAATGCATGGATGGACTAATCACAATTTGGGATCAAAATTGCTGGGAGGAACATCAACAATTTGAGATACATAGATGATACTACCTTAATGGCAGAAAGTGAAGAAAACCTAAAGAAGCTCCTGACTAGGTTGAAAGAAGATTGTGCAAAAGCTGGCTTGAGACTCAACATCAAGAAAACAAAGATAATGGCAACAGGCCCTATCAGTCCCTGGAAAGTAGATGGGGAAGAAGTAGAAGCAGTGACAGACTTTCCTTTCCTAGGATCATTGCAGATGGTGATTGCAGCCATGAAATAAAAAGGCGACTGATTCTTGGGAGACAAGCTATAAGAAACCTGGGGAACATAGTTAAAAGTAGAGATATCACCTTGCAAACTAAAATTTGCATAGTCAAGGCAATGGTATTCCCGGTGATAATGTATGGTTGTGAGAGCTGGACCATAAGGAAAGCTGAGCGCAGAAGAATAGATGCCTTTGAAATGTGGTGTTGGAGGAGAGTTTTGAGAGTACCCTGGACAGCGAGGACAACAAATGGGTTGATCTTAGAAGAAATCAACCCTGATGGCTCATTAGAAGGTCAAATAGTAAAATGAGGATTCACTTGAGAAATCTTTGATGCTGGGAAAGGTGGAGGGCAAAAGAAGAAGGGTGTAGCTGAAAATGAGATGGCTAGATTTATTTATTTATTTATTTATTTTTCACGCTTATATACCGCCCACTCAGGTACAACCTAACTCAGGGCGGTTTACATAGTGGACAGTAAATACATAAAAGACACATGATAAAAAAGTTAAAAGTTAAAAAAGTTTTTTAAAAAAACCCACCCCTAAAAGGTGCGCATAGATGGTATAGTAGACATAATGGGCACAGAGCTGGGCAGGTTGAGGAAGATGGTGGAGGACAGAGGTGCCTGGCATGTGATGGTCCATGCGGTCGCAAAAGTTTGGAATTGACTGTGCGACTGAACAACAACAAAATCTCAAAATGTCATTGTCACTTTAGAATATACAGCACTAGCCTAGAAGGAACACATTGTGACACCCCAGAGGTCAGATTCAAGTGTCCATATTTCATCATATTGCTATATGCACTGAAATAAAATCAAACTACATCATTATCCCAATAATTTAGGAGGTTATTTCTTTTTTATACTTAAATAAAACAGAATCTGAAATTCTTGTGTAAATTGTGAACAATGAGGAATTTGTTATGGTGTGCCATCTGTCTTCCAATCCAATCAACTACTTTTTCTGCCAAATCATATTATCTTTCATGCAAAATACAGTTCTACAATCATTCCATTATTCATATCCTCTTTCTGACTTTAGAAATGATTATTCCAGTCAATATCAAGTCATAAATTTGACTTTGGTGAAGGAATATGAGACAGCCACCTGGCATGTTTTGCTCACTGGGATTTTGTTATAGTTACTATGTGTATATTTGTAGAATTTAATTTTTTTCTAAATAAAAAGACCTGTAAAGTAGTAGAACATGAAATGGGAAGGTATTTGTTTGTTTAACTCCTTTGTTCATGATCAATACTTCTGTAGTAACAAATTCAAATGGGATCAGGTCTTTGTTTTTGCATACATAACTCGAAAATCTAGTGAGAGTTTTAACAAAAAGGTTGCAATGAAATGCTTCATCTAGTTTCGCTAACTTGTGAGCTCCACCTGTTCAGCTAGAAGGCATTCTTCAGCCATGAGAAAGCTCAAAGCTGAATTTACACTTCAGTTGCTACTTCAGTTTCATTTATTTGCTTGAGTGAGCACAGCACTCAGAAGGCAGAGCATGTGGGTGACAAAAAAATTCAGACTGCAGTTAGTTACAGATTTTTTTTAATGCAACCAAAACTCCAGAGGATTTTTCCCAGTCCAAGAAAGATGCTCCATATTTTGAAGATTCAGGAAATGAGAAATAACATTTTCATTTTGCCCAAGTATCTCTATCAAAGATTAATGTTTAAGGTAATTTAAGTACATTAAAACAATAATCATTTCACTGTTCATTTCATATTAACAAAGATGATCAAGTCTAGAAATATACACTGTTAATGTGAGTCAGTCATTGAGAAGTAGACTGAGCAAAGTAGATCATTATTTTGCCTGTTAAGAGTTAGCAGAAGCTTTGTCTGTATGCGTAGGTTGTAATAGGCAGGATCCATACTTAGAGGAGACCCTCTGAAATCCACAATGATTAGGGGAGCCCCATTGCAAATCAATGAGCATTTTAAAATTGTTTTATAATTTATATTTTTATAAACCTAGGTCTAGGGGTCTCAGACCATTTTTGACTGCCTTCTGTGTAGCTACACAATAGATTTTCAACTAATGAAAACTTTTTATTTTAACTAAAAAAAAACTCTTCCCCTACCCTTTTGGAATTTTGCAAGTTTTAAAAATTTAATATAAGATTTCTACATCTACACTGTACATGATTTTTATAAAATTGCTCACAAAATTTCACTTCCTTATTAAATATGCATTGAGTTGAATACACCTGGACAGAAACTGATACTTTTAATGCTTAAACACTAAAAACCCTGAAATTGGGTGGACAAATTTGTTCATTCTGGTTTCTCAAATTTGTTCATTCTGAATGTAAAGAAATTTGTGAATATTGATATAAATTGTGACATATGCCAATATACAATTTTGGCAAAACCCATCCCAAAGCTGAGCCATATTTAGGAAGAAAGACAGTTTCCTATTGTAGGGAATAGAGGTTATCAATACTTACAACAAACTAGAGCCAAGTCATACTAATGTTTGCCCCTCTTCAGCTCTGGCTTGCAGAAAGAGCATAGTGGCAAAAATATATTTTATTTACCTTTAATCCTGAAATCAAAAAACTTTATTTCACAAACTTATATGATGAAATACTTTTCTTGGAGTTACTGGATGACAGAAATTTTGAGAATGTGACCATCACAACTGGTAGCCTGTACTTATGTTTTGACTATATTGATTTTTCTTAGTTGGTATGTATAGTGGATCCCCGAATAATGACAAAACTTAGTTCCCCAAGTCGTGTCATTATCCAGATTTTGACGTTGTGCTGGTGGATTATTATTTTTGTGCATTTTTGTGTCCCCGCCACCCCTGCCACCTCTGGGAGGCTCGGGGGAGGCAATCCAAACTGTTTCTGATCCCACCGGACCTTTTCCGACACTGCTACAAGCAAAAACCTGCAGCAGATGAAGGGGTTTACCCCGGGGCTTTTGCTTGCAGCAGCATCGTAAAAGGTCCGGTGGGGTTAGAAACAACTTGGATTGCCTCCCCCGAGCCTCACAGAGGTGGCAGGGGTGGCAGGGACACAAAAATGGGTGGGGAAAATTTAGCTACGTCATTAACCAAGAGATGAATTTGATGCAAAAAATGCATTGTTAGTCGAAAACAATGTTAATTGAACGTGTCGTTATCTGGGGGTCCACTGTACTGCATTTCATCATATTTATTATAGGACAGCTAAGTACAGTTCTTCCCATTTTCATCTATTAACAATGGTGGACTTTAAATTTTAAAAACAATAAGTTGAAAAAAACACAAAGTCCACCTTTCTGGATGACCATTTCAAAAGCATTTAAGACAGCAAGGCCACTGGCCACCCTGCCTGAAGTATTCAGGATTTTTAACCCAAAAAGTAACTACTGTCATCTGCAATAATAAACCTGCATCACAAATCTCTCTCTCTCTCTCTCTCTCTCTCTCTCTCTCTCTCTCTGTATACTGTAAAACAAAATGGCCACTGCATGCATTTTTACAGTTTGCTTGGGCTTCTGGGAATTGAAGTCCAAAAAAAAAATAATCAAAAATCAAAATGGCAGCCACAACTTCATTTAGCTCCTGTGCACCCCAGGGACGTCCAAGGAAGGTGGCAATTGCCTGAAAAAGGTCATTCAAATGCCACAGAGGCTGCACGAAGGTGGAAGAAAACTTCATCCATTTTAAAATGGGTAAAAAAAACCTCCATCTTGATGGAGTCCATTCCCCACATTTTGGGCTATCTGCTTCGCGTGCTGCCTCTGTGAGGCTCGGGGGGCCTTATCCACACTGTTTCTAATGCAGTATGGTAGCCAAGCCTGGCATGGGAATAACAGATCCTTGCCAGTGGAAAACACCTTGCTAAAGAAACAATACCACTCCAGAGAATTGATAACTACTGCTCCACACTCCCTGTCGCAACAGGAGCATGTAGATAAGTCAGGCTGTTATCTGTTAAGTTGTATTCCACATGTTCACTCAAAAGAGACCCACTGGGCTTCACCCTGCATTGATGAAATGTTGTAAAATATTTTTTATTAGTTTATTGCAGGAGCTCTCAACCTTTTTAAGCTGGGGGCCAGGTCATGTTCCTTCAGCCAGCTTCAGAGGCCAGACAGCCATTTTGCCCATCCTCCACCATATGACAGTACCTGGTGTGGCGGAGGGGGGCACATGAAATGGTGTCATAGGCCACATCCAGCCCACAGGCTGCAGGTTGAGAATCCCTGGTTAATTGCATGAAAGCCAGATTGCCAGTTTTTGTGATCCATAATAAAAGCCTTCAGCAAATTTTAACCATTTTTAGTGTGTGGGGGTGGGGGTGGGGCTAACTACTGTTTTTTAGCTGCTGTTGTTTTTAGCTCATTGTTATTTTAAATTGTTTGTATTGTTGTTCTCTTGCCTTTGCATGTTGTTAGCCGCCCTGAGTGGTGTACCCCACCAGGAGGGCAGGATACAAATCCAATAAATAAATAAATAAATAAATAAATAAATAAATAAATAAATAAATAAATAAATAAATAAATAAATAAATAAATAAATAAATAAATAAATAAATAAAATATGACTACAATGGCTGCCGGTACAAGGACTCTTCTTGTATCACTTTTGCATACACTGGTACAATATCCTGCTGTCATGGATTTCATTGCTGGGATGGATTTCTTTCATTATTTACTGTGTTCATTTAAAGTTTAATATGCCTATGTTATTATTCTGCTTTCATTTCACTAGATTGTTTAACTTTGCATAGCCTAAATGGGTCCATTTTGGAATGGTACAGTACGCAGAAGCTGATTTCTGACCAATTAAAAGTGGCAGGTCAGGTCGACCTCAATTCACAGAATGCGAAGCTGAGAAAGTGTCTGTTCTCAGAATAATTACCTGGGAAGAGCACGGTTCTCAGACGAGCCACCTGTTGGTTGACGTGAAACGTATGTCTTTTAGATGTGAACTTAGATTAGATGTTCTGGTCTCACACTGGACATTAAAAAGAGTTGTCTGTCACTCAAGATAACTCCACACGCATTCTCACCAGAGAACTGTATAAATATTGAGGCTCTGAGCCCCATGGAGATATAGCAGATCAGCTATCTTGATTTCATCTTGAAATTCTATCCATTTGCCTCCAGATTGGATCCGCACCCTGAACCTGTATGGGCGGCTTTTAGCCACACTCCTTATTTTCAGATTTGTATTGCTTTTTGAAACTTATTTTTTCTTTCTTAGAAAATGTATTTTTCTTAGAATAGCTTAGAGATATTTTTATTCTATATTTTGAAACTTTCTTTTTATTCATTAAATCTTTAAATCAACTTATTTTGTCAAGAGCTGTTTTTCTAACTCTTTCCAGCCAGGAGAGAGCTGGAAGGTAAATTTTCAAATAAGGCCTTGTTACTTTGCAAAACGAGCGCTTTGTTATTCGACCAGTGCAGCTGGGCCCGATAAACAAGGAAGGTAGAGAGGGAGAGAGATTTCAGGAGTCTTGCTGCCCCAGGACTGAGCATTCTCCCCCCTCACCTAGCACAACATCGAAGGCCAAATTCCCATAAGAAAGCCGTGATAAGGGTGGAGAAGTTCTAATGGGGAAGCCTCTACCAATCCCAGAGGACTTTGCAGAAACTGTCTATCTGCAACATTTTATAAATCAGCGCCATTACCCATTAGAACCCCATTTTACTTTGCCGGTTTTCCCTGCTTGGGCAAACTGTGTGAATACCCCCTTTTGCAATGCTACTAAAAGTCTACTCTACTTTCTCTCACTGAGTAGGGAAATCATTCTGTTAATCCAGGAACGAGGTGACCAGTTCCAGCTGATCAGTGAGGGCAGGTGGAGTGGCGGTCATTGTGAGGCCGTGTCTCATGTTTGTAGGAGTTGGGACAAGCCGAGACCTGGTGCCGTGTACGATACATGCAAGATACAACTCTTGTTGGAGAACCAGTTTTTTAAAAATGCCCTTTACTTCGTTAGTCTTTCTCCTTACAACTGTACCTTTCGGGAATTGAAACTAGCATGATGGATATTCCAGCAGTAATTGGTTAATCGTCAGACAGTGAAACCATGCTATGCAGCTGAACATCTATCTCTGTCTCTCCACAGTAGTTGCTCTTAGTTTTATTAGATGCCAACCCATACATTGGAAATCATTTCAGTGCACTTGTCACTTTTCTTTTGACATTTAACAAATATATCTCTCATCCATCAATGTTCATCTAGAAATTCATAGCTACTTTTTTAGCATGGGAAAGGGGAAAATACTCCCTTTCCCTCTTTTTAAAAAGCTACCTTGATCTGACCATCAAAATATAATTCATTTAAAATCATCAAGGGGCTGCAGTGGCTCAGTAGTTAAGAAGCTTGCCTTGTTAGCTGGAAGGCTAGCAAGTCAGCAGTTCGAGACCTGGGTACTGCATGACGGATTGAGCACTTGTCTCTGTCCCAGCTCTTGGGGACTTAAAAGGAGGCTCATTTGGGTGTTCTCTGAGCAGAATTTCTTCTGCAAAAATCTTTTCAACCCAGAATAATTTCAGTCATAAAATTATTATATGATTATGAAATCAACCATAGTGTCTAAAAAATAATCCAAAGAGCTTCATGATGGCAAGCGCATTGTCAGTTCTGAGAAATTGTCTCTGATTATTATTTTTAATAGTAGTTGTGTTAGTCTGTGTTTCAAGCATATTAGACAATAAACTTAACTAAAACCAAAATGTTGTAGTACTTTGAAGACTAACTGTTATATTTTAATGTTAGCTTTCATAGCTCAAGTCCACTTTGTCAGACCTATGAGTGAGATTTCATGGCCACAGTTTATACATATCAGTACAGAGCAATTGGTTAGCATAACAGATAAGTACAGAATTTCTTTTTCACATGGGCAAAAAAACCTTTTCAAGGAAAGATAAAAAGGAAGAAACCTTTATTTTCTGACTGATGTTTCATCAGGATAAGGTATAGTGAACTGGCCATACTCCCAACTGATAGATTGGATTGGAAGCAAACATTTTCAGGCTGAAGAACCCAAAAGCATAAATCCTAGACTATGATGGGGATTGAATTTAGTTCCTACTTGTTCAAAACTACCAAAGAAACATAATAAACATGTGTTGTTTCTAAATTCTATTCTCTATTTTTGGTGTAACATGCTTCAAGAATGAAGCTGGGCTAGTTTATGCTAGGATTGCACTTTTAACCTAGAAAATAATTTAGGTATAATATCATGCTATCTTACTTCCCATTGAATCAGGAATATGTTTCATTGAATTCAATGTAATTTACTCATGAGTACGAGAATGCTATACCTTTCATTTTTAAAAGACAAATGTTCTATTTTTTTGTTATTTGCTTGATATTCCAAATTATATTTTTTCATACTAATTGACACTACAAGTTGCATACAAATTTCATTTCCTCCAAAGGAACAAGCCTTTGAATGTAACTCCATTGCTAGAAATTTCTCCTCAGTTATGCATCAACAGCTTCAGTGTTTCATAATATTCATAGCTTCCCATGAAGCTCTGACTTGGAATAAGTTCCAGCCGAGCGGAAGAGGGGCCAGCCAGCGCCGCCGGCAGACAACCACCCCCAGCCAGGGGGTGAGGAGGAGAGCCGGTCTAGCAGAAGAGGGGCCAGCCAGCGCCGCCACTGGACAACCACCCCCAGCTGGGGAGTGAGGAAGAGAGCTGGTCGAGCGGAAGAGGGGCCAGCCAGCACTGCCGCCGGACAACCACCCCCAGCCGGGGGATGAGGAGGAGAGCCGGCCGAGCGGAAGAGGGGCCAGCCAGCGCTGCCGCCAGACAACCACCCCCAGCCGGGGGGTGAGGAGGAGAGCCGGTCGAGCGGCAGAAAGGCCAGCCATCGCCACGAGGCTTCCAGCCAGGGGTACCCACCACCTACAGGCTCCAGCCGAGCGCCAAAGGAGAGGACCAAATAGGCAGAAGGGAAAAGAGCAGAGGAGGAAAAGCAGGGGGTGAGACTCAGAGCCCCAGGCAAAGGATAAGTAGCTGAATGCAAAAAATGTAGAAGACTTAATATAGCAACTCACATAGAGAATTTATACTGACTTAATATAGAATCTGACATAGAGACTGTGTTTTAAAGTGTGATAATATGCATGATAATATGTTGTCTAAAATGTTTTAAACTTTTAAAACTGTGAAAAATGTATGCTGGGAGAAAAATGGCGTAGACACTGGCAAACCACGCCAAAAAGCTTGCCAAGAGAACCCTATTGACCAAAACAAAAGGCAAAACAAGGGAGCAGTTTAGATGATACAGGATGCTTAGCACAACAGAGGGGAGGAAGGGGAGGGACAGGAAAGGGGGAGGGGAAATGCAATGTTGCAAGGAACAATACTCCATAGGGACATGGAATGTGAGATCAATGAACCAAGGTAAACTGGAAGTGGTAAAAAATGAGATGGAAAGAATAAGCATTTACATCCTGGGAATCAGTGAGATAAAATGGACAGGGATGGGGGAATTCAGCTCTGGAAACCATCATATCTACTACTGTGGGCAAGAAAACCTTAGAAGAAATGGAGTAGCCATAATTGTCAATAAAAGAGTGAGAAAAGCAGTAATGGGATACAACCATAAAAATGACAGAATGATGTCAGTCAGATTTCAAGGTAAACCTTTCAACGTCACTGTGATACAAATATACACACCAACCACTGGTGCAGATGAAGCCACAGTGGACCAGTTCTATGAGGACCTAGAACACCTCATAGAACAGATCTCATAGAAATGATGTCCAAATTATATTAAGATATTGGAATGCCAAAGTAGGAAATCAAAAAGTGGAGGGAATAACAGGCAAGTTTGGTCTTGGAACGCAGAATGAAGCAGGGCAAAGATTGATAGAGTTCTGCCAAGAGAACGCACTGATCATAACAAACACGCTCTTCCAGCAACACAAGAGGTGACTTTACACATGGACATCACCAGATGGCCAACACCGAAACCAGATTGACTACATACTCTGCAGCCAAAGATGGAGAACCTCCATACAGTCAGCAAAAACAAGACCTGGAGCAGACTGTGGCTCAGATCACAACCTACTGATTGCAAAATTCAGGCTTAGACTAAAGAAAATAGGGAAAACAAGGAGACCATACAGATATCACCTAGACCGCATCCCTAAAGAATACACGGTGGAGGTGATGAACAGATTCAATGGCTTAGACTCGGTAGACAGAGTGCAAGAAGAATTATGGACGGAGGTGAGGGACATCATGCAGGAAGCAGCAAAGAGAACTTTTTTTGTAGTTTTTTAATTTTTCCCCACAATTTTTCTTTTTTCTTTCAATGTTGGGGAACTGTCGGTGAGGGTAATAAGACCAATACTCCCTCATGTCAAGGAGATTAAAAATTATATCATACAATGTTAAGGGCCTGGGGAATCAAATTAAGAGAAAAAGACTAGAGGTAATTTTGAACAGAGAGAAAGCAGATGTTATATTTCTTCAAGAGACTCACCAAAAAAATGTAAATAAAAATAATCTTTATGTAAAGGGAACCGATATATATGAAAAATGTTTGGGAACCTCAAATTCTAGAGGTATAGCTACCATAATAGCAAATAAACTGGGGTTTATAATGTCCAAGAATATATGTGATAAAGAGGGAAGATTTCAGCTAATTAAGGGTAAGATCGAAGATGATGAATATACCTTGGTAAACATTTATGCTCCAAACAAAAATCAAGGTTTCTTTTTAGATAAGATTTTACCAATTATAAAAAAAGAAAGATCACCAAATTTGATAGTAGGTGGAGACTTTAATTTAACAAGAGCTGTGACTAATGTTTCCAATTATTCCAACTATCGGAAAGGTCAATTCAATATACTTGACAGGTGGATGAAGAAGCTAAATCTTACAGATACTTGGAGATATATGAAAGGAAAGGAAAAGGGATTTACCTTCTTCTCCTCAGTGTCGTGAACATATTCCAGATTAGATTATTTTATGGTATCAGAGAACCTTTCACATAATTTGGAAGAATTTAAAATAGGCACGTTTAAGTTGTCAGATCATACCCCAATCACTTTGGAAATTAATTTAGGAAAGGATGTTTCAAAAAGTAATATATGGAGGTTTGATACAAAACTCCTAAATAATGAAGTGATAAAGAAAAGATTGATGGACAAATGGGTAGAAAAATGGGAGATCAATGATACGGGTGAAGTGGCACCACATATTTTATGGGATGCCATGAAAGCGGTATTAAGGGGAGACTGCATTCAGGAAAAAATTATTATTGATAGAGAATTAAATAGGAAAATAGTTAAAAGAGATCAAGAATTAAAAGAATTAGAAAGAAGACATGCAGAGGATGGTAATGAGAGGAATTGGAATAAACTTCAGTCTTTAAGAAAAGAGGTAATAGGTTTAGAAATTGACAAAGCAAGAAAGGATTTGGTATATCTAAAGAGAAATGACTTTGAATTTAATAGTAAGGATATGAAAACCTTAGCAAAAAGAGCAAAAAATAAGAAGATCAAGAGACAAATAGAAGCTCTGTCAGATGAGGATGGTCTCATAGTACATAAACTAGAGGGGAAACTCCATATTGCAGAAAAGTTCTTTGCGGATTTATACAAAGAAAAGTTTGTTAATGTGACAAATTTAGGAACTTTTTTAGATCAAAATTTAAATATAAAATTAAAAAAAGAACATTCAGATTATATGAAGCAAGAAATTCAAGACAAAGAAATTGAAATAGTGATTAAAAACTTAAAAAATGACAAAGCACCAGGTGAAGATGGTTTTCCATCGGAAATATATAAACAATGTCAGGAAGTAATGATTCCCAAATTAAAGAAATTGTATAATTATATATTAGAGGGGGGAAATATGCCAAAATCCTGGAGTCGTTCAATTATGGTATTGATCCCAAAACCAGGTAAAGATAGGGAAAAAATTGATGCCTACCGCCCTATCTCCTTATTAAATCAGGACGCTAAGATATTCACCTCTTTATTGAATAATAGACTTAATAGCTTTTTAAGCTTTTATATAGGAGAGGATCAAGCTGGTTTTTTGAAGGGCAGACAGATGGAGGGATTGATAAGTAGGTTAGTTAATATTATAGATTTGGTTAAAAAGTGTAAGGAAAAAGTTTGTATTTTGGCACTAGATATCTACAAAGCATTTGACTCTATTCAGTGGTCTACTATTGAAGAAATATGTTGCAGATTAGAGTTTGGTTCTAAATTTAAACATGCAATTGATCAATTATATAATGATTCAGTGACAAGAATAAAAATGAATAATAGGTTAAGTGGAGAAATTGAGATGAAGGCTGGTACCCGACAAGGCTGCCCGCTCTCCCCATCACTTTTCATTCTAGCAATGGAGTTGTTAGCAAGAAGTATTCGACAAGATAAAGGTTTGACAGGTGTTAAAAACAAAAAAATTAGTCTATTTGCAGATGATACCTTGCTAGTGGTCAAGGACCCTCTTCTAAATATTAATAAAATTCAACATCATTTGAAGTTATTCGAGCAAGTTACAGGATTAAAAATAAATTGGAATAAAACAGAAGCTATTACTTGTAATCTATTGGAGGGGGAAAAGAAGAAAGTAATGGAGAAATATAAATTTAAAATAAGAGATAGAATGCAAGCGTGGCACCAAAATGGCCGCCCCCCCACCGGACGAAGGCATCCGGGTAGTTAGGGGCGTGGCCAGCACCCTAATAAAAGGGGTGGCCACGAGGCAGCCGGGCTGCCATTTTGTCGAAGCGACGGAGCGGAGAAGTTTTTCCCCTCCACCCCCTCCCTAGTTAACAGTGTGATTTCTTGGTCGCTTCGGGGCCGGGTGGGAATTTTTGGCTGGGACTCGCAATTGGCCCTTGAGTCCTGGTTTTTTCGCCCATCCCACACTGTTGCTATGGTTTGATATACGGGTTTGTTCTGTGCTGCTGTTGACTTTGGTCACATGGGCGGGTAGCACTGGTAAGGTAAACATTTATGACCCACAGGTATCCGGCAGGTTCGCAATTGACTGGACAACACTAGATAGGCATAAGTTGTTTAAACGTCCGGTCAACGACGAACCAGGCGAGGGGGTGATGGGTACAGCTAGACAGCATGCATCACCCCCTGATTTTACGGATACACGTCAGAGGGTGGGGTCATTAGTTAGATATTGACTACGGTCAACAATTTGTTTGTTGTCAACAAACAAATTGATACAAATAGATACATTGTAACAATTGCCGTTGGCAATTTTGGGTGGTACCTTACCAGTGTTACTTCGGCCTGCTTGCCTTAAGAATTATGATTGGTCAATTACCAATAGAAATTTATAATTCGGACTAGGGCATGAATCAATAAATGTGGCCCAATGCCGTTATCCACTTTCATTTGTGTCTGAGTCCTTTATTGGGGGGTGCGCCTGCAATGAGATATTTGGGAATAATGGTGTCAGATGAAGTTAAGGATTTGTATAAGATCAACTTTAATAAGTTAAAAGAGGAAATAAAAAGAATTAAGGATCAATGGAAATCATTGAAAATATCATAGTTTGGGATGATAAATTTGTGCAGGATGAAAATTATGCCAAAACTAAATTTTTTATTTGAAAATTTACCAATACAAATAAAAGAAACAGAGCTTAAAATCTGGCAGAAATTGATAAATGAAATCTGTAACAACGGGAAAAAGCCAAGAATTAATAAAAGTTTATGGTATTTAAAAAATAAGTTGGGAGGGCTAAATATCCCGAATGTTAAACTCTATTACAGAACTTTCAATTTAAAGAGAATTATTAAACTATTAAGTCAAAATTGTGCGCAAAAGTATGAATTAGATTATATAGAGTTTAGAAATTGGAAGGGCGAATTATTTTTAGGTGAGATAAGAACTAATCCCCAATTTTGTAATTTTTCTTTAAAGAATATATTCAGAATATGGAAAGGATTAAAACCAATATTATCTCCAAATTCTTCGCCCATAATGGAAATTTTAGACCAACAAAATTGTCCTTTAGAGGTAACAATAAGTACAAGAGAAATTTTAACACGCAAAAAAGCTCTGTTAATCACGGATTGGATTGATAATTGTAATACCATCTTCCAAAGAAAAAGTATTTATGGGGAGTTAGGCTTAAACTGGTTGCAAGAACTACAGATGGAGGCGTGGAATAGAAAGATGAGGGAAAACAATACAACAAATCGGGCATCAACCCCCTTTGAAAATCTGATTCTTGAAGTAAGGAATGGTAAAAAGAATTTAAAAGGTTTAGTGGGTAAGATTTATCAGTTGCTAAATTCTAGTGAAGATACTCAGCACTGGCTTAAAAAAACTTGGGAGGAGGATTTGGGAATCATAATAAAAGATGAGAACTGGAAAAAGAAATGGACCCATAGAAGTATGAAATCACTTTCAATAAAGGAAAAAGAACATAATTGTAAAGTACTTTGGAGGTGGTATCTCACTCCAGCCAAATTACATTTAATAAATAATAAAAACTCTGATTTATGCTGGAGATGTAATAAAGGAATGACTTACATTCATATGTGGTGGCTGTGTGATAAAATGAGGAATTTCTGGGATGTTATAGAAGAAGAATTGAATAAAATATTAAAAATAACAATAGTGCTAAGTCCAAAGATAGTATTACTAGGTGAAGTGGATGATTTACATCTGGAAAATAATAAAAAAGAATTATTGTTATCTCTATTGATGGTAGCCAGACAGCTAATTGCCAAGGAATGGAAGAGTGGAAATAATATTAATAAAGTTAGATGGTACGCAGATGTTTGGCAATTGGCTCTCAATGAGAAATTAACTATCCAAGTTCACCAGAAAAAGGGGTTACCAATAAAGACACCATTTTGGGAGATTTGGGGTCCCTTTGTCAACTTCGCTTTATTAGGTGATATCAAGTTTAACCCAAGCCCTGACATGATCCAATTTTGGAAACAGAATTGAAGGTAAATGGTCAAGAAACCCCTGCCGACATCCCCCGACAGAGCACAGGTGGTCGGGTTATATTGTTTTACTGTTTTAGGTATCTTTTATAATGTATAGATTTATTACTGTATTATTTTTTGTATTCTTTTCATTATTTGTTTTTGTATTATTTCAGTTCTTAATAAAAGCTTAATAAAAAAAGAAAAAAGAAAAAAAGAAAACAATACCAAGGAGAGGAGGCATAAGAAAGCAAAGTGGTTATCTGATGAGGCTCTTGAAATAGCAGAGGAAAGAAGGAATGCAAAAGTAAAAAGAGAAAGGAAAATAATACAATCAGTTGAACACAGAATTTCAAAAAAAGCAAGGAGAGATAAGGAAAACTACCTAAATAACAGTACAGAGAATTGGAGGAAAACAACAAAAGAGGCAGAACCAGAGATCTTTTCAAAAAAATCGGGGGAATCAAGGGAACATTTAAAGCAAAAATGACCATGATAAGGGACAAAGATGGAAAGGAGCTAGCTGATGCAGAAGAAATTAAGAAAAGATGGAAAGAGTACACAGAGGAACTCTACAAAAAGGACCTCAATACTCCTGATAATCACAATGATGAAGAAATTGAACTTGAGCCAGACATCGACAGCGAAGTCATAAAGGCCCTAAAGAGCACTGAGAACAACAAAGCTAATGGAGATGATGGTATCCCAAGTTGAATTTTTCAAAGTGCTAAAAGATGATGGCATCAAATTACTGCATTCAATATGCCAGCAGATTTGGAAAACAAAACAGTGGCCACAGGATTGGAAAAGATCAGTATACGTTCCAATCCCAAAAAAGGGCAATGCCAAAGAATGTTCAAATTATCGAACAATTGCACTCATCCCACATGCCAGCAAGGTGATGCTCAAGATAATACAGGATAGACTTAAGCAGCATGTGGAGAGAGAATTACCAGAGGTGCAGGCTGGTTTCAGAAGAGGCAGGGGGACTAGAGACCACATTGCCAACATACGTTGGATAATGGAAAAAACAAAGGAATACCAGAAACAAATGTACTTCTGTTTTATTGACTACACTAAGGCATTTGACTGTGTGGACCACAACAAGATGTGGCAAGTAATTAAAGAGATGGGAATACCAGAGCACCTCATATGCCTCTTGAGAAATCTGTACATGAACCAAGAAGCAACAGTGAGGACAGAACACCAAATGACAGAGTGGTTTGGAATAGGAAAAGGAGAAAGACAAGGCTGCATTTTGTCACCCTGCTTATTCAACTTATACACAGAGCACATAATGCGCAATGCAGGGATGGAGGAATCACAATATGGGATTGAAATTGCAGGGAGAAACATCAACAATCTGAGATATGCAGACGATACCACCCTAATGGCAGAAAGTGAGGAAGACCTAAAGAACCTCTTGATTGGATTGAAGGAGGAGAGTGCAAAAGCTGGCTTGAGACTCAATATCAAGAAAACCAAAATAATGGCAACAGGCCCAATCAGTTCTTGGAAAATAGATGGGGAAGAAGTAGAAGCAGTGACAGATTTTACTTTCTTGGGATCAAAGATCACTGCAGATGGGGATTGTAGCCATGAAATAAAAAGGCGACTGATTCTTGGGAGACAAGCCATGAGAGACCTGGGGAACATCGTGAAAAGCAGAGACATTACATTGCAAACAAAAATTAGAATAGTCAAAGCAATGGTATTTCCAGTGGTAATGTATGGATGCGAGAGCTGGACAATTAGGAAGGCTGAACGCAGAAGAATAGATGCCTTTGAAATGTGGTGTTGGAGGAGGGTTTTGAGAGTCCCCTGGACAGCGAGGAGAACAAACAGGTCAATCTTAGAAGAAATCAACCCTGACTGCTCATTGGAAGGTCAAATAGTAAAGACGAAGCTAAAGTACTTTGGACATCAAATGAGAAGGGAAGATTCACTTGAGAAGGCCTTGATGTTGGGAAAGGTGGAGGGCAAAAGAAGAAGGGGGAGACCATAGATGAGATGGCTAGATGGTATTGTAGACACAGTGGGCACAGAGCTGGGAGGGCTGAGGGGGATGGTGGAGGATAAGGGCGCCTGGAGGAAAATGGTCCATGGGGTCGCAGAGGGTCGGAGTCGACTGTGCGACTGAACAACAACAACAACAATTCAGCAAAAGTTATTTCTGAGCTGAGTTTTGTCAGTTATGAGATATATTGTGAGATATGATCTTGGATAACAGAAAATTCAAAGAACCACCATTTTCTTGAAGAAATCCAAACAGAATTAATATGGAAATAGCTTTGATGGATCTTTCATATAATCCTATGAAAATATACCATTTGAGTAAGGTCAAAAATCCTAGTTTACATCATGATTTGAACAGGTAATATTCATTTGTCTTTTTGAAGTACAGTGAAACCCCAACTTACATATGCCCCGAGTTACATAAAATTTGACTTATATAATGATTTTGGGCTAAAACCATGTCCTGATTTACACGATTTCCTATGGGTATGCTTTGAGGTACATAAAAATTTCATTTTTCCTATAGATTTGCTTCGAGTTACATAAAAAAATGATTTAAGCAAAAGCCTACAGAACGGACTTTTTTTTTTGTAAGTAGGGGTTTTACTATGACCTAATTCAATTCCTTGTCATTTTTTTTACCAAGTGCTTGTTTCTTTGTTTTATAAGTACTGGAGCTCTTAGTTATTTTAAGGGTTGTGAACTCTGGGGTTACTCAAGAAGAAATTAAATTTCATGAGAGCCATGTGTGTTCCTGAGAGTTACTTGCCCACTGGGGCATGTAGAATTTTCTGCCTCACTCATCTGTACACATTTATCTGAGCAAGGCTACTAAAATGGAACAGCTGAAGCTCTTACTTGTATAAATGAATGATTCTCTACTTGGCAAGGCCAGCAGATGAAAGAAAGAAAGAAAGAAAGAAAGAAAGAAAGAAAGAAAACAAATTTCCGGCAAGCATTCTACATTTGAAATCACTCATTTGCAGATGGATTACACCTATATTTGGACATTGAGAATTTCTATTCATGAAGCATAAGATAAAATCTCTATAGAGAATTTATATAAGAAACTGGAAAGGAACAGCAGACTAAGGAAGGAAATTTGTGTGTAAGTAATTTTATTTGAGTAAAATGTACAGAATGCAAGGCTCTCAGAAATATTTTTTCAGTTTTGCTTCCAGCAGCACCATTACATGTGATGTTCTGAAATCTCTTTTTAAAAGGTAAATTGAAAAATTAGTAAAGGTAAAGGTTTCCCTTGCTCAAAAGCTAGTCATATTCGACTCGAGGGTTCAGTGCTCATCTCTGTTTCAAAGCTGAAGAGCAAGCACTGACTGCTTCTACAGACGTTTCTGTGGTCGTGTGGCAGGCATGACTAGACACCGGAGTGCACAGAACACTGTTTACCTTCCCATTGAAGTGGTCCCTATTTATCTATTTGCAATTTCTTACTTTTGAACTGCTAGTTTGGCAGGAGCTGGGACAAAGATGGGAGCTCATTCAATCCTGCAGTACTCAGGATTTGAACTGCTGACCTCACGCCTTCCAGTCAGCGTCTTAGCCACTTGAGCCAAATGGTAGTAGCCAAATCTCCACAAAATCTTTCAGTTATCTTCACAAATAGAGGAATGGGGAAAAACTTTCAGAAACACGGCCCAAGTTGTGGGCTCTGCAGGTCCAGTTGAATGCTGTGCTGTGATCCCAAATCCCTGTGCTAGGAGTGGGCTCCTTTGAGGTGAAGTTCAATGGCGTCACAAAAAGGCTTCCACTTGTGGTGGTCTAGGTGGGCAAGAATAACCTCATGGGTACTCAGTGGTTTGGGCCCCTAGGAATTGCCATGTTAGGCATCGGTATGGTTCATGCTAACCCCCGTCAGGTTGGGTGGGGTTTTTTTTTGGGGGGGGGGGGAGCTGGGAATGATGGTTTGGATTCCACAGTCAAAATCATACAGAGGAAGATCCACCAAGCACATAGTGCGCACAGAGATGGTGCTAAGGCTGAACCTGATAAACTCTGTCCACTGACCAGTGTGGAACCAGAATTCTTAGAGATGTGGAAGTCCTTGCTGATTACGACATTGCAAGCCAAGTGTGATATTGTGTCTGTATCAAGCCATGACCCTCTTGTTTCATTGGTTATATTTTGGGTTCAGGTTGGGTGGCCACCACCACCAGTCTTGAAAGTAGTCAGGGGGTATTATAGGGACCATAATAAACTTTCAGTGTAGGGGGGATGTTTGTTCTGGGAAAACAAGCTGGTAATTCCATCTGCATTACGGGCTAAGGTTCTGCATACACTGTTGTCTGAGTGCACTGGTGCCACCTGCCAAACAGCGGTTGCCAGGAGTCATTTTTGACGGCCCAATCTCGACCAAGACTTTGGCTCTAGGGTGCGTCACCCTTACGCGGCAGGTTCCCCGAGGAGAGAGGGTAAGGGTAAGCCATGTCTCCTTGTGGCAGGGCAAAGTGTTCTTCCAGACTCAGTTGAAATGCAGTTGCATCAAGGTACTCTGTTCCAGGGGAAGCTGCATTAGCAGAAGCACAGGCAAATGTATCACTGTAACTGCCATTCTGATTTATTCCCCAGTCCGAATTATCCCTGCAGCAGTATATGAGCTGACAGTAAATCACTGATGTTAACCCTGAACTTGTTGTCACGTTGCTAATTACCTTCGGACTCAACAGGATCTCACACAGATCTTTTTGTATATTATACCTGTCACTTTTATACACTATTCAGGGTGGCTTGTTGTGGCAATAAAAGCAATGTACAGTTGCTGGCTAATGACTGAGCCAGCCCAAACTGCAGAAATCAAAAACAATATAAATGACTAGAAAAAGGGGAAAGACTACAACTTTATTGGTCACAGCAGCAGCTTCCTTAGCTTAACATTGGGCATGGATCTGATTCACTGGGAGGTCCAAATGTCACCCATGGCCAACCTTTGTCTCTTCCAGATGCCAACTTGAGGGAAGCCTAGGAATGGCAACCACAAGCTAGCGTAGGCCATGGCTTTGTCCATTGGTCCCCTTAAAGGAATTCTACTACTACCAAAGCACACAGGTCTCCACCTGACACCCTTCTGCCACCTGGATGCATCCCAATGTTTCCAGCCACCAAATAGTTGTGGCATCTCAAAAAACAAAAAATAAAATTAAAAACACTGTAGCATAAGCATAGGATAAGTAGTAGATATATAAATGTAGAAGACCTAATATAGCAACTGACATAGAGACTTTATACTGACTAAACATAGAAACTGACATAGAGACTGTTAAAGTGTGATAATATGCATGATATTATGTTGTCTTAAATGTTTTTAAACTTTTAAAAACTGTGATACAATGTATGAGGAGAGAAAAATGGCATAGACACCGGCAACCACGCCAAAAATCTTGCCAAGAGAACCCTATGGACCAAAACAAAAGGCAAAACAAAGGGGCAGGCTAGGTGATACAGGATGCTTAACACCACAGAGTGGAGGAAGGGGAGGGACAGGAAGGGGGGAGGGGAAATGCAATGTTGCAAGGAGCAATACTGCATAGGGACATGGAATGTGAGGTCAATGAACCAAGGTAAACTGGAAGTGGTAAAAAATGAGATGGAAAGAATAAGCATTGACATCTTGGGCATCAGTGAGCTCAAATGGACAGGGATGGGTGAATTCAGCTCTGGAAACCATCATATCTACTACTGCGGGCAAGAAAACCTTACAAGAAATGGAGTAGCCATAATTGTCAATAAAAGAGTGAGAAAAGCAGTAATGGGATACAATCTCAAAAATGACAGAATGATGTCAGTTAGATTTCAAGGCAAACCTTTCAATGTCACTGTGATCCAAATATACGCACCAACCACTGGCGCAGATGAAGCCACAATGGACCAGTTCTATGAGGACTTACAACACCTCATAGAACAGACACCAAGAAATGATGTCCAAATTATATTAGGAGACTGGAATGCCAAAGTAGGAAATCAAAAAGTGGAGGGAATAACAGGCAAATTTGGTCTGGGAGTACAGAATGAAGCAGGGCAAAGATTGATAGAGTTCTGCCAAGAGAACGCACTGGTCATAGCAAACACTCTCTTCCAGCAACACAAGAGGCGACTTTACACATGGACATCACCAGATGGCCAACACCGAAACCAGATTGACTACATACTCTGCAGCCAAAGATGGAGAACCTCCATACAGTCATCAAAAACAAGACCTGGAGCAGACTGTGGCTCAGATCACAACCTATTGATCGCAAAATTCAGGCTTAGACTAAAGAAAATAAGGAAAACACGGAGACCAGAAAGATATCACCTAGACAACATCCCTAAAGAATACGCAGTGGAGGTGATGAACAGATTCAATGGCTTAGACTCGATAGATAGAGTGCCAGAAGAATTATGGACAGAGATGAGGGACATCATGCAGGAAGCAGCAAAGAAAACCATACCAAAAGAAAAGAAGAGTAAGAAAGCAAAGTGGTTGTCTGATGAGGCTCTTAAAATAGCAGAGGAAAGAAGGAACGCAAAAGTCAAAGGAGAAAGGAAAAACTACAATCATTTGAACACAGAATTTCAAAGAAAAGCAAGGAGAGATAAAGAAAACTACCTAAAAGAACAGTGCAGAGAAATGGAGGAAAACAACAAAAGAGGCAGAACCAGAGATCTTTTCAAAAAAATCGGGGAAATTAAGGGAACATTTAAAGCAAAAATGACCATGATAAGGGACAAAGAAGGAAAGGAGCTAGCTGATGCAGAAGAGATTAAGAAAAGATGGAAAGAGTACACAGAGGAACTCTACAAAAAGGACCTCAACACTCCTGACAATCACAATGATGAAGAAGCAGAACTTGAGCCAGACATCCTGGAGAGCGAAGTCATAAAGGCCCTAAAGAGCACTGCAAACAACAAAGCTAGTGGAGATGATGGTATCCCAGTTGAATTTTTCAAAGCGCTAAAAGACGATGGCATCAAATTACTGCATTCAATATGCCAGCAGATTTGGAAAACAAAACAATGGCCACAGGATTGGAAAAGATCAGTATACGTCCCAATCCCAAAAAAGGGCAATGCCAAAGAATGTTCAAATTATCGAACAATCGCACTCATCCCACACGCCAGTAAAGTGATGCTCAAGATAATACAGGATAGACTTCAGCAGCATGTGGAAAGAGAATTACCAGAGGTGCAGGCAGGTTTCAGAAGAGGCAGGGGAACTAGAGACCACATCGCCAACATACGCTGGATCATGGAGAAAACAAAGGAATACCAGAAACAAGTATACTTTTGTTTTATTGACTACACTAAGGCATTTGACTGTGTGGACCACAACAAGATGTGGCAAGTAATTAAAGAGATGGGAATACCAGAGCACCTCATATGCCTCCTGAGAAATCTGTACATGGACCAAGAAGCAACAGTTAGGACAGAACATGGAGTGACAGAGTGGTTTGGAATAGGAAAAGGAGTAAGACAAGGCTGCATTTTGTCACCATGCTTATTCAACCTATACACAGAGCACATAATGCGCAGTGCAGGGATGGAGGAATCACAATATGGGATTAAAATCGCTGGGAGAAACATCAACAATCTGAGATATGCAGACGATACCACCCTAATGGCAGAAAGTGAGGAAGACCTAAAGAATCTCTTGATTGGGCTGAAGGAGGAGAGTGCAAAAGCTGGTTTGAGACTAAATATCAAGAAAACCAAGATAATGGCAACAGGCACAATCAGTTCCTGGAAGATAGATGGGGAAGAAGTAGAAGCAGTGACAGATTTTACTTTCTTAGGATCCAAGATCACTGCAGATGGGGATTGCAGCCATGAAATAAAAAGGAGACTGATTCTTGGGAGACAAGCAATGAGAAACCTGGGGAACATAGTGAAAAGCAGAGACATCACACTGAAAACAAAAATTAGAATAGTCAAAGCAATGGTTTTCCCAGTAGTAATGTATGGATGTGAGAGCTGGACAATTAGGAAGGCTGAACGCAGAAGAATAGATGCCTTTGAAATGTGGTGTTGGAGGAGGGTTTTGAGAGTGCCCTGGACAGCGAGGAGACAAATAGGTCAATCCTAGAAGAAATTAACCCGGATTGCTCACTGGAAGGTCAAATAGTAAAGATGAAGCTAAAATACTTTGGACATCAAATGAGAAGGGAGGATTCACTTGAGAAGGCACTGATGTTGGGAAAGGTGGAAGGCAAAAGAAGAAGGGGGAGGCCAAGGATGAGATGGCTAGATGGCATTGTGGACACAATGGGCACAGAGCTGGGAGGGCTGAGGGGGATGGTGGAGGACAGAGGCGCCTGGAGAGCAATGGTCCATGGGGTCGCAAAGGGTCGGAACCGACTGTGCGACTGAACAACAACAAAGCACTTTAAAGACTAACTGCTATATTTTTACTGTGAGCTTTCATGGATCAAGTCCACTTCTTCAGACAAAGGAGTAAAATGGGGGTACTAAAATATATCAAGAAAATGAGAAAATTAAAATGTATCAAGAGAGAAAAGATAAAATGAGGGGGCTTTAAAAGGACTATCTGGTGTATATAAACCATACCTGGAAATTTTACTCCTTTGTCTGAAAAAGTAGACTTGAGCCATGAAAGCTTATGGTAAAAATATAGCAGTTAGTTTTTTTCTGTGTTTTTTTTTTTGTTTTTCCTGATATGTCTGAACCACAGACTAACACAGCTACTATTCCAAAAAAATCAAATCGTTGTGATAATAGTACAAAGCAACAAAGAACTCTACATCAAATTATATTATACGCTGACTGCCATTCCATAATCCGGTAACAAGAAAAACATTCTTCCAGTTTGAATTTCTACACTTTAAAACATTAACTTTCTTCTTCCTCCCTCCTTCCCTCTCATGCCAAGCCCATTCCCCACTCTGTCCCTATCCTTTGTCTATTTCCCTCCCACAGAGGATGTAGTGGTAACAGTCATTAAAAGATTTATTGATCAGTTATTATTGTTGTGCTGAACAGTATGGCTGTCTGTTATTTTAACTGTTGTACATCATCCAGAGGGGAAAACATCCCAGATGGGCAGTATAAAATGGAATGAATGAATGAATGAGATACTCCCATAAAGCATCACATATTATGTAAGGAATTGGGCTTGTTTGGGTAAAAGAAGCAGACAGGGCCAACACATTTGAGAGGAAAAAAACCTTATATGAAAGACAATTATTTAGAACTCTAAGGGAAGTGGAAGATATCTCCAGTAATCATGTAAATCCATTAAGCCAAGGGGCCATTCAACAATTACGTGATCCTCGAGGGGGGGAGGGGTCTGGCATCTGAATTATGGAAAATTGCATGGGGGTGGGGTGGGGGGTCAGGTCAAAGATTACGTAATCCATTTGGAGCTGTTGTAGTTTCGAAACATGGTACTTTTTTTTAGGTTTAAAAATGATCTCTAGGAATTTTGATCCAATTTGAGATTATTAAATTGCTTGTGCAGTCTGCATTTGGCACCAATAGTGAAAAGCTCAAAAAATTAGAGTTTTGATTCAAAAACTCTGGATTACGTAATTTTAAAGGGGTGGGGGGGGGTTCGAAGCGAAAATTATGGCCAGATTATATGGGGGAAGGGGGTCGATTCCCCCCCCCCCAAAAAAATTGATCACATAATTGTTGAATGGCCCCCAATACAAATCAATGGACAATGGAACCACCCCTGTAATGGGGTCCAAAAGATGTGTGGATCAATAAATAAAAAATGAGATGGGCAAGCATTTGGTTTCAGGCAAAATCAAGATGTTGTCTACCATCTTCCAAAGTTCTATTTATGAAGGAGCATAATTCCAGTGTTTAAAAAATACTTGAAAATAATCAGGACTTTTTCATCACAGGTGTTTTTCCCCATTTTATTTTATTTGCTATGGCTTCCTTCTGTAAGACTTCCAAATGATATAAACCCTTCTAATCACACAGCATCAGCAAAATACCCTCAGTTACTTTAGTCCAAGCTTGATTGAAACAAAATGCAAGATTTATAATGACAAATGGCATGCAAGATTTACAATGGCATTTCCTTTTGTTGGGACATTTCTCATGCTGAGAAATGATACCCTATGTTTAAATAGTAGTGTGTTCTCTGCCCCCCCACCCACCCATAATGGACCTACCTATCTGTGAATAATTGCTCCTAAAAGGGAGAGATGGTGTAATAAATCAGCTCCCCTCCTAAGTCAGTCCTAACTGTTAGGAGTATTAAGCTCTGGGTGTTGTAATGAGCACAATGGAGCCCAAAAGTAGAAGGAAAAAATTTGCCCAGCTACTAACAATTTTCTCAGCACAGCCTGCAGAGTCATTGAAGATGGAGCACACACACTAGTGGTAGAGTTTAATGTGTTACCATGTCTGCAGTGCATCCTGCCATATACCTGTAGACCACAATAGGCTAAAGTTTGGGTTGCATCATCAGTTGTCCCTGATAACAGGAAGCCAGAGAGAGTACATGTTAATAAATATTGCCTAGGATGGGTACATTTCAGATTGATTCATTGGAGACTAATTGCTTGTAAGGGGTTTCAAATTACAATCTCTGAACAAAGAGGATCAATTTCAATTTAAAACAAAACATTAAGGAGATGAAGGCAGAGCCAAGTACTGACATTCATATTATGAATCAAACATTCAACTTCGTGCATTTGTTTAACTCACAATTACTGTTTAACTTTCAGCTTTTCATTAATTCCTGCCTATTAGCAGATGGAGCTGTGTTTGCAGTTAAGAACTGTGCATAGATTGGGGGTGGGGGCGAGAGACTATCACCAGTAATATGCTATGTATGCGTGGGTATAAAAATTTTATTTTACAAACTCAATCTTTTGCAAAGAAAGATCACCCCCATTTACGATTGCACTGTCAGATTGTGCAATCTGAGATTATTAAAGGAGGATGTGGTCCAAACTGCTGCTTCTGTTCTCTGGACAGAGACAATTTTACATATTCTAATATAAAATGCATCCTAATGAGATTTTATACTGACTTATCACTGCATGATTTCTGGTAAAAGAAGACAAAAACTGGAATGATGAAAGACAGAATATCCATGTGATGTATCCCAGTAATGCGATTTCACAACTCTGCATTTCCCCCAATATTATCTCTCTATTTGTATGAAAAATGGTTCAATTGGATAAGAAAAAATAATGGACAAAGCACGTAACTGGCAGAATGTAAGCTTTTATCATGAATCTTCCTATATGAGTTTAGATATCATGCTATGAATTTGTTGCCAAAATTATGACTTCTGATCATGAGGATCTAAAGATATTTACATATGTGAATTATCTTAAAATAACATTTGATTTGGGCAGGGCATTCCTATTAGTTCACAGCCCAGTGCCACACATAAAACATATAGGCATGAGAACATGGATGCATATATATATATATATATATATATATATATATATATATATATATATATATATATATATATATATATATATATATATATATATATATATATATATATATATATATATATATATATATATATATATATATATATATATATATATATATGCAAACAAAATTGAAATATTTTAATTAGTCTCTAAAAATGTGGACATTTCTTTACCATTTCTAATTTTCATGCACATCTCATTAGCAAGTTATCTTTTAAGTACAGTTCCACAAGTTTGGTCGTTATCCGATTTTGGATGTTATGTGATGCGGTTATTAACTGAGGTTCCACTGTACATATCACCGACTCAACTCATTTTTGAATGCTCAATGGAGACTTTATTATTTTCTGGTTGTGTTTTTAAAACCAGCTCAGTTTAATTTTTTTTCCTATCCACATTAATAAATTAACATTTATTAAAGCAAAGCAGAGTGAATTTTAAAGGTGCTAATGATTAATGTTATTAATATATGAAGTATAAGGGAAAGGGTGGGGAAAAAAAACACTCTACTTAAATTAATTACTCTCAAATAGGTCAAAAAAGATGAGGGAGGAAAGACGATCAAAAGCTAAATTTAACCATGGGGGTTTACCCATTACAACCTAGAAGCACACCAAAAGATAATCTTCGATCTGTTCCTTTTCTGTGGTATATGTGAGCTTATGTATGTGGGAAGTGCAAGATAATCCTAAATTTACATACATACAGTATAGACTTATTAGAAAGTCAGTACATCAGATTTAAGCCCACTTCTTTTTTAAAATTGATTTATACCCCGCCCTACTCAGCGCAGGCCGACTCAGGGCAGCATTACAACATAATTAAATACAAATACAGTGTAACCAGTACAAAAATACAATAGGAAAAAAATATCAGGATACAATATCACAAATGCAACAAAATGTATAATTATGGTTACAGTAACAATTTACAAATCAAAGAAGGAAAAAATAATAATCCAAAAAAGGGGATGGGGTCGGAGCCCAAGGCTCAATGACCTTAAATGAACCTTAACTAGGTCCACGTTCAACCTTCTAAATGTGTCTACTTTACTGTTGGAGGAAATTAATATATCTGTTCCAGGAATAGATTATTAATGGCAATGCAATTTGCTGTAAATCATGGTATTTATGTGGGATTCTTTTAGGTTTCTACAAGGATGTGCCACCTTAATCTATCAACTAACCCTGAGTTGTACTCAAAATAATATTTCCTTGAGATAAAACCATTATTTCAAGGCTAAATCAGAGGGTAGAACATCATGTGATCCAACAATTTTTCAATATGTTTTTTTAGAAAAGTGCTATTGTGCCAAACATACACTAGCCCATCCATATACAGTAGTTGAAAAATGAGTCCTCAAAGAATAATTATTTATTGGACTTATGCCATTAGTGCATTAGTTTCATTCCAGATAGGCAAACCAAGGTGTTGAAAAGAATCCTCCAATGGAGAACAATGATCAAAAGACTTCTGTGAAAGACAAAAATAAACAATGGCCACAGAAGTTAAAATACAAGTTACATTACAGATAAGATAAAAGTAATATACCAATGAAGGCATTGCCATCTGTGATGGAATCTAACTCAGTTTCAAAGGGGTGCAGGTGAAAGAACACCTGTTCTTAGGGGCATTACAATTAGCTTATACGTGACTTGCTATGGATATGTTGTATTTTTATAATAGTTATGGAATAAGGTTACTCCATAAATCAGGTGTGAAAAAAAGACATCAGACACATTTTTACATTTTATTTTCTTACAATCTCCTTTACAGCTGCTAAGTATGTATCGATTTCCTCATTTTCTCTATATGCTGATAATGAGCCACACTATAAGCACTGCCCATTTTCCAAATCTCCCTTGGCCATTGATACTCTAATCTAGAAATTTAAAAGGAATTCAGCTCAAGAGCACAATCCATTGTAGAATTAATGACAATATTTCTTCAGTGTATGAGCCAAGCTTAATTATCTTTACAGGATTCTATTTGAATATATTGTAATGCACCAATATCATCTCAGAAGTCCCAGTAAATTTAACATCAGCTTTACAGTACAAGATGAGGATATCAGCCTGTCTCCATGTCACGTGCCACAAAAGCCCTCCCTTTAATCTATTAGGATTTAGAAAACCACAGAGAAATGTAAAACCCCGCCGGGCTTGAAATCTAAAATAAATGATGTTTAAAAAAAGTATGCTAAGTGATGATGCCATTAGGTTTAAAGGTAAAGGTTTCTCTTGCTTGAAAACCAGTCATAACCGTCTGTAGGGTTCAGTGTTCATCTCTGTTCCAAAGCTGAAGAGCCAGCGCTGTCTGCTTCTGCAGATATTTCTATGGTCATGTAGCAGGAATACCTAAAAAACCAGAGTGCATGGAATGCTGTTTACCTTCCCACCGAAGTGGTCCCTATTTATCTACTTGCAATTTCTTGCTTTCGATCTGCTAGGTTGGCAGGAGCTGGGACAAAGACGGGAACTCATTCCGTCCTGCAGTACTCAGGAATCGAACTGCTGACCTTCCACCTCTCAGTCAGCGCCTTAGCCACTTGAGCCACTGCTAATTGCCAATGCGTTGAAAAATCTTACTTGTATGCTAACCTAGATTTGTTTATAACAGCTTCAGTAGTAGATTGGGAATACCTTGTTTGGGAATACCCTGAAGGAAATGGTGAGCCACTGTGTGAGACAGAATGCTGGACTGGATGGGCTGTGGCCTGTTCCAGCGAGGCTGTTCTTATGTTCTTATGTTCTTAGATTATGTGAAATGACTCTGAGCCAGTACTTCATATACAAGCAGACAGAATGTGTGTGTGCATGTGCACATGCATGCAAGCCAGACCACCTAAGGCAGGGGTTCTCAACCTACGTCCTGCAGGCCAAATCTGGATTGTGACATTAAATCATCCATGCCATGCCCTTGCTTCAGCTCCCTCTTCCGCCACTACCGCCACATCAATCCTTGTCCCCTCCGCTTGGTTTTGCATGTCCGTAATGGTGCTCCGTAGTGGGGCAGAAGTTGTAAGGCTTACAACAGGGGTTCCTAACCTATGGCCCATGGGGCAGCTCTAGCCCATGGAACTATTTAATGTGGCCCACATTGCCGCCACACCCAGAAGTGGAAGCTGACACATTTACGTCAGCCATAAAACACACCCGTGCATGTGTAAATGCACCCGCAGCTGTTGTAAACATGGAAGTGGGCACATTTATGATAGCCATAAATGTGCCTGCTTCCACTTCTGGGGGGAGCATAGTCTGGTCCACTTAGCTGTCTGGGGGCATGGTCAGTCTCATGGCATAAAAAGGTTGGGAACCACTGGCTTACAACATCTGTCCTGCTACGGAATACCATTAGGGACATGCCAAGTCAAGTGGAGGGGACAAGGATTAAGGTGGAAGTGGAAATGGTGGTTTGAGCGAGGGCATATGTCAGATGATTTAGTGCCATGCAGCTCCTCCAGGCCACTAAGCAGGGAAATGATGTGAGGGGGGGGGGAGTGATAGGTGGCTTTGGGTGGTCGCCGGCAGCAGCAGTGTGGGTGGAGTGGTGGGTGGCTCATGCGGTCACTGGCAACAACGGGACCACCACAAGCCCCCCCCCACTCCTGTCACCTTTGGCGGCTGTGGTAGTATCTATCCAGACCGCTAACAGTCTGAGTGGGCATGATATGGCCCGTGGCTTAAAAAGGTTGAGGACCCCTGATATAAGGAGAGGCTCTTCTGTGGCCATCTTTAAGAATTATTGTACCATTTTGGCAAAATAAAATGGGGACCAGCAGATGGACTTGTTCAATCATACTTTGGCTTAAATGAAACATAATCATAGAATTAATGAGTTGCAAGAGGCCTATGAGCCATCAAGTCCAACTTCCTGCTCAGTGCAGGGATCAAAATCCAAGCAGATATGACAGATGGTTGTCCATTTTTCTCTTGAATGCCACCAGTGTTAAAGTGCTCACCACCTCCTGAGGTAATTGGTTCCATTGTTACAGTGCTTTAACAGTTAAGAGGTTTTCCTGATATTTAGCCTATATATGGTTTCTTGTAGTTTCAGCTCATGTCCTGCACTCTGAGATGATCGACAATAGATCCTGTCCCTCCTCTTTATTACTGTCATTCAAGTATTTGAAGAGTGCTATCATATCATATCCCCTCAACTCTGCCATCGCCAGTCCCAAGCACCTACATAGTGATCCCAGCAGCCATCTATGCCTGTGAGACTTGGAAGTTGTTAGCAAGTATGAACAAGAGACTTGATGTCTTCCAGCAAATGTGCCTCTGATGAATTTTAAAGATTCCTATTTTGACCACATTACCAATGAAAAATGCTTTGAAGGAGTGGCTCATGCAAATTACATAACATCATTGAATGATGAAAACTCCAAATGACAGGCCATATTTTCCGTATGAAGAAAAACAGGATCCCTAAGGTCGCAATAGGTTGGATGCCTCCTAATGCCAAATGACAATGAGGACACCCTCAAAATACATGATGAAGAACTTTCATGGGAGACTTGAAGACCCTGGAAATGACATGGGAGGTGATGAAGCACTCACCCGAAATCGAGGCTGCTGGAAATCCCTTGCTGTCCAATATGGTACATAGCATGGGAAGATCTAAGTCTAAGTAAGTAATCATAACCACTCTCAGTTTCCTTTTCTCAAGACTAAACATGTCCAGTTCTTTCCACCTTTTCTCATCAGGTTTGGTTTTCAGTATCATGCTCATCCTTGTTGCCCTCCTCTGAACTTGTTCCAATTTGTTGGTCTCATTCTTAAACTGCAATGCTAGAACTGAACACAGTGCTCTAGATGTGGTCTGACTAGCGTCAAATAGAGGGAGGCTAGTACTTCATGGGTTTTAGAGATTATACTGTTAATGCAATCTAAAATAGCATTTGCCTTTTTTGCAGCTACATTGCATTGTTGACTTATATTCAGCTTGTGATCTACAACAATTCCAAGATCCTTCTCATTCATAATATGGCAGGGCCAAGAATCTGTCTTGTAACTATGCGTTTGGTTTTTTATCCTTAGGTGTAGAAATTTGCACTTATTCCTGATAAAGTACATTTATTTTGAGAAACTCCCACCTCTTGACTGAATGGATCTTCTGCCATGCAATTTTACCTATCATTGTTCTGAGTTTATTGAAGTTTGCTTTTTTAATGCCCAGAGTGTACATGCAGCTACACTCTGCTTTTGTTTTCTTTGAGATCAAGAACTCAAGTAGAGCATGGTCACTTTCCCCTATCGTTCCTCTAGCTGTCACTTCTTCTATCAAGTCAACTCTATTGGTTAAAATCAAGTCAAGGATAGCTAATCCTCTAGTTTCTTCCTCCACTTTGTATAGGATAAAATTATCACCGACACAAACCAGGAATTTCTTGAAAGGGCCAAATTTAGCAGAGTTTGTCTCCCTACAGATATACAAATAAGGATAATTGAAATCTCCCATTACTACAACACCATGTATATTTGACACTCTTGCAATTTGTTCGTCAAAGGTTTCATCCATATCATCTTGCTTGTGCAATCGGTAGTAGATTCCCACTACCATATTCCTTTTGTCTTTGCCCCAATTATATTAATCCAGATGGTCTTGATGGGACAACTGACCTCATCCTCCTGTATTTCTATGCAGGCACATGTGTTTTTTTATTATAAAAAAACATACTACTACTCCAGAAGGCTTTCTACTCTTTTGTTTCTTTTTGAACATTTCTATCCCTCAATTGCTATATTCCAGTTGTGAGAAGTATCTCACCCACTTTCACTTATCCCTATCAAGTTATGTTTACTCTCCTGAACTAAGATTTCCAATTCTTCTTCTCTGGTTCCCATACTCCTGGCATTGCTATATAGACACCAGATATTTGATTTTATATGATGATATCAGTTAGTTTGTTAATGGCACATGCAGCCCCTTTGTTCTTTTCTTTTTCTTTTCCCCCCTGAAAACAGAGTATAAACTAGGAACTCTTTAGTAAACACATTTATTTTCTCATTCAGATTGGGGAACCATAGAGTAATATCTTGTGAAATGGCAGGATATGAAACCAGCTTTACACCATTATTTATTATATTTATACACCACCCATCTAGGGGATTTTCCTACTTTGGGCAGCCATGGCGTCATATTTTGGCAAGATATAAATATATTACCTAGAGGCTGCAAAGGGGGAAAGTTTGCTTCAGAACATATTTCAGATAGTGGAATACATCAGATAACAAAGTGATGTCTTGCTTCTTTTAGGATCCATAGGAAATACTCGATTCATTTTCTAATGCTTCAGGTGTATATCACACCTGTTCCATGTGATTAAAGCTTCTAGGTTTTAGATCACAAATACAATTTCAAAATAATTCCCAACAATAGAAGTTTTAAAATAAATGTAGAGGAATTGCAGTGTTAGAATGGAGTTGCAATTACACATACAAAAAACAGAGTAATTTAAAGATACCTGTCATTGTATCAGTTACAGAAGGGATAATTCCATATATGAACAAAGAGGAGACAATAAGATTAACTTTTACCCTTCAGTTACAAAGTGAATTTATTACTCATATCATTAATTACCATCCCTTAGTTTACAAATTCTGTACCACAGAGTTAAACTTTATGTTAATTGTTTAGAACTGTCAAAGTAGAGAAAAACCACATCTGGGGAAGATGCCAATTACTGCTTAGCATCTTTAGTAAACAGCATATATAATTAGTACATACCTATGAGAACATTAGCAGGCAACAATAAAGAAGTCTTAGTATACAAAAGTGCACTGTGATATGAAATTTGCTGTGTAACTGGGCCATCCACTCTCTCTTCCTCTGTCTGGTCTACCCTTAAGGCTGTTGTGAAACAGATACAATCAGTACTTTGGGGCAAAATACACTTTTTTATTTATATCTGAGTAACTAAGTGAATGAAGAGAGTGGATAAGGTAGTCTGAGTAAATGCTTGCATCTGTACAAGTGTGTGTGTATATGCTTGTTTGGTTGCCTACTTGTTCATATTTGTGTACTTGTAAGTATTTGTATGATGAATCCCCACTATTACCCCAGCTTTATCTGACACTGGCATTTTATGCACTATTGGCTGCTGTGTTTTAAACCCCCTTAACAACAAAGGAAACCAGCCAGAACTGACAAGGGGTTTATGTTGGAGGATGAGAAGATCTGTATGCAGTTGTAAATTACTTCTGTGTTCCTTCTATGTTAAACCAGAACATGCAAATAAAATAATTATCCTTAGGATAAAATGAGACAACTTTTGTTGTTTTTAATACTTTGTACATTTGCAATACTGCCTGTCTGCATTTTTTTAATCAATTCACAAAGTGCACAACAACATTAAGCTCTTCATTGTTGAATGGAATATTATACATACAAGCAGTGTTTGGGTGGTTTGATTCAACCTGAGAAAAGGCTTGTCCTTATATGTGCTCAATGTAAGCGTGGCGCCAAAATGGCCGCCGTGCTCTTTGCGGGGGGCCCCACCTGGACTCAGACATCCGGGTGAGTTAGGGGGCGTGGCCACCCCTCTATAAAAGGGGTGGCCACGAGGCAGACGAGCTGCCATTTTAGAAATAGCGACGGAAAGGAGAAGTTTTCTCCGTCGCTGCTTTTTCCTCTTAATCTTCGGCTATTGAGCCCTTGCAGTTCTTTTCCCGGCTGGGAAAGTAGAATTGACGCACGCGGAGCCTTGTTGCTTGACTCCGCGGTGCTTAGGCGCTAGGAGTTCAATCCCTGGATAGGGATCCTGCTTTTCTTCTCCTAGGGAGACATGGCTCCCAAGCGGAAGGCCCTGGCGATGAAGCCGCGGCCAAGGGGGAGAACTTTCACTGGCCCTGCACAGGACGGGGGCCAGCCACCGGGTCGGAGGACCAGGGCTGCGCCCCTGCAGCAAGGAAATGTGCCAGCCTTGCCCACTGGTACCAGTGGGGTTACTCAGGCTGACACTTGGCAGCCGGGCTCCAGCTCGGTAGCTGGGCAACTACAGGCCGGCCCATCAGGGGCTTCGGCCCTCAGCCCGCCATTACCGGCCATGGGACAGGGCAGCACGGGGGGGGGCCTGGTGCAGGTATCCAACCCGCTCCTCCTCCGGCTCCTCATGGGCCGGAGTTTTGGGCATGGCCCTATTCTGGCCCTGCCCCGCCTTTTGGGTTACCTTTTCAATTGCCTGGTGGGCCATCTGGCCCACCCGGCCCACCTTATGCTGGGGGCTCTGTGGCAGTGGATGCTCTGTTAGCATGGTTAGCAGTGCTGGAAGGATCCTTGGGCATTGCACAGCCTCCTGCGGAGGGGGGCGCTACTCTTTCCACTGGGGCTCCTTCGTTGGCCCCGGCTACCTTGCCGGCCGCAACGCTTCAACAGGCGGCCAGCCGAGTCGAGCTGCTTGAGACGCTCCGGCCGGCACCAGCTGGTGTCTCGCAGCTCCCCGTTCGTCCCGATGTGCAGACTACGAGTAGTCAAGTGTGTTCCCACAGCTCGATTCCGGTCGCGAGCTCCGACGCCCGCCGTGGGCCGGAACCCCCGGTGGTGGCTGCTCACGGGGGTGCACCTAGTGAGTATCAGGTTCAATTTAGTGAACCTACATCACAGCCCACTTACAGTGGTGGGGTTCAGTGGCCCTGGCCTCGTCAAGTTGAGGCGAGTGGGCATCAGTTACCAGTCTATCCCAGTGCCCCATGTTTTCAAAATGGCCCCTTGTTAAGGGCAGGGGTTTCCGCCCCTGGGGCAGTGCCGAGCATCGCAGGGGCTGTCCAGGTCCCACTGCGTATGCCCTCTATACAGAATGTGCTGATGACGGATTTGCCGATGGCTGGTTATTCCTTGCCCCTGGGTGACCATTTGTCACAGGTCACGAGGGAGAAGATTTGGCGAGGAGATCACGTGGGTATATTCTCCCTATTGAACCGTGAGCCCACTAAGGAAGAGAGAGAGGGACAGGATGACAGAGACAAGGAGCTGTCTCGTCGTCGTAAGCCACCGCGTACCTGGGCCAACTGGTTGCCGGCATATCTTATTTATATGGCGGTGTACCTTAGGGCCCGGCCTGATCTGGCCATTCCTATTGTCCAATACTTGGACAATATTTACAGGGCAATGGTTGATTTCCCTGGCCCATCGTGGTTGGCTTACGATGAGGAATTTAGAATGAGGGTGGCCCTACACCCGGAGATGAGATGGGATGAGCCCTGCCAGAAATTGTGGCTCTTGTACATGACCCCCACGCGTCCGGCGCCTGGGGATAGGTACCATTGTGGCCATGCTGTGCAGCGAGCTGCTCCAACACAGGCTCCCTGACAGCCGGCAGGGCAGGGGGTTCCAGCCCGCTTGCTGTGTCGGAGCTTCTCAGCTAATGGCGTGTGCAATAAGCGACAGTGTCAATACAAACATGAGTGTCCCTCTTGCGCTGGCCCCCACGCTGCCTCCGCGTACCCGCAGGCTGGTGGGTCACGGGGCAGAGGTAGAGGTGGACAGGGAGCGGGCAGGGCTTCCGCTATGGAGCTAGCCAGTCAAAAGGCCCCCTCCCCAGTTAATGTGCATATGTTGGAGCTATGGCTCTCAACTTATCCAAGAAGGGAGGACGCGAGGTACCTCCTGGAGGGTTTCCAGTGGGGCTTTCGTATCCCGTTTAAAGGGGTGCGGGGACCCCAAGATGCACCCAATTTAGTTTCCCTGAAGGGTAAGGAGGGGGTAGCTGCCCTGAGTATTGCCAAGGAACTAGAGGCCAGGAGGGTAGCGGGCCCCTTTTCCGAACGACCTTTCCCTAACCTGAAGGTCTCTCCTCTGGGGCTAGTACCTAAAAAGACCCCGGGTGAATTCCGTTTAATCCACCATCTATCGTACCCCGCGGGTTCTTCTGTCAATGATGCTATTCCTGATGACCTTTGTTCGGTCAGGTATACATCGTTTGACAAAGCCCTACGGATGGTGCGCTCTTGTGGTCCTGGTGCCCTCCTGGCAAAATGTGATATTAAATCGGCATTCCGATTGCTGCCAGTGCACCCTGGGGACTTTGAGCTATTGGGTTTTAGATTCCAGGGAAAGTTCTATGTAGATAAGGCCATGCCTTTTGGCTGCTCTATTTCATGTTCGGCATTTGAACATTTTAGCACCTTCCTCCAGTGGGCCTTTGCTCGCAGGTCTGGGTCTCGGTCTGTAGCCCATTACCTCGATGATTTTTTGTTCGGGGGTGAACGGGGCTCGGACACGTGCACGCGTCTCCTCACTACATTTCAGACGCTAATGCGGGAACTGGGTGTCCCTTTAGCGCCCGAAAAGACCGAGGGCCCATCTACTACACTCACATTTCTGGGTATTGAAATCGACACGGTCGCACAGGCATCCCAGTTACCCATTGAGATGGTCACCCGGATCTCCGTGATGATTTTGGCATTGATGGCCAAACGTAAAGTGTCACGTTGTGAGCTTCAGGTACTTCATGGACATCTTAACTTTGCCTGCCGGGTGGTGACACCCAGCAGAGCATTTGCCCTGCGCCTATGTGACGCCATGTCTGGCCTGTCAAAGCACCACCATAGGGTCCGACTGACCAGGGGCATGCGGGCTGACCTTTTGGTTTGGCTCACATTCCTACGGGAATTTAATGGGGTCTCTTTCTGGAGATTGGACCTTTTGGTTTCCCCTAGATTTCAAGTACAGTCGGATGCCTCCGGCTCCCTGGGATATGGGATTTATTTTGAGGGGAGGTGGGCTTATGGCCAATGGCCTCCCGCATGGCGGGGCACAGATCGCCTCTGCAATCTTACCTTTCTTGAGTTCCTTCCAATCCTGGCAGCTTTGATGCTATGGGGCGAGGAGTGGGCCGACTCAGTGGTCCATTTTTGGTGTGACAATGCGGCAGTGGTGCACAATGTCAATGCTCAGACGTCTAAATCACCTAGGGTGATGGCGTTGGTTTGTCAGTTTGTGTTACGGAGCCTACGCCTAAATGTGCTGTTTAAGGCCAGACATGTCCCAGGCATTAATAATGATATTGCTGATGCTTTATTCCGCCTGCAGATCCCCCGGTTCTGTGCCTTGGCTCCGGAAGCAGAGGAATTCCCCTCGCCACTCCCGGCCGAGATTTGGACATTTGGCGAGGAGAGGTGAACCGGGCGATCGGCTTGTCTTTGGCACCCCGCACGCGTAAGGCGTATCAACATGCTTTTACACAATTTAGAATCTTTTGTGTACAACTACAGTTGCCCGAAGTGTGGCCCATTCCAGTGGAACAGGTTTTACAATTTATGGTTTATCTACACAGTCAGGGTTTGGCTCCTCATACTATAGCATCCAGGCTGTCGGCACTGGCATTTATCACCAAAGTGCGGGGTTTTGCTGACTGTGTTAATGATTTCCGCATACGTCATGTTTTGGAGGGGTGGACACGGGAACGTGGCTGCCGCCCGGACACTCGCCACCCAATTTCACCAGAGGTACTGACCCACCTTGCACGAGGCTGGCATGACTTGTGCTATGATAGGTACGAGGTGGCTCTTTTTCACGCGGCTACCACGGTGGCTTTCTTTGGAGTGCTCCACATCAGTGAGTTGGTACTACTGTCTAAGGCGGATGCGACTCGTAGGGCACTGGAACTCGACGATGTCTATGTTACTAATGAGTGGGCTCAGTTGAGGATACGGTCCTCAAAATGTGATCAGCACGGCGTAGGCAGTGGAGTTAGACTGCTACGATGTTCCATTGCAGACATCTGTCTGGTTGGTGCCCTAAATGAGTTCTTGGCAGTGCGTGGCGCGCCCCCTGGCCCGTTTTTCTGCCACCAGGATGAGTCTCCCCTTACTAAATTCCAATTTTGGAAGGAAGGTGACCGGTATGGCACTATCCAGTGTTGGCCTCCCCGGGGCTCGTTACGGCACCCATTCATTTAGGATAGGTATTGCATCCACTGCGGCTGCATTTCGGTACTCTGAGGCTGATATACGCCGGATGGGGAGATGGGGATCCATGCGTTTTGCATTGTATGTTCGCTCACTTCAGACATGAGTACCAGTTAAGTCATTATTCTCTTTTCTTCTTTTACAGACCCTGTGTGTCCCCGCACACCGGTGGCAGTATGGCTGGTGGGCCACAGTTACGTGCACTGGGCAGCGCAGTATGCTGCGGCGACAGAGTGGGGACCCCAGCTTGGACTACGTGCAACCGCACGTATACATTGGTACGGTAAGAGCGGAATGAGATGGCAGGAACTGTTGCCATTCCTGTTTTCCATCAGGGATGCTGAACTGCCTGATGTCCTTGTACTGCACCTCAGGGGCAATGACCTTGCCCAGGTCACTGGCCTTTCCTTAAAATTCACGATCTGCAGTGACCTAGCTTATTTGCATTATGTGTGGCCCTCCACAAGGTTGCTATGGTCGGACATCGTACCGTGTCATACATACAGGGGAGGTATTGACCTCCGTGCCCTTGACTGTGCTCGCCGCTCGGTGAACAGGGCAGTTGCCCGGTTCTTGTCAGACAAGGGTTTGGGGATGGTCATCCGGCATCCCACGATTAGTTTGCAAAATTACGATCTCTATGCAGGGGATGGGGTCCACCTGTCGGCTAGAGGTATGAACCTCTTTCTGGAAGATTTGCAAGCAGGCCTGGTGACCGAGCTGACGGTCTTGGGGGGCGGGGGTGAGTCTTCATAGACGCCTCCCTGTGTGGCGGGTAGCACTGGTAAGGTAAAGATTGATGACCCATAGGTATCCGGCAGGTTCGCAATTGACTGGCCAACACTTAGACAGGTACAGGTGTAATCGCTTTGGCCGGTCAACGACGAACCAGGCAAGGGGTGATGGCAGGAGCTTTACAGCATGCATCACCTCGTGATTTGACGGATACACATCATAGGGTGGGGTCAGTAGATAGTTTATTGACTCTGGTCAACAATTTGTTTGTGTCAACAAACAAATTGATACAAATGGTTGCATTGTAGCCAATTACCATTGGCAATTTTGGGAGGAACCTTACCAGTGTTACTGTGGCCTGCTTGCCTTAAGAATTACAATTGGATGAATACACCAATTGAAAGTTATAATTCGGACTAGGGCATTATTCAATAAAAGTGGCCCAATGCCTTTATCCATATACCGGTGTCTGAGTCTTTCTTTGGGGGGTGCGCCTGCAATGAAAGCGCGGGGCCAAAATGGCCACCGTGCTCTTTGCGGGGGGGCCCCACCCGGACTCAGACATCCGGGTGAGTTAGGGGGCGTGGCCACCCCTCTATAAAAGGGGTGGCCACGAGGCAGATGAGCTGCCATTTTAGAAATAGCGATGGAGAGGAGAAGTTTTTCCCTCCACCCCCTCCCTAGTGAACAGTGTGATATTTTGGTCACTTCGGGGCCGGGTGGGAATTTTTGGCCTGAACCTACAATTGGCCCTTGGGTTCTGGCTTTTTTGCCCATCCCACACTGTGGCTAGTGTTTGAGCAAAGGGGTTCTTTGACTTTGGTCACTTTAGGCGGGTAGCACTGGTAAGGTAAAGATTGATGACCCATAGGTATCCGGCAGGTTCGCAATTGACTGGCCAACACTTAGACAGGTACAGGTGTAATCACTTTGGCTGGTCAACGACGAACCAGGCAAGGGGTGATGGCAGGAGCTTTACAGCATGCATCACCTCATGATTTGACGGATACACGTCATAGGGTGGGGTCAGTAGATAGTTTATTGACTCCAGTCAACAATTTGTTTGTGTCAACATACAAATTGATACAAATGGTTACATTGTAGCCAATTACCATTGGCAATTTTGGGAGGAACCTTACCAGTGTTACTGTGTCCTGCTTGCCTTAAGAATTACAATTGGATGAATACACCAATTGAAAGTTATAATTCGGACTAGGGCATTATACAATAAAAGTGGCCCAATGCCTTTATCCATATACCGGTGTCTGAGTCTTTCTTTGGGGGGTGCGCCTGCAATGTCTATGCTCAGCTTAACAACAGGAAAATTCGCAAGGTCCATTTTGCAAAATGGAAAAAATATGTTTCTCGTCTCACTTTCTTACTGGAGATGAGATCTTTCTTGGTGTTGAGAATTCTTGACAACTGAATCAACTGTTGCTAGGAAATGCGATGTTTAAAACTGACTGTTGTTAACAGATTTACAATCCAGCCTTTTGTGTTTTCAGAGGCCAACTTCCCAGTTCCAAAACAATAGCATTAGAAATACAAAGGCTGAATAATATAATGTGCCAATAATTTCCCCCTTGAGCTACCAAAGAACAAGCATTAAACTACAAAGCAGAATGTAAATGTGATCATTCATACGTTTCTTGCCTTCAGTCCTATTCCTTGCTTACGCTAGTAAACCAATGAGAGAGAAGGGATTCCCCTCCTTCTCTATACCTAGAGTGATGTAGTGGATAGAGTGTTGGACAAGGATTCAGGAGACCTGGGTTCAAATTCTTGCTTAGCCATGGAAGCTCACTGATGACATAGAGCTGATAAAGCCTCTCATATCTCCTTTACCTTGGAGGCCCTATTCCATTGGTGGTGAACTTATGGCACAAATGCTAGAGGGGGCACTCAGAGTCCTCTCTGTTGGCATGCATGCCGTCTCCCCAGCACAGAGTTTGTCCTGACCTTCTGCCAGCAGCCCAATGGGAGTGCTTCCTCCCTCCCCTAGCACAGAGTTCACCACACCCATCTATTTGGGCACTCAGTCTCTAAAAGGTTTGCCATCCCTGCCCTATTGGGTTCACTATCAATCAATTCCAATCTGACAGCACAACAAGGTTTCCTGAATGGGGAACCAGCTCCCTTGGCCATCCAATAGGACTAGTGTTCAAGGATGGAAGTTCTTGTATAACAATATGATTCCCCACTCGTGTTCTACTGCATTGAGTGGAATTTTACAATATATCCCTCAATTTGTGTGAAGAAAACACTGATGAAAGTCATTATAACAATTAACCTGGAGCTTGAGCTACTACAATTATCTAACAATAATTTCAAATCAAAGCTATTATTCTGCAAACACAGCAGGGTATGCTTTGATAAATCCAGACAAGCAACATGTATTTTTTAAATAAAACAAACCAATACAACAGCTTGCACACATCAAATGAAGTGAGATGCAGAACTCAAAACATGGTTTGATCTTCTTGGTGAGTTGATCTCCTCCCATCCCAAAAAGAGATAGATACAAATGAGAAAAGAGGAATACAGGAAAGCTAAATGATAGTGAATTAAAAACTTGTAGCACTCAATAGATGCAAACTACTGCAATATCATTTAATCAGTGTGAAATATTTTAGTCCCTCACACAAAAAATTACAGCCCAAACAAAAACAAGGAAGAGCTGTGTTTAGTGACAAGAGCTACACCAAGGATCCCCACATCCTTCATATTTATGACACACTAATTCAATGCAGTGGCAATAATAAAGACTGTTACCAAAGATTGTAGAATAAATCAGTGTATTTAAAAAATAGACAAAACAAAGTTCAGTGTTGAAGTTTTTCTGAAAAGACACTCCAAAGCAGCCAAGCCAAATTCTGTTGCCTCAACCATAATAGTAGCTAAAGATGAGAAGCTGAAATGTTATTTTCTTGTGTATGACAACTTTAGAGGGAGAGAGGGAGAGTGGGAGAGAGGGAGAGTAGATGGACTTCATGGCTGAAGAATCTGAGAGTGGTCCTTATTTATTACATGCAATTTCTTGCTTTTGAACTGCTAGGTTGGCAGGAGCTGGGAAAGAGATGGGCACTAAAACTGTCATGCAGTACCTGGATCTCAAACTGCAAACTTGCCAGCCTTCTAGCTAACAGGGTGAGCTTCTTAACCACTGAGCCACCACAGCTCCTAATAGCTGCAGTCCAATGCCTACATCCGTTCATTGATCCTGCTCAGCATATACTCTTTCACTTACTTGCTATGCACACATTCCATTGATTCAATATGCAGTGGTTTCTAGACACTGAATGAATGAGGGTATTTGTATGGTTCTGTTTCATAGATTGGCTCAAAAGGCACCGAGGAATTAAGGAGTCACATCATCAGATCCTCACATCACCCATGCAAGTCAACATAGACCTTGACGCCCCATGGAAGACCTGAGTTGATTTTTAATTTTTTTTTTTTGTCTACAAGGACTTCTAACAATTCTCCTGAAAGAACAGAACACTCCATGGCTTCTCATTTCTTGAAGGAAAGTGTAGGATCAACATTTTCACATGAACCACAGTTCCATTTGGGAGCAGGCAACATCCATTCTGGTTACTGTTTTCACTTGAAGAGTTTGGGCCATTCTGGGAATGCTAGACAAACATAGACAACATACAAATTGCCAGTGAGAATTTTTCTACCACTAATTTACACTAACCAGACAGTTAATTGGCAGCTCTCTCCAGGCTTGTATGTTGCTGCTTTTGAGCAATCAAAACACTGCAGACCAGGTGACGATGCTGGTTTGCATAATTCATTCTTTATGTAATCAAGTTTGAATTCTCTTCCTATACATCTTTGTTGTGATGTAGAAAAAAACCTTACTGTTCTTTGCTTTAATTATGTCCACACTGAAGAAAGGTAAGGTAAAGGTTGACCTTGCTCAGAAGCCAGTTGTATCTGACTCTAGGGTTCAATGCTCATCTCTTTATAACCAAAGAGCCAGTGCTGTCTGTGTCTGCAGGTGTTTCCATGGACATGTGGCAGGCATAACTAGGTGGTGATGTGCATGGAACGCTGTTTACCTTCCCACCGAAGTGGTACCTATTTATCTACTTGCAATTTCTTGCTTTCAGACTGCTAGGTTGGTAGTAGCCGGGGCTGAGATGGAAGGTCACTCCATCATGCACCACTTGGGTCTCAACCTGTCAACCAGCCGACCTTCCAGTCATGAAGCTCAGTATCTTAACCAATAAGCCACTGTAGTCCAGCACACTGAAGTACAATGGTCTTTTTTGTGTGTGTGCAAAAATCCCTATGATTAACTCTAGTGCAGTACTTTTAAAAAGCCAATGAATTGTCAAAGTGTGTGACACCAGAAGAAAATAACTCATATTAATGTAATTTACAGCTCTATTAGAAGAAAGCCGTACCAAATTGAATGGGGCTTCGTTCCCAGTAAAAATGGTTAGGATTATTATCATTATTTGCATAGGCAACCTATTAGTATAATTTACCACCGGATTTGGGTTTCCTTTTGCAGAATTTGATGTAGCTTCAGTACAGCTGGTTTGTCTCAATCTGTTGAAAATATTTTCCTAGAGCCTTCAAAATACAGTGGGATTCTTAATTTAGTTATTTGATTAATCTTGCCATAGACCATAAAACCTAATTAAACCACTGTCCCTGATAGCTTGTGGGCTGAACAGGGGAGGTTCTCCTTTCAACGTTGGGGAAAGTTTCCTATGGTAGTTATCTTATATAACTTCTGTACAGTCTTGTTTGAAAACCTTTTATTTGTGGTTCTGAGATTTTTAGAAGGAACTACCATGTGTCTAGAAATGTTAAGTAGGTGCAGCTTGTGTTCTAAGTGTGCATGTGTTGGGGTGGGGGTGAGGTTTTACTTAAAATTTTCAAGATGGGGCAACCTCCTTCCTGCTCAGACTGAGGGTCCTAAGGTGGAACTCCACAGGGACAAGAACAGTTTTTGTGCAACACAATCATATGCTTATTTACCTTGAAGCAGATCCTCCATGTTCAGTGAGCCTTGCTCTAGTAACTGTTTTTAGGACTGCGGTCTGCATACCTGTCAAGTTTTGGATTCGGAAATAAGGGAAATTTCCCGGCAAATACAGGATACTTGACAGAAGGGAAATTTCCTAGCAAATACAGGATACTTGACAGAAGGGAAATTTCCCGGCAAATACAGGATACTTGACAGAAGGGAAATTTCCCGGCAAATACAGGATACTTGACAGAAGGGAAATTTCCCGGCAAATACAGGATACTTGACAGCTGGACCATTAGGAAAGCTGAGCGCAGAAAAATAGATCCCTTTGAAATGTGGTGTTAGAAATAGGTCAATCCTAGAAGAAATCAACCATGACTGCTCATTAAAGGCCAAATAGTAAAGATGATGCTAAAGTACTTTGGACATCAAATGAGAAGAGAGGATTCACTTGAGAAAGCCTTGATGCTGGGAAAGGTGGAGGACAAAAGAAGGGGATGGCCAAAAATAAGATGGCTAGATGGTACTGTAGATGCAATAGGCACAAAGCTGTGTGGGCCAAAGAATACTTTCCCCATCTTCTTGGGGGACTTTTGTTTTGCTTTCTTTCTTGTTTACTCAGTGGCTTAAGTGACTAAGATGCTGACTGAGAGGCAGAAGGTCAGCAGTTCGATTCCCAAGTACTGCAGGACGGAATGAGCTCCCGTCTTTGTCCCAGTTCCTGCCATCCTAGCAGTTCGAAAGCAAGAAATTGCAAGTAGATAAATAGGGACCCCTTTGGTGGGAAGGTAACAGCATTCCGTGCACTCTGGTGTCTAGTCATGCCTGCCACATGACCACGAAAATGTCTGCAGACTCAGACAATGCTGGCTCTTTGGCTTTGAAACAGAGATGAGCACTGAACCCTAGAGTTGGATATGACTAGCTTTCAAGCAAGGGAAACCTTTACCTTTCTCATTTTTAATTTTTTCCCCCTGGGAAGCAAAGAAAGTGCAGAATAGTAAACCAGCCCCCTAGGGTTACTCTCTCCCCCCCACTGATTTGCCCCCCTCTCTCCCCCTCACTAATTTGCCCCCCTCTCTCCTCCCACACACTGATTTACCCCCTCTCTCCCCCACTGATTTGCCCCCTTCTCTCCCCCCCACTGATCTGCCCCCCTCTCTCCCCCACTGATTTGCCCCCTCTCTCCCCCACTGATTTGCCCCCTCTCTCTCTTCCCCCCCACTGATTTGCCCCCCTCTCTCCCCCTGATTTGCCCCCTCTCTCTCTCCCACTGATTTGCCCCCTCTCCCCTCCCACTGATTTGCCCCCACTCTCTCTCCCCCACTGATTTACCCCTCTCTCTCCCTCCCCCCACTGATTTGCCCCCTCTCCCCCCACACTGATTTGCCCCCCCCTCTCTCCTCCCCCCTGATTCCAGCCCCACTCTCTCTCACCCATGGTTTGCCCCTCTCTCTCCCCCCCCCCCCACTGATTTGCCCCTGCATATATGAAATATATCGTTCACCTAGAGTAGACTCAGTAGCAGCAAAAACGAAGCTTCCCCATGACCATGTGGCTGGCAGGGAAGGGAAACAGAAACTACAAAAAGTCCCCACCACCTTCTCTCTCTCTCCCTTTCCACAAGAGAAAAGTCACAAACAGCGACCTCTGGTGGCTGGAAAAACATACTGCAGCTCCAGTCAGGATTTTTTATAAAAAAATAAGGGGAAATAAGGGGAAATTAATAAAACGGGATGGGGCGGGAAGAGGGGTAAAAATAAGGGGTTTTCCGGGGGGAAATGGGGTAGTTCATAGGTATGGCCGTCTGAAAACATGCATATACCATGAAATAGATTGGATATAATAATAATAATTTCGTGTCAGAAATTATTTTGGGTTGAAAGGATTTTTGCTGGAGAAACGACTCTCATGGAATGCCCAAATGAGGCTTCTTTCATGTCCCCAAGAGCTGGGACAGAGACAGGTCCATCATACAGTACCTAGGTCTTAAACTGCCAACTTGCCAGCCTTCCAGCTAAAAAGGTGAGCTTCTTAACCACTAAACCACCACAGCTCCTAATAGATGGGATGAAGATTAACAACCCTAAACTTTAACAAATACAGAGTTACTCCTGACTAGCTGAAAGGCAGATCAGGGAATAGGGATTCAACCTGTGCTGAACATGGCTACATTCCCCCTGAAAATACAGGTGTACCATTGGATTTTGTCCTTGGATTTGCCTTAAAGCCTAGAGAGGTCCAAGAACGTGTTTGTGTAGGTAAAGCTCGCATGTCAGCTCCACCTGTCCCTTGGGATGTCTCATTTTTTTTATGTGATGACACATCACAAGTACACTAGGATTAATGTACAGGACTCTATTTTTGAAAAGATTTTTGAAATTTCATCAAGTAGAGGATGGTACAGCTAGACTGTTGACTTCTACTGATTATATTTTCCATAGCAAGCTTGCTTCTGCAAGTCTGATTTAAATAATAACAACTTTCCTAGAATGTCTATACATATGCACATGGCTGCCATCGGGGGGGGGGGGACATCAGGACTCCTGTCCCAGGCCCGGAGATGACGAGGGCCCAGTGGCACCAGGAAACCACTGATGTGCGCATGCGCAAACAAACCACACATGTGCAGAAAGCCACAGGGACATGGCCAAAAAGTGGGGGGAGGGAGCGCGTACCGGGGCCGGAAATTTCTGATGCCGGCCCTGCATATGCATAATAATAAGAAGACTGCCTCTTTTTCAGTGGATCAAATTAAAATCATTAGGGACAAAATTATCCTTAGGTACATCACCTGCATCAAAATATTTCCATGGTCATGTGGCAGGTATGACTACATTTACTGTTACCTTTTCAATTGAAGCGGTACCTATTTATCTACAGTAAAGCCTCACATAAGAGTGCCTCACTTAGAGACTAACTCGCATAAAGAGCAGAATTTTCTCTGAATGGTCGCCTTGCTTAACAACTAAAAACAACCAAAAACTCATTTAACAATTAAATCAGAGTTCGCAATCACCCACCCCCCCGCCCGCCAGAAGTCACAATCGGTCACTTACAATGGCAGCAGTGATGCTTTTTCCAAGTGTTTCGCTTAAAGATCAAATCACTTAAAGAGCAATCCCATGGAACATTATGCTTTTTAATTGAGGTACCACTTACTTGCATTTTTTTGCTTCCAAACTCCTAGGTTGGCAGGAGCTGGGACAGACAATGAGCACTCCATCATTGTGCAGCAATCAGGTCTCGATCTACTGACGTTCTGGTCATCATGTTCATCCTCTTAACCACTAAGCCACCACGGCCCCAGTCTCAATGATGGTAGAACAGGATAATTTAGAACCGTTGCCTTTTTTTTTTTTTTTGCATTGTGCAACAGATGACTATCCTTTTCCACAGCTGGGAAACACGTTCTCTAATACCAGCTCTGAAAGGCTGAGGTATATTTTATGTTTTATGTTATCTTGATACCTTCTCTCTCTCTCTCTCTCTTACACACACACACACACACACGAGAGTTTTGTTTGATTATTATTAATTATTGTTCTATTTTTCTGCAAAAGCAACTCAAGCAATCTACCAATATTTTTTTTAAAAAAACAAATTATGTTAATATTGAAGACAACAAAGTTCACTCTATAAATAAATAAAATCAGCCTGAAAAATTGGGGTAGTGGTGGTGCTTTCAAAGCAATATGAACATTGTATCTACCAAATAGGTGTTTGAATAAGAGTTTGAAAATGTCAAAATGTGAAGAAAAGGAACTTGTCTGATTTCTCCATGGAGTAAATGCCACCACTTCGCTGCTATCACCAAGAAAGCCTTTTCCTTATTAATTTTAGTGGACTTCTGTGGCTTGACCCCACGTATTGTTTCGTGGTCACACTCTGCTTCTAATTGACATCATTGTGTTATTTTTAGTATCATATTTTGACATGCCCCCTTTAGCATCTGGCACAGTCATTGAAACGAAGCTACAAAAATCTAGGAAGAAAATAAATTGTGTGAACCAACTAGAAACTTGACCCAAAACTTTTTATTCTGCCAATCTCTGGGGTTCATTGATTCAATTCAAGCTCACTGTTGTGTTTGTATTTGGAGCACACTCAGCCATCAGTGCAGAGGTGAAAGGGGTGACAAGCTTGTTTAATAAAGCTATCCTTTCATTTAGAGATGAGAACAACCTTGCTATTTGCAACCTTATCAGCAACCTTCATTGTCTAAAACTCACCCACCCACACCGAAGCACAATCAAACCCAAACCTTTCTGTTATAACTCTTGATTGCCATCTTTATAGAGGCAACTAGCTGTGTGCAGTTAAAAATACTGATAACTGTGTTAATTAAAATTTTAATTGTCTTTGTACAAGGGCAGAAGTAAAAAAAATCATATATAAAACTCCTGTAGGTATATTTCCCTTGTTTCTTTTTCCCCTTTCTTTTCAGTAGTTCTCTTTCCCTCTTTTTCCAATTCTCTTTCAAACTTTTTCATTTCAATGAGAAGAGAACACGAGCATCCCCTGCAGGAACTTTTCCAGCTCTGTTTTGCATTTTGCTTTTTTTTGCTGCAGTTGTTCTTTCTTCTGTTAATTTGTATTCACTCTGTGTGGTACACAGTAATTGTGTCTGGAGAATTAGAAAAGGATGGCTATTGCAGTGGTAATAGAATTACTATCAGTGTTCTAAGCTGGTAAAAAGATTCTGAGTTTCAGTCAATGGATTTAAAAATACATGCTGAAATTTATATTAGGTCACACACACACACACACACACACACACACACACCTTGCAGCTGGTTAGATGTGTGAAAGAATGGGATTTAAAAACTGAAGAGTTAAGGCAATGTTGATCCAATACGTCTTGGTACCTACCTGAGGCAGAATCTAATTTATGTCCTCTTCCCCTAGTAGGGCAAGACACTTTAAGAATTCTTTCAGCACCATTCAGAAGATTACCTCCAACGTCCAAGCTGACCTCTTGCCATTGAGCATCCAATTTGGAGAACCTGAGTTATTCAGGGAGGTCAAACGCAGGGGCAGGCATTTACTTGTCGGCCTACGTAGGGGCATCTCAAATGTTGTTGGTGGGCAGTAGGGGTTGAGAGGAGCAAAGTGGCAGGTACTGCTGGGTCAGGGTGGCAATAGTGATTCCCTCAGGGTGTTTTTGACGAGGCGGAATCTGTATCCTGTGCTTGATTTGTGTGAATTGGTGGGGACATGGGGAATGCCATGAGACAGACATGCAATACGACCAGGATCCATTCATGTGAATAGAACTGGAAACACTCGCATGGATGCCTCCTCAAAAAGCCAGCCCACCAGTGGTTAGCATGTGCAGCAATGAATCGTCGTCAGCTGCAACTCGTATCTGAGAATGCATTTTTTCCCGAAGCAGGAAAAATGCCATTGGTGTGAATTTGTTTAAGGTGAATCCCAGCTTGTCATGAAGTGACCCACACACTATGATCATGGAGCCATCTTCTGCGGCACATATGAAATGAGACATGCAGGATTTAACACTGGGACTTCAATGGACAGGCACAGCTTTTTTTTTTATCAAGGTGCACCTTCTCAGCCACTCCATTTGGCATGGCCTCTCCAGCCTCCATTGGGAATCAGCATTCCTCTTCTGCTCATTTTGCCATTGGGCAAAATATGATGGTTTCCAGTGGCATTTCCTCCACTGAGTAGACCATCACCCCACCTTAAAGGGGCTCATCCACCAATAGCTATTGTCCCTTTTAGGGAGTCAGGTTATTTATCACTGCCCAACACTCGGCATTGAATTGCTGGCTGTACGGTCTGCTCCATTACCGTATGGCCTACTCCATTATTGTAGAGAGATGTCCAGCCAGATGTTTTGCTAGAGTAGATGCTAGGGATTCACCCATCCAGACTAGTGGGGGGGGGATTAGCTTCCCTCACTTTGGTGCCAGGTTATTATTATATAATTATTATTACTTAGATTTCTATACTGCTTTTCTTCCCCTAAGGGAACTCAAAGCGGTTTACATAATGCAAAATACAATATCTAGAATAAAAAAGCAACATACAAAATCTAAATTCCCACGATATAAAAAAATCACAAGGTCCCCATGCCAAAGGAATGATTCATGCAATCAGGCTGGTATATTGAAAGGACAGTTTTAGTGGTGTTCAGAGTGGCAAGACATTTGCACAAGGAAGGGTTATGGAACATTTAGATAATGACAGAAGATGAAGTCTTTGGACTGGGTAGTTTCCTTTTATTTTCAGTTTAACAAACAGTGGTCAAAGTCCTGTTCTCTAACCTAACAAATTGCAATAAGCAGGCCCACTGTATCAATGGGGATTGGGTGAGTCAGCACTCCTGTAAATTCAATTGTTTTAAATGGGGTTACTGTAACTGTGACTTAACTATCTACAAGTAAGTTGTAGATAGAATAGTTGGCCCGTTTCAATCCATTTACCATATAAAAGAGCTGACTCACTAAATCCATATTGATTCAATGGACCTACTCTAGTATGATTTATTGCACTAAGTAGCAGGGTTCTGGACAGTGTCTTTTGCACTGGGACTATTTTGATTTATTTATTACAGAGGAATGCATTTTAATGGAAATGAACAACAACCCAAAACTAAAGTATTTGTTTTGAAATTCTGCAAATAGGAAACAGCATTTTGTTACTACTGTTCCCACAAGGCACAGTTAACTTATAGGGGTGTGGGTGGTTGTCTTATTTTATTTTAAATACTCAGCTCCAAACAGCTAGAGCACCAGTTCTCATTCACTGCAGAGCTATAGTGTACCAATTCTCTTCAAATCCTCTTATTTACAAAGCAGTATTCCATGCAGAGAGGCCCACAGTGGAGGTGAGTAAAAGGATCCTGCCCCTCCCTCCCCATCCAAAGACCTGGGCCTAGAGAGGAAGAAAAAGGAATCAGCAAGGCCCAGATCTACTGCTCATTCCATGCAGAGAGGCCCACAGGGGAGGTGAGTAAAAGGATCCTGCCCCTCCCTCCCCATCCAAAGACCTGGGCCTAGAGAGGAAGAAAAAGGAATCAGCAAGGCCCAGCGCTACTGCTCACTCCATGCAGAGAGGCCCACAGGGGAGGTGAGTAAAGGATCCTGCCCCTCCCTCCCCATCCAAAGACCTGGGCCTAGAGAGGAAGAAAAAGGAATCAGCAAGGCCCAGATCTACTCATTCCATGCAGAGAGGCCCACAGGGGAGGTGAGTAAAAGGATCCTGCCCCTCCCTCCCCATCCAAAGTCCTGGGGCCAGAGAGAAGGACACTTCCGGAGACCCCCGACCACCCCCAAGAGATACCATCCACAACCACCATCACAGCGAGGTCCGAGCCGGCGCCTTTGACCGACTCCATGCGGCCGAAGAGAGGCAAGAGCTGCTGTGTGCATGCAAAGGATAAGTAATCGAACTGAAATAATATAGTTGACTAAACATAGATGGCTTATGGCAACTGACATAGTGACTGTACAAGAAACTGACTTACATAGAGACTTGATATAGTGGACTTTTTCTTTCTTTCTTTCTTTCCCTTTCATTAATTAATTCAACTTTTACTTTGATACTATGTGATAAACTGTGATATTGTGCATGATAATTCTTTGTTTTAAAACTGTTTAAACTGTGATAACATGTGTGATGGGAAAAGACTGGCGTAGAGACCGGCAAGGCACGCCACAAAGTTTGCCAAGAGAACCCTATGGACCAAAACAAAAGGCAAAACAAGGGGATGCTCAGCACAGCAGATCTGAAAAGGGGGAGGGATACGAAAGGAGGAGGAGAAATACAGTGTTGCAGGGAACAATACTGCATAGGGACATGGAATGTGAGGTCTATGAACCAAGGAAAACTGGAAGTGGTAAAAAACGAGATGGAAAGAATAAGCATTGACATCTTGGGCATCAGTGAGCTCAAATGGACAGGGATGGGCGAATTCAGCTCTGGAAACCATCATATCTACTACTGCGGGCAAGAAAACCTTAGAAGAAATGGAGTAGCCATAATTGTCAATAAAAGAGTGAGAAAAGCAGTAATGGGATACAATCTCAAAAATGACAGAATGATGTCAGTCAGATTTCAAGGCAAACCTTTCAATGTCACTGTGATCCAAATATACGCACCAACCGCTGGTGCAGATGAAGCCACAATGGACCAGTTCTATGAGGACTTACAACACCTCATAGAACAGACACCAAGAAATGATGTCCAAATTATATTAGGAGACTGGAATGCCAAAGTAGGAAATCAAAAAGTGGAGGGAATAACAGGCAAATTTGGTCTTGGAACACAAAATGAAGCAGGGCAAAGATTGATAGAGTTCTGCCAAGAGAACGCACTGGTCATAGCAAACACTCTCTTCCAGCAACACAAGAGGCGACTTTACACATGGACATCACCAGATGGCCAACACCGAAACCAGATTGACTACATACTCTGCAGCCAAAGATGGAGAACCTCCATACAGTCAGCAAAAACAAGACCTGGAGCAGACTGTGGCTCAGATCACAACCTACTGATCGCAAAATTCAGGCTTAGACTAAAGAAAATAGGGAAAACACGGAGACCAGAAAGATATCACCTAGACAGCATCCCTAAAGAATACACGGTGGAGGTGATGAACAGATTTAATGGCTTAGACTCGGTAGACAGAGTACCGGAAGAATTATGGACGGAGATGAGGGACATCATGCAGGAAGCAGCAAAGAAAACCATACCAAAAGAAAAGAAGAGTAAGAAAGCAAACTGGTTGTCTGATGAGGCTCTTAAAATAGCAGAGGAAAGAAGGAACGCAAAAGTCAAAGGAGAAAGGAAAAACTACAACCATTTGAACACAGAATTTCAAAGAAAAGCAAGGAGAGATAAGGAAAACTACCTAAAAGAACAGTGCAGAGGAAAACAACAAAAGAGGCAGAACCAGAGATCTTTTCAAAAAAATTGGGGAAATCAAGGGAACATTTAAAGCAAAAATGACCATGATAAGGGACAAAGACGGAAAGGAGCTAGCTGATGCAGAAGAAATTAAGAAAAGATGGAAAGAGTACACAGAGGAACTTTACAAAAAGGACCTCAACACTCCTGATAATCACAATGATGAAGAAATTGAACTTGAGCCAGACATCCTGGAGAGTGAAGTCATAAAGGCCCTAAAGAGCACTGCAAACAACAAAGCTAGTGGAGATGATGGTATCCCAGTTGAATTTTTCAAAGCGCTAAAAGATGATGGCATCAAATTACTGTATTCAATATGCCAGCAGATTTGGAAAACAAAACAGTGGCCACAGGATTGGAAAAGATCAGTATACGTCCCAATCCCAAAAAAGGGCAATGCCAAAGAATGTTCAAATTATCGAACAATCGCGCTCATCCCACATGCAAGCAAGGTGATGCTCAAGATAATACAGGACAGACTTGAGCAGCATGTGGAGAGAGAATTACCAGAGGTGCAGGCTGGTTTCAGAAGAGGCAGGGGGACTAGAGACCACATCGCCAACATACGCTGGATCATGGAGAAAACAAAGGAATACCAGAAACAAGTTTACTTTTGTTTTATTGACTACACTAAGGCATTTGACTGTGTGGACCACAACAAGATGTGGCAAGTAATTAAAGAGATGGGAATACCAGAGCACCTCATATGCCTCCTGAGAAATCTGTACATGAACCAAGAAGCAACAGTTAGGACAGAACATGGAATAACAGAGTGGTTTGGAATAGGAAAAGGAGTAAGACAAGGCTGCATTTTGTCACCATGCTCATTCAACCTATACACAGAGCACATAATGCGCAGTGCAGGGATGGAGGAATCACAATATGGGATTAAAATCGCTGGGAGAAACATCAATAATCTGAGATATGCAGACGATACCACCCTAATGGCAGAAAGTGAGGAAGACCTAAAGAATCTCTTGATTGGGCTGAAGGAGGAGAGTGCAAAAGCTGGCTTGAGACTCAATATCAAGAAAAACCAAGATAATGGCAACAGGCCCGATCAGTTCCTGGAAAATAGACGGGGAAGAAGTAGAAGCAGTGACAGATTTTACTTTCTTAGGATCAAAGATCACTGCAGATGGGGATTGCAGCCATGAAATAAAAAGGCGACTGATTCTTGGGAGACAAGGGATGAGAAACCTGGGGAACATAGTGAAAAGCAGAGACATTACATTGCAAACAAAAATTAGAATAGTCAAAGCAATGGTTTTCCCAGTAGTAATGTATGGATGTGAGAGCTGGACAATTAGGAAGGCTGAACGCAGAAGAATAGATGCCTTTGAAATGTGGTGTTGGAGGAGGGTTTTGAGAGTCCCCTGGACAGCGAGGAGAACAAATAGGTCAATCTTAGAAGAAATTAACCCTGACTGCTCATTGGAAGGTCAAATAGTAAAGATGAAGCTAAAATACTTTGGACATCAAATGAGAAGGGAGGATACACTTGAGAAGGCATTGATGTTGGGAAAGGTGGAGGGCAAAAGAAGAAGGGGGGAGGCCAAGGATGAGATGGCTAGATGGTATTATAGACACAATGGGCACAGAGCTGGGAGGGCTGAGGGGGATGGTAGAGGACAGAGGCGCCTGGAGGAAAATGGTCCATGGGGTCGCAAAGGGTCGGAGTCGACTGTGCGACTGAACAACAACAACAATTCCTAAAAAGGCATGCAACTGCATTTTTTTAAACATTGGTTTGGTTGTAAAACCTGTGTCCAGGTCAGTTTACTTTGTACCTCCAAAGGACTTGCTACAAATTGTAGTAAGATTATTCCTATAAGTGCTGGCAGGGTAAAGTCTCTGAAGAAATGGAGAGTGTTCAGAACAATGTAAGTGGATGATTTTTGTCCAGCTGGAATATGTGGTGTGTCAACTGAGAGAACACACTTTAAGAGTCTCTGCCAACTGCTCACTGGTGGGAAAATAAAGGAGATTGCTTTATTTTCAGCTAGTTTGTGAGGCTCATCATTAAAGAATACAATATGAAGGTTCACCTATGGAAAATGCAGGTTTTGATGTAAATTCTTTTTTTCAAACATGCATATACTAGACCACATTTTCCCCAACCTGTTATATACAGATTATCTCAGTAATATCTGCAACATATTTGTAAGGTATGCTATTTATATTCCCATTCAAATTTCTTTTGGTGTGGGAGGGTCATAAATTCTACTGGTTTTCTTAAAGCTACCTCCCTCAGTTTACGTTGAAAGCTGGGATTTATTTATTTTGGTCACCCACTCATGATAAAAGCATGTGTACTCCACATTCAATGAGAAGAACATTCTAAAACACACATTCGTAGCCTTAATCAAAGGTAGGGATATCATAATTCCATAAAAACGGGACAGAAGTAAAGGTTGCCTTTGCTCAAAAGCCAGTTATATCTGACTCTAGGGTTCAGTGCTCACCTCTGTTTCAAAGCTGAAGAGCCAGTGCTGTCTGCTTCTGCAGACGTTTCTGTGGTCATGTGGCAGGCATGACTAGACACCGGAGCACATGGAGCGCTGTTTACCTTCTCCCCCCCCCCCCCCGAAGTGGTCCCTATTTAAGAACATAAGAACAGCCTTGCTGGAACAGGCCACAGCCCATCCAGTCCAGCATTCTGTCTCACAGAGTGGCTCACCATTTCCTTCAGGGTATTCCCAACCAGATGCCTTCACCTGCTTAGGATTCCCTGGAAATGGCATTGAGAGATATCCTGCCTATCTCTCCAACCCGGATGTTGTCCTTAAGTATCCATAATTATAGCCATTAACATAAGAACAGCCTTGCTGGAACAGGCCACAGCCCATCCAGTCCAGCATTCTGTCTCACACAGTGGCTCACCATTTCCTTCAGGGTATTATTCCCAAGCAGATGCCTTCTTCACCTGTTTAGGATTCCCTGGAAATGGCATTGAGAGATATCCTGCCTATCTCTCCAACCCGGAGGATCTCTCCAACCCGGAGGTTGTCCTTATGTATCCATAATTATAGCCATTGATACCTTTGTCCTCCATGAACTTGTCTAATCCTTTCTTGAAGCTGTCAAGACTAACAGCTGTCACCACTTCTTCTGGCAGGGAGTTCCATAGACCAGTAATCCTCTGGGTGAAAAAGTACTTTCTCTTATTTGTTTGAGAACTAGTACCCAAAAGTTTCATGGAGTGTCCCCTAGTTCTAGTGTTATGCGATAGGGAAAACAGTTTTTCCTTATCTACTTTGTCCACACCATGCATGATTTTATAAACTTCAATCAGGTCACCTCTTAGACGTCGTCGTTCAAGAGTGAAGAGGCCCAACCGTTGCAGCCTCAGATGGTAAGGAAGGTGTTCCAGTCCCCTAATCATTCTGGTTGCCCTCCTCTGCACTTTTTCCAGCTCCATAATATCCTTCTGGAGGTATGGCGAACAGAACTGTACACAGTATTCCAGATGGGGCCTCACCATAGATTTATAAAGAGGCAAAATGACACTTGCTGACTTATTTTCTATTCCCTTTCTAATGATCCCTAGCATTGAGTTTGCTTTTTTCACTGCTGAGGCACACTGGGTTGACACCTTCATTGAGTTGTCCACCAGGACACCAAGGTCCCTTTTCTGGTTTGTCGCAGAGAGTTCAGACCCCATCAGTTTATAAATGTAATTGGGGTTCTTTGCCCCAACATGCATCACTCTGCACTTACTAATGTTGAAACTCATTTGCCACTGTTTTGCCCACTCCCCCAGTGTCAAGAGATCCCTCTGGAGCTCCTCACAATCTCTCACAGTTTTCACTACCCTGTATAATTTAGTGTCGTCAGCAAATTTGGCTACCTTGCTTTTTACTCCTACCTCTAGATCATTTATGAAGAGGTTGAAAAGCAGGGGTCCCAGTACTGAACCTTGGGGGACCCCACTCTTTACTTCACTCCACTTGGAGAAGTGTCCATTTAGTGCTACCCTCTGTTTCCTGTCCCTTAGCCAGTTGCTGATCCAGGACAAGACCTGTCCCTTTATTCCATGACTGGTAAGTTTATTCAAGAGCCTTTGGTGTGGGACCTTGTCAAAAGCCTTCTGAAAGTCCAGATAAACAATGTCAACTGGATCCCCCTTATCCACATGCTTGTTGACACTCTCAAAAAATTCCAACAGATTAGTGAGGCATGATTTGCCCTTGTAAAAGCCATGTTGGCTCTCCTTTAGCAGCGCCTTCTCTTCTATGTGCCTATTAATTCTATCTTTTAGAATGGTTTCCATCACTTTACCTGGGACACATGTCAAACTGACTGGTCGGTAATTTCCTGGATCACCCCTGGATCCTTTTTTGAAAATTGGTGTTACATTCGCTACCTTCCAGTTATCAGGCACAAAGCCTGATTTGAGGGAAATATACATTTTGGCTAGGAGATCAGCAATTTCATCTTTAAGTTCCCTGAGAACTCGTGGATGGATGCCATCTGGTCCTGGTGATTTGTTAGTGTTTAGTTTAACAAGACATGCAAGGACGTCCTCCCTGGTTATTTCTATCTGGCTTAATTCTTCGGTTTCCCTCCCTATGAAGATAGGCTCTGTTTTGGGCATGTGGTCTCTGTCTTCTTCAGTGACTACTGAAGCAAAGAATTCATTGAGTCTCTCTACAATCTCTGTTTCCTCTTTAATAACCACTTGCCTTCCATTGTCATCTAATGGTGCAATGGAAGCGCGGCGCCAAAATGGCCGCTGTGCTCTTTGCGGGCCCCCCCCACCGGACGAAACCATCCGGGTAGTTAGGGGCGTGGCCAGCACCCTAATAAAAGGGGCTGGCCACGAGGCAGCCGTGCTGCCATTTTGGCGAACCGACGGAGCGGAGAAGTTTTTCCTCCCTACCTCCGTCGCTCGTGTCTCTTGAGGGAAGCCTTTTCGGGCAGCTTTTTCTTGTTTTAGGCTTCCTAGCTACTTTTAGCCATGCCCTCGAAAAAGAAGGCAGCCGCGAACGTGGCTCGATTGGCACGGAGGCATCAGCCGGGTCGGAGGACCGCGACTGCGCCCGTTCCGCAGCCACCTTTAGCGGACCCCACCGGGAACGGTGGGATGGGATCGGTAGCTCCTTGGCCTGATGCGCGGAGCATACCCGCTGCCCCGGACGGGGCCTCGGCCCTTGGCCCACAAACAACGACCACGGCCCCTGCCGTGGTTCGTGCGGCGGGGCCGTCTTGCCCGGGTGCGCAGTTCCCTATGGGGGGTGCGAGCCACGGAGGGTGGTTGGGTTCCCTGCCTTTACAGGGCGTTCCTACGGCTTCCCAGGGGCTGAGCATGGGCTCTTGGCCTTATCTGGCCCCTGGGGCTCAGTGACCTGGACAGGTACCCGTGGATTATGGGCCGGTTGCCCAATTGCCCCCTGTCGGGGCAGGGCCCTATGTCGACGTGGGGGCCATCCTTGCCCGGGTGGCGGCCCTTGAAGCGTCCTTGGCAAGGGCCAACCAAACAGGGGTGTCTCTAGGTTTTCAGGTACCCCCTTTGGCTGCCGAACAGCGGCCGGCGATGGGTCGGGTTGAGCCGCCTGAGGCGCGCGGGCCAGTGGTGGCCACTGCCTCGCAGCTCCCCACCCCACAGGTGCAACAGTCTGGTGCTGGTTTGGCTCCGTCGACGAGCTCAGCTTCGGTCGTGAGCTCCGACGCCCCCAGCGGGCCGGAACCCCCGGTGGGGGCGGCCCGCGGGGGTGCAGCGGGTGAGTATGCAGTCCAAGCTAATGCACCCACACAACTGACTCCATTGGGGGGGGCTGTTCAATGGCCTTGGCCTCGCTCGGGTGGCACGGCGGCCCAATGGCCCCCGGCCCACCCAGCGACTTTGCCCGTTACACAGGACTTGGGTCGGGGTGGTGCCCCCAATGTCCTGGGAAATGTGTTCGGAATCCCCGGGCTGGCTCAGGCTCATTTTCCTTTGCCCGTAGTTCCCTCAGTGCCAGTGTCGGCTTTGCCAACAGCAGGGTATTCCTTGCCCTTGGGGGACCATTTGGCCCAGTCTACCAAGGAAAAGATTTGGAGGGGCGAGTATGTAGATATCTTCTCACTTCTAAATAGAGAGCCGACCAAGGAAGAGAGGGAAGGGCTGGACGAGAAGGACAAGGAGCAGGCACGTCGTCGTAAGCCGCCACGCACGTGGGCAAATTGGTTGCCAGCATACCTGATTTACATGGCCGTTTACCTCAGGGCTAGGCCGGATTTGGCTATCCCTATGGTCCAATATCTGGACAATATTTACCGGGCTATGGTTGACTTCCCGGGTCCGTCATGGCTGGCTTACGACGAAGAATTCCGCATGAGGATTCCGCTGCACCCAGAGATGAGGTGGGATGAGCCCTGCCAGAAGCTGTGGCTTCTGTATATGACCCCCACGCGCCCGGCGCCTGGGGACAGATATCATTGTGGACATGCGGTCCAACGAGCGGCCCCAGTACAGGCACCCCGCCAAGTGGCGGGGCAGGGGGTTCCAGCCCGCCTGCTGTGCTGGACCTTCTCGTCCAATGGTCCTTGCAACAGGAAAAATTGCAAGTACAAGCATGAGTGCCCCTCTTGTTCTGGCCCCCACGCTGCCTCCGCCTGCCCCAGGCCAGGAGGATACAGGGGCAGGGGTAGGGGCGGACAAGGGACAGGCAAGACTGCCGTGGAAGGAGCGGGTTCACCAAAAGGCCCCCTCCCCAATTAATGTCGACATGCTGGAGCGTTGGCTCGCATTGTACCCGAGGAGAGCAGACGCTGTGTACCTCCTTCGGGGTTTTCAACTGGGTTTTCGTATTCCTTTCACGGGATGCACCTAACCTTTTGTCACTTAGGGGAAGGGAGGATGCAGGATGCACCTAACCTTTTGTCACTTAGGGGAAGGGAGGAGGTGGCTGCCGCCAGCATTAATAAGGAGATTGCTGTGGGCAGGGTCGCCGGCCCTTTCCCCGCACCCCCGTTCCCCAACCTTAAAGTGTCTCCGCTAGGACTAGTGGCCAAGAAGTCCCCGGGCGAGTTCCGCCTGATTCACCATTTATCCTACCCAGCCGGCCACTCGGTCAATGATGCTATCCCTGATGACCTTTGTTCTGTCAGGTATACATCCTTTGACCAGGCATTGCGCATGGTGCGCTCATGTGGCCCGGGTGCACTGTTAGCTAAGTGCGACATTAAGTCGGCGTTTCGCCTCTTGCCCGTGCACCCGGGTGACTTCGATTTGCTGGGTTTCAAATTCCGGGGTGAATATTATTTTGACAAAGCCATGCCATTCGGCTGTTCCATATCCTGCTCGGTTTCAGTACCTTCCTGTAGTGGGCATTTGTCCGTAGGTCAGGGTCTCGGTCTGTAGCCCATTACCTGGATGACTTTTTATTCGGGGGTGAACGGGGCTGGGACACGTGCACACGTCTCCTCAACACATTTCAGACGCTAATGGAGGAACTCGGTGTCCCTTTAGCGCCCGAAAAGACTGAAGGCCCGTCTAATAAGTTAATATTCCTGGGGGTGGAAATTGACACGGTAGCGCAGGCTTCTAGGTTGCCCGCAGACAAGGTGGCAAGGATAGTGGCCCTTATATCGGACTTGCTGGCTAAGCGCAAGGCATCCCTTCGGGAATTGCAGGTGCTACATGGCCACCTCAATTTCGCTTGCAGGGTGGTCGCACTTGGCAGGGCATTTGCTCGGCGCTTGTGCGAGGCCATGGCAGGCTTATCCAGGCCCCATCATAGGGTGAGACTGACACGGGGCATCAGGGCGGATCTGCACGTATGGCTCCAGTTCCTGAGGGAGTTCAATGGGGTCTCATTTTGGAGGTCTGACCTCCTGGCCTCGCCCCAGTTTCAAGTTCAGTCTGATGCCTCGGGATCCCTTGGTTATGGGATGTACTTCAATGGGAAGTGGGCATATGGTGGATGGCCACCAGCCTGGTCAGGCACGGGTCGCCTGAGGGATCTCACATATTTGGAATTTTTTCCCGTACTGGGGGCCTTGATGCTATGGGGTGAGGAGTGGGCCAACTCTGTGGTGCATTTCTGGTGTGACAATGCGGCTGTTGTCCACATTGTCAACTCACAGACCTCAAAATCTCCCAGGGTCATGGATCTTGTGCGCCAGTTTGTATTGCGCAGCCTGCGCCTCAATGTACTGTTCAGAGCCAGGCATATCCCGGGGGTGAATAATGATATTGCTGACGCTTTGTCCCGCCTGCAGATCTCCCGGTTCCGTGCCTTGGCTCCGGATGCGGAGGAATTTCCCTCGCCAATGCCGCAGGAGATATGGACCATTGGCAAGGAGAGGTGAACCGGGCGATAGGCATGTCACTTGCGCCACGCACGCGTAAGGCGTATCACCACGCGTTGGTTTCATTTCGGACCTTTTGGTCCCAATCTCGCCTGCCAGATACCTGGCCGATCCCAGTGGCCCACATCCTCCATTTTATGGTTTACCTGCACGCCCAGGGCCTGGCACCCCGCACCATAGCATCTAGGCTGTCAGCGCTGGCTTTTATGGCCAAGGTGGGAGGTCACGCGGACAGTACCGCTGATTTCCGTGTGAGACATGTTTTGGAGGGGTGGGTGCGGGAACGTGGGCGTTGCCTGGACGACCGTCACCCAATTTCCCCTGGGGTACTTACCCAATTGGCACGAGGCTGGCATGACCTATGTTTCGATAGGTATGAGGCAGCCCTGTTTCGTGCGGCTACAACGGTGGCCTTTTTTGGAGCGCTCCGCATCAGCGAGCTTGTGATGCTGTCTAAGGCGGATGCAAGTCGTAGGGCACTGGAACTCGAAGATGTCTATGTTGCAATGATTGGGCTCAGTTGAGGATACGCTCCTCTAAAACAGATCAGCACGGCGTAGGCAGTTGAGTAATACTGCTACGATGTTCCTTGGAAGACATCTGTCCGGTTGGTGCCCTACAGGAGTTTCTTGCACTGTGTGGCACGCACCATGCCCCGTTTTTCTGTCACCAGGGTGGGTCTCCCCTCACTCAGCCATTCCTGCAGGATGGGGGCAGTTTCTACTGCGGCTACTTTTGGGTACTCTGGGGCTGAAATACGCCGCATGGGAGGGTGGGGATCACATTGTTTTCAGTTTTGTGTTCACCCTCTTCAACCGTGAGTGCCAGTTTAGTCACTGCAATGTTTCTCACCCCCCCTTTTTTTCCTTGACAGACCCTGGGTGTCGTTTTACACCGGTGACAGTAGGGCTGGTGGGCCGTTGCCACGTGCACAGGGCAGCGCGTTACGCTGCACAGGGCAGCGCGTTACGCTGCACAGGGCAGCGCGTTACGCTGCGGCGACAGAGTGGGACCCCGACTGGGACTGGGTGCATCCGCACATCTCAGGTGGTGTGGTAAGCGCGGCATGTTATGGCGGGAACTGTTGCCATTCCTTTTCTACATCAGGGATGCTGACTCGCCTGATGTCCTGGTTATTCACCTTGGGGGCAATGGTTTCGGACAGGTCACTGGCCTATCGCGGAAGCTTGCGATTTGCAGTCACCTGGCCTACTCACATTATGTGTGGCCTGCCACACCCCTCATTTGGTCGGACATGATACTGCAGTACGCTTACAGGGGAGCGTTTGGCCTCCAGGCGCTTGACCGGGCTCGTCGCTCCAGGGCTATTGCCCGGTTCCTTTTTGATATGGGTTGGGGACACGTCATTCGCCTCCCCATCATCAGTCTGCAAAATTATGAGCTTTATACAGGGGAGGGGGCCCATCTGTCGCGAGGAGGTATGGACCTCTTGCTGAGTGATTGGCGAGCAGGCCTGTCGACCAAGCTGACGGTCTTGGGGCGGGCGTCGAGCCTTTAGTGAAGCATCTCCGGGTGGCGGGTAGCACTGGTAAGGTAAACATTTATGACCCACAGGTATCCGGCAGGTTCGCAATTGACTGGAGAACACTAGATAGGCATAAGTTGTTTAAACGTTGTCTGGTCAACGACGAACCAGGCGAGGGGGTGATGGTTACCACTAGACAGCTGGAATCACCCCCTGATTTTACGGATACACGTCAGAGGGTGGGGTCATTAGTTAGATATTGACTACGGTCAACAATTTGTTTGTTGTCAACAAACAAATTGATACAAATAGATACATTGTAACAATTGCCGTTGGCAATTTTGGGTGGTACCTTACCAGTGTTACTTCGGCCTGCTTGCCTTAAGAATTATGATTGGTCGTTTTACCAATAGAAATTTATAATTCGGACTAGGGCTTGAATCAATAAATGTGGCCCATGCCGTTATCCACTTTCATTTGTGTCTGAGTCCATCATTGGGGGGGTGCGCCTGCAATGGCCTTCCTAGTTGGGTTCTTACTTCTAATGTACTTAAAGATTTCTCTGAGTATTTTTAGCTATACGCTCCTCAAAGTCTTGCTTTGCTTTCCTGATTGTTGCCTTGCATTTGTTCTGCCAGAATTTATGTTTCTGCCTGCTGTCCTCATTCGGACAAGCCTTCCATCTTCTAAATGAGCTTTTCTTGCTTTTGATCACTTCCTGAACAGCTCCTGTAAGCCACATCGGAGTCCTCTTGGACCTGGCAGTGCCCTTTTTCCTTTTGGGTATGCATTCCAATTGGGCTTCTGTTATTGTTTTTGTAAACAACCTCCATGCCTCTTGGAGTGTTTGGACTCTCTCAATTTTCCCTTTCAGCTTCTTTTTTACTAGTTTCCTCATCTTTGGGAAATTTCCTTTTTGAAAATTTAAGGTCTCTGTGTTAGATTTTATCAGTGTCTTGCGGTCTATGATCAAATTAAACATAATTGAGTTGTGGTCACTGTTCCCTATTGGATCAGTCACATTAACATCTTGCACCAGATCCTGAGTATTACTCAGGATCAAGTCAAGGATTCTTGTACCTCTAGTTGGGTCTTCAACCATCTGTCCCAGGGAACAATCATTTAGCATATCTAGGAACTTTATCTCTTTATCATGTGCTGAACAACAGTTCACCCAGTCTATGTGAGGGTAATTGAAGTCCCCCATTATAACCAGGCTTCCCTTCTTGGATGCCTCGTTTACAACATTCTCCAACTGCCAGTCTCCCTCAAGAGTTTGGGTCGGAGTTTATCTACTTGCAGTTTTTTACTTTCGAACTGCTAGAATTGCAGGAGCTAGGGCACCCCCTCCCAAAAACCTCCAGCCCCAGCATGCAAAGCTGGGCTGAAACAACTTGTTTTCCTCCCAATCACATGGTGGGAAGTGGGAAACAAAGCACACACACCCCTTTCCCCATTGGACGATTTGGATCAAATTGGGAGCGAGGGCGGGGAGGGCTGATGCGTTCACACGGCCGAGGGAAGTGACTGAGACATGGGGTGGGGGGACCCGCTGGAACACAAAAAGAAGGGAGAGGGAATCCCTTTTTCCCCTCAAAAATTCCTTTTTGCAAAGAGGGAGCTGTGCTGGCGAAGAAGGTGTAACAAGCACCTAAGTTTCATGGCCCCTTAAAAACCAGCTCACTTCTGATTTTAGGTAAGGTGCCAACGGGAGCTCATTCCATCCTGCAGTATTTGTGTGACTGCGGCTGCTGCGACAGACACCACCTGCTGGTGTTTCAATACAAGTGCCACTCTAAGGCAAGAAAAAGGTGCAATTTTTTTCTTCAAACCAAGCTTGATTTGAAAGCAGGAATTTTCAATGTTTTTTATGGGACCAGGCGAGACAGGTACAACCCATGAAATTCCCAATTTTTGGTGGCGTATGGCAACCCTAAATAAGGGAAAGTAATGGTCTGGAGAGATAGTGTATTCATGTGGGAAATCTCTGTGTAGTTCTAGGCCGGGGTGGCAAACTTTTTCATGTCGCAGGACTGAACACACCCATGGACAGCTGACTAGGTTGGACCACGCTCCAAGAAGCAGAAGTGTGCACATTTATGGCTGTCATAAATGCACCCACTTTTGTGTTTATGACAGCCATGGGCACATTTGTGCATGCATGGGCATGTTTTATAGAAAGTGTAAATGCATCCACTTTTTCGTGTTCAGGGAATGAAGAAGCAGACGAGTGAAGTAGTGAAATTCAGCTCTTTATTAGTGGGGTTTGATCACGGTTTGGATGGGGCAAACCTCAGACTTATATACACTATAAACAGTAACAGTAACAATAATACAACAAGCCCATTGGGTAACAGAGTGCGCACATTTTCGATCCACTTATTTCCATAAGAATAGATACATGAGAAAAGATACATTCTGCTCCTGTCAGAAAACACAGTTAACATACATAACACACTTCCACTTCTGGGTGTGGCAGAGGCAGTGATGGGCCAGGTCTGGCCTGCGGGCTATAGGTTGGGAACCCCTCTTCTAGGCAGTATCAACTGCTCCCAGACTCTGCTAGTCCTGGAATTGGCTGAAAACAGCAAATATCCAGTTGGATATTTAGGGAAGTTGGGGGTGTTCGGTATCCTTCCCAAACATAAGGTTGAAAAATGCTACTGAAGTCAATACTTTCAGAATTAAAATAGGCCTTTTGAGGCCAGGTATAAATGGATTTAAAACAGTTTCAAGAAACTGTTTAACTCTCTTATATTTTTAATTGACATTTAAAGTTATAACTGATTGTGCTTTTGTTTTTAATAATCCACGAGCCACCTTGATTGGGAGACAAGTGGAATACAGATGAAAATAAATAAATAAAATTTGGGGCAGGCAAGTAGGCTGTAAAATGTATTTGCAAGGTCACATGTGACCTGTGAGCCACATTACACCCACTGTAGTGTAAGCTTTCCATTTGGGACATTGTTGTGGCATGGGATCCCGGGTGCGAGGAGAAAGAGGACAGTTGGCTGGCCCATCAGCCTGCTGCCACCTCTGATTTGGAGTCAGAGTCCGAAGAGGACCTGTTGCTCTCCCTTAGCCTGCTGCCAGCCCTGATCTGGACTTTGAGCATGAGGAGACAGACCTGGCAGCCTGCTGTCAGTTTGGAGCCAACTCTTCATGGCCAAGCCAGTCAAGCTGATCGGGGCTTGACAGGAGCAGCAGGTGTCAGCACTCTGGAGGACGAAGCAGAACCCAGCACATCTGAATGGTGCAGGGCTCTCTTAAGAAATGATCTACAGCTGAGATGGAGAAGAGCTAGGTCATGCCTTCAAAGACAGCCATCAGCTGCGATCCCTGAGCCATCTTAAAAGAAGGGACATGCTGGCAAGCTCTTGTGGAGCAATTATCTTGGACTCCCAACACTGCATTACTTGAATCTCTACTCTTGGAAACCTGAACCTTTGTCTGTGCCACTGACGACGTCCTTGTGTCTACTGTCTGCTATCGGACAGCTTCTGAACTCGGCTACCTATGACCATAGCCTTGTTTACCCATCTGGACTTAAAATAAAGACTCTCACCTACCTTGTGTGCAGCAGCCGCTGGCCAATCTGCTTGGCTGGGTGTCTGGGCCATAACAGACATGGCCCAAAAAAAGGTTGGGAACCACTGCTCTAAAGCCACCTCTGTGTCTCACTGCACTGACACACTGAGCTGGCCGTAATTCTTATGTTCTGAGTGATCTAATCATCCCTGATAGAAACATGCACAAGTGTTTTGATTGTTTTTGGAATTATGTTTTGGAATTAGCCTCATCGTCACTCTTTTCAATATCCAATAAGCAGTTGGGAAACAGCAGACAAAAGTGGAATTAGTTAGCATTCATCAGCATCAACAGCTGAAGGTTATATAAGTAAAAAATAAATAGTCGCTCCAACTCTTTATAACTAGACAAACAAAGAGATTAGTCATTGCAAGTGAATGAAGGGAAACTATAAGATGAGAAAAAATAGTGTTCAATAGGCAATAACATCCCAATTGTCAAGCTTTTAAAGAGAGAAATCAGGAGAAATCAACTCACAAATATCAAGCTCTTATGTTTTTACAACCACATGGGACTGGATTCCCATGGTAGTATCCTATGTGTCTTTTTTGCGATATTGGTTGAGGAAATTCTTCTTCTTCTGTGTCTAGGCCAGACATGAAACTGCCAAAATGAAGCCACCTTTTGGTGAGTTCATTCTGCAGTTCCTTTCAACTGACCTAGTGTGAGAAATATTAGTTGGTAACACAAGGTTGCCGTAATCAGGGTAAGCCAAATTGTGGTTCAAAATTACCACACTCTTCAAGAAGGCTTTTTCTGTGTACCCTGGTGGAGAAGCTTCTATGAGCCTTTCATTGTTGGTCATCATAGGATAGAATTAGGCAAGTAGGGTAAGAAGCTCTATGTTGCATGACCTGAGTGCAGTACTGTATTATTTGCATGTTGCTTAAGGTAAAGGGTTGTTTAGTCTGCTGCAGGAACAGGTTAATTCATCATTAAACATGGAGATCCACACCTCTGTTGGAGAAAACTAGCTGACTCCCAGAGCAAACCTATCAACATTTTTGGGACTCCCTCTCAGGGGCTTCTAATTTTTTGGTGTGGGTAGGATCACTTTGGTTTGGATTAATTTCAGCAAGTGAGATCACTGAAACTGATCCAAAGCAAGCCTTCCAGTTTGCATTTGCCAATATCGTAAACTGGCATAATAAGAGACACATCAGGATATTGGCAAATTTAACACTTCCTCAGCTCAGTGAAAGTATATAATTTCCAAAGGCAGCACAAACAGGCTGCATTTTGAAAGCTGAACCCCTCTGCACATATGTGTATGTATGTTCATTGGTATCTTTTGGCCTGTCTGCCTCTCTCCTCTCTCCCTCCCTCCTTCTCTCTGTGTATGTGTGTGTGTGTTTGTGTGTGCACATGTGTATGTCTTGGCATTTTAGAAGGGGCAACCAGAGCAGCTGCTGCAGTAGGAGCAGATGATAGGAAGCAACTGCAGAAAGAGGAGGTTTAAATTCAGATGAGGAAGTTGGACTCTTCCGTTCATTCTAGAAGAGTGAGGATGAGAAAAGGTGAAAGTTTAGCTGCAAAACTTGAGAAGCAAATTCTCATCCCATGGAGGCTCTTTGTGAGTAAGACTTTCTCAGGAAAAAAACAAAACCTCTGAGAGCCAGTTTCTGCTTACAGGCTGACCTAGAGCTTAACAGGTTACACCTTAGTCTGTTGTAGAGCTCCAAATAATAGCAGTCTTGCATATCAAAGCTTCAATGTTGGGATCAAATATTCAGTACAGTTTGTACTTGAATCTGCTAGGCCTTGCTGTTACATTCCGTATTACTGTGTTGCACCTAACCTGGACTACAGGTATTTACCTTTTGTTCTTTCCTTACTAGGTTGTTATCTCTGCCAGATATTGATCTTGGACTGACCAACCCCAACTTGAATATTCCTTGTTTCCATTGATGCCACTGATAAGGGCTGGCTGGCTGGCTGCCCACCCAGCTTATGTACTGTCTTGTATGCTTCTGTGACACCTGTTGCCAGGTCTGTCTCCTCATGCTCAAAGTCCAGATCAGGGCTGGCAGCAGGCTAAGGGAGAGCAACAGGTCCTCTTCGGACTCTGGCTCCAAATCAGAGCTGGCAGCAGGCTGATGGGCCAGCCAACTGTCCTCTTCCTTCTCGCACCCGGGATCCCATGCCACAACAATGTCCCAAATGGAAAGCTTACACTACAGTGGGTGTAATGTGGCCCACAGGTCACAGGTCACATGTGACCTTGCAAATACATTTTACAGCCTACTTGCCTGCCCCAAATTTTATTTATTTATTTTCATCTGTATTCCACTTGTCTCCCAATCAAGGTGGCTCGAGGGTTATTAAAAACAAAAGCACAATCAGTTATAACTTTAAATGTCAATTAAAAATATAAGAGAGTTAAAACAGTTTCTTGAAACTGTTTTAAATCCATTTATACCTGGCCTCAAAAGGCCTATTTTAATTCTGAAAGTATTGACTTCAGTACATGACTTCAGTAGCATGTAAGTTTCATTTTACTTTTGATTCCCAGTGAATCAGGGATCTGTAATGCAATGACAAACTAAGAATTATCTGCTAGAGAGCTTTGGTGTACTCCCTGAACTACAGCAGATAATTTTAAGGACCTCATCAAATTGTACATCTCAGGATTTCATAGGATGGAGCCATATTACCTGAAGTGGAAATCAAGCTGTTTTAAGTATGTAGTATAGAGATCCTCTTGGTGGGTTTAAATTTTGAACGTGCCTAGCTTTGATTATGGGGCCATGGTGGCTTAGTGTTTAAGATGCTAAGCTTGCCAACAGAAAGGTCAGCCGTTTGAGAGATGGGTGTTGCATGACTGAGCTCTCATTGTCTGTCCCAGCTCCTGCCAACTTAGCTGTTCAAAAGCAAGAAATTGCAAGTAGATAAATAGGGACCACTTTGGTGGAAAAGTAACAACATTGTGTGTGCTCTGGTGTCTAGTCCTGCCTGCCATATGACCAAGGAAATGTCTGCAGACACAGATAGTGCTGGCTCTTTGGCTGTACATGGAGATGAGCACTGCCCTCTAAAATCAGACACAATCAGTTTTCAAGCAAGGGAGACATTTAGCCTTGATTACGGGGATGAGAGTTCTAGAATAGGTTTAAGCATGTGGTCTTCCTTCCACATGCTCACGTCCTTCATGTGGATATAGTCTATAGCAGTGATGGTGAACCTTGGCACTCCAGATGTTCTTGAACTTCAATTCCCAGAATTCCTGATAGGCAGGAGTGCTTACCTGGGCTTCTGGTAATTGAAGTCCAAGAACACCTGGAGTGCCAAGGTTAGCCATCACTGGCCTATAGGGTTTATACCTTTCCAAACATAAGAGTCATGCCATCCATAAATATATTACACCTCAGTGTTCAAGACTAATATCCAGTGGTGCATTTCCTCTGTGTTACATTGCTTCCACCCTACACAGCAATCCTCTTCTTTCTGCAGCACTCTTGTTAACCCTAGAGACAGTTGTGGTAGGCTGGAAACCCCTCTGGATCAGGTTTTAGATGTCACAGATGAATGCAACAGAAGAGGGGAAAGTAACATGATTCTGGTTCTCAACCTTCGTGTATACACACATGCAGGTGTAAATGGAGTCTGCTTCTCTTTATTTCTGACCTTCAGTGTGAATGGAAACTTATAGGGTTCTTCATGGCACTGCCCCCACAAAACAAATTATCTAGCATCCTGTCATTTACTGTACTATGGTAAAGGTGCCCATACAGAATAATAATGTTTCATAAAGCCATTTGTACACTGAACACTCTGTTTAAATATAAATTGGATCATTCAGGGATACTTATTTTCCACAGAAGCTGGGCCATAGGGTGAATAAATGATGGGCGGGAGTCATAACGTAATGAGCACTGAGTGTTGAAAATGAGTGTTTAAACTTACCCTTAATGATACTTGTTTTTATTTTATAGTACACTCGGAGACACTTGGACATTGTTGCACTGGTAAATATAAAGGTGGTAGTTTAATACGCACAAAAGACACGAAAGTGTTTTAAAATGGCAATGAATAGATGTTTAGTGCTTCAGGTTTGAAAGGCACTGGCTGGGATCCAAAATGTGAGATGTACAGCAGGGAAGTGAAGTCAGGCAGTAGGCAGGCGAGGACAGCTTTCTTTGTTGTGTTTCTCTCAAGACATTCTGCTTGCCTCCGTGACAAACTGTCATTCAATTTTAACTGCAAGTTTGACCCTTTGATAGTGGTAACTGCTGTGCCTGTGTTGAAAACAACAGCCTCTGCCCCTCAGGAGTCTGCTGAACTGGAAACTCATGGATTGAGAGTAACCAGTAAAACATAATTTAGTTGCCTGTAATTTGTTGCTTTTTAGTAACAGATAATCTAATTTATGTTCCTTTTAAGATATTATAACAAGGAGTTAAAACATTTTTTTATATGTAATAGGTACTATTTTCTACTTACAGTACATTCAAAGGGCATTTTAAGGCATCTTTATAGTATCATTGACAGGACTTATTCAGGTTGTATTTTATTTTCCTATCAGTCCAAAGTGGTGAAAAACACATTTTTGTTTCTGCTTTTTAACAATATCTGCAGAAATTTTACAAGGACTAGATTCAGCCCCCAATCTCGTTGTTCTGTGCAGGACAATGACAATAAAGATCTATCTATCTATCTATCTATCTATCTATCTATCTATCTATCTATCTATCTATCTATCTATCTATCTATCTACCTACCCATCTATCTATCTATCTATCTATCTATCTATCTATCTATCTATGAGATCTATGGTGAGGAGCTACTGGGTAAGCCTGATCAATGGCTGGGATGAAATTTGGGCAGAGATAATTTAATGGTGGGGGGAGTCTATTCGTAGTTTCTGTTCAGGAAGACCCAATAGATAAAGATTGGCATAGGTGTCAAAGTCTGTCTAGCTGTAAAATATGATCAAGCAAAAGTGTTATGAGAAACAGCATCCATTGTCTCATTTGCAAGTAGACAATCCTCCAAATTTAATATGAAATCCACATCTCAATATGCTATGCTTCTATATATCAATTGTATCCTGAAGCTGCTGCATTGGTTTTCAAGCCATTTAGTTATGTAGATTGCTGTGCAAGCTGGGTTCACATACTGTAGTTGTAAGCATCATAATTTCTCTGCCCAAGGAAGGAGTAGTCATCAATGCCAGCTGAGGTTCAACTTCTTTTTTAATGTCTTTGGGACTTCACAATTGCAAAATTCCAAATCAAAAAGGAAAACAATAAAGTGAAAATTAAATTTGAAATAAAGCATACACCAATGTATTAAAAAGCCCCAGGTACATATTGGAAATTAGCAAGTGAAAGAAAAGAAGAACACTCTTACTTGGCTCACTTAGCCATTGTAACCAGATGTATTCTGTATTTAATTCCCCCCCCCCCCTCAGGATATAGTGCCAGAACTGACCACTAGGGGGAACCAGAGAGGATGCCCCTGTATTTTTCTGAGCTGTTGCCAATGAGAGTGTAATGTTCTTAACAACCCATAATGAATTGAATCATATGCATGATGAAATTAAAAATAACAACCTGGGTGCCCAGAAGTAATGAGACATGTAAGTTCCTTTTAAAAAGTAACATTCTAAGCTCTTCATTTGATGCAGTGTCAACCTTTCCTACCAACAGAATCTGCAGAACATGTCCTTTGTTGAAAGCAGTGGTGCACCCAGTTTGGCTAATGGAGAATAGATGGATGCTGGGAAATATTTACCCATTGCCTCTTAATTTTTGAAGAGAAATGAGACCTGCAGAAACAATGGCCCAAGCTTGATACACAAAAATTAGGGTTTTTTTCTCTCGTAGTAAGCAAAGTGTTGCTATCTGAACTTTGTTTGCTTGCCTTTCCCATCAGCCTTAGCTAACATAATCAGTGGTGAGAAATGTTAGGACTTGCTGCCCACCAAATTTTCACCCATATCTGTGCGAGGTGCTTGGTAAGGTCCTCTCTTTTGGGGTTCTTGCAACAGCCAAAACCATATGTTCATTGCATACAGACTAAGAGATGTTCCTTCTTTCTTATATCTTTAGATATTCCTTACAATACAAAGAAATCCCAAAGGCTGGTAGCAAACAGCTATGCATAACTCCTAATTATACAGCTAAAAGAACATGGGGACTCAAAAATGGGTAAAACCAATGCTTAGAAGAGAACACAGAAGGGGACGTGGCTAAGATGCCGATGCATTAACACTTTCCTCGGAGCTCGTGCTTCTCAATGAGAAAAACAATGAGAAAATAAACATAGAGAAATACAAATTTTCAAAGATTGGAAAGAAGAAAGTTTATAGACCTCGTAACTGAAAAGGCTTGATCCGGAAGGTCGGAGTTCAGGAGTGTTTTGGCTGGGAGGCTAGCGGCGCAAGCGGCGGCCTCACCAGCTGAGTCACGGTGAACGGGACTGCCAGGAGATTGGGAGAAACAATGAAAATGTGAGTTGTTGAAAATAAAAACATGAATTTGGAAGTGGTGGCTGGCGTGGCTGAGGGGGTGAGAAGGAGAGTGAAAACAAAGGAAAAGCAAGTGTGTAAAGGAGCGAGGAGGAGTTAAGAGGGAGAGCGGAAGAGAGAAAGTTTGTGAAAGGAGATTAATGGCGGCGGTGAAGAAGGAAAATGAAAGTTAGAGTGACTGAAGACGGGAGGGAAACAACTGGAGACGGTTTCTGGAGCGATTTTTGGAGTGTTGTGGAGAGTCTGAAAGGAAAGGAGAGGAGGAGAAAGATAAAGAAGGAGAAGTGAAGGAACGGAGAGGGTTGCTGAAGGACGGGAGGTGTAAGAACAGAAGAAGTACGGAGGTTGGAGTGCTCGGAGAAGAAGGGATGCAGGGCCCCCTTGGAAGCCACAGCCGAGGCTGGGGACTAATGGCGCAGTTGTAATTTTACTTCGTGGACCAAGCAGTTACGTACCGAGTAATATAAACTCTTTAAATACCTTGGATTTCCGTTCTTCCTTTGCAGAACAATTTTTTTCTTTTGTAATTAATTTTTCAGACCCCTTGGACTCTTTTGCCCCTTTATGTTCTTTTTTTCTCTCTCCACCCCCTTTTTTTTTGCTTATTTGGGGTACCTGACTCTCCTTTCCCTGTTACCTTTGTGCTTCTTGGTTTTTTGGTTTCAATTTGTTTTGCCTTCCTCCATCAAGATTTTGGACATACAGTTACTGGTTTTTGCAATTGTTTTTGGGCCTTCTTTTTCCCGCTTTTTGATGCATTGTTATTGTTTTGGTTAATACATGAAAATCTTCAATCAAGTTTTGGGCTTTTGAAATTATCAACCCTTTTTTTCATTGGATAAGAGTTAAGCAGCAACACAGCAACCCAGCAATGCAGTTTAGGAGCATTTTTTCTTGGATTACAATCTTATTAATGGTTTGCTATACAGAAGCTGATCTGCTCTGACTGGGCATAAAGTAAAGGGACTAATATAGGGGCTGAAAGCCTGAACTAATTGACATTAAAAACTGATTGAGAATCTGGATTTGGTGGAAATCAAGTAAGTGGACATTTGGTTTATAAATTGAGTGGGATTTGAAGATTTGGCACACAGGACTTGAGGTTGGACATAATTTTTGCTGAAGACGTCAATGCAGATTGGATTACAAAGTTACTAAAAAATTGGTTATAAGATATTAACCCACAATTAAGTGAACATAAGTGAATTGGGAAAGGCCAAGAGCTGGAATTAGAAGATAACAAAAGTTTGATTATATTGAAAGAATTGGTTGAAATTACAATGGATAAATTTGTGAAAGGAAAGGTGACAAAGGAAGAGGAGGTGGTGAAGCCTAAGAGGAAGGAGAAGGAGAAAAATGAAACTGAGGATACACCCCCATCATCTATATCATCGGAATCAGTATTATTGGACCAAACACAATTAATGGTTGAGATGGGTAAATTGTTTAAGAGATTAGATAAGATGGAGGATGCAAATGTGAAGGGTTTTTGGGAAATGAAGGAACTAAGAGGGAAAGACAAAAATGAAGTTATGGTGAAACAAGATAAAATGTACACAATGTTTCAGGATTTTGCCCACAAAGTTGATTTTACTTTTCAGAAGTTGGAAACAAGTGTTAATTTGATGCAAAAGGATGTAAAATTGATGCAGGCTGAAGTGAAGGGGTTGCAAGAGGAAGATAAGGAAATCAAAATAAAGATAGAAGGACAAGGGAAAAGGATAGATATGGTGGAAGAGATGATGAGGAAACAGAATATTGTGATACGCAATTTACCGGAGAAAACGCCAGACCATTTGAAAGACAGAATAATTGATTGGCTGAATAACTTGAAAACGGGGAAAGATTATGTCAATGAAGACATTGCAAGTGTTTATAGACTGGGATCGAGAAGAGGGAGGAGTGTTCAAAGGAATGTCTTGGTTAAATTTGCAAATTGGGGTGATAAATTAAAGGTGATAGCTTTTTTAAAACAAGCTGGGTCTGGCGCTTTAAAAACTGATGGAAATGATGTGGAAGTATACAACGATATTGCTGTGGATGAATGTGTTTGGCGTTATAAAATGAAGCCTGTGACCAAGTTGTTGATTGTATGTGGGATAAAATACAATTGGAGGTTCCCACAGCAATTAAGATTTTTCTGTGACAAAAAATGCATACAATTGATGCTGACACTGATGCACTATATTATCTTAGTACAATTGAAATGATAGATTTGTCTTCAAGAGAGGGATTGGCAATAAGAAAGGATTTTTTTGGAATCAGGAGGCATAAGAAGAGAATATGGAGGTCAGGAGCAGGAGGGGGCAATAGGGGGGAGGGGGGGTCCAAATTGATAATGTGGCAAAGGAAGGCTGAAGTATAAGGATGGAGGAATTTAAGGAGAGGCTGAGTGGTGTTAGGGAGGTCTTGGGATTGTATGTATAAAAGTGTCTAAAAAGGAATTGTATTAATGAGAGTGTGCGTGAGCAGTTTGAGGCTTGCAGTTACATCTTCCACATTCCCCCCCTCCTCTCTTTGGTTGGCAAAGGCAGATTTTTCTTTAATATTGTAAAGGTAAAGTGTGGGGAGGGTAGAGTAGAATGTTTGTTGTGTTAGTTTTAGTTTTAGCTATGGGATTAGAGGTTGCACATTCATTGGAGAGATCGGAGATGACAGAAGATCACTTTTTAGTAAATTATGAGGAGTATTAAAGTAATATCCTGGAATGTGAAAGGTACAGGATCTCAAGTTAAGAGGAAAAGAATAGAATTAGCTTTAAGAAAGGACAGGCCGGCTGTAGTCTTTTTGCAGGAGACCCATCAAAAATCTCAAGATGTGAATAAGATCTTTTTGAAAGGGATGCAATACTATGAGAAATCATTTGGTACCTCAAAGGCAAGGGGTGTGGCTACTTTAATTTCGACTAGGTTGGGCTTTGAGATGACATGTAGTATCTCTGACCCTGAGAGAAGATTCTTGATAGTAAAAGGGAAGATTGACGATGAGGAAATGGCTTTTGTGAATATATATGCCCCAAATGGTCATCAAGAGTACTTTTTGGAGAAAATGCATAAAATATTGGTAAAAGAAAAAACAACAAGAATGATAGTAGCTGGGGACTTTAATCTAATTAGGTCAAATTTAGATTGTACAAATATTTTAAGAAGTGGAAAGGGGGTTAAAAACAAATTTTGGATAAATGGATGGAAGATATAGGATTGAAGGACACGTGGAGAGAGCTTAAGGGATCGGAAAAGGTTTATACTTATTTTTCGTATGTTCATAACTCATACTCTAGAATAGATTACATATTCATAACAGAAAATATGATTGGAAAGGTAGATGAGGTAGAAGTGGGAATATTCAAAGAATCGGATCATGCGAAAGTGTTGTTAGAAGTGGGGATTGAAAATATAAGAAAAACAAGGAGGAATTGGAGATACGACCCTAAATTATATAAAGTCCATAAATGTAAGGAACAAATATCTGAGAATTGGAAGGAAAGTTGGCAATGGAATGATATGGAGGAGGTGAGTTTTAATGTAGTTTGGGATACCATGAAGTCGGTATTTAGAGGGGAGAGTATAAAGTTGGCTAGTTTTAGAAATAAGCAGTTCAGAGTCGAACAAGATAAAATTGAGAAGGAAATAAAACAGCTTCAAGAAAAACATACAAGGACCAAGGATAAGAAGGTTTTTGATAATATACAAAGATTGAAGACTGAACTGATAGGAAAGGACATAGAAAAAGTAAAATGAGACTTGGTGTATTTAAAAAGAGAATATTTTGAATTTAGCAATAAAAATTCAAAATTGTTAGCAAGGGCCACAAAAGAAAAGAGAGAAAAAAGAGAAATTGGAACTTTGGTCAAAAAGGATGGAATAAGATGTAATAAGATTGGAGATAAATGTAAAATTGTTAAAGATTTCTACCAGGAATTATATGCGAAAAAGAACATAGATATTCCAAAATTGGAAAAACAATTGGAGAAACAAATAAATAATAAGATATTGCAGGAACATAGGAACAGGATGGAAGAACGAATAACAGAAAAGGAAATAAAAGAGGTTATAGCTAGCTTAAAAACAGATAAAGCACCTGGAGAGGACCGAGTTTTACAAGGAGTTTAAAGATATAGTGGTTCCAAAATTGAATAAGTTATATGACTATATATTAGAAGGAGGGCAAATCCCGACTTCATGGTATAGGACTATAATTATTCTGTTGCCAAAGCCAGGAAAAGATCTAGAAAAAATTGAATCATACAGACCAATTTCATTAATAAACCAAGATGCCAAGATCTTCACAGCGATACTAGCTAATAGGTTGAATAGTTTTATGGGAACTTATATAAATGAGGACCAGGTGGGATTTTTGAAGGGTAGACATATGTCAGATTTGATAAGAAGAGTTTTAAGTTTAATTGATAAGGTAGGACAAACAAAAGAGAAAGTCGGACTATTATCTTTGGATATCTTCAAGGCATTTGATTATTTACAATGGGTAATAATTAACGAGATAGTTAAATGTTATGGATTTGGTGATAAATTTAAGAAGATAATTGGACAATTATATCAGCAAGGGAAGGCAGTAGTAAGGGTAAATGATGTAGTTACAAAGGAGGTAAAGCTAGAAGCAGGTACAAGGCAGGGTTGTCCTTTGTTTACAATCTTATTTATTTTGGCAATGGAGATGTTGGCTAAGGAGGTAAGGGAAGACAAGGAGATAGAAGGGGTTCTAGGTAACAAGATAAGTTTATATGCCAATGATACTTTAATAACAGTTAAACAACCTGGAAAGGCATTGGATAGAATACAACTGCAGCTGAACGGGTTTGAGAATAAACTGGGATAAATCTGAAATGATACTGTGTAATATGGGTAAAGAAGAACAGAAAAGGATAAAGGAAAAATGTAATTTACGAGTTAAGGATGATTTGAAATATTTGGGGATTAATATCTCTAATAAATTCGATGAATTTAAGAAATTGAATTACGTAAAGTTGAAAAGGGAAATTAAAGATAGAATACAACAATTGCAAAAATTGAAACTGTCATGGTTTGGAAGAATTGCAATATGTAAAATGATGTTGTTACTAAGAATTAATTTTTTTATTTGATGCTCTTCCAATCCAATTGAACGATAAAGAAATTAAGGAGTTTCAAAAATTGATTAACAATTTTTGTAATGGGGGAAAAAGGCCCCGATTGGTTAGATTTTTTTGGTATTTATCCCAGAAGGAAGGGGGATTAGGAATGCCAAACCTGGTGGCATATTATCGAGCTTTCAAAATTAAAAACCTTGTGAGGATCCTGGCGAAATGAAAAGGCAATTTGGGAAGAATTAGAAATGAAAGATTTTAAACATATTGGAAAAGTGGTCTTTTTAGAAGGCAATATGAGTAAAATGGTCACTAAAAATAGAATGATGAAGGCAACTTTGGGGGTATGGAAAAAAGTAAAAAGGGACTTGGTACTGGACATTTCCCCTATTATAGAGTTGGAGGATATAGCAAATTTTCCAATAAAAATTGATAAAAGGGTCAAAGAAGTACTTGAGAAGAATGAGGTATTCCTGCTGAGAGACTGGATACGGGCCTGTAAAGACAGAGAGAGGAAAATAAATTTGTATGGACAGTTGAAACTGAATTGGTTTCAGACAGGGATGGTTAATAGCTGGAATAGTAAATATTTGAATGAAGTTGGATTAGAAAGAGACAGGACTGAGTTTGAAGAACTGATTTGGAAAATAAAAAGGGGACAAAGTGGTATAAAGGGACTGGTTGGTAAAATATATAGAATGATAAATAAGGTAGGTAATCCACAAGAAGAACTAAGATTAAGCTGGGAACAAGATTTGAATATAAAAATAGAAGAACAGAATTGGAAAAATAAATGGAGGAAAAGAATCATGAGAACTATGTCAGTTAGAGTTAAGGAACATAATTATAAAATGCTGTGGAAATGGTATTTGATTCCAATGAGGTTACATCAGATAGATAAGAAAAAAGATAAAATGTGTTGGCGTTGTAAGAAGGAAACGGGAACTTATGAACACATGTGGTGGAGATGTACTGTGGTAAAAATTTTGGAAGAAAATTGAATACGAGATAATCAAAATTATGGGGGAGAAAATTAAATTGGGTCTTAGCACGATTATGTTGACAGAAGTGGAAAATATAAACCTGAGTAAGAATAAAAAGGAGTTATTGGAAATAATGTTGTCAACGGGAAGACAGTGTATCACTAGAAAATGGAAAAATGAGGTAAATTTGAATATTGAGGAGTGGTATAAGGAAATGTGGGGCTTAGCATTGAATGATAAGTTGACATGGGAAATAAATTTTAAAAAGGGATTTGTTAATGAGAATAGATTCTGGAAGGTTTGGCAAGCTTTTGTGGATTACTCACTGAAGGGGAATGATTTTGAAGGGGAATGATTTGCAAAGACCTGTACCTGATCACAAGATTTTTTGGGAAAAATCTCAATGAATATCTCCGAGCTCTCCAGTCCACTGTAAATAACACCGGGTGATTAGTATTTTATTTTTATTTTTGTTTATCTTGATGTTGTTCTTTGTTTTGTCTTTATATTAGAAAGCATTATTGGAAAATGAGGCATAGAAACCATACCTTATTGGTTTGATTTGAAATAGCATATATTATAAACAATGTGGTTTTGATTTGTTGATGTTTAATTTTACATATACATGTAATTTTAATTTTATATATGTAAGTTTCTTTATATTTGTAATTTTGATGTTCTTTTATTGTTTGTATTATTTTAGAAAATTTAATTTAAAAAATTTTTAAAAAGAAGAAGAGAACACAGAAGACGAAACAGATACATCTCTTTAGTTTGCCCAGACACTTCTAGTCCCAGACATTTGAAAAACTGATAACACCCTATATTCATTGTATGTGCCTAATCATATTGAAGTAAGCAGCATCTAATGCAGTGTTTCCCAGCCTTTTGTTTTTTGGACTTCAGTTCTCAGAAGCCTAAGTCAAAGCACTGATCAGCTAATGTACTGACTTAGGCTTCTGGGAATTGACATTGCCCTGTGAGGCATGGGCCCCACATTGGGTACCACTGCTCTAATGCATTGGTTTATGTCAGTGATGGCGAACCTTGACACTTCAGGTGTTCTTGAACTTCAGTTTCCATAAGCCCAAGTGAGAGGTTGGGAGTTCAATTCCCCACTGTGCCTCCTGGGAGAAGAGCCAGCCTGTGTAGCCATGAGCAAGCTGCATAGTCCCAGAATGCTCCAATAAGAAGGAATTAATAAACTACTTCTGTGTATTCTCTACTTACAAACAAGTCAGTTTGAACTTGACTGCACATAACAAAATCTGTAAATAAACTCGGCTGCTGTATAACAAAATAAAGTAGGGTTTTCTGGCTCAAAATCAGTTATGTCTTCCCACTAGTACAAGCAATGTTTGCAGAAGCTTTATGAAAAATTATGTACAAGGGGGAATCAGATACCAGGTTTTTTTCCCCAGAAGTCTTTCATAGGTTGGGAGAGCAAGGGTTATACAAACAATTGGCTTGGACTGCCTTGTCTGGTTGTGCAATAAGCATTGTAGCACATACATACACCACCACATGTCCAGTTGGAAGTGTCAAGAGAAAGCCACTATTTTCCTCTCCTTAAATTTACACCACTAATGTTCTGGAATTCAAAGTGACCTAAAGCATGCCTCAGTAGAATATGCTAGGTCATCAGGCAACAAGGAGTTCAATCCAGGCATCACTCATGACTCCTGCTGCAGTAAACTAGCTGCCAGAACATCAGTCTTCCAACCATACAGTGAAGCTTTTCCAGAACAGAGTACTCTGCATATGATGATAATGATAATAGGGTACTTAGAAAATCTGTGTGAGACTTCATGACCTTGTAATCCTTTTTATCAAAGCATTTAATGTTTCCTTTTTCAAGCAGGTACTGCAAAAAATAAACACGGTTAATCTGTATGCAGAGGATTTTATTGAATGATAAGGAAGATAATCAAAAAAGAACTGTACCGCAGACTTGTTTGTTCAGGCATACTGTGCCTTTGATGTTACACCACATGCAAAAAGTGGACTCAAATAAAAAGAGGAGAGAGAAGTAAAAGTATGAAAAACACTGAAAAGTGGAGAAATGGCACTAGGGAATCCCATGAATTTATCGGAGGGCCATTTTGGAGCACACCAAGGTGGGGCACCTCCAGAAGCTGCCATGCAAAGCACCTTCTTCCTGGGGTTCCTTGGTGCCATGAAGCAGCTCTGGGAGAAAGTGCTGCTGTCCATCCAATCTGGAGTAGCCAGCAGCAGTCTGATGCAGAACAACTTCCCCCACCACCACTACTAGACTTGGCAGGAGATTGAAAAAATGCTGTCATCTTCTCTAGGCACTGAAGCACATGGATAGGCACTGTGTGTGTGCATGCACCCATGTGACATCGCCAGTGCAGCTCCGCCATCTCCTTCGTGGGTACTCAGTCTCAAAAAGGTTTGCCATCACTGCTGTAGAGGCTTAAAATAGGAGAATAAAATGCCTAGTTAAATAAAATGTCCTTAATTATTCACTCATCCACTCAACATGTTCTGCCATTACCTTGACAATGTTTATTAAGTTCTGTGATGTTGAATATTTGGCTTGGTTAGAGACGTCTTAACATGTTTAGAAGAATAATCAAATTTGCATACATTTGTTGGACTACATAATTTTTCTGGGGAACAGATTTTAAACTGTGAGAGGGAGTAGATCTTGAACTCTTCAGAGAGAAATTAAATGTTATTTGCATACCTAATACTTAGAGCCATATCCAACAATACAACATCATGGCAAGCATGCAACCAATTTGAGAATACAGTAATAAGCCCATTGCAGGCACACCCCCAATAAAGGACTCAGACACAAATGAAAGTGGATAACGGCATTGGGCCACATTTATTGATTCATGCCCTAGTCCGAATTATAAATTTCTATTGGTAATTGACCAATCATAATTCTTAAGGCAAGCAGGCCGAAGTAACACTGGTAAGGTACCACCCAAAATTGCCAACGGCAATTGTTACAATGTATCTATTTGTATCAATTTGTTTGTTGACAACAAACAAATTGTTGACTGTAGTCAATATCTAACTAATGACCCCACCCTCTGACGTGTATCCGTAAAATCAGGGGGTGATGCATGCTGTCTAGCTGTAGCCATCACCCCATCGCCTGGTTCGTCGTTGACCGGACAACGTTTAAACAACTTATGCCTATCTAGTGTTGTCCAGTCAATTGCGAACCTGCCGGATACCTGTGGGTCATAAATGTTTACCTTACCAGTGCTACCCGCCCATGTGACCAAAGTCAACAGCAGCACAGAACAAACCCCTATATCAAACCATAGCAACAGTGTGGGATGGGCAAAAAAGCCAGGACTCAAGGGCCAATTGCGAGTCCCAGCCAAAAATTCCCACCCGGCCCCGAAGCGACCAAGAAATCACACTGTTAACTAGGGAGGGGGTGGAGGGGAAAAACTTCTCTGCTCCGTCGCTTCGCAAAATGGCAGCTCGGCTGCCTCATGGCCAGCCCTTTTATTAGGGTGCTGGCCACGCCCCTAACTACCCAGATGCCTTCGTCCGGTGGGGGGGGTGGTCCGCAAAGAGCGCAGTGGCCATTTTGGCGCCACGCTTGCATTGCAGGCGCACCCCCCAATAAAGGACTCAGACACAAATGAAAGTGGATAACGGCATTGGGCCACATTTATTGATTCATGCCCTAGTCCGAATTATAAATTTCTATTGGTAATTGACCAATCATAATTCTTAAGGCAAGCAGGCCGAAGTAACACTGGTAAGGTACCACCCAAAATTGCCAACGGCAATTGTTACAATGTATCTATTTGTATCAATTTGTTTGTTGGCAACAAACAAATTATTGACCGTAGTCAATATCTAACTAATGACCCCACCCTCTGACGTGTATCCGTAAAATCAGGGGGTGATGCATGCTGTCTAGCTGTAGCCATCACCCCATCGCCTGGTTTGTCGTTGACCAGACAACGTTTAAACAACTTATGCCTATCTAGTGTTGTCCAGTCAATTGCGAACCTGCCGGATACCTGTGGGTCATAAATGTTTACCTTACCAGTGCTACCCGCCACACGGGGAGGCTTCCCAAAAGGCTCACCGCACCCCCCAGACCGTCAGCTCAGTCAACAGGCCTGCTCGCCAGTCTACTAACCAGAGGTCCATACCTCCCTGCGACAGATGGGCCCCATCCCCTGAATAAAGCTCATAATTTTGCAGACTGATGGTGGGGAGGCGAATGACGCGTCCCCAACCCTTGTCAAAAAGGAACCGGGCAATAGCCCTGGAGCGACGAGCCCGGTCAAGCGCCTGGAGGCCAAACGCTCCCCTGTAAGCGTACTGCGGTATCATGTCCGACCAAATGAGGGGTGTGGCAGGCCACACATAATGTGAGTAGGCCAGGTGACTGCAAATCGCAAGCTTCCGCGATAGGCCAGTGACCTGTCCGAAACCATTGCCCCCAAGGTGAATAACCAGGACATCAGGCGAGTCAGCATCCCTGATGTAGAAAAGGAATGGCAACAGTTCCCGCCATAACATGCCGCGCTTACCACACCACCTGAGACGTGCGGGTGCACCCAGTCCCAGTCGGGGTCCCACTCTGTCGCCGCAGCGTAACACGCTGCCCTGTGCAGCGTAACGCGCTGCCCTGTGCAGCGTAACACTGCCCTGTGCACGTGGCAACGGCCCACCAGCCATACTGTCACCGGTGTAAAACGACACCCAGGGTCTGTCAAGGAAAAAAGGGGGGGTGAGAAACATTGCAGTGACTAAACTGGTACTCACGGTTGAAGAGGGTGAACACAAAAACTGAAAACAATGTGATCCCCACCTTCCCATGCGGCGTATTTCAGCCCCAGAGTACCCAAAAGCAGCTGCAGTAGAAACCGCCCCCATCCTGCAGGAATGGACGCCGAAACAAGCCCCTGGGAGGCCCCACTGGCTAGGGCTTTCCCATTCACCTTCCGAATTGAAATTTAGTGAGGGGAGACCCATCTTGGTGACAGAAAAACGGGCCATGGTGCGTGCCACACAGTGCAAGGAACTCCTGTAGGGCACCAACCGGACAGATGTCTTCCAAGGAAAATCGTAGCAGTATTACTCAACTGCCTACGCCGTGCTGATCTGTTTTAGAGGAGCATATCCTCAACTGAGCCCAATCATTGCAAACATAGACATCTTCGAGTTCCAGTGCCCTACAACTTGCATCCGCCTTAGACAGCATCACAAGCTCGCTGATGCGGAGCGCTCCAAAAAAGGCCACCGTTGTAGCCACATGAAACAGGGCTGCCTCATACCTATCGAAACATAGGTCATGCCAGCCCCGTGCCAGTTGGGTAAGAACCCCAGGGGAAATTGGGTGGCGGTCGTCCAGGCTACGCCCATGTTCACGCACCCACCCCTCCAAAAAGTGTCTCACACGGAAATCAGCGGTACTATCCGCATGACCTCCCGCCTTGGCCACAAAAGCCAGCGCTGACAGCCTGGATGCTATGGTGCGGGGTGCAAGGCCCTGGGCATGCAGGTAAACCATGAAATGGAGGATGTGGGCCACCGGGATCGGCCAGGTATCTGGCAGCTGAAATTGTGTACAAAATGTCTGGCAAGAAACTAATGCATGGTGATACGCCTTACGCGTGCGTGGCGCCAGCGACATGCCGATCGCCCGGTTCACCTCTCCTTGCTAAAGGTCCATATCTCTTCTGGGAGTGGCGAGGGAAAGTCCTCCGCATCTGGTGCCAAGGCGCGGAACCGGGAGATCTGCAGGCGGGACAAAGCGTCAGCAATATCGTTATTAACCCCCGGTACATGCCTGGCCCTGAACAGTACATTGAGGCGCAGGCTGCGCAATACAAACTGGCGCACCAGGTCCATGACCCTGGGAGATTTAGAAGTCTGTGAGTTGACGATGCGGACAACGGCTGCCTTGCCACACCAGAAATGCACCACCGAGTTGGCCCACTCCTCATCCCATAGCATCAAAGCCCCCAGTATGGGAAAATTTTCCAAATATGTGAGATCTCTCAGGCGACCCATGCCTGACCAGGCTGGTGGCCACCCACCATAGGCCCACTTCCCATTGAAGTACATCCCATAACCCAGGGATCCAGAGGCATCGACTGTATCTGAAAGCGAGGTGAAGCCAGGAGGTCAGACCTCCAAAATGAGACCCCATTGAACTCCCTCAGGAACTGGAGCCATATGTGCATAACTGCCCTGATGCCCCGTGTCAGTCTCACCCTGTGATGGGGCCTGGATAAGCCTGTCATGGCGTCACACAAGCGCCGAGCAAATGCCCTGCCAGGTGCGACCGCCCTGCAAGCGAAGTTAAGGTGGCCATGTAGCACCTGCAATTCCCGAAGGGATGCCTTGTGCTTAGCCAGTAATCCCAAAATGAGGGCCACTATCCTGGACACCTTTTCCCCTGGCAACCTAGACGTCTGCGCTACTGTGTCAATCTCCACCCCCAGGAACACTAGCTTAGTAGATGGGCCTGCGGTCTTTTCGGGCGCCAAAGGGACACCAAGTTCCTCCATTAGCGTCTGAAATGTGTTGAGGAGACGTGTGCACGTGTCCCAGCCCCGTTCACCCCCGGGCAAAAAGTCATCCAGGTAATGGGCTACAGACCGAGACCCTGACCTGCGTACAAATGCCCACTGTAGGAATGTACTGAAACGCTCGAAGGCCGAGCAGGATATGGAACAGCCGAAAGGCATGGCTTTGTCAAAATAATATTCCCCCGGAATTTGAAACCCAGCAACTCAAAGTCACCCGGGTGCACCGACAGGAGACGGAAAGCCAACTTGATGTCGCATTTAGCTGACAGTGCACCCGGGCCACATGAGCGCACCATGCGCAATGCCTGATCAAAGGATGCACACCCGACAGAGCAAAGGTTATCAGGAATAGCATCACTGACCGACCGGCCGGCTGGGTAGGACAAGTGATGAATCAGGTGGAAATCGCCCGGGGACTTCTTGGGCACTAGTCCCAGTGGGGATACTTTAAGGTTGGGAAACGGGGGTGCAGGAAAAGGGCCAGCGACCCTGCCCGCATCAACCTCCTTATTAAGGCTGGCGGCAGCCACCTCCTCCCTTCCCCTGAGTGACAAAAGGTTGGGTGCGTCTTGAGGGGACCTATCCCCCGTGAAAGGAATACGAAACCCCAGTTGAAAACCATGAAGCAGGTAATCTGCGTCTGCCCTCTTCGGGTACAATGCGAGCCAACGCTCCAGCATGTCCACATTAATTGGGGAGGGGGCCTTTCGGTGGACCTGCTCCCTCAGCGGCGGTCCTACCTGCCCCCTGACCACCCCTACCCCCGCCCCGAAGTCCTCCCGGCCTGGGACAGGCGGAGGCAGCATGGGAGCCAGAACAAGAGGGACACTCATGCCTGTACTTGCAATTTTTCCTGTTGCAGGAACCATTGGACGAGAAGGTCCAGCACAGCAGGCGGGCTGGAACCCCTTGCCCCGCCACCTGGCGGGGTACCTGTACTGGGGCCGCTCGTTGGACCGCATGTCCACAATGGTATCTCTCCCCAGGCGCCGGGCACGTGGGGGTCATATACAGAAGCCACAGCTTCTGGCAGGGCTCGTCCCACCCCATCTCTGGGTGCAGTGGAAACTTCATACGGAATTCCTCATCGTAAGCCAGCCACGACGGACCCGGGAAGTCGACCATTGCCCGGTAAATGTTGTCCAAATACTGTACCATCGGGATGGCCAGATCCGGCCTGGCCCTGAGGTAAACAGCCATGTAAATTAGGTATGCTGGCAACCAATTTGCCCACGTACGTGGCGGCTTACGACAACGTGCCTGCTCCTTATCCTTCTCGTCCCGCCCTTCCCTCTCCTCCTTGGTAGGCTCCCTGTTAAGAAGGGAGAAGATGTCCACATACTCACCCCTCCAAATCTTTCCCTTAGTGGACTGGGCCAGATGGTCCCCTAGGGGCAAGGAATACCCTGCTGTCGGCAATGCCGACACCAGCACAGAGGGAACTGCGGGCAAAGCAAAGGGGGCCTGAACCAACCCGGACACCCCCAACACATTCCCTACCGCATAGGGGGCGCCACCCCAACCCGGGCCCCGGGTCAGGGATGAAGTTGCCAGGTGGGCCGGAGGCGGCTGCACCGCTGCACCACCCGTGCGAGGCCATGGCCACTGAAATGCCCCCCCCAGGGAAGTCCGTTGTGTGGGTGCACTAGCTTGAACTGCATACTCACCCGATGCACCCCCACGGGCCGCCCCCACCGGGGTTCCGGCCCGCTGGGGGCGTCGGAGCTCACGACCGAAGCTGAGCTCGTCGACGGGGCCAGATCAGCACAAGTCTGCTGTGCCTGCTGAGTGGGGAGCTGCGAGGCAGTGGCTGCCACCGGCCCGCGCGCCTCAAGCAGCTCGACCCGACCCGCCGCCTGCCGCTGCCCGGCAGCCAAAGGATCAACCTGGAAATCGAGGCGCCCCCGCTTGGTTGGCCGGTGCCAGGGATGCATCGAGGGCCGCTACGCAGGCCAGAAGGGCCTCCACGTTAAGATAGCCCCCAGCCCCGACAGGGGGCAAAGGGCCAGCCGGCCCACAATTAACGGGCACCTGTCCAGGTCCCTGGGCCCCAGGGGCCAGATACGGCCAAGAGCCCCTGCTCGGCCCTTGAGGGGCCGTGGGCATGCCCTGCCACAGCAGGGAACCCAACCACCCCCCCATGGCTCGCTCCTCCCGTGGGGAACTGTGCACCCGGGAAAGAAGGCCCAGCCGCACGGACCATGCCCGGGGCAGTGGTCATCGTTTGCGGGCCAAGGGCTGAGGCCCCAGCCGGGTCAGCCTGCGCGCGCCGCGCATCGGGCCAAGGGGCCACCGATCCCATCCCACCGGTCCCGGTGGGCTCCGCCAAAGGTGGCTGCTGCGCAGGCGCAGTCGCGGTCCTCCGACCCGGCTGACGCCCCCGCGCAGATCAAGCCACGTTCGCAGCTGTCTTCTTCGTAGAGGGCATAGCTAGCCTAACTGGAAGCTAAAGGAAGGAAAAGCTGCACCGAAAAGGCTTCCCCTGAAGAACACGAGCGACGGAGGTAAGAGGGAAAAACTTCTCCGCTCCGTCGCTTCACAAAATTGCAGCTCGGCTGCCTCATGGCCAGCCCTTTTATTAGGGTGCTGGCCACGCCCCTAACTACCCAGATGCCTTCGTCCGGTGGGGGGGGGGCCCGCAAAGAGCGCGGCGGCCATTTTGGCGCCACGCTTGCAATGTTTCAGCTAACTGCAAGTATGATACAATCTTTACTTGATAAAGCATTCTAGAGGACTTGATAGCTCATCTTTAGAATTGGAAGCATATAGACATCTTAGCAGTCAGTCCTGCTATACTTACGTACTGCATGGTTGGGTGTTTGAGTTGCTTTTCAAACAGCAAACAACACTAGAGACATCCTGCCACATTGATACAAGCAAGGAATCTCATGGGGTCTGAACATTCTTAATCTAAAGTAGCCTAAATTGATGACCACTAGTATTTGTGTGTGTGTGTGGGGGGGGTGGTGGCATTTGGGTGGCCAAAAGCATAGACCAGTTGTATCATAGTTCTGACGGTTCACATCTTGTCACATTTGCATCCTGTCCTTGCTTCATAGAGATTGAGACGGAACACTTACTCTCCAAGTAGGAGGAAAAGAGACCCATGGTACACATTTTCTCACCTTCTTCATTGTACATTGGTTCTGAATATTTTAGAACCTTACTTATTGAGATGTTGATTCTGTACCTAGAACAGGGGTTCTCAATCTACAGCCCATGGGCTGGATCTGGTCTGTGGTGCCAAATAATCCAGCCTCCACCCTCACTCCAGCCGTCACCGCCGAAATTGGCATGGACTCATTTACAGCCATCATAAATGCGTTTATGACAGCCTTAAAGGGGGAGGGGGGCAACCAGTTCTGAACGCAGAGAACATAAACTCTGGCCTAAAAGGGAAGGATTGCTCCTTCCACACACATCTGTCAGATGGCATACAGTGAACACTTAAGAGGAAAATACCATTGACTAGCCTCCTCTTGGCAGTTATAACATAGCTTGTGCTGAGTAAATAAGATTTGGATTTAATTAGGTAAAAACAGAATGGTGTAGATCAGAACCAAAGCAAAGAAAATTTATTTTCCTGGAATATAAATGTTAGTATACGCCAAAGAGCATAACAGTGGCCTTGGATGATTTGGTGGGCTTTGGCTCCAAAAAAGCAACATTTATATCCTTATATCAAACTAATTATGCCCATCTATTGTGACTTGTGCCTTCATTTAAGGGCTGTCGGCCAAAACAAAATTGGCAACATTTTCTGTGTAAACATCCAGGCTACTGTGGTTCCTTTTCTGTTAACACTGTCCACAATTTGTGACAACTGATAAAGAAGTCACTGCCAGTAAATTATATTGGATGTCAGCGTAGGTGGTTTTGAGAATTCTAGGGATTTCTATGTCAACAAAAACTTATAAATGATCAACCGCATCTCAGTTTTCTAAATATAGGGCAGATTTGACCTGATTTTTTTAAAAGTACTGTAATCTAAAACATTTTCTCTCATTTATGAATAATCTGACTACCTCTAAAACATAAAATCGAGTTCATTTGATGATGCCAAAATTAAACTACATTGATTTGCTGTGCTGCCAAGGCCAGTTTAAAATAAAAGCACTAAATAACACTACATTCATCTGATTATAGCTGAATATGTTGGATATACTCTGTCTAAACACAAGTGTTGATGTAGATTTTTTTTTTCTTTGCCAAGATTCAGGACCATATAAACAGATTCAATAAATTTTAAATATCATCTCTGAATCTTTTTCATTTAAATGCACATGGCCATTGTTAGATTAGTTTAGCTCATTTCTTTTTCCCAAAGCATTCTTTTCCTGCCATTTTGAGATGTTTATTCTATGTTCTTCTTTAACTTGCTAATCATGTGGCTTAGCCTGAAGTAAATCCTTAAAGAACATGGGTTTTTCCATTGTGAATAGATGTTCAAGAAGTCATGGATCTACTTAAGAAGATTGCCTTTTAAATATATTGTAAAATTCACATGACTATGTCATTACATTTTTTTAAAAAAGATAAATTTAGTATGTAGTCAGGCAAAACACTGATAAGTGCTAGGGATCTGTTTTTTAGTGGTGGAGATATGAATTCCCAAAGTGTCTATTCTGGGAGTTAAACTAGCCACAGCCATATCTACAGACACTGGGAGAAGAAGCCAAGTAGATAGGCTTCATAATAATAATTTTGTGTTAGAAATTATTCTGGGTTGAAAGGATTTTTGTGGAAGAAACTCTGCTCAGGGAATGCTCAAGTAAGGCTCCTTTCATTACCTTAAGAGCTGGGACAGAGACGGGCACTCAATCTGTCATGCAGTACCTGGGCCTCAAACTGCCAACTTGCCAGCCTTCCATCTAACAAGGCAAGCTTCTTAACCACTGAGGCACCTCAGCTCCTGGTAGGCTTCATAGTAGGGTGGCTTCTTCTTCTTCCATGTCTAGACCAGATGTAAAACTGCCAAAATGAAGGCACCTTTTGATGAGTTTATTTTGCAGTTCCTTTTGCTTGTCCCAGTGTGAGAAATATTAGCCAGCAAGCCATAGTTGCTGTTACCAGGGGATGGCCAATTGTGGTTCAAAGATACCACAATCTTCGAGGAGGCTCTTTCTGTGTACCCCAGTAGGGTGGTTGCATGTCTTCCTTTAGAATGGGTAATCTGATGTTTGAAAAATTGTCCTCCCTTTTGGTGATACAGTAGACCCTCGCATAATGACGTTATTTGGTTCCCCAAGTAGCGATGCTAAGTGATTTTTGTTGTTATGTGGGTTTCTATGGAGTTTCCCGCATAATGACGTTTTTGTCCAGATGACAGTTATTTTAGCATTGTTTTCCGGACAACGACACTAAAAACGTTGTTATGCAGGGAACACGCGATGCATAATGCTGCATTGTTAAGCGAAAATGATGCTATCCGAACATGTTGTTATGTGAGGGTTGACTGTACATAGTTTTTGGTGACATGTAGTTTAAGTTATCATCCTGTCCCTGCCCTTAGTGAGGTTCCCTGGTGAACCAAGTTTCTCATAGCTGCATCTGGAACTTTATCCACTGCATCATGGTGGCTATCATGTGATGCCATTCTTAGACCAATAAAATCTAGAAAATAAGGTAGCTTTTAAGTCCTGCACAACTCAACAAGAAATGGATGTAACACAACTTTGTGTGTAGCAGAGTTTTTGATTTTAAAATGTGTCTAATCAGCCTTCTCCCATTTTTAAAAATATAAAATGGTTCTGAGGGGCCATTTGTTAAGGAAAGGGGCAAGATGCACACAATGCATGAATGAAAGGATGACAGGAAGGGTATGCCATGGGATGTCTGTATTCTGTACAAATTTCAGAGGCCAGAGGTATTGTATTCCTTATTATGTCATTATTCTGTTTTCATTAGTTTTAAGTTTGTCTGATTCTTTGCCTGCCTGTATTTTTTAAGTTGTATGTCACCCAGAGAGGCACATTTATAAGACAGGCATTTCAGATATGTAATAATAAAATACATAAATATTCTGAAAGCACTGTTCTGATCATTTATCAGAAATAAATGTTTATTTATTCCCAGCTATGCCAAATGGCATAAAAAATCTTAAAACCATAACAGTATTAAAATTAAAATGCTAACAACTATCAGCAGCACTAAAAGGAGGCAATATCAATTGCGGATTCCCCATGCCCATCTGGCATCGAAACGGCCCTTGCAGAGGCCACTTAGGTGAGAAGGCTCCCGGCCGTGGGCTCTGCGGGCAGAGAAATTAAGGGGGGTGGATTAATGATAGGGTTTGATTCACCCAATTCCTTGACCTGACCGGCGGTTCTGCTGAGAGGGCGAATATCTAACTCCGTTACCCATTAAGGTAATCACTCATCTCCAAGGAGAGCGTAATCCCCGGTGCAAATAGGGGCCATATTTACCCTGGTCTTATCCCTAAACAATGGTGTTTTCCCCTGTCAGTGTTTGCCCAAGTTAATTAACTTCCCCAAGAAAGATTTCCCATTAACCCGGGTAGATGGGTGATGTGATTTTCTGTCAGATGACGGTTTTGCCACCGTTGCACTTTTTCTCCTATATATGATGAAGTTTTCCCTCAATAAACTACTGATCTGATCTCGCTCCATATTGCCTCGTATTGTTTCTTGATCAGTCTCCTCCGGGACCTCCGGCCCTTAGCGGCCCCGATTCCTACAATCAATTTTAAAAAAGAGTCTAGGGTCAACAATTAGTTAAAGGTCACCCTTGCTTGAAAGCCAGTCATATCTGACTCTAGGGTTCAGTGCTGATCTCTGTTTATTGCCAAAGAGCCAGCGCTATCTGTATTTGAAAACGTTTCTGTGGACATGTGGCAGGCATGCTGTTTACCTTCCCTCCGAAGTGATACCTACTTATCTTCTTGCAGTTTCTTGCTAGGTTGGCAGGAGCTCAGACAGAGATGGGAGCTCACTCTGTCGTGCAGTACTCGGGAATCAAATTCTGATCTTCCACTTGTCAAGTTCAGTGTCTTAACCACCTGAGCCACCACAGTCTCAGGGTCAAAGTTGCATAGTTCTAATTATCTTATAGGCCTTAAAAGACTTGCTGATACAGGTAGGTCTTAAGTGATTTACAGAATGTTAATAAAATAGGAGCAGTTCTAATCCCTGGCAGAGAAAGCTCTTGATAGGGTTATAGCTTCTGTTTTTTAAATAAATAAATAAATTATTTGCTTCTCTAGTTTTAACCACTTGGAGCTTACATGCCTGGGTACTTTGGATATAGCCAGTGGTGGGCTCCAAAAAAATTTACTACCACACTGTGGGCATGGCCAGGGGGGAAGCTCTGTGTTGTACCCAAATTAGGACAACTTGGATGGGCGAGGCCAGACAGAATTTCTACTACCGGTTCTGGCGAACTGGTGCAAACCTGCTGATGCCCATCACTGGGTATAGCTCCTTAGGAAGAGACGCTTCCCTCAAGTAGCTTGTTGCCTAGCTAGATATTTCAAAAGAACAACTGTCACCTCTATGTATCTTCTCTCTATATGCATTTAGCTGCAGAAAATTCAAAGGTAAGCTTGTTTAGGTTTGCAGTGTTACATGTTGACTGTGCATCACTGAAATAATGTAAATCTGATTGGGGTAAGAGTGCAGGGTTGCAAAAGTATTTATTACATTTAAAAGCTATACGAAATCCATGTAATCTATTTGTCACATTTTAGCCAAAAGATAAAACTTACTGGCTTCACTTTTCTTCAGTTTTCTATATAGGGGGTCATAATCCTCCAGCTACCTGATACCAGCATATCAAAATTCAATTAGCTTCATCTTTACAGCTGTTGAATAGCCTCATATACTCTGTGTTATGATGTTATGAATCATAAAGATATTTACTATGTACCTAGACCATACAGAAATTGTTTTTTATATTCTGCACTACATTTATGCTTCAGGAGAGATTTCTTTCTTATTTATTTTTCTTAGCAAATGGCCTTGAGCCACCCATTATGTCTCAACTTAACCAACCTCACAGGGTTGGAATGAATATAAGAATAAGATAGGGATATATGTTGTACACCACATTGACCTCTTTACAGGATATACATTTAGTAAAGAAATAAAAAGTATAATATTAATTTCTGGAAAGCCTCAAACTTCATAACATGTTGAGAGTTCAGGGGATTTTGCTTCTGAATAGATCAGAATTGTAGGATTCTACTCTAATCAGGGCTGTAGCCGGGATGGGGGGGGGGGTTTCTGGAGCAGCAAAAATGTCACACACACACACATATATATAACATTGGCATCCTGGAGTGGGGTGGGGGGGCTGTTAGCTCAGGAGGGATTTGCCGCCCCCCCCCCCCCCGGACCCCCTGGCTATGGCCCTGACTCTCATCGTTTAAAAGTTGGTATTGTTTCCAAATGTTTGAATGAAAATTATTTACATCAGTGTAAGCGAGGCTGTGGTGGCTCAGTGGTTAAGAAGACCATCAAGTCAGTAGTTCAAGACCCGGGTACTGCATGATGGATTGAGCGCCTGTCTCTGTGCCAGCTCTTGGGGACATGAAAGGAGCCTCATTCGGGTGTCCCCTGAGTGGAGTTTCTCCCACAAAAACCCTTTCAGCCCAGAATAATTTCTGACATTAAACTATCATCATCATCATCATCATCATCATCATCATCATCATCAGTGTAAGCTACCGAGAAAGAGATCCCTTACTGTGGTGAAAAAACAATGCTTCTAAGGTACCAGGAAATGATTTCCTTCCTCATTTGTTATGATCACAACCTTTGAGAATGGGCACTCACTTTGGAATGCATGGGCAGAGGGGAAAGGAAATGATGGACAGTAGTTAGTACACTTCTGATTTTATATGGATGAAAGGAGAGCGGTAAGCACAGTTTGGCCAGTCCCTGTTCCAAGGGACGGATTAAGTCAGGGGTGTCCAAACTACGGTCTTTTGGCCGGATCCAGCCCACAACGCTAATTCATCTGGCCCACAAAACCCTCGTTGCTCCCGGAAACAAAAAGTTTGAGCACCCCTGGATTAAACAAATATAGTTACTGTGTAAGTAACTTAGTCTTGTCAAGAGCAGCAGAGACAATGCATACTCTTAGACAACACTCATGTGTGTATCTGCCAGATGAACCTGACAGCTAACAGCAATTGGCATGATTTACCTTGGATCTTCTTCAAAAAAGGTTTTACTGCAAAAAAATGTTTAATCAGAAACTAATAGATTAAGCTTTAGAAGCAGCATCTGAATTACATGGGGTTCTGATCATAATCATTCGTGAAGAAGACATGAATGAAGGACTTTGGGAAATGTTTGGGTATGAAGCAGAAGCGGCAGATGACTGCTTCTCTCTTTTGTTTAAAGGGACTGCAGTGGCTCAGGTGGCTCAGGACTGGAAGGCGGGAGGTCAGCAGTTTGATTCCCGAGTACTGCAGGATGGAATGAGCTCCCGTCTCTGCCCCAGCTCCTGCCAATCTAGCAGTTTGAAAGCAAGAAATTGCAAGTAGATAAATAGGTACCACTTTGTTGGGAAGGTAAACAGTGTTCCGTGCACTCTGGTGACTAGTCATGCTTGCAACATGGCCACAGAAATGTCTGCAGAAGCAGACAGAGCTGGCTCTTCGGCTTTGAAACAGAAGTGAGCACTGAACCCTAGAGTTGAATACGACTGGCTTTCAAGCAAGGGAAACTTTTGCCTTTACCTTTGTTTAAAGTACTTTTTCTGCTGTAATAAAATGGGCTGTTATTATAACCAGCTATTACTTTCCCACTTTTATCCTCTACTTTCTTCAGTGAAAGTTCCCCCACAAGAGGGCAAGGGAAGGAGGTGTTTTACTCTTCATAAATTCACAATACATCAAGAGAACAAAATCAGTTTCTTTTCTCCTATCCTAGGTCATTACCTTTAATGGATAGGAGTCAATCTAGCCAAATGATAAAACCATGACTAATCCATTTCCATAACTTTGTTGTCAACTAGGTTAGGCAGCTGTAAAATCATCAGTGCACATTTGATACATATCTTCTCGCATTTCTGTTGCCAAACACTCTTGAGACAACATGGGCGAGAATCAGCACTGAGTCTATTGGGGGTCCATAGCAAGGAAGAATTAACTGACTGTAAGTTCAGTTGATTGGCCCTCATGCAAACCATGACAGCATCAAGAAACTGATCTGATGTCTCAGCATCCTTGCTTGACAGATGATAAGAATTAGAGCTGGGTTTAATAAATCAAGTGTAGCCACCACTTCAGAAATCACAATCTAATGAAAGTGCGGCGCCAAAATGGCCGCTGCGCTCTTTGCGGGGGTCCCCCACCCGGACTCAGACATCCGGGTGAGTTAGGGGGCATGGCCACCCCTCTATAAAAGGGGTGGCCACGAGGCAGACGAGCTGCCATTTTAGAAATAGCGACGGAGAGGAGAAGTTTTCTCCATCGCTGTTTGTCCTGTAGTCTTCGGCAGTTTAGCCCTTGATCCTTTCCCGGCTGGGAAAGGAGGATTAGCGCACGCAGAGCCTTAGTTCGCTTGGCTACTGCGTGCTTCGGCGCTGGGTTTTTGATCCCTGGAAAGGGATCCTGCTTCTTCTTTCCTCGGAAGACATGCCTCCCAAACGGAAGGCCCCGGCGATGAAGCCGCGGCCAAGGGGGAGGACTTTTACTGGCCCTGTGCAGGACGGGGTACAGCCATCGGGTCGGAGGACCATGGCTGTGCCCCCGCAGCAGGGCACTGTGCTAGGCTGGCACTTGGCAGCCGGGCTTGGCTGGCCAGCCACAGGCCATCCCCTCAGGGGCTTCGGCCCTTGGCCTGCCGTTACCGGCCATGGGTAAGGGCAGCGGGGGAGGGCCTGGTGTGGGCATACAACCCGTTCCTCCTCCGGCCCCTCATGGGCCGGAGTTTTGGGCATGGCCCTATTCTGGCGCTGGCTCTCCTTTTGGGGTACCGTTCCATCTGCCTAGTGGGCCGTCTGGCCCACCCGGCCCACCTTATGTTGGGGGCTCTGTGGCAGTGGATGCTCTACTAGCACGTTTAGCAGTGCTGGAAGCATCCTTGGGCATTGCACAGCCTCCTGTGGAGGGGGGCACTTCTCTTTCTGCCGGGGCCCTTTCGTTGGCACCGGCTACCTCGACGGCCGCAATGCTGCAACGGGCAGCCAGCCGGGTTGAGCTGCTTGAGACGCTCCGGCCGGCGCCTGCCGGTGTCTCGCAGCTCCCTGTTCATCCAGATCTGCAGACTGGGAGTAATCAGGTGTGGCCCCAGAGCTCGATTCCGGTCGCGAGCTCCGACGCCCGCCATGGGCCGGAACCCCCAGTGGGGGCAGCTCACGGGGGTGCACCTAGTGAGTATCAGGTTCAATTTAGTGCACCTAGATCACAGCCCACTTACAGTGGTGGGGTTCAGTGGCCCTGGCCTCGTCAAGTTGAGGCGAGTGGGCATCAGTTACCAGCCTATCCCAGTGCCCCATGGTTTCAAAATGGCACCTCATTGAGGGCGGGGGTTTCTGCCCCTGGGGCAGTGCCGAGCATCGCAGGGGCTATCCAGGTCCCACTGCGTATGCCCTCTATACATAATGTGCCGGTGACGGCTTTGCCGACAGCTGGTTATTCCTTGCCCCTTGGTGATCATTTGTCCCAGGTCACGAGGGAGAAGATTTGGCGGGGGGAGTACGTGGATATATTCTCCCTATTGAACCGTGAGCCCACTAAGGAAGAGAGAGAGGGACAGGATGACAGAGACAAGGAACTGTCTCATCATAGTAAGCCACCTCGCACCTGGGTCAACTGGTTGCCGGCATGTCTTATTTATATGGCGGTATACCTTAGGGCCCGGCCTGATCTGGCCATTCCTATGGTCCAATACTTGGACAATATTTACAGGGCAATGGTTGATTTCCCTGGCCCATCGTGGTTGGCTTACGATGAGGAATTTAGAATGAGGGTGCCCCTACACCCGGAGATGAGATGGGATGAGCCCTGCCAAAAATTGTGGCTCTTGTACATGACCCCCACGTGTCCGGCGCCTGGGGATAGGTACCATTGTGGCCATGCTGTGCAGCAAGCTGCTCCAACACAGGCTTCCCGCCAGCCAGCAGGGCAGGGGGTTCCAGCGCGCTTGCTGTGTTGGAGCTTCTCAGCTAATGGCGTGTGCAATAAGCGACAGTGTCGATATAAACATGAGTGTCCCTCTTGCGCTGGCCCCCACGCCCCCTCCGCGTGCCTGCGGGCTGGTGGGTCACAGGGCAGAGGTAGGGGTGGACAGGGAGTGGGCAGAGCTTCTGCTGATGGAGCTGGCCAGTCAAAAGGCCCCCTCCCCAGTTATCGTGTATATGTTGGAGCGATGGCTCTCAACTTATCCAAGGAGGGAGGATGTGAGGTACCTCCTGGAGGGTTTCCAGTGGGGCTTTTGTATCCCATTCAAAGGGGTGCGGGGACCCCAAGATGCCCCCAAACTAATTTCCTTGAAGGGTAAGGAGGAGGTAGCTGCCCTGAGTATTGCCAAAGAAGTAGAGGCCAAGAGGGTAGCGGGCCCCTTTTCCAAACCACCTTTCCCTAACCTGAAGATCTCCCCTCTGGGGCTAGTACCTAAAAAGACCCCGGGTGAATTCCGTTTAATCCACCATCTATCGTACCCGGTGGGTTATTCGGTCAATGATGCTATTCCTGATGACCTTTGTTCGGTCAGGTACACGTCATTTGACCAAGCCCTATGCATGGTGCACTCTTGTGGTCCCCGTGCCCTCCTGGCGAAATGTGACATTAAATCGGCATTCCGATTGCTGCCAGTGCACCCTGGGGACTTTGAGCTATTGGGTTTTAGATTCCAAGGGAAGTTCTATGTAGACAAGGCCATGCCTTTTGGCTGCTCTATTTCGTGTTCAGCATTCGAACGTTTTAGCACTTTCCTTCAGTGGGCCTTTGTTCGCAGGTCCGGGTCTCGGTCTGTACCCCATTACCTCGATGATTTTTTGTTTGGGGGTGAACGGGGCTCGGACACATGCACGCGTCTCCTCACTACATTTCAGACGCTAATGCTGGAACTGGGTGTCCCTTTAGTGCCCAAAAAGACCGAGGGCCAATCTACTATGCTCACATTTCTGGGTATTGAAATTGACACGGTCGCACAGGCATCCCGGTTACCCATTGAGAAGGTCACCCGGATCTCCGCGATGATTTTGGCGTTGCTGGCCAAACGTAAAGTGTCACTTCGTGAGCTTCAGGTACTTCATGGCCATCTTAACTTTGCCTGCAGGGTGGTGACACCCGGCAGAGCATTTGCGCGGCGCCTATGTGACGCCATGTCTGGCCTGTTAAAGCGCCACCACAGGGTCCGACTGACCAGGGGCATGCGGGCTGACCTTTTGGTTTGGCTTACATTCCTACGGGAATTTAATGGGGTCTCTTTCTGGAGATCCGACCTTTTGGTTTCCCCTAGATTCCAAGTACAGTCGGATGCCTCTGGCTCCCTGGGATATGGGATTTATTTTGAGGGGAGGTGGGCTTATGGCCAATGGCCTCCAGCATGGCGGAGCACGGATCGCTTCCGCGATCTCACATTTCTTGAGTTCCTTCCAATCCTGGGAGCTTTGATGCTATGGGGCGAGGAGTGGGCCGACTCAGTGGTCCATTTTTGGTGTGACAATGCGGCAGTAGTGCACATTGTCAATGCTCAGACGTCTAAATCACCCAGGGTGATGGCGTTGGTTCGTCAGTTTGTGTTACGAAGCCTACGCCTGAATGTGCTTTTTAAGGCCAGACATGTCCCAGGCATTAATAATGATATTGCTGATGCTTTATCCCGCCTGCAGATCCCCCGGTTCCGTGCCTTGGCTCCAGAAGCAGAGGAATTCCCTTGCCACTCCCGGCCGAGATTTGGACATTTGGCAAGGAGAGGTGAACCGGGCGATCGGCATGTCTTTGGCACCTCGCACGCGTAAGGCGTATCAACATGCTTTCGTTCAATTTAGAACCTTTTGTGTGCAACTTCAGTTGCCCGAAGTGTGGCCCATTCCAGTGGAACAGGTTTTACAATTTATGGTTTATCTACACAGTCAGGGTTTGGCTCCTCGTACTATAGCATCCAGGCTGTCAGCACTGGCATTTATGGCCAAAGTGAGGGGTTTTGCTGACTGCATGAACGATTTCCACATACGACATGTTTTGGAGTGTGGACACGGGAACGTGGCCGCCGCCCGGACACTCGCCACCCAATTTCACCAGGTACTGACCCACCTTGCACGAGGCTGGCATAATCTGTGTTTTGATAAGTATGAGGTGACTCTTTTTCACGCGGCTACCACGGTGGCCTTCTTTGGTGCGCTCCGCATCAGTGAGTTGGTACTACTGTCTAAGGCGGATGCGACTCGTAGCGCACTGGAACTCGATGATGTCTATGTCACTAATGAGTGGGCTCAGTTGAGGATACGATCCTCAAAGGTTGATCAGCACGGCGTAGGCAGTGGAGTTAGACTGCTACAATGTTCCATTGCAGACATCTGTCCGGTTAGTGTTCTACAGGAGTTCTTGGCAGTGCGTGGCGCGCACCCTGGCCCGTTTTTCTGCCACCAGGATGGGTCTCCCCTTACTAAATTTCAATTTTGGAAGGTGACCGATATGGCACTATCCAGTGTTGGCCTCCCTGGGGCTCGTTACGGCACCCATTCATTTAGGATAGGTGCTGCATACACTGCGGCTGCATTTGGCTGATATATGCCGAATGGGGAGATTGGGATCCACGCGTTTTGCGTTGTATGTTCGCCCACTTCAGGCATGAGTACCAGTTAAGTCATTATTCTCTTTTCTTCTTTTACAGACCCTATGTGTCCCCGCACACCGGTGGCAGTATGGCTGGTGGGCCACAGTTACGTGCACTGGGCAGCGCAGTATGCTGCGGCGACAGAGTGGGGACCCCAGCTTGGACTGCATGCAACCGCACGTATACATTGGTACGGTAAGTGCGGAATGAGATGGCGGGAACTGTTGCCATTCCTGTTTTCCATCAGAGATGCTGAACTGCCTGATGTCCTTGTACTGCATCCTCGGGGGCAATGACCTCGCCCAGGTCACTGGCCTCTCCTTAAAATTTACGATTTGCAGTGACCTAGCTTATTTGCATTATGTGTGGCCGTACACAAGGCTGCTATGGTCGGACATCATACTGCGTCATTCATACAGGGGAGGTATTGACCTCCGTGCCCTTGACCGCGCTCGGCGAACAGGGCTGTTGCCCAGTTCTTGGCAGACAAGGGTCTGGGGATGGTCATCCGGCACCCCACGATTAGTTTGCAAAATTATGATTTCTATGCAGGGGATGGGGTCCCCCTGTCGGCTAGAGGTATGAACCTCTTTCTGGAAGATTTGCAAGCAGGCCTGGTGACCGAGCTGACGGTCGGGGGGGGGGGCGGTGAGTCTTCATAGACGCCTCCCCGTGTGGCGGGTAGCACTGGTAAGGTAAAGATTTATGACCCATAGGTATCCGGCAGGTTCGCAATTGACTGGCCAACACTTAGACAGGTATAGGTGTAATAGCTTTAACCGGTCAACGACGAACCAGGCAAGGGGGTGATGGCAGGAGCTTTTCAGCATGCATCACCTCATGATTTGATGGATAAACGTCATAGGGTGGGGTCAGTAGATAGTTTATTGACTCCGGTCAACAATTTGTTTGTGTCAACAAACAAACTGATACAAATGGATACATTGTAGCCAATTGCGATTGGCAATTTTGGGAGGAACCTTACCAGTGTTACTGCGGCCTGCTTGCCTTAAGAATTACAATTGGATGAATACACCAATTGAAAGTTATAATTCGGACTAGGGCATTATTCAATAAAAGTGGCCCAATGCCTTTATCCATATACCGGTGTCTGAGTCTTTCTTTGGGGGGTGCGCCTGCAATGAAAGCACGGCACCAAAATGGCCACCATGCTCGTTGCGCCCCCCCGGACTCAGACATCCGGGTGAGTTAGGGGGCCTGGCCACCCCTCTATAAAAGGGGTGGTCACGAGGCAGGCGAGCTGCCATTTTAGAAATAGCGACGGAGAGAAGTTTTTCCCTCCACCCCCTCCCTAGTGAACAGTGTGATATTTTGGTCGCTTCGGGGCCGGGTGGGAATTTTTGGCCTGAACCCACAATTGGCCCTTGGTTTCTGGCTTTTTTGCCCATCCCACACTGTTGCTAGTGTTTGAGCAAAGGGGTTTCTTTGACTTTGGTCACTTTAGGAGGGTAGCACTGGTAAGGTAAAGATTTATGACCGATAGGTATCCGGCAGGTTCGCAATTGACTGGCCAACACTTAGACAGGTACAGGTGTAATAGCTTTGACCGGTCAACGATGAACTGGGCAAGGGGGTAATGGCAGTAGCTTTTCAGCATGCATCACCTCGTGATTTGACGGATACACGTCATAGGGTATGGTCAGTAGATAGTTTATTGACTCCGGTCAATAATTTGTTTGTGTCGACAAACAAATTGATACAAATGGATACATTGTAGCCAATTGCCATTGGCAATTTTGGGAGGAACCTTACCAGTGTTACTGTGGCCTGCTTGCCTTAAGAATTACAATTGGATGAATACACCAATTGAAAGTTATAATTCGGACTAGGGCATTATTCAATAAAAGTGGCCCAATGCCTTTATCCATATACCGGTGTCTGAGTCTTTCTTTGGGGGGTGCGCCTGCAAAGAAAAACTTTCATTATCCTCTCATGTGGCAGGGGCTAACCCTAGCGAAAAAATATCCCAGCAATTGTTTTTTGTTTCTGTTCTAATGCCAGAATTGTGCTTCTCTAAACACCTTACCATCTATATCCAATAATGGAAGGAAAAGTTTCACCTCTCTTATCCTTTACAAATACATGCCATGGCCCAAATTTGGTTTTCCAGCATATGCCATACAGAACTGAGGAGAAAGGAGACACGTGCAGTACTTAAGTCATGAATTTGTTACAATGCATAGTTTTGACTTTCAGATAGGCTTAGTCTGCCTTATGAGCATGCAGAACATTTCTTTGCACAGCTGCCTGAAAAATATACAAATTTATTCAGTATCTGGATAGAAAGCCAGATATTTGAATTCATTTAATAAGAAACTATTGTATTTCAATACAATACACTCGACTGCAGTGGCTTAGCGATTAAGGCACTGAACTTGACGACTAGAACGTCAGCCAAATACTGCATGATGTTCCATCTCTGAGCTTCCATCTCTGTCCCAGATCCTGCCAAGCTAGCAGTTCAAAAGCAAGAAATTACAAGTAGATAAATAGGTACCACTTTGGTGGGAAGGTAAACAGCGTTCCGTACGCTGTGGTGTCTGGTTATGCCTGCCACATGTCCATGGAAACGTCTGCAGGTGCAGACAGCACTGGATCTTTGGCTATAAACAGAAATCATCACTGAACCCTAGAGTCGAATATGGCTGGCTTTCAAGCAAGGGCAACTGTTGAGTCCAGCGCTTAAGAAGTATTCTGACCAGCAGGATTGGGTCAAACACAGTGATTTATTATTCAGCTCATAATACCACACTGGGGAACATGTACAAGGTGGCCAACTTATATACAGAGATAATGGCAGTTACACAGGTTGATACATTTCGGCGGGCTTCCGGATAAGCTTGTGCTGATGAATCAGCTATCTTGACAGACATTTCAAAATAGTGCCCTTGTAAAAGGCGTGCAATTCCGCCATAGATGTTACGGCACTATTGAGCAGTTATTCGAAATAACACTTGGACACAACAGCAACCTTTACCTATTGTATTTTCTCATTGACTTGCTTCAGGTACCCGCAAACCAGTCATCATAACAGGAGATTTTTATGGTTCATCAATAATCTTCATAGTTAGCTGGCCATTTAAATATGGTAAGAAAGTAGGTGGGAAGGAAGGAGAAATTTTCAAAATAATTTGTTTGAATTTTACTTTATATGATACATCTTAAACACATTCACAGGCAGTTCCATTACTGATTCATTGTAGAGCTTAGAGTTCTTAATTTTTTGAATGTAGCACCCAGATCTCTCATATTCGCAATGTACAGATTCTGTGTGAAGTAGCAACAATGTAATGAGTATAGGCATCCCCTATGCTATTTATTATTTAATGAATGTATGCTAAATGGTTTATGTCCACTGGAAAAGACATTGATATTCCACACATGACATCTCCAATTTAATTTTTTTTAAAGGCAATCCACGGTTTTAGCTATAAGAACATAAGAACATAAGAACAGCCTTGCTGGAACAGGCCACAGCCCATCCAGTCCAGCATTCTGTCTCACACAGTGGCTCACCATTTCCTTCAGGGTATTCCCAAGCAGATGCCTTCACCTGCTTAGGATTCCCTGGAAATGGCATTGAGAGATATCCTGCCTATCTCTCCAACCCGGAGGTTGTCCTTAAGTATCCAGTTGTCACCACTTCTTCTGGCAGGGAGTTCCATAGACCAGTAATCCTCTGGGTGAAAAAGTACTTTCTCTTATTTGTTTTAGAACTAGTACCCAAAAGTTTCATGGAGTGTCCCCTAGTTCTAGTGTTATGCGACAGGGAAAACAGTTTTTCCTTATCTACTTTGTCCACACCGTGCATGATTTTATAAACTTCAATCAGGTCACCTCTTAGACGTCGTCGTTCAAGAGTGAAGAGGCCCAACTGTTGCAGCCTCAGATGGTAAGGAAGGTGTTCCAGTCCCATAATCATTCTGGTTGCCCTCCTCTGCACTTTTTCCAACTCCATAATATCCTTCTGGAGGTATGGCGACCAGAACTGTACACAGTATTCCAGATGGGGCCTAACCATAGATTTATAAAGAGGCAAAATGACACTTGCTGACTTATTTTCTATACCCTTCCTAATGATCCCTAGCATTGAGTTTGCTTTTTTCACTGCTGAGGCACACTGGCTTGACACCTTCATTGAGTTGTCCACCAGGACACCAAGGTCCCTTTCCTGGTTTGTCGCAGAGAGTTCAGACCCCATCAGTTTATAAATGTAATTGGGGTTCTTTGCCCCAACATGCATCACTCTGCACTTACTAATGTTGAAGCTCATTTGCCACTGTTTTGCCCACTCCCCCAGTGTCAAGAGATCCCTCTGGAGCTCCTCACAATCTCTCACAGTTTTCACTACCCTGTATAATTTAGTGTCGTCAGCAAATTTGGCTTCCTTGCTTTTTACTCCTACCTCTAGATCATTTATGAAAAGGTTGAAAAGCAGGGGTCCCAGTACTGAACCTTGGGGGACCCCACTCTTTACTTCCCTCCACTTGGAGAAGTGTCCATTTAGTGCTACCCTCTGTTTCCTGTCCCTTAGCCAGTTGCTGATCCAGGACAAGACCTGTCCCTTTATGCCATGACTGGTAAGTTTATTCAAGAGCCTTTGGTGTGGGACCTTGTCAAAAGCCTTCTGAAAGTCCAGATAAACAATGTCAACTGGATCCCCATTATCCACATGCTTGTTGACACACTCAAAAAATTCCAACAGATTAGTGAGCCATGATTTGCCCTTGTAAAAGCCATGTTGGCTGTCCTTTAGCAGCGCCTTCTCTTCTATGTGCCTATTAATTCTATCTTTTAGGATGGTTTCCATCACTTTACCTAGGGCACATGTCAAACTGACAGGTCGGTAATTTCCTGGATCACCCCTGGATCCTTTTTTGAAAATTGGTGTTACATTCGCTACCTTCCAGTCATCAGGCACAAAGCCTGATTTGAGGGAAATATTATATAATTTGGCTAGGAGATCAGCAATTTCATCTTTAAGTTCCCTGAGAACTCGTGGATGGATGCCATCTGGCCCTGGTGATTTGTTAGTGTTTAGTTTAACAAGACATGCAAGGACCTCCTCCCTGGTTATTTCTATCTGGCTTAATTCTTCGGTTTCCCTCCCTACGAAGATAGGCTCTGTTTTGGGCATGTGGTCTCTGTCTTCTTCAGTGAATACTGAAGCAAAGAATTCATTGAGTCTCTCTGCAATCTTTGTTTCCTCTTTAATAACCCCTTGCCTTCCATTGTCATCTAATGGTCCAATGGCCTTCCTAGTTGGGTTCTTACTTCTAATGTACTTAAAGAAGTCTTTGTTATTTCTCTGAGTATTTTTAGCTATACGCTCCTCAAAGTCTTGCTTTGCTTTCCTGATTGTTGCCTTGCATTTGTTCTGCCAGAATTTATGTTTCTGCCTGCTGTCCTCATTCGGACAAGCCTTCCATCTTCTAAATGAGCTTTTCTTGCTCTTGATCACTTCCCGAACAGCACCTGTAAGCCACATTGGAGTCCTCTTGGACCTGCCAGTGCCCTTTTTCCTTTTGGGTATGCATTCCAATTGGGCCTCTGTTATTGTTTTTGTAAACAGCCTCCATGCCTCTTGGAGTGTTTGGACTCTCTCAATTTTCCCTTTCAGCTTCTTTTTTACTAGTTTCCTCATCTTTGGGAAATTTCCTTTTTGAAAATTTAAGGTCTCTGTGTTAGATTTTATCAGTGACTTGCGGTCTATGATCAAGTTAAACATAATTGAGTTGTGGTCACTGTTCCCTATTGGATCAGTCACATTAACATCTTGCACCAGATCCTGAGTATTACTCAGGATCAAGTCAAGGATTCTTGTACCTCTAGTTGGGTCTTCAACCATCTGTCCCAGGGAACAATCATTTAGCATATCTAGGAACTTTATCTCTTTATCATGTGCTGAACAACAATTCACCCAGTCTATGTGAGGGTAATTGAAGTCCCCCATTATAACCAGGCTTCCCTTCTTGGATGCCTCCTTTACAACATTCTCCAACTGCCAGTCTCCCTCAAGAGTTTGGGTCGGAGGCCGATAGTATATGCCTACTGTTAGACCATCCTTGTGGCCTGGTACTCTTACCCACAGAGCTTCTAATGGTGACTCCAAATCACCTAGATATTCCAAATCATACGATTTTATCACTTCTTTGACATACAAGGCAATAGCTATCTGCTATTCTTTCTCTTATCCCACTTCCTACATGTTTAGAAATGCAGTATTGAAATTATTCTTACACAGCATATTAATAGTGTGTTGGCTTGATATATGTCCTTCTCATACTGCCGCTGCTTTTTATTGTCTATTTATTTTTCTCACTTTTTCTCTTCTCCAGTGATTTTCCCTATAGAATTTAAGTTAAGTACCATTTCCTCTGAATTATGTTTCCAGCATGCAAATTGCATTTCAACAATAGGGCAAGAAAATAGGAAAGATTTGCCAGAATTCACATAAACTCTCTGCTCCATCATGATAAATTCTTTCAGTTATCTTTTGACCTTGATAATAGCATCCACACGCAATGCTAGCAGCCCTATAGTATTAAAAGGCTGCAGGGAGAAAATATTGAAATAAGAAAAGAAGACACATCAGAAATGGAAGTGAGAACATATCTATTGTCTCCTATGTATTACTGTCTGGTTCTTTCTCACAAAGAAACTGGAATCTTAATTTGCTATAATTAAGCACACAATGGGGTTAGAAGGAATCTAAGGAATAGAATAGTACACTTGTTAAATAAAAGAGCATGTCAGCTTTCAAGGTGAAAGCTTTGTGGAATCTTAAACATGTAGTTCTTTATTTTCCTCAGGGCTTGTATTCTGAACAGTTTTTGAGGGCTTTAAGAGTTATTCACTTTTCTTTGGCATGTACATGAGTCTTACCTTTTAAAATTCATTCCTTTTAAAAAGAGTATGTGCCTCACTACTCAAAGGTTCTACTCAAAGGTAGTTCGTAAAAGGGAAAAGCAAGCTGAATTATTTTTAACATTAACAACAACAACAACCCATTGTGTAAAGATCACATGATATGATAATCAAATAATGGAGTTTCAACCAAAGTCAAGGCTGGGTGTAGACAGGGGAACAAATCATACAGCATAGTAGACAAGACAGAGTCTGGGCAAGCTTGAAGTTAGACAACTAAAAAATAAATATCAACAAGAAGTTATCTTATAATTGAAACAGGACAAAGTCCAAAAACAGAAGCATGGACAAGTCCAGAAGGCAGAGGCCTCAAGCAGCCCAGCCAAATGAAGCACCACAGCAAGTCAAAATACCTTCACTACTGAAGCCATTTTTGTAGGACAGAGCCAGTTCTGATTCAGTAAAACCTCGCATAAAGAGCGTCTCGCTTAGAGACTAACTTGCTTAAAGAGCAGGATTTTCTCTGAATGGTTGCCTCGCTTAACAACTAAAACCAACCAAAAACTCGTTTAACAACTAACTTGGGTTCACAAACCCCCCGTGTGTGCGCCAGAAGTCACAACTGGTCACTTACAATGATGTTTCGCTTAAAGAGCAAACTAGCTTAAAGAGCAATCCTGTGGAATGCATTATGCTCTTTAAGTGAGGTACCACTGTATATATATTTCTCTCAGGGCAACCAGTTGCAGTAGGTTGGGGGTCTAATCCTTGAACGAGCACCATTATTCCTCTGGCATTTGACCAGCAAATGGAGCCCTGAAGTTGCCTCGGAACCTGACACTAATACTGGATAATGGTTGACTATTTTTCAGTATATAAAGAAATACTACAATAAATGTTCATTGAAAAAAATATAGCATGTTAGAGCATGCAAAAGAAATAACACATTTCATGCTTTAGAATTTCTAAAAAGCTTGTGGCTGACAATGCTTCTCAGTCCATAGCTGTAAGATTTTAGTGGTTACATATTAAATATGATATTGAACACATTATGTCCAGCCCACATTAGCTATGGAAGTGGTGAGGAAGTACATGATGTACAGACATCCAAGGGAATGTTGAAACTGGAGTATCCTTAGCATGCATATGTGAGCTATAAGTTTATAACACTTGTAGAAATGGATAGAATTTGTGAGCTATACTCAGCTCAACTCTGGATGAGCAGAGTTCAAGATCTCTGTCCTTCTACTGGTGGTAGACAGTAAGCACATGGGACACATAGCTCCAAAGTGAACTGATACTGTATAAAGAAAAGCTATGAGATCAGACAAAAAGGCTAAAAATTGTTGTGAAAATAATACATGGACACAACACAGATTTACTGGAAATACAAAGTAAGATTGTATTCCAATATCCCCACTGATCTATTTGCACAAACTAAAATAGCTCATTAAATAAATAAAAAGTGTACTGTAAATATATAGTATAGTAACACTGAACGTATCTTTTAAAAAGAATCAGATGGATTTTTTATGTTTGTCTTCCACTGTGTTTTTTAAGGAATGGTAAATAAGTTACAAATAATAAATTGAAAATCAGATCTCTAGTGCAAGACATGGATCTATGAAGAGATACAATCATCATGGGACCTAGTTTGTTAGGCATTGTTAATATGCTCCATTTTTTTCTAGCTCCATTCAAGTCTCCTTTGAGGATAAATCAGTACTTTCCCCTAGCATTCAGACTACTAACAACATTTTATTTCAACTGTAAAAAAACCCATGTCCCAAGCTATTATGGAATTCACAAGTCTCCACTATCACTTGAAATTGAATATGAGGTGTGCATCTGTTTTTTCTTTCCATTAGAATAATAACATTTGAGTTCTCATTCTGTGCAAGTCTATTGGTCTGAGATGATCACACAATTATCTAAACAATACAGAGAGGTTCTCCAGCATCAATATTACATGGCAGATTAACAGCTATTTCATTGTCTTTTATCTTTTTTACAGTTTATATAAAATCCAATTCAGATGATCCACTCTTTCAAGGAATTCATGTCTAGACCTAATCCCCTGCATTCAGTGTTGACATTACAAATAAAGAATTGATTGTGTGACATATTAAGTCTTTTTAATGTGCAGTAACATAAGAGATGGGATTCATTTTAACCTCTGGAGGATAACATGTCTAAGCCTGTATATGCATAAAACAAATGTGTATAAATGTTTCAAAGATAAGACGTGACTCTCATAATAGATTTAATTAAAATCTTTAAATCATTTTCTATCTCTTTTTAACTTTCTCTTGGCAATCAGGCAGATTCACCAACTCATGTTAGTGTCATTGTTCTATAGTTTAGCAATAGGACTGTCAAATCAGATCCTGTAACTTTGTGCTAGCAAAGGACTTTTCAAGATTGAGTGCAACAATGTCAGTGACAAGACCTAGTCAATGTTGTAGCATTGTGCCAGCACAATGTGGTGGCTCTGAGCATGAGGATCACAAAATAAAGAGGCAAGACACAATCTGCTGTGGTTAAAGGCTCAGGCCACATTTATTAAAAATTTCACACCCAGGACATATGGTTATCCTGCTATGGTAATAGAGTAGACCATACTGCCAGCGACTCAGTGCTGAGTGTCAGACAGTGGTTAACTAACCTGACAACCCTGAGGACTAATGGCTTAGGTGCCAAAGTCCACAGGGAAGGGTGATGGTCCCCAAGTGGATTAAATCCCACTTGAATCCACCTTGATGGAGGGCAGCATCAGTTTCATCAGTCCTGGCCTGGAGTTGATGAGGACTATGCATGCTGAAAAGACTCAGGACCACAAAGCGACTCACAGAGCTGGATCAGTGGTACGGGTGTCATGCAGCGATGTGGAAGGCAGATGAAAGGCCACTGCATTATATTTGCAGGATGGTCATCATGACTGATCACTATGATTATTGCCAATATTTGGAAGAGGAAGAAAGAAAAAGGACATACAGAGGGGCTGGTAGTGCATAACCAAGCACCAAAGCAAGGGAAGCTTACCCCCCCCCCTGGTCTTTAGCCCCAACTCAGCACTGCACATGCTAGCCACTGGTGGGCTGGCTTTTCAGGGAGGCATCCATGTGACCACTTCCCCTCTCCTGAGTGGATGTTGGTTGTACCGCATCTCTGCCTCATTGCATTTCCCACATCCCCACCGATTCACATGAATGCCGCATAAGATAGAGATTCCACCTCATCAGAGATGCCCTAAGGGAATCACTGCTGCCACCTTGGAAGCCCTATTAGGGTTTGATATAAATATGTTCTAATTTAATGGCACATAGCTAACTAATGAGTGTTCAGCATTTTTCTATCTCTCACTCACTGAGGTCTTGTATCTTGCAGAGAGAAGCTCTATTCAGATGCTACCCAAACAGGTTCAACATACAGAGAGAGAGAACCCTTCTTCTCCTATCACTCAGAGTTTTCTTAATATTATTTGGCCAAACAGATTCAGGGACGTGTTAACAAGCCAATAATCCCTGAATGACAATACATTTTCAGAGCCATCTTTTTATAGCATAAAATTAGGGAATTTCTACACATTTCATCACTATGGGATAAGCCAAAATTATCAATTAATCTTTTGACATTGTCATGCAGTTCAGGTTAGAACATTCAGAATATTTGTTCATGTCATGTCACACAAATATTATTCAGCATTATGGTTTCTTGAGTCTAAGAGAAATCCCTGTCAGCTGTACAAACTATGCTGGGCTTGTGTACACAAGGCCTTCTGTTTACTTAGCCTCGTCATTATGTTCTATTTGATTAGTTCAATCTGATCTGTTTTAACTTTACAGAGTATCTGAGAAAATGATTTTTACTTTTAAACCAGAATTAATATTAGAATTAATATCTTAATTCTTTCACTCCTATTTCATTCCCTCCTGATTTCTTGAAAATTATTATTTTTATTAACTTTTCACACTTTATTGCAATAAATAAACATTTCTATCATCAAACATTCCTAAAAGTATATATCTTGATTACAGATTCCTCAGGCTTCAACTGGGCGTAGAAAAGGCCACTTCCAGTTTGGGTCTTTAACCGAGTTACCGCCTTTCTTCTTACATTGACTATTTAAGCAAAATCTATGCATTTTAATCCTTCCAGGGTTTTAAACTGCAAGAAAAAAAATTATACCAACAGTATACAGTTCTTTTCATTTTGGTTTCAAAGATTCATCTTATCAATGTTTAACTATAGACCAAACTTGCTGTACCTTGATTCACACATTGATTTATACTGCAGTGACTGAGTTAATAATTTCCTAACTTCCATTTCCTTCTATGTGGGCCAGATCTGGCCAATTCTATGTGTTTAGGACAGAAATTCAAGTGCGGAAATACAATACTTTGTACAGAGGGGAGTTCTCATATTGTGCATTGTCATTGGCTAAAACCTGGACTTATTGATTTAGGCTTTCATACAATTCCACAATGCTTACAACAATCCCACTTGCTTTCTCAACCTTTTCATAACTGTGGATTAAATGAACAAGGATGATTCCACTAAGCCTCCCTGCTTTTAAGTAAGTATTTATTTTTTTATTTTTGTGTACTTCGGATGTGTTGTATTTTTAAGTCCTCGAATTCTTTAATCAAATACAACCCCTGTATTTGTTTTGGCTTATTTTAACATAGCTGTTCTTCGCTTCACTTCTGCCCTTCTGTTCCTTTTTGCCAACTGTGCCTTCTGTTTTCTGTTTAATTGCAAGGGATTTAGGCATTCTGGGCAGCTTTGATCAGTCTTTGATTACTAATCCATAAATGTCCCTTATTTTCCAAATCATCTGGAGGGCATGTACTTGTACGTCTGCAGAAAAAAGTAAACTTTCTTCTTGTGCAGGGCCATCTAGTTCCTTTGGAGTTAGGCAACTGGCCTCTGACATCTACACTTTTATTTCTGTGTACTTTCACATACTGCCTGAAAAGTTGGGACAGCCTGAAAGGCTGGAGTTGACATAAGTGCTTCTTTTTAACTTTTCAAAAGCTTCTTGTTGCTGATCACTTCACTCAAAATGATCGGTTTCAGCTCCTCTTGTGGAGACTTAAAGAGGCTTTGCTAATAGAGCAAATTTAGGGATTCAAAATCGATAGAATCCCTGGTCTTGTTCCTGTTCTTGGGGTTAGCTATCAAGTGTTCAGCTGTTTTTTTTCTTTTTTCTGGGATTTCCCAAATTCCTCTGGTTTCTTCAATCATCCCATTCCATCTCAGCCAATTCATCATGTTCTTCTTGTCTCCATAACTTCCTCTGCCAAATGGGTGTATTTTTCTCATTCCTCTCTTGGGGCAATTCCTCTGCCAGTGGCCCTCTTGCTTGCAGTAAGCACACTGATTGTAATCAAGTGTTCCTTTGCCTCATCCCAAAGCAAGGGCGATCATCTCAGCTCTCTTTTTTCTCTTATATTCTCCTTCTTCTCTTCCTCCTCTTCACTGTTTAGATAGATCTTCTTGGTCACTTCTACTAGTTCACTAGTATTATTTCCCAATGCTCCTTCCAGGTTTTGTAATTTCTTTCATACATCTGGTGCACTCTGAGTAATGAATCTCTCATTTAACATCTGGCGATCTTCCATATTTATTCCTGTATTTATTTTATATGCTTCTATTAATCCGGCTAAGAAACTTTCAGGGGATTCTTCTTTCGCTTGAATTATATTAGCAGGTTTGCTAAAATTGACAGGACCTTTTACTGCTTCCTGTAAGCTTTCCAAAATCAAATATCTGTACTGTTGAAGACTTGTCCTGTGTGTTGGATCATTAGGATTCCAATTCGGATTTTGTTCAGAGACTGCTGTCATACGCTCTACAGTCTGATCTGCATCTGGGAAATTTCTATGGAGAATTTTGTCTTTTGCCAGTTTTAATTGTTCCTTTTCTTCCATATTAAGGAGTGTATTTATTATTTGCCACATATCACTCCATGTAGGGTCATGTGTTTGGACTATGGTTCCAATTAGTTCAATCACCTCATTCGGCTTGGTACTAAAAGGTCCATAATGCTGATTCCAATTTAACAAGTCTGTTGTGGTAAATGGTATATATTGGAAGATTGACTGATTTAACAGTTCATCATCTTCCCTCATATGGCTGGTTATCATTTCCCTCAGTGGGGCCACTATCTCCTTTCTTTTTCAATCATTGGCATGACGTGTGCCACTGGGGTATTCGGAGGTGGTTCCCTACTAGCTTCATTGTTATATGGTGAAGGTCTATTATACCTTTTAAATTTTATCTCTCCTTCCTCAATCACATCTTTCAAGATTTCAGTTACCCTTTTCAGTTTTTCTGTGGTTGGAGAAACCATGTTTCTATCAGGGGTTTGAAATCTTCCTGTGCTTGCTAACGCAAAGTCTGGATAAATATGTGGAACTTGGCCATCTTGTGGCGCTGGTTTTGGCATGACATAAGTTGGAGGTCTTTGAAACAGAATTTCATATTTTTTCATTTCTGCTTAAAATTTTCAATCTTTCTTCTGTCTGCCACTCTACTTTTGGGGTATTGGGCGTTTTGACCACTGGCAGAGGAATTGCCCCGAGAGAGGAATAAGAAAAATACACCCATTTGGCAGAGGATTTGAAAATCCAGCTCCAGCTCCTGGAGAGTTCTCCATCTGTCTTAGCCTTCTGGATCCTTTGACTGGTCGATTTCTCTCATAGTTACTCGCCGCCTCTTCACTGATTTCCTTGAGTAGATTCAAAGGTCTACTATGCCAGCATTTAGGTTATCCCTGGAGAGGCATCATTTTATCCCATCAGGAACAGCTGTCTGGAGCGACAATGGCACCTGCTGTTTGTCAAGTCAGTCCCGGCGGAGTCGCCAAAATGTTGTCCAATGAAAACGAGACAAACTGCTTTCTAGCTAAGACAGATTTAGGAGTTTTATTATTATTTGTCCAAACAGATTCAGGGATGCTTTAACAAGCCAATAATCCCTGAATGACAATACATTTTCAGAGCCATCTTTTTATAGCATAAAATTAGGAAATTTCTACACATTTCATCACTATGGGATAAGCCAAAATTATTAATTAATCTTTTTGACATTGTCATGCAGTTCAGGTTAGAACATTCAGAATATTTGTTCATGTCATGTCACACAAATATTATTCAGCATTATGGTTTCTTGAGTCTAAGAGAAATCCCTGTCAGCTGTACAAACTGTGCTGGGCTTGTGTACACAAGGCCTTCTGTTTACTTAGCCTTGTCATTATGTTCTATTTGATTAGGTCAATATGATCTGTTTTAACTTTACAGAGTAGCTGAGAAAATGATTTTTACTTTTAAACCAGAATTAATATTAGAATTAATATCTTAATTCTTTCACTCCTATTTCAACATGGAAAGGAGATGTGATTGCAACAGGAACCTCTCCTCTTCAGATGCATGACGTTCAGTTAGGGTTTTCCCCACACATCCTTTGTGTGTTGAATTCATACATATAATTAACCCCGAATAAGCCCTGAGTTGGTAAAATCTCTTAGTGTGTTGTTAAATAGGCAACACTACCATTCACTCGCTCTCCAGATCTAATCTATTCACTTAACTGCTTATACCTTTCACCACCATCAAGGTGAGTAGAGGAGCCATCTCAATGCTGTATCACACTGAAAATGACAGTGTCAGGGGTTAGGAAGCCTCCACATATCCCGTGAACCAGGAGAACAGGGGTTGGCAACATTTTAAGTCCAGGGTTGGGTCATGCTCCCTCAGACAGCTGAGGGGGCTAGACTGGTGTTCCCCTTGCTGTAAATGCTGCTGTAAATGTGTTTATGGCTGCCATAAACACGTCTACAGCCACCGTAAATGTGTCCGTGGTCGGTTCCAGCAGCAGCAGCGGTGGTTGGAGTGAGCGCGGGTGGAGGTGGATTATTTGGCACCATGAGCCAAATTCAACTCATCGGCCATAGGTTGCTGACCCCTTTAATAGAAGGTGAAAAATAAGTTGAGTAAGTGAAGGTGCCATACTCAGATACCACCAGTGCTCACCTGGGCAACTTGTCTCTACCTGCTTGCTAGGCAGCAGGATTTCCTGTTCTAATCAAGATCATTAACTATTTTTTGACAGTTAATAGTGTGAAGCAGCTGAAACAGGATATTTTGTTGTGAATTGTGGGAATCATTCAACCCCAGCAAATCACACACAGTTATACATTTAGGTTACTGTAATGAATGCCAAAGAGGTAAGCAATGTTACACCTAATTTTTCAGCTGTCCCAATGTACTGGGATGTCAGTCACAACTTTGTGTGACATCATCCTGGTTAAAAAGGTTGAGCCAAACCTATATCATTCTTAGGGAGCAACATTTATTATGTTTTCTACTTCCATGTCATGCCTCATTTTGTGAATCCTTAATTAGCAATAACAATAGCAATTACACTTATATGCTGCCCCTTAGTGCTTAGTGCACTCTCTGGATGGTTCACAATTTAATTAGCAAATTGCCCTCAACATGCTGGGTACTCATTTTACTGACCTCAGAAGGATAGAAGGCTGAGTCAACCTTGATCCCTGGTCAGGATTGAACTCACAACCTTTTGACTACAGTACAAATTACCTGTTTAGAAAGTGCTAAACCATTATAAATGTCACTAAAGAGAATATCAACAGGTAGATATTTTTGTATTGTATAGAATGCTTTCATAGGACAGTTTCCTATTCTCTTGTTTTCAAATCTACTGTTACACTGGGCATGCTATGGAAGAGCCTAGCACTTCCTAGTCTAGAGATCTATATCTATAAAACAGAGGTGTGGGTTTGTATGTTCCGTATAGCAGCCCCCACCCATGGACCAATTCCGGTGAAACTTGCCACACACCTACCTTGGGCTTGCGAGACTGCAGTGCGGAGGTCCCAGACCCCATAGGGGGAAGCCCCAAAAATTTGTGAAAAAGTACTGCACATGCACAGTTTGGCAAGGGGAAGTGGTCACACGCAGAGCCGTTGAGCTGCGGCTCATACTCAGGGCTGTCGTTGTGCATGTGCACGCACACACCTCCCTCACTAGGCTAGGCCATGGGCATCCAGGCGGAACCATGACAGGTGGGTGTGGGCAGCAATCATCACCCTGACACCCTCGGGCAGACCCTCCACAGCAGCAGCCATGGTGCTGCTGCTGAGGAGCTGGGGTGGCCCACAACACAGGCAACCCCTCAGCGGGGCCAGGCTGAGGCGAGGCCAGGGTATACACTGCCCCTGCGGGATCCCTCCACCATGCCCCCTCAGACAGGTGAATGGGCCGGACAGGTGGTTCCCTGGCTGAACATGCTATGGTGGCAGTGGAACATACCTGGAAGGCCTCAGCAGGAGCCCAGGTACAGGTGGAGGTGATGGAGGCAGCCACTCCCTGGGCAGGTACGCAGCATAAAAGGGTCCTCCATTCAGGCACAGCCTACGGGAAATGACAAGGCAGCAGGCCCACCTTGCCTTCTCCAGGTCGCGGCAGCTGCACGGACACTCCCAGGCCCATTCGGCAATGGCGGTGGCAGAGCGCGAGGTGGCAGCGGCGGTGTGCGTGCGTGTGTGTGTGAGAGAGAGTGTGTGTGTGAGAGAGAGACAGAGAGACCGAGCAAGGCCAGGCAATCAGCTAGTAAGCAATAAAAGCTAAACAAACTATGTAAGCCTTCTATTGCAGGCGCACCCCCCCAATGATGGACTCAGACACAAATGAAAGTGGATAACGGCATTGGGCCACATTTATTGATTCAAGCCCTAGTCTGAATTATAAATTTCTATTGGTAAAACGACCAATCATAATTCTTAAGGCAAGCAGGCCGAAGTAACACTGGTAAGGTACCACCCAAAATTGCCAACGGCAATTGTTACAATGTATCTATTTGTATCAATTTGTTTGTTGACAACAAACAAATTGTTGACCGTAGTCAATATCTAACTAATGACCCCACCCTCTGACGTGTATCCGTAAAATCAGGGGGTGATTCCAGCTGTCTAGTGGTAACCATCACCCCCTTGCCTGGTTCGTCATTGACCGGACAACGTTTAAACAACTTATGCCTATCTAGTGTTGTCCAGTCAATTGCGAACCTGCCGGATACCTGTGGGTCATCAATGTTTACCTTACCAGTGCTACCCGCCACCCGGAGAGGCTTCACTAAAGGCTCAACGCCCCCCCCAAGACCGTCAGCTCGGTCGACAGGCCTGCTCGCCAATCACCCAGCAGGAGGTCCATACCTCCTCGCGACAGATGGACCCCATCCCCTGAATAAAGCCCGTAATTTTGCAAACTGATGGCGGGATGATGACTGACCCGCCCCCAGCCCTTGGTCGAAAGGAATCGGGCCACAGCCCTGTTCACCATGCGCCGAGCGCGGTCCAGGGCCTGGAGGTCAAAGCCTCCCCGATAAGCGTGCCGTGGGACCATATCTGACCAAACAAGGGTTGTGGCGGGCCATACGTAATGTAAGTAGGCGAGGTCCCCGCAAATCGCATGCTTCAGCGATAAGCCAGTGACCTGACCCAAGTCATTACCCCCAAGGTGTATGATCAGAATGTCGGGCGGGTCGGCATTCCTCGACGAAAAGAGGAATGGCAAAAGCTCCCGCCACAACATACCGGGCTTACCGTACCATGTGAGATGTGCGTATGCACCCAGTCCCAGTCGGGGTCCCCAATCTGTCGCCGCAGCATAACGCGCTGCCCTGTGCACGTAGCTATGGCCCACCAGCCATACTGCCACCGGTGTGATACGACACCCAGGGTCTGTCAGGGGAAAAAACAGGGAAGGAAGAGATACATGGTGACTCAAAAGGTACTCACGGTGGGAGTGGGCGAACATAAAACTGGAAACACTGTGAGCCCCACCTCCCCATGCTGCGTATGTCAGCCCCGGAGTACCCATAAGCAGCCGCAGTAGAGGCCGCCCCAATTCTAAATGAATGGGTGCCGTAACGGGCCCCAGGGAGGCTGACGCTAGCCAGTGCCTTCCCAGTCACCTTCCAAAACTGAAATTTAGTGAGGGGAGACCCATCTTGGTGACAGAAAAACGGGCCATGGTGCGTGCCACGCAGTGCAAGGAACTCCTGTAGGGCACCAACCGGACAGATGTCTGCCAAGGAACATCGTAGCAGTCTTACTCCACTGCCTACGCCGTGCTGATCTGTTTTAGAGGGGCGTATCCTCAATTGAGCCCAATCATTGCAAACATAGACATCTTCGAGTTCCAGTGCCCTAGGACTTGCATCCGCCTTAGACAGCATCACAAGCTCGCTGATGCGGAGCGCTCCAAAAAAGGCCACCGTTGTAGCCGCACGAAACAGGGCTGCCTCATACCTATCAAAACATAGGTCATGCCAGCCTCGTGCCAGTTGGGTAAGTACCCCAGGGGAAATTGGGTGACGGTCGTCCAGGCAACGCCCACGTTCGCGCACCCACCCCTCCAAAACATGTCTCACACGGAAATCAGCGGTACTGTCCGCGTGACCCCCCACTTTGGCCATAAAAGCCAGCGCTGATAGCCTGGATGCTATGGTGCGGGGTGCCAGGCCCTGAGCGTGCAGGTAAACCATGAAACGGAGGATGTGGGCCACTGGGATCGGCCAGGTATCTGGCAGGTGAGATTGGGTACAGAAGGTCCGAAAGGAAACCAACGCGTGGTGATACGCCTTACGCGTGCGTGCCGCCAGTGACATGCCGATCGCCCGGTTCACCTCTCCTTGCCAAAGGTCCATATCTCCTGCGGTAGTGGTGAAGGAAATTCCTCCGCATCCGGGGCCAAGGCACGGAACCGGGAGATCTGCAGGCGGGACAAAGCGTCAGCAATATCATTATTCACCCCTGGGACATGCCTGGCTCTGAACAGTACATTGAGGCGCAGGCTGCGCAATACAAACTGGCGCACAAGGTCCATGACCCTGGGAGATTTAGAGGTCTGTGAGTTGACAATGTGGACAACGGCCGCATTGTCACACCAGAAATGCACCACAGAGTTGGCCCACTCCTCACCCCATAGCATCAAGGCCCCCAGTATGGGAAAAAATTCCAAATATGTGAGATCCCTCAGGCGACCCGTGCCTGACCAGGCCGGTGGCCATCCACCATATGCCCACTTCCCATTGAAGTACATCCCATAACCAAGGGATCCCGAGGCATCAGACTGAATTTGAAATTGGGGCGAAGCCAGGAGGTCTGACCTCCAAAATGAGACCCCATTGAACTCCCTCAGGAACTGGAGCCATACGTGCAGATCTGCCCTGATGCCCCGTGTCAATCTCGCCCTATGATGGGGCCTGGATAAGCCTGCCATGGCGTCGCACAAGCGCCGAGCAAATGCCCTGCCAGGTGCGACCACCCTGCAAGCGAAATTGAGGTGTCCATGTAGCATCTGCAGTTCCCGAAGGGATGCCTTGCGCTTAGCCAGCAAGTCCGATATAAGGGCCACTATCCTGGACACCTTGTCTTCGGGCAACCTAGACGCCTGCGCCACCGTGTCAATTTCCACCCCCAGGAACACTAATTTATTAGACGGGCCTTCGGTCTTTTCGGGCGCTAAAGGGACACCAAGTTCCTCCATTAGTGTCTGAAATGTGTTGAGGAGACGTGTGCACGTGTCCCAGCCCCGTTCACCCCCGAATAAAAAGTCATCCAGGTAATGGGCTACAGACCGAGACCCTGACCTATGGACAAATGCCCACTGCAGGAAGGTACTGAAACGCTCGAAACCCGAGCAGGAAATGGAACAGCCGAATGGCATGGCTTTGTCAAAATAATATTCACCCCGGAATTTGAAACCCAGCAACTCAAAGTCACCCGGGTGCACGGGCAAGAGGCGAAAAGCCGACCTAATGTCACACTTAGCCAACAGTGCACCCGGGCCACGTGAGCGCACCATGCGCAATGCCTGGTCAAAGGATGTATACCTGACAGAACAAAGGTCATCAGGGATAGCATCATTGACCGAGTGGCCGGCTGGGTAGGACAAATGATGAATCAGACGGAACTCGCCCGGGGATTTTTTGGGCACTAGTCCTAGAGGAGACACTTTAAGGTTGGGGAACGGGGGCGCGGGGAAAGGGCCAGCGACCCTGCCCGCAGCAATCTCCTTATTAATGCTGGCAGCAGCCACCTCCTCCCTTCCCCTAAGTGACAACAGGTTGGGTGCATCCTGCGGTGACCTATCCCCCGTGAAAGGAATACGAAAACCCAGCTGAAAACCCTGAAGGAGGTACACAGCGTCTGCTCTCTTCGGGTACAATGCGAGCCAACGCTCCAGCATGTCGACATTAATTGGGGAGGGGGGCCTTTCGGTGAACCCGCTCCCTCCGTGGCAGTCCTACCTGCCGCTTGTCCTCCCCTACCCCTGCCCCTGTATCCTCCCGGCCTGGGACAGGTGGAGGCAGCATGGGGGCCACCACAAGAGGGGCACTCGTGCTTGTACTTGCAATTTTTCTTGTTGCAAGAACCATTGGACGAGAAGGTCCAGCACAGCAGGCGGGCTGGAACCCCCTGCCCCGCCACTTGGCGGGGGACCTGTACCGGGGCCGCTCATTGGACCGCATGTCCACAATGGTATCTCTCCCCAGGCGCCGGGCGCGTGGGGGTCATATACAGAAGCCACAGCTTCTGGCAGGGCTCGTCCCACCTCATCTCTGGGTGCAGTGGAATCCTCATGCGAAATTCTTCGTCGTAAGCCAGCCACGCCGGACCCGGGAAGTCAACCATAGCCCAGTAAATGTTGTCCAGATACTGGACCATAGGGATGGCCAAATCCGGCCTAGCCCTGAGGTAAACGGCCATGTAAATCAAGTACGCTGGCAACCAATTTGCCCACGTGCGTGGCGGCTTACGACGACGTGCCTGCTCCTTATCCTTCTCGTCCAGCCCTTCCCTCTCTTCCTTGGTCGGTTCCCTATTTAGAAGGGAGAAGATATCTACATACTCGCCCCTCCAAATCTTTTCCTTGGTGGACTGGGCCAGATGGTCCCCCAGGGGCAAGGAATACCCTGCTGTTGGCAAAGCCGACACCGGCACAGAGGGAACTGCGGGCAAAGCAAAGGAGGCCTGAGCCAGCCCTGGGATCCCCAACACATTTCCCAGCACATTGGGGGCGCCACCCCGACCCAGGCCCTGTGACAAAGGTAAAGTCGCTTGGTGGGCCGGGGGCCATTGGACCGCCGGACCACCCAAGCGAGGCCACGGCCATTGGACAGCCCCCCCAAGGAAGTCAGTTGTGTGGGTGCATTAGCTTGAACTGCATACTCACCCGATGCACCCCCACGGGCCGCCCCCACTGGGGGTTCCGGCCCGCTGGGGGCATCGGAGCTCACGACCGAAGCTGAGCTCGTCGACGGGGCCAGACCAGCACCAGACTGCTGCACCTGTGGAGTGGGGAGCTGCGAGGCAGTGGCCGCCACCGGCCTGCGCGCCTCAGGCGGCTCAACCCGACCTATCGCCGGCCGCTGTTCGGCGGCCAAAGGGGGCACCTGAAATCCGAGAGACACCCCTGTTTGGTTGGCCCTCGCCAAGGACGCTTCAAGGGCCGCTACCCGGGCCAGGAGGGCCTCCACGTCGACATAGGCCCCGGCCCCAACAGGGGGCAAATGGGCAGCCGGCCCATAAGTCACGGGTACCTGTCCAGGTCCCTGAGCCCCCGAGGCCAGATAAGGCCAAGCGCCCATGCTCGGCCCTTGGGGAGCCGTGGGCACGCCCTGCAATAGCAGGGAACCCAACCACCCTCCATGACTCGCACCCCCCATGGGGAACTGCGGGCCCGGGCAAGAGGGCCCAGCCGCACGGACCATGGCAGGGGCCGTGGTCGTCGTGTGTGGGCCAAGGGCCGAGGCCCCGTCCGGGGCAGCCGGTATACACCGCGCATCGGGCCAAGGAGCTACCGATCCCATCCCACCGTTCCTGGTGGGCTCCGCTAAAGGTGGCTGCGGAATGGGCCCAGTCGCGGTCCTCCGACCCGGCTGACGCCTCCGCGCCGATCGAGCCACGTTCGCGGCTGCCTTCTTCTTCGAGGGCATGGCTAAGGTAGCTAGGAAGCCTAAAACAAGAGAAAGCTGCCCGAAAAGGCTTCCCCCAAAAGGACACGAGCGACGGAGGTCAGGAGGAAAAACTTCTCCGTTCCGTCGGTTCGCCAAAATGGCAGCACGGCTGCCTCGTGGCCAGCCCCTTTTATTAGGGTGCTGGCCACGCCCCTAACTACCCGGATGGTTTCGTCTGGTGGGGGGGGCCCGCAAAGAGCGCGGCGGCCATTTTGGCGCCACGCTTCCAATAGCTCCACTTTTATGAAGCAGTCTAGTTTTGAGGCTTTGTGTAAAATGATTCAAATAAAAAACTCTTCTGAGCTGATGTACAATTGTATTTCCATAATGATTCTAAGCAAGCTATTTTCTGGTCAAACTATCCATTATAGGAGAATATATCTTCCTCCAGTTAGTTTGTTTCCCCCTTTCACAACAGGATTTGTTCTGAGACGCATGTGTTAGGAATAAAATTATTTCCCACTGAACAGCCAAAAACAACCCATATATGCTAAATGTAAGAAATAGAACTGAGAAAAATCCTAAACCATAACAAACAGACATTTTTTACCTTTTGAGGGAGCACCTTTTCTAAATACGTATTGTCTAGTTTGAAACGTGTTGTTCCTGTTGCATCTTTACAAGCAACTGCAGTTGACAGTGGTAAGATGTGACAGTTTTATTTTCAGGATGTTATTCTGCATTCCCAAAGATAAACTGGACAAGTCATTTTCCTCCCAAAAGGGACAAGATCCAAATTTGATGAGTTGGTGCTTAACCTTTAGCAACCAACACATAGAAAGAGCAAAATCAAATCAAAGCATAATACTAAACAGAAAATTAGACAGCATTGTTCTGAACCTGAAGATGACAGGTATTTTCAAGATTTAACATTTTAGCCTAGCAAGAATAGAATTAAATTCATCCAAAATAAATCCTCCAGTTTATGGATTTGTGATATTGTGCTGCTACGTCCACAATTCAAATTGCTAGGAAACGGCCCATTTTTGCTGCATACTATTGTGTTTGTGTTGCAAGCGGGGGAAAAGGATGCTGAATTTTACATATCAAAGGGTAGCTTAAATGTTGAGAACAGCAATGGCAGCAATTAAGATGGTCTACATTCACACACAGCAGTGATGGCAACCTTGGCACTCCAGGTGTTCTTGAACTTCAATTCCCAGAAGCCCTGATCAGCAGGAGTGCTGACTTAGGCTTCTGGTAATTGTAGTCCAAGAACAACTAGAGTGTCAAGGTATGCCATCATGGACATATAGAATAGTACCTTTCACATAGTATCATTCACATAGAGACATCAAGTAAGGGAAAATTCCAGAAGCTCACTCCTGAGGTATTTGATCACTATAATTTCCTGGCAAAAGTTGAGACATGTAATAAGCAGTTTCCATCATTTCCTGAAGGCCACATCACCATCACCTCCACTCGGTGAGGAGAAAGGTAGGCTTTGAATATTGTAAATAAAATAATAAATAAATATGTAAAAGGAACTACACCTTTACAGTTACATTATACACAAAGTTAAGTTATATTTAGTTCATTAATTAGCATTATAATATGATTTCTTACATTTTCATTACTGGAAAATTAAGCCAATTACAAGTAGCTAAGTAGGTAAGTAACTACCTAAAAGTTCTGTAGAGTTATAAAAAACATTTATTTAGCATTTGTAAACTGATTTTCTCTTGCTCACAACAAATCTGCCCCATCTTTTGCTATGTATGATACCTTCTTTAATATTTTTTTTAACCTTCTGTTTCTCTTCTTCCATGTCTAGGCCAGATATGAAACTGCCAAGATAAAGCTATGTTTGGTGAATTTCTTCTGCAGTTCATTTTGCCTAACGTAGTGTGAGAAAGATTAACCGGCAACACAAGGTTGCCATTACCGTGGTACGCCCGATTGTGGTTCAAAAGTACCACAATCTTCACAGGGGCTCTTTCTGTGTATCCCAACCTTCTGTTTATTTAAATTTTCATGTTTCTTTTATAAAGAAATAACAGCAACAATGCTGTATTTTTAGTGGTAATGATTCTCAAGTGAACCTACCTAATGCCTCTTACAAATAAAACCTTCCAATGCATTGCTAGATAAATGTCTTTTTAATAAAGAGAATTCCAACAGTTTGGTATAAATGCTGAGACTGAGTACCTTTAATCTCTCAGCTTCATTAGGCAGTGATGGGTTGTCACTGCCAATCCTTATTCTGCTTGAGTTGCCAAGCATTACCTCTGGCTATTAATGATGACACATCATTTATTACTTCATGAGAATACAAATACTTTCCCATCTTCATCCAATACAAGAAGTTCTCCCCAGGCCCATACAATGTAATTTTAGAAAGCTATTGGCTCTCCAGGAAACAGATCCTTTTAAAGAATGTTCTGCCTTCAGCTGAAATATGTGTTTTGGCTTGATAATTAATTATGAATTAGTTAAGCACTGCCATTCTGTCAATTCGTTTTCTTTCTTTCTTTTTTTTATCAAAGAAAACACAATCTTCATTCAACTCATTTTTTAAAAAGTTATTTATTTATTTTCAAGAGTCAGGTTGTGTTTCAGATAAGGATAAACTAAGGTTTGGACCCTTTTGCTTGACATTAAGTGATGTACTGTATGCTTGGCTTTCTAATGCAAGTCAAAATATGAAGGTCAAAATAAATAAGGTTGCCTTGGAGGCAGATTATTGAAGGGAAGAATGATCTGTAGTGACTCATTTCTATTCAAAGCAAAGCAAGCCTTCACCACAATGGCCACAATGCTATTCATTAATCACTATGGAGTCTGTGCTTATGATAGCAGCAAATTTGACATGCTAAGAAGACAATTTCAGTTTTCAGAAAATTATGTATTTTTCTATCAAAGATGATAAAGCTAGTTGGGGATTTGACAAATGCAAACTACCTCCTTCATTTCGCATCACAGGAATTCTATAGAAGCATGTTGCTGGTGACAAAACTGTAGGATGGACTGGGAATGGGCTTTGGAAATCATTTTAGAATTTGGAAACTAGATATCTACCCACTGTTCCTTGAATCATTGGACTTTAAACTTACAAAGGACCTCAGTATCATCTCAAATGATCCTCTGCACTGAAACAACTTCTTCTTCTTCTTCAGTATCTGAATCCGAATATTGGCGATCGTAATGGTGATCAGCCATGAAGGCTGTCCTGAGAATATAATGCAGTGGCCATTCATCTGCCATCAGCATCGCAACATGACACCCATACCTCTGATCCAATTCATTGGTCCTGAGTTCTTTTGGCATGCAAACTACTCCTCAGCCCCAGGCCAGGATTGATGAAGCTTCTGCCCTCCATCAAGATGGATTCAAGTGGGATTTAATCCACTTGGGGAACATCACCCTTCCCTGTGGACTTCACCACCCAAGGCACTCAGGGTTGTCAGGTTAGTTAACCACCATCTGACACTCAGCATTGAGTCACTGGCAGTATGGTCTGCTCTAATACCATAGCAGTATAACATGACCCTACTGGACCACTGAAACTAGATCCTGAAAATTCCATTAAATTTGGCAATACATGTAGCATTTTGGTTTCAGCAGAAAATCTCACGTAACACACAAGGATCTGAGGATCAAAAGTGTGTGAAAATGTAGAGTTATAGATTTAGAGATTCCTGACCCATGGGCAATCTAAATTTGCACTCAACTCGGCAAAAAAAGGCAAAGAGTATGATTAATTGGTGTGGGTCCCTGATGTTGTTCCCTGATGTCTCACTCCCAGAGCATATTGCTCTCCTTATCATCTGTCTTCTCCATCCTCTCCCTGTTCACTTCTTGTTCTTCTCCCTTGCTTCCCTGTGTTACCCCACCACGGAGTGAAGAGAGGGGGAAACTGGCCACCAGAAAAATGCTAATAAGGAAAGGTCATCAAATGACTCACCCACAAAATCCACGGATCAGCCCAGAACAGCACATGCACAAATAAGAGCAAAGTAGCAATACACCCACCACTATCATCACCACCCAATTTGGTGTAAAACAATTTACAAAAAAATACAAAAAACACACACAACAGAATACCAGTTGATTATCCTGCTTTAACTCCATTGACATTGTGTGGACACTGGGAGGCAGTACTGGTATAAATGTTCATTGTGGACAGACTCTTGTATCTCTGTAATAGCCATTACAGCAAATGAAAGCGCAGTGCCAAAATGGCCACCGTGCTCTTTGCGCCCCCCCCCCCGGACTCAGACATCCGGGTGAGTTAGGGGGCGTGGCCACCCCTCTATAAAAGGGGTGGCCATGAGGCAGCCGAGCTGCCATTTTAGAATTGCGACGGAGAGGAGAAGTTTTCTCCGTCGCTGTTTTCTCCTTAGCCTTTGGCTATTGAGCCTTGCAGTTCGTTTTCCGGCTGGGAAAGGAGAATTAAAGTACCCAGAGCCTTTTGGATTGCTTGGCTACCACGGTACTTACACGCTAGGAGTTTGATCCCTGGATAGGGATCCTGCAGCGACTTTCTTCCCCTAGGGAGACATGGCTCCCAAGCGGAAGGCCCCGGCGCTAAAGCCACGGCCGAGGGGAAGAACTTTTACTGGCCCTGCACCAGATGGGGGCCAGCCTTTGGGTCGGAGGACCAGGGCTACGCCCCCACAGCGGGGTGATGTGCCAGCCTTGCCCACTGGTACCAGTGGGGCTGGTCAGGCTACCACTTGGCAGCCGGGTTCCAGCTTGGTAGCTGGTCAGCTACAGGCCGGCCCCTCTGGGGCTTCCGCCCTCGGCCCGCCTTTGCCGGGCATGGGACAGGGCGGCCCGGGGGGGCCTGGTGTGGGTGTCCAACCCACTGCTCCTCCGGCCCCCCATGGGCCAGAGTTTTGGGCATGGCCCTATTCTGGCCCTGGCTCTCCTTTTGGGTTGCCTTTTCCTCAACTGCCTAGTGGGCCGTCCGGCCCACCCGGCCCGCTTTATACTGGGGGCTCTGGGGCAGTGGATGCTCTGTTAGCATGGATAGCAGTGCTGGAAGCATCCTTGGGCATTGCACAGCCTCCTTCGGAGGGGGTGCTACTCTTTCTTCAACAGGGGCCCCTTCGTCGGCCCTGGCTACCTTGCCGGCTGCAATGCTTCAGCGGGCGGCCTACCGGGTCGAGCTGCTTGAGACGGTCTGGCTGGCACCAGCTGGTGTCTCGCAGCTCCCCGTTCGACCTGATGTCCAGGCTGGGAGCAGCCAGGGGTGTGCCCAGAGCTCAATTCCGGTCGCGAGCTCCGACGCCTGCCATGGGCCGGAACCCCCAGTGGGGGCGGCTCACAGGGGTGCACCTAGTGAGTATCAGGTTCAATTTAGTGCACCAACACCACAGCCCACTTACAGTGGTGGGGTTCAGTGGCCCTGGCCTTGTCAAGTTGATGCGAGCGGGCATCAGTTACCATCCTATCCCAGTATCCCATGGTTTCAAAATGGTCCCTCATTAAGGGCGGGGGTGTCCGCCCCTGGAGCAGTGCCGAGCATCGCAGGGAGTGTCCAGGTCCCACTGCGTATGCCCTCTATACAGAATGTGCCGACGATGGCTTTGCCGACGGCTGGTTATTCCTTGCCCCTGGGTGATCATTTGTCACAGGTCACGAGGGATAAGATCTGGGGAGGGGAGTACATAGATATATTCTCCCTATTGAACCGTGAGCCCACTGAGGAAGAGAGAGAGAGGGACAGGACAACAGAGACAAAGAGCTGTCCCGTCGTCGTAAGCCACCGCGCATCTGGGCCAACTGGTTGCCGGCATACTCTATATATATGGCGGTATGCCTCAGGGCCCGGCTTGATTGGGCCATCCCGATGGTTCAATACCTTGATAATATTTACAGGGTGGTGGTTGATTTTATGGGCCCATCGTAGTTGGCTTACGATGAGGAATTTGGATGAGGGTGGCCCTACATCCTGAGATGAGGTGGGATGAGCCCTGTCAGCAATTGTGGCTCTTGTGCATGACTCCCACATGACTGGCGTCTGGTGATAGGTACCATTGTGGTCATGCTGTGCAGTGGGCTGCTGCAACACAGGCTCCCCGCCAACCGGTGGGGCAGGGGGTTCTAGCCCGCCTGCTGTGTTGGACCTTCTCAGCTAGCGATGTGTGTAATAAGCGCCAGTGTCATTACCGACACGAGTGTCCCTTTTGCGCTGGCCCCCACGCCACCTCCGCGTGCCCGCGGGTTGGTGGATTACAGGGCAGAGGTAGAGGTGCACAGGGGGCGATCAGAGCTCTGTCTGACGGAACTAGCCATGTCAAAGCCCCCCTCCCCAATTAGTGTACTCATGCTGGAGCGATGGCTCTCAGCTTATCCAAGAAGGGATGATGTGAGGTACCTGCTGGAAGGTTTCCAATGGGGCTTTCGTATTCCGTTCGGGGGTGTTAGGGGCCCCAAGATGCTACTAATTTAGTCCCCTTGAAAGGTAACGAGGAGGTTGCTGCACTGAGCATTGCTAAGGAAGTTGAGGCTATGAGAGTAGCGGGCCCCTTCTTGGAACCACCTTTCCCTAATTTGAAGGTCTCCCCTCTGGGGCTAGTACCGAAGTAGAACCCGGGTGAATGTCGTCTAATCCTCCATCTAGCTTACCCTGCGGGTTCTTCGGTCAGTGATGCCATTCCTGATGACCTTTTTCAGTCAGGTAAACATCGTTTGTTCAGCCCCTAAGGGTGGTACGCTGCTGTCCCGGTGCTTTCCTGGCACAGTGTGATATGCACTCGGCTTTCTGATTACTGCCAGTGCACCCAGGGGATTTTGAGCTATTGGGTTTTAGGTTCCAAGGGGAATTTTACTTAGATAAGGCCATGCCTTTTGACTGCTCTATTTCATGTTCGGCATTCAAACGATTCGGTACTTTCATTCAGTGGGCCTTTGCTTGCAGGTCGGGGTCCCGGTCTCTAGCCCATTACCTCGATGACTTTTGGTTCGGGGGTCAACGGGGCTCGGACACGTGCACGCGTCTCCTCACTACATTTCAGACACTCATGTGGGAACTGGGTGTCCCCTTAGCGCCTGAAAAGACCGAGGGCCCAGCTACCAAGCTCACATTTCTAGGCATTGGAATTGACTCTGTCGCACAGGCATCCGGGTTACCCATGGATAAGGTGGCTCGGATCTCCGCGGCGATTTTGGCATTGATTGCCAAACATAAAGTTTCCCCTCATGAGCTGCAGCTACTTCATGGCCACATTAACTTTGCCTGCAGGGTGGTTACACCCGGCAGAGCATTGGCCAGGCGCCTGTGTGACGCCATGGCTGGTCTGTTAAGACGTCACCACAGGGTCCGGCTGATCAGGGCCATACCGGCGGACCTTTCGGTCTGGCTCAAATTCCTCCAGGGTTTTTAACAGGATCTCTTCCTGGAGATCAGACCTTATGGTCTGCCCTAGATTTCAAGTACGGTCAGATGCCTCCGGCTCCCTGGGTATGGGGGTTTACTCTGAGGGTAGGTGGATTTACGGCTGAGGGCATCATGCATGGCTTGGCACGGATTGCCTCCGCGATCTTACTTTCCTTGAGTTTCTTCCCAATTTGGGGAGCACTGATGCTATGGGGCGACGAGTGGGCCAACTCAGTGGTCCATTTTTGGTGTGACAATGCGGCAGTGGTGCACATTGTCCACACCCAGACGTGCAAATCCCCCAGGGTCATGGCATTGGTTTGTCAATTCTTTTTGAGAAGCCTACGCCTAAATGTGCTGTTCAGGGCCAGACATATTCCAGGTATTAATAACGATATTGCTGATGCTTTATCCCACCTGCAGATCCCCCGGTTCCGTGCCTTGCTCCGGAAGCAGAGGAATTCCACTCGCCACTCCCGGCCGATATTTGGACGTTTGGCGAGGAGAGGTGAACCGGGCATGTCATTGGCACCTCGCACGCATAAGGCGTATCAACATGCTTTCATGCGATTTAGAACTTTTTGCGAGTAACTACAGTTACCTCAAGTGTGGTCAATATCAGAGGACCAGGTTTTACAATGCATGTTTATCTTTGCAGTCAGGGTTTGGCCCCCCATATTATAGCCTTCAGGCTTTCGGCACTGGCATTTATGGCCAACGTGGGGGGTTTTCAATGACTGCGTGAGTTACTTCCGCATGCGTCGTGTTTTGGAGGGGTGGACACGTGAACGTGTCCGCCGCCCAGACACGCGTCCCCCCAGTTTGCCAGAGTTTCTGACCCACCTTGCACGAGGCTGGCATGACTTATGTTCGGATAGGTGTGAAGTGGCTCTTGGTCACGCAGCTACCACAGTAGCCTTTTTGGAGCGCTCCGCATCAGTGAGTTGGTGCCAGAGTTGGTACCATTGTGTAAGGTGGATGTGTCTCGTAGGGCACTGGAACTCGACGATGTCTATGTCACACATGAGTGGGCTCAATTAGGGATATGGTCCTCAAAGGTTGTTCAGCACGGCGTAGGCAGTGGATTTAGACTGCTACGAAGTTTCATTGGAGACATCTGTCCGGTTGGTGCCCTACATGAATTTTCAGCAGTGCCTGCTGCGTGCCCCAGCCTGTTTTTCTGCCACCAGGATGGGTCTACCCTTACCAAAGTAAAGTTACTGAGGGTGACCAGTGCCGCGCTTCGTGGTGTGGGGCCCGTTTTGGCACCCATTTATTTAGGATAGGCGTCGCATGGATCGCGGCTATGTTTAGGGTACTCGGAGGCGGATATATGTGTACGCATAATTTCTTATATGTACGTCCCCTCACTGTATGAGTACCTAGTTATATCCTTCACCTCTTCTCCTCTTTTACAGATCCTGTGTGTTTCTGCACACCGGTGGCAGTGGGGCTGGTGGGCCGCAGCTATGTACACTGGGCAGCAGTATATGCTGCGACGACAGAGAGCGGACCCCGACTTGGGCTGTGTGCATCCGCACGTATGCGATGGTATGGTATGCATGTCTCAAGGGGGCGGGAACTGTTGCCATTCCTGATGTCCGTCAGGGATGCTGGACCGCTCGATGTTCTTATTAGGCACCTCGGCGGCAATGATCTTAAACGGATCACTGCTATTCCTAAACTGTCAAGGGGCAGTGACCTGGCGTTTTATATCATGTATGGCTTACACACGGTTGCTATGGTCTAACATCGTGCCGAGACACCAATTTAGGGGAGACGTGGATCTCCTTGGTTCGGACTGTTCCGGCAGTCGGTGGACAGGGCTGTTGCTCGGTCCCTTGCTGAGCATGGCCATCGGAAACCTACGGATAGGCTTACAAAATTTTTTGCTGGTAGGCAGGAGATAGGGTCCACCTGTCGGCTGGAGGTATGTACCTCTTTCTGGGCGTGGTGCAAGCAGGCCTGGCGACCGAGCTGATGGTCGGGGGGGGGGCGGTGAATCATCATGGACGCCTCCCCGTGTGGCGGGTAGCACTGGCAAGGTAAAGATTTATGACCCAGAGGTTTATTGACTCCGGTCAACAATTTGTTTGTGTCAACAAACAAATTGATAAAAATAGTTACATGTAGCCAATTGTCATTGGCATTTTGGGTGGAACCTTACCAGTGTTATTGCGGCCTGCTTGCCTTAAAGAATTACAATTGGATGATTACACCAATTGAAAGTTATAATTCGGACTAGGGCATTATTCAATAAAAGTGGCTCGATGCCTTTATCCATATACCGGTGTCTGAGTCTTTCTTTGGGGGGTGCGCCTGCAATGAAAGCGTGGCACCAAAATGCGGGGCCCATAGCAAGGAGGAATTAACTGAGTGTAAGTTCAGTTGATTGGCCCTCATCCAAACCATGACAGCATCAAGAAACTGATCTGATGTCTCAGCATCCTTGCTTGACAGATGATAAGAATTAGAGCTGGGTTTAATAAATCAAGTGTTGCCACCACTTCAGAAATCACAATCTAATGAAAGCGCGGCGCCAAAATGGCCGCTGCGCTCTTTGCGGGGAGCCCCCCACTCGGACTCAGACATCCGGGTGAGTTAGGGGGCGTGGCCACCCCTCTATAAAAGGGGTGGCCACGAGGCAGCCGAGCTGCCATTTTAGAATTGCGACGGAGAGGTGAAGTTTTTCCCTCCACCCCCTCCCTAGTGAACAGTGTGATTTTTTGGTCGCTTCGGAGCCGGGTGGGAAATTTTGGCCCGAACCTACAATTGGCACCTTGGTTCTGGCTTTTTTGCCCATCCCACACTGTTGCTAGTGTTTGAGCAAAGGGGTTAGTTGACTTTGGTCACTTAGGCAGGTAGCACTGGTAAGGTAAAGATTTATGACCCAGAGGTATCCGGCAGGTTCGCAATTGACTGGCCAACACTTAGACAGGTACAGTGGTAATAGCTTTGGCCGGTCAACGACGAACCAGGCAAGGGGTGATGGCAGGAGCTTAGCAGCCTGCATCACCTTGAGATTTAACGGATACACATCATAGGGTGGGGTCAGTAGATAGTTTATTGACTCCGGTCAACAATTTGTTTGTGTCAACAAACAAATTGATACAAATAGTTACATGTAGCCAATTGCCATTGGCATTTTGGGTGGAACCTTACCAGTGTTACTGCGGCCTGCTTGCCTTAAACAATTACAATTGGATAATTACATCAATTGAAAGTTATAATTCGGACTAGGGCATTATTCAATAAAAGTGGCCCGATGCCTTTATCCATATACCGGTGTCTGAGTCTTTCTTTGGGGGGTGCGCCTGCAAAGATGAATCCTGTCTTCCTAGTTTCCAGTACCATGGGGTTTTGTGAGAGAACATTGGCAGCCATACACTGGGAACATTGAAAGGAATACTGCCACTGTTTCCCTGCCCTGAGAAAAGATTCATTCCGTGTGTGCACATTGAGGTCTTGCTGAAACATTTAACACAGCTCTCTCTGTGCTAGAAGTCACTCTCCTTTTGAATACAAATTGTCAATGAAGTCCTAGACAAATTCTTCCATGACCTTATAATGGGAATGTCATGGTGTCCTGGGTATCAGATTCCAGCAGATTTTAGGGGTGCGTTTTTTTTAGCAACACTTACAACCAAGAACATATTTAACTGAATTAATTAATGAACTTTAGAAACACTGCCCCAGTGTCATCCTTTTAGAGCTAATTATGTGCTCTTACTGTTGGTGCCTCATATAATCCTTGCTCCCTGGGATGCTGAAAATAGCAAACTATCTTGCCATGCAGCAGAAAGTCAGCTATGCGAACCAATTCCTTCATGTTCATATAAGACAGGAAGGTATTATTATAGAGGTAAAGGGTAATTAATTAAAATTGTATTCTCAGTATTACACATCAGTATGATCCTGTGATTTTTTAAATGTTATATATGCCAATATGAATACCTCTTGTTCACTGCAGCGTGCTGCAGTTCCTACTCCATTGTGTAGGGCCTGAATGCTGGATGTGTTGGTGTGTTTGAAATGCAATGAAAACTGGCAGGCAGAGGGAGATTTGGGAAAGCTAGTCACAGTCTGTCCTGAGGAGAGAGAGAGATCTTTGAGAAACCGTATTGTGTGGAGTCTGCAGAGTTAGTCTTGAGTTTTGGCTATAGGAGAACAGCTTATGGAGAGTGTATGTTAAAATTAAATTGTTATAATTGTTTTATTCTTCATTTTATTTTATTATTATTTATTTATTAGTTCGATTTTTACACCGCCCACACGGCCTAGCCTGACTCAGGGCGGTTCACAATCGCAGCTAAAATAACATAGTTAAAACTACTTGAAAATTACCCACCCCCTAAAAAAGGGTGCAGGGACTGAAGGGGAAGGGGTTCCACTACACCAACCACCCCACGGAGGTAACCCTTCCACCTGCACCCCATACTTGGTCCGCCAGCCAGGTTTTGAGATTTTTTCTGAAGGGCGGCAATTCCATCTGGAGACGCAACTCTGTTGACAGGAGGTTCCAGATGGCTGGTGCAGACACGGAGAAGGCCTCCTTGTGCTAGAGAGGTGAGCCCCTCTAGCCAATGGTATCACTAGAGAGCCCCACCGGTCTGCTTTGGTTGGATGGACGGACATCCTTAGGCTGATGCAGTCTCTTAGTTTATCATCTTAAACAGCCAATAAATTACCTTTCTCTCCCTTCCATTTATTTGTGTTTCCCTAATAAATTGACTTTATTTGCCTGTGAATAAAACTCTCCTCATTAATTTTAAGAGCAACTTAGAAAGATATTTAGCAGGCTAGAAATAATGAGCCTTGGTGGTGCTGTGGTTAAACTGCTGTACTGCAGCCAAAACTGCTGCTGACATTGTGAGTTCAATCCTGACAAGACATAAGGTTAAATCAGCATTCCCATACCTGTCAACCGCGGCTGCTGCCAATCCAGGACCTGCACAGAACGGTTCTGCGCAGGTCGCCTTCTACGCATGCATAGAAGGGTTTTATGCTTGCACAGCCCCCTTCTAGACATGCGTAGCCTTCTACGCATGCGTAGAACGGTTCTACTCAAGCGTAGAAGGGTTCTATGCAAGCGTAAAACCCTTCTATGCATGCATAGAAGGTGACCTGCGCAGAAGGGCTGCACAGTACCTCCTTTTCTCCGCTGCCAAATTCCAGGGCGGGAAATGGTGCAAATCGGTGCCAAAAACCGTGAAATCCCTGGCAATCCGGGAAGGTTGACAGGTATGCATTCCATCCTTCTGAGGTCAGTAAAATCAGTACCCAGTATGTTCGGGGCAAAATGTTAATTAACTTGTAAACTGCCCAGAGAGTGCCCTATGCACCATGGAGTGATATATAATTGCAAACAATTGTTTAGTAATGAATATTACTCCCATGTTATGCAGACTACATTTCCCAAAAGAAGAAAGGTCATACCAAAGAGATACTTTCATTCATCAACCAAATGTGGTATCAAGTGCAAGAAGGTTCTGGTTGGGTTGGAGAATAAAAATGGCAACCCCAGATATTCTGAAGGGGTATCACAGTGGTTGTCTGTTGATGAATGTCTAATCTAGTAGCACTGAGAAAGAGGTGACTCACGAGGTATGTTACACAGTGGGGCTGGCACAAGAGATGGGTTAGATAGTTTACCCTTAAAATTGCTATTAAATTTTAGCTAAATTACATGACAAGTCAAGCACAGGACTGGCAAGTTCACAGCCAGAGGCAATGGTTAAGATGACATCTGCAGATGAAATTTTACTGACTGGACCAGTAGATGGCTATTGCTCTGGCAACACAACAGAATTTTCCATCTCTGGATTGGCTGGTATGTTTGGAGAATCAAAACAGGCCATCATTCCAGATCTGTCCCCAGTGGAGGGCAATACTTTCAGGAGAAATGGCCTGGTAACCTCCAGTATGGGTTCTGCCTTCCTCTTATGCATGGCTACGACATCTTAAAAAGTTTTATGGTAAAGGGGCCCTTCTGAGGAAGCTAGGCTTTTACATGTGTACAATATAGGAAAGTAAAACATGAATAGTTTCTACATTTATGGAGCACTTAGTGAAATTTGAACATATGGAATGCATCTCATCTGCTGATGTTCACTCACATGCATCTGATTTTGTCCTATAGTGAGTCAGCATAAAAGCTGTGGTGAAAATAAACAACAACAAAAACCTAGTGGCTATTGTTACTCACTTAGCAGTAGAGAACGATAGTGCAGGGGCTGAAATCTCTTCTACCACCAAGATTAGGTGATGACTGAATACACTGATTAGCCAGAATCCATTTGCAAATAGTTTTTTGCAATTTTGGGAGTGATCTATTGTACACCAAGGTCTGTAACCGATGCATGTTTCTGTGCATAGGACACTGTATGTTTCTGTGCATAGGGCACTGGTACGTTTCTGCATGTCAGTTACACAATTTTTGGGTTGACTCTGCACAACCCCAAGATGATTCCAACCATTCTGATTGGTTAAAAGCACAAAACCAATGGGCAACAATGAAACGGGGTCCTCTGCCAGCTCTTAACTGCTTTTTAATCTGCCAAATTCAAAGTTGTGTAAAATTTATTCAAAGTTATATAACATTTATTTATTATTATTTCTCTTGACATGAGAGAGCTGGTCGTTTGTTGGGGCTGGACAGGAATTTTTTTGGATCTCAAGTGATTGGCCCTGGCTTGTGGTCTTTTTCACCTGTCCCACGTCAAGTGAGGGTTTGGGCAAATGGTCTGGGAGGTGTTAGTTAGGTCACCTTGGTTGAGGTGGGTAGTGCAGTGTGAGTGGCCTTTAGTGAGTGCAGAGGTGGTGGCCAGATGGCACCACATTAAGGAGAATTCGGACTCAACCACCCCAGAGAGATTCTGGCTTGGCCCTTGGGCCCATTTTCTCACCCGTGCTACAGATGTCCCTGCTTTCTGTTGAGGTTTTTTGCTACATGTTATTAACTGTAATAAAGATGGCCTATAGTTTATCCAACACTGGTGTCCGGCATTTCCTTTGGGGGATAGGGGGGCAAGACACACAGTGATGATCTCCCACAGGTCTACAAAGGTGAGATCAACTACTCCATCAACATCCAGAATCCTAAGATCACCTACACAAAGCTATGTCTCAATGAACTCAATGAACCTTGCTTCTGTATCAACCCCTTTAAAATGACACTGAAATACATAGCAAATTCTGCTGTGTTGCCAATTGTATGGAAGCAATAGTCATTTGGTGGTCCAGTTGGTTACTTTCATAGAAAGATATCATCTTCACTTTTGTCGGTGAAGTTGCACTTTTGTCAGTGAACTTGCCAGTGCTTGAGTTGTAGTTGCTATAGATCAGGTGTTTCCAAACTTTTCGCACCAAGGGCCTGACCACACCCCCTCAGACAGGTGATCAGGCCGGTCACGTGGTTCCTCCCATTGTAAATACTGCCATAAAATGTGTCTGTGGCTGTCATAAATGTGTTTATGTCAGCCGCATGTGCATTTACAGCAATGTTTATGGCAGGCACGGGGGCGTTTATACACGTGCAGGTGAATTTCATGGCTGTCATAAACGTACCCAATTCCGCTTCCTCTTCTAGTAGCAGCAAAGGTGGCAGCGGGCCACATGAAATGGTGCTGTGGGCCAGGGCTGGCCCATGGACCATAGTTTGGCCACCCCTGCTATAGATGCTTCCCTGGAAGCATCTTTGACAGCTGCAAGACTCTCTTATATGCCATTCCCAGCATCCAGAGGCACTGGAAACAGTAGGTAATTCAGGTTCAAAAAGAAGCCCTCATGGAGAGGTTGTGATGCTTCAGCATCCACAAAATCTGAACACAAAGATCCCGGACTGGCCTCTGAGAGGTCAAAAGAGCCAGCTAAATGCCCATCTGGACATGCTCTAACACTCAAGATTATGATCTGGCACCTGCATTATTTTGTACAAAATAAATTTCCCCTTAACATAAAAGATGCTAACAGAAATGCTGCTCTTATCTTAATTTAACCAATATGAATTTACAACATGTGAATGAATGACCCAGTTCACCTACTTATTTTCTCAATAAAATAATAATGGATATTTGGTTAATACTTTATTTGCCAATGTTCCTGTGCAAAATAAGTAATGTAATTTTTCTAGTTATTTATGCCACTGATTGTTTTATACAAATTACATATTTAGTGTTTAATCATTAAGATGCTCACAACAATTGCTATGTTATTATGCAAGATAAATAAAGTGAGATATAATTATTTAAACATTTTATTGCAAGTAGGAAGCATTATCTTCCCCTAATGGTGGAAATCCTTGTTGGAGATTTACACCTGTATAAGTCAAAATGTGAAATTCACCAAAATAAATTACCATTAACTAGCAGAATAATGGTTGTTTTAAACGCATGAGCAAAAAATTCACAACAGACACACATCCAGTAAATTGTTACCTCAACAGGTAGAAATAGCTCACTGTAGTGAATTATGAGTTTAACATATGTACATACACATCATGAACCAGATTCTGACCTACAGAGGTAATTTCTCTCTTTAATATCATTCCTTCCTTGTATATAATTCTTTAGGAAGTGCCCTCCTTAAAATAATCGCTTAAGGTGAAAATATGATGCAGCCAGTTTAAAAAAAATTCAAAATGCAGCTTGACAAAATGAAAATCCCCTAGTTTGGTGTGTAGAATTGATGGCTTGAACACAATATTCCTAATTTGTTTCATTAATTATAATTGTGACAAATAGCTATGAGCACTGTTAAGTCCTGAGTCTTTTAATTCCAATGACATTTTGTTCAACAAAATGGAAATCTTGCTGACGGATTTAGATAATATTCTTTGCAGAAAGCATTTGATCTTTCCTTAACTGAAAGAAGTAGGAGAGACTACATTATAACATGGAGTAGTACATCTTTCTGGGAAAAGGCTGTGTTGTCAATGAGCCTAATGGTGCATCTGGGGCACAAAGAAACACACACATATAACCTGTTTTGGTATAAAATTTGGCCACAACCTTTTTGGTTACGGCAAGGCCTGTGCTGGGGAGTGAATTTACCTGGATGGGTGGCCATGGGCCTCTACTCAAAACCCATACCATAAAAGGAAATGCCACCTCGACAGTTTCTACTTTGGCTCCCCTCACCATGCTCCGTTCCGCTCTGTGGGGAAAGTCAGAAGCACTTCGGCAGCTTCAGGAGAAGCTGACTGGCGAGGAGAGCCAAAGCAGAAACTGCCGAGGTGGTGTTTCCCTTTAAGGTATGGGTTTTGAGCAGATGCGCATGGCCGTCTGTCCTGGTAAATTCGCTCCCCAACATGGGCCTGGTTATGGTTGTCAATAGCCCCAACATTACCATAAACTAAGGATGGGTCACAGCAACCAATTGTAACTCATGCAGACCAGGAAGATAGCTACTGTACAGGGTTAACCATATGAACATAGTGGTCCTGCCTGCCCCCCAAGGAGTGGTGGGTATACAAGGTGCTCTAAGATGGACATGAACATGACTGTCTGCACTATAAATGTGCTCAATTCTTGGAGGGCATTCTGCACCTCTGGCACCCAAACACCACCACCATCTGAGTCCATCCCCACGATTCCCAAATGCTCTCAACAAAGCTGCAACAAAACCCTCAACAAAGCTGCGACATGAACCTAAACACATACTCCATCTCTTTACAAACTAACCACATATCTTACCAGGTATCTGGTAATAATAATCCTTGCTGGACTGTACGTGGCATCTCAACACCTTTGGTTGGGGTGCACAATTGGGCATACCCTGGACAACAGCCACTTTGTGCCAGCTAGTCTTTCTCACACTAGGTCGGGTGAAAGGAAATGCAGAATGACTTCTCCAAAATGTGGCTTCCATTTTGGCAGTTTCATGTATGACCTAGACACAGAAGAAGAGGAACACATATGGATAAGTTCACACCTATTGATCCACAATGCTGCAGTTGCTAGGAAAAAGGACTGTCAAGCCAGGGGGAAATTGTAGAAGGAACTGGGCCTGATTTGCACTCTGAGTTTCACCTGTTTAAAGACAGTTTAAAATTTCAAAGCTAATTGGTAATATTTTTATCAAATTACAGTGCTGTAACATAAATGTCTTTGATATCTTCAGTTGTAAAAAAAAAAAATCCAACCAGCAGAAAACCGCCTAGAGTACAGTTATGATAAAGTAGTCAGGTGAAGGGAAATATTGTACAGGCAGCTAATACATTTGAGATGGCCGTGTTGGGACTAGCACTTTATAATGAGTGCTGCACCAGTGGTATTGGTCAGAAGACGCATCATGGCAACATCAATTCCTCTATTTTTCAGCTATTTTAAAACAGCAACAGCAAAACCTTCCAGTTTAAGACAAAAAAAATTAAGACTATGTCATGTTTTCTCAAACCACACAAAGTGAGGAAAATGGAAACTACAACTGATGTCATAAATGGTGTGTATACATCCCATTTTGCCTTTGTATTTCAGGGTCACATCCAAATAGAGAGGATGGATAATAAGGCCCTGCAAAGATGCCAGATGTTGTCCTGGTCCTTAAAAAGCAGCTGAAAGCTTATCTTCACATCGAGACTGTGATGGCTCAGTGGTTAAGAAGCTCGCCTTGTTAGCTGGAAGGTTGGCAAGTAGGCAATTCAAGACCCGAGTACTGCATGACAGAATGAGTGCCCTTCTCTGTCCCAGCTCCTGCCAACCTAGCAGTTGGAATGCAAGAAATTGTGAATAGATAACTAGGGACCACTTCAGTAGGACAAGATCATGGGGACATGAAAGGAGCTTCATTCGGGCGTCCCCTGAGTGGAATTCCTCCAGGAATTCCTCCACCATTTCAGGGTTATGTTGCCTTGCTAGAGAAGTAGAATTTTAAAAGTGCAGCCTGTTTCCACACAGATTTGTTATCTCCCTCTGTTCTTTCCCTTCAAACAATCTTGGGCCTTATGGGTGCACATATACTTAGAACTCCACTGATACCAGCTGTGATGTCAGCTGTAAAAGTGTTGCTCCTGGCTGATTCTCCTAATTATGTGTATGTTTTATCCCCTGCATAGCTGCCTCTTGCCCTCTGCTTTATCCTTGGCAGGGTCAGTATAACACAATTTTACAACAACAAAAAGAGCTAATGGTCTAAGCTCTTCTTCAAACTCTGCAGACTTTTCTCCATGTTAGAAAGAAACCAACATACTTTTCTTAACAAAAGGAATGTGCGGCGCCAATATGACAACCGCGCGCTTTGCTGGCCCCGCCCCTGAGGCACGGCGCAGTAGAGGGAGTCGGGGGCATGGCTGGCCACCCTTTATAAGGGGTGGGTGAGCCAACGGCCCCGCTCCTTTTAATTCGGCTGGGCCACGGATGAGTTTACCAGCCCAGCCGAACCTCCCGTTGGCGCTGCCCTCTAGCCCAGGAGCGGGCCCGAGCCACGCGCTTCCCTCTTTGTTGGGTGAGTTTCACCCTTTGTGCTCGCAGGCCTCACACCTGGAAACGGGCTCCAGCCGCTAGCCTCACATTTGCGCCTATGGCGCGTAACAGGAGGCCGGTTTGGCAGCTGCCCCTCTGTGCCGGCGGCAAGCTTCCTCGCTCATCACTCGGAGTCTGCTCGGCCCGCTGAGGGTGGGCCTGGCCATTAGCCTTTGCCCGGGAACGTGCTTGGCTATCCGGCCCTTCTTAGTTAGATGGCGGCGGCGTGTCTGCACGTGCCAGTGCGGCCCCCGGCAGCCCACCACATAGAGGCCGCATCGGCGCCTGGCGAGGCCCACCCCACCGACTGGGAGGGCTCACGGGGCGGCGCTTCTTACCCCCCACACACACACACACACACACGCAGTCCACCTTGCAGTGGCTCAAGTGGCTGATATGGTGACTGGACGGCGGAAGATCAGCAGTTCGATTCCCGAGTACTACAGTACGGAATGAGCTCCTGTTTTTCAGCTGCTGGGGGGGGGGGGCTACCTTTATGAGCCCTTGCCTGAGGATAGGCCAGCTGGGGGGTGCCTGCCTCCCTCACCAAGTGACGTGGCCCGCACCTGGGTGGACACCAGGGAGGTGCCAAAGTGTAGCAGGGCCGGTTGAACTCCTGTCTTCTGTCCCTGTCTCTGCCAAGCCACCCGTTCGAAGGCAAGGAACTGCAAGTATTGGGATCGCTATTACTTGGGGGTGGGGTATTATGTTCTATACACTCCAGGGTCCTGTCATGCTTGCAATGTTTCCTGGTAGGTGTCTGCGACTGCGCACAGTGCTGGTTCCTAGGCCATACACAGAGATGGGCACCGCCCTTGGAGCCGGATATGCATGACTTTCGACCATAGGTGGACCTTTAACCATCCTGGGTTTATGAGTCTGGATTACTGGAACTAGCCTGCCATTTCCATCCGTCAGGACCCCCAGGTAGTGCACAGCTCGCATAGGACTACACTAATTGGATTTTTCCCTGGATAACATGGTGAGGAAGTGAATTCTTAATTCCTATTCCACAGCCAAACGCTGTCGTGCCTGGTGCTTGCATGCAATAGCTAGGATTAAGTTGAACATTGCTGCCAAGCCGGCTGTTACATATATCACAAGTGTGTGCATTTGCGAGGGGTTGGGGCTTGCATGCGAGACATGAGGTGCCGGCAATAAATGGTGTGTATAGCAGGATGCGCATGCTGAAGACGCATGGACCTGGGGGGGGGGGGATTGACGCCACACCTAATTTCACTTACTGGCAGGAAGTGTGTTGATCAGGCAACATGTATATGACGGTACCGGTGGTATCGTTGCTTACCCCTGCACCTATTCCCGGTTCCGGCTCCTTTTGACGGGGTTGGTGGCTGCCTTGCAATCCCTAGGGGATGTGATGCCCGGCGGTGCCGGGGGCTCTGGGGCAGGTCTGTCCTTGGCTACCCTCACCCGTCAGGCTTGCGGACATACCTGTAGCGTCTATCCACAGTGTGCCCACATGGGCCTCCCAGGCGGGGTGTCCTATTTTGCTGAGTTTGGCACCTCACCCGGTTCTCCCCGGACACCTGGAGGCAGCCCCCCCGCCCGACATGTTTTTATTGCTTTCTGACCTGACCTCGCTGTTTTGGACTCAATTGGGTCCGCTGGGCTTTTCATTTGTCCCACGGGACCATATGATAGTGGCCAGTTCGGGGGCGGGGTGTGGATCCATCTGTTTTCATTCAGCTGTGCCTCTGTTCTCCTGGTGGGCTCCTGGCTGGTCCTGTCCTTTCCTTTTTCTCTTTCAGCCCATAGACACATGGAGATGTTGGGCGAGCGTGGAGGATTTGTCGCAACGGTCTCACATGGTCAGTTCGCTGCGCTGCCTTGCCCCCGGGAGCGTGCATTTTGGACTCTGCGCCCTCATGCTTTGGAGGCGGTATGTATCCTGTGGGATTAGGGGGCTGGGACTGCTCCCTTCCCGCGGTGCATCAGAGTACCCAGTCCGGCTGACACTTTACGTTTCATTTGATAGGGGTACATTTGGCATTTACCCCGGGCTTGTAATTGCCCCTCGCTAGATGTCGGGACCTTGCCTGTACACGGGATGGTAGCCTGGAACTTGCCTAACGGGTCCTGGGGACAGTAGTCTGACAGCCTTTGTTCCGCGTTGGTGTCTTGTCATATCGAACGGGACCGGCAGTATGCTGACAGGACCCACGGCACGGTGTTCTGAGAGTGGGGGATGGGGGGTAGCAGTTCCACACCCCCTAGTATTAACAGGGCATTGACACAGTTGTTCAGCATACAGGGTTCTGGGCCAGTTCCATGCCCCCCTTTTTCCCCTGGGCGGGCGTTAGCCTGGTATTATGCCGGTCATGTTCTTGGACAAGGATCTGACTGGCTTGGAGTCACCACTCTGGTCTGGTTAGTGGACGGTAGCCCAGCTGGGTGCATGGTCCATACTCTGGCATGGTTCCTGGGTGGTGGCCCGCTAGTGTTCTTGTACTGAGGTGCAGCATGGTTCATGGGCATTAGTCCACCGGGGTGTACTTGTGCTCGACGAGCAGAGTTTTTGGGTAATACTCCGGCCTTCCTTCCAGGATCGTAGCCTAACGCCCTTTATATAAACAGGGCAGTAGCATGGTATTTGGCTGGGTGGGGTGTTGGGGCAGTGGTCCACCGCTCCTACCGCCCATCGGGTCTACTGGCCACAGGTGTGGCGCATCGGCCCTGAGGGCACCACGCGTGTACTACCGGGGGGCGTAAATTCTGGGTTTGTTGGCCGGGCCTGCGTGTCCACAAACAGGGCACTACTGTGTTCTTTCTTGCAGCGGCGGGGTTCATTTAACAGTACTAGATACGGACCTAATTTTCACACCCTTGCACACTACTGGGCCCACTGGTCCTTGGACAGGGCAGCGGCCTGTTACCCTTATGATCCGAAAACATGACTGCAGTCTGTATTGCAGTGACGCGGTGCAGTTAACAGTAGGAGGTCTTGCCCTCTTCTTGACACCCTTGCACGCGACCAGGCCCACAGGTCCTTGGACAGGGTGGCGGCTCGTTGCCCCTCATGACCCGCATATGCGACCGCAGTCTGTGTTGCAGTGATGGGGTGCATTTCTCAACCAGAGGCATGGACCTCTTTCTGACATCCTTGCACACACACGGGCCCGCAGGTCCATGGACAGGGCATTGGCCCCTTGCCTCTATGATCCACATACAAGACCGTGGTCTGTATTGTGGTGATGGGGTGCATTTCTCAGCCGGAGGCATGGACCTTTTCCTGACATCCTTCCATGCACATGGACCCGCAGGTCCGTGGACGGGGCATCGGCCCCTTGCCTTTATGACCCACATACGAGACTGCGGTCTGTATCACAGTGATGGGGTGCATTTATCAGCCGGAGGCATGGACCTCTTTCTGACAGCCTTGCACGCATGCGGACCCCCAGGTCCATGGCCGGGGCATCGCCCCCCCCCTTGCCTCTATGATCCGCATACCAGATTGGGGTCTGTATTGCGGTTATGGGGTCCATTTATCAGCCAGGAGCATGGACCTCTTCCGGACTTCCTTGCATGCACGTGGACCCGCAGGTCCATGGATGGGGCATCAGCCCCTTGCCTTTATGATCCGCATACAAGACTGCGGTCTATCTTGTGGTGATGGGGTACACTTATCAGCCCAAGGCATGGGTCTCTTCCTGGCATTCTTGCATGCATGCGGACCCGCAGGTCCATGGAAGGGCATTGGCCCCTTGCCTTCACGATCCACATACAAGACCGCGGTCTATATCGTGGTGATGGGGGGCAGTTATCGGCCGGAGGTGCCGACCTCTTCTGGACATCCTGGCACACATCTGGGCCTGCAGGCCGTTGCCAGGGCTGTGGCCCATTGCCCTAATGATCTGCGTCCAGACCATCATCTGTGTCGCAGTGACGGGGTGTATTTATCAGCCAGAGGTACGACATCTTCTGGATGCCCTTGCACGCAACTGGGCCCATGGGCCGTGGTCAGGGCAGGTGCCCTTTACCCTTATGCCAACGCTCTGGGGATGGTGATCCCGCATCCCCTGTTCCACATAACGGACTGCACCCAGCATCGTTGGGATGGAGTGCATTCCTCCAGATGGGCCTGTTGACCGCGTGTGCGGTCGTGGTGGGGCAGTGAGTCATTTACTCCTCCCTGTGCGGCAAATAGCACTGGTAAGGGGCAACTGCATTACTAATTTTATAGGGCAAATCCAGCTGGCTGGCCATAGGGAGGACAAGGTTAGCCAAAACTTGTATGGCCAGCCCACTTACTTTAATAGGATAACATCCAGTTAGGGTCAACAACACGCTTCCGCTGAAGCAGTTTGTTGACAGCGGCTCACACCTTGTCGCCGCAGTGACAAGTTCTGTGAAGCATTTAATTAAGGTTCTAATTGGATTTGCCCCTTACCAGTGCTATTTCGGCCCGTTGAACCTTAACCTTTGTTAAGGTAGGTTTATTCTGAATTTCAATAAAAGTGGCCCAATTTTTAATCCAAACTAAGTGTCCGTGTCGTTATTGGGGTGTGGGTCCAGCAATGAGGTACTACCATATCAGGCATCACCATGGCATGGAAACAGAAAAGGGGTGGAGATACAGCAGAGAATGAGAAGGACATGAGAGGGGAAGAGAAAGGGAGAGGATATGTTATGATGTTTAAATTTTTTATCTGAATTACAGCTGCAGACCTTTCAGTAGTCATGTGCCTTCCAGTTGTCAAGTTCAGTGTCTTAACCACTAAGCCACCTGCCACCCAAATTGTTAGCCCTACGAGGCATCTCTGCTTCTAAAGCTACTACAGAAAGGTCTTGCAACAAGCCTGTTATCTCAGTGTGTTAAGTGGGTGAATATTTCACTGGAAATAAATTTCCAGTTATCATCATTAGGAATCTCTAGGTTCCACACTATACAGATATCGTTCGAAGCATCCTTTTATTCATATGAGGTGGAGATTTTTTTTAATTGCAGTGGTATGGATGTATGAAACTCAGTGGTTTAGGCATCTGGCTGTAAAGCCAGAGTTTGGGAATTTGATTCCCCACTGTGTCTCCTGCAAGAAAAGCTAACTCGAGTAGTCACGAGCAAACCGCACAATCCCAGGGCAACCCAAGAAGTAGGAAATGATTAACCATTTCTAGTGTATTTTTTACCTAGAAAACCATGGAAAGAGTCACCATAAGTCAGAGTTAACTTGATGGCACATTATTATTATTATTATTATTATTATTATTATTATTATTATTATTATTATTATTATTATTATTAGTAGTAGTAGTAGTAGTAGTAGTAGTAGTAGTAGTAGTAGTAGTATTGCACATGTATATATGCATATACAGACCTGCATGTGTGCTTCTACACAAACATACACACCTTTCCCAGGATATGTCATGTTCTTGGAGGACCTCAACTCAAGCACTTAAAGCTGCTGTACTGTAATTATTCTCCCAGGAGTAAGTTACACTGAAAATACTTCTGGGTCAAGCTGTTCAACATTATTATGTAAATATAAAAAGTTACAATTTAGGCCAGCATCATATGAACATTTATCTAGAAACAGGTTCCACTCAAGGTGGTGGGAAATAAACATATTATTTATTTTATATATCAATCAATCCAGTTTATTTTGGTCATTGACCAGCATGTTTCTTTTATATAGAAAAAATATAAGTTTCAGTGGCTGGAGAAAAGAGGTCTCACATTCAAGAGTTCCTGGATGGGAGTCCATCAAGTTATTCTAAGCTCCATTCTAAACACATAGAATGTTATTATTAATAGACAATACATGCTTCTGTCAGATTTTTAGATTTTAGTTTTTAAAAATTAGGTAACGGTATTCCTGAAACCTTGTACTATTGATCCCAAAAATATATTCAAATATCTATGCAGGACCATTATCAGACATTTACATAACAAGGAGGAAGGAATACATGATTACCATGATTTGCACAATAGCTCTCTCAGTTTGTTATATTTCTTAAATGATGCTGAATTTTATCAGCTGCAGTGTGGTACTGATTCATAGAACTGGTTGGATTGCTAACTGGGGTTCCATATACTTCCAGAAATTATTGTGTGGATATAATCACTCACAATACAAAGCATCTTATACAGATTTAATGTGTCAAATGAAAGCACAAATCTGAAGCAAACTTGCTGTCATTACAGTTATGGGTATGAGGAGTTGATTTGTTTATAACAAAGCAAGCTTTCTTTTTTATCTCTTGTGTCTTGAAGTTTTTGTGTCTAGCGAGGACTCTACTTGACTTACACAGAAGTTATAAAGGCTGTCCAGCTGAGAACACACACTGGGTAGTTTAATGAGGATGAAACTCAGCAAGGGCCCTTGAAAATCTCAGAAATGTTCTGTTGCAACAATATTTTATTTCAGACAGTTACTTTCCAAGTGTATAATGAACTTCATAGGCATTAGAATGCCAATGTTCTATAACTTGCTAATGGAAAAGAAGAACTTCTCTTTTTGGATATAAAAATAGCATCACAAATAAGAGTGAGTGTTGCAAAAAAAATTGTGGAGAAACAAGACTTAGAACGCAAATACTTCTTTCCCTGTTTCCCTCGGAATATCATTCTTAACCTTAACCTTGTTAAAAGAGTGTAAATACATTTACACTTCACATGGGAGAAGCTGTTCAGAGAAGCATGAATGGCTTTATTTAAATTCTCTTGGGGAAGTACTGTTGGTTTTTTTCTTCCTCACATATAAAACTAGCTGATTACAGGACATGTGTGACTGTATGAGTTGCCTTAATCTGGTCTTTCTTCAGAAGCAAAACAAGTCATCTTATTGAATTACTTAGTCATATACTGACAGAAATAAAAGCCCTTCAGCTTTTCAAACTGTTGTTGTAGTTGTTGTTCAGTTGCACAGTTGATTCCAACCCTTTGTGACCCCGTGGACCATGGCTCTAAGACCCAGTGGAATCCCTGTCCAGGTTGTAGTCAAGAGGATTTTCCCCGTGTGATTCTTCTTGCAAAAGACTACTCTTGATGGTTCTATTTTTATTTTATTTTTTGAATAAAATTTCTTGAGCCACTTTTGAAACCACCCTTTCTCCCCCTGAGGTCACCCCACCCTCCTCTTCACACACATGCCACTGAGATAGACTCACCCTCAAACCCCATGCAAGGATCCGTTGGGAGACAGTTCTAAAGAGGGGCCCAGAATGGCAATGCAGGCCATGGTGCCTCCATTTTCCTCCAGAAGGAGAAAAGCAGGAGACAGTAAGGGACTTATTTTAGAGGAGGACCTTTTTGATGGAGGACTCTTCACTTTCTGTCCACCCTGTTCCTTTCCTCTCTAGGAGTATCAACCCTATGCAATTAACCATTTGCAGTCACGTGAAGACGGAATCCTCCATCCCGGTGTATAGTGGAGGTTTGGCTTCTTAGATATGGGTATTTCTTGCTCCCTCCTGGCTTTCGAGGAAAAGGGCTGAGGACGACTTCCGGTTCCCCAAACCTCGAGGTAAGCCAAGGGACTTTTGCAAATAGTTATTTCACTGCCTCCATGCCTTTCTTTCAATTATCTTGCTTGTAAGTATCTCCCCTCCCCGGCGGGCTTCTCAGGGTGTTGTTTTGACTTTGCAGCTTTCAAGCAGGATAATTGAAAGAAAGGCAGGGAGGCAGTGAATTAACTCTTTGCAAAAAATCCCTTGGTGAGGGGTGATCTTGCTTCCTTTGTTCAATTTTTTAAAAAAATTGAAAATCTGGGACTTTCACATTTTTTTTTCTTGAATCGGCTGGGACAGCATGAATCCGGGAAAATCCTGGAAAACCGGGACATAAGGCAACCCTACATGAGTAGAATTATATTCCTTAGCCTTTTTGCATATTTTAGATACACAAATGAAAATCATGCCAGACAGAATCCTGTTGGATAACACAGGATGTAAGAGTTTCATGTCCAGAGAGCTTACATTTGCCCCAGTGATTTGAAGCCTGCAATTATGCCAGCTGGAGAGTGTCTTGTAAAACAAGGAGGTTTCAGTTTCAACAGGGTATTTGTGGAATTTCCTTTGTGCAAGTGGCTGGTATAGAGAAAAATGTGAAGGATAGACCATCCTGCATGCTGTTAACAGGCAAAGAATAACACCAAGTGTCTTTAAGGTGTGACAACACTTTTATTTTTATTTTTAATTTTAGCTTTGTTGCAGTTTTACAAAGATAATTTATGATTGCTCAAGGAAAATTGGCACAATAATGCTTCCAAGTGAATTGGTCTATTTATAAACTTTGAAGCCATTTTTGTCTGGTATAGTTTTTTTTAATCAAACTTTGACTGGATAATATGTCCGTTAGGTAAAGGTCACCCTTACTCCACAGCCTCCACCAACAGAGATTATTCAGCCAAGGGAGGGAAATCAGGCCCACCTCCTACTGGCTGCGACTCAACCAAGTCCTCCTCAGGCCCTCTACCCCTTCCCTCAGCAATATTCCCAGTGGCCTTTTCCATCTGAAACTTCTAATCCATCCCAAGAATGAAATCTGGCTAATGGGACCCCAAGTGGGTCAGACATAATGGACTTTTGTAGTGGCCACACTCCACTAGAATCTGGGCTGCTTCACATTCCATGACGGTTGCATTGTCTGGAGCATATGCCTCCATGCTCGCTTGGAAGTCCTTCACCAGCTGCCTCAGAAACAAGTACTTTTTATTCACTGATGAAAGGTCTGCCCCTGAGTCCTGCCAGGCATGGACAGTGATCCTTTGCCCACTCACCGGATCATCCAGCATAGCCTCCCTATCCCATTGTTGATGAATCCAAGCAGCCTCCTCCATGGAAAAACTCAGTCCCAAACCCACTAATTTGGAACAGCCCATGGGCTAGGCCAGAGTCTCCACTTTTCCCCCGGGAGGGCTTTGAGCTCCCCTTGACAGGGAGGAAGGATTTGGCAGTGGTAGCTCCAAAGATCAGGGAGTCCAGTTTGTCAGATTCCCCATAGCATAGAACAAACATCAGGTGGGATCTCCCTCCCCCTCCCCCCCAGGGCTTGCTCTCCCCAGCACTCTTGCCAGACTGATCGGCCATCTCTGGCAGGGAGGGAAGGGCTGGCTGGGCTACTTCTACTGTCTCCTCCACTCTCAAAGGGAACAAACCTCCCTCAACCCCTGGAGCTCGCCCTTCTTCTACCTCTGGGGAATTCTGCACCTACTTCATCTTCGGGGACAGAGTAGATGGGCTTCTCAGCTTGTGATAGGTCCACTAGGTGTGACCTTCCTGCTGGCAGCTATAACATTTGATCCATGTACACACCAGCGTAGCCACCGGACTGGCAGCCGGAGGTCTGGGGGCAGAAAGATGAGGTACTCTCAGAGACTCCTGGGGAGCAATCATTGGGCTCTCTGGCATATAATTAGCCTGCCACACTGGGACCCTCTTCTAGGAAACCTGCTCTCCCCTCCTCTGATCTGAGCATTTTCAACTACCTGCAGGTTGTCAGCCATCCTCGCTAACTCCAACATAGGCCTCTCTCCATACTGCAGCAAAACTCGCCTGACAAAAGCAAAGCTGACGGAGCTGTTCGAAAGTTCCCACACCTGCCGCTTCCAACCACAGGGTCAACTTTTGTGAGAGGCCTCCCAGGAACTCCATGAGTGACTCCATCCTCACCTTCTTCAAGGCACAGAAAGGGGAATGTGCTGTGCCCGCAGTCAGGGTGTATTGCAGACAAAGGTGCTTTGGCTTCCTCCCAAGGCAGAGCTTGGTCCAGGGAGACCAAGAAGGAAGAAAATGTCTCGTTGGTCTGGCCCACCAACAATCGGGGCCACATCCAAGGTGGGATTTCATAGTCCCGTCAAATGGCCTCAAAGCGAGTCAGGACTGGCCATAACTCTTGGTTTTGCTGTTGCACAGGAAGACGGCTCTGGTCCACTTCACACACGGTCTCCGGGGGCCTACAACGCATCTCCTGGGCTTGCAGAATTTCAGTTTGCAACCGGACCAACTGCTGCAAAGCCTCCTTGATCTCTGAGGTGCCCTGCAGGTCAATTGGGTCGGCGCCCCCTCCAGCTCCATGCTCCTTCTCCTCCATTTCAGAATCGTCAGAAAGGCCAGCTGGCCAGCCCATCTTCTTTCTGATGTCCTCAATCACTGAGAGGGCTAATTCAGACAAAGGATCCTGGTCCCATCACCTCCTTCGCAGCAGCCACATAAGACTAGGGTAAATGGGTGGTAGTGTTACCAAGGGCCGGCTGCCCCCCCCCCCCGACACAAAACCAAGCAAGAGACAGCATCTTCCATAGTCTGATTATGTTATTGAGGATGTAAAGTCACACAGAGCATTCATCAGCAAAGAGTGCCAAAATAAGAAACCTATCTAGAAAGCCAGGAGGGCTTTCGCCCTAACCCCCAGAACCTGCATACTCACCAGGTGTGGTGGGATATGAGTTCCTTGCCCGCATAGAAAAGAAAAGGAAAAAATCCAGCAAAAGCTTGCCACTAAAGCGTTACATTGAATATATATGGTTACATCATTCCAGGACCCATTCTCCACCTCCCTCCTGCCTCTGACAGTTGTCACCCAATCCCCAGCCCCTTTGGGTTAATTAGTTGCCTCACTCATATGGCCGCATCCCCGCCCCTCTTTCTCTCTCTCTGGCCGACCCCTCCTGATGGAATGTCTTCCCGATAATCCGGGGCAGACCAGGGCACATCTCCAACCTCCCTCCTGAGGCTCCCATGGGAATGGAGAAGGGGGGGACCTCTTCCTATGCGTGGGGCGACTCACTCCTACCCTTACACAGCTGTGAAGCACATGCTATATTACCTGCAGCTACAGGCCTAAAGATCACAAATCATTTATTTTGCCAGGGTGCCACCTGAGCCTTTCAAAATGGAGATAGAATCCCCTTCTTCTTCTTTTTGTTTTTGAGTTGGTGATGTTCAGATCACAACAAGGATGTGGAATCTTGTAAAATATTCAAAGTCTTGAGATTTGTCTCTGCCACCCTACGTTTCCAGATATGACAGATGCATCCTGAAACTAATAGCAACGTGGAAGAGCAAAGTCAAAATTAAAATGATGGCCATCAGCTATTTGCCAGTGCAGCAATGCAAATGAGATTTCTGAAAGCAAAAAGGAGAAAAGAAAATACAGGAAGAAATTCCAAGACAATTACCTATCCTGCAAGGGATAATTTAAAAGGTTAAAATCTGGAAATACTTGAAGTAAGTTAACCTTCACATAGTCTACTGTTAAGGTAAACTGCATGTCTTCTTGCAATTGTCTGAGTTATCTTAACCTATAAAACCAAGGGTTAACCGTTGGAACTGGCTATAGGTTGCTATGCCTCGCCCTACTGACCCACCATCCGTGCACACGGCCGAAGTGGGTCTGCAGGTCAACGAAGGTTTCAGAAAACCAGCAGGGGGGCAACAGCCCCACAAATGGCAAGAAATGGAGAGAACTTCAATACCCCAAAACCATTGCGGTTTGCCGCGGTTTGCCGAGCGGCAGCCAATTACGATGAGAAAGAGAACGTTCTCAGTCATTCTCAGGCGCGCCACAGCCAATCCAAACATACGTTTTAAAACATTGCCGAAGCACGAACGCTGAAAACAGAGGTAAAAATACATATCCCAGAGTCCTATCTGCCTTATTACCATTTAAGGAGGTACACTACAAATCACACCATCCTACGTATTCACAGTAATGTAACCAATCAACTGCTTTGGAGCGAACGCGTCAAACGTTTCGAAAAATAGCGAGACCAAACGGTACAAAGGGAGCTGCATTACATTGCAAACCCCACATAGTTATGTACTTTTGCGACTGCATATTGGTACGGAGCTAAGACAATTGCGACCTTTGAGCAGAGAACTTTGACTACGAAAATACGTTTTTAAACATTGCCAAAACACGAACGCTGAAAACAGAGGTAAAAATACATATCCCAGAATCCTATTCGCCTTTTTACCATTTAAGGAGGTATACTACAAATCACACCATCCTACGCATTCACAGTAATATAGCCAATCAACTGCTTTAGAGCGAACGCGTCAAACGTGATGAAAAATAGCGACACCAAATGGTACAAAAGGAGCTGCATTACCTTGCTAACCCCTCATAGTTATGTACTTTTGCGATTGCGTATTGTACGGAGCTAAGACAATTGCGAGCTTTGAGCAGAGAACTTTGACTACGAAAAACCTACTTCTTTCTTTCTAATTAATTTATTATTTTACATTTACCTTCGACTTTTAAGTTTGTCTTTTACTTTAAATTACTTAAGAGTTTTTTATTTTGCTGAGCATAAACCACGATTACGGTTATCATCAATTCATTTACTATTTAATTTATTTACGTTACCTTTACTTTAATTTATTTTTATTTAATTTTGATTTACGAATATACTATCAAAACACATATAGTTTAAAAATACACATCCCGAACCAATTCTCAACACACATAAGCAGAACGCATCGGATCAATTCCTACTCAACCACAAATCGTTATGCAAACCATCACGCATCGGAGCAATTGAAAAGCAAACTATTGACGGAGCACACTCCATTCTCTAAATTAATCATTTATGTTCCAAAAACCATCAAAAATAATAGAACCATCGAAAATAAATGAAATAACCTTTAATACACGTTGAAATAAACCAAACACATCCGAAATAAACATTAGAGCAAACAAAAGCATCACGCATTTAAAAGAGTTACGGAGCAGTTTAAAGTAAAAACAATTACGGAACAGAATTCCTTAGCAAATTCAGAAATAACCCAGGGAAAATTAAAATACATTTAAATTAACAAACATATATATATCTTTAAAATATTAACAGTCATATTGAACGATTCAAACAGACTTTTATAATTTAAAAATATTTAAACAAGACCATACTATTCCTTTAAAACAACAATGGAGCACTTTGCACTCAAATTTAAAGAGAAAACAGCCTTTAAATACAGAAATCTTCCACTTCATACCATAATATTTTTAAAACAGTATAAACAGTAATATTATACGTTTCAAAAATACTTTTCAAGTTTTAAAACATTGAAATAATAGAACACTATTTCTTTAAAACAACAACGCAGCAGTTCTCACTCATTTTAAAAGATACAGCCCCATTTAAAGAGTGCAACCTTCTATTTCAGAACATAATATAAACGATTTTAAAAATCCAAAAGACTTTAAATTAAACCTAATTGAGTAAAAATATTACACTACAACAAACAGGAAAGGATCAAAACTATTCACTGTGCAGATTACATTTTGTCTGCTGCACACTCCATTTACTCTGCTGAAAATTAAATACCACAAATATTACACATTATTTTAAAATACTATAAAAATCAAATAAATCCATTACATTGAATATCAAAATGCCACCAAAGAAAAGAGTAAATATAGCACAAAGAACAAGTGAAATATTAAAAAGAAAAATGCAAACCACACAACAGACAGCACAAGAAAGGGAAGAAAATCTTAGTAAACGTAGAAAGGCATATTCAGAAAAAGCACAACAAATAAATTCTGAGGAACATGAAAGCATGTTAACACAACGTAGAGAAATTGATAGTACTTCAAGGGCAAATGAAACTACCAAAATACATGAAAATAGATTAAAACAGAATAAAGAGACAAGAGAAAAAAGAAAACAGAGAAGTAAAGAAGAGACATTAATATTAAAAATGGCTGCCTTTTCCTATGATCCAGAAACTGATTATTCACAGCAATATAATTTACACATTGGAAATCTAGACAACATTTGCAAATTCTGCCAAGCCAGAAAATTTAAAACTGAAACAAAATCCTTATGTTGTAAGGAGGGAAAAATCAAAATTCAGCAACAATTGCCACCACACTAACTTATAGAATACACCAGTGGAGAAACACAAGATTCAAAATATTTTTAAAAGAACATTAGAAAATACAACTCATGTTTTCAAATGACCTCATTTGGAGCCACACATATTATACAACACAAGGGTTTCAATCCAACATTCACCATACAAGGACAGGTTTACCACCAGATTGGATCACTTCTACCACTACCAGAAGAAGATCCAAAGTTCCTTCAAATTTATTTCATGGGAGATGAGGAAAAAGAAACAACCCAACGATGTACATTCATTGAAGGAACCAAAAAACATATAGTACTAAACATACAGAGAATGCTACATGAACACAATAACCTCATCCACACTTTCAAGAATGCAATGGAAAACATGCCACAAAATGAATACCAAATTGTCATAGCTGCAGACAAAACACCAACAGGAGAGCATATACGCAGATATAATGCTCCAGAAACAAATGAAGTGGCAGCCCTCATTTCTGGGGGCACTTTCCATCCAAGAGATATTATACTTAAAAGACATGATAAAAAACTCCAACGTATTTCAGAAACACATCGCTATTATGATGCTCTTCAGTATCCCATTCTTTTTCCATACGGTGAAGATGGGTATCACTTTAATTTGAAACACATTGATCCCAAAACAGGAACAGAAACTTGCAAAAAAATATCAGCAATGGACTACTACTCATACATTTTAATGATTAGAAATGAAGAACAAAATCATATACTGCACTGCAAAAAATTGTTAAACCAGTTTGTGGTTGATATGTATGCTAAAATTGAGTCTGAAAGACTACTTTACATTAGAACCAATCAAAAATCACTCAGAGCAGAACAATACATACACTTAAAAGATGCTGTGGCACAAGATGGAAACCCAGCTAATGTCGGAACACTACTCATACTGCCAGCAACATACACTGGAAGCCCAAGACATATGCATGAATACACTCAGGATGCCATGACTTATGTTAGGAAACATGGAAGACCAGATTTTTTCATTACTTTTACATGCAACCCAACATGGCCTGAGATTAAAAATAACCTCAGAAATAATGAAACATCTAATGACAGGCACGATTTAATTGCAAGAGTATTCAGACAAAAACAAACACAATTAATTAATCTGATCACCAAAAATGAATTATTTGGAGAATGTATTTGTTATATGTACACCATAGAATGGCAAAAGCGTGGGCTGCCACATGCTCACAACTTAATATGGCTAAAAAACAAAATACATCCCACTGAAATTGATAAAATAATATCTGCAGAAATACCAGAAGAAAATGAAGACATTGAATTGCATGAAATAGTGAAGAAAAACATGATTCATGGTCCATGTGGACTTCTTAACCCACAAGCGCCATGTATGAAAGATAAAAGCTGCACCAAAAGATATCCCAGAGCATTATTGAAAGAAACACAAAATCAGAAGATGGATACCCACAATACAGAAGACGTTCTGTAGAGGATGGAGGGAAAACAACAAAAATAACAATGAAAACACAAGGAGAAGTAGTAATTGACAACACATGGATAGTCCCATACAGTCCTTTACTATCAAAATTTTTCAAGGCACACATAAATGTGGAATATTGTAATAGTGTTAAATCAATAAAATATGTGTGCAAGTACATAAATAAAGGCAGTGACATGGCCGTTTATGATGTCAGAAACCTAAACAAAAATGATGAGATTTTACAGTACCAATATGGAAGGTACATTAGCACAAATGAAGGTTTCTGGCGTATTCTAGGCTTCCACATTCATGAAAGACATCCCACAGTCCTTCATTTAAGTGTCCATCTGGAAAATGGCCAAAGCGTTTATTTCACATCAGAATCAGCAACAAGTGTGGCAGAAAATCTCAAGGAAACAACTTTAACAGCATTTTTTTAAATTGTGCCAGAATTATGAATTTGCACAAACGATCCTATATAATGATGTGGCTACTTATTATACATGGAATAAAACTAAGAGACAATTCTTCCGCAGAAAAACTGGCACTTATATACCAGAACTTGACATGTATCAAAGTGATGCAATAGGAAGACTATATACTGTGCATCCGAATAATAGTGAATGCTTCTATCTCAGAATGCTACTCCACACAATACCTGGTCCTAAATCTTTCTAGGAACTAAAAACTGTGGATGGAAAAATTATGGAAACATACAAAGAAGTTTGTCAGCATATGGGATTGTTAGAAGCAGATCAACATTGGGAAACAACTTTGGAAGAAGCCAATATATTTTCTATGCCACAACAAATGAGAACATTGATAGCTATAATACTGACTTCATGTAGTCCATCTAATCAACTACATTTGTGGGAAATGTTTAAAAAACCCACTAAGTGAAGATCACCTCCTCAAAACAAAGAAAGAAAATCCATCTTTAAACATTGACTATACACCACACATCTACAACATGGCCTTAATAGAAATTGAAGACCAATGCATACGCATGGCAAACAAAACACTAAAAGCAGTTGGCCTTCCAGAAGCTACAAGGAATGAAGGAGATGCACTAAATGCTGATAATATAAGAGAGACCACATATAACATAGACAGATTAAAAGAATACATAACTGAAAATAAACCACTACTAAATGATGAACAGAAAGCTGCCTATGAAAAAATAATGACACAAATAAATTCTGAAAATGGAGGAATAATATTCTTACAAGCAGCAGGAGGAACAGGAAAAACATTCCTTACAAATCTAATTCTGGCAGAAATACGATCAGAAAGCCATGTGGCATTAGCCATAGCATCATCTGGAATAGCAGCCGCATTAATGGAAGGGAGTAGAACAGCTCATTCTGCACTCCAAATATCACTTGACATAGCAAAACAAGAAACACCCACATGTTTTGCTCACGGACAATTATATGTTGCCTGCTCTAGGGTTGTTTCAGCAGATCACATATTCATACTAGCACAAAACGATGAAACCAAAAACATAGTCTACCAACAAGTACTGCAAAAAACTAGCATTCGCACTTACAATAAATAAATCACAAGGACAGACACTACAACATTGCGGAGTTCACCTCACCAAACCATGTTTTGCTCACGGACAATTATATGTTGCCTGCTCTAGGGTTGTTTCAGCAGATAACATATTCATACTAGCACAAAACGATGAAACCAAAAACATAGTCTACCAACAAGTACTGCAAAAAAATAAAAGAATAAGCTACACATTTAATCCTTTGAAGAAGCAACAGAAATTTCTTATTTTACATTTTAAATAAAGGCAAATATTTAAACTCAGAAATAGCGCAGCACCATTACAAACAATTTAATTAAAACACTCTCACTTACCGAAACACGAGCAAAGACTCCACGGCCAATCTTCACACAGCCTCAAAAAGGAGGAACATTATCCTTTCTAAAATACAAACCCAATTTCATTCTCCCCAAAATTATAAAAGGTATAGCACAAAAATAAAGAAAGGAACCAAAGAGTCGCGGCTGCTAACATTTTTAAAAAGCGAGCCAAAGTACAATCACGGCGACTCCAATAGGAAGCAAGCCCAACAAATATAGACACGCCTACTTTAACACCAAAATACGCACTCACTTACAGCAATGCCTACTCAAAAGCCAAACAGCGATGCGAAATCGAGCCACACCACCACACATGCAAAACAGCGAAGCTAAGCTAGCTCCGCCAACATCGCAAAACAGTGAGGGAAAATAACACGAGAACGAGAACTTAAAAACACACAGACTACAAACAGCAAAGAAACGAAACAAATCCAACCACGGAACCTTGGGAAAGTAGAGGAGAATATTGAACCTACGGAACTCAAACTCATAGCGACATTTAATAAACAGTAATGGAAGGAAGCATGGGGGAAAAGGCAAACGAAAGACCTGCCAAAAATGACGATGTTGGGGAAGCTCAACTTTCAAAAGAAAATTATAGAACAGGACCCTTAAGTGCAACGAAACAAATACTCCATCACTCAAACAGAAAGGAATGGAATAAAATTATTACACATATCGAGTATGAAACAGAAGACTCTCAAATTATTTTCATGCAGGAATATTACTCAGACAGTGAAGAAGGTGAAGAAGAAGATCAAGAGCAAAAACCAGGTGAACATCTTTACAATAATAATCCTGAGCCACAATATGCATATATATATCAGAAGACTCTCAAAGAAAACTAAAAGAAATAAATGAAAAAATTAATCAAAAACAAACAGCAGCAACTGATTACCAACAGTACACAACAAGAACAGATGAACAAAACAAAACAACAACAACAAATAAACAATTACAAAACCAAGAAATAGAAAAATCTAACACTGAAGACACTACAATAGTTAGAAAAAAGAAACACAGAAAATAATTGATGAAATTAATAAAAAACAAACAATAACAAATGAATCCAAAAATTACAGAGCAAACACAACTGAAGAGAACCACAACACAACCACGAACAAACAAATTTACAAACAAGAAATGGAAGATTCTGAAAATCCAGAAGTACAAGTTGTGAGGAAAAAGGAAATACAAACAACATCCAAACAAAAAGAAATTTTGCCATGGAAACAACAAACAACAGAAATCACAGAAAATATTGTTCAACCAACAAATAAGTTTCCAAAAAACATAAAAGAAAAGGACACAGAATTAAAACAACAACAACAGAAACAAACATTAGAAGAAATAATACAGCAAATAAACAACAAACAAATACAACAAAATGAAACAAATTACAAAAACAATGACAAAACATATGAAATAGAACAACCACAACAAGAAAATAACCCACAACTACAAATAAAACAAAATATGCTCGTAGATTCCATACTACAAAGACATCTCCTCATGATGATGAATCCACCCAACCCATTCAACCTGCCATTAGCATTAATAATGCTAAACCATTTAATCAACATTAAATTTCTACAGTCAAGAAAACACAGGTAAATAACATTAAATTTTTATTTACAAAAAAAATATTTAACACAACAATACAATTTATTTCTCTAATTTATCTCATTTCATAGATGCCACAACAAAGCCAAACTCAAACAACTTTCCTGCAAAAACCAACCACAAAGATAAATGAAGGTAAATAAAAATATGTTGATAAACTAATTTATGCAAAAATATATATAGAGAACAAAATATATAACATTAACAATTATTACACTTACAAATCAATCAAAAAAACACCTTAATTACAACTACTCAATACAAAAAGTAAACCATCATTACTAAAATGTTGCACAAAACTATACAAATATCAATATCTCTCCCTATGTATTCTCTTTTTCAGATGCAACAGAGACATGGATGGAACAAAACAACAAATATAAATATTAAAAAATTAAAAACATAGTTAAATTTATAAAAATGTTTAACAAATTTAATTAACAAAGTTTAGCATGCACGTTTAAGTAACATTACTACAGTTTTAAAAAGTTCCAATGTTTTAAATATATTTTTGTAACAAACAAAGAAAGCATTACAAACAAAATGTACAATTACATGAAAAAAACATTGTTAAAAATAAACAATATTTTAAAAGAAAAAAGAATCCTCATTTAGAAAAAAACAAAAAAGCCCGGCAACGCCGGGCAACCCCTGCTAGTCTTTTATAAAACATACTTCAGTATTTTTAAGTCTTGGACCAAAGAAAATCATTTTCTATTTTTAAAAATTAAAAGAAAAAATGCTTTCTTTACATGTTATACTCATTACTGTAATTCCCCTCCCAATAGGTTTCACCAGTTTTTCTATCAGTGTCCAAAATAATGTATGAGACTACATTTTAAGTCTAAAAATCATCATTAGACTCCCAGGGAGAGGGGTGAGGGGCAGGGGCAGGGAGGGAGAGTAACTTTTTGTGCGTGACAATGAAGGTTAATCGAACCCTTTCTAAAAATTCAAATTTGGGGTTTTGTATCATGAATAATTGAGGCTAGTATCCTGTGGGAAGGTGGATTGACATGTTTCCACCCATACTGCTTTGTTCAAACACAAGTTCACTATTACACTAACTTGAGGCTGCTCTATTGTAAAGACAGGAGCTCATCCTTGCACAAAAAAGTACACTTGTGCATTATGTCTGGCCAGACATCTCACTATGGTAATGGAGTATGGAGTAGACCTTACAGCCAGTGACTCAATACCAAGTGTTGGGCAGAGGTAAATAACCTGACTCAGTGGAAGAAATACTACTGGAAATCATCATACTGGACCCAACGACAAGGCTTCAGCAGTCCATTGCAGTCCTGGTGTCAAATCCTGCATGTCTCATTTCATATGTGTCGCAGGAGATGGCTCCATGATCATAGATGGCTCCACGATGGCTTCATGGCAAGCTGAGATCCACCTTAAACAAATTCACACCACGGGCATTTTTCTTGTCTGTCACTCTTCTAATGATTTTCAGGAAAAATTGTACACTTTGAATGGGTGAAGAGTAGAGTTGCCATATGCCACGGAAAACTGTGAACTTCACGTTTTATAACTGTCCTGCACAGGTCCATAAAAAACATTGAAAATTCACAGTTTTAAAACCACTTGATTTGGAGAGAGAAAAATCCACATTTTTCATGCACTTCCATTGGAACCACCAGTAGGTGGCAGCAGTGAGCAGCAGTGAACACAGAAGAAAGAAAGGGGGCGGGGCACCGCATGCCTTTTCTTGTGGCATTGTTACACAAACAGGATGGAATCAGCTCCCGTCTTTGTCCCAGCTCCTGAAAACCTAGCAGTTCGAAAGCAAGAAATGGCAAGTAGATAAATAAGGACCACTTGGGTGGGAAGGTAAACAGCATTACACGTGCTCCAGTATCTAGTCATGCCTGACACATGACCACAGAAACATCTGCAGAAGCAGACAGCACTGAGTCTTTGGCTTTGAAACAGAGATGAGCACTGAACCCTAAAGTCGGATACAACTGGCTTTCGAGCAAGGGAAACCTTTACTCCTGTCCTGTTTTTGTGAGAGGGAACTATGGTAAACCTAGTGATGAGGTTTCAAAGGTAATGGAGGGTCATTTCGGAGGGGGCAGTTTTCTTAATTTTTACAAGTGATTTTTTAATTAAAAAACCCCATTAGCATGTAGTGTATGGGTATGTGTGTCCACACAAACCCATGCACTACAGCGATTAAAGTAAACATGGCATGAAATTTCCAAAGCAATAACTGGTGCTAAAATGTTAGCTACTTTCACTAAACTGGGACAGACAGTTCTGTTCTGTCATTTGCTCAAGATCCAAGAGTCAACATGCATATCATTTTAGGAAAACTTTCAATGTTTGTTTGTTCTTCTGTTTTTAAGAAAGCTTTCAAACTATTTTCCAGCATATTTATGGCCCCTTCGGCTCTACTAGATAGACTCATTTTTGGCATGTGTTATCTCTAATACTTGCTGACACCTGCACGCACACACACTGCAGAAAGTCTGATGAATCTGTTTACACAGCTCAGCAGCCCTCCTTTAATAACCAATTCAAGGTAGCTGACTTTTGGCAGCTAGAAATACACTAATGGCTTTTTTTTTTCTCCCCAGAAATCTACTTCATACTGGAAAATAAAAGCATTTGCCTCCAGGTTCTCACTTCTCTCTGTTTTTCAAGGTTGCTGGAAGAACCTGTGTGAGGAAATGCAAATGACTCAGTGGTCTCATTTTAGAAAATCCATGGCAATCGGCATGTACCTTCAGCATGGCCTTGCTCTCTGATTTCTTTATCAAGATACAGATAGTTTCTTCAGCTAAGAAAGTGGATGGTGAGTCCCAGGGACCTGCACTTAAATTGTTAGGCAAAGGCAAATTGAGTAAAGTGTACACTGGAGCACTGAATCCTCTCAAAATGAAACCTTTCCACTCAAAGCCTTTCTCTATTATATGACAAGTATGAAGCCATTCCACAAAAGAGACTTTTTTTCCTTTTATAAAGAGTGGTTATTACTTAAGTCTCAATTTACTGAGTTTCAACAAGAGGCTGTGTCTGTAATATTCACTTTGCTTTTGTGGCTGTGATGGGTTTCTCCAATTTCACAGAAGGTTAAACAAAAACATTGAGCAAGATAGCAGAAGAAGGCCTAGAATTCTAAGATGGCTGCAAAACAAAAATTGTAGGCAATTTTTTCATTTACCACTGTGCATTTCAAATACTATGGGAGAAGTCACGTCTCTCTTCAAATTTTATGTTAACTTTCCAATTGAAAAAAGGAAGACAAGACAAGAAAAAGAAAGACAAGATTTTCATCATTGCCTCATTCAATCCCATACTGTTATCTGCCTAATCCTTTATTAGTTTCTTTTTCCCCAACCCCTCTAATCTCTGATCCTCAGTCACCAGGATGCTATATTCCCCAAGCAATCATGGGCTTTTTTCTGAATACAGAAGATCACCCACTATCAGGGAAATGCCACCTCTTATTCACTCCGATTGATGAAACAAGGACTATCAGACCATTTACCCAGGAGCCCGAAGATCAATTTAAAGCACAGGCTGATCATCTGCAATTTACTAAGCACAGTGTTTGCTTTGCAAAAGTCTTACATCCTGACTCAAATGTCCCAAATATTGTATGGCAAACTTTAGCCTTTAAGCACATATTTGGCCTTTGCAGTAATAATATGCCTGAGGCTAGAAATGTAAAAATCTCTCAATTGGGTTTCATTGCACGTTTTTAAAACATTGCACCTGTATTTTCCTAACAGCCTTCATTTCCTGTCGACTTGCACGTCTTTCTTTTGATCGCACACACCAAGTACTTTTTTTTTTTTGCAATTCCTTAAAATGCAAAGGACTGCAGTGGCTAAAGTGCCTAAGACGCTGACTGGGAGGCGGAAGGTCAGCAGTTCGATTCCTGAGTACTGCAGGATGGAATGAGCTCCCGTCTTTGTCCCAGCTCCTGCCAACCTAGCAGTTCGCAAGCAAGACATTGCAGGTAGATAAATAGGGACCACTTCGGTGGGAAGGTAACAGCGTTCCATGCGCTTCAGTGTCTAGTCATGCCTACCACATGACCATGGAAATGTCTGCAGCAGCAGACAGCGCTGGCTCTTTGGCTTTGAAACAGAAATGAGCACTGCACCCTAGAGTCGGATATGACTGGCTTTTGAGCAAGGGAAACTTTTACCTTTACTTAAAATGCACATTCATTTATGCCAGTGATGGTGAACCTCAGCACTCCAGATGTTCTTGAACTTCAATTCCCACAGGCCCTGATCAGCAGGTGTGCTGACTTGGCCTTCTAGTATTTGAAGTCCACGAACATCTGGAGTGCCAAGGTTCAGTATCACTGATTTATGCAGTTTACTTAAGAATGTGTGTGCATATCCCCCCCCCCCCAATTATATGCATCTTTGCCACTTGCATGTTATGCTAGCTCTGCATTTCTGCTGCTATGCATTGGGTGTCATGATAAGGGTCTTACCCTCGAGCAATCCCTTTCATGCTTCTGAGCTGCAGGCCGCTGGCTGAAAAACCCAGGCCTCCAGATTAGTGTAATAAGGTAAATAAGGTAGAGTCATAGCCAAACAATCACTCCAAGTCTCTTCAGGTTTCAAAAAGTGTATTGAAGTCAAAGTAAAAAAAAGGTACAGAACAAAGTACAGAATACAGAAAAAAGTTCAAGCAAAAGTTCAAAAAGCAAACCAAAATACAGAAAGCTGCGCTCCAGGGAAAGCTCAGCTGGGTAAAGTTACTACATGATGGCAGTCCAAAGTCCAAGATATTTTTCTCTCTGGCCCACTCTAGGGTTTTTATACTTTTTAAAATATGACTCCCCACATGTGAGGAATCTCATCCAACTGAAGTTAGTGTGAGTTAGCCCATGGGAAACTTCACACGGGAAAATGTTCTGGGTTATCTCCTCCTCACCTCCTTGCCATCTGCCTTAAAGGAGTCCAACCAATGATCTTATAGCATGACATGTTCATCACACATTTTAGGATTTGTTTCTTCCAAACATGTTTACATTACAGTGCATTTGGTATGTGGGGAATGTGTTCTTCCCCTTATAGAAATTGCCAGTTTGGATGTGGCTAAAGCACACAGTATTTCAATGGGCAAAAAGATCAGGGGAAAAGCTTTTCCATGACAGTGAGGAACAGGCAGGTGGGGCAGTTCATGCCACCACATCACTGCAGTTGGTTTTGTGTGGTTGGGTATTGTGTTTTCAAAGCTGGCCCATTCCCAAAGCCTTTCTTTTTACCTCATTGGAGCTCGGAAGTAGAGGATGGGCTTAACATGTTGACAAGTCATTCTAGCTGTTTGTGTCCATACGGTTTGGCTTGAAGGGGAAGGTTAGCTGTCACCAAAGGTAGAATGAGAGCATCATCTGCTGCATTTCATGTCACAGCAGTAACTTACTGTCGGGGTAGTTGCCAGTCGGATCTTGACCCCAGTGAGAGGATGGTGAGATACACTGAGGTTTTAGCCCCCCATCTTTGTCAATAATGGGTGATTCAATGAGTGGTACAATTTCAACGAGAGCCACCATCTTAGGCACCATGTGACTGGCCAGTTCTGAGCATGCAGCCCTTGTTTACTAATTCGGTTTGGGAAGCTAAGCAGGGTTGGTCTGTGTTGTGTCCTAATGGTTTGATCATGATCCTCCACATGGATAACAATGTATCTGAACCAATGTAACCTTGCCTATGGGCAACAATGTAACCTTCAGCTGTATCACATAAACCCTGTAACAGGACACGAGCTAATGACCACCAGCTGGCAGCAGCGAGCGTCCAAAGCTCTCTTGGTCCAAACTCATCAAAGGCAACAGCGCGGGAAGTTTTCCCGCCACCACCTACACCTGGACAAGAAGGGCGTGACCAGCAATGACGTCACGACGACAGTAGCCAATGGGCTATCGCGGAACCACCTTCAAATGTATTACTACCGTATATAAAGAGCTATTGATCCGCCATTACCTCATGTTCCCTCTGACCACCATGCAATAAACCTGAGTTAACCCAGCCCGAGGCTGTGTCCTGTGTCTTGGTTTTCATACACCAAATTGGCGACGAAGGTGGGATCATGGATCCCCAAGGAGCAGCCAGGGCACAGAGCGGGTTCAACATCACCAAACCGCAAGACTGGGAGCTTTTTGAGATGGACTTCCAGGCGGCGCTGGTGGAACTCAAAGTCAAAGAAGACGATGAGGAGAGAAAGAGGGCCATCCTCACCAGAATGCTTGGGATAGAAACCAAGCGAACGCTGGTGGGCATCATTGCACCGAAGAAGGTGAGCGAATTCAAAGCAGACGACATCATGAAGCTGCTGCGTGAGCGTTTCCGTCCCTCGAGGGCAATGTTTCCCGCTCGGAGCGCGTTTTGGAGGCGAGTCCAAGCGCCGGACGAGTCGGTTGAGGCATTCGTAACAGCCATGAGGATAGCCGCCGGCCCCTGCAGATGGGACGACCTAGAGACGGCCCTCAGGGACGGAGTGCTGTGTGGCCTGAAGGACAAGGAGGTGCAGCGCAGCTTGATGAACAAGGAGCCACCACCCACGCTGGCAGAGGTTGTAGAGGCCGCGGAAGCCGCGGAGTCCACGAATGCTGGAGTGGACGAAATGCACCAGTGGCGTGAGTGGCGTCCTAGAGCCGGCAAAGCGGAGAATTCGGTGCACGGAAAGTCCGGACAGTCGGTGCACGCAACCCGAAGGGCCTCAAAGTCGTCTACGGAAGGCAGCGACGGCGAGGAGGTCCAGAGGGTCCGAAAAGGGGGGCGCCGCTGCGATGGTTGTGGAGCGGCCCATGAGCGCGCAAGGTGCCCATTCAGGAAAGCCGAGTGTTACACCTGCGGACGTCGGGGGCACATCGCCAAGGCGTGCAGAAAACGGAAGGAGGGCCGGAGGCAGTCACAAGACCGCTCAACCAGACCGGACCGTCCAGCAAGGTCCAAAGATGGCGCCCAGACCACGAGGAAGCAGGACGGCGTGGGCCGCATCTCGGACGACAGCGAGGACGACGCTCCGGTGTTCAGCGTGGCCGCGGGACAGTCCCATTACTTCGTTGAGGTACTAGTACAAGGGGCCCCTATCAGGATGGAAATTGACTCGGGGTCCTCCTATTCTATAATTTCCCAGAAAGAGTTCTTGAAAATCGACCCCCACGTGCGACCCAAACTTAAAACGTTGAGGTCCACGCTACGAGATGTACAGGGGAACAGCATTCCAGTATTGGGGGTCGGGAAATTTCGGGTCAGTTTTAAGAGACATTCCGCGGAGCTGCCCCTAGTTGTCCTTAAGGGGGGTAGTTGTAGCCTCCTAGGGACGCAGTGGTTTCAGCCCTTAGGTTTGTTCATAGGGGGAGTGCATACCGTGGGGGTGGATCCAATACAAGCGGTGTGCGACGCGCATTCCGCCGTTTTTAAAAAAGGACTCGGAAAGTTCAAGGGACCCCCTGTAGCCTTCGACCTAGACCCGGAGGTCCGCCCGATAAGACTCAAACCGCGCAGGGTGCCATTCGCACTAAAGGACAAAATAGAGGCGGAACTGGACAAACTGGTGGGCCAGGGGATTCTTATTCCTGTTGATTCCGCGGAGTGGGAAACTCCAATTGTAACCGCTCTGAAGGCTAACGGGGAGGTGCGCATTTGCGCTGATTATAAGTGTACAATTAACAAGGCGATCCGCCCTAATGCATACCCGGTGCCGGTGGTCAGCCACCTTCTGGCCAGGCTGAATGGGGGAAAGTGTTTCGCTAAACTCGATTTGGCTCAAGCTTATCAGCAACTCCCTGTAACTCCCGCCACGGCCGCGGCACAAACGATAGTCACACATAAAGGAGCGTTCCAGTTGTCGCGTTTACAGTTCGGCGTGAACTCGGCACCCGGCCTTTTTCAGTCGCTTGTGGAACGCCTCCTGAAGGGGCTGGAGGGGGTGTTGCCTTATTTTGATGACGTGTTGATAACAGGGGGGAGTGAGGCCGAACTGGCAAAGAGATTGGATAAAGTTCTGACTGTCTTCGAGAAAGCGGGGCTACGACTGAGAAAAGACAAATGTGTCTTCTTCGAAACTGAGGTTGAGTTTCTAGGGTTTCGAGTCACGCCAGAGGGTATTAAGCCATCCAAATCCAAAGTAGCCGCCATCAAGAATGCCCCTCGCCCCACATCCAAAACCGAGCTACAGTCATTTCTGGGGCTCCTCAATTTTTACCATACCTTCCTTCCACGGAAGGCGTCCGTGGCCGAGCCACTCCATCGTTTGCTAAAAAAGGAGGAAACATGGGTGTGGGGTGATGAGCAAGAGAGGGCGTTCAAAGAGTTGAAGCAACTCCTAACATCCGAGGCAATCCTAACGCATTTCGATCCCAAATGGCCAGTGGTCTTAGTCTGTGACGCATCCCCGGTGGGGGTGGGAGCGGTGCTTTGCCACGTGTTGGACGACGGAAGGGAAGCCCCGATAGCGTTTTATTCAAGGTCCCTGTCCCAAGCAGAGCGTAATTACGCACAGACCGACAGGGAGGCGCTAGCGATAGTAGCGGGAACCAAAAAATTTCACGATTTTCTGTATGGTCGGCCGTTCAAAATCGTGACGGACCACAAGCCCCTATTAGGAATTTTCACTGCAAATAAGCCCACACCACAGATCCTGTCCCCAAGAATGCTGCGGTGGGCTATTTTTCTCAACGCATACCAGCATGAGCTGGAATACCGGCCCGGGAAGGAGATCAGCCATGCCGACGCACTCTCGAGGTCTCCTTTGCCCTTGTCGGGCGTCCAAAAGGAAAGGGCAGAAAGAGATCGCCAGGTTTTGTTAATAGAGGTTTTAGACTCACCCCCAATAGTACCAGCCGACATTGCCAGGGCCACAGGAAAAGACAGAACGCTAGAGAAAGTTAGCTCATGGGTACAGAAGGGGTGGCCGGCATCATCCCCAGGTACGGAATTCGACCCATTTTTTCGAAAAAAGATAGAGTTGTCCCTAGAGAGGGGCTGCCTTTTGTGGGGCCAACGGGTGGTGGTTCCTACGTCCCTGCGACCGAGGGTACTCGAACTGCTGCACGTCAGCCACCCCGGCATCGTCCGGTCAAAGGCGCTGGCCCGGAGTTACTTCTGGTGGCCACAGCTGGACGCGGACATTGAGCACATGGTCGGCACTTGTGAGGCATGCCAGGGCTCCCGGCCAGAGGCGGCCCGTCTTCCGCATAGGGAATGGGACACAGCAAGGGGGCCATGGTCCAGGGTGCACGTAGACTTCGCTGGCCCATTCCGAGGAACAATGTTTCTCCTGGTGGTGGATGCATTCTCCAAGTGGTTGGAGGTTATCCCAGTAAAGAGTACGTCCTCCGCCACTACAATTAGCCAGCTAAGGAGAGTCTTTTCCACGTTCGGTTTACCCGACACTTTAGTCAGCGATAACGCTAGTTGTTTCACCTCCGCTGAATTCAAGGCATTCATGGAGGCAAACGCCATTCGGCATGTCACATCCGCACCGTTTCACCCCGCCACGAATGGCCAAGTGGAACGGCTGGTGCGAACGACAAAGGATGCGCTGCGGCGCATGGGCCCGGGGGACCTAAATCACCAAGTATGTCAGTTTTTGTTAGCGTATAGGGTGACCCCCTTAGCGTCAGGTTACTCGCCGGCAGAGCTGCTGATGCGGCGAAAACTGACCACGATCCTGTCCAGGCTAGACCCGACGAGAGTCGAGGACAAAGGAAAAAACATAGGGCTGGCAGTCTCGAAAGGTTTCGCCGCCGGCGATCCTGTTCACTGCAGGAACTACGCCAGCGCAGGTCCAGCCTGGGTACCAGGGACGGTTGTGGAAAGGACGGGGCCAGTGTCGTACCGGGTCGAGACTAGCACAGGTCTCCTCTGGAGGAGGCACGCGGACCAACTTAGGCACCGAGTGAGTGGGGGGCCGGTCAGTGGAGCTCAGCGTCAGGACTCAGCGTTAGGGTTCTCCCCCACCCGTTTAGCCCAAGGGGGGGACAGCAACGGACAACAGTCCCAAGCAAGGGGGGAAAGCAGCGGCCCCGACTCATACCCTTTTGATACGCCAGCTCTATCAGAGGCTGGGGAAGGGGGAGAGGAGTTCGCGACCGAAGGGGGAGAGGAGTTCGCGACCGCTGCCCCCGAATTTAATTCTGATTTTGATTTTGAGAGCCGGGGGGGTTTTCGGGAGTGTTCCCCCACCCGTCCAAGCGAGAAGAGGGGTTTTTCGTTAGCCCCCAGTGCCCCCGGTTCTTCCCCAATAAAGCACACACCTCCCAACAACGCCGCAGAGCCGCGGCAAGTCACTAACGAGTCTCCCTCTCCAATTACAGGGCAGGAAACCAGGGGACAAAGAGAAGGTAGCAAACCAGGGGGAAGGCAGCCCACACCGAGACCCCAGCGTGTTCGAAATAAGCCATCTTGGCTGAGAGACTTCGTCTCATCCTAGGGGGGGGGAGAGTGTGGTTTCGAGACTTCGTCTCATCCTAGGGGGGAGGGGTGTTGTGTCCTAATGGTTTGATCATGATCCTCCACATGGATAACAATGTATCTGAACCAATGTAACCTTGCCTATGGGCAACAATGTAACCTTCAGCTGTATCACATAAACCCTGTAACAGGACGCGAGCTAATGACCACCAGCTGGCAGCAGCGAGCGTCCAAAGCTCTCTTGGTCCAAACTCATCAAAGGCAACAGTGCGGGAAGTTTTCCCGCCACCACCTACACCTGGACAAGAAGGGCGTGACCAGCAATGACGTCACGACGACAGTAGCCAATGGGCTATCGCGGAACCACGTTCAAATGTATTACTACCGTATATAAAGAGCTATTGATCCGCCATTACCTCATGTTCCCTCTGACCACCATGCAATAAACCTGAGTTAACCCAGCCCGAGGCTGTGTCCTGTGTCTTGGTTTTCATACACCAAAGTCTGGTATGAAACTGGTGCCACAGTGGTTAAACTGCTATGCTGCAGCCAAAATGGCTGATGATGTGAGTTTGATCCTGATGGGAATTAAGGTTGACTCAGCCTTCCATTCTTCAAAGGTTGATAAAGTGAGTACACAGCTTGTTGGAGGGGGGGGAATGCAAATTACCTTGTGAATTGCCCAGGGAGTGCACTAAGTGCTATGGAGAGGTATATAAATGCTATTGCTATGACCTAACCTTTTCCTATCTTGGGTTATGCAGGGTGTCATTTAGCGATTGGATTCCCAGTTTAGGCACTGCAAATTGTGTGATTCAGGTGCTCAAGCAGGTGGACCTTCTGAGACCACACCAAGATGCCCCAAAACTTGATTCATTAGAACTAGGTAGGAATTGGGCCCAAGGATAATTTCTCCATTAAGCTAACCAAGGCAAGGTTGACATTGCACATCATTGCCTGGGAATGAGGGACTCATCTGGTATGGAGGGGGACTGAGATAGCCCACCTACTCTGACTCCTCCACAAGTCAGGAAATTAATATAAAATTGTGGCTCAAGTTTTAAGTTTGATTGACTTGCCTTTTTTTTCCCAGGGCTGTAGCCAGGATTCTAGATATGGTTGGGCGAATATTTTTTCAGGATGGGCAACAATGTCATATATACATTGAACACTACTTTTGTCAAGGCTACCTAACACAACCATGCTTTTACTATCTAATTGAGGCACTACATTCCACTAGTCTTTTGAATATAGGATTGCTGGCTAGTTGTAGTGAGTACCATCCATAGCCATAGATGTGGTTGAATTTTGGTAGGTTGTATATATTGCTTGAGAAAAAAGTTTTAAACAATCATGAAATTATACAATCTGATGTAAAGACATGTTGAATCAACAGTTTAGTTGTGGGAGGATTATTAATTCCTCCTATATTAATCTGTTGATTTGCATATCTTGCCCATGGAAATGGCTAAAATTCTGCTGTCAAAAATTTGCAGCAAGGTTCATGCTTGTGCATTATTTGGATATGATTGACAAAGACTTTTAAGAAAATTGTACTTGCAAATCATGTTAACTTCATTACATCTAGAGCAGCCTTGATCCACAGGGTAAAAATTACAGGCACATCTCCTTCACTTTTCAGTTTAGGGAACACACCACACACACACAATCATTTGTAAAAGTCATTCATTTTTAATATAAGATGAAAAACCACATTTTTATAGCATCAAGGGTGATATATTAGATTTCAGGGAGTTGGGGGTGAGCGGATACTGTAGGTCTCACAATGTTCAGTATTATTTTTGCTTGAATTGCAATGATTGATATGAAACTATATAGAGAGGTATAAAGCAATGAATCAAGCCAAGAAGTAGCTACTTAATAAAGGGCAGAATCATTTTACTCATCTGGAAAAGGGCCTGACCTCACTGTTTTCTTCATTAAACAGATAAATCTGGATTCCAGCCTATATACAAATTAAAACAAGTAGACAAGAATGCATCAGGGTTTTGTTCATTGGAAATGAATGGATCCAATCCATACCTCCTGGGCTACTGTGTGGAGCAGAACACATTTTACCTTATGAGTTGCAAGAATTCAGAGTCAAATGTGTTTCCCAGATTATGAAAAAGTTATTTTTGGACTGTAGCTCCCATGACCCACAATAACTTTGGTGTTTTAGGGATTCTGGGAGCTGTAATCCAAACAAGTAAGTTTTAAAATATATTTACATTAAAATGTTTCTGATGAGTTTTAAAATATATGTGTATATTAATCCAGAAGCGGGATGAACACGTAGAAAACTGGAATACTTTAGAAATAGACTGACCTATCTCAATGAGCAGAGTACCCATCAGTTGTTTCACTTGACTTGTCCATGTACCAATTGAGTCTTGTGCTGGCTTTGCCTTATACTCTCAATTCCAATTTTGGTAGCAAGTGGAGGACTTGACCAGTACTTATTCAAACTGGTTCAGGAACTTTTAGCCAAATGCACTACAGTTTCACAAAATCTTTAGCATCATAATTTGCAGAGGGATTGGCAGGTGAAGGGACTTGGCTAATGCCCGTAGAAGCTGCTCCTTTGGTTGCTGGTGGGGGTGTGGCACAAGGAAACGGTTCATATATTTTTTTTTCTGGCTTGAGAAACTAGAAATCTCCATGCAGCAGAGAAAAAGAAAAGCTGCTTTTGGAGAAAAGAGGGCTGGACCAATTAAAATTAGCCTTTGTGTCACATGGTCAGTTAAAAAACCCTTCAAATTCACCCATTTTATAAGTGGTGCAAATCTCATGTTATTTGACCATGTATTCATACTCTTAGTTGAATTAATGAGTAAATGAGTAGCAAAAATATAGAGGAGCCATGGTGTTGTGTTCTAAGGGTTTTACCTTCCACATGGATTACAATGTATCTGAACCAATGTAACCTTGCCTATAGCAACAATGTAACCTTCAGCTGTATCATATGAACCCTGCATGAGGACGCGAGCTAATGTCCACCAGCTGGCAGCAGCGAGCGTCCAAGCTCTCTTGGTCCGATCTCATCAAAGGCAGCAGCGCGGGAAGCTTTCCCGCCACTACCTACACCTGGACAAGAAGGGCGTGACTCGCAATGACGTCACGCAGGCAGTAGCCAATGGGCTACTATGGCACCACGTTCAAATGTATTACCACTGTATATAAAGAGCTATCGATCCGCCATTACCTCATGTTCCCTCTGTCCACGATGCAATAAACCTGAGTTAACCCAGCCCGAGGCTGTGTCCTGTGTCTTGGTTTGCATACACCAAATTGGCGACGAAGGTGGGATGATGGATCCCCAAAGTGCCAGGACACAGAGCGGGTTCAATATTACCAAGCCGCAAGACTGGACCATCTTTAACATGGATTTCAAGGCGGCATTGGTGGAACTCAAAGTCAAAGACGACGAGGAAAGGAAGAGGGCCATCCTCACCCGAATGCTGGGTGTAGAGACCAAGCGGACGCTGGTGGGCATGATCGAACCGAAGACGTTGGATGACTTCAAAACCGACGACATACTGAAGTTGCTGCGTGAGCGTTTCCAACCCTCGAAAGCAATGTTTCCCGCTAGAAGTGCGTTTTGGAGGCGAGTCCAAGCGCCGGATGAGTCGGTAGAGGCTTTCGTGGAGGCCCTGAGGGTAGCCGCCGTTCCCTGCAAGTGGGACAACCTGGAGATGGTCATGAGGGACGTCGTGCTGTGTGGCCTGAAGGACAAGGAAGTGCAGCGCCGCCTGATGAACAGGGAGCCGCCACCCACGCTGGCCGAGGTCGTAGAGACCGCGGAATCCGCGGAGTCCACGAATGCGGGAGTGGACGAAATACACGAGTGGCGTGAGTGGCGTCCTAGGGCCAGCAAAGCGGAAAGTTCGGTGCGTGGCAAGTCAGGACAGCCGGTGCACGCGACCCGACGAACCTCGAGATCCTCTACAGATGGCAGCGACGGCGAAGAGGTACAGAAGGTCCGGAAAGGGGGGCGCCGCTGCGATGGTTGTGGGGCGGCCCACGAGCGTGCGAAGTGCCCTTTCAAGAAAGCCGAATGTTACGGCTGTGGCAGGCGCGGGCACATCGCCAGGGCATGCAGAAATCGGAGAGAGGGCCGGAGGCAGTCGAAAGACCGTTCGGCCAGACCGGACCGTCCAGCGAGACCCCAAGATGGCGCCCGAACCACGAGGAAGCAGGACGGCGTGGGTCGCGTCTCGGACGGCAGTGAGGACGACGCCCCCGTGTTCAGCGTGTCCACGGGACAAAACCATTACTTCATTGAGGTAATAGTACAAGGGGCCCCTGTTAGGATGGAGATTGACTCGGGGTCCTATTATTCCATAATTCCCCAGAAAGAGTTCTTGAAGATCGACCCCCAAGCGCGGCCCAAACTTAAGACTCTGAGGTCCACGCTACGAGACGTACAAGGGAACAGCATTCCAGTGCTGGGGGTCGGGAAATTTCGGGTTCGTTATAAAAGACATTCCGCAGAACTCCCGTTAGTCGTTCTCAAAGGGGGGAATTGTAGCCTCCTAGGGACGCAGTGGTTTCAGCCCTTGGGTTTGTTCATAGGGGGGGTGCATGCCGTGGGCGCGGATCCGATACAAGCGGTGTGTGACGCGCACCCCGCCGTTTTCGAAAAAGGACTTGGAAAATTCAAGGGACCCCCCGTAGCCTTCGACCTAGACCCGGAGGTCCGCCCGATAAGACTCAAACCGCGCAGGGTGCCTTTCGCACTAAAGGACAAAATAGAGGCGGAACTGGACAAATTGGTGGGCCAGGGGATTCTTATTCCTGTTGATTCCGCGGAGTGGGAAACTCCAATCGTAACAGCCCTGAAGGCTAACGGGGAGGTGCGCATTTGCGCTGATTATAAGTGTACAATTAACAAGGCGATTCGCCCTAATGCATATCCGGTGCCAGTGGTCAGCCACCTTTTGGCCAGGCTAAATGGGGGAAAGTGTTTCGCTAAGCTCGACCTGGCACAAGCCTATCAACAACTCCCCGTAACTCCCGCCACGGCCGCGGCACAAACGATAGTCACACATAAAGGAGCGTTCCAGGTGTCGCGTTTACAGTTCGGCGTGAACTCGGCACCCGGCCTTTTTCAGTCGCTTGTGGAACGCCTCCTGAAGGGGCTGGAGGGGGTGTTACCTTATTTTGATGACGTATTGATAACAGGGGGGAGTGAGGCCGAACTGGCAAAGAGATTGGATAAAGTGCTAACTGTGTTCGAGAAAGCGGGGTTGAGACTGAGGAAGGACAAATGTGTTTTTTTCGAAACCGAGGTCGAATTTTTAGGGTTTCGGATCACACCCGAGGGTATTAAGCCGTCCAAATCCAAGGTAGCAGCCATTAAGAAGGCCCCTCGCCCCACATCCAAAACCGAACTTCAGTCATTCCTGGGGCTCCTCAATTTCTACCATACATTCCTTCCGCGGAAAGCCTCCGTGGCCGAACCGCTTCATCGGTTACTTAAGAAGGAGGAGACATGGATGTGGGGTGACGAGCACGAGAAGGCGTTCAACGAACTAAAGCAACTTTTAACATCGGACGCAATCCTTACGCACTTCGACCCCAAACGGCCGGTGGTCTTAGTCTGTGATGCATCACCGGTGGGGGTGAGGGCGGTGCTTTGCCACGTGTTGGATGACGGTCGGGAGGCCCCAGTGGCGTTTTACTCAAGGTCCCTGTCCCAAGCAGAGCGAAATTACGCACAAACCGACAGGGAGGCATTGGCAATAGTAGCGGGGACCAAAAAGTTTCACGATTTTCTGTATGGCCGCCCATTCAAAATCGTGACGGATCACAAGCCCCTGTTAGGAATTTTCACGGCAGGCAAGCCCACGCCGCAGATACTGTCCCCGAGAATGTTGTGATGGGCCATTTTTCTTAACGCATACCAACACGAGTTGGAGTACCGGCCCGGAAAGGAGATCAGCCATGCTGATGCGCTGTCGAGATCCCCTTTGCCCTTGTCGGACGACCAAAAAGCCAGAATAGGAAGAGACCGCCAGGTGTTGCTAATCGAGGTTTTAGACGAACCCCCAATAGTACCGGCCGATATAGCCAGGGCGACAGGCAAGGACAGAACGCTGGAGAAAGTCAGCTCATGGGTGCAGAAAGGGTGGCCAGCATCGTCCCCAAGCAAGGAATTCGACCCATTCTTTCGGAAGAAGCTAGAGTTGTCCCTAGAAAGGGGGTGCCTGTTGTGGGGCCAACGGGTGGTGGTCCCAACACCCATGCGGCCGAGGGTACTCAAACTGCTGCACGTCAGCCACCCGGGCATCGTTCGCTCAAAAGCGCTGGCCCGCAGTTACTTTTGGTGGCCACAGCTGGACGAGGACATTGAGCACATGGTCGGCACTTGTGAGGCGTGCCAGGGGTCCCGACCAGAGGCGGCCCGCCTCCCGCATAGGGAATGGGACACAGCAAGGGGGCCATGGTCCAGAGTGCACGTAGATTTCGCTGGCCCTTTCCGAGGAACCATGTTTCTCCTGGTGGTGGATGCGTTCTCAAAGTGGCTGGAGGTCATTCCGGTAAAGAGCACATCCTCCGCCACTACAATTAACCAACTACGGAGAGTCTTTTCAACGTTCGGTTTACCCGACACTTTAGTCAGCGATAACGCGAGTTGCTTCACCTCCTCAGAGTTCGGGGCATTCATGGAGGCAAATGCCATTCGGCATGTCACGTCCGCGCCGTTTCACCCGGCCACGAATGGCCAAGTGGAACGGTTGGTGCGTACAACAAAGGAGGCGCTTCGGCGCATGGGCCCCGGGGACCTGAACCACCAAGTATGTCAGTTCTTATTAGCGTATAGGGTGACCCCCTTAGCGTCAGGTTACTCGCCGGCAGAGCTATTGATGCGGCGGAAACTGACTACACTCCTGTCCAGGCTGGACCCCACAAGAATTGAGGATAAAGGAAAAAACGTGGGGCTGGCAGTCTCGAAAGGTTTCGCCGCCGGCGACCCTGTTCATTGCAGGAACTATGCCAGCGCGGGGCCAGCCTGGGTGCCGGGGACGGTTGTAGAACAGACGGGGCCAGTGTCGTACCGGGTCGAAACCCACACCGGTCTCCTCTGGAGGAGGCATGCAGACCAACTGAGGCACCGAGTCAGTGGGCCAGTCAGTGAGGACCCCCAACAAGATTCAGCGTTAGGGTTCTCCCCCACCCGCGTAACCCAAGGGGGAGACAGCAGCGGACAACAGTCCCAAGCAAGGGGGGAAGGAAGAAGCAGCGGCCCCGACTCATATCCTTTTGATAAACCAGTTCCGTCAGAGGCCGGGGAAGGGGGAGAGGAGTTCGCGACCGCTGCCCCCGACTGGAATTTTGGGTTTGATTTAGCAAACCGGGGGGGTTTTCAGGAGTGTTCCCCCACCCTTCCAGGCGAAAAGAGGGGTTTTTCGTTAGTCCCCAGTGCCCCCGGTTCCTCCCTAAGTAAGAGCACACCTCCCAACAACGCCGCGGAGCCGCGGCAGGTCACTAACGAGTCTCCCTCTCAAATTACAGGACAGGAAACCAGGGGACAAAGAGAAGGTAGCAAACCCGGGGAGAGGCAGCCCGCATCGAGACCCCAGCGTGTTCGAAACAAGCCATCTTGGCTGAGAGATTTTGTCTCCTAGGGGGGGGAGTGTCTAGAAGCATGGGCTCGAGACGTTGTCTCGTCCTAGGGGGGAGGGATGTTGTGTTCTAAGGGTTTTACCTTCCACATGGATTACAATGTATCTGAACCAATGTAACCTTGCCTATAGCAACAATGTAACCTTCAGCTGTATCATATGAACCCTGCATGAGGACGCGAGCTAATGTCCACCAGCTGGCAGCAGCGAGCGTCCAAGCTCTCTTGGTCCGATCTCATCAAAGGCAGCAGCGCGGGAAGCTTTCCCGCCACTACCTACACCTGGACAAGAAGGGCGTGACTCGCAATGACGTCACGCAGGCAGTAGCCAATGGGCTACTATGGCACCACGTTCAAATGTATTACCACTGTATATAAAGAGCTATCGATCCGCCATTACCTCATGTTCCCTCTGTCCACGATGCAATAAACCTGAGTTAACCCAGCCCGAGGCTGTGTCCTGTGTCTTGGTTTGCATACACCAAACATGGCACAGTCTCAAAGGTCGAAAAAGTATAGATCCTCTAGATTTAGCTTGTGCTTAGAGAAATTGCTGTTCATTCCCAGAGCAGGAGAGTTAGGCCCAGACTCAATCCTTCTCACACCATATGTGGTGACCTGAAGGATGGAATGGAAATTGTAGGCCAGAAGCTGCGTGGATTGAAGCATAGTTCATGCTGGGACTGAGGAGATGCATCTTTGCACAAAGCATGCATTTGAGAGAAGGCAATGAAAGACTATCCTTTGAGATTTAGTAATTCAGAACAGGCCTGGATACTGGAGAAGGTCATAGGTTAAGGAACAAAACAGAGGTCATAAATGAAAAGGAACCATTAGCATTTTTTCCCACTGTAGTGTGGCACAGTTTTAAACCAGGTAGCAATTCAGAATGTGAACAAAACTTCTAACTGCACTACCCTTTAACTAATATGACTCAAAGGTCTTCCTGTAAGAGCAACTTCCTTTCATGTTCCATTATGCTTGCAGTATGTTGTACTAGCTGGTGTTTTCTAATGTGACTTGAAAGGTACTAATGATATATGACATGCATATTCTATGATCATTAGGGGTGTTAATGCAAAACCTTAGATTCATGAGCACATCTTTCTCTGAGTGAATATTTAGATAGAATTTATTAGTCTTGGAACCTATGAATTAGGACTGAAATCCATAGGAATTAACAATGTGAGCCAGATTTGTGATATGAAAGGTCTGTGAACATTTAATTAATTGACAGGGACCAGTAGTGCTGGTTCTTTTGGTCTCAGAAATCCACCTCAGTTTCCCAAACACAAAGGTCAAGAACCAAAGAGAGACTTCTTATGCATAAACAGGAAACTGTTTGTGCTTACCCAATTATTATTTCTTACAAGTGCTCTTTTAAAAAGAAGTGTTGGAACTGTAAGCATTTGTGTCACACACACACACACACACACACACACACACACACACACACACACACACACACACACACTTCAGAACAGCTATTTCAGTGTTGTGGGGAATGCTGTTTTTGGATACCAATTCCAAAGCTGCCATCAGCGTGCAGCCCATGTGGTATAGTTGTTAGAGTGTTACAATGGGAATCAGGAGGCTTGGGTTCAAATCCCATTCAGTCCTGGGTGTCACTGGATGACTTGGGGACAGTCATGCCATTGGCCTGATCAAACTGTTTGAGCCGTTGTCAGGATAAAGTGAGGAAAATGGGAGCCATGTATTTCACATTAGCTCATTAGAGGTAAAACCAGGCTAATGAATATAAAAAAGAAAGAAAGAAAAATAAATCCAGCACTCCCCACCACCACCACTACCACCACCAAAGCCAGTGAATGACAAATTGTTTCATTTGGCACCAAGGATATTTATCACCTTCCTATTTTCTTTATTTCTTCCAATAAACCAAGGCTGGGTAGTGGTGGTGGGGAGACGTCACATACATATGTATGTTATATGAACACTTTCCCCAACTGCACTGTAATATATTTTCCATCTAACAGGCCAACTCAGATTATAAACATGGCAACCACTAGGTGCATTTCTGTGTAATCATGGGTGGTGTGATGTTTAAAGCCATGACATGTATTAGCGAGGCATAAAGGAAGATCCTACCACTATTGGCGCAAAGGTTGCCCATGCGGTGGGAGGGCTTGATGATCTGTCTGTCGAGCATAAACTTTGGTTTTTTAAAAAGCAATCTGAAGAACCCAATTTCCACAAGGAAAAGAAAGGGAAATTGGTTGATAGGCAATTTCCCCTGACCGGTAGAGAGATGTTTCCAAAGGTGTTCTTTTGAAAGAACTTATGGTTTTATACATAGAGATGGGTTTACAGCTTGTAAGTCTGCCATTTAGATTATATTTGTTTGCATCTGCCTTTACATTTTGATGTGTTGACAACTGTATATGACTAAATAAACAATAGTGCTGCTGTGAGAATTAGGCTGCCTGCAAGATTAAAAAAAGTTGAAAAAGAAAGAAGTAGAAGAGACTGTATTAAACCGTTATGAGAATTTAAGATTATTGTTTTGCTGAAATTGCTTTTCTTTTATGGCAGCTTGAAGTAGAAGAAATCTTTCCCTTGGCTATAAAGTCAATGTGATCATATTCAGCTCTTTTATCTTCTGAATACTAAAATAAGGAAAGAATGGATAAATAGGAAAAGTCACTAAATTATTTGAGTTATAATTTTTGCAAGACCTGAACTTCTGTCCATTTTGTAGGAAAGAGCATTTTCTGAGTATATATAATGAATGGCAGCTCTGGACCCCAATCTATGTAATGGACTTCAGTTTGGTTATTTTACCATTGCCTGTTGCAGTATCTCAACAAATGTTTGTGGTAGGAATGGTCCACCTGCCACCATCATGCTGGTCGACTTCCATTTAGAGCACTGTTTGTACAGTTGATGCTACATTGGGAAAGGAAGTGCACATATATACTCACATGAGTATACTCTTCACATAAAGTAGGAATAAATGAATCTATTTTTAAAAATTGGGGCAGATATGATTCTGTCAATTCTGTCCATTAAATTTGTGGCAAAGGTTGAAAGGGTGGGAAGTTCTTGTTTTAAAAAATGACCCAAATACAGTTCTTATCCATACCTATCTTCTGGTAGCCTCACTTGTAGAGCATCATGTCTTGAATGAGCAGCAAGCTGAATGTGCTAAACAAGCTTGGCTCAGTTTGTGGGGACCTGGTGAAACTTCACATATTTAACCTGGAAGTTCAGTGCTAGCATTTCACTAAACAGTCAACAGTGGGTCACCATATTTTTTGGAGTCAGTAGTGGTTACCAAAATATTTTTGGAACTACAGAGAACCTATATGCTGCAGTGGAAACCAGAAACATAAATGATCGTAAATAACAGGAATGGGCTTTTGAAATGTCCATCCCAAACACAATCTGATTGAAGAACTCTGTTAAAGTGGTACCTGGGGAAACAGCACTTGGGGTTTTAGAAGATTATAACATCACATCTCCTTCCCTCTTTCCATGTATTTTATTGTCAAGAGTTTACATAGCTTTTGTGGAGGGCAAACAAAATATGTCAAATTGTGTTTTTGCAGTACTTTAAAAAAAATCTCCAAAGCAAGGGTAAAACATTGGGGCCATGCTGCTTGATATCTCTATTTGGATGCAGTAATATCTATAATATCTGATGCAGCTTTTTCCTATGCTTTAGTTTAGGCAGATGCATAGCAGATGTATCCAAGGATTTTAAAGTAGCACATGCAGGGTTATCCTCACTCCAGCATACTTTGAGACTCATTAAGTTAAATGCCACCAGTCTTATATAGTACTGTAGCCTACTGTAGTGTGACAAGTGATCTGCTTCTGCAGTCCCAGAAGAGCAGAAAGCAAGAATTATATTGAACCTTTGATGCACTGCCATTCCAACTAAGACGGGTACCAATTTGTGCAGCTCTGGATTGCTGAATTCATATAAACTAGGGTACACTGATTACAAGTGAGCTAATTATGCCTGAGACAAATTTAAGCCTTGTCTGAAGAGGGATTTGAAGCCCAGCATCCACATCCCTTCTCTGTACCTGCTATAATTTATTTGCATCTTTCTTAAAGTGTGGTGCCTAGAATTGGACACAGTGCTCTAGATGTGGTCTAACTAGTGCTGAATAGAAGGGGAATAGTACTGTTGTGTCCAAGAGCTACTCTCCCAGACCAGGCCTGCTTGATGTTAAATCAATTCACGATCAAGCAAGAAGAGATCCAGAACAAACAAAGAAGACTGGGTGCTTACTTATTAAATACAGAGGAAGAAAAAAATATGGCACATGCAATCTCTTCCCTTCCAAGCTCTTCCCATTTTCTTCTCCCAAGATCTCCATCTTCCAATCATTCTTCTACAGCAGGGGTGCCCAAACTATGGCCCGCGAGTTGGATCCAGCCCCTGACGCCAATTCATCTGGCCCACAAAGCCCTCGTCGCTCCCGGAAGTGGAAGTAAAATATGGGTTGGATGAATTGGCATCAGGGGTCAGATATGGCCCATGGGCCATAGTGACTGGTCCCCTGAACCACGTGACCAGCCCACGGCACAAAAAGTTTGGGCACCCCTGTTCTACAGAGTGGCCCGTAAGTTCCTACCCATCCATATGTATTATATTTTTTTCTTTTTTTTTCAGATTTAAGCCCATTTGCACTTGAAGAGCGTATTGTGACAAGTACGTGGGTACATGAGCGCAAGAATACTGGTGACACCCTAGATACAATAAGTGGCAAATTTAGAGAAAGATTTAATAGCGACTTACAGGCCACCCTGTACATGATCTTCATGTGTTGGAATTTTCCATTCTCCTTCTGCTCTTCCCTCCTCCAATCCAGTTGTGGGCTCCGAAAAAAATTACTACCACACTGTGGGCATGGTATGGTGGGTGTGGCCAGGGGAAAAGTCCTGCATTGCACCCAAATTAGGACTACTTTATTTCAAAACTTGGATGGGCAGGGCCAGCCAGAATTTCTGCTACTGGTTCTGGCAAACTGTTGTGAACCTGCTGATTCCCACCACTGCTCCCATCACAATTCAGAGGCCTCAGAGCAGAAATGAAAGTTATCTAAGTCTTTTTAAGGTTTTGTTTAGAACAAAGTACCATCATTTTCTAAGCAAAAAGCAGTCACATGCTCCCACATGGTGCATCCACACATTTCTAAGGGAAAACATCAATCTGTCTATATGCAATGCAGCTATGATTTCTAAGGGAAAACATCCATCTGTCTATATGCAATGCAGCTATGTGATTACAAGCATCACTATAAGTAGTGATTGAGTGAATGAGTGAGTTAGTTAGTGATTGATTAGATCCCATCAGTACCTCATGTGTTTTGAAGACTATGCCTCCCTTAAACCTAAGGCCCATACATTTTAAAAAAAGAAACAAAACTTCTTCTCAAATTCATTCTCCATTTCCCAAAATAATATTGCTAAAAGATTATGATGTGAAATTGAAGGAGGTCTTTGTAAAAGAAATACCTAAAAGTCTAATGTGTCCATTATTTATTTCAAATGGGATATACTTGACAGCAGGGCTGAGCTGGCAACAGATTAATACAAGGTGCAGGTGATCCCTAAAGGCTGATAAGTTATTTTCCATCTGTGTTTTATTGGAATTCACATCAGAGCCATCACTATAGTAATCTATAACACACAATGTGCGGCTGGTGCAACCAGTGCCCCCAAAGCCGCATCAATAGCTTGTTACATTTGCTTTCAATGCTCACTCGGTCAGCTAGTGTGGAAATGAGAGCTGTGGGGTGAATACTAATAGCTCCTGTCAAGCTTTTCAGGACAAGTGTTTGTCTAACTGTATTGGCGCCTCATTTATTTTCGCTATCACTGCCTATTCATTGCATTCTCGGCTCTGAAGATGAAAGCCTTGATTCGCCTTCATCAGAACTGACAGCAATGCCAAAGCTTTCTCAACTGCTGCACAAAGCCCTTCTTTTCTGAGGTGCTCAACATTTGCCACTTGAGAAAACAAAAGAGAAACAAGGCTTCACATAAGTGTTGCCTGCTCTTCATCTAATGATCTTATTAGCTAATAGGCCTTTCCAGCAAACCAGAGGTGGCACCCAATGTCTCTTCCTCCAGCCAATACATTGTGCCTCCAGTGCAGTGATTGTCAGCGCTTATAATGGTGTTATTGCCTCTTGATAACTTGTAGAAAACATGGATGATAATGCTCTCTGAAGTGACAACATGTAATCTGCTTGAGTCTCTTTTGATAAATAGCTAGTTAACATTTGACCTTTCAGCATAAACTGTGCCCGACCCATTTATCAAATCATTAGCTTGGATCACAATTAAGAGTTGTAGCTAAAGCTTGGAAAATTACTGCTTTGGATTTCAGCTCCCAGAATCCTTCAGCCAATATAGCCACAGTCAATACTAATGGATGATCTGCAGAAGCAAGTTCCCCAGGTTCTGGGTCTATGTCTTGAGAAACCCTTTTCTTTTTAAAAGCTACTCATAAAGAAGAGGTGTTCTTTGTACTATCTTTAGCTTTAAAAATGCAGGGATGCTAGATCTCTTGTGAGTGAATTAATATTACAGTACTGTATATGAATAAGACTTTAAATAGTGAGAAAATAACCATCTATAAAACTAGTGCAACTAGTACAAAATGGAAAAAGGTTTTGAGCACCACACTTCATAGAATTACATAACTTAGAGTGGAATGGCAAGTTGGTCATATAGTCTTTCAGTTCCTTCATCAGAGTCTGTAGTACAGGTGACAATGAAAGCATTGAGATGGTCATTCACCTTTTGGTTAGGAACTGCCATTAAGAGAAAGCCACTGAGAAAATGAAAGTAATGCTATAATACAGGGATTCTCAACCTGCAGCCTGCCATTGCAGCCCTCAAAACCATCTTATGTGCCCCCTGCTTCCCCCACACCAGGAAGTGTCATGTGGTGGAGGAAGGGCAAATTGGTCGTCCGGCCCCCAAAGATGTCTGAGGGAGTGTGACCCGGCTCCTGGCTTAAAAAGGTTGAGAACTCTTGATATAATAGAACCAGGAGACCCAAAAAAGAAAGACATTGATAGTTCAAGCACCAAATAAAAACCCAGGGTCCTAGAGCCCCAAAGCAGGAAGAAAATTTCTTTGTCCGTGTGATCAGAGGTCATTTTATGAGAGCAGCACATAGGAGAATGAAGATAGATTACCATTTGCCTCATTTTCAGCAGGTAAAGAGAATTGGAAGATTTCTTCTTTCTATTTGTAAACAGCTGCAGCAATCACTACAATTGATTGAGTGAAATGTGTGCATTTGTGCAGGATGTGGATGGGATAGGTCACAGTAGTATTAGAATTGGATATCGTTCTTTCAATGAAGTTAGAGAAAGAAAATAGATGAAAAAAGTTGCTCAGGCATTGCAAAGATCTAAAGCTTTTCTTCAGCTCATAACAAACAGTTTAATGTGGTTTGACATGAATCTGCACACATTCTCTTTGCACATTCTGGACAAATTAACAAGCTTCACTTTATGATACTCAACAGCAACTAGGCTTGTTTCCCTTATACTGAAAATAGATCTTAGTGACATTTTGAAAACATTAATCAAATGTTCCTTTGAATATGCTGAAATCTTTCTTATACAATTGTGATTGTTCACAACTGTAGTCTTTCTTTGCTCCCCTAGCTGTACTTCTGTATGCACTCGTCTAGACGTACCATTGATCTCAGTGGAGCTCCTTGCTTCTTAGTAGACATGAAGAAAATTGTGCTGTTAACATCTCATTGTATATAAGTAGGTGACAAAGTATGAAATTAAGAGAATTCTGCCAAACTGGATTTTGGTTTGATCCCGCTGTAATTGAGCCAACACTGAGGTATGATATTTTCATAATGTCTCCTGTTTTTGTCTCCTTATGTCAAATATCAATTTCCATTTCACATTTAATACATGATTGTGAAAAAAGACTAGTGTGTTTGCTTTCAACATGCACATACATTTTACTGTTAGAAATGCAAATGGCACATCCCCATGAAGTACAGTCATGTTGCTTTCCTTCAGTGTTTCAGTATTCAATTGAACATGGACACTCCTCTTTCATGTTCACTCTGCTATAGAAGCAGCCATCACTGAGCTGTCATGACATTTTTTGTCATTGAGTACCAAACTATACATTACTAACAGCATATCATTAAAAGGTGATTATTTATTAGTATTCCAGAGGTATGATACAGATGGACCTTCATGACTAAGATAGCCTTCATGCAAAATAAAATAAGCTGTGCTTAATTTATGATGGCCAGTTTGCTAATCTGCAAACTACAAAGGTGCAAATAGTCCACCTGTGACAATCAAATATTTTCCACACTTAAGGAAACAGTCTGGCCTTAAGTGAACTTAATGCTAAGAACAAGAACTGGTTTAAATCATTTCTGACAACAATCTAAGAACATAATTTTATTGTTTTATGCCACCCAGAATGGTGCTTGGAGTGGGATATAACTAAAATAAAGACAGTTCTTTGAAATTTACTGCCAGATTGTCACTAACTTCCCTGTAACTGAATAGTGCCTAATATGTAGAATAAGGATTTTCACAAGTTTCAGGAAAAGTGTCCAAACAAGGCATTGAAGCAGGGTGCTTCAATAAGTCTCCAGTAGTCTTTGAGTCACTAGTGCTTGTAGGTTACCTTTTTCCCTTTGGGTAGCTTTGTTGTTGTTCAGTCGAATCCAACCATTTGCGACCCCATGAACTACCCGACCACCAGGCTCTTCTGTCATCTGCCATCCTCTGTAGTCCACCCAGATCTAGCCCACTGTGTCAACTATGCCATCTAGCCATCTCATCCTCTACCACCCCGTTCTCCTTTTGCCTTCGATCTTTCCCAGCATCAGGGCCTTCTGCAGTGAGTCCTTGCTTCTCATTTGTACTTGAGCAGTCAGGTTTGATTGCCTTTAGGATTGACTGATTTGATTACCTTGAAGTCTCAAGAATCTTCTCCAGCACCACAGTTCAAAGGTGTCTATTCTTCTGCACTCAGCTGTCATTATGGTCCAGCTCTCACAGCCATACATTACTACTGGGAAGACCATTGCTTTAACTATGCGGACCTTTGTTGGCAGGGTAATGTCTCTACTTTTTATTATGCTGCCTAGGTTTGTCATAGCTTGCCTCCCAAGAAGTAAGCATCTTTTTATTTCATGGCTGCAGTCACCATCTGCAATACTCTTATACGACCAGAGGGATGAAAAGTGGCCAGAGGGGTGAAAAGTGCCACCACCACCAGAGTAGAGAGGCCCATGCTCACCCCACAGCTGCACCATCACTGGGGGAGTGAGGACACCTGTGCCCGCTGCTGCTGCCGCCACCGCCGCCGCCCCTACGCACCAGGCCTGGCCAGAGGGGTGAAAAGTGCCACCGCTGCTGCAGAGAGGCCCATGCTCGCCCTGCAGTCGCACCATTGCCGGGGGAGCAAGCACACCTGTGCTCACCACCGCTGCCGCCCCCTCCAGGCCACGCCTGGCTGGAGGGGTGAAATGTGCCACCACCACAGAGAGGCCCATGCTCGCCCCGCAGCCGCACCATCGCTGGGGGAGCGAGCACACCTGCGCCTGCCACCACCACCGCCACCTCCACACCAGGCCTGGCCTAAGGGGTGAAAAGTGCTGCCGCTGCTGGAGCAGAAAGACCCGTGCTCTCCCCGCAGCCGCATCATCACCGGGGAGCGAGCACACCTGCACCTGCCACCGCCACCGCACCCTCCGCACCATGCCTGGCCGGAGGGGTGAAAAGTGCCACCACAGAGAGGCCTGTGCTCGCCCAGCAGCCGCACCATCGCTGGGGGAGCAAAGCCACTTTCTGATGACCTTTATCTTTTGCCCTGTTCGGTCCTATTCGTCTGTATCTTGTATCCTGTTTCTTTGTTTAGTTTAGTGTATGAGAACCAAGACACAGGACACAGCCATGGGCTGGTTTAACTCAGGTTTATTGCATGGTGGTCAGAGGGAACATGAGGTAATGGCGGATGCAAAGCTCTATATATACAGTGGTAAACATTCGAATGTGGCTCCACGATAGCCGGTTGGCTATTGTCTGCGTGACATCATTGTTGGTCATGCCCTTCTTGTCCAGGTGTAGGTAGTGGCGGGAAACTCCGCGCTGTGGCTATTGATGAGTATGGACCAAGAGAGCTTGGACGCTCGCTGCTGCCCACTGGTGGTCATTAGCTCGCGTCCTAATACAGGGTTTATAGTGATACAGCTGACGACTATATTGTTACTTGTAGGAAGGATTACATTGTTAAGATACATTGTTATCACATGAATAAGGTTACACTATTAGAACACAACACTCCTCCCCCCTAGGATGAGACGAAGTCTCTCAGCCAAGATGGCTTATTTCGAACACGCTGGGGTCTCGGTGCGGGCTGCCCTGCCCCGGGTTTGCTACCTTCTCCTTGTCCCCTGGCTTCCTGTCCTGTAATTGGAGAGGGAGACTTGTTAGTGACTTGCCGCGGTTCTGCGGCTTTTTTGGGAGGTGTGTGCTTTATTTGGGAAGAACCGGGGGCACTGGGGGCTAACGAAAAACCCCTCTTCTCGCTTGGATGGGTGGGGGAACACTCCCAAACCCCCCCCCCGACTCGGTAACGCAAAATCAAATTCGGGGGCAGCAGTCGCAAACTCTTCGGGGGCAGCAGTCGCAAACTCCTCACCCTCTTCCCCGGAATCGGATAGAGCTGGCGTGTCAAAAGGATCTGAGTCGGGACCGCTGCTTCCCCCCCTTGTTTGGGACTGTTGCCCTTCGTTGTCTCCTCCTTGGGCTAAGCGGGTGGAGGAGAACCCTAACGCTGAGGCATTTCCCATGCCGTCCGTGGATTGCTTCCTGGGAACCCGGCTCCTGAGCTGATCTGCATGCCGCCTCCAGAGTAGACCGGTGCTCGTTTCCACCCGATATGACACTGGTCCCGTCTGTTCTACAACTCTCCCTGGTACCCAGGCTGGCCCTGTGCTGGCGTAGTTCCTGCAATGCACAGGATCACCGGCGGCGAAACCTTTCGACACCGCTACCCCTACGTTCTTCCCTTTGTCCTCGACCCTCGTTGGGTCTAACCTGGTCAGAATCGTGGTCAGCTTTCTCCGCATCAGCAGCTCTGCCGGCGAGTATCCGGATGCTAAGGGGGTCACCCTATACGCTAATAAAAACTGACATACTTGGTGATTCAGGTCTCCCGAGCCCATGCGCCGCAGCGCATCCTTTGTTGTCCGCACCAGCCGCTCCACTTGGCCATTCGTGGCCGGGTGAAACGGCGCGGATGTGACGTGCCGAATGGCGTTTGCCTCCATGAATGTCCTGAACTCAGCGGACGTGAAACAACTAGCGTTATCGCTGACCAGAGTGTCGGGTAAACCGAACGTGGAAAAGACTCTCCTTAGATGGTTGATTGTAGTGGTGGAGGACGTGCTCTTTACCGGCATCACCTCCAGCCACTTGGAGTACGCATCCACTACCAGGAGAAAAAGGGTTCCTCGGAACGGGCCAGCAAAATCTATGTGCACTCTGGACCACGGCCCTCTTGCCGCGTCCCATTCCCTATGCGGGAGGCGAGCCGCCTCTGGTCGGGAGCCCTGGCATGCTTCACAAGTGCCGACCATGTGCTCTATGTCTGTGTCCAGCTGGGGCCACCAGAAGTAACTCCGGGCCAGCGCCTTGGAACGGACGATCCCCGGGTGGCTGACGTGCAACAGTTTGAGTACCCTCGGTCGCAGGGATGCAGGGACTACCACCCGTTGGCCCCACAAAAGGCACCCCCTCTCTATGGACAACTCTATTTTCTTCCGAAAAAATGGGTCGAATTCCGTACTTGGGGAGGACGCCGGCCACCCCTTCTGTACCCATGAGCTTACTTTCTCCAGCGTTCTGTCCCTGCCTGTCGCCCTGGCAATGTCGGCTGGTACTATTGGGGGTGAATCTAGGACCTCTATTAACAATACCTGGTGGTCTCTCTCTACCCCTACCTTTTGGTCGCCCGACAAGGGCAGAGGAGACCGTGAGAGTGCGTCTGCATGGCTGATCTCCTTTCCGGGCCGGTATTCCAACTCATGTTGGTATGCGTTGAGGAAGATCGCCCACCTCAGCATTCTCGGGGACAGGATCTGTGGCGTGGGCTTATTTGCAGTGAAAATTCCTAACAGAGGCTTGTGATCGGTCACGATCGTAAACGGGCGACCATACAGAAAATCGTGAAATTTTTTGGTTCCCGCTACTATCGCTAATGCCTCCCTGTCGGTCTGTGCGTAATTCTGTTCTGCTTGGGACAGGGACCTTGAATAAAACGCTATCGGGGCCTCCCTTCCGTCGTCCAACACGTGGCAAAGCACCGCCCCCACCCCCACCGGGGACGCGTCACAAACTAAGACCACTGGCCGTTTGGGGTCGAAATGAGTTAGGATTGCCTCGGATGTTAGGAGTTGCTTTAACTCTTTAAAAGCCCTCTCTTGCTCGTCACCCCACAGCCATGTTTCCTCCTTTTTAAGCAACCGATGGAGCGGTTCGGCCACAGACACCTTTCGTGGAAGGAAGGTATGGTAAAAATTTAGGAGCCCCAGGAATGACTGTAGTTCGGTTTTGGATGTGGGGCGAGGAGCCTGCTTGATTGCGGCTACTTTGGATTTGGACGGCTTAATTCCCTCGGGTGTGACACGGAACCCTAAAAACTCAACCTCTGTTTCGAAAAATACGCATTTGTCTTTTCTCAGTCGCAGCCCCGCTTTCTCGAACACAGTCAGTACTTTATCCAATCTCTTTGCCAGTTCGGCCTCACTCCCCCCTGTTATCAATACGTCATCAAAATAACACAACACTCCCTCCAGCCCCTTCAGGAGGCGTTCCACAATCGACTGAAAAAGGCCGGGTGCCGAGTTCATGCCGAACTGTAACCGCGACACCTGGAACGCCCCTTTATGTGTAACTATAGTTTGTGCCGCTGCCGTGGCGGGAGTTACAGGGAGTTGCTGGTAGGCTTGTGCTAAATCGAGCTTAGCGAAACATTTTCCCCCATTCAGCCTGGCCAGAAGGTGGCTGACCACCGGCACCGGGTATGCATTAGGGCGGATTGCCTTGTTAATTGTACACTTATAATCAGCGCAAATGCGCACCTCCCCGTTAGCTTTTAGTGCTGTAACAATTGGAGTTTCCCACTCCGCGGAATCAACAGGAACAAGAATCCCCTGGCCCACCAGTTTGTCCAGTTCCGCCTCTATTTTGTCCTTTAGTGCGAACGGCACCCTGCGTGGTTTGAGTCTTATCGGGCGGACCTCCGGGTCTAGGTCGAAGGCTACAGGGGGTCCCTTGAACTTTCCCAGTCCTTTTTTAAAAACGGCGGGGTGCGCGTCGCACACCGCTTGTATTGGATCCGCACCCACAGCATGCACCCCCCCTATGAACAAACCCAAAGGCTGAAACCACTGAGTCCCGAGGAGGCTACAATTTCCCCCTTTGAGAACAACTAGAGGGAGTTCCGCAGAATGTTTCTTAAAACGGACCCGAAATTTCCCGACCCCCAACACTGGAATGCTGTTTCCCTGCACGTCTCGTAGCGTGGACCTCAACGTTTTAAGTTTGGGCCGCACGTGGGGGTCGATTTTCAAGAACTCTCTCTGGGGAATTATAGAATAGGAGGACCCCGAGTCAATTTCCCTCCTAATAGGGGCCCCTTGTACTAGTACCTCGACGAAGTAATGGGGTTGTCCCGCGGACACGCTGAACACGGGAGCGTCGTCCTCGCTGTCGTCCGAGATGCGGCCCACGCCGTCCTGCTTCCTCGTGGTCCGGGCGCCATCTTTTGACCTCGCTGGACGGTCCGGTCTGGCCGAACGGTCTTGTGAGTGCCTCCGGCCCTCTTTCCGATTTCTGCACGCCTTGGCGATGTGCCCCCGACGGCCGCAGTTGTAACACTCGGCTTTTCTGAATGGGCACTTCGCGCGCTCATGGGCCGCTCCGCAACCATCGCAGCGGCGCCCTCCTTTTCGGACCTTCTGGACCTCCTCGCCGTCGCTGCCTTCCGTAGACGACTTCGAGGTTCGTCGGGTTGCGTGCACCGACTGTCCGGACTTGCCGTGCACCGAATTTTCCGCTTTGCCGGCCCGAGGACGCCACTCACGCCACTGGTGCATTTCGTCTACCCCAGCATTCGTGGATTCCGCGGATTCCGCGGCCTCCACAACCTCTGCCAGCGTGGGTGGCGGCTCCTTGTTCATCAGGCTGCGCTGCACGTCCTTGTCCTTCAGGCCACACAGAATGCCGTCCCTTAGGGCCATCTCTAGGTTGTCCCATCTGCAGGGGGCGGCGGCTATTCTCATGGCTGTTACGAAGGTCTCAACCGACTCATCCGGCGCTTGGACTCGCCTCCAAAACGCGCTCCGAGCAGGAAACATTGCCCTCGAGGGTCGGAACCGGTCACGCAGCAGTTTCATAATGTCCTCGGCTTTGAAGTCACTCATCTTCTTCGGTGCAATAATGCTCACCAGCGTTCGCTTGGTTTCTATCCCAAGCATTCTGGTGAGGATGGCCCTCTTCCTTTCCTCGTCGTCTTTGACTTTGAGTTCCACCAGTGCCGCCTGGAAGTCCATCTCAAAGAGCTCCCAGTCTTGCGGTTTGGTAATGTTGAAACCGCTCTGTGCCCTGGCTCCTTGGGGATCCATTAATCCCACCTTCGTCGCCAATTTAGTGTATGAGAACCAAGACACAGGACACAGCCATGGGCTGGTTTAACTCAGGTTTATTGCATGGTGGTCAGAGGGAACATGAGGTAATGGCGGATGCAAAGCTCTATATATACAGTGGTAAACATTCGAATGTGGCTCCACGATAGCCGGTTGGCTATTGTCTGCGTGACATCATTGTTGGTCACGCCCTTCTTGTCCAGGTGTAGGTAGTGGCGGGAAACTCCGCGCTGTGGCTATTGATGAGTATGGACCAAGAGAGCTTGGACGCTCGCTGCTGCCCACTGGTGGTCATTAGCTCGCGTCCTAATACAGGGTTTATAGTGATACAGCTGACGACTATATTGTTACTTGTAGGAAGGATTACATTGTTAAGATACATTGTTATCACATGAATAAGGTTACACTATTAGAACACAACACTTTGCTTCTCTCATTGCTTTCTTTTGAGTGTAATCTTTAACTATGCCTTTGAAATTTTTTGCAAATTTTTATATTGTATGTTTCTTGTTCACTTTTGCTGCTGTCTGCTGTGCAGACAGCAGGCGCCAATGTAAACCGCTCTGAGTTGCCTTTGGGCAGAATAGAGCAGTATACAAATTAAAGGTGAAGTGAAATGAAATGAAATGATGTCATCCCAGGCAAGCCAAGGGGCTCTCCTAGTGCCGCATATTTTCAAATAGGAAAAGCTCCAAAAATTTCCCCAAGGCAGCGGGCCACATTGCCAAAGGCTGCTGCAGTGATGGGCCTGAGCCTGAGGCTGCTTGGAATAGCGGGGGCAAAGGGTGATTGCCGCTGCTTCTGCTACTGACTGACGTCAGGCACTGGGGGCAGGGGGGGCAGTCCAGTTCTCAGCCCGGGCCGTATTAATGAGATGCAAGAGTCTAATTGGGCCCTGGGCTGTAGTTTGGGCACCACTTATCTCTCCTTGCTGTCCTCAAGAATTCTGCATTCTGGTGAGTGAATCTTTTTCTTTCACCTTTGCTTTTCATCTTCCTTCTTACTTCAGCTATTTGAGGAGCCTCATCAGATAACCACTTTGCTTTCTTGCATTTTTTGAGGTGGTGGTTCTAATTGCTGCCTCGTGTATGATGTTATGAACCATAGTCCATAATTCTTCAGGCACTCTGTCTGTCAAGTCTTTTTCTTCTTGTTGTGCCATATCCAATTCTAAATATTGGCAATCCTCATGGCAATCAACCATGAAGACTGTCCTGATACTATAATGCCATGACCTTTCATCTGCCTTCTACTTCACAGTGTGACACCTGTACCATTGATCCAGCTCTGCGAGCCACTTTCTGCTCCTGAGCCCTTTTGGCACGCAAAGTCCCCATTAGCCCAGGCCAGTATTGATGAAGCTGCTGCCGTCCTTCAAGATTGATTCAAGTGCAATTTAATCCACTTGGGGACCATCACTCTTCCCTGTGGACTTCGCCAAGGCTGCTAATCCTCAGGGTTGTCAGGTTAGTTAACCTCCACCTGATGCTCAGGGTTGAATCACTGGCAGTATGGTCTACTCTGTTAACATAGTAGGATAACCTGGCCAGACTTTCCTGTCAAGTCTAGTCCCTTAAATCCATTCTTTATCTCCACCATATATTCATGAGGGATATTATCTGTATCATACCTGAGTGGCCTGATAGTTTTCCCTACTTTCTTCATTTTAAGCCTGAATTTGGCAATCCGTAGCTCATTATCTGAGCCACAGTCTGCTTTAGGTTTTGTCTTTGCAGACTGTACAGAGCTTCTCCATCTTTGTATACATAGTATGTAATCAGTCTGATTTCAGTGTGGGTAGCTTTAGGAAGCCTCAGAAGTTTGGGGGATTCTCTCATACCTGTGTCATATTGGAAAGCAATTAGCATTTCACCATCAGTGGTGCCAATCTGGTTGAAAGACCATTAGTGGCAATTTTCTGATGTTAATTGTTCCCTAATCTCATCATTCAGATGTTCACAATGTCTTCCCAAGGGCAAAAGGGATCACTTAGAGATTCTTAGAATCTGAAAAGGGGGGAGGATAGGAAATTCTACACTAAATTAAATTACACATTTTCTGTGACTGGATATCATCCTAGTTGCATGGCATGATGTTACACTAACAGGATTTCAGCCACTAATGTTTGAGTGAGTGAGTGTGTTAGTGAGTGAGCGATTTACCATATATACAACCCATCTTAGTGCTAGTACTACTTAAGGCACTTTCCATTATAATACACAACAATAATCATTAGTATAATATTAGTATATTCCCCTGCTAACTGGCAGCAGTCATTGATTACAAATACAGTGGGACCTCATACAACAATCGCCCCGTATAGCAATGAAATCGCATAACAATTAGGATTTTGGGGTAAATGGCATCCCGCATAACAATTTCCGCTATGGAAAATAAACGTATAATAATTTTTCAATGGGAAAACCATTTAGCAAAAAAATTTAAAAATCATTGTACAATGCATCCCATAGGTAAAATCGCTATATGATGCATGTATCGTATAGCAATTGTTTCATACAACAACGAGACCCATGGAATGGATTCAAATGGTTATATGAGGTACCACTGTATATGTATCTCAAAAAGAAAGGAAAAATAGAAAACTCTAAAGAACATGGGGAGGAGAGCAAAACAAGAGGGTAAAGCTAAGATAAAGCTGCCCTGCTATTAAAGGGTATCTGCAAGGCATCTCTGTCGAGCAGTGTTTCCCATTTTTTGGTTTTTGGACTTCAATTTCAAGAAGCCTAAGTCAATTCCCCAAAGCACTGATCAGCCAATGTACTGACTTAGGCTTCTGGGAATTGAAATCCCATTTTGGGGGCATGGGCCCCACATTTGGAGCCACTGCTGCAGATGAAGGGTTTTAGCTATTTACAAAGTAGGTACAAAGAAGGGGACTGTCTGATCTCAATGGGGAGGTAATTTACAAAATAGGTCAAAGGAAGGGGGAGACCACCAAGAAAGCTCTTTTAATGCCCTTCAGAGTGCCATCCTTAGCCAAAGTCCTTCAAAGTATTTTCTCCTTCCTTCTACTACTTTTCCCAATTATTTTACCTTTATCGGGGTTGGCAAGGTATATCATGTGTCTCCCCAAACCTTTTTATAACCACCCAGTACCATCTGATGTCCACGCTTCCTTCCCCAAAAGTGAAAGTTGGTAGCAAAACACAAAAGAAAGGAAATTCAATAAAGCAGAAGACAAATTTTTATTTGTTTAGTGTAAATTTAAACATGAACCCGTCAATTTGCATCTTCTTCCCAAGTGCTTCCCTAGCATTTCTTTTCCATGAACCATTACCACTGACTGTAGAATCTTAAGCTTTTTGTTATTTAAGAGCTTAAGCATTAATTGTTTACTAAGAAGCCTGAGTCTGGGGAACTATTAACCATCAGATAATCAGAGACCTGTAGTTTCCTGCTGCCGCCTGGGCTACCTTATTAATGTAAGCCTAAATAAATGCAACTCAACAAGGCCAAACCTTACAGCAAATCTGAATACCAATCAGGGATCTTCTGTTAATACCAGTTGTAAAGAGCCACATTGACGTGTATACTTATCTATTATGCTAGCTAATTATTTTGTGCTTCTGTGCCTGATGTGTATAAATTGATGCCATGAAGTCTCATTTTTATGTCTGGTGAAGTGGATTTGATCCATGAAAGCTAACATTAAAATATAGTGAAACCTCAGTTAACAAATGGCTCAGTTAACATATAAATTGCATAAATAAGGAAATCCATAGAAAATAGTAGCTTAATTTATGGATTTTTTTTCTGGAATGGATTAATTGGTTTTCAATGCATCCCTATGGAAACCACATTTCACTTAAAGTATTTTGGTTTTTAATGCATTCCTATGAGAAACTACATTCAATGCATCCCTGTGGGAAATTTAGTTAAAGTCATTTTCGCTGTAAGAAACATCCCTGAGAACACATTAATTACGTTAACTGAGGTTCCACTGTACAGCAGTTAGTTTGCAAGCGCGGCGCCAAAATGGCCGCCACGCTCTTTGCGGGCCCCCCCCCACAGGACGAAGAATCCGGGTAGTTTAGGGCGTGGTCAGCTCCCTTATAAAAGGGGTGGTCACGAGGAAGCCGCGCTGCCATTTTACCTAAGCGACGGAGCGGAGAAGTTTTTCCCCTGCGTCTCCGTCGCTCTTTACCTTGCGGGAAGCCTTTTGGCGGCGAATCTTCTTTTCGGCTTCCCTCTCCTGCGTTGAGATGCCTTCGAAGAAGAAGGCAGCTTCGAGTGCGGCTCGAGCTGTGAGGAGGCGCAACCCGGGTCGGAGGACCACAGCTGCGCCTCCCCAGCAGCCGCCTGTCCAGGCCCCTGCACGGCCCGGCGGAATGGGGTCTATCGCCCCTTGGCCGGACGCGGGGGATCGGAATGCGGGCGCGGCAGGGGCTTCGGCCCGCGGCCCGCGAGCGGTGGACACCGCTACTCTCCCTGCCCATCCTGTTGGGCCTGCCTCTATTCCTCCTGGGCCTTCTAGCCTGGGCGGGTGGTGTGGTCCCTTGGCAGGTTCCTGCACCTTGGCAGGTTCCTGCACCGACCCTACCGGGCTTCGGTGTTGGGCAATGGCCCTATTCGGGTCCTGGGGTACAGGGACCTGTACCCGCGCCTGGACTCGGCGGGCCGGCCGGCCCTTGGCCCCAGATCGACGTGCAGGCCTTACTGGCCCGCCTTGCGGCCCTCGAAGCGTCTTTAGCTCGGGCCAGCCAGGCTGGGGCTCCCTTTGGCGTCCCTTTTGCGGCGCCGTCGGCGGGAGGACAACAGGCGGCAGGCAGGGTTGAGCTGCCTCAGGTGGGTGGCGTGGCTTCGGCCACTGCCCCGCAGCTCCCCAGCCAGCATACGAGTGCAGGTCAGGCCCCGATGATGAGCTCTACATCGGTCGTGAGCTCCGACGCCCCCAGTGGGCCGGAACCCCCGGTGGGGGCGGCCCACGGGGGTGCAGCATGTGAGTATGCGGTCCAAGCCAGTACACCTACACACATTCCTTCTATGGGGGGAGCTTTTCAATGGCCTTGGCCTCGTTCGGGTGGTGCGGTGGCACAGCAGCCGGCACTCCACTCGGCGACGGTAACTGCCACCCAGGGCACCGGGGTGGGTAGTTTTCCTCACAATGCGGGGAATGTACTGGGGGTGGCTGGGTTAGCTCAGGCCCCTTTCCCGGTGTCTGTGGTGCCTTTTTCGGCCTTACCAACTGCGGGGTACTCCTTGCCACTGGGTGACCACTTGGCACAGGCAACCAAAGAAAAGATTTGGCGGGGGGAGTATGTAGATATCTTCTCACTCCTGAACAGAGAGCCCACCAAGGAGGAAAGGGAGGGACAGGATGAGAAGGATAAGGAGCAGGCGCGTCGTCGTAAGCCGCCACGTACCTGGGCCAACTGGCTGCCGGCTTATTTAATTTACATGGCAGTGTATCTGAGGGCGCGGCCGGAGTTGGCTATTCCGATGGTCCAATATTTGGACAACATATACAGGGCAATGGTTGATTTCCCGGGCCCTTCGTGGCTTGCTTATGACGAGGAATTCCGTATGCGGATTCCCCTCCACCCGGAGATGAGGTGGGACGAGCCGTGCCAGAGGCTTTGGCTTCTGTACATGACACCCACGCGCCCCGCGCCAGGGGACAGATACCATTGCGGACATGCGGTCCAGCGAGCTGTCCCAGCACAGGTTACCCGCCAAGCGGCGGGGCAGGGGGTTCCAGCCCGCCTGCTGTGCTGGGCTTTCTCGTCCAATGGTTCCTGCAATAAGAAGAATTGCAAATACAGGCATGAGTGTCCCACATGTTTGGGCCCCCACGCAGCCTCCGCCTGTCCCAGGCCTGGGGGGACACGGGGCAGAGGAAGGGGCGGACAGTGGGCTGGCAAGGCTGCCACAGATGGAGCTGGTTCACCGAAAGGCCCCCTCCCCAATTAAGGTGGACATGTTGGAGCGTTGGCTCACAGTGTACCCGAAGGGAGAGGATGGGGAGTATCTCCTTCAAGGCTTTAAGTACGGGTTTCGCATCCCTTTCATGGGTGATAGGTCCCCTCAGGATGCCCCCAATCTTTTGTCCCTCAAGGGGAGGGAGGAGGTGGCTGCTGCCAGTATCAGGAAGGAGTTAGATGCGGGCAGGGTCGCCGTCCCTTTCCCTTCACCCCCGTTTCCCAACCTTAAGGTGTCGCCCCTAGGCTTGGTTCCCAAAAAGTCTCAAGGCGAGTTTCGCCATATTCATCATTTATCCTACCCAGCCGGCCGGTCGGTCAATGACGCTATCCCTGATGACCTTTGTTCAGTCAGGTATACGTCTTTTGACCACGCGCTGCGCATGGTGCGCTCGTGTGGCCTGGGTGCCCTGCTGGCCAAGTGCGACATTAAGTCGGCCTTTCGCCTCCTGCCGGTGCACCCGGGTGACTTTGAGTTGCTGGGTTTCAAATTTCGGGGCGAATATTATTTTGATAAGGCCATGCCTTTTGGCTGTTCCATATCATGCTCGGCCTTTGAGCGTTTTAGTACCTTCTTAGAGTGGGCTTTCGTCCGCAGGTCAGGGTCCCGGTCTGTAGCCCATTACCTGGATGACTTTTTATTCGGGGGTGAACGGGGCTGGGACACGTGCGCACGTCTCCTTAACACATTTCAGACGCTAATGGAGGAACTCGGTGTCCCTTTAGCGCCCGAAAAGACCGAGGGCCCATCTACCAAGTTAGTATTCCTGGGGGTGGAGATTGACACGTTAGCGCAGGCTTCTAGGTTACCGGAGGATAAGGTGTCCAGGATAGTGGCCCTTATCTCGGAGTTGATGGCCAAGCGCAAGGCATCACTGAGGGAACTGCAGGTGCTACATGGTCACCTGAATTTTGCTTGCAGGGTGGTCGCTCCGGGCAGGGCTTTTGCTCGACGCTTATGCGACGCCATGGCAGGGTTAACCAGGCCTCACCACAGAGTTAGACTTACCCGGGGTATCAGGGCAGACATGTTTGTCTGGTTACAGTTCCTGAGGGAGTTCAATGGGGTCTCATTTTGGAGGTCTGACCTCCTGGCATCCCCCAATTTTCAGATCCAGTCTGATGCCTCAGGATCCCTGGGTTATGGGATGTACTTCAATGGGAAGTGGGCCTATGGTGGGTGGCCACCGGCCTGGGCAGGCACGGATCGCCTGCGTGATCTCACATACCTTGAATTTTTTCCTATACTAGGGGCTTTGATGCTATGGGGCGAGGAATGGGCTAACTCGGTCGTGCAATTCTGGTGTGACAACGCTGCTGTTGTCCACATTGTTAATGCACAGACTTCCAAATCGCCCAGGGTTATGGACCTAGTGCGCCATTTTGTGCTGCGCTGCCTGCGCCTCAACGTTTTGTTCAGAGCCAGGCATGTCCCAGGGATTAATAATGATATTGCTGACGCTTTGTCCCGCCTGCAGATCTCCTGGTTCCGTGCCTTGGCCCCGGATGCGGAGGAATTTCCCTCGCCACTCCCGGACGAGATATGGACCATTGGCAAGGAGAGGTGAACCGGGCGATTGGCCTGTCACTAGCGCCACGCACGCGTAAGGCGTATCAACAAGCATTTAATTCTTTCAGGGCATTTGCTGCTCAATTTCACCTGCCAGAGACCTGGCCTATCCCGGTTGACCATGTTCTGCGGTTCATGGTCCACCTGCATGCTCTCGGCCTCGCACCTCGCACCATAGCATCTAAGCTCTCGGCGCTGGCTTTTATGGCCAAAGTAGGGGGTCATGTGGACAGCACCTCTGACTTCCGTGTGAGACATGTTTTGGAGGGGTGGGTGCGCGAGCGCGGGCGTTGCCCGGACAATCGGCACCCTATTTCCCCAGGGGTTCTTACCCAGTTGGCCCGGGGCTGGCCAAGCCTCTATTTTGATCATTATGAGGCAGCCCTTTTTCATGCAGCCACAACGGTGGCATTTTTTGGAGCGCTCCGCATCAGCGAACTTGTGATGCTGTCTAAGGCGGATGCAAGTTGTAGGGCACTGGAACTCGGAGATGTATATGTTGCCAAAGACTGGGCCCAGTTGAGGATACGTTCCTCCAAGTCAGATCAGCATGGCGTAGGCAGTGGTGTAAGACTGCTACGGTGTTCTTTGGCAGACATCTGTCCGGTTGGTGCCCTACAGGAGTTCCTGGCACTGCGTGGCATGCACCATGGCCCGTTTTTCTGTCACCAAGATGGGTCTCCCCTTACTAAATTTCAGTTTTGGAAGGTGACAGGCAGAGCCCTCGCCAAGGTGGGCCTACCAGGTGCCCGTTATGGCACACATTCATTTCGTATTGGGGCAGCCTCTACAGCAGCTGCTTTTGGGTACTCTGGGGCTGACATACGCAGCATGGGGAGGTGGGGCTCGCAATGTTTTCAGTTTTATGTGCGCCCACTTCCACCGTGAGTACCAATCCTATCACCTTACCTTCCTTTTTTCTTAATTTTTCTTACAGACCCTGGGTGTCGTGTTACACCGGTGACAGTATGGCTGGTGGGCCACAGCTATGTGCACAGGGCAGCGCGTTACGCTGCGGCGACAGAGTGGGGACCCCGACTGGGACTGGGTGAACACGCCAGTCTCACATGGCATGGTAAGCCTGGGATGTTGTGGCGGGAGCTGCTGCCTTTCCTGTTTTCCAGCAGGAGTGCTGACCCGCCTGACATTCTCATCATACACCTTGGGGGCAATGATTTGGGTCAGGTCACCGGCTTATCGCTCAAGCATGCGATTTGCGGGGACCTTGCTTACTTGCACTACGTCTGGCCTGCCACAACCCTGGTTTGGTCGGACATGATCCCGCGCCATTCTTATAGAGGGGGCATTGACCTCCTGGCCCTTGACCGCGCTAGGCGCGCGGTCAACGGGGCGGTGGCGCGGTTCCTTGCCGACAAGGCTTGGGGACGGGTCAGTCGTCACCCCGCTATTAGCCTACGAAATTGCGACTTGTATGCAGGGGATGGGGTCCATCTGTCGCGAGGAGGTATGGACCTCCTGTTGGGTGATTGGCGAGCAGGCCTGTTGACCGAGCTGACGGTCTGGGGTTGGGCGTCAGGCCTTCTTTGAAGCCCCTCCGTGTGGCGGGTAGCACTGGTAAGGTAAACAGTATGACCCACAGGTATCCGGCAGGTTCGCAATTGACTGGACAACACTAGACAGGAACAAATTAGTTAAACGTTGTCCGGTCAACGACGAACCAGGCGACTGGGTGATGGCGATAGCTAGCCAGCATGCATCACCCCGTGATTTTACGGATACGAGTCAGAGGGTGGGGTCATGAGTTAGATATTGACTACGGTCAACAATTTGTTTGTTGTCTACAAACAAATTGATACAAATTGATACATTGTAACCAATTGCCGTTGGCAATTTTGGGGTGGTACCTTACCAGTGTTACTTCGGCCTGCTTGCCTTAAGAATTATGATTGGTCGTTTTACCAATACAAATTTATAATTCGGATTAGGGCATTGAATCAATAAATGTGGCCCTATGCTGTTATCCACTTTCAATGTTGTCTGAGTCCGTTATTGGGGGGGTGCGCCTGCAATGTAAGGGACTACAATGTTTTTGTGTCTTTGTTTTGTTTGGACAGACTAACATGGTTACCATTCAAAAATCTTTCAGTGGAGTCTCTAGATGCAACAGTAAATTCTCTGAAACCATATAATTTAAATAACAAGTTAACTATCAGTAGCAATTTTAGCACATATTGAGAGTGAAATAAGGTATATTTTAAAAGCAATGTATAAGGAATAGGAATGAACTTCATTGATGTAATGAGTAATATTTTCCAGTTGCTTCTAAAAGTTACCTTTAAGTGGCATTTTAGAGATGTCTTGAAAGGAATTCGTTATGTCATCCCTTTATCAATTCTAAGGCATTTTTTAAAAAAATGTGTAACTACATAACAGAGAGTAACAAGAAAACAGCAAGCAGTAGAACAGCCAATATCATCATGTGAAACTTCATCAACATAAGGAAAATAACATCACCTGCAGTAACATGAGTCAACATCCAAGAGGAGATGTTTTAGTTGGTAGTTTCTAATTGGAGTGCCCCATTGCATCTCTCATTATTCCAAAGTAGGGTGGCTTTGGTGATGCTAAAGACACCAGACTCATGCACGATGAAGAACAGTTGCAGAGACACTTATTAGTAGTTGCAAATTAAAGAGTCCCTTCTTGGATGCTGAGTCACATTGTTACAGGTGAAATCTTTTCAGGTTACACATTTTGCAAGAGGATTTTGGTCAAGAAGTTGTTTTTGCAACATAGCAAAATGACATCACTAAACCTGAAGAATGGAAGCGTGGCGCCAAAATGGCCGCCGCGCTCTTTGCGCCCCCCCCACCGGACGAAGCCATCCGGGTAGTTAGGGGCGTGGCCAGCACCCTAATAAAAGGGCTGGCCACGAGGCAGCCGTGCTGCCATTTTGGCGAAGCGACGGAGCGGAGAAGTTTTTCCCTCTTACCTCCGTCGCTCGTATCCTTCCAGGGGAAGCCTTTTTGGGCAGCTTTTTCTCTTCTTAGGCTTCCTAGCTAACTCAGCTATGCCCTCTAAGAAAAAGGCAGCTGCTAAAGTGGCTCGATCGGCGCGGAGGCGCCAGCCGGGTCGGAGGACCGCGACTGCGCCCGCCCAGCAGCCACCTTTAACGGAGCCCACCGGGACCGGTGGGATGGGATCGGTGGCCCCATGGCCCGATGCGCGGTGCGCGCAGGCTGCCCCGGACGGGGCCTCGGCCCTTGGCCTGGAACGATGACCACTGCCTCCGCCATGGTCCGTGCGGCTGGGCCCTCTTGCCCGGGCGCGCAGTTCCCCATGGGGGGAGCGAACCACGGGGGGTGGTTTGGTTCCCTGCCTTTGCAGGGCATGCCCACGTCTCCCCAAGGGCCGAGCATGGGCTCTTGGCCTTATCTGGCCCCTGGGACTCAGGGGCCTGGATAGGTACTCCCTTGAAGCATCCTTGGCGAGGGCCAATCAAACAGGGGTGCCTCTAGGATTCCAGGTGCCCCCTTTGGCTGCCGAACAGCGGCCGGCGACGGGTCGGGTTGAGCCGCCTGAGGCGCGCGGGCCGGTGGCGGCCACTGCCTCGCAGCTCCCCACTCAACAGGTGCAGCGGTCTGGTGCTGGTCTGGCCCCGTCGACGAGCTCAGCTTCGGTCGTGAGCTCCGACGCCCCCAGCGGGCCGGAACCCCCGGTGGGGGCGGCCCGTGGGGGTGCATCGGGTGAGTATGCAGTTCAAGCTAGTGCACCCACACAACTGACTTCCCTGGGGGGGCGGGCTTTCCAATGGCCATGGCCTTGCACGGGTGGCCCGGCGGTCCAATTGCCCCCGGCCTACCCGGCAACTTCACCCCTGACACAAGGCCCGGGTCCGGGTGGCGCCCCCTATATGGTAGGGAATGTGTTGGGGATCCCCGGGCTGGTACAGGCTCCCTTTGCTTTGCCCGCAGTTCCCTCTGTGCCGGTGTCGGCATTGCCAACGGCAGGGTATTCCTTGCCCCTGGGGGACCATCTGGCCCAGTCCACCAAGGAAAAGATCTGGAGGGGCGAGTATGTAGATATCTTCTCCCTTCTTAATAGGGAGCCAACCAAGGAAGAGAGGGAAGGGCTGGACGAGAAGGATAAGGAGCAGGCACGTCGTCGCAAGCCGCCACGCACGTGGGCGAATTGGTTGCCAGCGTACCTGATTTACATGGCTGTTTACCTCAGGGCTAGGCCGGATTTGGCCATCCCTATGGTCCAGTATCTGGACAACATTTACCGGGCTATGGTTGACTTCCCGGGTCCGTCGTGGCTGGCTTACGATGAAGAATTCCGCATGAGGATTCCACTGCACCCAGAGATGAGGTGGGATGAGCCCTGCCAGAAGCTGTGGCTTCTGTATACGACCCCCATGCGCCCGGCGCCTGGGGAGAGATACCATTGTGGACAAGTGGTCCAACGAGCGGCCCCGGTACAGGTTCCCCGCCAAGTGGCGGGGCAGGGGGTTCCGGCCCGCCTGCTGTGCTGGACCTTCTCGTCCAATGGTTCTTGCAACAGGAAACATTGCAAGTACAAGCACGAGTGCCCCTCTTGTTCTGGCCCCCATGCTGCCTCCGCCTGTCCCAGGCCGGGAGGATACGGGAGCAGGGGTAGGGGCGGACAAGGGGCAGGTAGGACTGCCACGGAGGGAGCGGGTTCACCGAAAGGCCCCCTCCCCAATTAATGTCGACATGCTGGAGCGTTGGTTCGCATTGTACCCGAAGAAAGCAGATGCTGTGTACCTCCTTCAGGGTTTTCAACTGGGTTTCCGTATTCCTTTCACGGGGGATAGGTCACCGTAAGACGCACCCAACCTTTTGTCACTTAGGGGAAGGGAGGAGGTGGCTGCCGCCAGCATTAATAAGGAGATTGCTGCGGGCAGGGTCGCTGGCCCTTTCTCCGCGCCCCCTTTCCCCAACCTTAAAGTGTCTCCTCTAGGACTAGTGCCCAAGAAGTCCCCGGGCGAGTTCCGCCTGATTCATCACTTGTCCTACCCAGCCGGTCATTCGGTCAATGATGCTATCCCTGATGACCTTTGTTCTGTCAGGTATACATCCTTTGACCAGGCATTGCGCATGGTGCGCTCATGTGGCCCGGGTGCACTGTTAGCTAAGTGTGACATTAAGTTGGCTTTTCGTCTCCTGCTGGTGCACCCGGGTGACTTTGAGTTGCTGGGTTTCAAATTCCGGGGTGAATATTATTTTGACAAAGCCATGCCATTCGGCTTTTCCATATCCTGCTCGGCTTTCGAGCGTTTCAGTACATTCCTGCAGTGGGCATTTGTCAGTAGGTCAGGGTCTCGGTCTGTAGCCCATTACCTGGATGACTTTTTGTTCGGGGGTGAACGGGGCTGGGACACGTGCACACGTCTCCTCAACACATTTCAGACGCTAATGGAGGAACTCGGTGTCCCTTTAGCGCCCGAAAAGACCGAAGGCCCGTCTAATAAGTTAGTATTCCTGGGGGTGGAGATTGACACGGTAGCGCAGGCGTCTAGGTTGACGAAAGACAAGGTGTCAAGGATAGTGGCCCTTATATCGGACTTGCTGGCTAAGCGCAAGGCATCCCTTCGGGAACTGCGGGTGCTACATGGACACCTTAATTTCGCTTGCAGGGTGGTCACACCTGGCAGGGCATTTGCTCGGCGCTTGTGCGACGCCATGTCAGGTTTATCCAGGCCCCATCATAGGACGAGATTGACACGGGGCATCAGGGCAGATATGCACATATGGCTCCAGTTCCTGAGGGAGTTTAATGGGGTCTCATTTTGGAGGTCCGACCTCCTGGCTTCACCTCAATTTCAGATTCAGTCTGATGCCTCGGGATCCCTTGGTTATGGGATGTACTTCACTGGGAAGTGGGCCTATGGTGGATGGCCACCAGCCTGGTCAGGCACGGATCGCCTGAGGGATCTCACATATTTGGAATTTTTTCCCATTTTGGGGGCCTTGATGCTATGGGGCGAGGAGTGGGCCAACTCTGTGGTGCATTTCTGGTGTGACAATGCGGCCGTTGTCCACATTGTCAACCCACAGACCTCTAAGTCTCCCAGGGTCATGGACCTCGTACGCCAGTTTGTATTGCGCAGCCTGCGCTTCAATGTACTGTTCAGGGCCAGGCATGTCCCGGGGGTGAATAATGATATTGCTGATGCTTTGTCCCGCCTGCAGATCTCCCGGTTCCGTGCCTTGGCCCCGGATGCGGAGGAATTTCCCTCGCCACTCCCGGAGGAGATATGGACCTTTGGCAAGGAGAGGTGAACCGGGGGATTGGCAGGTCTCTGGCGCCACGCACGCGTAAGGCGTATCACCACGCGTTGGTTTCCTTTCAGACTTTTTGTACCCAATCTCGCCTGCCAGATACCTGGCCGATCCCAGTGGCCCACCTCCTTCGTTTCATGGTTTACCTGCACGCCCAAAGCCTGGCTCCCTGCACCATAGCATCTAGGCTATCAGCACTGGCTTTTATGGCCAAGGTGGGAGGTCATGCAGACAGTACCCCTGATTTCCGTGTGAGACACGTTGAAGGGGTGGGTGCGGGAACGTGGGCGTAGCCTGGACGACCGCCACCCAATTTCCCCTGGGGTTCTTACCCAACTGGCACGGGGCTGGCATGACCTATGTTTCGATAGGTATGAGGCAGCCCTGTTTCATGTGGCCACAACGGTGGCCTTTTTTGGAGCGCTCCGCATCAGCGAGCTTGTGATGCTGTCTAAAGCGGATGCAAGTCGTAGGGCACTGGAACTCGAAGATGTCTATGTTTGCAATGATTGGGCTCAGTTGGGGATACGCTCCTCTAAAACAGATCAGCACGGCGTAGGCAGTTGAGTAATACTGCTACGATGTTCCTTGGAAGACATCTGTCCGGTTGGTGCCCTACAGGAGTTTCTTGCACTGTGTGGCACGCACCATGCCCCGTTTTTCTGTCACCAGGGTGGGTCTCCCCTCACTCAACCATTCCTGCAGGATGGGGGCGGTTTCTACTGCAGCTGCTTTTGGGTACTCTGGGGCTGAAATACGCCGCATGGGAAGGTGGGGATCACATTGTTTTCAATTTTTTGTGTTCACCCTCTTCAACCGTGAGTACCAGTTTAGTCACTGCAATGTTTCTCACCCCCCCTTTTTTCCTTGACAGACCCTGGGTGTCATTTTACACCGGTGACAGTATGGCTGGTGGGCCGTTGCCACGTGCACAGGGCAGCGCGTTACGCTGCACAGGGCAGCGCGTTACGCTGCGGCGACAGAGTGGGACCCCGACTGGGACTGGGTGCACCCGCACATCTCAGGTGGTGTGGTAAGCGCGGCATGTTATGGCGGGAACTGTTGCCATTCCTTTTCTACATCAGGGATGCTGACTCGCCTGATGTCCTGGTTATTCACCTTGGGGGCAATGTTTTTGGACAGGTCACTGGCCTATCGCGGAAGCTTGCGATTTGCAGTCACCTGGCCTACTCACATTATGTGTGGCCTGCCACACCCCTCATTTGGTCGGACATGATACCGCAGTACGCTTACAGGGGAGCGTTTGGCCTACAGGCGCTTGACCGGGCTCGTCGCTCCAGGGCTATTGCCCGGTTCCTTTTTGGCAAGGGTTGGGGACGCGTCATTCGCCTCCCCGCCATCAGTCTGCAAAATTATGAGCTTTATTCAGGGGAGGGGGCCCATCTGTCGCAGGGAGGTATGGACCTCTTGTTAGTAGACTGGCGAGCAGGCCTGTTGACCGAGCTGACGGTCTGGGGGGGCGGTGAGCCTTTTGGGAAGCCTCCCCGTGTGGCGGGTAGCACTGGTAAGGTAAACATTTATGACCCACAGGTATCCGGCAGGTTCGCAATTGACTGGACAACACTAGATAGGCATAAGTTGTTTAAACGTTGTCCGGTCAACGACGAACCAGGCGAGGGGGTGATGGTTACCACTAGACAGCTGGAATCACCCCCTGATTTTACGGATACACGTCAGAGGGTGGGGTCATTAGTTAGATATTGACTACGGTCAACAATTTGTTTGTTGTCAACAAACAAATTGATACAAATAGATACATTGTAACAATTGCCGTTGGCAATTTTGGGTGGTACCTTACCAGTGTTACTTCGGCCTGCTTGCCTTAAGAATTATGATTGGTCGTTTTACCAATAGAAATTTATAATTCGGACTAGGGCATGAATCAATAAATGTGGCCCAATGCCGTTATCCACTTTCATTTGTGTCTGAGTCCATTATTGGGGGGGTGCGCCTGCAATGGAAGCGTGGCACCAAAATGGCCGCCGCGCTCTTTGCGGGCCCCCCCCCCACCGGACGAAGCCATCCAGGTAGTTAGGGGCATGGCCAGCACCCTAATAAAAGGGCTGGCCACGAGGCAGCCGTGCTGCCATTTTGGCGAAGCGACGAAGCGGAGAAGTTTTTCCCCTCCACCCCCTCCCTAGTGAACAGTATGATTTCTTGGTCGCTTCGGGGCCGGGTGGGAATTTTTGGCTGGGACTCGCAATTGGCACTTGAGTCCTGGCTTTTTTGCCCATCCCACACTGTTGCTATGGTTTGATATAGGGGTGTGTTCTGTGCTGCTGTTGACTTTGGTCACATGGGCGGGTAGCACTGGTAAGGTAAACATTTATGACCCACAGGTATCCGGCAGGTTCGCAATTGACTGGACAACAATAGATAGGCATAAGTTGTTTAAACGTTGTCCGGTCAACGACGAACCAGGCGAGGGGGTGATGGTTACCACTAGACAGCTGGAATCACCCCCTGATTTTACGGATACACGTCAGAGGGTGGGGTCATTAGTTAGATATTGACTACGGTCAACAATTTGTTTGTTGTCAACAAACAAATTGATACAAATAGATACATTGTAACAATTGCCGTTGGCAATTTTGGGTGGTACCTTACCAGTGTTACTTCGGCCTGCTTGCCTTAAGAATTATGATTGGTCGTTTTACCAATAGAAATTTATAATTTGGACTAGGGCATGAATCAATAAATGTGGCCCAATGCCGTTATCCACTTTCATTTGTGTCTGAGTCCATTATTGGGGGGGTGCGCCTGCAAAGTTGAGTCTGAGGCATATTGCTGAATCTGACATAACCATGGAAAGTTTGTTACTGTTTGTTCTCACTTCATAAAAGCTATATTAGAGAAGAAAGTCAAGAAGCTGTTGACTCCATAGCTGGCAGACCCATACAGGTAGGCCACAGTTATCTCTCTTGGCCAGAAAGTATCAGCCAAGGATGGGGTAGATCACAAGGAGCAACTATCAGGTGGACCTGTGAGTAACCAATGGCAGCAGGGTCAAGGTGTGGAGAACAAGGAGGAACATACTCCTGACACACTGCCTGAATGAGGAGCTTGGATTGGATCATGGCAAGGACAGTTCTGATTAAAGTCCAGTACTTATTTAAATATGGAGCCATGGTGGCTTAATGGTTAAGTTGCTGAGCTTGACAACCAGAAGGTCATCAGGTCAGAAGCTCAAGACCCGAGTGCTGTGCAATGGAGTGGGCACCTGTCATCTGTCCCAGCTCCTGCTAACCTAGCAGTTCAAAAGCAAGAAATTGCAGGTAGATAAATAGGTACCACTTCAGCAGGAAAGGTAACAGCATTTCGTGCACTGCTACAGAAATGTCTGCAGAAGTTGACAGTGCTGTAAACAGAGATGAGCACCAACACCTAGAGTTGAACACAACTGGTTTTCGAGCAAGGGGGACCTTTAACTTCTTTGAATGGAATGAGGAAAGATGTTTTCACAGAAGCATATATGAGGTGCATGCAGCCCTGGTGTGGGTTGTAAGCTTTATCATTATTGATGAGATTATGACACTTTATTATTTGGATTCCAAAACATTAACCTCACTTGAACATGTTACTCCAATCAGACACTAGAAAGCTCTAAATATAAACATTTGCACCAAGGGAATGCTTAATGAAATGTAGAGCAGGAGACAGCTAAACTACCCACACTTTTTAAAAAATTAGATCGATAGTATTAGGAAATGAATTCAAAAATGAATGTTCTAAACCAGCTTTGATGCAAAGCCCTTGTTCATCATTCGGAAAGTGTCTCTAAACAGGCATACCAAAGGAAGCAAATTAAACTATGATTCCATCAGAAAACAAATGTAGCAAAGATTAAAAACAAATTTTATGCTAAGAACTTTGTAGTCTTCTCTTTGTTAAATGAAATGTTTTTAACTTTGATTAATATCAAAGGGTTTATTTTTAATTTAAGTACTTTTACTTACAAATGTGGTATCTAATCTTAGCTATTTCTGTTTTTAAAAAGCATGCTTCATTTACTTTGGGTAATCTATGATTTTTCTTACAGTATAATGACATTTTACCATGTTGCTATTTCATCTTTTTAGAACTTAAATTAGCTGCAAGGTTTCTAACAAGAGATTTATCAGATTTCCAGGGCTGGTTTATTGAAAAATAAGGAACAGGGTAAATTAATACATATTTACATATTCTGTATAATGCTGACAATTACTTGGGTATACGAGCTATTTTGAAACTTTAACTAGGAACATTGGTACTGAAAGGTACTCCAACTAGGAAACACTGGTTGCCTATCTCTAATTATATCTTTAGGGTAGGTTTGGTGATTTATTTATTTTTTGTACACCCAGAGCTCAGATTAAACAAGTTACAACTTGTCACGTGCGTATACCTTAAGGGAGGATAATGTCATTCTGTTTCCAGGATAAGTACAACTTGTTAGTTGCTTATATAGTTACAGGTGTGTATGCTGAATAAATGGTGAGGGGTTTCAGTGCTTTGAATGCATTCCGCAAAACATTCTGATTCTTAAAAAAATATTCTAAATCAGTTATTTAGTTACTTTTAAGAAATGAGAATGCAAGCGCGGCGCCAAAATGGCCGCCGCGCCCTTTGCGGGCCCCCCCCCCCACAGGACAGAGAATCCGGGTAGTTAGGGGCGTGGCCAGCTCCCTTATAAAAGGGGTGGCCACGAGGCAGCCGAGCTGACATTTTGCCTCAGCGACGGAGCGGAGAAGTTTTTTCCCCTCCACCCCCTCCCTAGTTAACAGTGTGATATTATGGTCGCTTCGGGGCCGGGTGGGAATTTTTGGTTGGGACCCATATTGGCTCCGGGTCCTGGCTTTTTTGCCCATCCCACACTGTTGCTATGGTTTGATATAGGGGTCTTTCTGCGTTCCTACTGTTGACTTTGGTCACATGGGCGGGTAGCACTGGTAAGGTAAACAGTATGACCCACAAGTATCCGGCAGGTTCGCAATTGACTGGACAACACTAGACAGGAATAAATTAGTTAAACGTTGTCCGGTCAACGACGAATCAGGCGATGGGGTGATGACGATTGCTAACCAGCATGCATCACCCCTGTGATTTCACGGATACGCGTCAGAGGATGGGGTCATGAGTTAGTTATTGACTACGGTCAACAATTTGTTTGTTGTTAACAAACAAATTGATACAAATTGATACATTGTAACCAATTGCCGCTGGCAATTTTGGGGTGGTACCTTACCAGTGTTACTTCGGCCTGCTTGCCTTAGGAATTATGATTGGTCGTTTTACCAATACAAATTTATAATTCGGACTAGGGCATTGAATCAATAAATGTGGCCCTTTGCTGTTATCCACTTTCAATGTTGTCTGTGTCCGTTATTGGGGGGGTGCGCCTGCAATGTACAGGCTGTGTTGGAGATACATTCCAAGATTTTCCACGGATACCTGAAGTACAGATTACAGCAAACTCCATATTTAAGCACAAATCTGAGTTACAGAAGAGAGGGGTTGTAAATGGTTTTTTTCTCATTCTTCGTTTGCTATAAAACAATCCTTTTCTTCTAAGCATTATATTATAGACAATGACCTCTAGTGGCCGGTTCTGTTAATGCATGATAGAAAAACAAATATAGTATGCTATACAGCAGTGGTGCCCAATTTTATTTTATTTTTGGTCGGGCTGGTCCTGCCCTCGACATGCAACTGCGGGGGCCAGAGGTGGGCTGCTCCCGCTGCTGACAGTTTTTATGTTAGTGGCAGTGATCGCACTTTGTCCCCTCTGCTCCAAGCAGCCTCTGGCTTGGTCCCCTCCTCTTTGCAGCCTTTGCCAAAACCGATCACCACGTTGGGGAAATTTACAGAGCCTCCTCTGTTTCAAAATCCGTGGCACTGGGAAAGCCCCTTGGTGCAGCAAGGCTGACATCAGCGCAGCATGCCAGGTTTACCCTTCCATCGCCTCAGATTTTGAAATGGAGGAGGTTCAAAAAAATTACCCAACACAGCGATCGGCTTTGGCAAAGGCTGCAGAAAGGAAGGGACTGAGCCAGAGGCTACTCAGAGCAGTGGGGGGAAAGCGCAATCACTGCTGCTGCTGATGTCAGGTGGTGGAGGCAAGTGGAGGGGCGATCCATGGTGATCCCGGGTACTCACTGCAAGCCACATTAATGAAATGCACATGCCTAATTGGGCCCACGGGCTGTAGCTTGGGCACCCATACTATACAGTATCAGATATTCTTTCTTTATTCATGTCAGATGCACCACCAGCATGTAATAACATACAAAGCTAAAATTAACACATCTAAAAACAAAATAGAATTTAAAAGGGCTAGATGACATCTGCCCAATATCAGATCACATCAACAGCATTTCTTCTTGCCAACGTAAGGTCCTCCACAGTGCATGTTGAGGGGCATTGTGTACATTGTATCATATGGGAGATAATTTCTACTTCTCCACATTCACACAGACTGTCATCTACAGGGAAACCCCACATTCTCAGATTAGCCCTTGATCTTCCTACTCCTGAACACAGTCTATTTAAATTTTTCCAAACAGGCTATGGTTGTTCTTGGCCAGGCAGAAGAAAGTCATGTGGTTCTGCCCAGTAATGAGCAAGCAAAAACTAGTATGTTTTAGCATCCTACATATAATTTATTTTGTTAAAAACACACACCAGAAATCTCTAAGAATAGAATCAATCAGAGGTATCTCATTTGTGCTAACATTGCTACAATCTATTACCTAAGTTCAAGTTTAAGTATTGCAGAAACGGCTTAATCCTAAAAGCAAAATAGCCCTCTCCTAGTGTGAGTGGAGAGTAATGAGGGTGATTCTTGCTGCAATGATGGTGCTGATGATAGACATCGAGTTGAAAATATAAATGTGCTATAGAGGGTAACTCAGTAACAGTACGAACTCAACAGTTGAAATTATGGAGGCACATTTTTTATGCAAATATGACCAGCTTTATTGCTCGCTTGCTCTCTCCCAGGGGGTTCCAGTCTATGACATTTCTGAATCATCAGTCCTTGTCCAAACAGTATTTTAAGTAGCACTGCAGGAACCCAAATTTCACAGAGATGTGAGGATTGCTCACAGTTATAGCAAAAGAGAAGAAAGGAACATTATGTTATGGTTGTCATTTCTTCCTGTATAAAGTTGCTGAAGGCTCAAAGGAGGAGAGAACATTGTGTAGGGTCAGGTGGTCACAAGATAAATGATATTCATATTCAACTAGAAACACATTAATTAAAATAGTCTTCCAAAGAAAGGTGTATGAACATTAACTGGTAGCCATGGGCAGGACTAGTGCTAATTATTATATGTTGGAATATCCTTTCGAGAGCACAGAAAGAAAACAGGCAAATGGATTAAGAAGTTCAGATCACTATAAAACAAGAAGTGATATAAAATAAAATGTTTTCAATGAATATGCAGCAAGAACTTCTGCAAAATAAAAGCCGCAAATTATTAACTGCAATGTACTTAACTGTCTTTGACAGTGCAAAGTAGATACTATGCCATATTGTCAGCCTGTAGTCACAAAACCTGCTGACCTCAATAGGGCTTACTTCTGACTATAGGATTGGTTAGTCATGAGCTAACAAGCACCTTATTAGTCAAATTGCTTACTTTGAAGATAGTTTTAAATGCCTTGTGTGAGGGGAACCTAGGGGAAGTTACTTTTCTTTAAGTTACTTTATATTCATGTAGTGTTTAGATTCATATAGTTGGATTTTATAGGTTGAGAATGACTAGTTCTCATACAGAAGCATTCAGAAAGCCACCAGCTCAAGTAGCTAGGCCCAGATAGGCTGTGTTGCACACATAATTTTCTTATCTCAATGCATGCATATCTCAGATTCCTTAGGTAGGAGGGAAGATACTCCAGTTAGTAATTTTCCTTTAGTTCCATCTCTACGCACGGCTCAGCCCAGCTGACAGCTCAGAGCAGTCTCTGCACTCATCTCCAATTCCTTTGGGAGAGGGAAGAGAACTCAGAATCCTATCTTTGCACGTGGCACCAAGCCTATCTCTGCACTAGGCACCTTAGCCATAGACGTTACTGGACATTGTATAAGTCCAGTGGTTTTTCCACTAGATACTAAAATTCCTAGGGTGGGAGGAAATCCCTCATTTGCCAATATAAGCACCAGGTTTTGGGTGCTCAAGAGCAACCACCTTACGGGGCAAAGCTACGCCACTCCATATCCTGAACCATGGAGAGCTGAGACAGCTCATTGGGGCTGAAAGCCCATTTACAAGAAGAAATACCTACTTACTGAGTTAGCATGTTCTTGTGTTATTTCTTTATTTTCTTAGTTTGTAATTTAGTGTAGATTTAGATTTGTTCTACAATATATATCCTGTTTATTTATGAATTATGATTCTCCTTGAATAAAATCATCAAAAGACATTTTCAGGTCTTGCCTTTGAAATAACCAGAAGAAGGAGGATCCAACAGAGCTGCTATAAGGAATTGTGGCTAGCAATAAAGCTGCATTTCCACATCATCTCAAGATTAGAAGCTTTCCAGAGGGTGAGACAGCTCTGTGTGTGAGAGAGTGTGCATGTGTGTGTGTGGGAAGTGGCAAATATAAACGGACTGTTATTATAGCCGTATCAATCAGCCTTTGCTCCCACATACCTGCCTAATGAGCAGAAGGCCATCTTTCCCATTCAATGAGCATGTATCGGGAGAGGGAGTGTTCTTAGGGGGCTGGCGGGCCACAGAACCTTTTTAGGATTGCCCTGTCGGGATGCCCAAAGTCTGGTGTCCCTATAGCCTCTGTGGGACTCTTCCCACATTCATAACACCTTGCAATAGATAAAATGTTCATTGCCTGTATTTAAGATCATTACTTGGAAGGAGAGAATTCTGTTCACACTGAAATCTAGTCTGGAATCTTGAAGTATGGAAGAAATTATATCTGGAACAGGGATTTGAAGAATTATTTTTTTCAAATAAGAACCTGTAGATCAATTGCTTACCTTTAGTGTCAGAAAGAGACTAGAAGCTCCTTTTTTCTCATTCAAATTTCTAAAATTTGCACAAAACACCACAGTGCAAAACTGTTGCATCTTTGCTTTCTGAAGAAAAACACACACAAGTTATACACACACATACACAGCAAACACAGAAACACTGAGTAAATTAATCAAAAGGGTGCAGCCAACTCACTCAGTGTTTCTAATGTCTAATAGGCTATACAAGATAGTAGGTGCTGCAGAATTGTGCAACTGTGCTATTTGCACAAAAAAACCATTCTTACAATTTCAAGAATTCTTGCTGAGACTACCAGATATCACATTGAATGTTACTCATTCTAACAAATAAAGTTTCTTATGCAGAAGAACAAGACAAGCAAGGGCTTACACCCTAGTGGAAAACACTCCGGAGTTGTCACTTGTTACTATCTATAGAATGAAAACATTTTAGAGTCCACCATCTACTCAAAGATTAGTAGGCTGAAGTGAATTCATTTGGTGCAAAATTCTGCAGAGTAGAGCTTGTCCACTGTTAACCATTGCCCTGCTTCAGTGGATGAGTAATAATTCTGCCCTTTGTACAGAGGAAGGCAGACATTTAGCAACTACAGCCTTGATCCAAGCAGGTCATAAGAACATAAAAGCAAGATTCTGAATGCATTCCCTCCAGTTGGGTGAGAAATCATAGAATCATATAATAGAAAACTTGAGTTAGAAATTATCTTCTTTAATCCTCTGCTCTAAGCTAAAGCTAAAGTAGCTCTTCAAGATCACTGTCAGCATTTGTTCCAAGGTTTACAGTAAGTTAGATGCCATTTACCCTGATACATTAGATTCCTTTGTAAAATTATTCTCACGTTGACAAAGCTTCTACTAACATGCAGGCAAAACCTATCCTATTAGATCCACTCGTGCAATCTAGAACAAGACTTTGCTTACGTCTACATGATTTTCATGTGACAGCTTTCATATAGTGCCTCAGATATTACTTTGAAATAGGTTTGTGTTTTATTAGGAACAGGGAGACTGTAAGCTAGTGATAATATAATAATAATTTTGTATCTGAGTTGAAAGGATTTTGTGGAAGAAACTCTGCTCAGGGAACACCCAAATGAGACTCCTTTCATGTCCCCAAGAGCTGGGACAGAGATGGGCACTCAATCCATCATGCAGTACCTGGGTCTCAAACTGCCAACTTGCCAGCCTTCCCGCTAACCAGGCGAGCTTCTTAACCACTGAGCCACCACACCCCCTAGTGATTAATTCATAGAATGTTATGATCATAGAATGATTAATTTCTATCCTGCTTTATATGTCAAGATTTTATCTAATAAAAACAACTTTAAAAAAGTATAGCACTGTTTTAACCATATAAAGCTATTCCATATAATTCAAACAAGGTAATAAACAAGCATAATAATGCTAAACAGCAGGAATATTTCATAATCCAACAGGCCAAAGCCAAGCCCACAAAACTTAAGTGAACAGACAAGTTTTAACCTGCTGATTAAATGGGTCAAACTCTGGCTTTCAAATGAGGACATTCCGTTGCTGAAGTTCCATAGCACAGACCTAGATTGGCTTACCATGAGCCAAGCCATTGATCTGACTAGTGGGAGGGTCTTTTCTTGAGTTTCATTTTTTTTTCTAGTCCTCCTGAATACTTCAAATGTTAAACCCAAGATTATCTATATGCAAAGCAAGTGCTGTATCACTGACCCACATTCCTTTCCCACAGAAATACATTTCTGTATTCTGCTATGTAACTGGCACTTTGCAGGCAAAAACCAACAGAGGAATAGTGATTGTATGTACACGGGGTTGGAATAGGTTCAATAGTCCATTGAATCAATGGAGATTAGTAAATCATCTCTTCCATATGTTCAAAAGATTCAAATTGGCCTTTAGCTTATAATATGGTGATTTACTTTAGCTTATAATATTCATTTAGAATAGGCCCACTTGAATGTATGGAACTTGCAAAGGAGTTGACTCACAAAGTCCTTATTGATTCAATAGATCTTCTCTAGTTCAATGCACTGTTAAGCAACAGGATTTTGGTCATAGGTAGATAAATAATAGAGTCACTTAACAGCTGAGTAAGTCAGTTATCTGGTTACGGAGCCATAATTTGAGAGTTAAGTTCCCCATTAGAGCTAGCCTGTGTGTAGCCTTCAGTAAGTTACCCAGTTCCTTGATGTTCAAAGAAGAAGGAAATGCAAATCCACTTCTGTGTATTCCCAACCTAGAAAATCCTGAAAAGGATGGTCATAAGTCAGAATTAACTTGATGGCACATGCTTATTATTAGTAGTAGATAGATAAACTATATTGTGCTAGAAACAGACACATATAAAGACAGAGAACTACATTTAAATAAATAATCTGAGCATTTTTCTGGAGAATTTTATGTGGCACTTTTCCTTGCCAAATTTATTTGGCTTCTTTCTTTCTTTAATGTCAAATCACTATCAGTACTTAATGTGACCTCATTTTGAAATGTACTTTCCCATTTGACATGAGATGCTCCTGTCTGAAAAAAGCAATCTCAGAAAGCAATATCTGGCAACCTCAAATAATTTCTGCAATTTCCCTTCCCAGATCCCTGCTAAAATGGAATTATTGCACGTCAGATAAGAACAATTTATATACAGATTTTATTCTACCTCTATTTTAAGGTTTATGAGATGGTGTACTGATTAATTTTCATTGTCTTTTAAATTCAGAAGGAGCAAAACAGAATGTAGGATTCTGTTTGATCATCAATTAATGTAGGCTTCTTTTGTAATAGAAGTAGAATTTGAGCTACAGCCTACATTACGTTTATGGAAGCATAAGACTTCTCCCCCCTCCCCCTTTCAGCTATTTGTGATACTGATAAATCTATTATGGAAGCTTCTCAGCTCTCATCTCAGCAGGTATTATGGACTCATAGAAGTTGAAGGAAGGAGGAGGATTTTCCACCCCCCTTCCCTCATTCAGGGAAGCCATTTCTTACAGAAAGACATGATTGGATTCTGTGAGTAGAACTTGCACATGAGAAGGCCATCATCACAAGCAGGCAAAAAAAACCTTTATTGCATAAAACTGATGTGAATTTAGCTATGGGGTACATTTCCGAGAAAGTTTATGATTTTTTGTTTAATAAATTTCCCAGGGTTCCTTTGTTTCATTTATTACCTAAAATCCACAAAGAAAGAGATCCTGATGGTTTAGTCCCTGGGAGACCAATTATTTCCTCTATTAATTCTTTATTGGAACCTTTGTCAAAATTTCTAGATCATTTTATTAATCCATTTTCCCACAACACTGCCTCTTTCATTCTAAACACCACAGATTTTATTTCCCAAATTGAAGGAATTACTGTACCGATAGGAGGGGTTTTTGTAACCATGGACATTCAGGCATTGTATACTAATATACCACTTGATGACATAAGAACAATAGCACAATCAGTTCTAGATACAAGACAGGATTTACACCCACCTACACATTTTTTGCTGGATTTCTTAGACATAGTTTTGGATCATAATTATTTCAGATTTGAGCACACTTTTTATTCACAGATCTGTGGCATGGCAATGGGTAGTTCGGTGGCACCAAGTTTGGCTAATATTTATATGATTTCTTTTGAACAGGAATTTATTTTTAGTTCTGATCATAATCCTTTTTTCCAGCATATTGTTTCATATAAACGTTATATTGATGATTTATTTTTTATTTTGGATGATTTGATTGTTCCTGATTTTACAAACTGGATTAACAGTCTAAATCACAATTTGAAATTTTCCTTTAATGCTAATGATGCAGCAATACCATTCTTAGATGTCACTACATACCTTTCTAAGGATCGTAAAGTGAGAATCAAGCTTTATAGAAAGCCAACTGACAGAATCTCTTATTTGAATTTCTCCTCCTACCACCTGCACCATCTGAAGAACAACTTGCCTTTTGGGCTCTTCCTAAGAGCCAAGTGTAATTCCACCACAGAGACAGATTTTTTGGTGTCTGCCAGTAATATAAGTCAGTTTTTATTTCAGAAGGGTTATCCTGAGCAGGTGGTTTCCATGAATTGGAAAAAAAACATGTGCAATGCTAGAGAACAACTGTTTAAGAAAAAAAATAACTTTTACTAATAAACTTAATTGTTCATTTGAATATTCTCCATTAGCTGGCAAAATTAGGGATACCATCAATAAGTACTGGCATATTATCCAGCACTTGCCAGGTTGTTTGGATAAACCCACTATTGCTCTTAGAAAGACCAGATCAATTAGGCAAATTGTCACCTCTTCTGACCATTGTTCCCATACCAGCTCACCAGTCCTTATTGCTATTGGGCACTTTAGATGTGGTGGATGTATCCAGTGCAATTTAGCTTGGCAAACTAAGACTGTCTCGATTTCGGGAAGTGATTTTTCCCACATGCTCTGAGGGCTCACCACTTGTAAGAGCAAGAATGTGGTGTATCTTTTGGTATTTTCTTGTGGCCTTAGCTATGTGGGGATCACTACAAGGGAACACAAAGTTAGGGTGGCCGAGCATCAGTCCAAAATTCAATCGGGCAACATCCAGGTGCCCCTTGTCAACCATTTTATTGAAAAAAGACAAAATGACTGCAACTTTAAATTTGTTGTGCTAGAAGAGTGTAAACCCATTCCTTTCTCTCGTATGGACCTTGAACACCATTTATTACAGAGAGAGGCATATTTTATCTACCACTTTAAGATCTTGCAACCTACTGGGCTTAATATGGAATTGGATTATTCCTGCTTTTTGTAGTTTTAATCTTGGATGCAGCTGGGTTGATTACGGTCCCTTTAAATATCCGGGGGTTGCTCCTACTTGGTGACGTCCGTCAGCACCAAAAGGATTCACGTGTGAGGCTTAGGAAGCTTCTGAAAATCATAAGAAAACTATAAACCTTGTAATCAACTAACTCTAAATAATCTTCAGATCATACAGGTAATGATCCTCTTTCTTTTGGCATCGTTTCATCCAGTGCTCATGCTCCGTTAAATTGTAAAATTGTTCTGAGATCCAACTTTTGTAAATATGTAAATATGTTCTGTGTATTTTTAGTAACTGATTGTTCATTTCCCCAGATCCCTGTCGAAAGGTGTACTGAAAATTTCCCAATATACCGGAAGGGATTCGGATCTGTTTTGTAATACAGTATTTTGAACCTTTAAATTTTTGACCTGTGAATAAAACAGCTTTATTGATTTGATTAACTCCTTTGGCTACCTACGGTTCTTTGTTCATCTTTGGATCCACCATTTGGCCCCCTCGTTTGTGCTAACAATACCATGTAGCCATCTCATCCTCTCCTTCCCCCTTATCCTTTTGCCTTCAATTTTCCCCAGCATAAAGGCCTTCTCGAGTTAGTCCTCTCCTCTCATTTGGTGTCCAAAGTACTTTAGCTTCATCTTCAATATACAGTGCTACCCCCTATAATGATTGCTTTGTATAGCAACAAAATCCATACAACAAAGTGTTCATTAGGCAATGGTGATACCCTGCATAATGATTTTTTTTCTTTACACAGGGTTTTTGTTAACCGGGGTTTACACCACTTAATATAAACTATGTATACAGTAACAAACATTTTTTTTGTTATGCGGGGTGTCGCCAATTTGATCCGCATAATGGGAAAAACACATAATGAAGAACTTCATTGAACAGAGCTTTTTCATTATGCGGGTTACTACTGTATGTCCTTCCAAGGAGCAGTCAGGGTTAATTTCCTTCAGGATTGACTTAGTGATCTCTTTGCTGTCCAGGGTACTCTCACAATTCTCCTCCAGCACCACATCTCAAAGGTGTCTATTCTTCTGCGCTCAGTCTTCCTTATGGTCCAGCTCTCACATTACTACTGGGAATACCATTGCTTTGACTATGCAGACTTTTGTTGGCAGGGCGATGGCTCTACTTTTTATTGTGTTGTGCCTCCCAACAATTACTCATCTTTTTATTTCATGGCTACAGTCAGCATCTGCAGTGATCTTGGATCCTAAGAAGGTAACGTCTGTCACTGCTTCCATTTCTTCCACTTCTATTTGCCATGGAGTTATAGGGTCAGTTGCCATTATCTTGGGGGGGGGGGAGGGGGTTGAAGTTGAATTAATGTGAATTAAAACTGATTCCATATATGAATCACTTCTTTCTATAGGAAATATAAATATTTGCCTCTTAGCTTGCTGTGGATATTGGAAACCTTGTGTTATTTTTCAATTAATATTGGATTCAATAACCTAAGGAATGTGTGGTGTTTCATAGGTTAAAGTCCTCTGACTATAACAATTAGGCAAGGCATGCAAGTTTTGTGACATCAGATAAAATATGTGGCAGATTAATGTGTGACAGGCTTTTGATCACACAGTCACCAATTTTGATTAGGTCTACAGTTCTGTCATTCAGATGTTATCTGTTCCGATAGGTTCCTGCATCTCAAAGAACATACAACTTCGGCTTCTTTATTAAATGAAAGTGGAAGTCAGATAAAAGGAATTATAGCTATTAAATCTCTGAGGGTTGGCAGAAACTAAACAACATCATATGAATACTAAAAGCTCTGAATAAATAACACTTCAAGATAATTCTTGTCAGAGGTCTCAGGTTGTCAGGTACTGAAAACTGTAATTAGTCTAGTAAATGTGAATGATTAAGTGAAAGTAGCTTTCTATAGTAGATTCCTGTAAAGGTTTGCAGTGCCCAGGACATAGTAGCAGAAAAGGAATCCTACAAACTCAGACTTTAATTCAGGGCTTCCCAACCTAAGGCCCATGGGCTGTATCCAGCCCATGGCACCATTTCATGTGGCCCACTACCCCTCCAAAGGCATTTGAGAAACAAAATGGTCACCCCTTTGAAGCTGTTGGGACAAAATGGCATTCCCGCATCATGCAGGCAAGGCAAAATGGCCGCCTGACCCTTAAAGTTGACTGAGAGAACATGACCCAGCTCCATACCTGTCAAGCATTGCTCCAGACTGATGTGTTTTGGGATCAAGGAGATAGCGGAGGCTTGATTCATGAAGAAGCATAGGGCAAGATAGCCCGGACGGAGTTTATTAGGAATAACAGGACAAAGACATTCCAGAGAAGAGTATGCAATATATCCTTATTGGTTACCTGCGATAGCATAAGGTTACATAATTGGCTAAATATCAGCATGCCTGCCTCGTGCTCACCTTGCTGATTGGCTAAACAGCTGCGTGTTGGTTAAGTGACTGCGTGCCATCCCTGGGTATAGTAGGGAGGGCTAGAAAGCCTTGAGTAATGGTCAGAGGCCCAAGCTGGGGGCCCAGGCCTCTAAGTTACGGCATAAACAGATGAGGCAGGAGAACGATCACCCACGATTTATGACCATGGTTTGCCATTAGCCACAGCGATCGTGCTGTGAACACCCTCACATCTCCCCCCTTCTGTTTTTAAGAAGCTTATAAGCATAATAAATTTGGTCCTTGCGTGCACGAGGCATCAAGCGAAATCCTTGCAGGCAGGTGGCTAGCAACGAAGGTATGCATTGAATAAAGCAACAGGCAGTTATCAGCAACGCTTTGCTTAAGGCAAAACTCAGTTTGATTAGAAATGCGGGCAAGCTTATACCACAGGTTATACTCAAAGCATTGGGACAGCTCATCTTGGACAGCAAGCGCCCCTGGAAAGAGAAGCATGTAGCAACAAAGAATCATTATGGAATTAGCATTTAGACAAGCTATGATAGCAACAACAAAGTTCTCAGGAGTCTTTTCCACCCGGATTTCGTCCAGCACGGACTGGGCTTCATCCGACAATGCTTTCACCTGGCCCCAGGTTATCGGCGGGTTCTGCCCCCTTCGCCTTCCCCCTCGGTTCTGTCTCCTCTCCGGGAGCTCGTGCAGGTGAAGGTTGAAGTTTGGAATGGGGTTGTTGAGACCCTGATGCCATGCCATGTTTCCACGGTCGAACAAACCGGGCAGGGACCCAAAGAGGACCTTCTGGCGTAGACACGGTGGCGTAGCCCCTTCCCCAGGTTATGAGGGGAACAGGCCCTTTCCACTCTGGGTCCGGCAGGCATCTGTACTGGACCTGGGGGGCAGGCAGAACCTCAAGCTGGCGGTAGTGACGCTGAGCCCTGGATAAAAATTGAGAATTAAATTGAGACAAGTTAAGGTGGTTTAGAGTAAACAGTACACTAGCAAGCCACTCCTCCTTTTCCGGAAGTGAGAGGGGGACAGTCCCCCCTTTCCTTTTTTGGCGATCCAGTGCATCCTTCAGTGTTCTATTGGCCCGTTCGACCATGGCCTGTCCCTGAGAATTATAAGGGATGCCGAATGTGTGGACAATCTGCCAGCGGGTACAAAACTCTGCTAGGGCAGTAGAACAATAGGCGGGGCCGTTATCGGTCTTCAAACGGTCAGTTTTTCATCCATGTGATGATATATGATCAAATTAGGGTAAGCCTTTCTGTACGGCATGAGAGCTGCATTTACATAAAACTGACACATGGTGGGGCTATTGAGCATTCCCATTGGCAATACCTTCCAATGGTACCGGACTGTGGGCTGGGAGTTATTCAACACTGGGACCGTGAAAGCAAAATACTTCCGGTCCTTTTCCTGAAGGGGAATGGTATAAAAACAATCCTTGAGGTTAATGACAGCCATCTCATAATCATGGGGTATCAAATTTGGGTTCGGGGTTCCACACTGGAGCGAGCCCATCGGCTCGATTATCTTATTGATCTCCTGCAGGTCATGGAGCAACCGCCACTTCCTGGACTTCTTTTTGATGACAAATACCGGGGTATTGAACGGACTACTAGTCGGTTCAATGTGACCCGCGTCCAGTTGTTCCTGGACGAGCTGCTTAAGCGCAGTCAACTTCTCTTGCGGAAGTGGCCATTGTTCCACACGGCTTGATCGGTCTTCCACGAGAGTGGAAGAGCACAATGTTGATGGCTATTCATGAGTTATGAGGGTGGTGCCAACTTGCGCCAGCAAATCCCTCCCCCACAAGTTGAGATCAATTTGTAAAATACAGGGCTTGATGCGAGCGATCTCAGGCCCGCCAGGTTGGAGACTGACAGATAACCACTGAGCACTTTTCCGGGAGGCCTGGCTACCACCGATGCCCCAAACTGAGGGAGCGGTTTCGGTTGGCCACAAGGGATCCCAGTGCCCAGCGGCTATCACAGAAATATCCACCCCCGTATCCAACAATCCCTCCAACCACTTACCATTTACCCAATACTTACGGGTCGGCTTCTGTTGTCCTATCTGCTCTCGAAGGGCGGCAACCTGTGGATGATAGGTGTCCCCATCGGCCCCGGCACGGGTGGAACCAAACCCCCCTCTGCGAAGGGCGGGCTCCGCTCCCCCTGGGGTCTCATAAGAAACAATGATCAATTGTGCCCAGGAGTCCCCCTTGCGCAGTTGCAATGGAAGGTGATTCCAAAATTGTACATAAATGATGCCTGTGTAGTCTGTGTCTATCACGCCAGGAACTATCATGATGCCATGTTTGGCCGCTGATGAACGTGGCAGTACCAAACCAACGGTCCCTTTTGGCAAGGGGCCAGTAAGGTCGGCAGGCATCAGGATAAGCTCCCCAGGCAACGCAGTTGTCATGTCCTGTGTGTTAACGAGATCGAGACCAGCGCTGCCAGCAGTAGCAGCCTTGCGCTGATCGACCCGTGTCCCCTTTATTTTCCCGGGGCCCGGGGAGGGCCCGGTATCTATTTTCCCTGTGGTGAGGGGTTGACTCTGCACTGGCTAACCCAATGGTAGCCTTTGCCACACCGGGGGCACTTCTTGCTGGGGCGCCTGACATCCTTTCCACCTCCCTTATGCGCTCCCCCTCCGGGGGCGTGACAGTCTTTCTTGAAGTGGCCCGGTTTCTGACAGTTGAAACAATTGCCAGTGGGCTTGTTTCCGGCACGAAGCGCTCCAGCCAGAAGGGCCATTGCATGTGTTTGAGTGCCCACCTCCATACAGGCTTGAATCATGTCAGCTAAACTATACTCAGGGCGGTGAATGACATTTTGCAAAATCTTCTTGCAATCGGCATTGGCCTGCTCAAAAGCCAGCCGTTTCAGGAGTTCTCCCTGGGCATCAGGGTTGTCTATCTGTCTTTGTATGGCTTCCTTCAATCTATCAATGAACTGTGAGTAGGGTTCAGTGGGCTGCTGCCGTGTGGAAGTAAAGGAGAGTGTGGGTTTCCCAGAGACGGGGACCCTTTTAAAGGCTCTCATGACGCACATAAAGGTGCGGTGGAAAGACTCCTGGGGGAGTTGCATCTGCTGTTGGAGGGTAGCAAATGCACCTGCTCCATAAATCTGCTCAGGGGTGTTTTGTGGTGTACCAGCCGCCACCGCAGCCGCTCGGAATTCACTATCCCAAACAACATACTGTGAAGCAGGCAAAATCATTCGAAACAAATCCTTCCAGTGGGGCAGCATCGTGTACCCATTCCCAATTACCTCAAGCAACCCTTGCACAAAATTTGATCGGACACCAGACTCTCTAACAGCTTTATTAAGTTCCCTAATTACTGTATATGACAGAGCTTGCCAATGGATACGTTCCTCTGGATTCCCATCTGCCCCCACCCCCATCTCAACCGTAATGGGAAAAGCAGAAGGGCTCTCTCCTTGCCACTCTTCCGCCTCCTCCAGGGACAAAACCCCATCGCTCTTGGCTCGATGTATAGCAGAGCGAACATTTCCCATCACCCCGCCAGGGTAGGCAGGCGGCGCCTGGAGAACCAGGCTCGGGATGGGCGGCACCAATGGTGCCGAGGGTGGTAAAATAGCGGGCAGCACTTTTTGATAAGGAGGTGGTGGGTCCTCAGGTGGATGAGTCAGAGGATTGGTCAGGGATGCCTCTGCTGGTACTAATTTCCTGACTGCCTCGTTAATTCTTTGCCAAATCAATAAATGATGAACCGCTGCCCTCGGTTCTTCCAATAAAATTGTTACAATTCTTTGCCAATCATCCCGTTTGAGTGATCCAATTTCTGGGTACCAAGGACATTGGCATTCGACTTCCTTAATGAAGTCTTCTAGACTATTAAGCGTGATGTCTGGACATCCGCTCTCCTTGATGATTTTCTGCAATTCCTTTGCATGGGTCTTTTGCCCTAAAGAAAGTTCCCCCCCCCCATACTCACAATCGGGAGCTCGAAAGCTGAGAGGTGCACCAGGGGGCTATTCCAGCCGGTGAGTCGGGGAGTTGGGATCCAGCAATCGCATCGCGGGTCACCAGATGATGTGTTTTGGGATCAAGGAGACAGCGGAGGCTTGATTCATGAAGAGGCATAGGGCAAGATAGCCTGGACTGAGTTTATTAGGAATAACAGGACAAAGACATTCCAGAGAAGAGTATGCAATATATCCTTATTGGTTACCTGCGATAGCATAAGGTTACATAATTGGCTAAATATCAGCATGCCTGCCTCATGCTCACCTTGCTGATTGGCTAAACAGCTGCGTGTTGGTTAAGTGACTGCGTGCCATCCCTGGGTATAGTAGGGAGGGCTAGAAAGCCTTGAGTAATGGTCAGAGGCACAAGCTGGGGGCCCAGGCCTCTAAGTTACGGCATAAACAGATGAGGCAGGAGAACAATCACCCACGATTTATGACCATGGTTTGCCATTAGCCACAGCGATCGTGCTGTGAACACCCTCACACCAGACAATACAGGATCTGCGCAGAAGGCTTCTGTGCAGAACCCTTCTACGCATGTGCAGAACACTAGAAGTGTTCTGCACAGAAGGGGAAGTGCAGTAACTACTTTCCCCTGCCGTCAAATTACGGGATGGCAGTGGCTCCGGGCGGGAAAGTAGGAAAAAAGGCGCTGAATTATGGGAAATCCAGGCCAATATGGGATACTTGACAGGTATGCCCAGCTCCCAGCTTGAAAAGGTTGGGAACCCCTGTTCTAATTCAACAAATTCTTGTGGCAACTTTTGCTACAGATGTTAATTAAAGATGTAGCAAGTTGGCTAGAGACCAAGTGAGATGTTTTAGTCTTAAAGGTGCCAACTGACCAATTGCTGAGAAGGGGCTTTAAGTGTATTGGCACTATCCTTGTTCATCTTCTCTCTGAGCTTGCATTAAGAAGATTACAAGTCTAAACATCATCAGCAAATGGTTTTGGGAGGCTCAACCTGTAAATATGGGAGGCTCAACCTGTAAACTAATTTTCCATTAGTTTTGATTAATGTTTAGTTGTTTTTAATATGGTTTTGTATTTTATTAAACTTCTTATTATTGTATGATTATAGTTGTTGTGAGCTACCTTGCATCACCTAGAGGGAGAAAGGCAGCATATGAGTAAATCAACAAATAGTTAATAAGCAGCAAAGCCATACACTATAATTGGGGCGCATACTAGCAATAGCAAAACCTCCCCCAAAGAATTAAACTTGCCAGTGCTATGACTGCAACTTTATCCCCTCTTCCTGTTTGTGTGGGATTTATGTCTCATAAAAAAAATACTCATGAGAGGATTTGTTAGATCATTTTGTCAAGCATTCATAAAATAAACTCTACTTTGGCTTTAAAGACAACAAACATAAGTAACAGAGAACTAGATTAAAATTGCATTTGTTTCCATGTTGATTTTGTTACTGTATGTGTTACACATAGACAAACAAATGAAAGTGTTTAGTGTTGTAGTGAGAACATCAGCAATTCCACATTGAATTTTAGAGGAGCAGATTTGAGTCTGTATTTCCTCATAAACATAAGTGCTCAACTTTAAATCACTTGATGCCTCAGTAGATGACAAATGGAAGACAGTGAATTTTTCATCATTATATATTGATTTGTTAAAATCAATGTACCTTATATCACTGATTCTTAATCTCAAGAGTTCCAAACCTATTTTCATATCTTTCTTTAGAGAGTATTATATATATCAAAAAGAAGATGAAGTAAGCAGAAGCCCCAGGAGAATGTTAAAGGCAGCTATAGTATAAAAATCTCATAGAATCCATGTAAATAAAGTACTGCTTCAGCAGTTTATGCTTTATTGCATCAAAAACAGAAAAACCAGTGAGGATGTTTTCTAGTCACTAAATCAGCTTGCATGAGTTGGAGCAGGGAAAACTGTCATATTAGTTTAAATGGAACCTAATCGAAGAATAAAATCAAACCAAAAATTGTGTAAACTCAGACTCAGAGCAAGTTTAAATAAACATAAATAACTGAGTAAAAGCAAACAAACTGAAAAGGTAACACAGCAGCTAGCTCGAAATGAAATGAAAGTAAGTTATTTACTGATTGATCTGAAGAATTGATTAAAGCCAGAATAGAACAGAATGGGCCAGAATGGTGACATCTTAATAACAATTGATGCACAAAATAGTGGGATGTGATTGACAAACATCTAAAAATATTTCACAACTCAAATCCAATTACAATTATTTTTTTCATTAACCCTTTATTGCCCAAATTCTATTGAAATGAAATAATATTGTTAGGAATAGTAACTTCTGAGTCAGATAACCCACCTAAATTCATGACACATACAGTGGTGGGCTCCCAAAAAAATTACTACCACAATGTGGGTGTGGTATGGTGGGCATGGCCAGGGGGAAAGCCCTGCGTTACACCTGAATTAGGATTACTTTATTTCAAAACTTGGATGGGCAGGGCCAGCCAGAATTTATGCTACCGGTTCTGGCGAACTGGTGCAAACCTGCTGATGCCCACCACTGGACACATGTCACTAGATAAGATGGAATTTTCATTAGAATTCTCATTGCCTCTGGCCACCTCACAGAACAACGGAAGAATTTGGTGCTTGGCCTGGGTCAGTCACACTATGTCTACTTTCTCACAGCATTGTCAATAGATGATAGGTCTGAAGGGTAAACTCATTGGCCAATGTGTAATGCCACAACAGGGCCAAAACTCACAGCAAATCTGAATACCAACCATGGATCTTCAGTTATTCCCAGTTGTAAAAAGCCACATTGATTGGTAAATGTATCTGTTGCGTTAGCCAACTATTCTGTGCCTCTGTACCTGATGTGTATAAATTCATGCCATGAAGTCTCACACTGGTGGAGCAGTGGTTGAACAAATGTACTGAAACCAAAAAGCTGAGAGTTCGATCCTGACCAGGGCTCAAGTCAGCCTTCCATTCTTCTGAGATCGGTAAACTGAGCCCCCTGCATGTTTGGGGGAAAATACTAGTTAACTTGTGAACAACCCAGAGAGTGCACTAAGAACATAAGAACAGCGTTGCTGGAACAGGCCACAGCCCATCCAGTCCAGCATTCTGTCTCACACAGTGGCTCACCAGTTCCTTCAGGGTATTCCCAAGGAGATGCCTTCACCTGCTTAGGATTCCCTGGAAATGGCATTGAGAGATATCCTGCCTATCTTTCCAACCCGGAGGTTGTCCTTAAGTATCCATAATTATAGCCATTGATACCCTTGTCCTCCATGAACTTGTCTAATCCTTTCTTAAAGCTGTCAAGACTGACAGCTGTCACCACTTCTTCTGGCAGGGAGTTCCATAGACCAGTAATCCTCTGGGTGAAAAAGTACTTTCTCTTATTTGTTTGACAACTAGTACACAAAGGTTTCATGGAGTGTCCCCTAGTTCTAGTGTTATGTGATAGGGAAAACAGTTTTTCCTTATCTACTTTGTCCACACCGTGCATGATTTTATAAACTTCAATCAGGTCACCTCTTAGACGCCGTCGTTCAAGAGTGAAAAGGCCCAACCGTTGCAGCCTCAGATGGTAAGGAAGGTGTTCCAGTCCCCTAATCATTTTGGTTGCCCTCCTCTGCACTTTTTCCAACTCCATAATATCCTTCTGGAGGTATGGCGACCAGACCTGTACACAATATTCCAGATGGGGCCTCACCATAGATTTATAAAGAGGCAAAATGACACTTGCTGACTTATTTCCTATACCCTTCCTAATGATCCCTAGCATTGAGTTTGCTTTTTTCACTGCTGAGGCACACTGGGTTGACACCTTCATTGAGCTGTCCACCAGGACACCAAGATCCCTTTCCTGGTTTGTCGCAGAGAGTTCAGAACCCATCAGTTTATAAATGTAATTGGGGTTTTTTTGCCCCAACGTGCATCACTCTGCACTTACTAATGTTGAAGCTCATTTGCCACTGTTTTGCCCACTCCCCCAGTGTCAAGAGATCCCTCTGGAGCTCCTCACAATCTCTCACAGTTTTCACTACCCTGTATAATTTAGTGTCATCAGCAAATTTGGCTACCTTGCTATTTACTCCTACCTCTAGATCATTTATGAAGAGGTTGAAAAGCAGGGGTCCCAGTACTGAACCTTGGGAGGTTTACTTCCCTCCACTTGGAGAAGTGTCCATTGAGTGCTACCCTCTGTTTCCTGTCCCTTAGCCAGTTGCTGTTCCAGGACAAGACCTGTCCCTTTATTCCATGACTGGCAAGTTTATTCAAGAGCCTTTGGTGAGAGACCTTGTCAAAAGCGTTCTGAAAGTCCAGATAAACAATGTCAACTGTATACACCTTATCCACATGCTTATTGACACTCTCAAAAAATTCCAACAGATTAGTGAGCTATGATTTGCCCTTGCAAAAGCCATGTTGGCTCTTCTTTAGCAGCTTCTTCTCCTCTATGTCCTATTAATTCTATCTTTTAGGATGGTTTCCATCACTTTACCTGGGACACATGTCAAACTGACAGGTCGGTAATTTCCTGGATCACCCCTGGATCCTTTTTTGAAAATTGGTGTTACCTTCGCTACCTTCCAGTCATCAGGCACAAAGCCTGATTTGAGGGAAATATATATTTTGACTAGGAGATCAGCAATTTCATCTTTAAGTTCCCTGAGAACTCGTGGATGGATGCCATCTGGCCCTGGTGATTTGTTAGTGTTTAGTTTAACAAGACATGCAAGGACCTCCTCCCTGGTTATTTCTATCTGGCTTAATTCTTCGGTTTGCCTCCCTACGAAGATAAGCTGTTTTGGGCATGTGGTCTCTGTCTTCTTCAGTGAATACTGAAGCAAAGAATTCATTGAGTCTCTCTGCAATTTCTGTTTCCTCTTTAATAACCCCTTGCCTTCCATTGTACTTCTAATGTACTTAACGAAGTCTTTGTTATTTCTCTGAGTATTTTTAGCTTTTCGCTCCTCAAAGTCTTGCTTTGCTTTCCTGATTGTTGCCTTGCATTTGTTCTGCCAGAATTTATGTTTCTACCTGCTGTCCTCATTCAGACAAGCCTTCCATCTTCTAAATGAGCTTTTCTTGCTTTTGATCACTTCCCGAACAGCTCCTATAAGCCACATAGGAGTCCTCTTGGACCTGGAAGTGCCCTTTTTCCTTTTGGGTATGCATTCCAATTGGGCCTCTGTTATTGTTTTTGTAAACAGCCTCCATGCTTCTTGGAGTGTTTGGACTCTCTCAATTTTCCCTTTCAGCTTCTTTTTTTACTAGTTTCCTCATCTTTGGGAAATTTCCTTTTTGAAAATTTAAGGTCTCTGTGTTAGATTTTATCAGTGACTTGCAGTCTATGATCAAGTTAAACACAATTGAGTTGTGGTCACTGTTCCCTATTGGATCAGTCACATTAACATCTTGCACCAGATCCTAAGTATTACTCAGGATCAAGTCAAGGATTCTTGTACCTCTAGTTGGGTCTTCAACCATCTGTGCCAGGGAACAATCATTTAGCATATCTAGGACCTTTATCTCTTTATCATGTGCTGAACAACAGTTCACCCAGTCTATGTGTGGGTAATTGAAGTCCCACATTACAACCTGGCTTCCCTTCTTGGATGCCTCCTTTACAACATTCTCCAACTGCCAGTCTCCCTCAAGAGTTTGGGTCAGAGGCCGATAGTGGATGAGGCAGTGGTGTCAAGAGCTTCTAATGGTGACTCCAAATCACCTAGATATTCCAATGCATACGATTTTATCACTTCTTTGACATACAAGGCTACACCACCTCCCGTTTGCCCCTTCCTATCCTTCCTGTACAGTTTGTGGCCTGGGATAACTATATCCCATTGGTTATCATCCGTCCACCAGGTTTCAGTGATACCAATAATATCAATATTCTTATCTATTGCTAAGTATTCCAGCTCCCCTATTTTGTTCCGGAGGCTTCTGGCATTTGTATACAAGCATTTATATATGCTTTCCTGATACAGTCTTTTGAGTCCAGTTGCATTGTTAGACCGCCTCTTGCATCCTTCTGCTAGAGTGCTGGTGAATAGCTCCTTGCTCTGATCAGTGATTTTTGCATCCTCCTCACTACTCAAGTACACACTTTCCCGAACTGGATGCTGCCCAGCTCCTGTCGGCTTTCCCCCAGTTATCAGTTTAAAAGCTGCTCTGCAGCCTTTTTGATGTTGAGTGCCAGCAATCTGGTCCCATCATGGTTCAAATGCAACCCATCCCTCCTGAACAGATTTGGCTTGTCCCAAAATGTTCTCCAGTTCCTGACAAATCTGAAGCCCTCCTCTTGACACCACTGCCTCATCCACGCATTGAGGCTTCTGAGCTCTGCCTGCCTGGTAGGTCCTGCACAAGGAACAGGCAGCACTTCTGAAAATGCTACCTTGGAAGTCCGGGACTTCAATCTTCTTCCTAACAACCTGAATTTGGCTTCCAGGACAGACCGCTTGGCCTTCCCAACATCATTGGTACCAACGTGTACCATGACCACTGGCTCGTTCCCAGTTCTCTCTAACAATCTATCTAGATTTCTCGTGATGTTTGCAACTTTTGCACCTGGCAGGCAAGTCACCATACGGTTATCATGTGCATCACAAATCCATTTCTCTATATTTCTAATTATTGAATCGCCTAGTTACAAGGAGCCTCTCTCCTGCAATCTGTTCATCTATATGCACCTCATCAACCATATTAAGGAAGAGAACCTCAGTTTGCTCCTGTTGTTTATCTTCCTGGATCTCATCAAGTGTGATGAAGGAGAGATCATCAGGTGGAACCAGTTGTTCCTCTGTGTGTTCCTCATCAGGTGTGATGAGGGAAAGAGCCTCAAATTGATTCTGTAATGTCAGACTCTCAGAGTGACCCCCTACTCTTCTCCTCATTTGAGTCACATTCCTCCAAACATCTCCCTCCTGAGTTAGTGAAGGGCCTTCTCCCTCAGAACTGTGCCCTGTCTCTTCTTTGTCCAGCATAGTATGCTCCACTCTGTCCAAGAACAGCTCAAGCTCCTTAATTTGTTGATGGTTAGATATGCAGGCCTCTAGCTGCTGGACCTTCTCTTTTAGTAGTGCAACCAGCTTGCACTTGCTGCAAGTGTAGTTCTCCATATGCTTTGGCAAGAACACAAACATGGCACAAGTATTGCAGGTAACTACAGCTATTCCCTCAGAATCAATTTTAACAAGTGCAGTATTCTGGGCCTCAAAAATGTACACATTTACTACCTTTCTATCTAGTAAGACTATATTCTTCCTTTGCTCTTAGTTTGAAATCTCGCACACCGTTAGGCGCGCAGGCCTCTAAAGCAGCTCTACTCCAACTGCGAAACTTACCAGTGCTCACTTCCTTTGTTTGTCTCTTCTCAGCAGCAGCTCTGCTTAAGAGCACATGCAGAATCAAAAGGGCTGACCCTGAAAGAGCTCAGAGCTTTAAAGGCTAGTGTAGCTCCGCCCCATGAGTCACAGTTCAGGGAAGGGCCTGGTGTGGCTCTGCCCCCCTGCTTCTGGAAGCTTCTAACTGCTTCCTCTGTTTGAACAGAGGTGGCTCTCAGCAGTTTAAATTATCAATTTAAATTAGTGGAGGCCTCTAAAGCAGCTCTACTCCAACTGCGAAACTTACCAGTGCTCACTTCCTTTGTTTGTCTCTTCTCAGCAGCAGCTCTGCTTAAGAGCACATGCAGAATCAAAAGGGCTGACCCTGAAAGAGCTCAGAGCTTTAAAAGGCTAGTGTAGCTCCGCCCTTATGAGTCACAGTTCAGGGAAGGGCCTGGTTTGGCTCTGCCCCCCCCTGCTTCTGGAAGCTTCTAACTGCTTCCTCTGTTTGAACAGAGGTGGCTCTCAGCAGTTTAAATTATCAATTTAAATTAGTGGAGGCCTCTAAAGCAGCTCTACTTCAACTGCAAAACTTACCAGTGCTCACTTCCTTTGTTTGGCTCTCCTCAGCAGCAGCTCTGCTTAAGAGCACATGCAGAATCAAAAGTGCTACTAATAAGTGCTATGGGGTGTTATATACGTGTGATTGCTTTGCTTTATGTCTGAAGAACGCTAACATTAAAATCCAATTGAAATTCACCTGTCCCTTCTGACTAGAGTGGACTGATAAATTCAGGCATAGAATGTTCAGGGGGAAATATTCCACTACCCATTTGGGTTAAAAAATTGATATTGTGAAAAACAGCAACTTCTTTTTCCATCCTGTACCATTTTCCCTTAATCCCATCAATTTTGACTTGTGGTGATCTTTTCTGAGGTTTTATACATAGAGAAAGCACAGAAGTGGTACACTCTTTCCTTCTTCTGGAGTGATACTGGAACTGTGCAGCTTGCCCATGAATATACAAACCAGCTCTTCTCCCAGGATGCACAGTGGGGAATTAAACTCCCACCCTACTGTCCAGCCAGTTTACATAAATTTAAAACACTATCACAGTTGCATTGAATTCCTAATAGATAATTTTTGGTTGAGATCACATTAACTTGTGTAAGCAAATTTTATTTGTGTAATTATTATTGCTGCTTGTGTGTATGTCTTTAAAAACAAACCTTCCAAATAATATAATAGTTGTAATAGAGCATGCCCCTTCTTACACTGCTTAGCTTCAAGACATAAACATCACACTATCTACAATTTCAAATATTATTGTCTATAAAACTGCCAGTAGGACTGTAAGAACTACAAACGAGTTCTTATCCATCATTTCATCAATCAAATCCTTTCCCACAAGACTTCATCTGGAAAGAACATGTTATGTATAAGCCAATGAAAGCTATTTTAGTTTGTCCCTAAATTTACTTTGGATGAAGGGAAAACAGCATCCACTAAAAGACTGTTTTGTTTTCTTTTGTTTTGTTTAAATCAGGTTAATTACAATTATTTTAGAAAACCTTTTTGGTTCTGTGTTAGGCCGAGCAACTCAGACATACCACTTGATTTATAAAATTTACTCTGATGCTAAACAAATGCTGTAGACTTGCAGGTTTTAAAATGATAGCCACATCAGCATGATTTTTGTAGGGTGGGTCAACATTATAAGTAGTCCCCATGTTCAAGTCAGGTTCATAACATTCATGAATGATGGAATCAATAACTTTAAATTTATTTCAACAGATGCATACTTTTCATCTCTTGTGAATGGCTTAAATGTCCAGTAAAAGGTAAAGGCTGACCTTGCTTGAAAGCCAGTCATATCCGACTCTATGGTTCAGTGCTCATCTCTGTTTACAGCCCAAAAGCTAATACTGTCTGCATCTTCCGTCATTTCCATGGACATGTGGCAGGCATAACTAGACACTGGAGTGCACGGAACACTGTTTTACCTTCCCACCAAAGTGGTCCCTATTTATCTACTTGCAATTTCTTGCTTTCGAACTGTTAGATTGGCAGGAGCTGGGACAGAGACAGAAGCTCACTCCATCATGTAGCACTCAGATCTCAAACTGCTAACCTGCCGACCTTCCAGTCTTCAAATTCAGCTTCTTAACCACTGAGCCACTGCAGTCCAATAAGTGTCCAGTAAGACTGCTTATTTGTTTAACCAGGTACAGAATATGTCCAAGAATTTGTGGTTTGATAAATCTGAATTAAACTGTATTTATATCAATAATCCTATCTTTTTAAAGAAAATGTATCACTCTCTTTGCAAGTGCACCCACCCAAATAAAGACTCAGACACCGGTATTGGATTAAAGGCATCGGGCCACTTTTATTGAATAATGCCCTAGTCCAAATTATCACTTTCATTTGGTGTATCATCCAATTGTAATTCTTTAAGGCAAGCAGGCCGCAGTAGCACTGGTAAGGTTCCACCCTAAATGCCAATGGAAATTGGCTACATGTATCAATTTGTATCAATTTGTTTGTTGACACAAACAAATTGTTGACCGGAGTCAATATACTATCTACTGACCCCACCCTATGATGTGTATCCGTTCAAATATCAAGGTGATGCAGGCTGTGAAGCTCCTGACATCACCCCTTTCATAGTTCGCCCTTGACCAGCCAAACCTGTTTCCCCTGTACCTATCTACGTGTTGGCCAGTCAATTGTGAACCTGCCGGATACCTATGTGTCATAAATCTTTACCTTACCCAGTGCTACCCGCCACACGGGGAGGCGTCCATGATGACTCACCGCCCCCCCCCCCAGACCATCAGCTCGGTCACCAGGCTTGCTTGCACATCCTCCAGGAAGAGGTACATACCTCTGGCCGACAGGTGGACCCCATATCCTGTCTATAGGTCAAAATTTTTGCAAGCCTATCCTCAGATATCTACTGGCTGTCCCCAAGCCATTCTCAGCAAGGAACCAGGCAACGGCCCTGTCCACTGACTGCCAGGGACGGTCCAAACCACGGAGATCCATGTCTCCTCTAAAATGGTGTCTTGGCACGATGTTAGACCATAGCAACTGTGTGTACGGCCATAAATGATGTAAAAACGCCAGGTCACTGCACTTCGACATTTTAAGGAAAGGTCAGTGATCCGTGTGAGATCATTGCCGCTGAGGTGCAGAATAAAAACATCAGGCGGTCCAGCACCCCTGATGGACATCAGGAATGGCAACAGTTCCCGCCCTCTCATGCCGCGCATACCATACCACCGCATACGTGCGGATGCACGTAGCCCGAGCTGGGATCCACACTCTGTCGCTGCAGCATATACTGCCGCCCAGTGTACATAGCTGCGGCCCACCAGCCCCACTGCCACGGGTGTGCGGAGACACACAGGATCTATAAAAGAGGAGAAGGGGTTAAGGACATAACTAGGTACTCATACAGTGAGGGGACGTACATATAAGGAAAATACGCGCACACCCCCACGTGCCCACATATATATGCCTCCGAGTACCCAAACGCAGCCGCGGTCAATACAACGCCTATCCTGAATGAATGGGTGCCATAACGGGCCCCACACTGTGAAGCGCGGTACCGGTCACCCTCCAGAACTTAAATTTGGTAAGGGTAGACCCATCTGGTGGCAGAAAAACAGGCTGGGGCGCGCAGCAGACACTGCCAATTGCATGTAGAGCACCAACCAGAACGATGCCAGCAAATGTACATCATAGCAGTACACACCACTGCCTACTCCATGCTGATCGGCCTTCGAGGAACGAATCCCCAACTGAGCCCACTCTTGGTTGATATAGACATCTTCGAGTTCCAGCTCCCTACAAAACACATCCCCTATTGACCATGGGACCAGCTCGCTGAGTCGTCAAGCTACAGACAAAAAATTACAGCAGTAGCTGCATGTAAAGAGACTCCTCCTACCTACTCCAACATCATCTATGCCAACCTCGTGCAAGATGGGTCAGAATATCTGTGAGAACAGGGTGACGTGTGTCCGGGCGGTGCCCACGTACATGTGTCCACCCTTCCAATACATGGCGTATGCAGAAGACCCTCACATAGTCAGGAAAGCCCCGTGCCTTGGCCATGAATATCAAGGCATAAAGCCTGGTGGCTATGGTGCATGGGGCCAACACCAGATCATAAGGGTGGACTATACAATGTTAAACTTAGTCGACCAATGTCGGCCACATTTTAGGCAATTGCCTTTGCCCACAAAAGGCTCTAAAGTGAAGGAGTGGAGTGGATGCTGATGCGCCGTGCATGTGCGAGTTGCCAAGACATGCCACTCGCCCGGTTCACGTCTCCTTGCCAAATGACCATATCTCAGCCAGGAGTGGAGAGGGTAGTTCCCAAGCGTATGGAGCCCAGTCATGGAACCGGGAGATCTGCAGGCGGGATAAAGCATCAGCAATATCGTTATTAATGCCTGGCACATGTTTAGCCCTAAGGAGCGCCTTAAAGCGCATGGACCCAAGCACAATAGGCAAGTTGAAGCCATGACTCCGGGGGATTTAGTCGTTTGGGCATTGATAATGTGCACCACCGCAGCATTGCCACACCAAAAGCGAAGCACAGAATTAGGCCACCCGTCCCCCCAGAGCATAAAGGGTACCCATAATTGAGAAAAAATTTCAGAAACGTAAGGTCGCGTAAGCGATCCGTGCCCTGCCAACCCTGGGGCCAATGACCATAGGCACACTGTCCTTAAATAAATCCCCCCACCCCAGGGAGCCAGAGGCATCCGACCGTACTTGGAACGGGGCTGACCAGAAGCTCAGACCTCCAAAAGGAGACAGCATGAAAGTCCTGCGGGAATGTGAGCCAAACAAACAAGTCCGCTCGTAAACCCCTAATCAGCTGTATCCTGTAGTGTCGTTTATCAAGACCTGCCATAGTGTGTCCCAGACACCAGGCAAAGACACTGCCTGGTGTTACCACTCTGCAGGCGAAGTTGATGCGGCCATGCATCACCTGCGACTCTTGGAGAGGCACCTTCCACTTGCAGCAGAGGCCGCTCCCCTTGACTGACAATTCGGTCACCTGGCCCTCTTGCACGTTATTCAAAAGAGAGGTGCATCCGCTTGTTGACAGGTTAACCCAATCTCCAGAATACAGGCCACATTCCTGTAACCCTACCCCCAGACGACACATGGCTGTCCCCAAGCCATAAGGAACCAGGCAACAGCCCTGTTCACTGACCATCGGGCACGGTCCGACCGCTGGGTCACAGTCTCTCCCATGATATTGCCTCGGCATGATGTCTGACCATAGCAATCGTGTAAACGGCCATAAATGGCAAAGAGATGCTAGGTCACTGCACTCGGAAGTCTTTAAGTCCGGGCCAGCAATCCGTGCAAGATCACTGCCTCCGAGGTGCAGAATTAAAACATGTGGCGGCCCAGCATCCCCAATGGACATCAGGAATGTCGACAGTTCCCGCCAACTATATGCCGTGCACACCATTCCACTGCATACACGCGGTTACGAAAGCCCGAGATGGGGTCCCCATTCTAACGAAGCAGCATACTGTGCCGCCCCAGTGCACATAATTGTGGCTCACAAGCCACACTACTACCAGTGTGCGGAAACACACAGGGTCTGTAAAATAAGGAGGGAAAATAGAGGGCAGAACAAGGCACTCATCCAGTGAAGGGACAAACAGACAGAGAAAGTTGGGCAAATCCCCACCTGCCCATGCAACATGTGTCAGGCTCTGGGCACCCAAATGCAGCCGCAGTTGATGCAGCACCTAACCGGAAGTAATGGGTACCAATTCTAGTTCAGTAAAGGTAGACCCGGCTTGGTAGCAGACGACAGGCCAGGGCGTGAACCACGCGCTGCCACAAACACCTGTGGGGAAGCAACCTGACATATGGCAGCGCCAGGCTAGTACCCTCTTCCGGCTGACCGGCCCTTGAGGAGCAAAGCCTCCCCAGAGCCCACTCCTGATCGAGCAACACATAGTCTAGTTCCAGTGCCCTGGAAAACATGTCCCCTGTTGCAAATGGTAGTAGCTAACTTAATCTGAGAGCTCCAGATCAAGGCACAAATGTTGTTGCCTGAAAGTAGACTCTCCGCACGGAGCATAAGTGCTGCCACGTAGGAGTCATATATATTAACTACAAGTGCTAGCAAGGCTCATTGCTGGCATCTCAGGGTGAAGAGCCGCCCTAATCCTAAGGTCTTGACACAGGCTAACCATGACGGGCCAGGGAAAACAACCACGGCCCGGTAATTATTGTCCAAGCACTGGACCATTGGGATGGCCAAATCAGGACGGGCCCTTATATATCCTGCCATGGATGCCCAATAAGCCGGTAACCAATTGGCCCCATAGGGAGGCAGGTTGCGGCGACGGGGCAACTCCTTGTCCCTGTCGTCCTGCCCCTCAATGCCCTCTTCAGTGTGTTCACATTGCAGGAGGGGGGAAATGTGAATATATTCCCCAAGCCACATAGTCTTGCTAATAGCCCGGGACAAATGGTCACCCAGGGGTATGGAGTAACCGGCTGTTGGCAGAACCACTGTTGGCACGGATTGGAGTGGGTAAACACATAATTGGCCCTTCGGGCCCCAGAGAAATTAAGGAAAAGCATAGGGGCGGTCACCCCAGTAAGAACCAGAGTGTAATTGGCCTGTTGCGACCATGGCCACTATACACCCCCCCCAGCGTTATGAGCTAGTGTCACAGGTGTGCTGATTTGACTAGGATACTCACTCGGTGCACCCCCACGAGCCGCCCCCACTGGGGGTTCCGGCCCGTGGTGGGCGTCAGAGTTCGCAATAGCCATCTAGCTCCGTGTTCCCGTGTGTCCAGGCCGGATGGGGAGCCGCGAGGCGCCAGCCTGCGCTGGCCTGATGGCCTCCGGCAGCTCAACCCTGTTGGCGGCCTGCTCTGCAGCCATGGCCGGCATGTGGGCCGGAACCGTCGAGTCGGCACGCCCACCATCCAAAGGTGGTGGAGCAATGTCCATTGATGCCTCCAGGGCTGAATTGCGGGCAGTGGAGCATCCACAGCATCCAACCCACCAGGATAAGGTGGGCCGGATGGGCCAGATGGCCCCACCGGGCAATTGATGCAGGATAAACCCATGTGGCAATCCCTGGCCAGAACAGGGGCATGCCCAGCAATCCATGAGGGGCAGGAATGATGGCAGGGCAGAAACCCGCACCATGCCCAAGTGGGCCACCATGCCCCAAGCTGGGCACAGAAGCAGTGGGGGCAAGAACCCCAGTAAAGCAGGCCTGCACCGCCCCCCACCCGAGCCCCCAGCCTGGGCTCATTGGTGGCAGTGTGTCCTACAACCCCACCACCCACCTGTAGGGGTGCCGTCCGAGCCCTCCGGCCCGGTGGCACTCCCAAAAAGTAGAGGGGGTGGGCCAAGCCCCCCCCAAGGCACGACCAAGGGGGTCGCTTGAGCCCTGGAGCCAAGCATTCCGTCCTGCAGTACTCTGGAATCGAACCGCTGACCCTCTGCCTCCCAGTCAGCTTCTCAGCCACCTGAGCCACTGCAGTCCGGTGCCGCTTGGAGGCAGAGAAACTTCCAACCCAGGAACTTCAAAAGAGATAGAGACCCCAAAATGTCTCTCTCCACGGAAATCCCTAGCAAAAGGCGAAAGATCTACGGCAAATTGAGCCCCCTGAAAAGAGGCGAGCAAGAAAGCGACGGAGCAAACTTCTCTGCTCCGTCGCTTCGCAAAATGGCAGCCAGGCTGCCTCGTGGCCACCCCTTTTATGGAGGGGTGGCCACGCCCCCTAACTAACCCGGATGTCTGAGTCTGGGTGGGTGGGGCCCCCGCAAAGAGTGTGGCGGCCATTTTGGCACCGCGCTTGCATTATTCATGTGTATGTGTTCAGAAATACAGTATTTTGTTTAAATAATACCACTATTGGAGTGATGACCACTCACCATCAATGACTCTTGCCCTCTTAATCCTTAGAGCAGGGGTTTGCAAACTATGGTCCGCAGGCTGGATCCAGCCTGCAGCGCCAAATAATCCAACTCCCAACCTCAGTCTAGCCGCCCCCCACCGGAATCGGATGCAGACTCATTTACAGTAATTGTAAACACGTTTGTGACAGCCATAAATTAGTCTGTGGCCATTATAAACACATTTACAAACAGCCGTGGACACGTTTTACAGCAGCATTTATGGCCGGGAAACCATGCCATGAAGTCTCACAGTCTGGCCTGCTCAGCTGTCTGAGGGGGCGTGGTACGGCCCCTCAGATGAAAAAGATTAAGAACTCCTGCCTTATAGTGAGTGGGCTTTACTCCAACCAAGTAATTTTTCAGGTATTCTTTCTCCAAAAACAGCTGATATTTCAACAAACGGAAGGAAAGTTTGCATTCTCTGAAATTAACCCTTCCAATGACACAGGCAGAGATAATCAATTGGATGGCTGCTATCCTCCCACATTGCAGGCGCACCCCCCCAATAATGGACTCAGACACAAATGAAAGTGGATAACGGCATTGGGCCACATTTATTGATTCATGCCCTAGTCCGAATTATAAATTTCTATTGGTAATTATCCAATCATAATTCTTAAGGCAAGCAGGCTGAAGTAACACTGGTAAGGTACCACCAAAAATTGCCAACGGCAATTGTTACAATGTATCTATTTGTATCTATTTGTTTGTTGACAACAAACAAATTGTTGACCGTAGTCAATATCTAACTAATGACCCCACCCTCTGACGTGTATCCGTAAAATCAGGGGGTGATGCCAGCTGTCTAGTTGTAACCATCACCCCCTCGCCTGGTTCGTCGTTGACCGGACAACGTTTAAACAACTTATGCCTATCTAGTATTGTCCAGTCAATTGCGAACCTGCCGGATACCTGTGGGTCATAAATGTTTACCTTACCAGTGCTACCCGCCACCCGGAGAGGCTTCAATAAAGGCTCGACGCCCCCCCCCCCAAGACCGTCAGCTCGGTCGACAGGCCTGCTCGCCAATCACCCAGCAGGAGGTCCATACCTCCTCGCAACAGATGGACCCCATCCCCTGAATAAAGCCCATAATTTTGCAAACTGATGGCGGGATGACGACTGACCCACCCCCAGCCCTTGGTCGAAAGGAATCGGGCCACAGCCCTGTTCACCATGCGCCTAGCGCAGTCCAGGGCCTGAAGGTCAAAGCCTCCCCTATAAGCGTGCCGTGGGACCATATCTGACCAAACAAGGGTTGTGGTGGGCCATACGTAATGTAAGTAGGCGAGGTCACCGCAAATCGCATGCTTGAGCGATAAGCCAGTGACCTGTCCCAAGTCATTACCCCCAAGGTGTATGATCAGAATGTCGGGCGGGTCAGCATTCCTTGCCGAAAAGAGGAATGGCAAGAGCTCCCGCCACAACATACCGGGCTTACCGTACCATGTGAGACTTGCGTATGCACCCAGTCCCAGTCGGGGTCCCCAATCTGTCGCCGCAGCGTAACGCGCTGCCCTGTGCACGTAGCTATGGCCCACCAGCCATACTGTCACCGGTGTGATACGACACCCAGGGTCTGTCAAGGGAAAAAAACAGGGAAGGAAGAGATGTGTGGTGACTAAAACGGTACTCACGGTGGGTGTGGGCGAACATAAAACTGGAAACACTGCGAGCCCCACCTCCCCATGCTGCGTATGTCAGCCCCGGAGTACCCATAAGCAGCCGCAGTAGAGGCCGCCCCAATTCTAAACGAATGGGTGCCGTAACGGGCCCCAGGGAGGCCCACGCTAGCCAGTGCCTTCCCAGTCACCTTCCAAAATTGAAATTTAGTGAGGGGAGACCCATCTTGGTGACAGAAAAACGGGCCATGGTGCGTGCCACGCAGTGTAAGGAACTCCTGTAGGGCACCAACCGGACAGATGTCTGCCAAGGAACATCGTAGCAGTCTTACTCCACTGCCTACGCCGTGCTGATCTGTTTTAGAGGAGCGTATCCTCAACTGAGCCCAATTATTGCAAACATAGACATCTTTGAGTTCCAGTGCCCTACGACTTGCATCCGCCTTAGACAGCATCACAAGCTCGCTGATGCGGAGCGCTCCAAAAAAGGCCACCGTTGTAGCCGCATGAAACAGGGCTGCCTCATACCTATCGAAACATAGGTCATGCCAGCCCCGTGCCAGTTGGGTAAGGACCCCCGGGGAAATTGGGTGGCGGTCGTCCAGGCTACGCCCACGTTCCCGTACCCACCCCTCCAAAACGTGTCTCACACGGAAATCAGCGGTACTGTCCGCATGACCTCCCACCTTGGCCATGAAAGCCAGCGCTGATAGCCTAGATGCTATGGTGCGGGGTGCAAGGCCCTGGGCGTGCAGGTAAACCATGAAACGAAGGAGGTGGGCCACTGGGATCGGCCAGGTATCTGGCAGTCGAGATTGGGTACAGAAAGTCTGAAAGGAAACCAACGCGTGGTGATACGCCTTACGCGTGCGTGGCGCCAGCGACATGCCGATCGCCCGGTTCACCTCTCCTTGCCAAAGGTCCATATCTCCTCCGGGAGTGGCGAGGGAAATTCCTCCGCATCCGGGGCCAAGGCACGGAACCGGGAGATCTGCAGGCGGGACAAAGCGTCAGCAATATCATTATTCACCCCCGGGACATGCCTGGCCCTGAACAGTACATTGAGGCGCAGGCTGCGCAATACAAACTGGCGCACGAGGTCCATGACCCTGGGAGATTTAGAGGTCTGTGAGTTGACAATGTGGACAACGGCCGCATTGTCACACCAAAAATGCACCACAGAGTTGGCCCACTCCTCACCCCATAGCATCAAAGCCCCCAGTATGGGGAAAAATTCCAAATATGTGAGATCCCTAAGGCGACCCGTGCCTGACCAGGCTGGTGGCCATCCACCATAGCCCCACTTCCCATTGAAGTACATCCCATAACCAAGGGATCCCGAGGCATCAGACTGAATCTGAAAGTGAGGTGAAGCCAGGAGGTCGGACCTCCAAAATGAGACCCCATTGAACTCCCTCAGGAACTGGAGCCATATGTGCATATCTGCCCTGATGCCCCGTGTCAATCTCACCCTATGATGGGGCCTGGATAAGCCTGCCATGGCCTCGCACAAGCGCCGAGCAAATGCCCTGCCAGGTGCGACCACCCTGCAAGCGTAATTAAGGTGGCCATGTAGCACCTGCAGTTCCCGAAGGGATGCCTTGCACTTAGCCAGCAAGTCCGATATAAGGACCACTATCCTTGACACCTTGTCTCCCGGCAACCTAGACGCCTGCGCTACCGTGTCAATCTCCACCCCTAGGAATACTAACTTATTAGACGGGCCTTCGGTCTTTTCGGGCGCTAAAGGGACACCAAGTTCCTCCATTAGCGTCTGAAATGTGTTGAGGAGACGTGTGCACGTGTCCCAGCCCCGTTCACCCCCGAACAAAAAGTCATCCAGGTAATGGGCTACAGACCGAGACCCTGACCTACGGACAAATGCCCACTGCAGGAATGTACTGAAACGCTCGAAAGCCGAGCAGGATATGGAACAGCCGAATGGCATGGCTTTGTCAAAATAATATTCACCCCGGAATTTGAAACCCAGCAACTCAAAGTCACCCGGGTGCACCGGCAGGAGACGAAAAGCCGACTTAATGTCACACTTAGCCAACAGTGCACCCAGGCCACATGAGCGCACCATGCGCAATGCTTGGTCGAAGGATGTATACCTGACCGAGCAAAGGTCAGCAGGGATAGCATCATTGACCGAGCGACCAGCTGGGTAGGACAAGTGATGAATCAGGCGGAACTCGCCCGGGGACTTCTTGGGCACTAGTCCTAGTGGGGATACTTTAAGGTTGGGGAACGGGGGCGCAGTAAAAGGGCCCGCGACCCTGCCTGCAGCAATCTCCTTATTAATGCTGGCAGCGGCCACCGCCTCCCTTCCTCTAAGTGACAAAAGGTTAGGTGCATCTTGTGATGACCTATCCCCCATGAAAGGAATACGAAACCCCAGTTGAAAACCCTGAAGGAGGTACACTGCGTCTGCCCTCCTCGGATACAATGCGAGCCAACGCTCCAGCATGTCCACCTTAATTGGGGAGGGGGCCTTTCGGTGGACCCGCTCCCTCAGCAGCAGTCCTACCTGCCTCTTGTCCACCCCTACCTCTGCCCCTGAATCCCCCCGGCCTGGGACAGACGGAAGCAGCATGGGGGCCAGAACAAGAGGGGCACTCATGCTTGTACTTGCAATTCTTTCTGTTGCAAGAACCATTGGACGAGAAGGTCCAGCACAGCAGGCGGGCTGGAACCCCCTGCCCCGCCACCTGGCGGGGTACCTGTACCGGGGCCGCTCATTGGACCGCATGTCCACAATGGTATCCGAGAGACGCCCCCGTTTGATTGGCCCTCGCCAGGGATGCCTCGAGGGCCGCTACGCGGGCCAGAAGGGCCTCTATGTTAACATAGGCCCCAGCCCCTACAGGGGGCAAATGGGCAGCCAGCCCATAAGTCACGGGTACTTGTCCAGATCCCTGGGCCCCAGGGGCCAGATAAGGCCAAGAGCCCATGCTCGGCCCTTGAGGAGCCGTGGGCATGCCCTGCCAAGGCAGGGAACCCAACCACCCCCCGTGGCTCGCTCCCCCCATGGGGAACTGTGTGCCCGGGCAAGAGGGCCCAGCCGCACGGACCATGCCGGGGGCAGTGGTCACCGTTTGCGGGCCAAGGGCCGAGGCCCCGTCCGGGGCAGCCTGCGCGCACCGCGCATCGGGCCAAGGGGCCACCGATCCCATCCCACCGGTCCCGGTGGGCTCTGCTAAAGGTGGCTGCTGGGCGGGCGCAGTCGCGGTCCTCCGACCCGGCTGACGCCTCCGCGCCGATTGAGCCACGTTTGCAGCTGCCTTCTTCTTAGAGGGCATAGCTGGTTTAGCTAGGAAGCCGAAGAAAAAGAAAAGCTGCACCGAAAAGGCTTCCCCTGAAAGAACACGAGCGACGGAGGTAAGAGGGAAAAACTTCTCCGCTCCGTCGCTTCGCCAAAATGGCAGCACGGCTGCCTCGTGGCCAGCCCTTTTATTAGGGTGCTGGCCACGCCCCTAACTACCCGGATGCCTTTGTCCGGTGGGGGGGGCTGCAAAGAGCGCGGCGGCCATTTTGGCGCCACGCTTGCATTATCTCTGGGTGCCACCTCTGTAACCTACCATTCTATAGACTATACCAGTGATGGTGAACCTTAGCACTCCAGCTGTTTTTGAACTTCTATTCCCAAAGACCCTGATCAGCAGGAGTGCTGACTTGGGCTCCTGGGAATTGAAGTCCAAGAACACCTAGAGTGCCGAGGTTCACCACTACAGGACTATACTAACATTTATTTATTTTTACCAATATTTTTCCATATATGCTTTACAATGTTCTATTCAAGCTTTACAAATCTGAGTATTCCCCCTCCATACTATTCTTAGTATACCTTCAGCAACCCCACCATAAGAACCATGCATACAACAATACTTAATAAACTTAACAACTAAATCAGGGTTTGCAATCCCCCCACCAGAAGTCACAATTGGTCACTTACAATAGTGTTCCACTTAAAGAGCAAACTTGCTTAAAGAGCAATCCCATTGAAAGCATTATGCTCTTTAAGCGAGGTACCACTGTAGTGATTTTACCATTTGGTGTTATAATTTGGCTAGCAGGAGTATGTGAACACAAGGATTTCTTCACATTATGATTTGAAGATGTAACATACTATTAAACAAGGACAACTACACACACACACACACACAGGGCATTTTTGAATGCTTATTTACATGCTCAAGAATGTATGTTACTTCATTTGATGTATTTTGCAGAAAGATATACTTTGAGGGGATTAAAAAAGCACAAGGAAGGAGGACAGCAGTTTTCTCCAGGAGTAAGAAACAAATTGAAGAATAGGTTTGTTATCTTCAGCTTAAAGGCATAAATACATTGATTATACATTTAAGTAAAATGCAGTATAAACAGTATTTTGTGACAGTCTCTTTCTCACTGTTACATTTTCTGCCTCTGAATGGGCACTGATCACCAAAAGAGAGAACATGGGAGCATTTTCAGCATTTAATCTGTATTATATTCTACATGTTGATTTAAACATGTACAAATCTAGTCATAATTAGACATAATTATTGTTAATTTGAGTAGAAAAAGCAATACAAGCTGTCAAGTGTGACCTGACCAGTTGATCTGAATTGCAAATTCTTATACAGTAAATGCAAACTTGTTGAGAAGCAAATAAGAACATTTTTCTCATTTAGGGTCACTTTGTCCCATTATTATCCACTTTGTTTATTAACTTTATTTCTATTCTGCCTTCTTCCTGCAATGGTACTCAGGGTGGCTTACAAATAAATGAGGGTATTAAAATACAGTAAAACTACCTGTTAAAAATAAAAAAACAGTAAAAATGACAATACAAAAATATCCTGCATCCCCATACACACTAAAACATGTTTATCCAAGGGCATTCAGCTTCATGTTCAAGGTCAGCTCCTTGTTATAGTCTGCTAAATTGACCTCTTTCCTAGAATGAATGCAAGTTAAATAACTGACCCATTTTGGGCAGCACTGTCTGATAATATCCCTGGCAAAATCTCTCTGGGTCTGGCGTCAGATTTCTTTCCCTCCCCTGAAAAAAATAATATGAAAAAAAGAGATATGAGAGAGATGCATGATGGTGAGTAGGCACAAGTTCCTTACTGCCTCCAACATAATCCTGACATTCTGAGCCTCTTGGTACCAGAGTGTGAGCTCACAGATCTGTTATTAAGAGCACAAGCCTTAAGGTGTGCTAAGGTGACACCACATCTCCCTTGGCTTGATGGGCTGAAATATAACCTATATCTTTTTGTCACTAACTAGTTTAGCTAAGTTCCTTTCCCCCCACTTCAAGCTGTTGAGGCAAACCCACAAACTTCAGCCCCTCCTCTTCCTACACTGACCTTTTATTGATAGTTTTTGCCAGCATGTGTCCAGAGAAGTAGTGACCATGTATCACTCTCTCTTTTGATCTTCAATAATGTGGCTGTTAAAACGTCTGCTCTCCATAGAGATTTCATTTTTTCTTACGGACAGTTTAAAGAGGAATTTGTGCTACTGTTCTTTTACGCTGTTGTGTTCTGCTTTATCTCCCAATAACAAAGAAATGAATCAGGTTCAAAATATACATTCAGCACCCTTCACTCCAGTGATAATTAAGGAATAGGGAGATATGTGTCTAAAGCAGGGGTTCCCAACCCCATGGGCCAGATCCAGACCATTGCACCATTTCATGTGGTCCCCACTCCCTCCAAGGGCATTCGAGAAACAAAATGCCCACCCCTTTGAAGCTGTTGAGACAAAATGGTTGCGTCCATTGTGCAGGCAGGGAAAAATGGCCGCCCAGCCCTCGAAGCTGACTGAGAGAGTGTGACCCAGCCCCTGGCTTGAAAAGGTTAGGAACCCCTGGTCTAAAGCCTGCATCTGTTATGTTCTATTTCTTTGACCGGCCCATTTCCATTAGTTATTTGATGTTTTTTAACAGGATGAGGGGGAATTGTTTCTTTGTAACTATGGACAAATCACAACCATAGGTCAGCATATCTACCTGTGCTCCCAGTATCTCACCAGTGGCTATACTGGTTTGGGCCACATTGGTTGAAAGTGGGGAACATCTAGAGGCTACAGGTTGCCCTTCCCTTCAGGCCAACTGTGGCAGAATCCTGGGCATTTTCTGGGTGACATGCTAAATATCCTGTTAAAGCCGACTTTTGGGGAGATTTCATTTCCAATTGATTTTAGGAACTCTGACATGGCCCAATAATGTAATCAGCTCTTCCCATTAATAGATTTGTATAAAGTTTGCAGACCCATTTTTAAAGGGTTGTGCAAAATCTAATGATTCTGCAGTAGGCTTCATAGGTGTTCATGTCAGATTAGTGTCTAGTGTTTTGATGTAAAATCTTTTGTTTTGATCATGTTGTAGTTTAGTCATCAATTAGAAAAGAAGCCCCAAGAGTGCAATATGTCTTCAGGAAAAAAATCAATAACAGTACAATCTTCAGTTTTAAAAGGTAAGATGAAAACTTGGAAATGTCAACACACGTTACTTTTCCTTGAATTTAAGCAACAGGGAGAAACTAAAAGCATATAAAATGGTTGTTAAACTGGGATGAAAGGGTCACTAAATCCCACCAACACCATTTCAGAAGAAGGGGTTCGCTGATGAAGAGGCTTCATGTGTACATCTATGTATGGATGTATTCCCAGCCAAAACTGGACCCTACAGTAATTTTCTAGTTATACAAGCTAAAACTGCTAATGAAAAAGAATGGGGCTTGTTCTGAACATCACAAAAAATAATAAATTTTGCCAAACTGCAAAAGCGTGAAGACAAAACAGAATAGTACCAGGAAGCCTGTATTATATGCATAATAGCCTGAACTGAATACCATTGTTTTAAGTACAGTATTGTTTTAAATATTATATTTCCATTAAATTTTATAGGCATATTGTTATGTATGGAATGCTATGCCTTTTAGATGGAATATAACAATGTAACCCGGTGTATCACAACAGTTACAATGAGCTACCGCTGCCTCTAGATGGTATCGAGAGGCAGCTGATAGCGATTAACCCACATGATACAAGTTATCCAATTACAGTCAGCCGCGGGAGATATTCCCGCCACAGGCAGACCTGATGAAGAATGCCTTGTGTCACAATGACGTCACGAATACAGTAACCAATGAGCAACCGTGTAACCAGTTTAAAATGTACTATGCAGTATAAAATGTTTGATGCAAACATCAAACATATATTAAAAGCTTTATTTTGTGATTACAAGTATTTGTGAGATTATAGGACAACTATGAGGTGGAACAAGAATAGTTGTTCTCCTCTAGAACAGATCAAGACCTTAAAGCAGGGGTTCCCAACCTTTTCAAGCAGGGTGCCGGGTCATGCTCTTTTAGTCAGTGACCATTTTGTCCCAACAGCTTCAAAGGGGAGGCCATTTTGTTTCTCAAATGCCCTTGGAGGGGTGGGGCACATGAAATGGTGCCGTGGCTGGCCCACAAGCCTTAGGATGGGAACCTCTGCCTGAAAGGATAATTCATATCACATTTCATATTCATAGTCTGTGGTGGCTCAGTGGTTAAGAAGCTCGCCTTGTTAGCTGGAAGGCCAGCAAGTTGACAGTTCGAGACCTGGGTACTGCATGACTGATTGAGCACCCATCTCGGGCATCCCCTGAGCAGAGTTTCTCCAGCAAAAATCATTTGAACCCAGAATAATTTCAGACATGGAATTATTATTATTATAGTTTGTACTGGCTGGAGATTGAAATTTTGGAAGTGGTGTGAATATCTTTTTGTGTTAGCTTGCACATTGTAAAAGATATCTGAGGAGCTGAATCATATCCACCCAAATGAATCCAGCACCCTATATAATTCCCTTAAAGTGGAACTTAAAATGTGTGTGTGTGTGTGTGTGTGTGTGTGTGTGTGTGTGTGTGTGTGTGTGTGTGTGTGTGTGTGTAGGCATATTGTTATGTATGGAATGCATTCTTCATCAGGTATACACACACACACACACACACACACACACACACACACACACACACACAAACCATTGAGTCATGTGAGAAAGTTAAGACTGGGATCATACCATGGTATCTTACCTTTTTGCAGTTGCTTCACAAACCATTTCACAGAATTGTGGGGGAAGAGAAAGTCTAGTGCCATGAAGGTGATCTTTGGCACTCCAGCTGTTCTTGAACTTGAATTGCCAGAAGCCCTGAACAGCAGGAGTGCTGACTTGGGCCTCTGGGAATTGAAATCCAAAAACACCTGGAGTGCCAAGGTTCCCCATCACTGGTCTAGGGTCACAGCCGTTTAGGTACCTTTGAATATTCCAGTCACTTTCTGTTTGTTTTGTTTATGGTTGTTACGTTGTACAGATAAGTTTGCTTGTTGCAGGAGAGAATGAATTGGTTGATTGACAGGTGAATACTGAGTTAATGGTAGTTAAACCCATTGTGACAGTTGAAGATGTTGGAAAAAAATTATTATTTATTTTTAATTTGTTAATTTATACCCTGTCTTTCTCCCCAAGAGGACCCAAGAATATTACAATATTAAAAGCAAACAATGTTGTTTCATATATATATATATATATATATATATATATATATATATATATATATATATATATATATATATATATATATATATATATATATATATATATATATATATATATATATATATATATATATATATATATATATTTAAAAGTCTGTAATTAGGAGCATTCTCTCAGACATCCAGTTACAATACTAAGAAAAATTTAATACCTCTTTACATATATAAGAGTGAATGAGAATTTCATTGAATTAGATAGGCTCAGGATCTTCAGAAAAATGTTCAGTTAGAATTGGGAACTTCTGTGAGCATTGTTAGTTGTAAATTCTAGTGAGGTGGGGCTTAAGGCAAGAATGGATATGAGATTTTTTTAAAAGAGCAATTGTAAAAAGGTTAGGATTGTCCAAGATATATAGGAAGGCTGCAAACTAATTGTATTTAAGGGAATTATCCAAGGTGATAATATATCTGGGAACTAATTGTATTGTCGTTCTTTCAAAAACTCTAACATTTCTCTTACAAAATTAGAACATCCTTTGCTTTGTACAGTAAAAACCGCTTTATTTCTTAATGGCTGTTATCAAGTAACTAACACCTACATTGGCAGCTGGGCCATTGTGGATAGTTATCTAGCAGTGAAGCAAGGCTCAAAGGCTTCATTACACAATATAAGACCTGGAGATGGAAGAATTATCTGTGTTTATCAAAACCATTCCATCCTTCCCATCTGGAATTGGACCTAAAATACCAAGATGCATTATGGGTACATGGAGAATAAGCTCTAATTTACCAAAAAGTGTGCTATTGTAAAACATTATTCCTGATCACTGGGCATTTCTATTTAGTTACAACTTTCTTGGCTTTATGAAGCTTCAGACTGCGTGAAATAAAGCCTAAACATTGCTCTTAAAAATGCGACATTTTGATTAATGATATGGTTTCATTTAGAATATGCTTATCAAAAGTCAATGGAAATCTTTCAGAGGACAATTTTATGCTATGTTAGAGAAAAGAAAACTGAGTTATGACCAGATGGGGCAATTTTCCATTTGCAAAGCTACAGGACCTGGCAACTGCAAAAGGCAATTGCTTCTGGAAATAAAATATAATATCTTCCACTAAAGGTTTCACAGATATTCAAATAGATTATTCTCTGTATGACCTAGAGAATCAGACTAAAGGTCACAAGCAATGTGTTTGTATTCAACTCTTGCTTGCTTACTTGTTTGCTTTCTTGCCTGCTATCTTCGGCCAGTACAATCCATTTGGGTAAAATGCCTTGTAAGGCAGAGCACAGAGAATGGATATACCATCATTGAATTATATATTGGATATGCATCTAGATGACAAAAATGGCTTAACAGCACAGAGGGGAAAACCATATTAGTAACAGATATCTCCTTTCTAGAATGAAAAGAATTGGGAATTTGAATAACAAGAAAGCCAGGGAGGAGTGACTAGGTAAGATTTGGTATTACTAAATATGATAACATCATAGAATGATAAAATCACTGAGTTGGAAGGGGTTGTTTAGGCCATCAAGTCCAACCCTCTGCTCTATGCAGGAATCCAAATCAAAGTACATATGACAGATGGATGTCCAATTCTCTCTTGAAATAATTGTATTCATTTCCAGGTATAAGAACAGAACATCAAAAAGAAACTAGATGACCACATCTTTTTTTATTCCAGTACTCCCAAGCCAGAAGCCTTACTGACAGCCTTGTACGAGAAATTAAGATGATCTGGTACCTTTTGAAAAGAAGATTTTGTAATACTAGAATAAAAGAAAAGATTACTTTCCGTGATGTAGATTTGTTTGTTCATTTGTTTCTTCATTTTCTTTCTCCCCAAAGGGAATGCTGGGATGTTCACAGAAACTAAAATTATGAAGCAACAAGGGGATGGGAGACTGGGCTTACATTTGTCTCATACTGGAGATGTGGAAGGAGAAGATTTGTTTTGGTTAGGAATAGTAATCATTGCAAAAAAAGAAAAAGAAAAGCTGTCATTCAGATCATCAAATATATGATAAGATAGGAGATCCATTTAAGTCTTAAAGTTTAATCCCACATGGAATGTTAGGATTTTAAATGTATGCAATGTAAATGCCGAAGATAGGTAACTTGTGATAAATCCCTAAATCCTGCTATCTCCCATCATCTCCTCTGTGTATAGAAAGGGTAACTTTCTGAGCTGGCTACCAGATATAAGCATCATTCTGAACTACCTCTTCTTTGTTCCCATTTTCTTTAGTTTAGTGCCTAGCAAAATATCATGCAGATCATACTAAACCTTGAATTGTAACAAGGATGCAATAGCTACAATATGAGCGGTTTGCTTTTTAACAATAACATCACTTTCAAATATCTTCCTTTTCTAAATGCATGTTACATGATTATCTGATCAAAGGGGCAGAATCCATTTCATAGTATTATTAAAATACTGCTGTGATTTTTTTACAACAACACAGAAATAATGAAATTTGAAAAGAGAAGGGGATATAAATGCATGGCTGTTAGAAAATGACCAAAATGCATTAGTAATATCGCAAACATATGATCGGTCTATATTTGAGAATCGTTTAAACTCCACAGTTTGTTCTGTCCTTTTCCTTATTTGGGTCATCTGAACATAAGTATGATGGAAATCTCTCCAAATATCATTTTCTACTTCAAAACAACAAAGAAATATACAGAAATTATAGGAAGGGAAAAAGTAAACATCCTAGTAATTAAATAAATAACTGAGCAGTTAATGCATTTGAAAATGATATTTTATTTAAATATGGCCCACGTGTGTTGTCTTTGCTCACTCAATACTGGAAATAAAGAGATGTGACACAAGTGATGTGCTTTACTAGGGCTCCAACTTTATGAACATACTAACTGGTAACCTCCAGCCTCCTGTGCAGGGGCCTAGCAGAGTGTGGTTATCTGGGGACTGAAGCCAGGGGCACCTGTTTACCCCTGCATCTGACTCACAATGGGTGAGCCCCTATCACTGCATCCACACTGTCCTGTAAATAGTCCATCTGCACCCAGCTAAAGCCCAGATGATCCTTCCTGACTACCAACTACCCAGGTATCATGACCTTAGGAAGGCAGAGGCCATGGGGGGGGTGTCACCCTAGTAAATCCCTCAGCAAATGGATCTTGGGAAACATAGTTCTAAGATGTTGGTTGCAGTAGCACTCCTATGTGACCCTTGGGAACTCACTGATACTTTCCAGATCTCACTACCCATCAGTGTGACCTATTTAATAGTAATAACACTTCATCCTGCCCCTTTATGTCCTGTGAGCAATCAATATGGGACAGGGAAACATTTCCAATCCACCTTTTGTTCAATGTGCCAATCAAGTGAGACAGGCCCAAAATTCCTATGTGGTTTCAAAGCGGCCATCTATTCTCACTCAGGATGCGCAGGCAAGGAAGCAGATTATTTGGCTCCAAAGGGAGGTGGGCTAGATGGATGGTGGGACCAATTTATAAAGGCATCCAGTTCTTCCCTTAGCCAGCAAAGTCTGGACAACCATTGGTGCCCACAACTGTCTGTCTCTTTACCAGAGAAGGTAGGCAAAGAGGAGAGAGAGAGAGAGAGAGCGTGCAATGGCACAACTGCAGAGCCACCCCTTACATTCATTCTTGATGAAATACTTCTATTTATTTTAAAAAATGGCCAGGAAGGAAATTCTTCTCTCACAAGACAGGTGTTCCTTTATGGAAGTATAAACAGAGAAGGGCAGTTAGGAGAGATGGCAAGGGCAGATGAGATGAACATTGCATTATTCTTCCCACAAGACAACAGTTGTTGCCTTCAACTTTCATATGAATTGCACCAAAACATTACAAGCAGGAAGGAAGGGGAAATCAATCATAGTCTTCATGTTCCAGCCAAAATTTAAGGAGTGCTATATAAATCAGTGCACCTATCCTGAGACAGATTTCATTGGGCAGTTAGATCATACCTTTTCGTATTTTTTACTCTAATAATCCACTGAGAAAGCCTCCTTGGTCCAGATGTGACTTATTAGCTGCTTGTTTATGTTTAAATGTTGTTCCTTTAGTGCTATGACAGGCAACATGCAACAGGCAGGCAGTGTATTCTACCCAGGGGAACAGAGACAGCACTCTGGAACTGCTAGAGACTCCCCAATTCCTAAATTTAAAAATTGAGTAAAATGACATATATATGTCCTCTTGCCCCCTCTAAGGAAGCATAAGATTGTGGCTTTTTTCCTTCTTGTTTTTGAGGAACCCCCAACATCCTGAGAGCTCACCTATACAAATAGAATTCTTTAAAATTATGACCTCTGCAGAGTGCAGTTTGAACAAAAAACAATTTTGAGACAAAATATAATAAAAGGGGTGGAGTTTGAGGCTTAGCAGAACAGGTGCAGCCCTTTACATTTCAAGGCTATGTATGTATAGCTCACATATCTCTAGACTTCACCAACCCCTGCTTTAGATTAAAGGTGGGAAAGTTTTAACCCTGCAGATATTTTGGCCTGCAATGTCACAAGCCCCATCCAATATCTCCAATAGTAAAGAGAACATATCTGGGGGGGGGGGGGGGAGTTTTTCGCCCTTACTTTTCAGGTTGTAGTTTGGCTCTCAGGACTGAACTTCAAGAGGTGGATAAAGGAAGGTGAAATTATAGAAGGGAAATAATATTTGTGTATGCAGTTGCACAGGCATGTGTATTAGGCACAATCATCATGTGTATATGTTCTAATCCTTCTTAATGTGCACTTTCTGCAGAAGCAAGGCATAAACCAAGATCATAGCCCATACTTCACAGCCACCTTTGTAGGTAAATCAGCTCACTAAACTAAATAGTATAGCAACTGTTGAGTTGCAGCTTTCAAAAACCAGAATACAATATTTTAGGAGGGAAAAAATACCTGGTTTTTCTGCTTTTACATTTTCACTCAGAATGAAATTTTCCTGAGTTAATCCTCTTTTCGAACAGGCTGTTTGTTATATTTTCAAACCATGCTAAACATTTTTTTTTCATCCCAACTTCAAAAATTGTAACTCTGTAAATGAATAAAGCATTGCACAAGACTGTATGATGAAAAACAATTAAAGTTTGTCTCTTCAATAGCCAATTTGCTCTGGCTTTAATTTATTCCTGGGTGAGTCAGCAGGCAATTCTGGCCACTTTATGCTGCTTAACTATAGCATATTGATTGGACTGCAGTGGCTTAGTGGCTAAGATGCTGAACTTGATGACTGGAAGGTTGGCAGGTCAGTAGTTCGAGATTCACAATAGATTGATTTTTGGTCTCTGTCCCAGCTCCTGTCAACCTAGCAATTTGAAAGCAAGAAATTGCAAGTAGATAAATTCAGTGTTAAGGTTACAGCATTATGTGTGCCCTGGCATCTAGTCATGCTTGCCACATGACCACAGAAACATCTGCAGATGCAGACAATACTGGCTCTTTGGGTGTAAATGGAGATGTGCATCACTCCCTAGAGATGGCTACAACTGGTTTTCAAGCAAGGGAGACCTTTATAGTATATTAATGCTCCTTTATTTTGTTCATCCAGACAACAAAGTACCTAACAATTTTTTTAAAAATTAATTTATTGCCTCTCATGAATATGTATATTTTAGCCTTCCTGCAACTGCACTGGAGACAACAATATGGATAACATTGTATTCTAGAAAAGTAGGTAGGCCAGTAATGATGAATCTTAGCACTCCATGTGTTCTTGGGCTTCAATTACCAGAAGCCCAGGCCAGCACTCTTGCTAATCAGGGCTACTGGGAATTGAAGTTCAAGAGCACCTGGAGTGTCAAGGTTCACCATCACTGATGTATGCTAAATATTCAGAGAGAATATGTATGTAACAAACAAAACAAGACAAAAACATTTTTGGAACTGCAGCAGCAGGATGGCAATGAGGATGTCCTCCAACAGCAGTCTTCGCATTCAGACAGCTCTGGGGATGAGGCGTGGCTGGACGCTAGGCATCCAAGCAGGGTGAAGCGTTGTCTACAGAGGCTGAGAGGAAGGAGGGGCTGCAGGTAATCAGGAAGCGTCTGGCCACACCCATGGAGGTATACCACACCATTGGGCCTTTTCACTCTTGAACGACGGCGTCTAAGAGGTGACCTGATTGAAGTTTATAAAATCATGCACGGTATGGACAAAGTAGATAAGGAAAAACTGTTTTCCCTATCGCATAACACTAGAACTAGGGGGCACTCGATGAAACTTTTGGGTACTAGTTCTCAAACAAATAAGATAAAGTACTTTTTCACCCAGAGGATTACTGGTCTATGGAACTCCCTGCCAGAAGAAGTGGTGACAGCTGTCAGTCTTGACAGCTTTAAGAAAGGATTAGACAAGTTCATGGAGGACAAGGGTATCAATGGCTATAGTTATGGATACTTAAGGACAACCTCGGGGTTGGAGAGATAGGCAGGATATCTCTCAATGCCATTTCCAGGGAATCCTAAGCAGGTGAAGGCATCTCCTTGGGAATACCCTGAAGGAAATGGTGAGCCACTGTGTGAGACAGAATGCTGGACTGGATGGGCTGTGATCTGTTCCAGCAAGGCTGTTCTTATGTTCTTATATAAGGAACCAGGATGCCGGGTGTGGCTCTGTGACGGACAAAGTTTAGCTTCCCTGCTCTTGCTGGTACTGTGGCGTCTTGACTCTTTGGAAACTTTGGAAATAGAACTTTGGACTGGTTTTGGACTACTCTTTGGAAACTCTGGAATTAGAATTTTGGACCGGACTTGGACTACTCTTTGGATATCCCTTACAGTGAGTGTTTTCCCAACAGGCAAAAGGGAGTGAGTGGGTGACACAGAACATCTTGTCCGTCACCCCCAAACAGGCAATGTTGCTGGTGCAATGGAGGAGCTGCAACAGCTGCGGGCAGCAAACCAACAGCTTCAGCAGCAAGTGGCACACCTGGCAGCCCAGGTCACCATGCTGGCCGCCCCTGCAGTCCCTCCTCCCCATCAAAAATGCCCAGTGGCCATGCCTGAAAAGTTTGCTGGCCAACCGGGGACGTTTCCAGTGTTCCTGGGACAATGCCAATTGTTTATGGCCACCCAGCCTGAGGACTTCACCGATGACCGGGCCATGGTGGGGTTTGTGCTTAGCCTCCTGTCCGGCCCGACTGCCCGGTGGGCCACACTGCTGCTGACCCAGGACAGCCCACTGCTAGCGGACTACCAGGGTTTCCAGCGCTTTCTGGGCCACATGTTTGAGGATCCCATCTGGGCACAGACAGCAGCCAGGTGCCTCAAGGACCTCCAACAAGGGAAGCGCCCCCTACAGGAATACATCATGGAGTTTGGGCTTTTGTGCCAGGACTCAGTGTGGAATGAGGTGGCACAGATGGACGTTTTCCAGGATGGCCTGTCTGATTAACTTCAGGATGAGATGGTCCGGGTGGAGGTTCCCCTCACCCTAGATGCCCTGGTAGTTCAGTGTCTCCGCATTGACGCATGCCTTCAGCATTGATGAACTCAGCGCACCGCCTGGGAGCTGTTGGCCATGCCCGGGACCTCACGGTCGGCACCTGTGATACTTCGGCCCACCCCGCGTTTCATGGCAATGTCTGAGGAACCGATGGAGCTTGGGGCAGCCTGGCCCCACCTGTTTACAAGACCTTGGGTCTCTTTCCTCCTGACACTTGTCCTAATCCTCTCAGTGCTCCCAGCCAAGGAAACATGGAGTCACTATTACTCCCTGTTACTATTAGCCCGTACCCAATTTCCTTTCCAGTCGAGTCAGGTTGTTCTCGAGCCTGTTTGAATAGCCCGACAAACCCATTGCAGGCGCACCCCCCCAATGATGGACTCAGACACAAATGAAAGTGGATAACAGCATGGGCCACATTTATTGATTCAAGCCCTAGTCCGAATTATAAATTTCTATTGGTAAAACGACCAATCATAATTCTTAAGGCAAGCAGGCCGAAGTAACACTGGTAAGGTACCACCCAAAATTGCCAACGGCAATTGTTACAATGTATCTATTTGTATCAATTTGTTTGTTGACAACAAACAAATTGTTGACCGTAGTCAATATCTAACTAATGACCCCACCCTCTGACGTGTATCCGTAAAATCAGGGGGTGATTCCAGCTGTCTAGTGGTAACCATCACCCCCTTGCCTGGTTCGTCGTTGACCGGACAACGTTTAAACAACTTATGCCTATCTAGTGTTGTCCAGTCAATTGCGAACCTGCCGGATACCTGTGGGTCATAAATGTTTACCTTACCAGTGCTACCCGCCAATGTGACCAAAGTCAACAACAGCACAGAACAACCCCTATATCAAACCATAGCAACAGTGTGGGATGGGCAAAAAAGCCAGGACTCAAGGGCCAATGCGAGTCCCAGCCAAAAATTCCCACCCGGCCCCGAAGCGACCAAGAAATCACACTGTTAACTAGGGAGGGGGTGGAGGGGAAAAACTTCTCCGCTCCGTCGGTTCGCCAAAATGGCAGCACGGCTGCCTCGTGGCCAGCCCTTTTATTAGGGTGCTGGCCACGCCCCTAACTACCCGGATAATTTTGTCCGGTGGGGGGGGGAGCCGCAGGGAGCGCGGCGGCCATTTTGGCGCCGCGCTTCCATTGCAGGCGCACCCCCCCAATGATGGACTCAGACACAAATGAAAGTGGATAACAGCATGGGCCACATTTATTGATTCAAGCCCTAGTCCGAATTATAAATTTCTATTGGTAAAACGACCAATCATAATTCTTAAGGCAAGCAGGCCGAAGTAACACTGGTAAGGTACCACCCAAAATTGCCAATGGCAATTGTTACAATGTATCTATTTGTATCAATTTGTTTGTTGACAACAAACAAATTGTTGACCGTAGTCAATATCTAACTAATGACCCCACCCTCTGACGTGTATCCGTAAAATCAGGGGGTGATTCCAGCTGTCTAGTGGTAACCATCACCCCCTTGCCTGGTTCGTCGTTGACCGGACAACGTTTAAACAACTTATGCCTATCTAGTGTTGTCCAGTCAATTGCGAACCTGCCGGATACCTGTGGGTCATAAATGTTTACCTTACCAGTGCTACCCGCCACCCGGAGAGGCTTCAATAAAGGCTCGACGCCCTCCCCCAAGACCGTCAGCTCGGTCGACAGGCCTGCTCGCCAATCACCCAGCAGGAGGTCCATACCTCCTCGCGACAGATGGACCCCATCCCCAGAATAAAGCCCAAAATTTTGCAAACTAATGGCGGGATGATGACTGACCCGCCCCCAGCCCTTGGTCGAAAGGAATCGGGCCACCGCCCTGTTAACCATGCGCCGAGCGCGGTCCAGGGCCTAGAGGTCGAAGCCTCCCCGATAAGCGTGCCATGGGACCATATCTGACCAAACAAGGGTTGTGGCGGGCCATACGTAATGTAAGTAGGCAAGGTCCGCGCAAATCGCATGCTTCAGCGATAAGCCAGTGACCTGACCCAAGTCATTACCCCCAAGGTGTATGATCAGAATGTCGGGCGGGTCGGCACTCCTCGATGAAAAGAGGAATGGCAAAAGCTCCCGCCACAACATCCCGGGCTTACCGTGCCATGTGAAATGTGCGTATGCACCCAGTCCCAGTCGGGGTCCCCAATCTGTCACCGCAGCGTAACGCGCTGCCCTGTGCACGTAGCTGTGGCCCACCAGCCATACTGTCACCGGTGTAATACGACACCCAGGGTCTGTCAAGGAAAAAACAGGGAAAGGAAAGATACATGGTGACTCAGAAGGTACTCACGGTGGGAGTGGGCGAACATAAAACTGGAAACAGTGTGAGTCCCACCTCCCCATGCTGCGTATGTCAGCCCCGGAGTACCCATAAGCAGCCGCAGTAGAGGCCGCCCCAATTCTAAATGAATGGGTGCCGTAACGGGCCCCAGGGAGGCCAACTCTGGCCAGTGCCTTCCCTGTCACCTTCCAAAACTGAAATTTAGTGAGGGGAGACCCATCTTGGTGACAGAAAAACGGGCCATGGTGCATGCCACGCAGTGCAAGGAACTCCTGTAGGGCACCAACCGGACAGATGTCTGCCAATGAACATCGTAGCAGTCTTATTCCACTGCCTATGCCATGCTGATCTGTTTTAGAGGAGCGTATCCTCAACTGAGCCCAATCATTGCAAACATAGACATCTTCGAGTTCCAGTGCCCTACGACTTGCATCCGCCTTAGACAGCATCACAAGCTCGCTGATGCGGAGCGCTCCAAAAAAGGCCACCGTTGTAGCCGCACGAAACAGGGCTGCCTCATACCTATCGAAACATAGGTCATGCTAGCCTCGTGCCAGTTGGGTAAGTACCCCAGGGGAAATTGGGTGACGGTCGTCCAGGCAACGCCCACGTTCCCGCACCCACCCCTCCAAAACATGTCTCACACGGAAATCAGCGGTGCTGTCCGCATGACCTCCCACCTTGGCCACAAAGGCCAGCGCTGATAGCCTAGATGCTATGGTGCGTGGTGCCAGGCCCTGGGTGTGCAGGTAAACCATAAAACGGAGGATGTGGGCCACTGGGATCGGCCAGGTATCTGGCAAGCAATATTGGGAACAAAAAGTCCGAAATGAAACCAACGCGTGGTGATACGCCTTACGCGTGCGTGGCGCCAGTGACATGCCTATCGCCCGGTTCACCTCTCCTTGCCAATGGTCCATATCTCCTGCGGTAGTGACGAGGGAAATTCCTCCGCATCCGGAGCCAAGGCACGGAACCGGGAGATCTGCAGGCGGGACAAAGCGTCAGCAATATCATTATTCACCCCGGGACATGCCTGGCTCTGAACAGTACATTGAGGCGCAGGCTGCGCAATACAAACTGGCGCACAAGGTCCATGACCCTGGGAGATTTAGAGGTCTGTGAGTTGACAATGTGGACAACAGCCGCTTTGTCACACCAGAAATGCACCACAGAGTTGGCCCACTCCTCACCCCATAGCATCAAGGCCCCCAGAATAGGAAAAAATTCCAAATATGTGAGATCCCTCAGGCGACCCGTGCCTGACCAGGCTGGTGGCCATCCACCATATGCCCACTTCCCATTGAAGTACATCCCATAACCCAGGGATCCCGAGGCATCAGACTGAATTTGAAATTGGGGCGAAGCCAGTAGGTCAGACCTCCAAAATGAGACCCCATTGAACTCCCTCAAGAACTGGAGCCATACGTGCAGATCTGCCCTGATGCCCCGTGTCAGTCTCGCCCTATGATGGGGCCTGGCTAAGCCTGCCATGGCGTCACACAAGCGCCGAGCAAAGGCCCTGCCAGGTGCAACCACCCTGCAAGCGAAATTGAGGTGGCCATGTAGCACCTGCAATTCCCGAAGGGATGCCTTGTGCTTAGCCAGCAAGTCCGATATAAGGGCAACTATCCGTGCCACCTTGTCTGCGGGCAACCTAGAAGCCTGCGCTACCGTGTCAATTTCCACCCCCAGGAATATTAACTTATCAGACGGGCCGCATGGGGGCCAGAACAAGAGGGACACTCATGCCTGTACTTGCAATTTCTCCTGTTGCAGGAACCATTGGACGAGAAGGTCCAGCACAGCTGGCGGGCTGGAACCCCCTGCCCCACCGCTTGGCGGGGTACCTGTACTGGGGCCGCTCGTTGGACCGCATGTCCACAATGGTATCTCTCCCCAGGCGCCGGGCGCGTGGGGGTCATATACAGAAGCCACAGCTTCTGGCAGGGCTCATCCCACCTCATCTCCGGGTGCAGCGGAATTCTCATGCGGAATTCTTCGTCGTAAGCCAGCCATGACGGGCCCGGGAAGTCAACCATAGCCCGGTAAATATTGTCCAGATATTGGACCATGGGAATAGCCAAATCCGGCCTAGCCCTGAGATAAACGGCCATGTAAATCAGGTACGCTGGCAGCCAATTTGCCCACGTGCGTGGCGGCTTACGACGACGTGCCTGCTCCTTATCCTTCTCGTCCAGCCCTTCCCTCTCCTCCTTGGTCGGCTCCCTATTTAGAAGTGAGAAGATATCTACGTACACACCCCTCCAAATCTTTTCCTTGGTAGACTGGGCCAAATGGTCCCCCAAGGGCAAGGAATACCCTGCTGTTGGCAAAGCCGACACCGGCACCGAGGGAACTACGGGTAAGGTAAATTGAGCCTCAGCCAGCCCGGGGATCCCCAACACATTTCCCAGCACATTGGGGGCACCACCCCGCCCCAAGCCCTGTGTCGTGGGCAAAGTCGCTGGGTGGGCCGGAGGCCATTGGGCCGCCGTGCCACCCGAGCGAGGCCAAGGCCATTGAACAGCCCCCCCGATGAAGTCAGTTGTGTGGGTGCATTAACTTGGACTGCATACTCACCCGCTGCACCCCCGCGGGCCGCCCCCACCGGGGGTTCCGGCCCACTGGGGGCGTCGGAGCTCACGACCGAAGCTGAGCTCGTCGATGGAGCCAGACCAGCACCAGACTGCTGCACCTGTGGGGTGGGGAGCTGCGAGGCAGTGGCCGCCAACGGCCCGCACGCCTCAGGCGGCTCAACCCGACCCATCACCGGCCGTTGTTCGACGGCCAAAGGGGGAAACTGGAAACCTAGAGGTACCCCTACTTGGTTGGCCCTCGCCAATGACGCTTCAAGGGCCGCAACCCGGGCAAGAAGGGCCTCCACGTCGACATAGGGCCCGGCCCCGACCGGGGGCAATTGGGCAACCGGCCCAAAATTCACAGGTACCTGACCAGGTCCCTGAGCCCCAGGGGCCAGATAAGGCCAAGAGCCCATGCTCGGCCCCTGGGAAGTCGTAGGAATGCCCTGCGAGGGCAGAGAACCCAACCACCCTCCGTGGTTCGCACCCCCCATGGGGAACTGCGCACCCGGGCAAGAAGGCCCAACCGGACAAACCATGGAAGGGGCCGTGTTCGTTGTTTGCGGGCCAAGGGCCGAGGCCCCGTCCGGGGCTGCGGGTATGCTCCGCGCACCAGGCCAAGGAGCTACCGATCCCATCCCACCGTCCCCGGTGGGATCCGCTAGAGGTGGCTGCGGAACGGGCGCAGTCGCGGTCCTCCGACCCGGCTGACGCCTCCGCACCGATCGAGCCACGTTCGCGGCTGCCTTCTTCTTCGAGGGCATGGCCAATGTAGCTAAGGAGTCTAAAGGAAAGAGAAAGCTGCCCGAAAAGGCTTCCCTCAAGAAGACACGATCGACGGAGGTAAGGAGGAAAAACTTCTCCGCTCCGTCGGTTCGCCAAAATGGCAGCACGGCTGCCTCGTGGCCAGCCCTTTTATTAGGGTGCTGGCCACGCCCCTAACTACCTGGATAATTTCGTCCGGGGGGGGCGCAAAGAGCGCGGCGGCCATTTTGGCGCCGCGCTTCCATTGGGAAAGGTTGCTGTCCAATCAGTGGCCTGGACAACCCACAGATAACGTCCATTTTTAAAGCAGTTTTAGACTTTATGTGATGCATCACGTGTACATGAAAAACGTGACTTTGTCTGAATCAGACTTTATCCAAGGTACCACTGTAATTCTTTTCCATGAACTTGGCTATAAAGACTATCATTGCACCTCAGATAGAGAAAGACTTTGGCCATAAAAGCTGACAAAGTGATCTTCCTGACCAGTTGTGAATATGTTTTCTTACTGTGCTACCATATGTGTGCCTATTCTTTTGCATTACTCTAAAGCAGGAGTTCTCAACCTTTTAAAGCTGGTGGCTGGGTCATGCTCCCTCAGACAGTTTCACAGGCTGGACAGCCATTTTGTCCTTCCTCCACAACATGGCACTTCCTAGTGTGGTGGAGGCAGTGGGGGCCACATGAAATTCAGCCTGCGGGCCACAGGTTAAGAATCCCTGCTCTAAAGGTACATTTTATTGTCAAAGATACGCCTGTGTGTAAAAACAAAGTCATAAGGTTTTGTGGCCAAATGCTTTGTAGTCTTGATTAGAATACTGTGTTTGTGGTCTGTTTCTTTTGGCTTGTAGTCCATTCATGCATGAGATGTTGGTAGAAACAGTTTTTACATCAGTGACAGCTAGGTTGGTGTCATCTGGGAGGATGTGAATAGACTGTAGTTTTCTAGAGATGTCATTTATGTTTGCTGCATAACAAGGAGCATTACTCACATATACTGTAGCTTGAGCAGAGTCTGTATATATCCATGATGGCCAACCTTAGTACTCCAGGTGTTCTTGGACTTCAATTATCAGAAGCCCAAGTCAACACTGCTGCTGATCAGGGCTTCTGGGAATTGAAGTTCAAAAACACCTGGAGTGCCAAGGTTCACCATCACTGGTATATATAAACAACTAAGTCTTCTAAGCTCAGAAGCTGTCAAAACATGATCAAATTGCACCCTGAGGCTACTACAAAACCCAAAGGGGTCTATTTAATTTTTTTAAAAATGAAGAAAAGTATGTAAGAGGTGAATGTGAATGTCATCCTCCAAGGCTCAAGGATGGCCTGTGTGGCCTGTGAACTTCTGAAAGTTGTTTCTCCTATAAGTACTAGTTTCTTTGTAAGGAAGAATCTGTTATTGTGTTACAATCATAATGTAACTTATTTTCTTTATATAATTTTAGTTAAGTATCTTAGTCATGCCTTCATAATCACAAAAAAGGAACTAATAGCAAAAATTGTAACTAGTTATATCTAAGCTCCCATGTTCTTAATATTATTCCTTGTTTCCATCACAGAGTTTCTGAGACAGATATATTAGATCAGGAGTTCTCAACCTTTTTAAGCCACGGGCCAGGGCACGCTCCCTCAGACAGCTTCAGGGGCTGGATGGCCATTTTGCCCTTACTCCACCACATGGCACTTCCAGGTGTGGCATAGGTGGTGGGGAGACACATGAAATGGGACCACATGCTGCATCTGGCCCACAGGCCGCAGGTTGAGAATTCCCGTATTAGATGGACAAGTGGCCCCAGAAAGCAGGATTTTTCCAAATTCAAATGTAATTAACAGTTCCTTAATTACTATTGGGATCAAGAAAACAGAAAAAAGGAACGATTTCATGCTAGAAATAAGCATTTCAATTGCTAGAGTTGGTTTTGTAGTGGTGTTGTCCACTGCAGAAGGTTTTCTGCCAGATAAAACTATAAGCTGGTGGTTTTAATTAAGATCTCTCATCTGATGTTTAAGAGCTCGACTCCATTATGGATTAACAGGGGGGAAATGCTGAGAATAAGGAAGTCTCCAGTGGCTTACTTAAGACTTCGAAGGTATTCAAACAAAAATGCTAATTTCTTTTTTCTTTTTCTTTTTTTGTTCTCTTTGCCAGCAGGTTTTTGAAAAATACCTTTTGCCTGCTTGATATACAAGCTGTTCATACATCGCTGCTGGTCTCAAACACATGCCAAACATGGGAGAAAGGAAGACCCTTATTTATGTATGTGGATTTTCCTGCCTTCTTTTGCATTTCTGCATACCTGTTCCCTGGTAGAATATGCAGCAGCACCACTCACTGTCTAAATGATCAAACTGTTTTAGAATATGGCAGGATACAGCTTGTTCCAGCTCTTTCTTAACATCATACCTCTCAAAAGAGATGGCTATGAAAGAGTTCTTTATCGGCTGTTTATTGTTAATTCATTTATTTTTATTTATTTATTTATTTTTCACGCTTATATACCGCCCACTCAGGTACAACCCAACTCAGGGCGGTTTACATAGCGGACAGTAAATACATAAAAGACACATGATAAAAAAGTTAAAAGTTAAAAAAGTTTTAAAAAAACCCCACCCCTAAAAGGTGCGCAAGAACCGAAGGGACCTTGGGGGAAGGCATACTTCTCTATACCAACCACCCAACGGTACCCCCATCCCCACCCGCACCCCAAACTTGGCCCGCCAGCCAGGTCTTTAGTTCCTTCCTAAAGGGCAACAATTCCATCTGGAGATGCAGTTCCACAGGCAGGAGGTTCCAAAGGGCTGGTGCGGACACGGAGAAGGCCCTCCTCCTTGTGCCAGAGAGGCGAGCCCCCCTGGCTGATGGCACAATTAGAGAGCCCCTCCGGTCCGCTCTGGTTGGACAGACAGACGTCCTTAGGGCGATGCGGTCTCTAAGATACCCTGGCCCACTACCATGTAGGGCTTTAAAGGTCAAAACCAGCACCTTGAATTGCACCCGGAGACAAACTGGTAACCAGTGCAGCCCCCGAAGCAGTGGTGAGGCATGGGCATAACGTCCACACCCCATCACCACCCGGGCCGTGGCATTCTGGACTAGCTGCAGCCTCCGAATGGTCATCAAGGGCAGCCCCATGTAGAGCGCATTACAGTAGTCTAGTCTGGAGGTCACCAGAGTGTGAGTGACCTTGAGCAAAGAGTCCCGGTCCAGGAGTGGGCGCAACTGGCGAATCACCCGAAGTTGGGCGAAGGCCCTCCTGGCCACAGCCGCCACCTGTTCTTCTAGCAGCAGCAGCGAATCCAGGAGGACCCCCAAGTTGCGCACCGGGTTGGTCTGGGGCAAAACAGCCCCATCCAAAACCAAAGATGGTAGCTCCCGGGATAACACAGGACCCCCTATCCATAGCCACTCAGTCTTGCTAGGATTCAGCTGTAGCCCATTTGCCCCCATCCAGACCCCAACAGCCTCCAGACAGCTGGAAAGGACTTTGACTGCATCACTGGGGTTCCCACGGGCCGAGATGTACAACTGTGTGTCATCCGCGTACTGGTGGTACCGCACCCCGTGGGAACGGATGATCTCACCTAGCGGCTTCATGTAGATGTTAAATAGGAGAGGAGAGAGTACCGAGCACTGAGGCACCCCATATTTTAGGGGCCTAGGACTCGACCTCTCACTCTCCAACCACACCGACTGGGTCCGGCCCCTCAGAAATGAGGAAAACCAGGATCACACCGTACCCTGGATCCCCAATCTTCGGAGCCGTTCCAGAAAGATACCGTGGTCAACAGTATCGAAGGCCGCTGAGAGGTCAAAAAGAGCAAGGACGGATGGATGACCGCCATCCCGCTCTCGCCAGAGATCATCCATCAGCAATTATTTTTATGTCGCTATGGTTTTCAATTCCCTAGGAAAACAGGGTTTTCAAAAGACTATCCACCATATAAATGGCTATTTTCTTCTTATATTTATAAGGCTGGTGGGAAGAATGGCATCAGCAGCAGCATCACCACCACCACCACCACCATCATCACCATCACCATCCTCATCATCAAAGGCATTTTCTTGGGTGACCAGCAATTCACTAGAGTGTCACTAGAGTCTTTTCTGGCTGTCCTCCCACACTCACTTACCAGACTTAACAGACAGAAGGGCTGATTTGTATGTAACGTATGGGTAGAAACATGGTTTAACATCTCTTCCTCTGCTGGGTGCCTTGCAAAATGCCCATTACAAAACAAATGAGCTTCAGCCTGAAGTGCATATGTTTCTCCTAGAGAACGCTGGGAGAACCTAGAGGTTAAGTGTTGTGTTCAAGATAATCTGCTCATTCAGAATGATCTTCATAATGCAAATAGGACAGCACGTGTGTCTGTTAATTATGTATTCTAGAGAACCTAATGGTAGGGTTGCCATATGTCCCAGAAAACCGGGATTATCCTGGATTCGGGATCAGAATAATTGTCCTGTCTGGTTTAATAAAAATAATCTTAAAGTTCTGGATTTTAAAAACTTACTGATTGTGTATTATAACACCCAGAGCTGTACTGCAAGGCACCGCAAGGCACCACACACATGGAGGGAGAGAGGGCGGGAAGCATCTCCCTCTTAGTCCCTCCCTGTCTTGAGCTCTTGCTCGCTTTGCAGATTGGGAGGGGAAGGCAGCATCCAAGGAGAAAGGGAAAGAAACATGCCGGCCACCAAGTTGGAGGGAACCACCTACACTGTCTTGCCTACATTTTGCTTCCCATGAATGTGTGCATGTAGGAGAGTGTGTGTGTCGACAAGGCTTGATCCCGGGGATTTGACCGAGCTTGGCTCTTGCCAATTGTGCAGCAGTGGCTGGGATTATTAGGGCAATGGCTATTGTAGATAACCCACCCATTTTTATTTACTTATTTTATTTATTCCACTTGTATCCCACCCATTGGGGACGTCTTCCCCACTCTGGGCGGCTAACAAACAACACATTTTTAAAAAACTAATGAAATTCATTTGTGAAAGGTCTGAACTCTTCCACTCTCCAAGATTGGTGGAAACCAAGCAAGCACATTTTACGTGATTATTGATATCTCATTGATATGGTACTATCTAATACAGCAATAATAAAATGAGCCAAGATTTTATAATTAGGCAGCTTCTGTAGACACCTTTGTTCTAGTAAAAGGTAAACAATTTCTTTCCTATTCACCGAATTAGAATAAGTTTAGGGATGATTCCCAATAACAGGAATATACTTGCTGATTTACACTTCGGTAAAGAATATAATGGCAGCAAATTGTTGCTCATTTAACAGGAACTTGAGTGCTTTCCCAAGTGCACGTCAAATTGCATAATCAAACATGTGTCCAAAAAACACAACCAGCACCTTGTTATTTAGTGACAACTTATATGATCTCCTAAATATAAGAGTAAATCAACAGTAGGAATCTCTGTCTAATGAATGTCTGATGAAGTGATCCATGAAAGCTAACATTAAAATATAACAGTTAGTCTTAAAAGTGGTACAGCGTTTTTGTTTTGTTTTGATATGCTTGAAACACAGACTAGCATGGCTACTGAAATCCAGACTCTATAACTACTTTGAAGTGTTTGATTCAGGGATTAGAATGGATCAAGCTTTACCTCCAAGCCTCAAATGATAAATCATTTCAGATGGCATTAATCTTAGTGGAGAAATCCACTCATACCCAGAAATCCTTAACTGACAAAACTTGGGTGTAGCCTCATCAAGAAACTGCATAAAAACATATTTTAAAATTTTTTTAAATGTATGAGAGAAAGAAGGTATTCAGGACTGAAAAACAGAGGCCAAACATACTTAGAGACAATACAAATAATATTCAATAATTCAATGCAAAATGTATTGTGAGATGCAACTGGATTATAAAAAATATGAGTCATAGAATAGGCATGCAAACAGTACAGAATAGTCACTCTATAATAACTCTTCAGCCCCTGTTCCTCAGGGCAGTAATTAGATTTTGTATTTGAATAAACATACAGTAGGCCTCCCTTGTCCTGAAAAGGTAGCCATGTTAGTCTGTGTTTCAAGCATATCAGAGAATAACAAAACAAAAACACAAAAAATGTGGCACTTTAAAGACTAACTGTTCTACAGTATTTTAATGTTAGCTTTTGTGGATCAAATCCACTTCATTAGTCATATAACGTAGCCTCTAGTGACCAGTTACAGTAATGTGTATTTCCAGGATTTTTCAATGAATAGTTTCAGGCTGTGCTGAGTTGAAACTGTGGACACTGAACTGGTGGATATGGGACCTTGCTGTATTATAATTGATCATTATGGATGGTCATCTTAATGTATAATCAAAATCCTCTGCTGTAAAAGACATGATGATAATGTTCTATGCTTGAACTGTTTGGCAGCAGTTCTATAACACAGAGCTCAGAATTACACTGTTGCTGCAAACTACAACTGCTGTTAAATGCATCTCTGGATGAGCCATTTTAAAACAACTTGTTGCACCTTCATTTGTTTTTGCCTTCTGTACCCCACAGTGATGTGAATGGCATTCCATAGTTTCTAACAACTTCACCCTTGATTAATCCTTTCCTTTTGTTTCTTCTTTTTCTCCAAGTTTCTTCTGCTTCATCCTCTGCTTCTACATTTCTCTGCACCCAATCTCCAGGGTCTAACTCTAACTAGACAATATGTTTAATATATCTATTTAAAAGTTGTGTTTCCATCAGTTTGTGGTAGCAATTGCTCCCCTCCACTTCTGTATCTGGCAAATTAGCTTGCTTTGCTATGTGATTGGCCATTAAGAGGTAAATGTGGGTGTAATTTGCTTAGGAAGACAGCTCTGAAGAAGTCTTGTCACTGAATACTAAACATTCTGATAGCACAAAATACACAATCAAACCCCTTCCTTCCATTCATTCATTCCTTCCATTCCTTCCTTACTTACTTACTTACTGCCCATCTGGGTGTTATCCCTCTCTGGGCGTTGAACAAACAGAAAATAAATGACAATACCCATACAAATCAAAACCTACCACCAACAAATACATCATTGACTAAACTAAACTAAACTATTTACATTATGTTTTGCAGGCTCCATTCTGGCAGCTAGCTGTCTAATGTAATTCAATCCCCTTTTCTCCAGTTTGCTTTTTCCTCAGCCACAGATTCTGTGTCCCTTTTGTCAAGTGCAAGAGGATTCTTTTATGGAACCATCCACACTATCACACACCAGTAAAGATAAGTGACAAAGCAAAAGACATAAATTCCATAATCTAGCTTTCTAAATCACATCAGGAAATTTAAGAAAATTCACATCATAACCTCTCAGTATCAATTATGGAGGAGTTCCAAGCATTGGAAAATAAAATTCTAGACAGAATGCAGGGTTATATATAAATATTGAATATCAAGGATTTACTAAACAAATATTAAATATAATAAAAAAGCTCTTCAAATCCAATGAATAGCCAAGAAATTCTTAAACACTGTGTTTGACACTCCATGTAGAAAATGGTTTGCAACATTGGATCTGCTGTTAAACAACTATTAAGAGGAAAGAGAGAGAAATAAATTATGAAAGAATAGTCTATATTGGGCAAGCCCTCAGATTAAATCTCACAGTAGAATGTATAAACAAATAGCATACTGTATCAATAAAAACTTCATTTCCTCCAATTATCTCAAAGTAGCCTGTACTGCTTTCCTCTTTCTCACTTTATCCTGCTAGCAACTCTTATGTAGCAGAGATAGTAAATAGCCCTGCATTAGCATGAGAACTTCATCACCAACGCAGAATCTAAACCCATGTTTTCCAAGTCCTTGTTCATTACTTTAACTTGGATACCTTGGAGTCGTTATTCAGTGAGGAGTCCTTGTATGAGTAGACATCTCTGCAATTACATTCCACACAATTTCTGTACATAGCAACCTGTCCCTGGCAGTTCTTCTCCATGTTGGTCCAACGTTTTTCTTGAGAAAATCTTTTCATCTGCAAGGTGGTCTTCACCTGGATCTTTTGTGATCTCTCAGATTGTTGTTGTTGTTCAGTCACACAGTCGATTCCGACCCTTTGCGACCCCATGGACCATTTTCTTCCAAGCACCTCTGTCATCCACCATCCTCCTCAGCCCACCAAGCTCTGTGTCCACTGTGTCTACAATACCATCTATCCATCTCATCTTTGGACGTCCTCTTCTTCTCTTGCCCTCTACCTTTCCCAGCATCAGAGCCTTCTCAAGTGAGTCCTCCCTTCTCATTTGATGTCCAAAGTACTTCAGCTTCATCTTCACTATTTGTCCCTCCAATGAACAGTCAGGTTTGATTTCCTCCAGTATTGACCTGTTTGTTCTCTTTGCTGTCCAAGGGACTCTCAGGACTCTCCTCCAACACCACATCTCAAAGGCATCTATTCTTCTGCGCTCTGCTTTCCTAATGGTCCAGCTCTCACACCCATACATTACCACTGGGAATACCATTGCTTTGACTATGCGAGTTTTTGTTTTCAAGGTGATGTCTCTGCTTTTCACTATATTCCCCAGGTTTCTCATAGCTTGTCTCCCCATAATCAGTCGTCTTTTTATTTCATGGCTACAGTCGCCATCTGCAGTGATCTTAGATCCCAGGAAAGTAAAATCTGTCACTGCTTCTACTTCTTCCCCATCTATTTTCCAGGAACTGATCGGACCTGTTGCCATTATCTTGGTTTTCTTAATATTAAGTCTCAAGCCAGCTTTTGCACTTTCCTCCTTCAATCCAATCAAGAGGTTCTTTAGGTCTTCCTCACTTTCTGCCATTGCAATTTTGATCCCATACTGTGATTCCTCCATCCCTGCATTGTGCATTATATGCTCTGTGTATAGATTGAACAAGCAGGGTGATAAAATGCAACCTTGTCTCTGTGGGAGGCTACCTCGACTGGAATTGTTCAATATGCTTGTATTCTCCAAGCGAGACCCCACCCCCAAGACTGACGCAGCTGGATATAGATTACTGCACATGTGCAGACAGAGGTAAAAGTGCCTACTCACGCTTCCATATAAGGTTGTGCTTGCTATGCTCTGATAGGCTGATGAGGCGCCTGATGTATGAGCACCTGATAGGCTGATGAGATGTATGACGTATGTAACCTTGTATTCAATAAAAGTACTGTGCTGGGTGCGGCCAGTAGACATTTTCTTTTCTTTGTTTAAGTGCACCAGATATTTCAGACTGCAGTCTCCCTTTGTTCCCTGATCGTGCCATTTTGTGCCGGAGCTGGAGTCCGACAAGTGGTGCCCCTCGTGAGGCTCTTCGCATTTTATTGTCTTCAGCACTGCTCACCCACAACTGGCCAGGTCTTCAGGGCACCCTTCACATCCTTTTGGACCCCGGGTGAGTTGATCGACATGGGAAATTCCCTCACTTCCCTGCAACAGAAATACTGTAAGGATTTAGTGTATCTCTTGAATAAGAATGGCCATAAAACCGCTCCTAAAGAAGTTGAAGAATTAGTTCGTGCCATAGATGACGTCTGCCCCTGGGTTCCAGAGAGGGGCACACTCGATTTAAAAACATTGGACAAGATCTGAACTTGCTTCCAGGGCCACCCCAGGGTTTCCATTCCAGTGCAACATACCTGGTGTAAAGTCAGGGTCTGTCTTCAGGGACTTACCCCGAAGAACATCCTTTTGGCCCAAACCCCAACCACCTCAATGCCACGCATATTGCCACCCGCCACGGGAGATCCTCTATCCCCAATGGCACCCCCACCACCATATGGGCGACAACTGCCTCTGAAACCCCCTGATGAAGGTGGAACGTTATATCCCACTTTACCACCATCAGGCACTGTTAATACTACAAAAACCCCATTCTCTGCTGCTTTAACTGCGGCTGTACTGGACTTGGAGCCCACCACTGCATTTCCAGTCATCTAAAGTGCCCCGGCAGGTGGAAATGCTCCAGCACTACCTGACAGATATGAGACCCTTCATTACAAATATTTAAAGGAGCTAAAAGGTAGCATCCGGGGCTATGGTGTTAATGCACCTTTCATAAAAGCCCTGTTAGAAGGCATCTCTACACAAAAACTGGTGCCAGCTGATTGGAAACAAATGATCAGGGCATTCCTGCCTCCGGCTGAAGCCATGCTTTGCATGCAGAAATGGAGGGATCTGGCTTTGGAGCTACATAACACACGTCCTGCTCTCACCATAGACATGTTATGCAGAGAAGGAAATTTTTCCACCCTCACACAGCAATTGGCACTCACTGATGCCCAGTTGGGAGATATTGCACAGATAACCTTACGTGCTTGGAGTAAGATTCTTTCTCAGGGTGTCAGCTCTGTTGCTATTCTCGGTTTGGTCACAAGGAGTCACTGTTGGATTACTTATGGACTCAGTTGAATTGCGTTTCAAGACAGAGGAATGTCTTCCTAGACCTTTGTCACTTATCGGCAACAACTGGATCCTGAGTGGAAGGGTCCTGTCCCACTTATCACTTGGGGAAGAGGATACGCAGCTGTGTCTACCACTTCTGGGCCTGTGTGGGTGCCTGCCCGAGCGATCCGTCCATGGAGAGAAAAGAAGGATACTCGGCTCGATGACGGTGGCTCAACAGTACAGTAGCATTGCTGATGTTTGGCCTTTTCTTCCTTACTGTGTTTCCCTCCATGAGGGCAATGACACATGGTGGGAACCCTAACTTTTGGCTTTGCCACGCTAATTATATGTTTGATGTTCATGGAAAGGATGCCACACTATACTATGAGCATCCCTTGGCAGTGTCTCAGATGGCCTTTATCCCGGCATTGTTCAACACACCTGAATTGGTCATTGGACACCTGCAACATATTGACAGGTCTACTGCCTTTTCTAACGCCCCGGAACAATTTAACAACACCCGCTGGAGAAGCATGACATTCAAGAAGTATACCAAAGGGCTTTGCTTCTGTTGCCATAATTCTGGGGTTTGGAATAATAAATGGAAGTACTGGCATCGAGCAAAGCTGGTTTTGCAGAATGTGGGCAATTATACGGGTGTGATGATTATTTCTGGTTATGGGGTAATTATAACAGTTCATATAAACTTAATTATACCTTGTTTAACATTACTTTCGAAGATATATAGGATGAGTTTCCTATGTTTACACCTGATTATTCTGCTATAGCTGGTGGCTCAATCTGCAGCGGATGGCAAATTAAGGATCTAAACATGTGGTTCTTTTTAATGGGGTTGCCACAAATTTTCACCCAGGAGGATATCAATGTGCCCCATTAGGTTACTTTACCTTACCGGTACAGGTGCAAACACCACCGAAGGGTAAAGTGCGATGCTGGCGGGCTGTGGCCGGCCCCATGGGTCCTGGTTGCAATGATGAAGTAATAATCAATGTTCAGCTTTCTGATGATAGCTCCTGGGGCAGAGCTATAGTAGGTGCTATCACTGGAGCAGTCACCCTGGGTTCTTACCCAGGTGTCATCTCCCAGGAAAATAGGAGGTCCATTTTGGGACTTACCTGTAGGCTGGATAAATCAATCAATGCCACAGAGAGGATTATACAGGACCTTCAAATGGAAATCACTGAACTCCATCAAGATCAAATGCAGGACAGGTTGGCTATAGATTACCTACTAGCGAAATCTGGAGGATTTTGTAAACTGGTAGGGAACCAGGGGTGTCAGGTGAAATTCCATGATCTAAACAGAACAATTGCAAGCGTGGCGCCAAAATGGCCACCGCGCTCTTTGCGGGCCCCCCCCCACCGGACGAAGGCATCCGGGTAGTTAGGGGCGTGGCCAGCACCCTAATAAAAGGGCTGGCCACGAGGCAGCCGAGCTGCCATTTTGGCGAAGCGACGGAGCGGAGAAGTTTTTCCCCTCTTACCTCCGTCGCTCGTGTTCTTCCCTGGAAGCCTCTTCGGTGCAGCTTTTTCTCTTTTCGGCTTCCCAGCTAGACCAGCTATGCTCTCCACAGAGAAGGCAGCTGCGAACGGGGCTCGTTCTGCGCGGAGGCGCCAACCGGGTTGGAAGACCGCGACTGCGCCTCCCCAGCAGCCGCCTTTGCCAGAGCCCACCGGGACCGGTGGGATGGGATCAGTGGCCCCTTGGCCTGAGGCGGGGCGTCCACAGGCAGGCCCGGCAGGGGCCACGGCCCTTGGCCCGCAAGCGATGGCCACTGCCCCTGGCATGGTCCACGCTGCGGGGCCTTCCTCCTTGGGTTCGCAGCTTCCTGCGGGGGGATTCAGGCACGGGGGGTGATTGGGTTCCCTCCCTTGGCAGGGCATGCCCCCGGCCTCTCGAGGGCCGGGCCTTGGCTCTTGGCCGTATTCGGCCTCTGGGGTCCAGGGACCTGGACTGGCGCCCGTGACTTGTGGGCCGTCTGCCCCTTTGCCCCCTCTCGGTACGGGGGGCTATGTTAACGTCGAGGCCCTGCTGGCCCGCGTAGCGGCCCTCGAGGCATCCTTTGCCTGCCGGGCAGTGGCAGGCGACGGGTCGGGTTGAGCTGCCTGAGGCGTGCGGGCCGGCGGCGGCTGCTGCCTCGCAGCTCCCCACTCAACAGGCGCAGCAGACTTGTGCTGATCTGGCCCCGTCGACGAGCTCAGTTTCGGTCGTGAGCTCCGACGCCCCCAGCGGGCCGGAACCCCCGGTGGGGGCGGCTCGTGGGGGTGCATCAGGTGAGTATGTGGTTCAAGCTAGTGCACCCACACACCTGACTTCCCTGGGGGGGGGCATTTCAGTGGCCATGGCCTCGCACGGGCGGCGCGGCGGTGCAGCCGCCTCTTGCCCACCCGGCGACTTCATCCCTGACACAGGGCCCGGTTTGGGGTGGTGCTTCCTATGCAGTAGGGAATGTGCTAGGGGTGTCCGGGTTGGTACAGGCCCCCTTTACTTTGCCCGCAGTTCCCTCCGTGCCAGTGTCAGCGTTGCCGACAGCGGGGTATTCCTTGCCCCTAGGGGACCATCTGGCCCAGTCTACCAAGGAAGAGATCTGGCGGGGCGAGTATGTGGACATCTTCTCCCTTCTTAACAGAGAGCCCACCAAGGAAGAGAGGGAGGGGCAGGATGAGAAGGATAAGGAACAGGCACGTCATCGTAAGCCGCCGTGTACGTGGGCTAACTGGTTGCCAGCGTACCTCATATACAGGGCGGTTTACCTCAGGGCCGGGCCGGATCTGGCCATCCCGATGGTCCAGTATTTGGACAACATCTATCGGGCAACGGTTGGCTTCCCTGGCCCGTCGTGGCTGGCTTACGACGAGGAATTCTGTATGCGGATTCCCCTCCACCCAGAGATGAGGTGGGATGAGCCCTGCCAGGAGCTGTGGCTTCTGTACATGACCCCCATGCACCCTGCGCCCGGGGAGAGATACCATTGTGGACATGCGGTCCAACGAGCGGCCCCGGTACAGGCACCCCGCCAAGTGGCGGGGCAGGGGGTTCCAGCCCGCCAGCTGTGCTGGACCTTCTCGTCCAATGGTTCCTGCAACAGGAGAAATTGCAAGTACAGGCATGAGTGTCCCTCTTGTTCTGGCCCCCATGCGGCCTCCGCCTGTCCCAGGCCGGGAGGAATGCAGGGCAGGGGTAGGGGGGACAAGGGGCTGGCAGGACTGCAGCTGAGGGAGCCGGTCCATCGAAAGGCCCCCTCCCCAATTAATGTGGACATGCTGGAGCGTTGGCTCGCATTGTACCCGAGGAGGGCAGATGCAGTTTACCTACTTCATGGTTTTCAACTGGGGTTTCGTATTCCTTTCATGGGGGATAGGTCCCCTCAAGACGCGCCCAACCTTTTGTCACTTAGGGGAAGGGAGGAGGTGGCTGCTGCCAGCATTACTAAGGAGGTTGATGCGGGCAGAGTCGCTGGCCCTTTCCCTGCACCCCCGTTTCCCAACCTTAAAGTCTCCCCATTGGGATTAGTGCCCAAGAAGTCACCAGGCGAGTTCCGCCTGATCCATCACTTGTCCTATCCGGCCGGCCGATCGGTCAACGATGCTATCCCTGATGACCTTTGCTCAGTCGGGTATGCATCCTTTGACCAGGCATCGCGCATGCTGCGCTCATGTGGCCCGGGTGCACCTTAGCTAAGTACGACATTAAGTCGGCCTTTCGTCTCCTGCCGGTGCACCTGGGTGACTTTGAGTGGCGGGGCTTCAAATCCCGGGGTGCATATTATTTTGATAAAGCCATGCCTTTTGGCTGTTCCATATCATGCTCGGCCTTCGAGCGTTTCAGTACCTTCCTACAGTGGGCCTTTCTCCGCAGGTCAGGGTCTCAGTCTGTAGCCCATTACCTGGATAATTTTGGTTCGGGCGTGAACGGGGCTGGGACACGTGCACACGTCTCCTCAACACATTTCAGACGCTAATGGGGGAACTCGGTGTCCCTTTAGCGCCCGAAAAGACCGAAGGCCCATCAACTAAGCTAGTATTCCTGGGGGTGGAGATTGACACGGTAGCGCAGGCGTCTAGGTTGCCGGGGGACAAGGTGTCAAGGATAGTGGCCCTCATATCGGACTTGCTGGCTAAGCGCAAGGCATCCCTTCGGGAACTGCAGGTGCTACATGGTCACCTTAATTTCGCTTGCAGGGTGATCGCACATGGCAGGGCATTTGCTCGGCGCTTGTGCGACGCCATGACAGGCTTGTCCAGGCCCCACCATAGGGTGAGACTGACACGAGGCATCAGGGCAGACAGGCACATATGGCTCCAGTTCCTGAGGGAGTTCAATGGGGTCTCTTTTTGGAGGTCTTACCTCCTGATTTCACCCCGTTTTCAGATACAGTCTGATGCCTCCGGATCCCTGGGTTATGGGATGTACTTCAATGGGAAGTGGGCCTATGGTGGGTGGCCACCAGCCTGGTCAGGCACGGGTCGCCTGAGAGATCTCACATGTCTGGAATTTTTCCCATTTTGGGAGTTTTTGATGCTATGTGGTGAGGGGTGGGCCAACCTGGTGGTGCATTTCTGGTGTGACAATGCGGCAGTTGTCCACATTGTCAACTCACAGACTTCTAAATCGCCCAGGGTCGTGGACCTGGTGCGCCAGTTTGTATTGCGCAGCCTGCGCCTCAATATACTGTTCCAGGCCAGGCATGTCCCAGGGGTCACTAACGATATTGCTGACGCTTTGTCCCGCCTGCAGATCTCCCGGTTCCGCGCCTTGGCCCCTGATGCGGAGGAATTTCCCTCGCCACTCCCGGAGGAGATGGACCCTTGGCAAGGAGAGGTGAACCGGGCGATCAGCATGTCGCTGGCGCCACGCACGCGTAAGGCGTATCACCATGCATTCGTTTCCTTTCAGCCAATTTGTACCCAATTTCGACTGCCAGATACCTGGCCATTCCCGGTGGCCCACATCCTCCGTTTCATGGTTTACCTGCACGCACAGGGCCTAGCACCCCACACCATAGCATCCAGGCTGTCAGCGTTGGCTTTTAAGGCCCAGGTGGGAGGTCATGCGGACAGTACCGCTGATTTCCGTGTGAGACATGTTTTGGAGGGGTGGGTGCGGGAACGTGGGCATAGCCCGGACGACCGTCACCCAATTTCCCCTGGGGTACTTACCCAACTGGCACGGGCCTGGCATGACCTATGTTTTGATAGGTATGAGGCAGCCCTGTTTCGTGCGGCTACAACGGTGGCCCTTTTTGGAGCGCTCCGCATCAGCGAGCTTGTGATGCTGTCTATGGCGGAATCAAGTTGTAGGGCACTGGAACTTGAAGATGTCTCTGTTTGCAATGTTTGGGCTCAGTTGAGGATACGCTCCTCTAAAACAGATCAGCACAGCGTAGGCAGTCGAGTAATACTGCTACGATGTTCCTTGGCAGACATCTGTCCGGTTGGTGCCCTACAGGAGTTTCTTGCACTGTGTGGCACGCACCATGGCCCATTTTTCTGTCACCAGGATGGGTCTCCCCTCACTAAATTTCAATTTGGGAAGGTGAATGGGAAAGCCCTAGCCAGTGGGGGCCTCCCTGGGGCTTGTTTCGGTGTCCATTCCTTCAGGATAGGGGCGGTTTCTACTGCAGCTGCTCTTGGGTACTCTGGGGCGGAAATGCGCCGCATGGGAAGGTGGGGATCACATTGTTTTCAGTTTTGTGTTCGCCCTCTTCAACCGTGAGTACCAGTTTAGTCACTGCAGTGCTTCTCCCCCCCTTTTTTCCTTGACAGACCCTGGGTGTCGTTTTACACCGGTGACAGTATGCCTGGTGGGCCGTTGCCATGTGCACTGGGCAGCGCGTTACGCTGCACAGGGCAGCACGTTACGCTGCACAGGTCAGCGCGTTACGCTGCGGCGACAGAGTGGGAACCCCGACTGGGACTGGGTGCACCCGCATGTCTCAGGTGGTGTGGTAAGCGCGGCATGTTATGGCGGGAACTGTTGCCATTCCTTTTCTACATCAGGGATGCTGACTCGCCTGATGTCCTGGTTATTCACCTTGGGGGCAATGGTTTCAGACAGGTCACTGGCCTATCGCGGAAGCTTGCGATTCGCAGTCACCTGCCCTACTCACATTATGTGTGGCCTGCCACACCCCTCATTTGGTCGGACATGATACCGCAGTACGCTTACAGGGGAGCGTTCGGCCTCCAGGCTCTTGACCGAGCTCGACGCTCCAGGGCTTTTGCCCGGTTCCTTTTTGACAAGGGTTGGGGACGCGTCATTCGCCTCCCCACCATCAGTTTGCAAAATTATGAGCTTTATTCAGGGGATGGGGCCCATCTGTCGCAGGGAGGTATGGACCTCTTGTTAGTAGGCTGGCGAGCAGGCCTGTTGACCGAGCTGACGGTCTGGGGGGGGGCGGTGAGCCTTTTGGGAAGCCTCCCCGTGTGGCGGGTAGCACTGGTAAGGTAAACATTTATGACCCACAGGTATCCGGCAGGTTCGCAATTGACTGGACAACACTAGATAGGCATAAGTTGTTTAAACGTTGTCCGGTCAACGACGAACCAGGCGAGGGGGTGATGGCTACAGCTAGACAGCATGCATCACCCCCTGATTTTACGGATACACGTCAGAGGGTGGGGTCATTAGTTAGATATTGACTACGGTCAACAATTTGTTTGTTGTCAACAAACAAATTGATACAAATAGATACATTGTAACAATTGCCGTTGGCAATTTTGGGTGGTACCTTACCAGTGTTACTTCGGCCTGCTTGCCTTAAGAATTATGATTGGTCAATTACCAATAGAAATTTATAATTCGGACTAGGGCATGAATCAATAAATGTGGCCCAATGCCGTTATCCACTTTCATTTGTGTCTGAGTCCTTTATTGCGGGGTGCGCCTGCAATGAGAAAGAACTCCAAGATCTGCAGGAGACCATTACTAATAATGTGCATAATGATGTAACTCTTTTTGATTGGATGACTTCTTGGCTGCTGGATCTGTCCTTCTTCAGGCAGCTTTTCTTTTACGGGGTCATTGCTATTATATGGCTTATACTTCTATGCTGTTGTATTCAATATATTCCTAATCTTATTTCTGTTTGCAATACCTGTCTACTGAATAGAAAGGAAGCCTCTGGTTTTACGAAAAGGCAATTATACTCTGTAAAATATCATCCTCTTGATCAGTGCACCAGGAGCAATGAGGGGTACAATGCCCAGGACGATAGTGATGGTGACTATGAGGGGGTAGTTATGAATTATGCTGATATGCAGGTATATAATTGGCGGTCCCTCACTCAAAAATTAAAATAAAGAAGTAGGACATGTGGGAGGCTACCTGGACTGGAATTGTTCAATATGCTTGTATTCTCCATTACTTGCAAGCGAGACCCCACCCCCAAGACTGACGCAGCTGGATATAGATTACTGTACATGTGCAGACAGAGGTAAAAGTGCCTACTCATGCTTCCATATAAGGTTGTGCTTGCTATGCTCTGATAGGCTGATGAGGCACCTGATGTATGAGCACCTGATAGGCTGATGAGATGTATGATGTATGTAACCTTGTATTCAATAAAAGTACTGTGCTGGGTGCGGGCAGTAGACATTTTCTTTTCTTTGTTTGAGTGCACCAGATATTTCAGACTGCAGTTTCCCTTTGTTCCCTGATAGCGCCATTTTGTGCTGGAGCTGGACTCTGACAGTCTCACTCCTTTTCCTATTCCAAACCACTCTGTCATTCCATGTTCTTTCCTAACTGTTGCCTCTTGGTTCGTGTACAGATTTCTCATGAGGCATATGATGTGCTCTGGTATTCCCATCTCTTTAATTACTTGTCACATCTTGTTGTGGTCCACACAGTCAAATGCCTTAGTGTAGTCAATTAAACAAAAGTACACTTGTTTCTGGTATTCCTTTGTTTTCTCCATGATCCAACGTATGTTGGCAATGTGGTCTCTAGTCCCCCTGCCTCTTCTGAAACCGGCCTGCACCTCTGGTAGTACTCTCTCCACATGTTGCTGAAGTCTATCCTGTATTATCTTGAGCATCACCTTGCTGGCGTGTGGGATGAGTGCAATTGTTCGGTAAATTGAACATTCTTTGGCATTGTCCTTTTTGGGGATTGGGACGTTTACTGATCTTTTCCAATCCTGTGGCCACTGTTTTGTTTTCCAAATCTGCTGGCATATTGAATGCAGTAATTTGATGCCATCATCTTTTAGAGCTTTGAGAAATTCCACTGGGATACCATCATCTCCACTAGCTTTGTTGTTTGCAGTGCTCTTTAGGGCCTTTATGACTTCGCTCTCCAGGATGTCTGGCTCAAGTTCAATTTTTTCATCATTGTGATTATCAGGAGTGTTGAGGTCCTTTTTGCAGAGTTCCTCTGTGTACTCTTTCCATCTTTACTTAATCTCTTCTGCATCAGCTAGCTCTTTTCCGTCTTTGTCCCTTATCATGGTCATTTTTGCTTTAAATGTTCCCTTGATTTCCCCGATTTTTTTGAAAAGATCTCTAGTTCTGCCTCTTTTGTTGTTTTCCTCCATTTCTTTGCACTGTTCTTTTAGGTAGTTTTCCTTATCTCTCCTTGCTTTTCTTTGAAATTCTGTGTTCAAATGATTGTATTTTTTCCTTTCTCTTTTGACTTTTGCATTCCTTCTTTCCTCTGCTATTTTAAGAGCCTCATCAGACAACCACTTTGCTTTCTTATGCTTCTTTTCTTTTGGTATGGTTTTCTTTGCTGCTTCCTGCATGATGTCCCTCATCTCTGTACATAATTAATCTGGCACTCTGTCTATCGAGTCTAGGCCATTATATCTGTTCATTACCTCCACCGTGTATTCTTTAGGGATGCTGTCTAGGTGATGTCTATCTGGTCTCCTTGTTTTCCCTATTTTCTTTAGTCTAAGCCTGAATTTTGCGATCAGTAGGTTGTGTTCTGAGCCACAGTCTGCTCCAGGTCTTGTTTTTGCTGACTATATGGAGGTTCTCCATCTTTGGCTGCAGAGTATGTAATCAATCTGGTTTCGATGCTGGCCATTTATTTATTGTTAAATTTTTATACCACCCACTCAGCCAAAGCCGACTCCGGGCGGTTCACAACAGTGGGTAAAAACAGATAAAAACAAATAAAACAGATAAAAACCAGCAATAAGAACCCACCCCTAAAAAGAGAGGGGTGCAGGAACTGAAGAAACCATGGGGCAGGCATCCTCCCCAATATTAACCACCCAACGGAAGCCACCCCTCCACCTGCACCCCAAACTTGGCCTGCCAGCCAGGTTTTTAGTTCTTTTCTAAAGGGCAACAACTCCGTCTTGAGTATGTAGTCAATTTGGTTTTGGTGTTGGCCATCTGGTGATGTCCATGTGTAAAGTCGCCTCTTGTGTTGCTGGAAGAGAGTGTTTGCTATGACCAGTGCATTCTCTTGGCAGAACTCAGTCTTTGCCCTGCTTCATTCTGTTTTCCAAGACCAAGCTTGCCTGTTATTCTCTCCATTTTTTGATTTCTTACTTTGGCATTCCAATCTCCTAAGATAATTTGTACATCATTTCTTGGTGTCTGACAGGGAAATGGTGGTGTACTGGGTGCTGAGTTCGAATCTAGCAGAGTGTAGTAGTTAACTATGAGCGACAGCGGAGGTGCCCATTTAATTTTCTCCTTCACACCCAGTCAATAACAGCAGAGACTAAGTTGAATGGTGCAAAACATAAAGTGCTTTTACTCAGCAGAGGTGGTGATGAAAAGAACATAAACAGTTTTATCTTATCTGTGAACAGCTATGCAAAACAAACTTAGTCTTTCAGTTTCACAGTAAGTACTTGCACACAGCAAAATCTCCTGCTGGAGACTAGCTCTTCCCTGGCTCGGCTTGCAGAGTAAGGCAAACAAATAACAGTCCCGGTTTGCTCAGGTATTTACAGTCTTAAACTGGCGACCTCTCTCCCTGGAGAATAAACTCACAGCCAGCAGTTCTTCCGTTCAGGCAAGCAGTTCATTACCCTAGAAAGAACAACAGTCCATGCTCATATGCATATGAGAACAAACCTCTGTGTTCCTCTGTGTCGAGTATCCAGCAGAAGGCATCAAAGCTTCTTGCAGAATGTCATTATGGCTTCAGAGTATAAAATCCTTGTGCAGCTGCATGGCATCAAGGTTAGTCCGGGAGCATTCAGGCAGCATGGCTACAAGATCAAGTCAAGAGACTTCAGGCAGCATGGCTACAAGATCAAGTCAAGAGCCTTCAGGCAGCGTGGCTACAAGATCATATCAAGAGCAAAGAAGCAAACTATCCGGCTCTATTTTATGCAGTGACAAGTGCTGATTCATTCCATCAATACCAACACCTGTCCACAGTTCAGTAAGTAACTGTTAAAGCTGTAGCACCACAAATCATATATTATTTACAATACCAGGGTGTTCCCCATGACATACCTAACAGTGTCTGTTCTATGAGGTGTTCTAGATCCTCATAGAACTGGTCCACTGTGGCTTCATCTGCACCAGTGGTTGGTGCATATATTTGGATCACAGTGACATTGAAAGGTTTGCCTTGAATTCTGATTGACATCATTCTCTCATTTTTGAGGTTATATCCCATTACTGCTTTTCTCACTCTTTTATTGACAATTATGGCTACTCCATTTCTTCTAAGGTTTTCCACAGTATTAGATGTGATGGTTTCCTGAGCTGAATTCACCCATCCCTGTCCATTTTAGCTCACTGATGCCCAAGATGTCAATGCTTATTCTTTCCATATCATTTTTTACCACTTCCAGTTTACCTTGGTTCATTGATCTCACATTCCATGTCCCTATGCAGTATTGTTCCTTGCAACATTGCATTTCCCCTCCCCCTTTCCTGTCCCTCCCCTTCCTCCACTCTGTTGTGCTAAGCATCCTGTATCACCTGGCTTGCTCCTTTGTTTTGCCTTTTGTTTTGGTCAATAGGGTTCTCTTGGCAAGTTTTGTGGCGTGGTTTGCCGGTTTTTACGCCATACATTTTATCACAATTTTAAAAGTTTAAAACATATTAAATAACATATTATCATGCATATTTTCACACTTTAAATCACAGTCTCTATGTCAGTTGCTATATCAAGTCAGTACAAAGTCTCTATGTGAGTTGCTTTATTAAGTCATCTTTTACGTCATCTACATTTTTGTGTATCAGCTACTTATCCTTTTGCATGGGGCTCTGATTCTCGCCCCCTGGTTTTCCTCCTCTGCCTTCTTCTCTTCTGCCAATTGGTCGTCTCCTTCAACGCTTGGCTGGTGCCTGGAGGTGGATGATACCCCTGGCTGGGGGTGGTGATGTCCAGGCGGTCCCGGCTCCGAAGGCCTCACGGTGGTGGCCTTAAAAAATAGTACGCCCCCCCCCCCCCCCCCCCGCAGGCTTGTCTCCTCCGGCGCTGCACTGTGCATGACTGTGCACCTTTCCTTTCAATGCTCTTTGTCCTTTTGGCTGGAGAAGTGGTGGGTGGTGGAAGCATGCTCGCTGGCTTTTATTGTCGTATCATTTATAACAGAGATGACCTCTGGCATTAGGGATGTGGCTCTGTGTGCCCCAGCGATACCTCGAAGACATGGAAAGCAAGATGTACAACTACCTCGTTCGGTTCATTGCAGGCGCACCCCCCCAATGATGGACTCAGACACAAGTGAAAGTGGATAACGGCATTGGGCCACATTTATTGATTCAAGCCCTAGTCCGAATTATAAATTTCTATTGGTAAAACAACCAATCATAATTCTTAAGGCAAGCAGGCCGAAGTAACACTGGTAACGTACCACCCAAAATTGCCAACGGCAATTGTTACAATGTATCTATTTGTATCAATTTGTTTGTTGACAACAAACAAATTGTTGACCGTAGTCAATATCTACCTAATGACCCCACCCTCTGACGTGTATCCATAAAATCAGGGGGTGATTCCAGCTGTCTAGTGGTAACCATCACCCCCTCGCCTGGTTCGTCATTGACCGGACAACGTTTAAACAACTTATGCCTATCTAGTGTTGTCCAGTCAATTGCGAACCTGCCGGATACCTGTGGGTCATAAATGTTTACCTTACCAGTGCTACCCGCCAATGTGACCAAAGTCAACAGTAGCACAGAACAAACCCCTATATCAAACCATAGCAACAGTGTGGGATGGGCGAAAAAGCCAGGACTCAAGGGCCAATACGAGTCCCAGCCAAAAATTCCCACCCGGCCCCGAAGCGACCAAGAAATCACACTGTTAACTAGGGAGGGGGTGGAGGGGAAAAACTTCTCCGCTCCGTCGCTTCGCCAAAATGGCAGCACGGCTGCCTCGTGGCCAGCCCTTTTATTAGGGTGCTGGCCATGCCCCTAACTACCCGGATGGTTTCGTCCGGTGGGGGGGGGGCCCGCAAAGAGCGTGGCGGCCATTTTGGTGCCACGCTTCCATTGCAGGCGCACCCCCCCAATGATGGACTCAGACACAAGTGAAAGTGGATAACGGCATTGGGCCACATTTATTGATTCAAGCCCTAGTCCGAATTATAAATTTCTATTGGTAAAACAACCAGTCATAATTCTTAAGGCAAGCAGGCCGAAGTAACACTGGTAAGGTACCACCCAAAATTGCCAACGGCAATTGTTACAATGTATCTATTTGTATCAATTTGTTTGTTGACAACAAACAAATTGTTGACCGTAGTCAATATCTACCTAATGACCCCACCCTCTGACGTGTATCCGTAAAATCAGGGGGTGATTCCAGCTGTCTAGTGGTAACCATCACCCCCTCGCCTGGTTCGTCGTTGACCGGACAACGTTTAAACAACTTATGCCTATCTAGTGTTGTCCAGTCAATTGCGAACCTGCCGGATACCTGTGGGTCATAAATGTTTACCTTACCAGTGCTACCCGCCACCCGGAGAGGCTTCAATAAAGGCTCGACGCCCCCCCCAAGACCGACAGCTCGGTCGACAGGCCTGCTCGCCAATCACTCAGCAGGAGGTCCATACCTCCTCGCAACAGATGGGCCCCCTCCCCTGAATAAAGCTCATAATTTTGCAGACTGATGGCGGGGAGGCGAATGACGCGTCCCCAACCCTTGACAAAAAGGAACCGGGCAATAGCCCTGGAGCGACGAGCCCGGTCAAGCGCCTGGAGGCCAAACGCTCCCCTGTAAGCGTACTGCGGTATCATGTCCGACCAAATGAGGGGTGTGGCAGGCCACACATAATGTGAGTAGGCCAGGTGACTGCAAATCGCAAGCTTCCGCGATAGGCCAGTGACCTGTCCGAAACCATTGCCCCCAAGGTGAATAACCAGGACATCAGGCGAGTCAGCATCCCTGATGTAGAAAAGGAATGGCAACAGTTCCCGCCATAACATGCCACGCTTACCACACCACCTGAGATGTGCGGGTGCACCCAGTCCCAGTCGTGGTCCCACTCTGTCGCCGCAGCATAACGCGCTGCCCTGTGCAGCGTAACGCGCTGCCCTGTGCATGTGGCAACGGCCCACCAGCCCTACTGTCACCGGTGTAAAACGACACCCAGGGTCTGTCAAGGAAAAAAGGGGGGGTGAGAAACATTGCAGTGACTAAACTGGCACTCACGGTTGAAGAGGGTGAACACAAAAACTGAAAACAATGTGATCCCCACCTTCCCATGCGGCGTATTTCAGCCCCAGAGTACCCAAAAGTAGCCGCAGTAGGAACCGCCCCCATCCTGCAGGAATGGTTGAGTGAGGGGAGACCCACCCTGGTGACAGAAAAACGGGGCATGGTGCGTGCCACACAGTGCAAGAAACTCCTGTAGGGCACCAACCGGACAGATGTCTTCCAAGGAACATCGTAGCAGTATTACTCAACTGCCTACGCCGTGCTGATCTGTTTTAGAGGAGCGTATCCTCAACTGAGCCCAATCATTGCAAACGTAGACATCTTCGAGTTCCAGTGCCCTACGACTTGCATCCGCCTTAGACAGCATCACAAGCTCGCTGATGCGGAGCGCTCCAAAAAAAAGGCCACCGTTGTAGCCGCACGAAACAGGACTGCCTCATACCTATCGAAACATAGGCCATGCCAGCCTCGTGCCAGTTGGGTAAGTACCCCAGGGGAAATTGGGTGGCGGTCGTCCAGGCAACGCCCACGTTCCCGCACCCACCCCTCCAAAACATGTCTCACACGGAAATCAGCGGTACTGTCCGCATGACCTCCCACCTTGGCCATAAAAGCCAGCGCTGATAGCCTAGATGCCATGGTGTGGGGTGCCAAGCCCTGGGCGTGCAGGTAAACCATGAAACGGAGGATGTGGGCCACTGGGATCGGCCAGGTATCTGGCAGGCGAGATTGGGTACAAAAGGTCCGAAAGGAAACCAACGCGTGGTGATACGCCTTACGCGTGCGTGGCGCCAGTGACATGCCGATCGCCCGGTTCACCTCTCCTTGCCAAAGGTCCATATCTCCTGCGGTAGTGGCGAGGGAAATTCCTCCGCATCCGGGGCCAAGGCACGGAACCGGGAGATCTGCAGGCGGGACAAAGCGTCAGCAATATCATTATTCACCCCCGGGACATGCCTGGCTCTGAACAGTACATTGAGGCGCAGGCTGCGCAATACAAACTGGCGCACAAGGTCCATGACCCTGGGGGATTTAGAGGTCTGTGAGTTGACAATGTGGACAACGGCCGCATTGTCACACCAGAAATGCACCACAGAGTTGGCCCATCCTCACCCCATAGCATCAAGGCCCCCAGTATGGGGAAAAATTCCAAATATGTGAGATCCCTCAGGCGATCCGTGCCTGACCAGGCTGGTGGCCAGCCACCATATGCCCACTTCCCATTGAAGTACATCCCATAACCAAGGGATCCCGAGGCATCAGACTGAATTTGAAATTGGGGAGAAGCCAGGAGGTCTGACCTCCAAAATGAGACCCCATTGAACTCCCTCAGGAACTGGAGCCATACGTGCAGATCTGCCCTGATGCCCCGTGTCAATCTCGCCCTATGATGGGGCCTGGATAAGCCTGCCATGGCGTCGCACAAGCGCCGAGCAAATGCCCTGCCAGGTGCGACTACCCTGCAAGCGAAATTGAGGTGACCATGTAGCACCTGCAGTTCCCGAAGGGATGCCTTGCGCTTAGCCAGCAAGTCCGATACAAGGGCCACTATTCTTGACACCTTGTCTTCTGGCAACCTGGACGCCTGCGCTACTGAGTCAATTTCCACCCCCAGGAATACTAACTTATTAGATGGGCCTACGGTCTTTTCGGGCGCTAAAGGGACACCAAGTTCCTCCATTAGCGTCTGAAATGTGTTGAGGAGACGTGTGCATGTGTCCCAGCCCCGTTCACCCCCGAATAAAAAGTCATCCAGGTAATGGGCTACAGACCGAGACCCTGACCTCTGGACAAATGCCCACTGCAGGAAGGTACTGAAACGCTCGAAAGCCGAGCAGGATATGGAACAGCCGAATGGCATGGCTTTGTCAAAATAATATTCACCCCGGAATTTGAAACCCAGCAACTCAAAGTCACTCGGGTGCATGGGCAAGAGGCGAAAAGCCGACTTAATGTCACACTTAGCCAACAGTGCACCCGGGCCACATGAGCGCACCATGCGCAATGCCTGGTCAAAGGATGTATACCTGACAGAACAAAGGTCATCAGGGATAGCATCATTGACCGAGTGGCCGGCTGGGTAGGACAAATGATGAATCAGGCGGAACTCGCCCGGGGACTTTTTGGGCACCAGTCCTAGAGGAGACACTTTAAGGTTGGGGAACGGGGGCGCGGGGAAAGGGCCAGCGACCCTGCCCGCCGCAATCTCCTTATTAATGCTGGCGGCAGCCACCTCCTCCCTTCCTCTAAGTGACAAAAGGTTGGGTGCATCCTGTGGTGACCTATCCCCCGTGAAAGGAATACGAAAACCCAGTTGAAAACCCTGAAGGAGGTACACAGCGTCTGCCTCCCGGCCTGGGACAGGCGGAGGCAGCATGGGGGCCAGAACAAGAGGGGCACTCGTGCTTGTACTTGCAATTTTTCTTGTTGCAAGAACCGGTGGACGAGAAGGTCCAGCACAGCAGGCGGGCTGGAACCCCCTGCCCCGCCACTTGGCGGGGTGCCTGTGCCGGGGCCGCTCGTTCGACCGCATGTCCACAATGGTATCTCTCCCCAGGCGCCGGGTGCATGGGGGTCATATACAGAAGCCACAGCTTCTGGCAGGGCTCATCCCACCTCATCTCTGGGTGCAGTGGAATCCTCATGCGGAATTCTTCGTCGTAAGCCAGCCACGACGGACCCGGGAAGTCAACCATAGCCCGGTAAATGTTGTCCAGATACTGGACCATAGGGATGGCCAAATCCGGCCTAGCCCTGAGGTAAACGGCCATGTAAATCAGGTAGGCTGGCAACCAATTTGCCCACGTACGTGGCGGCTTACGACGACGCGCCTGCTCCTTATCCTTCTCGTCCAGCCCTTCCCTCTCTTCCTTGGTCGGTTCCCTATTTAGAAGGGAGAAGATATCTACATACTCACCCCTCCAAATCTTTTCCTTGGTGGACTGGGCCAGATGGTCCCCAAGGGGCAAGGAATACCCTGCTGTTGGCAAAGCCGACACCGGGACAGAGGGAACTGCGGGCAAAGCAAAGGGGGCCTGAGCCATCCCGGGGATCCCCAACACATTGCCTAGCACATAGGGGGCACCACCCCGACCCTGGCCCTGTGTCAAGGGGAAAGTCGCCGGGTGGGCCGGGGGCAATTGGACCGCCGGGCCACCCGAGCGAGGCCACGGCCATTGGACCGCCCCCCCAAGGAAGTCAGTTGTGTGGGTGCATTAACTTGAACTGCATACTCACCCGATGCACCCCCACGGGCCACCCCCACTGTGGGTTCCGGCCCGCTGGGGGCGTCGGAGCTCACGACCGAAGCTGAGCTCGTCGACGGGGCCATAATGGCACCAGACTGCTGCACCAGTTGAGTGGGGAGCTGCGAGGCAGAGACCGCCACCGGCCCGCGCGCCTCGGGCGGCTCAACCCGACCCATCGCCGGCGACTGTTCGGCGGCCAAAGGGGGCACCTGGAATCCTAAAGACACCCCTGTTTGGTTGGCCCTCACCAAGGACGCTTCAAGGGCCGCTACCCGAGCAAGAAGGGCCTCCATGTCGACATAGGCCCCAGCCCCACCAGGAGGCAAATGGGTAACTGGCCCATAAGTCAAGGGTACCTGTCCAGGTCCCTGAGCCCCCGGGGCCAGATAAGGCCAAGAGCCCATGCTCGGCCCTTGGGGAGCCGTGGGCATGCCCTGCCCAGACAGAGAACCCAACCACCCTCCGTGGCTCGCACCCCCCAAGGGAAACTGCGCGCCCAGGCAAGATGGCCCAGCCGCACGGACCATGGCAGGGGCCGTGGTCGTCATTTGCGGGCCAAGGGCCGAGGCCCCGTCCGGGGCAGCCTGCGCGCACTGCGCATCAGGCCAAGGAGCTACCGATCCCATCCCACCGTTCCCGGTGGGCTCCGCTAAAGGTGGCTGCGGAACGGGCGCAGTCGCGGTCCTCCGACCCGGCTGACGCCTCCGCGCCGATTGAGCCACGTTCGCGACTGCCTTCTTCTTTGAGGGCATGGCTAAGATAGCTAGGAAGCCTAAAACAAGAGAAAGCTGCCTGAAAAGGCTTCCCCCAAGAGGACACGAGCGACGGAGGTAAGGAGGAAAAACTTCTCCGCTCCGTCGCTTCGCCAAAATGGCAGCACGGCTGCCTCGTGGCCAGCCCTTTTATTAGGGTGCTGGCCACGCCCCTAACTACCCGGATGGTTTCGTCCGGTGGGGGGGGGGCGCAAAGAGCGTGGCAGCCATTTTGGCGCCACGCTTCCAATGCCCAAGGGTTTCTCTCAAATACCAATTCATTATTCTGGTGCTCCATCTACTGTCACTTGTGCGTGCAATATGGCCAGCCCACCTTAATTTGTTCACCAGGTATTCTGTTACTACATCTTTCAGCAGTGATCTTTGCCTGATATCCTCATTTTTATTTTATTTTCCTTTAACTACTACAGTTTAATAAAGATGCTGTCAGTTTAATAAAGATGCTGTACAGTAATCTGGAAAATGCAACACCATTTGATAGGGTTCAATCCTAAATAATCTTAAAAATCTGATATACACTTCTGTGCAAATGTCTTAGGCCACAACTGGCTGGTTGGGGGAAAGTCAGTGAGTGATTGGGGGTTGTGGTGGTGTATAACTCAACCTCTGAGGCACCTGGAGTTCTGTTGCTTATTTATGCCTGAGAAAACATGAGAATGCTGATGACTTCACATTACTTCTCTGCTGGATGCTTTCTAAGACTAAACTGTGATGTGACTTCACAAAAAAATATCAACGAAGCAGTTCATTTCACTTTCATTTAGTGCTTGACTCTAGCTTCACATATTTTTGACATCATAAGATCCAAAGAAATAAGCTAAGCCTTGTGGAGCTGCTGTTTGGCATCTAGATTAAATGATGTTTGTTTTTGCAAGAGCCGAACTCCAAACAAAGTGAATCAGGCCAAATTTCCTATCAGTGAAGGACATGTGTATTAAAATCTGTTGGTGGCACTATTTGACAAAACCGATTTGCATCCTTGTTCATGCCAGCACAAGAGCACTGCTTGTTTACTAACTGGTGACCCGGCTGTTGTTTATGATTCCCTTTTCAATAGGCAAGAAAAGGAGTGGTGTATTGTGCACCTGAGCTCATTCTGAAAGACCATGCTTGTCCTACATGGCTGCAAACTGGAAAACAACTTCATGTGTACAGTTTAAGCCTTTTACACTCTTGACATTTCATCTTCCTGTGTCCAGTAGATTCCTTGTTATAATTTTATATTATTTTACATTATTTGTTGTCTTAACCAGTTTACCCATCAAAAGGAACACCAGTCAAGGTATCATACTATACTGGCTGCTACTCTTCATGCCTTGAAAATATTGTTTTAGCCAAAATAATGTGAATAATATTAGTACTTTGGACAGTGACATGGTGAAAACAGTAACTTTGGTGCACCAAGTGGGTAAACCAATTTGTTCCCCAATTCCCTGATAGAGGGCCTGGAATTTGCATTGCCCATTGCCCCTTCCTCAGGGCACAAAGGAAGTTATAGCAACAAAAGAAGGCCATCTGTGGGAAGGCAATATGCAGATACCTGGTTTCCTGTGTTTGTTGAATGGGGAAGGATATCAAATGCAGCCTGCTATTTTTTACAAATCACCTCTAACAAACAGACCCTGGCACAACATCTTGCCATAAACGTTTGGGACTTTCATTGTAGATAGGGAACTAGGGGAGCATGTCCAACTCTGGAAGGCTGCCAACAGTTCCCCATAATGGAGACCAAGGGGTCTATCCTCACTCAGCTAGATTTATGGGGGAGGATTTCCTTTGATGCCTCAGGCAACATGGCTAACCTGGTATTGCACTTGTTGTAATGGTCGGTGGGAGTCGAGGTGCTGAACTCAAGGAAGGTGTGAGAGACGAGGATATGATGGTAAAAGCCTGGGCAACCCACAGCACTGGTGGAGATCAGATGACAGATGTGTTAGTTTTGAGTGAATGTTGTAGCAGTCTGAGTTGTGATGAGTCCAGGAAAGAAGACTATACACCAGGCTTGGTTAAATCAAACTGGTATACTAACATTTACAGTCCAAGTAAATAAACATTACATTCAGCATTGTTCAGCTCTGCTCAGCTCAGTCTGTGCTTCTGCTCAGCACTGCAAGCTTCTGCAAAACAAGCTTTTCAAGCAACCTATATTTCTACAGGAAGCAAAACACTTAAGGTTACAATGCATCTTATTAACTGTCAATCACAGCAGAGCTGGGCTAGATGATTGCTTGCACCTGTTCCTTGTTAACTGACCTTAGCCTGACCTTATTATATCTGCTCATTGCCTCACTATAATGCATATATTGACAAGATGGGTCATTGGCTCTATGGATCTGCTCCCTATGTTATGACAATACTATGCTGTTCCGACCAATCCAAGCAGTGGGCTCTTTATATCTGCTACCAATTTCTTCCAATACAACTATCTGTGGGTTGCCCGCTTGAACAATACACATTGACTCCGAGATTAGGGCAGGAACAATGGGTTTCGCCAACCCAAGGTAATTAAGTGCGAGTTGTCCATTAACCCCAGGGTAACTTCCAAGAGCTGGCATTGTAGCCGGACCACTGGAAAACGCCACGTATGCAAGCCTTCTGTATTAGGAGGTCACGCGCATCCTGCATGCGCATCACCCCAAGGCAGAGTAATAAATATGTGCCACCCGACCCAGATCAGGGCTGGACTTCACCGCACGATTGTCTCATGTGTCTTCCTTGTGGCCAGCCACTCCAATATTTGGCAGCCATCACAACATCTGGTGACCCTGACGTGATTCTTCTCTGAAGCCATGACGTGATTCTTCTCTGAAGCCATGACGTGATTCTTCTCTGAAGCCACAACGTGATTCTGATCGGGACGCTACCCCGATCAGAACCCGACGTGATCTCAAGGAAGCCAACGTGACCACAAACCTGGCAGACCCCACCTATCGGAACGGATGTGTTCCAAACCCAGGGGAGAGCCGTGATCCTGAAACAGCAGAGGCAGAGCAGCAGCAGCCCACGTCAGAGAGCCATAGCCATGATCCCAAACCACTGACCAGACCCGAGGGACATCATCCTGTGCATCACTCACCCCGACATACTACCCAAAGGCGCGGCGACTCATTCTGCGGAGGCAAATCTGGGGAACCCCCAATCAGGTAGTATAGGGGCTTGTGGGGGGGGGGGGCAAAACTCATCCATCAGGCAAAGAGCTCAGGTGGAGGAAGGAGCTCAAGGGCCTGGCCAGGCTATTTTGCATAAGGGTACAGAGGAGCAGCCAGACGGAACTCGTGATGCATCTGGGGGAACACTGTTTGTTCTACCCAGAAGCAGGCATGATGGATCCAGAGATTTGGGACAGAGTGTGGAAATGCCTTAAGGAAGAACCCTGAGCACCTGCCAAAATCATAGGGACTTGGAGCAAGTGTAGACAGATAATTGCAGCAGTCAGTCCAGCCCAGGTAGAGACCGAGAAACCCCCAGTGTACATAGAACCATCAGCTCCAACATGTCTCTACCTGACCATCCAGTTCAGACATGGAGGCTTAGGGGACTCCCCTTCTGTGGTAGCTGCAGAAGCCACAGGAGTGAGCAGAAGCCTAGGGAGCACAGGCACTTCCCAGATCATTAAGAGTCCCTTCCAGCTAATGGTAGAAGAGTAGTTGCACAAGGAGGAATTGCCGATCGCAGAACTGGCCAGGCTCCAGATGCTATGTCCAGTCCGCTTAGCGATGGATGCCCTCACGGCCAATCAGGTGGCAGTATACACACCTATTCCATACAAGCTGCTTGCGGAAATCCGCAAAGCCATCACAGATACAGGGCTCCAAAGTAGGTTCATAAGGGGCACGCTCCAGCAGCTGTGGGAATCCACCACACTCATCCCTCATGACTGGAAGGTCACGATGAGTATGATGCTGAACCCTAGCCAGTACCTATTATGGGACAGTGAGTACCAGCTGGAAGCGCAGGCTAGGGCTGCCAGGATGGGAGGAGCAGTAATTCCCAAGCAGCTATATGGCTCAGGGCAGTTCGATACCATCCAAACACAGTCCGTCCTGACAGCAGCCATGCTCCAGCTGGCTTCTAGGGTCACCTTCAAGGCGTACCTCAAGGTACCTGCCACTGGCAAGGGCACCAAAAATCACACCACCATCAAACAGGGAGCACAGGAACCTTACATGGACTTCATTAACCGGTTAGAGGAAGCAATTAGCAGACAAATAGACAACCAGGAGGCCCAAGAGGAGCTTATGATGAAGCTGGCCAAAGACAATGCCAACCTCGACTGCCGCAAAATCTTGCAGGTGATGGGTCACAGAACTGATCTGACGCTTACCGATATGATCAGGGCTTGTGCGGATGTTGGAATAGACTCCTATAAGATGGGGCTGTTAGCAGTGGCCGTGCAAGGGGGTACCAACCCAAGGCAGCTTGTCACCAGTGTGGCAAGTTGGGACACTTCGCCAAAGAATGCAGGATGAAACAGCGCCGCAGAAGGGAGGTGTCCCCTGCCTGGTCCACCCGGCCACACCATCTACCCACTGCCCAAAGTGCCACAATGGCTTCCATTATGCCCGAATTTGGGAAACTGGGCCACAGACGTGTCCCTAGCCCTGGTGCAAATAGAGACAACTGCCGCCCTGGAAGCTCCAGAGTGGATATCCCAATAGTCACCCCCAGCATTTCCGAGGCACAGGCAGAAACCAAGGGCAGCATAGGATTAGACCTAGAATGCCAGGAGGACATTATTTGCAACCTGCCAGGCACAGTCAACTTAGTTAACATCCAGTACAAAGGTCCCCTGACCCAAGGCACAGTAGGGTTAGTCTTGCCTCAAAGCACTGCAGGGAAGAAAGGGATCTTTGTGATCCCAGGAGTCATAGACTCTGATTACACAGGCATCATCAAAGTCCAGCTGTGGACACACCTACCCCAGACAATGAGCAAAGGGGATTCAGTAGAGCAATTGATCATGGTTCCGTATCATCTGCCAGGTGGGAGTAAGGAAGTGATCAGAGGAGATTCAGGATTTGGGTCGACAGACCGCCAGAGAGAAGAAGGGGCAGTAGAAGGATACCAGATCATAGCGACAGTGCAGCAGAACATAGAGTGTAAACAGCGATCTGTCATTAAGGCATTTTGGAATAAAAGGCCTTTTGATGGTCTGTTAGGCACCAGAGCGGATGTCACCATAATCAGCAGGAAATTATGGCCCGATGAGTGGGAAATCAAAGCAGTCTCAGATGTGTGAGGGGGTATGAGGAGTTCAAGAAGCTTACAGGAGCCGAGACTGGGTGGAAGTCACTATCACAGAGGCAGACGGCATAGGGGTAATACTCCCGCACATAATAAACATACCCATCAATCTCTGGGGGAGAGACATTCTGCAACAGTATCGCACCACCCTAACTTTCGGGTAATGGCCGTGCCACTCAAATGGCTAACCGATGAGCCGGTATGGGTGGAACAGTAGCCGATAGTTGGGGAAAAGTTAGAGGCTTAGAAGCAGCTCGTTAAAGAGCAGCTAGATGCGGGACACATAGAACCATCTACCAGTCCCTGGAATTCACCAATTTTTGTCATTAAAAAGAATCCCGGGAAGTGGCGACTTCTCCACAATTTAAGGTAAATCAGTAAGTGCATTCAGCCCATGGGACCGCTTCAATGTGGTACCCCCAACCCAAACATGATCCTTGAGGGGTGGGAGATCCTGATCGTAGACTTAAAGGACTGCTTTAACACCATCCCTTTAGACCATAGGGACAGGGAAAGGTTCACGTTTACAGTGCCAGTCACTAACCATAAGGAGCCCACCCAGAGGTTCGCGTGGAAATTTTTGCCACAGGGAATGCTCAACTCGCCAACCCTGTGCCAAATCTATGTCCACGAGGCCTTGGAGGGGTTCCAAACTTGCACCCCAAAGTCTTAGTCTGCCATTTCATGAATGACATATTGATCGCAGCACCCAAATTAGGCAGCAACATATTTTGTGACCTCCAGAGCACACTGGGGGGGGGGGGGAGGATTAGTCATAGCTCCTGAGAAAGTGCAGAGAGCCGAACCCTATTCTTATATTGGACATCGGTTGCTCTGATCTTTTGCAGCTCCAGTGCTGCCTAAGATCAATATTAAGGACTCAGTCACACTAGTAGAACTCCAGCAATTTTTAGGGAACATCAATTGCGCAAGGCCATATTTTAAAATAAACACAGACCTCTTAAAACCATTTTTCTCACTGCTAACCCAAGGAAAGCAGCCAGCCGACCAGAAACACATTTCACGCAAGGCTAAGCAAACACTCCAGGCAGTAAACCGCATTCTCAGCCATCGATGGGTAGACAGGATACGTCCCCATGCTAAACCTGTACATCATTAGAATGGGGACCATGTTTGCAGGAACACTAGATATAGACTCCAGCGGGGGGGGGGGGGCAAAATCATGGAATGGGTGTATCTGCCGAACACCTCCTCCAGGAACATCGTTCCTCTGCAGGAATTGGTAGCCATAGTCATTCACAAGGGGAGGCTGAGAGCAAGGGACATTTCAGGACATGACTTGGCCAAGATAGTCATGCCATTCAATAAAGAGAAGATGCAGCAACTAGTGCAGCTGGGAGACACCCTACCCATAGCATTAGAAGGGTTCACAGGGAGCCTGGCATACCACTTGCCAAGGGACCCCAGACTAGTCTCACTTCAGACTCAGACAGTCAAATTGCAGGAAATGCTGTCCTTGACTCCCCTCCAGGAAGCCTAGACAGTATTCACTGACGGGGGGGGGGGGGGAATGTACAGCGTTCTCACTTGGCATGAAGAAAAGGCTTGGAAAACGCTGCTGATACTTCCGCAGAAATTAGCACAAAGAGCGGAGCTGGCAGCAGTGAACCTCGCTTTGAAAACATTCGCCAAGGAGCCATTAAACATTGTCACAAATAATCAGTATGTCAGGAATTTGATCCACAGTCTACCGGGAGCTTACATCATTCCCGCCATAGAAAAGAATTTGCTGAGCCTATTCTTGACCATGCAATTTCACCTGTGGCACCGCAGACAAGCGCTGTACGTTGCCCACATTAGGAGCCACCAGGATTTACCTGGCCCCATCTCAGAGGGCAACAGCAGGGCTGACGTAGCCACCAAAGAAGCACACCAGAAATTAGTCTCGGGCATATTCACAACCCCGATCCAAAGTCACGCATTCTTCCACCAGAATGCCAAAGCACTAGCAAGGCAGTTTAACCTGCCATTGTCGCAAGCACAGGGAATCGTGCACTCCTGCCCGCAATGCACAGCAGCACCGGGGGGCCCTCATGAGGAGTTAACCCATGGGGGACAGAGGCTAACCAAATTTGACAAATAAACGTCACGCACGCCCCACAATTTGGGAGATGGCAGTATATGCACGTCTCCATTGACACATTCTCACAGTTTGTCTTGGCCATGGCCCAGAAGAGAGAAGCTGCAACCCATGTAGAGCAACATCTCTTGACATGCTTCACAGCCATGGGCAAACCAGGCCACTTGAAGACTGACAATGCACTGGCTTATAGTTCCAAACAGCTAGCCACATTCCTAGCAACTTGGGCCGTAAAGCACACATTTGGTATTCCATCCAATCCCCAGGGACATGCCATTGTCCAACGGGTGAACCGGATGCTAAAGCCCTGCATTAAAAAACAAACAGAAAGGGAAGAGATAGCCCCCCCCCCCCGAAAAGCCAAGGTCAGGCACAGCAATGCCTGCACAAAGTTTTATTCACTTATAACAGCCTTAACATTTTTGCTGACTGCACCCCGCAGGAGAAGCATTTCCGATGGCAGGAAATCCTCCCATGACCCATGGTTCACTTCAGGGTGCCGCTAGACCGCTCCTGGAGAAGTCCAGTGCCCCTGATAACATGGGGGAGAGGGTATGCAGTGATTATGTCCCCCACAGGAACCGTCTGGATTCTGGCCCGCTGCGTGAGACTGCATTTTGAGCTGCATGGCTTGGAACTGAGCAATCCTGGACCTCCTGCCCGAGATGGAGGGAATGAGTCTGACGAGAGGACCCAGGTGGAGCAGACAACTGAGACCAGACCAGAGAGTGACCTGGGGGGATTGTCAAGACCTTGTGTGATGACGCCATGTCCATCCTGAGGGAGCAAAACACTGAGCCCACTCCACAAAACATGGTGGCCGCAGTGCTAGCTCAAATCACCTACAATTCCCTGATGGTCGTTTTGATCCTTTCCTTGCTGATGGGGGGAGGGGTTCAAGCTTCTTATGGGGACTTGACACCTGGTGGAGACTTAACCACCAGACTCCAGTACAACATTTGGAAGAAATTAGCTGGACTTGTCAACCAATTCGACTTTTGCTTGAGGCAAAACATGGACACTGCTTCTTTACTAAGCACATGCCTAATCCCGGTTTGTCGCGCCCCTGGAGAGCAAGCTGGGGACATTGAATGGTTTTTTACTTGTAACCAACGGACTTGGAACTACATACCCGCTAATATGTCTGACTCATACTGTTGTGTGAGTCGCTTAACCCTGGTACTCCCCAAGAGGGAGATGGTCACTCCAAACCCAGCCACCCCAAGGCCAGGACAGCCCATACGAGCGGTCCAGCTAGATGAGACATGTGACAGTGATATCACCATGCTTAGCAAGGCAGAGTACATGTACCTAGCAGTCAGTATTATAGGGGTTCCCGGACTAGCAGTAGGCAATGCACGCAGGATCAGCCAGCTGGCATGTGTGCTAGCAAAAGCCATCAATCACACCTCATCAGCCACTGCCATGTTAAACCAAGAGCAGGCTGAACTGAGACATGGAGTTTTGGATAACCGTGCAGCAATTGACTATTTGCTGCTCTTACACCATTTGGGCTGCGAATCTGTCTGAGACATGTGTTGTTTTAACCTCACAGACAATTCTTGCAAGGTCCAGAGTCAAATCACTGAACTTGACACCATAGTTAAACACATCAAGGAGAATGCCAACTGGGGGTGGTGGGACGAACTCTGGTCCTGGGTGCCATGGGGATGGTTGCAGACAGCGCTTAAAGCTATTGCTGGCATTGTGGTAGTGGGAATTATGCTTTGCTGCTTTGCACAGTGCATTCCTTCACTCTTGTCAATGTGTACCTCATGGCAGAGACCTCAAGAGACAGTTATGCCCAAGCAGATCATGCCTTATATCTACCGTGCCCTCAGCCAGGCTGATTTAACTAATAAAGGAAGGGGGAATGTGGGTTGCCCATGTGAATAATTGGCCAAACCTTTTCCCAGGGGTGTGCCCGGCCTTCAACAGATCCGGAGACCACCCGGACTTTGCAGGAAAGGCAATTGGGGTACGGGCTAGCTGGTTAGTTTGGGGGGCAAATCAAAAAGCCTTGGCTGATGGCTACGATAGAAGCAGGGCAGAAACCAAAGATGATGACTCTAAAGGAAATGTGCAATCCTCCACTTCTGGCTGCAGATTAAGTTGGGCAAACAAGCCACGCCAGACAGCAGAACAAGCTAGGTACCCGGAGTCAATACACATGAACTCCGAGATTAGGGCAGGAACAATGGGTTTCGCCAACCCAAGGTAATTAAGTGCGAGTTGTCCATTAACCCCAGGGTAACTTCCAAGAGCTGGCATTGTAGCTGGACCACCGGAAAACACCACGTATACAGGCCTTCTGTATTAGGGGGTCACACGCATCCTACGCGCGCATCACCCCAAGGCCGGGTAATAAATATGACCCAGATCGGGGCTGGACTTCACCGCACGATTGTCTCACATGTCTTCCTTGTGACCAGCCACTCCAAAATCTGACAGCCATTGCAACAACTATCAGTAGCTATATTTTATGTGCAAGGGTTTGTGGGGGGGGGGGGCAGAGGGCATCCCAAGTTATCTTAACTGGATCTGCAAGGTGCTCTCTCTCATATTTGTACCATGTGAAGGTGGCAAGACAGATTAGAAGGCTTCCTTTAAATATCTTAAAACTCGAGGATGTTCCTATGAAGAATCATTCAGCAGCACTTATCCCTCAAGGAATAGCTGGAGCTACTACAAATTAAGCTTTCAATGTCCCATTTCAGAGAGTCAGACCAGAAAGACACCATGGGCAATGCTAGTGAAAGACACCAAAAAGTCTAGCAGAGGCAATAGGGACACTCACTTTCATCTAATTTTCTATTTAGCTTATGCAGCAAGGCAACCAAAACTATCTCACAGCCAGGCTTGAAACCAGATAAAAATGCATCTAGATAATCCAGGAATTCCAGGAGCTGTGAAGCTACCACATACTATACTCCAGAAATCGGGCCAAGAATCAGATGTTTTGCCTAACTGGCAAAACAGTAGGTTTCAGATTCACGTACTAACTCTTTTTAGATGCATTGAAACCCTGTCTTGTTTTGGGAAAGCATTCACCACTCTCTTTACCCAATCAGTCAGTCCTCCCCAAAAAGTTTTACTAATTCCACCGTTGTGGTAAAAAAAGAAAATAGAATTGTTAGTTGGGTTCCATGTACAAAGACAAAGTACTAAGTAGCAACCCTGTTATCAAATACAAAGTATTTGAAGACCACCCCACCCCCAAACAGTTTGTGACTATACTGTCAAAATTGGCAATACATCTGTCTTAACATTCCATTTTGTCTAGTGATTGGGATCTGTCACCCTTCTCCATTTGCTTCTTTAGATTGCTTAGTGGTCCTACCATAACCATGTTGTGGTTCAAAGCAGTGGCCGTACAAACTCATAGTCCTGGCATATCTCTTGCTGAGCTTGCCATATAAAATTCAGATTGAAAGAAAGAGCTTAAGTTCCCCACTTTGGGCAATAAAAGCACATTTTGCTTTGGCTGAAATATGGAAAAGGTGTCTTTATTTCCCAATGTCCTGAAATATGGTATAACTGGATGTCAGGTTAATAACCATGATGATTATTGTTCACCAATCATCCATATTCTTGATAATGCCTTTTCAAATTTGTGTGTAGCAATTATTTACCTTTTAAAGTGTTTCGGGCAAGATGTTTATTTCACTTCTTTCCCTCTCCCTCTTGGTTGCTAGGCAATATTTTGACTCAGCTCCATAATTATAAGTCTACCCATTTGGTCCATAAATATGCAAATGTGTGAACAGAGTGAAAGGACTGGTCTACTGACAGCTGCTGCTCACAAAAATAGCTGAATATTACTGGTGCCATCCTAAATGAGTTCCAAGAATGAAGATACATTAGGGGATTTTTGATGTTCCAAGATTGATATGCAGGACGCAGCATTCAGGGGGCCAAACACATCTTTATTGCAAGGTATGCAGTCTGAACATGCGATAATGGCAGAGGCGCAGCTCCTTTTATACTGTACTGTACATTTGAATCCCGCTCCAAGAGCGCCCATTGGCTATGGTGTCAGTGACATCATTGGGACGTACTGCACACCTTATAAGGTTTACCTGTGGCAGGAATGTTTCCCGTGGTACACTGTGATTGGGTGATCTGGACCATGTGAGCTGAGCTATTGCAGCTGGTTTACATTGGGTTACATTGTTACACAGACTCTTTTACAAGGTTACAATCTTAAAGGTATAATGTTATATACATAACATCCCTCCCCCCTAGGGATGTTGTGGTGGCCCACATGTGCGTTTGGGCCATGCGGCAGCTTGGCCGAGCTTGGGAGAACTAGGGGATCTGAGTTCCACAGACTCTCGCCCTGCAATGGGAAAACAAGACTCGTTAGAGCTATGTCGGAAACCATGGTCTGATTCAGAAGAGGAACTTGGGTGGGTGGGTGTGAAACTGTAAATCATAACCCCGTTTTGTTTCAGAAGGAGCAGGGGATTGCTCGAAATCAAAACCTGGAAGGGGAGAAGAATATCTTAACAAAAAGTCCCGCCTGTTACTCGGAGCGACGGGCGACTCAACAGAAATTTGCCTCTTTTGTCAGGGAGTAGAGGAAGACTCAAAAACCAAAGGACGGGGGATTACTGGGGTGAACTCAAAGCCCCGCTTCTCACTTGGATGAGTGGGGGAACACTCTGAAAACTCCCCCTGGTCCTGTAACTCAAAATCTACACTGTCAGGGTCTGGGTTTTCACAATCCTCAGGGCCCGTCTGCCATGGGTGAAAGTGACGGGGTTTCGGGTCCCCTTGACTGGTGTGGAAGGAATTGATATAAGGATTCCTTTGTGGGCTGTTTGCCATATCTCCCCCTTGAGATAAGCAGGTGGGGGAGAACCCTAACATTGACTCACCCATACCATCATCTCCCTGTGCATCTGTGACCGTACGCCTGAGTTGGTCGGCGTGCCGCCTCCACAGTAAACCCGTACTTGTCTCTACCTGGTAGGACACTGGTCCAGTCTGTTCAATCACAACCCCTGGGACCCACGTTGGGCCGGCGGCCGCATAGTTTCTGCAATACACTGGGTCCCCTACCTCGAATACCTTGGTGTGCACAATTTCTATATTCCTCCCCCTATCCTCCACCCTGGTTGGATCCAACCGATTAAATAGGGAAACTGGTCTCCTGTGCATGAGAAGCTCTGCAGGGGAGAGCCCGGAGGCCGGGGGAGTTACTCTGTAGCAGATGAGAAATTGGCACAGTTGCAAATTTAAATCCCCAGGGTCCAATCGCCGAAGTGCCTCCTTAGTTGTTCGCACTTGGTGCTCAACTTGGCCATTTCTTGCAGGGTGTAAAGGGGCTGAAGTCATGTGCCAAATCGCATTCCTCTCTAGGAATGCCTGGAATTCGGCGGAAGTGAAAGTACTGGCATTGTCGGAGACAAGCACATCGGGTATCCCAAAACAACTAAACAGCTTCTGCAAGTGTTTAATGGTTGTGGGAGAGGATGTATTGAACATTGGGATGACCTCCAACCATTTTGAAAAAGAGTCAACCATGAGGAGGAACATGGAGCCTCGAAATGGACCAGCAAAGTCGATGTGTAACTGAGACCATGGAATGTGTCCCATTCTCTGTGAGGAAGTCGGGACTCCTCAGGTCGAGAACTCTGGCAACTTTTGCAAGTGCCCACCATGTGTTCAATGTCAGCATCTATCTGGGGCCACCAGGAATAGTTCCTGGCCAAGGCCTTTGAGCGCACGATCCCCGGGTGGCTGATGTGCAGCAATTTGAGCACTTTTGCATGCAGTGCCTCAGGAATAACCACCCATTGGCCCAAGAGGAGGCAACTCCTCTCTATCGAAAGTTCAATCCTTTTCCGGAAAAATGCTTTGAACTCCTTGGCTGGCAGAGTCGTGGGCCAGCCCTTCTTTACCCATGAGATTACTAGGGACAGAACCTTGTCCTTCACCATGGCCTTGGCGAGATCTGTGGGTACTATGAGTGGTGAATCGAGGGACTCAATCAGCAGCACCTGGTGATCTTGTTCCACCTCGCATTCGGGTTCCCCTAGCTCTGGGAGGGGGGACCGGGAAAGTGCATCAACATGGCTGATCTCTTTGCCCGGGCGGTGAACCAGTGTGTACTGGTAAGCATTTAGAAATATGGCCCACCGAAGCATCCTAGGGGACACAATCTGGGGTGCGGGCTTGCTCGTGGTGAAGATGCCCAGCAGAGGCTTATGGTTGGTCACAATGGTGAACTCCCGACCATAGAGGAAGTCGTGGAATTTTTTGATTCCTGCAACTATCGCAAGAGCCTCTCTATCTGTTTGCACATAGTTGTGCTCTGCCTTAGAAAGTGACCTGGAGTAAAAGGCAACCGGGGCTTCCCACCCATTTTCTAACACGTGGCTCAGCACTGTCCCCACCCCCACTGGTGAAGCATCACAAACTAGCACCATGGGCTTCCTGGGGTCAAAATGGGTTAAGATTGCCTCTGAGGAGAGGAGCTGTTTCAACTCCTTGAAAGCCTTTTCCTGGCTGTTCCCCCACCACCAAACCACGTCTTTCTTTAAAAGATGATGCAGAGGCTCCGCTACGGAAGCTTTCCTTGGCAAGAAGGAATGATAGAAATTTAGGAGCCCTAAAAAGGACTGCAATTCTGGTTTCACGGTGGGGTGAGGGGCATTTCAAACAGCCGCAACCTTTGATTCAGAGGGCTTAACACCATCGGGGGTTATCTTAAACCCTAAGAATTCTAACATACTTGCTAGGAACACACATTTATAACATCTCAATCTTAACCCCTCTTTCTCAAATACTGTAAGAATTTTGTCCAGTCTTTTTGGCAAGTTCTGACTTGGTCCCCACCGTAATCAGAACATTGTCAAAATAGGGGAGACCCTTGAGTAGGTGTTCCACTAACAAATGAAAAATCCCTGGGGCTGAATTTACGTCGACCTGTAGGCATGTTACCTTAAAGGCATCTTTGTGCGTTACGGTTGTCTGTGCAGCGGGGCAGCAGGTGTGACTGTGAGCTGCTGATAGGCCTGCGCCAGATCTATCTTAGCGAAACACCTTCCCCCATGTAAGGTGGCTAATAAGTGGCTAACTACCGGCACCGGGTATGCATTAGGGCAAATGGCCTTGCTAATCGTACATTTATAGTCCACACAAATTCTAACCTCCCCATTAGATTTCATTGCAGTCACTAATGGAGTTTCCCACTCCACAGAGTCCACTGGAACTAAAATTCCCTGACCCACCAGTTTGTCCAGTTCCGCCTCAATCTTGTCCTTGAGGGCGAATGGCACTCGTCGTGGCTTGAGCCAGAAGGGTCGGATTGCTGGATCCAGGTCGAATGAGACCGGGAGCCCTTTATACTTTCCGAGCCCCTTCTTGAAAACTGCTGGGTGTGCATCGCACATGTCTCGCACTGGATCAGTCTCTATGGCATTTATGCCGGACAGTTCAGTAGCCAAAGGAGCGAACCACTGGGTCCTGAGGAGGCAGCTGGAACCCTGTTTCAGTACTACTAGGGGCAGCTTCTCAGTGAAGCTCTTGAACTTGACTTTGAACTCCCCCACCCCCAAAACAGGAATCATGTTGGCCTGAACATCCCACTGGGTAGTTTTTAGGGCATTAAGTTTTGGGCGCGCATTGGGGGGAATGTGCAGAAATTCCTTCTGGGACACGATGGAGTATGATGAGCCCAAATCCACCTCCATCCTAACTGGGACCCCCTGTAACAGTACCTCAACAAAGAAGCATCGGTGTGCATTGGACACACGGCTCACGGTCTGCCCATCCTCGGAAATCTTCCCGATGCCGTCTCCTTTCCGCCGAAGGCACTCAGCTGGCTCTTGGTCCTCTCTCTGTTGTCGCCTGCAAACCTTAGCAATGTGGCCTCAGCATCCGCAGCTGTGGCACTCGGCCTTCTGAAAAGGGCACTTTTTCTGGTCGTGGGATGCTCTGCAGCCGTCGCATTGGCGGTGGACCTTGTCGCTGGTGTGTTTCCAGGAAAGCCTCCTCTGGACCTTCTGGACGTCATCGTCATCGCTGGAACAGGCCCACAATGATGGAGAGGCCTCTGGAGAGGAAGATGAGCTGAAAAAATGGTGGTGCGAACATCGGGCGGCCTGTATCCCGGACCCAGACCTTCCAGTTGCAGCAGGCTTCCCCCTGAAGGTTCGCACCCCGGACCTGGCTACTTTGGCCACCTGAGCCTCCCGCAACACGGAGTTGAAGGAGAGGTGCTCATGGGCCATTAGATTCCTCTGGATGTCCTCATCTCGCAGCCCGCACAGCACGCGGTTCCTCAGGGCTTCCTCCAGGTCAGCCCACCAGCAAGGGGCAGCTGCTAGCCTGAGGTCGTAGTCATGCGTAGTCTGCCACAGACTCACCCGGGTACTGGTCTCACCTGTGGAACACGACCCTGGCTGGAAATATGGACACTTTCAGCTGAAAGTGGTTCCACAGCGCCTTCAGGATCTCTGCGAGTGGGACCGTCTTGATGTTCCGGGGCATCATCATGTGCATCACCAGCTCTAGTGTGGGAAGGCCAATCTGGGTGAGGAGGCAGGAGCGCATTTGCTCCTCATCTTCGATGCGCTCGGCGGTCATCGCGTGCTCAAACTGGCACTTGTACAGTTCCCATTTCTCTGGCTTCTTGATGTCGAACAGAGGTAGCTTGATGCTGTGGGAAGCCATTATCCCACCTTCGTCACCAATTTGATGTTCCAAGATTGATACGCAGGATGCAGCATTCAGGGGGCCAAACACATCTTTATTGCAAGGTATGCAATCTGAACATGCGGTAATGGCGGAGGTGCAGCTCCTTTTACACTGTACTTTACATTTGAATCCCGCTCCAAGAGCGCCCATTGGCTATGATGTCAGTGATGTCATTGGGATGTACTGCACACCTTATAAGATTTACCTGTTGTGGGAATGTTTCCCGTGGTACACTGTGATTGGGTGATCTGGACCATGTGAGCTGAGCTATTGCAGCTGGTTTACATTGGGTTACATTTATTTATTTATTTATTTAGTCGTATTTATATATGCCGCCCACTCAGGCAGAACCCGACTCATTGTTACACAGAGACTCTTTTACATGGTTACAATCTTAAAGGTACAATGTTACATACACAACAGGATTCCTACCACCACCTCTCTAATTGTCCAATGTACTCCAGGGAACCTATCCCTGATTTTTCCATTTCAGCCCCATGGTGCATGCACTGCCTATGCTGGTGAAAAAGGCAAGCATTTCTGAATATCAATACACAAACCATGATGAAATAAATTTATGACCTTCTTACCAGAGTGTAGGAGAAGGCAGTGGTGGGATTCAAATTATTTTTTACTACCTACTCTGTGGGTGTGGTATGGTGGGTGTGGCCAGGGGGAAAGCCCCACCTGAATTAGGACAACTTTATTTCAAAACCTGAATGGATGGAGCCAGCCAGAATTTCTGCTACCGGTTCTGGCAAACTTGGGTGAACCTGCTGAATCCCACCACTAGGCAAAGGTCTCCCTTGCTCAAAAGCCAGTCATGTCCAACTTTAGGTGTGGTGCTCAGCTCCATTTACAGCCAAAGAGACAGCACTGTTTGAATCTGCAGACATTTCCATTGTCATGTGGCAGGCGTGACTAGACGCTGGAGAGCACGGGATACTGTTATTTTTCCCCAAAGTGATACCTATTTACTGTATCTGCCAATTTATAAGACACATCAGGTTATAAGACACACACCATTTTTAAGACACATTTTTAAGGAAAAAATAATTTTCTACATTTTAACTACAGGAGGCATGAAGGGAGGAATTAACTGAGCAAGAAAGCTCCTTTGGGAGCCTCTTGCCCGGCTGATCCCACTACCCGCCAGGAGGAGGAGATGAAAAGCAGGCAAGTTCACTCCTTGGCTAGCAAACTTGCTTGGGTGATGCCTCCCTTCCCTGCTTGCCTTCCTCTCTGGGGTTGGTGGGAGACTGAGATGAATGGTTTCAGCATGGAGGAAGACAGCCAGGATGGGGCCCCTAGTTCCACCCCTTTCTACAGACAGAGTTGCTGCCTCACCCAGCCTGGTGATGGGTAAAAGATTGCTCTTCCCTGTGGATCCTGCCAGGGGGCTTTAAAAAGCCCTTTCCATGCAGATCCCAACTTCCCTAGCAGGATCCATGCAGAAGGAAAACCCTTCCCCCATTTCCCCCTGGCAGCTGGCGGTGGTAGGGCAGGTGAATCCTTCCTTTTGGAGCAATTTTGCTAGTCCCATCTCACCCTGTTCAGTTTATGGCAGCCATGGACCTCTTTCCCACCCCATCCCCTTTGGCTTATGACAGCCAGTGGAGTGGGGGGGGGGGGACACACATCAGGAGATGAGGGGGGAAGCCTCGCCTGGGCAAGTTCACTTGCAAAGGCAATCTCTTCTGGGAGCGAACTCACCCAATTTCCCTCCCTGCCTCCTGATGGCCAACAAGGGCTGAGTGGAGAGGCTCCAATCCCAGCCTGATGTCCACATGCATGGCTAGGGCAGGGATTCAGATTTGAGAAAAGCTCTCTCAGAAGCCCTGATCATGCCGAACCGCACCAGAATGGTGGTGGTGGGGAGGCTGTTACGGGTAAGCCCCATTAAAAACACTGGAACATATTTCTGGATGAACATAAGATTTCATTGTTAGTATCATCTGCTCAAGCAAGAAATGAGAAAATATCAAATTGTAAATATTGTGGATATTAAATACCCAAGGGTAGATGTCTGTGAAATACACACATGGAATTACAATGACCAACTTTGACTAGTTATCAAAATTTGCTAATTGTTCAATGGAGCATTTTCATTTTTTTAAGTTCCATTTTTCAGAAAACGTAGGACTTATATTTGAATCATGGTGATATTTTGACATATTCATTTCACATCAATCATAAATAACTAGTTTTCTGATCAAAGTATATGACAGAATGCTTTTACGTTAGGTATAGTAGTACAATCCATTTATATAATAGATAGTGGATCATGGATTTTGATTTCATCAGAACAGTTTGAATTTCTGTAACCACCACTACAAAATGGTAGTAAATAATTGTGTGTGTTATCCCCCCACTCCACCAATCAGTCAAGCATACTCTAGAAGCAACATAATGGGAAGTAATCTGAGTTCTAAGAAAATTATTATCTAAACACAACAGATATTAATATCATTCAGACTTCATATAACTGAATGCTTTAAATTTATGATTATTAATTAAAAACTTAACATGAGATGAACATGATTTCATTTCATTAAGCATGCATGCTCTGGGCATTTACTTTGCACAGTTAGAATGTAAAGACTGCAAAATAAGGTTAAATCAAGAAGAAGATGCATACCTTTTAACAGGTGAAGTGAGTAGTTCTCCAGGAAGCCCCTAGTCATTAATTATTGTCTTGTGAGCTGCACAAAAATGTCCCTTTAATTGCAAATGAAGGGTAATTATAATTCCCAAGAAATCACTAAAAGAAAAGCCTGTTTACAGGCATGCAAAATAGGGCTTCAGTTAGTGCTATGCCAAAATTTTCTCTCTTGAGAACCTTGATCATTCTCATTAATTTGATAGTAAAGAAATTCAGGGCCGACAGAATTTAAAAGAAAGATATTTTAGAGAAATTCTCATGGGTAGGAGTTATAGTTCTTGTGCTTAGCTTATTTACAAGGTTACTGTGAAATGTGTGTGTTGTTGTTGTTCACTGTACAATCCTTTTTAAGGCAGTTGGGTACCCTTTGTCAGTCTTCATGTGAAACCTAGGGGAAACTATTATACAGCAATCACTTCTAGGGGGCTTTTCACATCAAAACATGAGGACAGCTAGAGAAACTGCAGAATGATGAGACACAACAGAGCACAAAAGAAAATGACTTAAGCAACAAACAAAAACCACTTGAGCAGCCACTTTGTATCGCCATTTTGCTAACAAATGTAGGCAAAATGGGATGGAGAATACTGGAAACTCAATTGTGCACAGCCAAAGATTAAAGTGAAGCAAGACATAACATTTTGAAGTGCCCTGTGAAGTTACCCATGCTCTTGCTCAAATCAGATGAAGCTATCTCACTGGGAAGAATCCGTAAATTTTCCAGTGGGCAATCCACATTAGTCTGTTGGAGCCACAACAACAACAAAAGAATCTTGTGTAACCTTTTTACATTTTTTATTACTTTAACTTGACATAAGCATAAATAATGTGGACCATCCCAGCTATAGACACCTTTTATCCACAAACTTGTGAAGCAGCGGCTGTAGATTGCCCACTTTGGCACCAAGCCATCTCTGCTACTACCCATCACTTCAATGGAGAATGCCACAGACATGAAGAGGCTAAGTGGCAAACACGAAAACTTTGTCAAACTCAACTACGCCTTCCACCATCTATTCAGTGTAATGTGTGTGGTCGCATGTTTCATGCCAGGATCAGTTTATTGAGTCACCAGAGACACATCCATGAACTGAGAAAAGGACTTTCAGGAAAAATGTATGCTCGGATACGAGTAGCAGCCGACGAGGAGTGCAAAACCAAGAAACTTTAATGTGAAACTTCATAACTGGGTGCTCTTAATAGGTTTAAATTGTATCAATTTGGTGACAGTTACCTTACTGTCCCACATGTTTTCAGCCCTTCATATTTTTTTTCTGTACCAAATGGCATGTTGTTGGAATTTGTGGGCATTTGACAGAGCATGTCCCTGCAATGCTCACCTAATTTGCCTGTCTACCACTCCAGCTCTCTTTTGAGCTTCTGCACATTGTTGCTCCCAATGTTCCCTGTGAAGATTTGCATGTATTTTTCCTCTGGCTTGCCACTCTGCTTTCTCCAAGGAAACTCTCCTCTGGACCAGATATCCAGTCCAAGAGTCCTCCTTAAATAGTGTCAGGTCTTTTCCTTCTGAGCACCTTCGCTCAGACTTCTCCTCTCACACTCACTCCCTTTTATCTCCTCCTCCTTTTCCCACTCCACAACTGTCCTCCCTTTCTTTCTGTTACTCATACTCCACTCCCCTCTTCCCATTCTTCTTAAAAAATAACAGAAACCACAGCTTCTTCTGAGTAATCCTGACCTCAACCAACTGAGCAGCTAGAGGTCTTGAACTCTAGTCCTTCATCTACAGGGGCCAACAGGCTGAAGCCCAGACTTGACCATGTTAAAGCTAAGGGAGAAAATACTGAATCTCATGCTTCATTCTGCAGTCAAACATTTTACTTTGAAAATTGTCTTTGAAGTATTAATGATCAAGGATATCAGAGAACCTGGGGGACACTGAAGTATTCTCTCTCTGTTTTTTGAATATTATTCTTTCTAACATCAGGTTTGTTTTCATTCACTTTTTTTGTACACAAACTATGTGAAATGTCCTGAGCAAAGTGCTGTGGGCAAATGATGACAAAAGATGGTATATCTCACACTTGAAGATGACCAGCTGTACAAGCCCTTAATGCTACTGACTACATTCATTCATTCAATCAATCAATCAATCAGGTTTATTTCAGTCATTGACCAGCATGAGAACAGAAAACAACAATTGCTCTGGAATAACAATAAGATAGAATCATATTAACAGTCCAATCAGTATAAGGATAACATTATTAACTTGGAGTTACAGATGTAAGAATTAAGTGTGAAGGAATAATTATAATGAGAATAAAACCACTTATAGTTCTGAAATCTAAGGAGGATTAGGAATAATATTATGACATAGTGTGCAAATTATAGAACAATATTTAGCTATGGTCAGTGATATAGAATCAGATTGGTCTGATAAAAACAATTGAAGATAAAAGGAATCCATATGACCAGGGTATTTGATTAAAAAAAAGTGTATAAAAATTCCTGGTGAGCATCTGCATAGAAAAGTAAAGTAAAGGTTTCCCTTGCTCAAAAGCCAGTCATATCCGACTCTAGGGTTTGGTGCTCATCTCTGTTTCAAAGCTGAAGAGCCAGCTCTGTCTGCTTCTGCAGATATTTCTGTGGTCATGTGGCAGGCATGACTAGACACCGGAACATATAGAACACTGTTACCTTCCCACCGAAGTGGTTCCTATTTATCTACTTGCAATTTCTTGCTTTTGAACTGCTAGATTGGCAGGAGCTGGGACAAAGACGGGAGCTCATTCCGTCCTGCAGTACTCGGGAATCAAACTGCTGACCTTCCATCTCCCAGTCAGTGTCTTAGCCACTTGAGCCACTCCATAGAAAGAACAGTGTAAAATAACATGTCCCATTGTTTCAACCACTCCTCTGCCACATGGATACTGTGATGGCTGCCAATAAAAATCCATATAATTGAATTTTATCTATCTATCTATCTATCTATCTATCTATCTATTTTTCACGTATTGCCTGGGACCATGAAGATTGAAAACTGTCAGTTATAATTGAATGTATTGACTACTTTATTGGATGCTTTAATGGCGTTTCTGGTGCAGCCGTGGAGGAAGAGTTGGTTAATGGGTCTATAAGAGAGTCAAATTGCTATTTCAGCAACTTTGTTGTGAGCTCTGTTATGAAGTGAGGGAATCAGACTCACTTAGGATAATCCAAAAACACCACTTGCTTTCAAGACTGTTCTGAAATATGAGGTGATTTTAAAACTACAGTGGTACATCACTTAAAGAGCATAATGCATTCCACGCGATTGCTCTTCAAGCCAGTTTGCTCTTTAAGCGAAACACCATTGTAAGTGACCAATTGTGACTTCTGGCGGGGAGGGGATTTTGAACCCCAATTTAGTTGTTAAGCAAGTTGGTTTTAATTGTTAAGCAAGGCGACTATTCCGAGAAAATTATGCTCTTTAAGCAAGTTAGTCTCTAAGCGAGGCGCTCTTTATGCAAGGTTTTACTATATATCAAACCAGCTGAACAAAGATGCATTGAATTTGGACCAGTATCCAAAATTTCCTCAGTGTACAAATATTAACTGGGGAAAAGATGAATTACCAGAAAAGTTGCAAAAATGTATAGGAATGAGAATCTGCTAATGGCTGGAGCAATAATTATGTGCGATCACTTTTGCCTTATGGTGATACTTTTGAGAGGTATTTTAGCAAGGCCGCACAGACTGGCTTCTCTCCCAGGGGCATGAGGAAAACAGAACTCCCCACCCACTTAACTAGCAGCAGCTATTTTGAGAAATACAATGGAATCGGGTGCAGGGGAAGATGCAGGGGATAAGTCTCCTACCATCTTAGTTTGGAAGCAGGGTATGATCCCTCACATTGTATGAAAGCTGCCCCTATCTCTCATCTGCATGCACACTTGCACATAAACTACCCAGCAGGAAAAGAAGGAGGCAGTTGGCACCAGTAGCAGAGCAAAAGACTCCCCTATATTTATTTATTTATTTGTTCATATTTATATCGCTGCCCCCTCACCAAGAGTGACTCCGGGTGGCTAACAATTAAAATACATAAAAACACTTATAAAATACCATAATAAAATCAATTTAAAAAACAACCCCCAATTAAAAACCCATCCACCCCATTCATAAAAGGAGTGGGAGGTTTTCATTGTTCATTATACAAGCCAGCAGGAGGGGGGGGTCACCTCTTCATCAGCACCCCAACCTGCCCTGCTAGCCAAGTTTTGAGTCCTTTCCTAAAGGGCAGCAATTCTGTCTACAGCCATAACTCTATTGACAGGAGGTTCCAAAGGGCTGGTGCAGACACACAGAAGGCCCTCCTTCTTGTGCTAGAGTGACAAGCCCCTCTAGTCAGTGGTACAATTAGAGAGCCCCTCCGGTCCGCTATGGTTGGATGGACAGACGTTCTTGGGGTGACACGGTCTCTTAGGATTCCTGGCCCACTACCATGTAGGGCTTTAAATGTCATTACCAGCCCCTTGAATTACACCCGGAGGCATACTGGTAACCAGTGCAACTCCTGAAGTAGTGGTGTGGCATGGACATAACACCCACAACCCATCACCACCCGGGCAGCTGTGTTCTGGACCAGCTGCAGTCTCCGAATAGTCATCAAGAGCAGCCCCATGTAGAGCACATTACAATAATCTAGTCTGGAAGTGTCCAGAGCATATGTGACCATGAGCAAGGAGTCCCGGTTCAGGAGCGGGTGCAACTGGCGAATCACATGAAGTTGTGCAAAAGACCACCTGGTCACGACTGCCACCTGTTCTTCAAACAGTACTCGTGAGTCCAGGAGGACCCCCAGGTTGGGCACCAGGTCTGTCTGGGGTAAAATAGCCCCAATCAGAACCAAAGATGGTAACTACCGAGATAATGCCAGGCCCCTGATCCATAGCCACTCAGTCTTGTAGCCCGTTGCCCCCCAGTTGTAGCCCATTGCCCCCCATCCAGACCCCAACAGCCTCCAGACACCTGGATAGGACTTTGACAGCATCACTTGGATCACCACGGGCCGAGATGTATAGCTGGGTATCATCAGCATACTGATGAAACCTCACCCTGTGGGAATGGATGATTTCACCCAACAGCTTCATGTAGATGTTGAATAGGAGAGGAGAGAGCACCGAGCCCTGAGGCACCCCATACTGAAGGGACCTAGGGCTGGTCCTCTCACTCTCCAGCCACACTGACTGAGTCCAGCCCTCCAGAAATGAGGAGAACCAGGACCACACAGTGCTCTGGATCCCCAATCCTATATCCGCCCCAACTTGAAGAGAAAGAACTGCATAAGCCTCTGTCCCAAATAGCAAAGGTAAGGAAGTAGAAGAAGGCTTACTTCTAAAAATGACTGGTAGTGGCTTGCTCACCTACTGAGTGCCAATGCCAAAGGGGAAGGAGAATGAATACATGGAGGTGGGATGCTTCTCCATTTATACTTCTTTCCTGCCTTTCCCTCCTAGCTAAGAATGCTTTCTTCAGGTCAGATCCCAAAGGGTATTTTCTACAAATTCTATACTCCTTGATAGTGTGGCACAAAATGGAGCCTTTGGGCCATTGCTTTCCTAAGTTGATTTAAAAATCTCATTTCTGTGCCTAGTTGTAATGGATATTATGTATCTTCATTTATTATCATTTTGCTAACATTGCATGTTGGGAACTGCAGTGGCTCAAGTCGCTAAGACGCTGACTGGGAAGCGGAAGGTCAGCAGTTCGATTCCCGAGTACTGCAGGACGGAAATGAGCTCCCGTCTTCATCCCAGCTCCTGCCAACCTAGCAGTTCGAAAGCAAGAAATTGCAAGTAGATAAATAGGGACCACTTCGGTGGGAAGGTAACAGCGTTCCGTGCGCTCCGGTGTCTAGTCATGCCTGCCACATGACCACGGAAACGTCTGCAGAAGCAGACAGCGCTGGCTCTTCGGCTTAGAAACAGAGATGAGCACTGCACCCTAGAGTCGGATACGACTGGCTTTCGAGCAAGGGAAACCTTTACCTTTACTAACATTGCATGTTATCGACAGAATTCACATTACAACTCCCTTAGAAACTGAGCCTAACTTAAAGCCTATCAGAGCCAACAACTAATGTGGCTTGATATTTGGCTGAAAAAAAGTATTTCTTCTTCCTAACAAAATCTCTGCAGAACTGGATCCCATTTCTTATGTTTAGTTTTACATCAGGGAATGCAATCAAGTCAGTATCAGGAAGCAATAAGCCTGCAACATAGAGGTGTGTGTGTGTGTTTTCACATTGTGGACAAAATCCCATTCATCCTTGCATAATGTAAAGCAGCATAGAAATTTAGGCATCAGTAGTATGATTATGATTACCACCACCACTACCACCAAAAAGGAGTCAGTTGATCCCACTAACACACTAAGAGAAAATTAAGGGCACAAACTGGTCCCATGTAGCCTCCTGTGACCTGAAGCTTTAAACCAGGGGTGTCCAAACTATGGCCCATGGGCCGGATCTGGCCCACAGCACCAATTTATCTGGCCAATGCCGCCCATGCTGCTCCTGAAAGTTAAAGTAAAATGCACATGTGCAGGAACTTTCTGTGCATGCACATGCATGTTTTACTTCCACTTCCAGGTCAGAGGAACCAAACATGAGACCAGCCTGTGGCCTGAAAAGTTTGGACACCCCTATTTTAAACATTATCAATGGCAACCCAGCAATTGAGTCTTTGTCAAGCCACTGAAATCAGGAAGTGCAAGACTTGCTTCTAACTCAGCAGTTTCCTCAACTTTGTTCTGCTTGTTCTTTCCCATTTCCATTATTTTAAAACTAGAAATGCCACCATTATGAGTGGCTGTATTTATTATAGCTGTCTGGATAGCTCAGTGGTTAAGTATTTGGCTTCAGAGTAACAGTTAGGAGTTTAAATCCTCATTGTGCCTCGTGGGAGAAAAGCCATCCTTGGGCAAGATGCACAGTCCCCAGACACCCCAGAAGAAGGAAATGGTAGACCATTTCTGGGTATTTTCTACTTATTCTTTCTGTGATAAAAAAATGAATAGGAAGTAGTCCATTCTGTTTAACTTTAGGAGAGGAACTCAATTAAAGTTGGATGCAACTGTGATCTGTTGGTGATGGCTTCTGTTTAACTTTGTGAAACAGAAGCCACCACCAACAGATCACAGTTGCATCCAACATTAATTGAGTTCCACTGCTAAATTTAATAATTCGGGAGAAAGATTTATTGTATCTTCAATGGCATGGGTTTCAGACTCAATCCAATGTAACATTTCCTTGAAATTTACAAATAGATGTAGTTGTTTTTCATCAAACATCTTTTGCTAGGCACATCTTTTAATACTAAAAAGGCTTAAATGAGAAACTCATGGCCATTTATAGTCCGCATAAGTAAACTAGAACAAACCTAGTTCCTATAGACAGATTTGTGCAATGTTCCTCCTGCCTTCCTGTAAATATGTATGCTGCTATCTGAAATGGCTCTGTGTGTTGGATTGGGGCCGTGGAGCGGCCCTTGAGGTCCCGGAGGAGACTGGTCAAAGGAACGACACGAGGCAAGATGGAGCGAAGACCAGTGGTTTATTGAGGAAAAGACATCATCATATATAGGAATTCAAGGCAACGTGTGATACAATCATCATCTGACAGAAAATCACATCACCCATTTACCCGGGTTAATGGGGAATCTCTCTTGGGGAAGTTAATTAACTAGGGCAAACACTGACAGGGGAAATCCATTGTTCGGGGCTTACACCAGGGTAAATATGGCCTCTATTTGCACCAGAGCTTGGGCTGATCTGTGAGTCAGTAATTGCCTAAGACGTAACGGAGGTTAGCGATTCGCTTCCCTCAGCAGAACTGCCGGTCAGGTCAGATGTGGGTGAATCAACCCTATGATTATTAATCCGTTCCCCAATTTCCATACTGGCAAGGGCCAGTGACCAGGAACCTTCTTCGACCGGTGTAACCTCTGCCAGGAGCAGTTTGTGCCAATTGTGCATGCGGAATCCGCATCTGTGTTTGCCTGTCTCTTTGTAACTATAGTTTTAACTTGCCATGCTCTTTGCTGGCAACCCTTATAATTTTTACACATTTGCACAGTCAAATCGCATACCTGGACATAAGAAAATTAAATGTGTCATCAATGAGAAGTGTTGAGTTTTCTGTTTGCTTGTTCTAAGCAAGACATTTGAATAGACTCAAGAAAATGTCACTTCCATATCATATACTGCAGGACGGAATGAGCTCCCATCTTTGTCCCAGCTCCTGCCAACCTAGCAGTTTGAAAGCAAGACATTGCAAGTAGATCAATAGGGACCACTTCGGTGGGAAGGTAACAGTGTTCCGTGTGTCTAGTCATGCCTGCCACATGACAATGGAAATATCTGCAGAAGCAGACAGTGCTGGCTCCTGGAAATCTATCCTCACCTTCTTTCTGGCTCCTGAGAATCTCTGCACTGTCAGTTTTCTTTGTTGTCTGACTTGTGGTTTGTTTGGACTTTGTTTTCATTGCCTGGTCTAATCCTGCATTTCTGGTTTGATTTGGATTCTGGATTGACATTTGATTACTGTTTGGGCTGTTACAGTACCTGGTTGCGCTGAGTCCTGGCGTTCATGTTGCCTGCCTGCCATCCATGTCCCAGACCATGACAGTATCAAATAGGCTTAGATTACATTGGCTGCAATGTTTCTGCAATCACAGTATGCAGAACAGGTTACAGTATTGCTTGAAAGGAAACATTTTAAGCAAAAATATAACATGTAAGGCTGTAATTATGCCTTGGTTCATTCTCCAGTCTTCATTCCCCTCCTGAAAATCAGGTCCCAAATGCTCTATATTTAGAGCCAAATCTTTGACCAAGCACAAGAGGAGATAATCCTCTTTCCCTTTATTGTACTTTATAAAATGAAGTGCCAGACTATCATTGTTACTACTTGTTGGAGCAAAGCAAATCTCGGAGCATTTTGCCAGCTCTTATCTCCTCTGTCACTATGTGCTTTTCTTCCATTTATAACAGGAGAGGAAAATTAGGTAGTGTCAGAAGTTGAACCTTGAGGAACTTGCATGTGTTCATGGTTTCCTCCCACTGAGAGCAAGCTCAGTTTCCATGACAGAAGACCAGATGAATACAGATGAAACTCAGAAAATTAGAATATTGTGCAAATGTCCATTCAGTTCAGTAATGCAACTTAAAAGGTGAAACAAATATATGAGATAGACTTATTACATGCAAAGCGAGATAGTTCAAGCCTTTGTTATAATGATGCTTATTGCTTACAGTTAATGAAAACCCCAACCCCACAATCTCATGTACCCCATAATCTTCACATAATCTCATGTACACTGTATGCCATAATCATCACAATTATAACTAATTAAGGCATGAAATCTCTCGCTTTGCATGTAGTGAGTCTATCTCTTATATTTGTTTCACCTTTTAAGTGAAATGAATGAACATTTGCATAATATTCTAATTTTCTGAGTTTCACCTGTATCTACTGCAGTGACAATTTGCTTCATAAATGACTGAAGACATTGATCCCAAATTTCAGCAACTGTAGTTTCCTGGCCTGTACAAAAAAAAGTAATCCAATTTAAGAGGCTCTGCTTGTTTATCAAAGATGTGGCTAAAATGTACTCAGGAAGAATACCTGTATATGTGAGGATGAATTGAAGGGTTGTTGATTTCATATAAAAAAGAAAAAGAAGCATTTTGCAACTGTTTCAGCTAAGTTTATTTTAAAGCAAAGCTGTTTTATGTTAGCAAGAAGGAGTGTTACCCAGATAATTACATGTCAAAGATAAAGCAGGATTTGATACTTAGCTGGGTAGCAATGTCAGGAGGGCTTAATGCATATGAACAATTTAGCAGAAAAAGTTGCTGTGCCTTTACCATCCAGATGTTGCAACAATAGTTGCCAGCAGCATCTGTGCTCACCTAAAACCAGCATGATATATTCGAGAGTTATGAGTATGAAGAAGATCACAATGAAATTAGTCTATTACTATTTAAAGTGCTGCAATATCTGTTACTATCCTCCATGCCCTACCTTCATCTTTAAGTTTCCTGATATGAGGGTTCTGTTATTCAAATGTTATTAAATTGCCATATACTGTATCGGACATTTTCCAGATATGCAATTTTATAAATAGAGAATACATATTATTTTAACATATTTGCCATCTATTAGCAGAAAAGCTTGCCTTTGTTTATGTACATCTCTATGGACACAGAGTAAAACAGGAGCTTCCTAGGATCGAATCCAAACCAACTCCTACTATATTGTCTAAATATCTATTAATACACCTCAACTTCTTAACTTTAACCTATTTTAAGCCTTTGCTTGTTTAAAATCTTTGTATCTCACCTTTCTTCTCCAGAGGACCTAAGGTAGGTTACAATATTAAAAATGAACATTAGACAATCCCAAAAATAGAATATTGGTGACTGGCTGGTAATAATGCAATGAGATTCAAAGAAGAATTTTCAGCAATGGTCTTAAAATATCCTCCTTTGGGCACAGCAGGATCCTGCTATGCTGCAAGGAGACATTCATCACTCTTCCTTCACTCCCCCCTCCCTTCAGCAGCTTTTCTAAGCCAAGAAACACAGAAGTCCAACACACATGTGGGTGGCTCTCATCTCTCCAAGGACCCTAGCCATATCCTCAGGCTGCATGAACTGAAACTTATTCATTTATACAGGTTAATCAGGGGCCAACGTTGCATGCGCTGGAACTAGGACTACCCTTAGCTATTGCAAAGAGCTTGTTCTGATTTTTAAGCAGAATTTATACTTGGCTTTTGTTTCCGTATGTTAGGATCCAGCACCAATAGATGCCCATGATACTCTACTTCATTGCAGTGATTCTTGCATATTATGCTAATCCTACAGTGAAAAGTTTAACAAAAAGAGTGAGTTCCCCATCCTTTCCAAACATTTAGATGCATGAGTGTAAGTAGCTTTGTGGTGACCTTCCCATGTTAGGTGTGACAGGCACTATCTAGGTGGGACATTTTGAGGGTGAAAGAGGTTTTGGAGAAGACCTACTCTGCTTTACAGGAAGTCTGAATATCACCACAACAGCCTACTTCAGGAACTGGGCTTTGCCCTAACCAGTTATATTTATACAGATGTGGTGTGTATATGTATATGTACACACACGCACACACACACACACACACACACACACACACACATATCTCATGGAGAAGCCAAACAGATGGGATTTGCCATTCGGCAGTCTTCTGTTCTTCAATAAAGCTGATGAACATTTTCTTCTCAAAGTGCACCATGGTCTTTGAAATGAATGAAATGGCAGCTGCTGGAAGAATATTTGCCCTGGATGATTACATGATAAAAATCTCTCTTTGTGCAATATCATCTGGCTCTTTTAGCTTATAGCAAAAGTGTCCCCGTTGCTTTGGAATGACTGATTTCTGTATTTCTATATGTAGATAAGGCATGTGTAAGTGGAAACTGCCAGACAGGCAAGTGGTATCGGACTTATATTCCTGGGCTCTGAGGGGTGGGTGGGGAATTAAGTGTCTTAATGCTGAAATTCTTGCATTTATTAGCACTGATAGGACAGAGAATGACAAAAATTGAGGTTAATGCCACAGAATCCTGCTCTTGCTTTTATCAGTAGGATAGACTGACTGTAATATCTGTGTTATCTTAAGTGAGAGTGATTTGTTACCCCTCAAAGTGATCGTTAATCACCATGCAAACAGTTTCAGTCCTGCCAAGGGCTAGGAGCGTTCTCTCCAGTTGATTTTCATTTATCTTCCTTACTCCAATTTTCTGATTGTTTCCAATTCCTCTGGTACTCTTGGGAGGGAACGTAGAGCCATTCACAGTGGAAATCAAAATGTTGATCCCGTAGCCAGCCCTACCATTAGACAGGGTGAGATAGTTAAGTCAGGCTACAAATTTGCAGTGTCATGGAAAAGTAGTAAATAATTAGTTGTCGACTTTGTTATTGTTGCATTCTTATGGTAAGGGATAATAGAAGGTGCTTCCTGGATTCTCTGCCTCATATACCAGATTTACTTTTTGTAGAAATGAGGATGCCATTTAATGCTCACCTCAGGCTGCACCATGTCTTGGCCATTTCTATATATTCCTGGAGACTTGCCAGCTCTGTTTCTTGGTCTTTTACAAATCTCTTACAAATCATTTTCCAATAATGGAAGTCATGATGAACTGCACAGAAAAATCAGCAGTTCCACCCTAATAAACATTTGCTAGGTACAGTAGCTACCCGGGGGGGGGGGGGGGGGGATAAACTCTTTAAACCTTCTTGGATATGATGTGGTTCCATGTACACTTTCATACGCAATGGGTCTTTGGCCCAGCATCTATTTATTTACTTTTTTATTTTATTTTTTAATACCATACCATTTCTATTGTATAATACTAATAGTAAAACAGCAATTGAAACATAAATCTTAAAGGAATGTGAAAAGAGAGAGAAGCAGTTTAAAATTCCATAAATTAAATATGGGGAGGGGAATCAGCTTGTAGGAATTATGGGGGACTGAAATTTTTTTGCCTGTGTGCCAGATCATCATTGATGCACTGAGCAATTTATATTTAATTTTTTTTCCAGAATACCGCAGTCACTATAGCCACACAAGCCATGGCTTTACCAAGATTGCTTCCTTTCCTGAAATCTTCTCAACATTGTGATATGCAGAAATGCTTGTCCTTCATTTCCAGACAATTAAATTCCTAGTTCAAAATGAACATTGTAAATTATAAAGCTGCACATTTTTTAATTGATTAATTAGTGTGATTAATCAACTAAAGTTTTTTTCTGAATTATTCCAAATAACCTCCCATTAACTGATTAATGAGTGGTAGGTCCTCTTTACATCATTACTTTTCTGTTTGCATGAGCTATCGGCCATTTACTGGTATTTTAATAATCTTCAGGCAGGCGCTTCATTACTGCTCCAAATGCCAAATTCTTTCTGAGTGTACTTCTTGAGATGTTGTTTTTTTCTTGCTAAACAGTTAAAATTTCTTCCAGTTATATCTTTAAAAACCCACAAGATCCCAATAGCTTGGGAGAAGCCATAAATCAGTTGAATCAGTCATGTAGATCTCCATTATTTTCCATGTCCAACAAACACCATTTTTCTTATGCAAAAATGAACAAGAAATAATTGATGTGATGTCTAAGGGTTTGGAATTGGCTTTAATTGGCTGCAGCTGCTCCCGGGGCCAGCCCCCCTCCCAGCCTGGGAGGGGTTAAGAAGCTGCCGGGACGTGGCTGGCCAGAAGGCCTGCCGCCGCCGCTGCAGCTGCTCCCGGGGCCAGCCCCCCTCCCAGCCTGGGAGGGGTTAAGAAGCCGCCGAAACGTGGCTGGCCAGAAGACCTGCCACCACTGCAGCTGCTCCCAGGGCCAGACCCCCTCCTGGCCCGGGAGAGGTTTAAAACTGTTGGGACGCAGCTGGCCCGAAAGGTCTCCAGGCCAGGACTCTAAAACTCTAAGGCTGTAGAGGCGGCAGGACTTTCGACGATGCCTCTGGCCTCTTCTGCAGGGAGGTCCTGGAGTGATGGATGCTGGGGCTGACTGCCTTCGTCGGCATCTCAGGGCCCCGCCAACGCCTCCAGCCAGGACTTAAAGGCCGTAGAGGTGGCAGGATCATCACTCCCCACTCTTGGACTTTTGTGGTCAGAGTGTGTGTGTGCTGCATTGTGTATTGTAGTATTGAATTGCTATTGTTACTTTGTTACAGTATTGTATTTTCTGCTTTACGCTTATTATATTGTATCTTTGTTTTGTTGTATTGGATCTTATTGTATTGGATCTTATTTGATGTGTTGTTAGCTGCCCTGAGTCGGCCTTGTAGCTGAGTAGGGTGGGATACAAATTAAATTTATTATTATTATTATTATTATTATTATTATTATTATTATTATTATTATTATTATTATTATTATTATTATTATTATTATTATTATTATTATTATTATTATTATTATTATTATTATTATTATTAATGCTTTGGATCACACATTACTTTCTATACCTCTGTGGTAAAGTGATTTGGTTACATTAATAACATTTCCTGCTGACCTTCCCCCCACACCCCACTTGAATCTTGAGCCATTACTTTTAATGCAAATAGAGGATTTTGACAACTCTAATACAGCAGAAAATATCAAAAGTAATGAGATTTAAATCTGCTCCTTTAAGAAAAAAGTAAGAATATAACACATTTTTAAAAATAAGTCCTGTGAATTTTATCAAATATATTTATTTATGAGCAAACCCAGTGCAAAACAAGCTATGCGGAATTACTGTATGTCACTATTTTTTTAAAAAAACTATTTAGCTAAAAGAAATCAAACCCTCATGAAAAAATGAGATTGGTTAGGTTTTAAAATGACCAGTGATGGTAGTAATAAAAACAAATTTATAAGATTTGAAAAAAAGAAGGTTAAGTAAAATTCCAAGAAAAATGCATTGATACAACAACTTATTGGAGAGGGGGAGGTTGTAGGGAGAGAAGAAATAGGCAGAAGCCACATGTTGAGGCCATTTTGAGTTTTTGACCAACAGGACTTAAGAACATAAGAACAGCCTTGCTGGAACAGGCCACAGCCCATCCAGTCCAGCATTCTGTCTCACACAGTGGCTCACCATTTGCTTCAGGGTATTATTCCCAAGGAGATGCCTTCACCTGCTTAGGATTCCCTGGAAATGGCATTGAGAGATATCCTGCCTATCTCTCCAACCCCGAGGTTGTCCTTAAGTATCCATAATTATAGCCATTGATACCCTTGTCCTCCATGAACTTGTCTAATCCTTTCTTAAAGCTGTCAAGACTGACAGCTGTCACCACTTCTTCTGGCAGGGAGTTCCATAGACCAGTGATCCTCTGGGTGAAAAAGTACTTTATCTTATTTGTTTGACAACTAGTACCCAAATGTTTTATCGAGTGTCCCCTAGTTCTAGTGTTGTGCGATAGGGAAAACAGTTTTTCCTTATCTACTTTGTCCACACCGTGCATGATTTTATAAACTTCAATCAGGTCACCTCTTAGACGCCGTCGTTCAAGAGTGAAAAGGTCCAACTGTTGCAGCCTCAGATGGTAAGGAAGGTGTTCCAGTCCCCTAATCATTCTGGTTGCCCTCCTCTGCACTTTCTCCAACTCCATAATATCCTTCTGGAGGTATGGCGACCAGAACTGTACACAGTATTCCAGATTGGGCCTCACCATAGATTTATAAAGAGGCAAAATGACACTTGCTGACTTATTTTCTATACCCTTCCTAATGATCCCTAGCATTGAGTTTGCTTTTTTCACTGCTGAGGCACACTGGGTTGACACCTTCATTGCGTTGTCCACCAGGACACGAAGGTCCCTTTCCTGGTTTGTCGCAGAGAGTTCAGAACCCATCAGTTTATAAATGTAATTGGGGTTTTTTTGCCCCAACAAGCATCACTCTGCACTTACTAATGTTAAAGCTCATTTGCCACTGTTGTGCCCACTCCCCCAGTGTCAAGAGAGCCCTCTGGAGCTCCTCACAATTTCTCACAGTTTTCACTACCCTGTATAATTTAGTGTCGTCAGCAAATTTGGCTACCTTGCTATTTACTCCTACTTCTAGATCATTTATGAAGAGGTTGAAAAGCAGGGGTCCCGGTACTGAACTTTGGGTGACCCCACTCTTTCCTTCCCTCCAGTTGGAGAAGTGTCCATTTAGTGCTACCCTCTGTTTCCTGACTTATGAAAGCAGTAGCTTTGAGGATGGATAACATGGAAATGATTGGTGGTGGCAAATCCTAGGAACACATAGTTTCAGGACTTATCCAAAAGCCATTCCTGCACCCCTCCAATGACTACTATTTTGTCTTCCATAGACATCTCAGTCACTACCGTGTCATACCCAGGACCACAAGACACATTGTCACCTTTATTGCAAAGAAGGATTTAGGGCTTCAGTAGTTGGATGACCACAAGATGATCAGGCAGGAAAGCACTCAGTGGAGGACCTCCACTGACTGAGTAGCTTTTTTTGCTCCCTATCTCCCTTCCCCCCTTTAATGTCAATTCACCTAAATCAGTGATGGCAAGCCTTGGCACTCCAGGTGCTCTGGAACTTCAGTTCCCAGAAGCCCTGATCAGCAGGAGTGCTGATTTGGGCTTCTGGTAATTGCAGTCCAAGAGCACCTGGAGTGCCAGGGTTCACCATCCCTGGCCTAAATCTAGATTACTATGGGAATCTCAACCTGCCTTTAGGATCCATATGAAAACCCAATTTTGTGCTAAATAGGGACCACTTTGGTGGGAAGGTAAACAGCGTTCCGTGCACTCCAGACAACACTGAACCCTATAGTTGGATATGGCTGACTTTGAAGCAAGGGTGACCTTTACCCTTTACTTCTTCACATCCCACTTCATCAAAGAGAGGAATTAGTCTAGTTTAACATCATTTGCTCCCACTTAATGAATAGCATACATGGTTTGCACCATCCCTGATAATTATCAGATCATGAATCACACAATATGTGCTGTCGTCTCTGACCTCTGGTGACCCTATGAATGAGAGAGCTCCAAAATGCCCTGCCCAATTCTTGCAAGTTATAGTCTGTGGCTTTCAATAGGGAATCAATCCATTTCTCATTTTCTGCTGCCTTCTATCTTTACCAGCATTATTATCTTTTCCAGAGAGTCTTCTCTCCTCATGAGTTGCCCAAAGTAAGACAGTTTCAATTTCATCATTTCCCCCTTGAGAGACAATTCAGGCTTGACTTGCTCTAGGACCCTCCTGGTTGTCTTTTTAGCAGTCCAAGATATCTGCAGAGCAGTCTTCCAGCACCACATTTCAAAGGAATATTTTTCTCTATCAGCTTTCTTTACTGTCCAGCTTTAGCATCCTTACGTGATGATCAGGAATACAATAATGTTGATGGTCTTGGTCTCCAGTGTTGCATCAGCAAACTTGTCTCTCCAGGTGTTCTTGGACTTCAATACCTAGAAGCCCAACTCAGTACACCTGTTGATCAGGACATCTGGGAATTGAAGCCCAAGAACATCTGGAGAGCCAAGTTTGCTGACCCCTGTGCATGATGATCTTTTTGCACCTAGGTATACAAAATCTTCAACTACCTGTATATCTATTTTTCATTTTCAACATTAAAGTTATACTGTTATTCTGCAGATAATAGTTCTGCTTTTTTTCTGCCAAAATTGCTCAGTTGGTGATGGATCCTTATTCCCAGCCAAGGAACAATATGTCCAAAGTCTGTTAACACCCTGCCAAACCCACATTGGGACATTTGGCCCCAAACTATTAACAGTCTTAGAAATAATTTGAGAGAGATATGGAAGCCTTCTATAGCTGTAGTAACAAGTTCTAGTCTAGATACTTTCCCCAACATCAACTTGGTGTTGGTGTTGGCGATATATGGAGGAAGTAAACAGTTAAGGGGGATGGGGGTGTAGGAGGGGGAAAAGGAAAAAATAAAATATTTTGTCACCTTAAATACCAACAAGTTCGTTTTAGTCAGAGATTTTGTGAATCAGATATAGATTTAGGCAATTCATACCCAACATGCTTTTCTTCACCCATGACAGGGCTTTCAAAGTTGAATATTTTTTTTGTATTAGTGCTTGTCAATTTTATAACCAATAAATTGATTCATCACTCTTCGTCTTAACATCAAAAAGCAACATGTGTTAACTTCATATAAATAATGTAGACAAATGTGGTCATGGTGGGGAAAGATGCAAAATGAGAAGGGCAAAGAAGAGAAAATAAGAGGGGGAAACCACTAGTGTTTTATAAGTGCTGAACAAGACAGAATTCGATGAAGAGAGAATCTATAAAGATCCTCATGATACTGAAAAACAAAATGTCACATTAGATAGGCTATGATATTCAGGCTGAAGGCAGAGAGTGAGGGGGAGTGTTTATGAAACTTAGAATAAATCACAGAAAATCCCTTTTAGACTACTATGACAAGTGAGATTGTCACTGCAGAACAGTAAAAAATGAAAGCTGTTTTCTGACTATTAAGAAGATGCTTTAGGCCTCTAATAGTTGCTCTTTTCTAAGTTCACAGCATGCCTCTTTTCCAACTGGTCAAGGAATTAAACACTTGGCCTATCATCAATCAAGCCATTTTCCCCCCAAATTTACTAAAATTTAATGCATGAGTTTACAAAGTGAAAGGAATTATTTTTCTTACATAAGCAAAGTAAGCATTGGTGGTAAAATGATAACTTACAAGAACAATAGTTAGAATTGCAATTATATTATCAGTATTATAAACAAATATCTTTAGAATGACATAATGCCTTTTGTGACTTGGGTGGTTGCATTAGAGTGCCCAATGCCTAGAGAGAGACATAACTTATATCAAAATGTAACACAATTATTAACCTTTAGATCAAAAGTAGACAGAGGTTAATAAAGAAATACTAACTTGAATATAATCCATTTTGAAACAATATTTTAATGTGGAATCCTTTTATCGAGCTACAGTCAGTGTGATTTTTGTGGCTGTTTTCTGTTAGTCAAGGCATTAAAGACCAAGTCAATGCTTGTGACAGGCACCTATAAAATGTCATTTAAACTCTTGACCTACACTTGGATTTCACAGTTCTCATCTTGGAACAAGTTTGTTCACAGATGTATGTGATGTCAAAGACTGTGAATGCACCAGCAGCAGATTTGTTTAAATTGGTCAATATATCAGGCAGACCAGAATAGAAATCTAACAGATTAATTTCTTTCTATACATCTCTGAAATTATCACTGGTTTGCAAATAAATTGATTCCATCTGAACAAAGTTATGGGCACCTGAGTTCTGCTAGCTAACAAAGCACCCAAAATGATCAAAATGCAATGGAGGATGAGACCATGAGGTGGTCTGATAGAAGGAACCATGGAGACTAGAAGAAATAATGTTTCAGAACAGTGTTGAGTCTTAAGTTTTGCAAGAAATCAGCTATTGCAGATATTTCATATTACATGAAATATTTCAATAGTCTTTCATTTGTCACTTTGAAATGGTTTCTTAACCTGCTGATTTCCAGTAAATCATAACTAAAGTAGGCCCATTGACTCAATGGGAATTTGGTGAATCATTTATTCTATAAGTTGCATTTGTTTCAGTAGGCCTACTCTAGTTGCAGCTTATTACTGGATTTCAGTCATTGTACTTTTTTTTATTGTAGGCTTCATTAGTGAACTTCTACAGTAAATGTGATAACCTATATTTTATATATAAATGACACCTAATTTCAGATAATTTTTCTTCTTGAAAAGTGTTTTTCAAAATTTAGAAAATTGTTACTTCTCTCTGCACTGAGGAAGATCCAGGACTTCTGTCTGAACAGATATTCATTCATCCTGCCAACCTAGCATTTTGAAAGCAAGAAATTGCAAGTAGATAAATAGGGACCACTTTGGTGGGAAGGTAACAGTGTTCTGTGCACTCCGGTGTCTAGTCATGCCTGCCACATGACCACAGTAACATCTGCAGAAGCAGACAGCACTGGCTCTTCAGCTTTGAAACAGAGATGAGCACTGCACCCTAGAGTTGGATACGGCTGGCTTTCGAGCAAGGGAAACCTTTACCTTTACCATACAATGTTAACAGAAGATGAACTTGGTAAGATACCTTGGGGGAGTGGCAGCTACAGCTTTCAGAATTTCCAGTAAGCATGGCCACTGGCCAGGACTGGTGACAGGTTCTTGGAATTGTTGTTCCAAATAATTAACATTTCCAAAGTCTTCATAGAAAATATGGTAACAAGATGAAGTTTACTCACCTGATCAATCACCAAAGATTAAAAAAAATAAAAATATACCATGAACCAGGAGTTCCCAACCTACAGCCCATGGGCCAGACCTGGCCTTTCACTATCTCCCCCGCACCCGGAAATAGAAGTGGGTATGTTTCTATCGACCATAAAATGTGCCCACACATGCAGAAATGCACCCATGACTGCCATAAATGCAGAAGTGGGCGCATTTACGTCAGCCATAAATGTGCCCACTCCTGCGGGCGTGGTCCAGCCCACTCAGCTGTTCCAAAAAGGTTGACAACCCCTGATCTACAGACTAAACATTGAAAACTTTTCCTGAGCAGTGATGCCATAAACTCAAAAAAAAAATCGAAGCTTTTTGGAATGCTGCTAAGGATATCATGGGTTGATTGTGTGACTAATGTAGAAGTGTTGTGCCAGATAAATAAAAAACAAGAACTGTTTAAGACTATTGAACAAAGAAAGCTTCAATACCTTGAATACCATATCATGAGGAACAACATAAAGTATAGAATACTCCAACTCCCTCTGCAAGGAAAGATCCCTGGGAAGCGAGGCCCTGGACTTAGATAGACTTCATGGCTGAAAGACCTGAGAAACTGGTGTGGCATGTCCTCAGAAGAACTGTTCCAAGAAGTTACACTAAGAACAGGAAGACTATTGCCAAGATGAAAGCCAATATCCGGAATGGATATAGATATGGCACCTGAGGAAGAAGAAGAAGATGCCATAATCAAGACTAATTTTCTTGTTACACAGTGTTCTGTATTATACTGCCATCAGGCAATGGAAACAAAGACCCATTTCCACCTTTTAAACAGCTAAAAGTTGCTTCTTAATTAGTGTAATGGAAGGGGGTAGGGTTTGACCACAAATTTTCTTCACTGTTCTAAAATAATTGTTATAGAACTACTTGTGCCATCTTTTAAAATGGCTGTAATTACCTTCATTCCTCTGCAGGGGACAAGGAGCAGGAAGAAAAGAATATAATTAAGGAATTGCTTGTTTTACAGTTCAAGGGAAATTAGAGTGATTAAGTTCTTTATGAAGCTAGAAAAAAGAATAATTGTTTGGTGGGGGAGAGTAATTTTGGTGTGTTTCCCCCCCCCTCCCCCATCACACATGCCAGCACCACAAGAGAAAAAGTAGTGCTTCTTCAAAGAGTGGTGAATATTTGCTCACCTACTATATACATATGTTCCCATTTGATAAATGCTGCTTAAACTAAGAAAAAATTGCAGGCTGCTGAAATTCCCTCTCTGTGTGGTGCAGGAGAGAGAGATTGTAAAGGCAGTTTTCAAGTCCTTATCTGTAAAGGAAAAGAGATGATTGCCTTAACCTTTGTTATCAGTATGAGACTTGCTTTAATGCTCATAAAAGCTCAAAAGGAGTTAAGAAGGCAGGGCTAGACCAGCGGATTTTTTTTTCTTTCCCAGGCAAGTGACTCACTGTGGCAGAGTGAAACCTCTGTGGAAACATGGAAAGCACAGGTTTTCAATAACAGTGAAACAGCGCCTCTCAGAGGTTAGCTCTCGCAGTATATGACTTTCGAAGAGAGTTTAAGATTCAGAGAGCACGCAATATAACTTTTGAAGAGAGTTGAAGATTCAGAGAGCACGCAAGAGTCTAGTAAGAAAGGACTGGCTTCACACAAGAAGACCAAAAGGGTCCAGTATATGCCACATTTATGAAGAATCAGAAGTGACCCAGAAATGAATAGGGTCACTGTGTCTCAGGGCACTAACTAGAGACTTATGGAAGTGTTGTACTGTCTTCGGTTTCTTGGTAGACAAATTGCAGGGCAAACACTGTCTCTGAGTGCTGATTTGTATGTCTAGATATCCATTCCCTGCCCACTCCCAGGTACTGTACTACCAAGCCTCTCTGGCTTGGCATGAAGGTGACTGCATGAGTGTTGTGTGTTATAAAAGTGTGCCACCAATTCAGTTTTGACTCATGATGACCCTTTTCAGGATTTTTGTAACAGTAGGCCTCGCTCTGATGTCGTTTACCATTCCCTTCTCCTGAGGCTGTGCAGCTGGCCCAGTGCCATACAGGCTGGCTCTTCTGGGATGCAAAATGGGGAACTGAACTCCCAACCTCTAACTCCACAGCTAAATACTTAACTCAATGAGTAATCTTCATAGCCCAATGTGTGTTACACACATAACATTTGTTTAGAAGGGATTTCACACTCTTTGTCTTATCCTTTCTTACACACATTCACATACACACATTTTGCAGCTGTTAAAAAAGAGCCTTCCTCCAGGCGCATTATAACAACATTGTTTATTATTAATAATAATTATATTTTTTACTGCCCATCTGGGATATTTCCTACTCTGAGTGTTGTACAAACAATTAAGTAAACAATAATGAGATAATACAACAAACAACAAAAAATGCCTCCTGGCCTGTTTTGGCTCGGAAAACTCAGGAAATGCAAAACTGCTGACAAGACGACCTTGGAAACAGCAGTAATTCTGCCTTCACCACATACTTGATTGCTTCCTGCTGTAAATCTAATATATTAGGATCATTTTTTGCAATATAATTAGATTTATAGTCCCAAGCCCTCTGTAAAACCCTCCTATTGCTATATAGCATCACTGTACACTTAAAAGAGTATAATTATACCTTTGCTTTCTAATTATTTGATTGTAAAATTGTTATTTGTAATAATTATATTTTAAAATATCAACCCACTTTAAGCTTTTCAGCATACAGTAGGTAACCCCATCAGGCTTTGTGCTTGTTTTGTTCACTAACATGGAGATGGAAAGGCGAGCATTTAACAAATAAATAGGGATCATTTCAGTGGGAAAAGATCTTAGAGACATGAAAGAAGCCTCATTCAGGTGTCCCCTGAAGTGTGGTTTCTGCAGCAAAAATTCTTTCAACCCAGAATAATTTCTGACATGGAACCATTATTGTTATCTATTGTTGTTATAAAATGTACCAGAAAATGTACTTATCCATAACTAATGATGGATATCTAAATGCAGCACAGAAAGCCTCCAAGTATTTTCACTTTGTTCTACTCTGCATCTGAAAATTGGGAATTCATTTAGCCTGGTTAAAATTGGGTGAAACTATTTTCATGCAAAGAGCTTATAGTTCAAAAAGATGACTAAAGAGTTGCTGAAAGAACCTCAAAATTTATGTTTTTCAACCAAAGAAGTAGTGTAATTAACTGAGAGATTCTGGAAGTCACTTCTCAGCCTTTTGGTTAATTCAAGCATAGTGTGAGAGAATCTGGAAGTTGCCGTCCAAAACAGAAGCTTTCCCAAGTTTTGGGTTTCTTTTATCATAAGGTAACAGTTTCCTCTACATGCACAACAGCCATGTCAGAGAGCATCAGCTAGCCAAACCTCTTTGCAGGCGCACCCCCCCAATAACGGACACAGACAACATTGAAAGTGGATAACAGCATCGGGCCACATTTATTGATTCAATGCCCTAGTCCGAATTATAAATTTGTATTGGTAAAACGACCAATCATAATTCTTAAGGCAAGCAGGCCAAAGTAACACTGGTAAGGTACCACCCCAAAATTGCCAACGGCAATTGGTTACAATGTATCAATTTGTATCAATTTGTTTGTTGACGACAAACAAATTGTTGACCGTAGTCAATATCTAACTCATGACCCCACCCTCTGACGCGTATCCGTGAAATCACGGGGTGATGCATGCTGGTTAGCTATCGTCATCACCCCGTCGCCTGGTTCGTCGTTGACCGGACAACGTTTAACTAATTTATTCCTGTCTAGTGTTGTCCAGTCAATTGCGAACCTGCCGGATACCTGTGGGTCATACTGTTTACCTTACCAGTGCTACCCGCCAATGTGACCAAAGTCAACATTAGGAACATAAGAAAGACCCCTATATCAAACCATAGCAACAGTGTGGGATGGGCAAAAAAGCCAGGACCCGGAAGCCAATGTGGGTCCCAGCCAAAAATTCCCACCCGGCCCCGAAGCGACCAAAATATCACACTGTTAACTAGGGAGGGGGTGGAGGGGAAAAGACTTCTCCGCTCCGTCGCTGAGGTAAAATGGCAGCTCGGCTGCCTCGTGGCCACCCCTTTTATAAGGGAGCTGGCCACGCCCCTAACTACCCGGATTCTCTGTCCTGTGGGGGGGGGCCCGCAAAGAGCGCGGCGGCCATTTTGGCGCCGCGCTTGCATTGCAGGCGCACCCCCCCAATAACGGACACAGACAACATTGAAAGTGGATAACAGCATCGGGCCACATTTATTGATTCAATGCCCTAGTCCGAATTATAAATTTGTATTGGTAAAACGACCAATCATAATTCTTAAGGCAAGCAGGCCGAAGTAACACTGGTAAGGTACCACCCCAAAATTGCCAACGGCAATTGGTTACAATGTATCAATTTGTATCAATTTGTTTGTTGACGACAAACAAATTGTTGACCGTAGTCAATATCTAACTCATGACCCCACCCTCTGACGCGTATCCGTGAAATCACGGGGTGATGCATGCTGGTTAGCTATCGTCATCACCCCGTCGCCTGGTTCGTCGTTGACCGGACAACGTTTAACTAATTTATTCCTGTCTAGTGTTGTCCAGTCAATTGCGAACCTGCCGGATACCTGTGGGTCATACTGTTTACCTTACCAGTGCTACCCGCCACACGGAGGGGCTTCAAAGAAGGCCTGACGCCCCCCCCCCCCCAGACCGTCAGCTCGGTCAACAGGCCTGCTCGCCAATCACCCAACAGGAGGTCCATACCTCCTCGCGACAGATGGACCCCATCCCCTGAGTACAAGTCATAATTTTGTAGGCTAATAGCGGGGTGATGACTGACCCGTCCCCAAGCCCTGTCGGCAAGAAACCGCGCCACCGCCCTATTGACCGTGCGCCTAGCGCGGTCAAGGGCCAGGAGGTTAACGCCCCCTCTATAAGAATGGCGCGGTACAATGTCCGACCAAACCAGGGTTGTGGCAGGCCAGACATAATGCAAGTAGGCGAGGTCCTCGCAAATCGCATGCTTGAGCGATAAGCCGGTGACCTGGCCCAAATCATTGCCCCCCAGGTGGATGATGAGAATGTCAGGCGGGTCAGCACCCAGGCCAGAAAAAAGGAAAGGCCGCAGCTCCCGCCATAACATCCCAGGCTTACCATGCCATGTGAGACTGGCGTGTTCACCCAGTCCCAGTCGGGGTCCCCACTCTGTCGCCGCAGCGTAACGCGCTGCCCTGTGCACATAGCTGTGGCCCACCAGCCATACTGTCACCGGTGTAATACGACACCCAGGGTCTGTAAGAAAATTGAGAAAAAAGGCGGTAAGGTGACTGGATTGGTACTCATGGCGGGAGTGGGCGCACATAAAACTGAAAACATTGCGAGCTCCACCTCCCCATGCTACGTATGTCAGCCCCAGAGTACCCAAAAGCAGCTGCTGTAGAGGCTGCACCGATACGGAATGAATGTGTGCCATAACGGGCACCCGGTAGGCCCACCCTAGTGAGGGCTCTGCCTGTCACCTTCCAAAACTGAAATTTAGTAAGGGGAGACCCATCTTGGTGACAGAAAAACGGGCCGTGGTGCATGCCACGCAGTGCCAGGAACTCCTGTAGGGCACCAACCGGACAGATGTCTGCCAAAGAACACCGTAGCAGTCTTACACCACTGCCTACGCCATGCTGATCTGTCTTAGAGGAGCGTATCCTCAACTGGGCCCAGTCTTTGGCAACATAGACATCTTCGAGTTCCAGTGCCCTACAACTTGCATCCGCCTTAGACAGCATCACAAGTTCGCTGATGCGGAGCGCTCCAAAAAATGCCACCGTTGTGGCTGCATGGAAAAGGGCTGCCTCATAATGATCAAAACAGAGGCCTGGCCAGCCCCGGGCCAACTGGGTAAGAACCCCTGGGGAAATAGGGTGCCGGTCGTCCGGGCAACGCCCGCGCTCGCGCACCCACCCCTCCAAAACATGTCTCACACGGAAGTCAGAGGTGGTGTCCACATGACCTCCCACTTTGGCCATAAAAGCCAACGCCGAGAGCTTGGATGCTATGGTGCGAGGTGCGAGGCCCTGTGCATGCAGGTGAACCATGAACCGCAGAACATGGTCCACCGGGATAGGCCAGGTCTCTGGCAGGTGAAATTGAGCAGAAAATGCTCTGTAAGAATTGACTGCTTGTTGATACGCCTTACGCGTGCGTGGCGCTAGTGACAGGCCAATCGCCCGGTTCACCTCTCCTTGCCAATAATCCACATCTCGTCCGGGAGTGGCGAGGGAAATTCCTCCGCATCCGGGGCCAAGGCGCGGAACCGGGAGATCTGCAGGCGGGACAAAGCGTCAGCGATATCATTATTAATCCCTGGAACATGCCTGGCCCTGAACAAGACGTTGAGGCGCAGGCAGCGCAACACAAAATGGCGCACTAGTTCCATGACCCTGGGCGATTTGGAAGTCTGTGCATTGACAATGTGGACAACAGCAGCATTGTAACACCAGAAATGCACAACCGAGTTAGCCCACTGCTCGCCCCATAGCATCAAAGCCCCCAGAATAGGGAAAAATTCCAGGTATGTGAGATCCCGCAGGCGACCCGTGCCTGCCCAGGCCGGTGGCCACCCACCATAGGCCCACTTCCCATTGAAGTACATCCCATAACCCAGGGATCCTGAGGCATCAGACTGGATCTGAAAATTGGGGGATGCCAGGAGGTCAGACCTCCAAAATGAGACCCCATTGAACTCCCTCAGGAATTGCAACCAGACAAGCATGTCTGCCCTGATACCCCGGGTAAGCCTAACTCTATGGTGGGGCCTGGATAACCCTGCCATGGCGTCGCATAAGCGCCGGGCAAAAGCCCTGCCCGGTGCGACCACCCTGCAAGCGAAATTGAGGTGACCATGTAGCACCTGCAGTTCCCTCAGTGATGCCTTGCGCTTGGCCAGCAAATCCGAAATAAGGGCCACTATCCTGGACACCTTATCGCCCAGTAACCTAGAAGCCTGCGCTACTGTGTCAATCTCCACCCCCAGGAATACTAGCTTGGTAGATGGGCCCTCGGTCTTTTCGGGCGCTAAAGGGACACTGAGTTCCTCCATTAGCGTCTGAAATGTGTAGAGGAGACGTGTGCACGTGTCCCAGCCCCGTTCACCCCTGAATAAAAAGTCATCCAGGTAATGGGCTACAGACCGGGACCCTGACCTGCGGACGAAAGCCCACTCTAGGAAGGTACTAAAACGCTCGAAGGCCGAGCATGATATGGAGCAGCCAAAAGGCATGGCCTTATCAAAATAATATTCACCCTTAAATTTGAAACCCAGCAACTCAAAGTCGCCCGGGTGCACCGGCAAGAGGCGAAAAGCCGACTTAATGTCGCACTTGGCCAGCAGGGCACCCGGGCCACACGAGCGCACCATGCGCAGCGCATGGTCAAACGATGTATACCTGACTGAACAAAGGTCATCAGGGATAGCATCATTGACCGATCGGCCGGCTGGGTAGGACAAATGATGAATAAGGCGAAACTCGCCTAGAGACTTTTTGTGGACCAAGCCCAGTGGCGACACCTTAAGATTGGGAAACGGGGGTGCAGGGAAGGGTCCAGCGACCCTGCCCGCATCTAACTCCTTTTTAATGCTGGCCGCAGCCACCTCCTCCCTCCCTCTGAGGGATAAAAGGTTGGGGGCATCCTGAGGGGACCTATCACCCATGAAAGGGATACGGAATCCCTGCTTAAAACCCTGAAGGAGATACTCCCCATCCTCCCCCTTCGGGTACGATGCGAGCCAACGCTCCAGCATGTCCACATTAATTGGGGAGGGGGCCTTTTGGAGAACCAGCTCCATCCGTGGCAGTCTTGCCAGCCCACTGTCCGCCCCTCCCTCTGCCCCGTGTCCCTCCAGGCCTGGGACAGGCGGAGGCTGCGTGGGGGCCCGAACATGTGGGACACTCATGCCTATACTTGCAATTCTTCCTATTGCAGGAACCATTGGACGAGAAAGTCCAGCACAGCAGGCGGGCTGGAACCCCCTGCCCCGCCGCCTGGCGGGTAACCTGCGCTGGAGCCGCTCGCTGGACCGCATGTCCACAATGGTATCTGTCTCCCGGGGCAGGGCGCGTGGGCGTCATGTACAAAAGCCAAAGCCTCTGGCACGGCTCATCCCATCTCATCTCGGGGTGGAGGGGAATTCTCATACGGAATTCCTCGTCATAGGCTAACCACGAGGGGCCCGGGAAATCAACCATCGCCCTATATATGTTGTCCAAATATTGGACCATGGGAATAGCCAAATCCGGCCGCGCCCTCAAGTACACCACCATGTATATTAAATAAGCCGGGAGCCAGTTGGCCCAGGTACGTGGCGGCTTACGGCGACGTGCCTGCTCCTTGTCCTTCTCATCCTGTCCCTCCCTTTCCTCCTTGGTGGGCTCTCTGTTCAGGAGTGAGAAGATATCTACATACTCCCCCCGCCATATCTTCTCTCTGGTAGCCTGTGCCAAGTGATCACCCAGTGGCAAGGAATACCCCGCCGTCGGCAAGGCCGAAAAAGGCACCGCAGCCATAGGAAAAGGGGCCTGAGATAGCCCAGCCACCCCCAGAACATTCCCCGCAGTGTAAGAACAAGTACCCACCCCAGTGCCCAGGGTGGCAGTCGTCGTCGCCGGGTGGGGTGCCGACAGCGTGGCCCCCGCACCACCCGCGCGAGGCCAAGGCCATTGAAAAGGCCCCCCCCATATTGGGAATGTGTGTGGATGTACTCGCTTGCACCGTATACTCACATGCTGCACCCCCGCGGGCCGCCCCCACCGGGGGTTCCGGCCCACTGGGGGCGTCGGAGCTCACGACCGACGTAGAGCTCATCACCGGGGCCTGACACGCACCTGGCTGCTGGCCGGGGAGCTGCGAGGCAGTGGCCGAAACCGCGCCACGCGCCTGCAGCAGCTCAACCCTCCCTGTCGGCTGTTGTCCTCCTGCCGACAGCGCCTCAAAAGGGACCCCAAAGGGGGCCCCCGCCTGACTGGCCCGAGCCAACGACGCTTCAAGGGCCGCAATGCGGGCCAGTAAGGCTTCCACGTTGACCTGGGGCCAAGGGCCGGCCGGCCCGCCCGGTCCAGGCATGGGTACAGGTCCCTGTACCCCAGGACCCGAATATGGCCATTGGCCAGCACCGAAGCCCGGCAGGGTCGGTGGAGAAACCTGCCAAGGGAGGGGGCCGCACCACCCCCCAAGGTTAGAGGGCCCGGGGGGAGGCTGCGACCCAAGAGCAGCAGGCCCAACAGGGTGGGCAGGTGCAGGAGCGGTGTCCACCGCTCGCGGGCCGCGGGCCGGAGCCCCTTCCGCGCCCGCACTCTGGTCGCCCGCTCCGGGCCAAGGGGCAATAGACCCCATTCCGCCGGTCCCGGCAGGGGCCTGCAAAGGCGGCTGCTGAGGAGGCGGCACCGCGGTCCTCCGACCTGGGTTGCGCCTCCTAACAGCTCGAGCCGCACTCGAAACTGCCTTCTTCTTCGAAGGCATCTCCACCGAAGTAAAGGGAAGCCGAAAAGGAAGAATCGCTACTAAAAGGCTTCCCGATAAGCTAAAGAGCGACGGAGACACAGGGGAAAAGACTTCTCCGCTCCGTCGCTGAGGTAAAATGGCAGCTCGGCTGCCTCGTGGCCACCCCTTTTATAAGGGAGCTGGCCACGCCCCTAACTACCCGGATTCTCTGTCCTGTGGGGGGGGGGGGGCCGCAAAGAGCACGGCGGCCATTTGTTACAATAGTAGTGGACTAAATATACATTTAATCACCTATGTTTATTCCAAAGTGGCATACAGTTCAGCAACAGGTATATGACTAAGGACTAATACCATAATTTCCAGAAATAGACATTTCTTTCTCATATATATACTTTTCATTTCCAATAAAATATTTTTCCTTTATTTTAATCTTTCCCCCATTGAAGTCATCCACAAGCAACACACGATTACCATTCATTTACACGCAAGTAGACCGAAGTTCATGCAATCAAATTGCGAGAGAGCTTTGACTCATTGAGGCAAAAGGGAAATTATCTGTTTCAGGTCAGCCGCCCTCTCGGCTTTCCCCTGGAGTTAACTCTGAAAGGAAGGGTGGATTAACACACCCCCCCCTGAAAACTTGTCACCCAGCAGAGAAAACGGCAGACAGGAAAACTTTTTAAAAAGTAGCTCCTAAGGATTTCTCAGCCCTGGAGACTTAGTTTAAATTGTGGTTTTGGGGGTTTGAGAGTTCCATTTGAATACTAACTGGCACAATTGATTATTAGACACCTGATGAAATTTGATTTTTAACATAATCTGTTTTATATCTTGAAGCAGGATGTCCTCAGCATAACCTCAGTTTATTCTGGGCCATCCAGGAAGGCTGAATTTCACAGGAATCAATAAAATCCCCCAACCATATGGGTTTCCCATTCACACCGAGGTGACCAACAGTTTCCAAGCTTTCACATTCAGCCCTTTGATCTAAAGTTGTTTATTTCTGCTTTAGTTGTGTACTTGTACTGTTCTCAAGTTTGTTTCCTTGATATTTCAGTTGTTTCTTTGATGTGTATATGTCCCTTGTTCCCAAACATGTCACACCTCAATCTCTTGCTGTATGTCGCCCATATAAATCTGAGGCCAGGTAATTCTGCATTTACCTTCCTTTAGATTGTAAATTGAGGCTAGATGATGCTGGGCCATATAACTTCTGTTTGGACATTTCCATTGATGTGGTTGGTCGCTGGAATCCTTGCCTCAGATATGGACGATCCCTGGTTGGCCAAGTGATATTTTCTGCACATCCTTTGATTACCCTCCATTGCCCCAAGCTATGAGGTTCTCCATATGGTTCCCACCTTTGAAACCCAGATCTCATCTCTTTGATCCCTTTGATCACATCCAGACCCTATCTCCTTGATGCGCACCCAAGATCGCATCCCTTGAAACCCCCTTCCTTGACACCTATCTGCTTTGAAGTGCCCTCTTGCTTGTATCTCCTTTGAAATGTACCTGTATAACATATGTATTGGCCATGTACTTCCTTTGAATTGCTGTAATTAAGTAATCCCCTTTGTTTCTTTCATACCCTCTTTGAACCTTAAATTGTTCACACACTGTAACCTTTATTATGTAAAATCAGGTAGAACTGTAGAGATAGAATAGTATAAAGGCTGGCTTCGAAGTTGCCTGAGTAGCGATCCTGACTACACCTAGGAAAGCTCACGTAGTTCTTTGATTTAGTTTAGACAGCTTTTTTTCTACAGAAGGCCACTGCAGATTAAACGCTTGTCAAATAAAATTATTTTTTATATTGCCTTAATCAAAGTCTACGTTATTTCTTTATTACTGTTAAGGGTAAGTGCTCCACCAGTCTACGAACTAATTTAAAATATACTGGAAATTGTACAAACAGTTTTCAGGTAACAGTTTTGGAGGCACCGCTGGGATTTAGACTGGAGCTTCGTTTTTCCCTGAGTAACCATAGGGAAAACGAACTAACAAAAGGAGCCACCTAGTAACAGCGAAGCCAGGAAGAAATCAACTAAACCAGAACGAAATTGAAGTCTGCAACCAGATCAGGTAACGTATGAATTGTTTAATATTTTCGGGTACTGTGAATTTTATTTAGAAATTTGAACTGCTACTGTGATGTATATCTCTCACCAGGCTAAGCACCTGGGTTAATTTCTCAGCGAGATAGGGTTGGGTTCCTTGAGCTTACTATTGGACAGCTACCACGTCTCGTCAACGTGATAGCAAAATTTCTTTGGTAGGGACAAGTAGCGTATTTCCTGAATAACCACGGGGAAGGCGACTGCTTAGTAGCGAGGCTTAATCACCCACGCTACGAACCAATTGGGTTACTTTCCAACAAGAGATGACCTCCACTTGAGGAAAGTTAAATTAGTACCAAAATCAGTCTGATCAACTGTAAGGTACGCCTATTAATTGGTCTGCTAAGCAAGATAGGAATTATCCACCTTGAGCTAGCACAAATTGACAGCAAGATTAAGTGATACTTTGAGCTGTCACCACTAGAAATAAATATTACAGGGGACGCTGCCCGTAGTTTGGGGCGTAACTCGGAACCTGCAAGCCTCTGGATCTAGAGCACAGACAAGACTCAAAAAGCCATGGGAGTGGAATTGAGCCATCACAAGCAGAAAGGGAAAGGGAAATTCGTCACAGAAACTCCTCTGACGCATGTTCTCAGAAATTGGGTTAAATTAGCAGGCCCGAAATCAAAACTGAGCAAACGCAGATTAAAATTTTTATGTAGGGAGGACTGGCCCTCTCAGAAAAATCTAGTGCCGAGCTGGCCGGAAGGAGGCAGCTTAGATATTCGCAATTTACAAGCCTTAATTAGGTGGTGTCAGAACAGCCCTGGGAGGTTGGGCGATTTGGACTATGTGGGTCTCTTTATGGGAATGCACAACAGTCCTGAGAGGTTCCCTTGTGTGGGAAACATTTGTATTGTAAAAACCTCTCTAAATGAAAAAGGGGAACCCCCTAAATATGGAGAAGTTATGGACATTGGGCCAGAAGAAGATCTGTTAAACCCGCTATACCTTCTGCCGCCCCCCTTGAACCCCCAAGTAAATCATGCTCTCCAGGGGAACATAGCTAATCAGCCCCATGTGATACCTTCGGCTCCGGTCTTGGGTTTGAATTCAACCCCAGCAATTCCACAGGCTGACTCCTCGCGCCCCTCTGACACGAGACCTCCAGATTCACGTGCTGAGAAGGATCTGATAGGTTTCCTTGCCATAGCTCTTCGAGCAATGGCAGGAGAAACCCCTGGCGCGGGGCCAGGGGTGGCCGTGCCAGAGGTTGTGGAGCACAGCCATGGGAAACTGGTGGAGGGTTCTGCCCAAGTCGGGACGGAGGAGATCATGGCAATGATTGGCGATGCCATAAGTGGCTCCCAGGAGAAAATGATGGAAAGATTGGAACAGTTGTTAATTCAAAAACAGGATAGTGAAAGGAAAAACAGGAGGAGTATAGGTAAGAAGAAGAGCAGGAGAAGTGATCAGGAGGATTCAGCCTCAGACACAGTGAAGGCTAGTGAAACTGAGAGTTCTGAAGAGGAACTTAGGAAGCAAAAGTCCCGATGGTCCCAGAAAAAGAAAGGCAAAGGAAAGGCAATCAGGTGTTGCTCCCCCTCCTCCTCATCTAGCGGGTCTGTAAGTGATCAGGAAGAGAATGATGAGGTCACGCAGTCGAGGAGAGAGAAGGGAAGGACTCAAATACAAACACACGTAAAAACACAAATATCTAAACTAAAACTAGATAAACACGAGAAACTAGAGAAATCAGACAAACCAGACAAATCAAGTCAAAAGTCAGCACCCCAAAATTCAACACCCCCTCCATCGCCTCCCCCTGAAGAAATAAAAAGGGAAGATGTGCCACTAGAAACGCCAGGAAAAAGATTCACCCGCTCTCAGATTGCCACTGCAGGTGCAGAGGAGATGGCCCAACCCCAGCTAATGCTCCCCTTAAGGGAACAGCTGGTGGTAGCTGCTAATGGAGACCAGCGAACAGGGTTTGTCTATGTACCATTCTCATCAACTGACTTGCTAAATTGGAAACGAACATGCCCCACTTATTTAGAACACCCTCTTGCTGTAGCTAAAGAAGTGGAAAGCATTTTTAACACCCATAACCCAAACTGGATAGATGTCCAGCAATTGCTAAATACATTGTTCACTTCTGAAGAGATTCGAATGGTCAGGAATGCTGCATTAAAGCATGCATCCAAAGTGCAAAACCACTTGGAAGGTGGTGCCCCCTTAGTCCCTGAAATAGTGGTTCCTCTCCAGAGGCCCGATTGGGATACTAAAGTGGGATTCGATGAAGCATCCAAAACCCATTTGGCAAGATATCGTGAGTGTATCCTGGAAGGGATTCGCAATGGTGCTCCCCAACAGTATGCCATGGGCAAGGTTTATGAGGTTCGACAAGGAGCCACGGAAACCCCCACTGCTTTCCTGGAGCGCCTCCATGAGGCTGTTCGCAAGTACTTGGGACAAGATCCAGAGTCCCCAGTATGTAAAACATTGGTCACCAGTCTTTTCATTGCTAACTCCTTCAAAGACATAAAAAGGAAATTAAGTAGTATAGAATCCCCCTTAGAGTGTGCAATGCAAAAATTGATTGACACTGCTTTTAGGGTGTATAATAACAGAGATGAGGAAGAGAAAAGGGAAAAAGCTAAAGAGAGACAGCGGGATCAGAAGGTGTTAGTTGCAGCCCTCCATGAATATGCCAAACCACAGGTGCAATGGGGCTTTCCCCCAAACACTGGTTGGCCACCTCAAACTCAGCCCTTGCCACCCCAGGATGGCAATTGGGGACCATTCCCCCTATCACAGCCCCCTAAGGGCAGGGGATGGACCCAAAATCAGAACCAACGGCCCCCTCCAGGAAATGGATGGATGCCACATACACAATCCCAATCAAACAGCTGGAAACCCAATCAAAGATCAGATTCCCCAAGGAACCCCCAACCACAACCAAACCCCAGGAATAACTGCAGAATTTGTGGAGACAGCAGCCACTGGGCTAGGCAATGCCCACATAACTCTGAATATGCAGGTCCCAATGGACAGGTCTCCCAAGATAACAGGTACCAGCGAAACCCCAGGTCTGGACAGAGCCAGGGCACTGGAACAACAATGATCTTAGAAGAAGGCATGGGAGAGTTTAGTGATTGACGGGATCCGGGGCCAGCTACCAGATTATTGCCACCCGGCGACCCCGTATTAGAATTAAGGGTGGGAGACCAAACTGTCCCCTTTCTGTTGGATTCTGGGGCAACATTTTCTGTACTCCAAAAGCCCCTCAGAGTTAGTACAAAAGCCACAGGCAAATCAAAGGCCATTGTAGGAGCTTCAGGACAGCTAGAGCAAGCCCCAATTTTGCCCCCTGTTACCATCAGTGTGGCAGGGAGGGAGATAACTCACTCCTTCCTTCATTTGGCCAAGTGTCCAGCCAATCTTTTGGGGCGAGACTTGCTAGAAAAATTGGGCGCTAAACTTGAATTTTCAGAGCGTGGGTGTGCAGTAACTTTTGATACCCCACAAGCAAAGCTTTTTGTGCTAGGAGGGGTGCCCCCAGTAACTCCAGACCCCCTCATTGAAGAAATTTCCCAAGAAGTCATGCCCTCAGTCTGGGCAGATGGGAGTGGCCCCGGTAGAGCAAAAACAGCAGAACCAGCACTTGTCAAATTAAAACCAGGCAGAGGAATTGTGTTTGTAAAGCAATACCCACTCAAAATTGAGACCAAACGAGGGTTGCAGCCAGTTCTAAAAATTCTGCTTGATCGGGGTTTAATATACCCCTGCCAGTCTCCATTCAATACCCCCATCATGGGAGTCCCTAAAGGGAACACGGGAAAATACAGGCTCATTCATGACCTCCGTGCTTTAAATGATGCAGTCCAAGATATTTCTCCAATTGTGTCAAACCCTTACAGCCTAATCACACTCATACCTGCACACCATGACCGATTCACTGTCATAGATCTCAAAGATGCCTTTTATTCCATACCACTTGCACCTGAGTGTCAGGAACTTTTTGCATTCACATGGGACCCCCCTCCAGGGGAAGCAGAGGTCCCTGCCAACCATTATTCCTGGCGTGTGTTGCCCCAGGGGTTCAAATTATCTCCCACATTGTTTGGTGAAGCCCTCAGCAGGGTGCTTAGAGGTTGGCAGTGCCCAGTGCCTGCCAACGTGGTCCAATATGTTGATGATCTTTTGGTATCCAGTGAGGGTATAGAAAACTGCAAAAAGGCCACTATCCACCTCCTGAATTTCTTGGGTGAGGAGGGCTACAAAGTAACTAAAGAAAAAGCCCAAATTGCTAGAAAAGAAGTGTTGTACCTGGGATTTCTGATCTCCCATGGAGAACGAAAAATCAGCCCAGAAAGGAAGGAGGCAATCTGTCAGGTGCCTCTTCCTGAAACCAAAAAGCAGTGGAGGAGTTTTCTAGGCATGTGCGGCTACTGCAGAGTATGGATTGCTAACTTTGCCCAAATTGCGAGACCTCTATTTGAAGGTCTAAAACAAGCAGGGGAGCGGGTAGAAGCTACTCCAGAAATGCGGCGGGCATTTCAAACCCTAAAGAAGAGTTTACTCGAAACTCCCGCTCTGGGGCTTCCAAACCCTCAAAAAGCCTTCGAATTGTTTGTCCATGAGACCAAAGGTTTGGCGCTAGGAGTTCTAACGCAAGAGTTTGGTTCTTGGCGGCGACCAGTAGCCTACCTCTCTAAGCAACTGGACTCGGTGGCCCGTGGCTGGCCCACGTGTCTCAAAAATGTGGCAGCCACGGTAGCCCTGTGCGAGGACGCAGAGAAATTCACTTTGGGGGGAGAATTGACCGTTTTCGTTCCTCATGCTGTGGCGACAGTGCTGGAACAGAAAGGCAATCACTGGCTTTCCAATGCCCGCATGGCGCAGTACCAGGCTGCCCTGCTTGATTGTCCGCACCGCAGGCTTGCTGTGTGTTCTGCTTTAAACCCCGCCACCCTGCTCCCACAGATCGGCACTTCAAATCTGATCCATGACTGTGTCGAAACCATAGATTCGGAATACGCTAGCCGCTCAGACCTAAAAGATGTCCCACTGCAGTCTCCCGATTTGGAATTTTATGTAGATGGCAGCAGCTTTGTCACCCAGGGGGTTCGGAAGGCTGGGTATGCCGTAGTTACCCTCACTGAAATTGTTGAAGCAAACCCACTTCCTGCAGGAACTTCTGCACAAGTCGCTGAACTGACAGCCCTCACCAGGGCATTGCAATTAGGCTCAGGAAAAAACATAAACATTTTCACTGACTCACGATATGCATTTTGTGTGCTACATGTTTTTGGGTTGATGTGGAGAAATAGGGACTTTACTACTGCGGATGGTGAGCCTGTCAAAAATGGTCCACATGTGCTGCGCTTATTAGAGGCTGTCCATTTGCCTTCACAAGTTGCTGTAATGCATATTCGATGCCATGGCAAAGCCACTGAATGGGAACATAAAGAGGGTAATCGTCTTGCTGACGAAGCTGCTAAAGTGGCTGCCTCTCAAATGTACAGAGAACTGGTCAATGTCGCCCCTGATGCTGCCTCTTGTAGAGCTGACAAAAAGTCTGTCAATGTCACTCAGGGTCCTGAATTTCATGAAATAGACAGGGAATTGGTCAATGTCACTCCCATTCCTGCCCCTAGTGAAATTGACAAAGAGCTTGTCAATATCATCCCTATTCCAGCGCCTGCAATTGACCTGCCTGCTATCCCATCATACACTGACAGCGAGAGAAGGTATGGGCTTGAAAAGGGGGGCACCTTAAATGAGCATGGATGGATTATCTTCAATGACGGTAGAATTTTCATTCCCAAGGCTTTAGGTACAGACATTGCTAAGGAAGCACACAGACGCACACATGCCAGCCCACAAGTCCTCATGCACTGCTTACAATCATGGGCAGTCATCAAGGATATAGTCAGAATCACCACTGAAGTTTGCCAAATGTGCATGATTTGTGTCCAAAACAATTCGCATACAGGAATCCGAAAGGGTCCATGGGGCAGCCAGCCTACTGGCTCTGTCCCAGGGGCTAGATGGCAGGTAGACTTTTCTGAAATGTACCCTAACCGTGGTTACAAACATTGCCTTGTGTTCACTGATTCCTTGACAGGTTGGGTTGAAGCATTTCCCTGTAGGACTAACAAAGCCAAGGAAGTAGTTCGAAGGTTAATTAATGATATTTGCCCCAAATTTGGTATACCGTGGCAAGGTATAAATTCAGACAATGGCAGACATTTCGTGGCAGAAATCACGCAAAAGGTGGCCCAGGCTTTGGACATTCCGTGGTCTCTCCATGCCGCATGGCATCCAGAAAGTTCAGGGCAAGTTGAGAGAGCAAACCAAACCATAAAAATGCATCTTCGCAAGCTAGTGCAGGAAACAGGGCTAGGATGGGTGGATTTGCTTCCCCAGGTGTTGCTAAGAATTCGAATTCTGCCCCGAGGAAAACTAGCGATCTCTCCATTCGAAGCTGTGTATGGCAGGCCTTACCCAATAGGAGACTTAGCAAAGGGGAGGGATAAGATTGATCAGGTACCAGGGACTCAGTTACAGCAGTATTTGAAAAGTATGTCTAATCTCCTCCAGGAGAATTTGCAGTCTCTTCTTCATAAACAGGTGCAAGCCCTCCGTGTTCCAGCGCACACATTCCGCCCACGAGATTGGGTATTTGTGAAAGCCTACAACCCTGGTTTCACCGAGACCCGCTGGAGAGGACCTTTCCAAGTTTTGCTGACCACCCCATCCTGCGTGAAAGTAGAGGGCATTGCTGCCTGGATTTATTATACCCGGGCGAGGAAAGCTCCTGCCCCAGCACCAGACGCTGCCATACCAGTCCAGAGACCTGTGTTGGAGGATGCCAAAAGGAAAAGGCAGAGCACGAGGGACAAGGAACAGGACCTCTGGTCTGTGGAAAACCTTGATGATTTGAAACTTTTGTTCCGAAAGCATAAGGACACATCCGCACATCAGGACTTGTCCAATCATCCGTGAGAAGTATATGTGTATCAGAATAATTGTTGTTCATGAATATGCATAGGATTTTAGGATTTTTTGTGTTACTGTTGGCAACTTGCCATGTTCCATGTCATGCGTTTGCCATTCATCCGGTACTCCATAAGATAAATATCCATGATAACATCTGGGAGTATCTGGGACGGAACATTGCGAATGCCTCAAACATCTGTCTAAAAGCAGGGAACTCAGTAGGACATGTAGTGGCTTCATGTCTTATTGCTGTAACTTCAGAAGTTTCTGCTTTGCAAAATATCATACACCCAGGAAATAAGATGCTTCCATTCACTTATAGAGAGTTGCATTGGCTGGGAAAGGCTGTAGATACTCAGGATTCATCCATGATACATTTCCAGGTTGGGACAGTAACTAAGTCCCCAAGGTGTGTGACCTGGTCTGGCTGCAAGTCGGAATGCTTTAATGTCACCCCATCTAACTCTGCTCTGAAGTGTGACATGATGGACACAGTTCCATTTCACACCCGGTTCTTTAAATTCCCTGAGGGGTGGTTCCTCGTCTGTGGGTTGCAGGTGTTTTCCTATATCCCTGCAAACATAGATGGGGGTCCGTGTTCACTTGCTAGAATCACCGTTTTCCTCCCATCGAGAAAAACGCTCACCCAGCAACAGAGGAGTAGGCGAAGCATTGAGACTCATGGGTTAGACCAAAGTTGTGAGTCCGATGTTAGTCTACTGTCGAGGGTAGAGTACATCTCTCTCTCAGTGTCCTTGATTGGTGTCCCAGGTTTAGCAACAAATAATGCGCGACAGCTGGCAAAATTGGCTTGCTCGATGGTGAAAGGGTTAAATTTCACCAGTCGAGCCCTTCATTTGCTTAATCTGGAACTGTCTGAAGTTAGGGAAGCCACACTGCAAAATCGCATGACCATAGATTATTTACTGCTTTTCCACAACAAGAAATGCTCTGATTTTAATGGAATGTGCTGTCTTGATCTGCACGATAATTACCTGCAGGTCGAGAATTCGATTCAAGGTCTTCAAAATTTAACGAAGGAAATAAGGGAGGATAATGGATTTTCATTGTGGAACTGGCTTACGAGTTGGCTCCCAGATTTTGGATACTTGAAGCACATTTTTGTTATGGCCCTCGCTGTGGTTGCTTCTATCATTTTCATTTGTCTCTGTGTCCCCCTCTTGCAAGCACTGAGAGCCACCTGTATGGTCCAGCGCCCACAAGGGGGAGGGTACATCATTACCGAACTTGTCCCCAAATGAGGCCATCACAGTCGTCTGAGCACGGTGCCTTTCAGTTACCGTGTCATAAGAGAGAATGGGAAGGACTAATACCATAATTTCCAGAAATAGACATTTCTTTCTCATATATATACTTTTCATTTCCAATAAAATATTATTCCTTTATTTTAATCTTTCCCCCATTGAAGTCATCCACAAGCAACACACGATTACCATTCATTTACACGCAAGTAGACCGAAGTTCATGCAATCAAATTGCGAGAGAGCTTTGACTCATTGAGGCAAAAGGGAAATTATCTGTTTCAGGTCAGCCGCCCTCTCGGCTTTCCCCTGGAGTTAACTCTGAAAGGAAGGGTGGATTAACCCCCCCCCCCCCCCCCCGAAAACTTGTCACCCAGCAGAGAAAACGGCAGACAGGAAAACTTTTTAAAAAGTAGCTCCTAAGGATTTTTCAGCCTTGGAGACTTAGTTTAAATTGTGGTTTTGGGGGTTTGAGAGTTCCATTTGAATACTAACTGGCACAATTGATTATTAGACACCTGATGAAATTTGATTTTTAACATAATCTGTTTTATATCTTGAAGCAGGATGTCCTCAGCATAACCTCAGTTTATTCTGGGCCATCCAGGAAGGCTGAATTTCACAGGAATCAATAAAATCCCCCAACCATATGGGTTTCCCATTCACACTGAGGTGACCAACAGTTTCCAAGCTTTCACATTCAGCCCTTTGATCTAAAGTTGTTTATTTCTGCTTTAGTTGTGTACTTGTACTGTTCTCTAGTTGTTTCCTTGATATTTCAGTTGTTTCTTTGATGTGTATATGTCCCTTGTTCCCAAACATGTCACACCTCAATCTCTTGCTGTATGTCGCCCATATAAATCTGAGGCCAGGTAATTCTGCATTTACCTTCCTTTAGATTGTAAATTGAGGCTAGATGATGCTGGGCCATATAACTTCTGTTTGGACATTTCCATTGATGTGGTTGGTCGCTGGAATCCTTGCCTCAGATATGGACGATCCCTGGTTGGCCAAGTGATATTTTCTGCACATCCTTTGATTACCCTCCATTGCCCCAAGCTATGAGGTTCCCCATATGGTTCCCACCTTTGAAACCCAGATCTCATCTCTTTGATCCCTTTGATCACATCCAGACCCTATCTCCTTGATTCGCACCCAAGATCGCATCCCTTGAAACCCCCTTCCTTGACACCTATCTGCTTTGAAGTGCCCTCTTGCTTGTATCTCCTTTGAAATGTACCTGTATAACATATGTATTGGCCATGTACTTCCTTTGAATTGCTGTAATTAAGTAATCCCCTTTGTTTCTTTCATACCCTCTTTGAACCTTAAATTGTTCACACACTGTAACCTTTATTATGTAAAATCAGGTAGAACTGTACAGATAGAATAGTATAAAGGCTGGCTTCGAAGTTGCCTGAGTAGCGATCCTGACTACACCTAGGAAAGCTCACGTAGTTCTTTGATTTAGTTTAGACAGCTTTTTCTCTACAGAAGGCCACTGCAGATTAAACGCTTGTCAAATAAAATTATTTTTTATATTGCCTTAATCAAAGTCTACGTTATTTCTTTATTACTGTTAAGGGTAAGTGCTCCACCAGTCTACGAACTAATTTAAAATATACTGGAAATTGTACAAACAGTTTTCAGGTAACAGGACTTTTTCTTTAAAACCATAGATATGAAATTATATAATAGTAAACATTTCAAGGAGGAGAAAAGTCAGTCATCAAACATCTCTGCACTTTCTGAGGAATGCATATCTATTCAATTTCCCTCTGTAAAAATTTACTTTTTTCCCTCTTCAATCTATACTCCCCTACCTTTTTAATGAGGTAGCAGGACTCAGTATGTTAATATGTTTGACAGTGTAGCCTCTATCATGCCATTTCTTAAATAAACCCTAACCTTTAATTTAAAAAAGAAGTTGAATTAAAACTTCCTTCCTGACAGGCAAATTCCTGTTATTTGTTGTTTGGGTAAACTGAGGTAATTTGTTCTCAATAAGTAAAAGCAGGAATATATTCTGGTTCCCCTCTCATTTTGTTCCTCAGAAACATAAGAATATGTAAATCAAAAGCAAAAAAAATTTTCTCCTTGTCAATTAGGATTGATAAGCAAATGGAATAAAATTAGTGTTTGTGTGTGTGGGTGGTGATGGTGGTGGTGGTGGTGGTTTCCTGTCAAAATACCCTTGAAGGATAACATTTAAAAGGAACTTTTAAAAAATCAGTTATATGTCTTATTCAAAAAGCAACTAGATCTGTAACTAATTGCTTCTACAGTCTGTGAAAGACTAGTCCCACAGAAGTCTTTTGCTTCAGTGCAGCAACAAGAGAACTAGTAGTCTTGAAGAAGTAAGAGGACAATGAGTAGCTCAGGGGCTCTCAACATTTTTCAGCTGTGGGCTGGACCACTCACCCTCAGACAGCTGAGCAAGCCAAACTGGTGGTCTCCCCAGCTGTAAACACTGCAGTAAAATGCATCCGCAGCTGTTGTAAACACATTTACGACGGTTGCAGACTCATTTACAGCTATATTAAACATGTTTATGATGGCCGCAGACTCATTTACAGCTGCCGTAAATGCATTTACAATGGCCATAAATAAGTCTGTGACTGATTCTGGTGGCAGCAGCAGCTGTGGGGGCAGCTGGAGCGAGATTGGGGGCTGGATTATTTGATGCCATGGGTCGGATCCGGCCCATGGGACATAGGTTGAGAACCCCTGGTATAACTAGAAGACACAGTACACAGCAAAATTGTAGTAAGCAGTAAAATTGGGGAATATATGTGATTTTTGTCTCCCCACTCAATTCAGTTCAAGGCCAGGATAGTAAAGCCAAGACATGCCATTTGTGGGGAGGCACTGAATGCCTTGGGTAACTGCTGTGGCAGAGGGTGGTTGATATGTGCTGATGCTTTATGGCTGGAGAAACATAAAAAAAACATGATTTTCATACTGACCTCTGGGGAGGAATCATGACTTAAAAATAATGCTTAGCAACTGCTTTTATAGTTGTGCTGCAGTCAACATTACATTCTGTGTATATGAAGAGCAGAGGTTTTCCCTCCATCTCGCATACTATTTGGTTTCAGAGATCTGTTAGCTGCTGTACAACTGGTATCTGTATGTATGTTTGCTTTTATTTTGTCTGTATAGAATGGATATTTTGCTAGAGTTTGGATTGCCACCTCCTTCCAAAACCACCTAGCACAGTCCATTGTGCCGCTTTCTCAAGACTCTCTAAGGAGGGAGATTCATTTCAGCTTATTTATATAGTAAAATTTTCTATAATATATATAATATATCATATGTATATAACAAGGCACTGTGGTGGCTTAGTGGTTAAGATGCTGAATTTGAAGACTGGAAGGTCAGATTTCAAGACACGAGTACCACATGATGGAGTGAGTTCCCATCTCTGTCCCAGCTCCTGCCAACCTAGCAGTTTGAAAGCAAGAAATTGCATGTAGATAAATAGGGACCACTTTGGTGGGAAGGTAAACAGTGTTCTCTCTCTCTCTCTCTCTCTCTGTGTATATATATATATATATATATATATATATAGAGAGAGAGAGAGAGAGAGAGAGAGGAGGCTGCAGGTGAGGAGGAGGCACCTGGGTGTGTAGGGAGGAAAGGGGGGATGCGGAAGCGTTCCATTCTCCCCTTCCTTTGCAGTGTGTGTGTATGTGTGTAGGGGGGGTTAGGGAAGGGGGGATAGGGAAGCATTCTGTTCCCCCATTCCCTGTCGGTGAGGGGGAGGCAGGGAAGGAGGAGGAGAGGGGGAGGTGGCAGGTGAGTAGGCTGTTGGGGGGGTATACACAGGGAGAGAGGGGGGGAGGCTGCCTTACTAATCGTGGCTGAGGGTGAACTTGCAGAGAGGGCTCCGCTTGATGTGGAGGTAGGTCTGGCAGCAGAGTTTGCAGGGGCACGGTAGCAGCCTCTGGTGGGGTTGCGGAGAAGAGGGGGAGTCCCTCTTCTCCCCGCGGTCCCGGGGATGAAGGCCAGTGCTGGCCTCACCGCAGCTTCAGTGGGGTAGTGGGGAGGAGGGGGCAATTGCTCCCGGTGCAGAAGCAAGGGTGGTAAAGTGCAGCGGCTGCCTTCAGCAGCCTTGCTTTCCCTGCCTGGAGAACTCTGCTGCTGATCCATGGAGAAAGGGGAGCGTGACGGCCATTTTTTTCCTGTCACACATGCCGGCTGTCCCACTTCCTCTGTGCTCACATCCTCATGCCTGATTGGCTGAGGCATGCCGCGGCACAGAGGATGCTGGGAAGCATAGGTTTTTTTGTTAGAGTTCATGGGGCGTTTGCCCCACTCTTGGCTTCTGGAAACCTGCGGCAACGTTGTCCGGGAGGTAAGGTAAGTGTGGCTGGCTCATTACGGGATGGGCTCGATGTATGCGGACACACATTCCGGACACGCACGGCCCAACCCATTCTTATAGGTAAAGATATGGGCCAAATCCACCCCTGCTCCGGCAGCTGCAGTCACCACCAAAATCAGCCACAGACTCAATTACGGCTATCACAAACATGTTTACGACAGCCGTAAGTGGTGGGGGGACCCACCAGTCTGTCCCCTTCAACTGTCTGAGGGAGTGTGACACAGCTCCCGAATGAAAAAGGTTGGCAACCCCTGATATATAGCAAGAAAGTATGACATTGTCTTCTCCAGGTTTGGTGAATGTTGGTTTACAAGGCAATGGCTGAAATTTTAGAGAATTGCTATATTTCTCATGATATCAAGATAGCAAGCAAATCTTATGGCAAAATAATGGCAATTAATGCTGCTGCTAGACACAGGAAAAAAGGGGGGAGACTGTTGATTTCGGATTGCCATACTGTCTGGTTAGAGAAGTTTTATCCATATTTTGGACTTATTTGCCTGGCTTCCACATCCTCCTGTTTCCACCATTGTCTGTCCCAGAAGTAGATCTCCATCTCAACCCTTCTGCATTCTGTCTGTGACATCACAAGAACTCACCCTTTGTCCTTGATTTTGGCCTGACATCTCAGAAAATGGAAGAGTTATACCTATCAAATTTGGCCAGTGGAAGGGAGTGACAATTTCATGTTGACTCACTCATGAAATATTTGACAAAAATGCAAGTGGTTGTTCTACTTGTAAATGTATTTTGTTACACAGAAGTGATGCGCATACAATAAAACAAACTTGACAGTGACAGAAGCATCTCTGTGCTAAATAAGACACTTTGGATTGAGTTTTATTTCCTTCTCACTCTTCCAGTGTGGAAAGTGATTGGTTTTGAGGAAACAACTGCACAGATCATAAAGAAAATATTTTCAAAAATATTGAATACTACCGAGGAAGATTTGTCATTTTAAAGGGCAACAGCCATGAATGTATCCTTGTAAAACATTATGGTGTGTTCAAACTGCTTGGAATTGGAACTTGGATTCTACAGGGTTCATGGTATCATACAAGAGAGTATGTACCATTTGATAAGCTTGAACTGGAAGCAACAATGTTGGCATCAACATTTTGGACATCATCAGTATCTTAGAACACTTTATTTGCTACCTTATGGATGTAGAACCATATACCCATCCAGATATTCCTTTATTTTTAGTTGGTGTTGCAGTGTTCAGCCACAGTAGCAAAGCACAAAATTTTCTATTCAAACTCAAGTTGATGTGGCATAGTGCAGGATCCATATAGTTCAAGCAAGAGTGGATGGCTGGGAAACTTTACCGAGAGATTGTTCCCTTAATTACATTCTCAGAGTCTGGGACTGTTTTCCTTATTGTGTGGCTTTGCCAAGCAATGGCAATTGAACTTTGCGTATGTTCATTTCTTTTAAGAATATCTGATAGCTGTGTTTTAAATAAAAGAAGGAGCAAAATTTATTGTTGTTACTGTTGATTCCACTCCATTCTCTGGACAGTTCTCAAGCTGGCTACTTATTTTATTGACTTCAGAGGTCATTTTATTGACCTCAGATTTAAGTCTGAGTCAACCATGAGCCATTGACATCATACTCAGATTGTGAGCAATGTTTTGACTGCAGTACTGAAGCTTAATCATTTGCCCCAATGATTAATTTCCAAGTCCAAAATAACCCCTTCACCACAAAATGCTTCAGAACCCCACCCCACCATCCAGTCTTTTCAGACTCCTGAAAACAATAAAGTTTCCATATGGTGATAATTTTTAGATACAAACAAATGTGGGGGACAAACGTAGTACTAGAGAAATCACTGGAACAGTTTGTCAGGCACAGATTTAATACTGCAGTCTTCTCAAAATATAAACACAAAAGATCCGAAATCCTTTCGATATAGGATTTTTCAGTAATTTCCTCAGGGATCTAAACAACAATTTAAACATAATTACTAATCAATTATATACAAAATATACATATATACATATATACATGATCTTGGAATAAGGAATTATACATTACCTATGATGTTAAAGTCCAATTTATAATATTATTTATCAGTTTTATCGCGTCCTAGACCTCACTTGTTTATTCTTTTAGTGTCGATGGACGTTAACAACAGTTACTCAAAGAACATTTTTAAAGCTATCCTTTTACACAGCTGGTTAATTACAGGAAACAAGTATAGTCAATTTCTTGATTAAGCCCAAATGGGTGCAACGTGTTGAACCGGTGAATGAAGAAACTCTCCCTCTGTCTTAAAGCAATATCCACATTAATATGGTGATATGGTTGCTGTTTGATACATTCAAGCACTACAAATTTAAAGTCCTGGTCATTATGATTTACTTCCATAAAATGGCTGACTAACGGTGCGGACAGGTTCTTGTTACGAATTTTAGACCTATTTTCCCCCACCCTAGTTTTTATTTTGCGGGAAGTCACCCCCACATAACCTAATCCACAGGAACAGATCAATAGGTAAATGCAACCCGAGCTGTTACAATTCGAAAATTGTCTTAAATATAAAACGTAATTGCTGCTGCGGATCGAGACCATTTTGATCTGCCAGGCTAAAGCACAATGTATACATTGTCCACATCTAAAATGACCCACTATCGATGGTTGCTTGGGTAAGAGACGGGACTCGTGGTCTGTTCTAGTCACTATTTGTTGAATTGATCTAGATTTCCTCAACCCTATCCTAGGTGGAGAGGAGCAACCCGGTATATGATTAACGATGTGCCAATGTCTATTAATGATATTCTGTATTTGACCCGACAATTGTGAAAATACAAATGAACAGTGTAATCTATTCTCCGATGTCCTAACATTGTGTTGAAGCAATCTGTCCCTAGGTACTGCCCTAGCTCTCGCTAGGTTATCCTTAGTGTAAGCAAACCCAAATAACTACTAGTCCTTCCAGGTTTCTGTTTATATTAGTAATTTGTTCAGTAGAACTACTTTGCAAAGCAAGGTGAAAACTGGCAGCAGAAATGGAGAATCCTTCTTTCCCCAATTCTAACCTTCAGCTATTCATCTACACATTTCAAGAAGAAATGACAAATCTCTGTGTGTGTTTTAATTGTACTAATTTCTAAGGGAGTTATTAGGGTGAATTATCCTGCTCCAATGGTCATTGTCAAGGGCTCTGTAGTCTCAGCTACATTAACAAAGTCCAATGCTGTGGCTTGAGTTTGTGGGTCACCCTGCCAGCTCCTCCGTGGTTAAAAACAGGCTGTCCTTGAAAGGGAGTCTTCTGTTCTCCTCTTCTATCATCAGTGGATAGCTATTCTCTTTTTAGCACATCCTCTAAGACAGGTGGTGAACCTATCCACGCTATCACCCCAGCACAGAGCTTGCCCCGTCCCTCTGCCCAGCAGCCCAATGGGAGCGCTTCCTCCCTCCCCCAGCACAGAGTTCACTCCACCCCTCTGTTTGAGCACTCAGTCTTTAAAAGGTTCACCATCACTGCTCTAGGAGGAGTGAAACACTGTCTGCTTTAGTGTGTATTTGCAACAGGGTAAAGTGTTTCTCTGTCAGCTAGGCTAATTGTCCAATCATTTTGATTTCCTACTCAGCAGTTTGAAAGCAAGAAATTGCAAGTAGATAAATAGGAACCACTTCAGTGGGAAGGTAACAGCACTCTGTGTGCTCCAGTGTCTAGTCATGCCTGCCACATGACCACCGAAACGTCTGCAGAAGCAGACAGCGCTGGCTCTTCGTCTTTGAAACAGAGATGAGCACTGAACCTTAGAGTCAGATATGACTGGCTTTCAAGCAAGGGAAACTTTTACCTTTACCTTTACTCAGATTTCATCTAGCTAGCTTTTTATTATCCCTCTTGTGCTAAGGTGTCCAAGGGAAGAAGAAGAAACAGTGCTGTTGGCTGCATAATTCAAGAAAAATAGTATCTGCCCTGAGAGATGAAAAATAAGGATAAGATGAAAGTATATTTTCTGATATGACATTAGAATGATACTCAGCAGAATCTGAATAATACATATTCCTATGGTTCTGAGCTATCTTTACAATTTCATTAGGATGCTATTGGGAAAGGTGAAACAGTGCTAGCCCTGATGGGCCATGCTAAATGTGTACTCATCAGGTTTATTCTACAGCAATGTAGAATGGTTTTCTCCAGGCCAGTCTCGCCCCTGACACACAGGCTGCTCCTTTCGCTGATGGTTCTGATATCAGCCATGGCAGTGGCAGCAGTGGCAGTGGCAGTGGCAGTGGCGGTGGTGGCAGTGGCGGTGGCGGCAGTGGCGGTGGCGGCAACAGTGGTCGCACTTTGTCCCCGCTGCTCCGAGCAGCCTCTGGCTCGGTCCCCTCATTTCAGCAGTCTTTTGGGATGTAGATCGCTGCATTGGGGAAATTTTTGGAGCCTTCCACATTTCAAAATCCATGGTGCTAGGAAAGCCCCATGGTGCATCCGGGATGATGCTGGTCATGAAGTACAGCATCTTAATCAATAAATCACAATGGCCCCTTGAAGACAGTGCCCATCCTTAATCCCATGATTATTGATTTGCATCCCAAAGGTCGAAAATATCAATAAATTAACTGTTGTTTACTGTGTGTCACACTGAAATTATATCATAACTCTCCCTTAACACAGAAAGAATGTGCGCAGCCACGAGAGCAATCATGTCTGCACTTAGAAGACAAACGGAAGTGGGGTTGGTTAGCACATGAAGAAGAGACTACTAAAGAGTATCAGATGTACTGTTGATAGACTGTAGCTCAATGGCAGGACACCTGATTTGCATGTTAAAGGTAATGGTCACCCTTGCTCAAAAGCCAGTCATATCTGACTCTAGGGTTCAGTGCTCATCTCTGTTTCATAGACAAAGAGTCAGCATTGTCTGCTTCTGCAGATGTTTCCATGGTCATGTGGCAGGCATGACTAGGCACCGGAACACACAGAATGCTGTTTATCTTCCCACCAAAGTGGTCCTGATTTATCTACTTGCTTTCAAACTGCTAGGTTGGCAGGAGCTGGGACAACGACGGGAGCTCATTTCATCCTACAGTACTTGGGGTCTTGAAATGCTGACCTGCCAACCTTCCAGTTGTCAAGTTCAGCATCTTAACCACTGGGAAATGTTCCTTTCTGAAGCCCTGGTGATCCACTGCCAGAGTAGAAAATATTAGGCCAGACCATGAAGTTCTAACTAAGAGTGAGGAAGTTTTTTGTGCAAGCTTGTTGCTCTACAGCTAAGATTCATCTCAGTCTGCAACAGTATTCATCCATGGATTTTTCTTAGCAAAGGACTCTATCAGAAAACCTGTCACTGTAGGGTTAAAGATATGTCATAAATCTATCTCTATTTTTTTGTTTCTACCAGACTCTTTTGTTGAAGCAGTTTAACTTGCTGTACAAATGTCATTGGTACCGCAGGGAGCTTTAGACCTTTGAATGCCAAAGAACACTCTATTATTTAGTACTGGTTGCAAAATAATCTTTTCAATTGCTGTTTTCTAGTGAGAATCATCAAAGAAGAACCTTGAAAGAGAAGATGCCATCTTTTTTGTCATTCAGGAATATTATTAACTAAGTGACTTTTCCCTTCATCTTCTGGGACTTTGATTTTGGGACACAGATATCAAATTGACACAATATGCCATCAGTGACAGGTTTCAAAAGGTTTGTGCTTTCCTTCCATAAGCCACTTTTTTCTACGAATGAAGACAATCTTATCTGACGAAGATTTTTAAAAAGAGTACACTGATGCTTTTAAAGAACTTTTCAGTCTTTGATAAAAAGAAATTAATAATGTTTTACATGAGAATCAATTGGTGCTTAAAGATATGACACAGAGATTTGTGTGTTTATTTGTTTAGAACAGGGGTGCCCAAATTACAGCCTAGGGGCCAGATCTGCCCTCAACATCAAGTCATCCAGCCCACAAAGTCTTCGTCAGAAGCGGAAGTAAAACATGCCCATACGACCGTGTTTTACTTCCGCTTCCAGAAGTGACAAGGGCTTCGCGGGCTGGATGAATTATTGTCAGGGGCCAGATTTGGCCCCCAGGCCATAGTGACCAGCCCCCTGAACCACGTGACTGGCCCATAGCAAAAAAAAATGGGCAACCCTGGTTTAGAATGTTGTAGCAAATTTTTTTGTTCATAAAATAAGCAGAAAGCAGCCTACAAAAACAAAGAAACAAGCAAACATTAAAACAAATGCAAAACAATAATCTCTAAGGAAAGTTGCTTCGTCTGATCTTGTCTAAAACAGTAAGTAGGAAGCCTGTACCTGATTTATTATTGCCACCATTGACTTCTCCACCTACCCTTCTCACATAGTGAGACACCCGGATTTTTATCAATAGAAGCTACAAGCTAACAGCTTGGAAATGTATTCTACCAATACTCATCAGCCACTGCAGTATTGGTTTCAATCCTCACTGCTTGTCAGAATTTTCAGTTCATGCCAGACTGTCAAATTTTGCCTTACAAGCTGAATACGTTGGATCCAGTTTTCTATAGTAAGGATGAGCAAGACATGAGGATCCCTGTTGAGGTAACCCCATAAGGTATGTATCTTTGGGAACATTTCAACTCTAAAGCCTAGCTATGGGACAAGGATGCAGTCTACATGGTCAGATAGCAGGATAAGGCATTGGTATGTGGGCTAGATGGTGGTTTCAGACAACAGATAGAATCAGATAGAAAATAGATCAGGTAGACTATATCACATCAGATTTCCTAAGAGCCAAATAAAGGTTTTGTTCCTACTGTAGACCTCACACAAACTGTGACATAAGCTCATATGATGAGAGAACTTCAATGCAAGTAAATGTATAAAATAAGGGCAGTCTGTCAAACTAGGAGTATACCAACTTGTGGTATGATTCTAAAAACCCTAAAATGCCCTTGAAGCTTACCAAAGTATTCATAGTTTGATGTACAGGTAGATATCCTTGCATCTTGTATCTGGGCTTGGTAAGCCAAGTAACGTTTCTCATAAAACATATTGTATCCTGCAATCCCAATTACAAATCAAACTGAACACAGCTTTAAAAAAACAACACATGAACATACATTAGCTTTTGACTGCACAGAGGTTTCCATCAGTCTCGGAGTTAGAGAGCTGACGGTGGTACAGAAGAAACAACAAAGTTCATAAAATTATGTCTATGTTGATGGTTTTCAGTAAATCAAGACTTCCTGCTCCTGTCCCCATGACTTCCTCATGAGAAATTGGATTACAAAGGAACTGTGAGAGAGTCAGGATTAAAGTAAACAAATGCTTAGCACCCCCAAAAACAACAACAACAGCCCTCAATGATAACTTCATCAGTCTTATGCAAGCATAAATTTCAGAACAAGATTTTCTTCTGTGAATATTATTGGTATCAGTCATTGGAAGAACTATAATGCCACTTAAATCTACTTGGAAAGCAAATTGTTCGCAAACATTAACAATCTGTTTGTGCCCTCAGGGGAAAGAGTTGGGTGTGTTCTAGGTGTGATGTAATAGATCCCGTACATCCCAGGACCTGCTTAATATGCAAGGATTCCTCAGCAGACAATGAAAAGAGATACTTAAGGAAGGGAGTTTAAAAATGTATAGGTTAAAATTGTGAGGAACTGTTTGTAAAACTCACATTTGCAGGTTAGAAAATGAGAAGTGCACCAAGGTTATAAAAATGGTCCTCAGAGAAGTCCCTATGACCACTATGGGATGTTTGTACCACTGTCCTCCTCTAAAGAGAAACCTGTGATTTCTGTTCAATACTGTGCATATTTACAAAGAAATTAATATTTCTGTGGTTAGCTGCACTTGTTCTCTCAAAAGTATAGAGAGCATTAAATCTTGGTCTTTTTCCTGGTTCTCCCATGAAAGTTTGCTCTATATTGACTGGGGCAATGCAGTTTTATAGACTTCAGAGTCTACTTCATCTGCCAGTAATCCCTATCAACCATTACAGACTGATGGCAACCTGAAGAAGATCAAGCTGCCACCGTAAGTAGACCGAATGTATTGTAAAGGTGCATCTAACCAACTGCATAAGAGATGGGTTGTTCAAACCCAAAACACAATTCACCGTCTCTAACAATAAATGAGACCCCAGTATATAGAATGCTGATATGGAGAGGGTAGATAATTTAGTTGGCACTGAATTTACTATCTGCCAAAGAGAAGAAATAAATTTTCTTTGTTGTCAGAAGAAAAGAACCTTATTCTAGCACTGGTACCTTGCAATAAATTTCTGTAACATAAAGTGCTATACGATATTCGCACATGAAAGCAAAAAAATGGCTCTTTGGCAATTACAAATATGTGTTGAATTGGAAGGACATGGGCGACACAAGGGCAAGTAAGCTGGGAGGAAAATAATTCCTGTGGATCAGACAGCAAAGTCATGCTGGATAGTTTGGAGCTTTAAATTTAATGTTTTATTGAAAAGAGTTGTATGCTTCAGTGAAAGGTGTTGAAAGCAACAGCTTGCTAAAAATCATCACACTTCATTTTGAACAGCCTCTTTTATTGACATGTGTAGAAATATTTTGTAATTGCTTATAAGAATACATTCTGCTGTCTGTTCTATGTTTACCCTAAAGATAGCTTGAGAAATATAGCCAGCAATAAACTATATGGGAAGTTTTAGTTTTACAATGCACCAAGCTAGCTAGTGAATACTAAAAGCAGTAGAATTGTGGGCTGTTTGCCTCTATTGGACAGCAACAGTGACTTCTGTAGTAAAAAGTAACACATCCTCTACCCATAATCTTTTATTATTGTAAGGTTATATACTTTTTTGTTTATCTTCTAATAGTTGTGATGATAACATTCTAATTGTGTTTCATTAATTTCAAGCTAGTTAGCATATTTTAAAGAGCAGAATTAAGTTTTGAGTTTTAATGTAACCTGAAGTGTAATGAAGGGTTACAGAAGCTAATGAGGATGGGAAGTGAGCAATAGAGAATTTCAGTAGAAAAAGACTCTGATAACTGCATTAGCAGCCAGTGCAATGTACATGGGATACTGAGAGGGCATCAATAGCAGGAGTATGCCTGCCATCCAAAGCCACCTTCAGATATTCAAAAAGGGATCTAAATTATGATACAAGGAGAAATAGGAATCCCATTCCTTTATTTTGTCCAGACCAAAATGAAAAAATGCTTCTGAAAAACACAACCTCTTCTATGCAGAAAAGTCCTCCATGCAGGGCAGAACCAATAATTCTCCGTGGTTGTAGAAGACCACCCCACCCAAAGAAAGAAAGAAAGAAAAGAAAAGAAAGAAAGAAAGAAAAAGGCTCCCGTTTTCACAACTGCTGCTTTTTGTGCAAACAAATGATGAAATAAGATCAGGGCTAGTGAGTGTCTTTCTTCATATTGGTTTAACTGATTTAGAATGCTTTACAGTAAGGACTTCAAAATTACTAGCTGTGTTGCATGCTATTAATGCAAAGGTTCCTTAGACATATTCTTCAGTATTACTTTTGCTTTTCTTAAAACTGCTTCAGCTATTTAAACAAAGCAAAAGGCTCCAAGTTCACCTCATGATATGTCAAATGAAACTCCAAGATAAATTTAGGTCTGACTATTCATTAAAGTCATGCATTCAGATAATGTGATATTCGGATAGCTCTGAATATATCCAAATTCAAATTTGGTAGTACTGCATAACTGTGATAATCATTCTTAATATTCAGAGTCTCATTTACTCTTATAAATTTAGAAAGCAAATCACTAGGCTTCTGCTTGCTAGAGGGAGAAGTGAAAGTGAAATCTATTTCTCAGATTTTCCACATTGTTGGAGTGATTTCTTGAGATATAAAACTTAAATTCTTCAGATACTTTTGGGATCAAGGTGTAGTGGGGGCAGAGAACTTCTCCTGACTGGAGAAGGGGATATCGTTTTCATCATTTACAAGTGAAAACAAATCTGTAAATGATGTCCACTTGCACCAATGAAATCTAGAAGCAGACATGTAAACCCCAAGGCATTTTTTTAAATTGGTTCTTTCCAATTGAATGGTGGACATAGTAAAGGTAAAGGTAAAGGTTTCCCTTGCTCGAAAGCCAGTCGTATCCGACTCTAGGGTGCAGTGCTCATCTCTGTTTCTAAGCCGAAGAGCCAGCGCTGTCTGCTTCTGCAGACGTTTCCGTGGTCATGTGGCAGGCATGACTAGACACCGGAGCACACGGAACGCTGTTACCTTCCCACCGAAGTGGTCCCTATTTATCTACTTGCAATTTCTTGCTTTCGAACTGCTAGGTTGGCAGGAGCTAGGATGAAGAGGGGAGCTCATTTCCGTCCTGCAGTACTCGGGAATCGAACTGCTGACCTTCTGCTTCCCAGTCAGCGTCTTAGCGACTTGAGCCACTGCAGTGGACATAGGTGCTTATAAATTCCCTGCCTGTCTACTAATTAGGATATATTGTGTAGCAAGTCTCTCTGTGTCATTTTCTGAACCCTTAACCTACATTTACATTCTCTATATCTCATTGTATGTTGTTTACTTAATATAATCAGGAATAAGATTTAAGATTAGTCATTGTCGGTGGCAACTGATACAGTCAACCCTCACATAACAATGTGTTCAAATAGCATCATTTTCGCTTAACAACACGTTGTTATGTACCACGTGTTCCCCTGCATAACAACATTTTTAGTGTCGTCATCTGGATAACAATGCTAAAATAACCGTCATTATCCGCTAAAAATGTCATTATGTGGGAAACTCCATAGAAACCCGCATAACAATAAAAATCGCTTAGCAATGCTACTTTGGGAACCAAGTAACATCGTTATGCGAGGGTCTACTGTACTTGTATCTGAGTATACATTTTTCCTGGAAGTCATTTTCACAGTTGATGGATGTATCTCTGGTGACTCAAGGACAACCCTTCCAGAGTTCAGTATTACCATCTCAGATTCGACACTGAAACAGAAAGACCGTTTTTCTTACCTTGGTAGCATCCTGTCTAAAAATTGCACCTGTGAACAGGATGTGGTGAAGAGAATTGGTACTACCCATTCTGCATTTGGTTGTTTATCACACTGGGTATTCATGAACAAAGATTTAACAGTTCATACAAAACTCATGGTATGCCAAGCTGTTCTTATCTCAACGTTATTGTATGGCTGTGAAACATGGACCCATCTTGAACATCAAGTGGGATGACTATATCACCAACATTACAGTTCTTGAGAAGGCACATGTAAATAGCATTGAAGCTTCCATCATAGGCCTTAGATAGATAGGGAATGTTCGCCGTGTTGACGGTTCCAGGTTTCCTTGTCAAATTCTTTATGGGGAACATAGCTCCGATACAAGAGCTCATGGAGCAACTTTGAAGCATTATAAGGACCAGCTAAAACAAACCATGAAGGTGTCAGGTATAAACCCACAAACCTGGGAGGCAGCAGCCGTAGACTGCCCACTTTGGAGCCAAACCATCTCCTCTGCTACCAATCACTTTGAAGGAGAACACCACAGACATGAAGAGGCTAAGCAACTAGCATGGAAGCTTCATCAAACACAACTATACCCTTCACCATCTATTCCAGGGGTGCCCAAACTATGGCCTGTGGGCCAGACCCAGCCCACAGCACCATTTTATGTGGCCTGCCACCACCCTTGCTGCACTTGTAAGTGGAAGCAGATGGATTTACATCAAACATAAAATGCACATGTGCATGCGCAAACATGCCCCGCCTGTCATAAATGCAGACGTGGATGTACTTACAGCTGTCATAAATGCATCTGCTTCTGGGGGCGTGGTCAGGCCTGCAACATGAAAAGTTTTGGCACCCCTGATCTATTCAGTGTAATGTGTGTGATTGCATGTTTCATGCCAGGATCAGGTTTTTCTCATTTAGGATTAGTAGATTCATAGTTAACACATTATAAATCAACAGGGAAATATTTTGTAATGTTTAAGCCCCAATAGGGTATATCAGGTAAGGCAATAAGAGTTTATTATACAGTATAGAGACAGATGTATTAAGCTAATAGATCTTGTCCCTTTGCATGTGTGTGTGTGATTTTCATTTGAAAGGTTTGTGTTCGGCTATAGCAGAGTCCGATACTGTATCTGCAGGCAATATGAAATGTGAGTGTGGTAGAAGAAATAGACATTTGGAGGAAGAATACTAGAATGCTACCTACACTGCTGCAGCTTCTACTGAGAGGAGGGGGGAGTCAGCCTACAACTGTTAATATGAGCCCCACAAACAAACATGTCATCCATCTGCTTTATTCAGCACTGTCACTGGGACTATGGAAGAGCAGCAGGCTCTCAGTGTGTGTTTGTGTGCCAAGGAGGTGGTACAGAAGCTTCTGGTTCAAAGTGAGACAGTCCAGCATGAACCTCAGACAGATTCCAGTGATATCGTTATGCAATCCAACCAGGCAGCCAAGGAAAGGATCCAAAACAGATGGCAAAGAAGGTACTTTTCTCCCAAACAGCTGATGTGCCAGAGGAAAACTATGGCACCAGCACTAATACTGGCACTGTCATACTGGGCAGCAGTAGTGCTGCTTCTTTTCTGGTTGGGGAAGAGATTTATAAAGAGCACCATATGTTACCTTTATACCATACAGCACCATCATATTCAAGGAAGGGTTTACCCTCCAGCCCGCATTCCCAGCAAATCTCTCCTTTTCAAAGCAGCATTGTGGTAGTTTAGAACTCCTCTTCAGGTGCATACATACATGATGTAGGATAGGAAGAAGCTGTGGGGACATGGGTTGGCATTATTTCAGTGGTGCTTCTTTACTAATTGCCACCCTGAAAGATCCTTGGCCACAGGGAAGTGCCAGAGTTATGCTGGGATGTCAGGCAAATGGTATAGCAGCAGTTGGCCAGGATAAAGGTGGTAGCATTGACAAGCTACATCTGGTGCAGCCAGGGTGTAAAATACTATCTCTCCCTGATAGGACACTGTCATGAGGTGAAGGAATACAGGTGAGCTCTATTAAATATGGCTATGATAGAGGGCAGCCACACAGCTTACAATGAGGCACATGTTGCAGCAGTGGAGCCTAATTATTAAAAAAGGCAAGGTCTGTTTGTTGCAGACTTGGTGGCAGTACTGCAAGCTGGGAAGATGAAAAGAGTGTGGTGTATGGCTCTCACTCTCAACATGATAGATCAGGCTGATTTGCAGGGTTTAGAAGATACATGCATACCTAATAAAACTGAGTGGACCAGAAAGGTGGCAAGGCAAATGAAAATCCACCACTATGTTGCTTCAGCAGAGGCAAGAAAAATTGGGAGTGCCACCGCACCATCTGATCCAGGAGATGGCAGCTTGATGGAACTCCTTTCTACCTGCTTGAAAGAGTGTCGGAGCGGCAAAGGGCACTCCGTGATTTGATACTGGAGACTTCTGCTCCAGTGTCAGAGAGATGTGAGGCATTATGGGTCAAGTCCTCCAAAGCTCTGAGAACATGACACAGGTCCTTAGTAGGGAGGCAGCTATCCTTAATCAGTGATCCCAATGTTCCTGGGCTTGGTTGACATGATGCAAAATCTCAGAGATCCCTGGATTATCTACCCATGTGTCCAGGAGATATAAATTAGGATGGTTTGTGTGACTCTAATTAAATCTGCATTATCCTTAATTGAAGCTGTTGTCCCATGATTAAGCTGTACTACATTTTATTGATTGTCCCTCCCAGTTTTTCATCCATTTAGCTGTTTTGATCACTCATATAAGCCAGTGTGGGTAAATTCTTTTTTGTGCAGTTCAGAATCAACTCATTATGACCTTTCACTGCAAAGAAAAGCATATGTGTTTACTGAAGGTTGTTTTCCAGCAGATAATGTTGACACATGCATGCTGTTGTATCGCACCTGGGAAGCTATAGTTTTAGTTTACTTGTCTAACTTCCACCTTAGAGCATCAAGCCATAGTGGGAACCCACTGTGAAATAAACTACTCTCACATTAAAGATATCTAGGAACAAAAAAGACATTTAGATCTTCCTGGGAGACAATAACCTTATAAATTCGTTGTGGGTGTGACAAAGTCCTACATTTGATTGTAGTTCATTTGCATCTCCTAAAATGTCTCATACATTGACAGACTGTCAGGAGGTATGAAAGAGGCCAGATGTGATATTTCATTTTCAATCAAACATTTAAAGTGTGAAGTTTTCTTTATTAAAGATGATTTGCTCAAAACCAGTTGGGCCTTTTCAAGTTAGGTTTAGAGAGTAAGCCTCTGTTTCAATAAATCATAAATAAACTTACCAATATTTCTATATTTTAATTATGATTTTTCTCAGGAATTGGCTGCCTAAAGGTTTTTACTCTTATTTGTTTTATTATTTTAAGCTGCCTTTGGTCCTCATGAGTAGAAAGGTGAGAACATAAATATTTTTAATAAAGAATATAATTTTTTGATGTGCTAGCTTGTTCTCTGACATCAGACATGGAGAACATCATGCAAATGGCTAAGGAGTCAGGTTTTACTTATCTTAAATTATCTGGATTTATCTCAGAAGACTAAAAACATACTATATCAAAAGGGTGAACTACAGAGAAGTATTGATGATAAGGAGTAAAAAATTATAAAATGTATAGAATGCAGAGCATACTTCATTCAAATAGTGAGAGAAAAGGAGTGAATATTGTTACAGCTGATAATTCAAGGTAAAATAAATGGAAAAAGAGAAGAGGTTCTTTTTGGCTGTGGTCCTTTTCTTTCCACTGGTTCTTTCTATACAGAACTCTGTAAATGTCATGGGTTTTATTAGAATATTTGATTTGGTTTTATTTATGTTATTATGAAAGCCACTGACAGATCAATACCAATTCATTCAAAAGTCCAGTTACAAAAATGTCAAGCAAAAACTCAGTAGAATGCTTGATGGTGTAAGGAATGAATGTACTTAGGGTAAATGGATGTATGAGAGCATATGAAGAGTGTTGGGTAAGAGTGGATAGAAAATTAACTTGGTAAAAGTGCAGGCAAAGACAGCGAAGACTGCCAGCAGTAGGCAGAAACAGAATGTTTATTTATTTATTTATTTATTTATTTATTCAATTTATATCCCGCCCACTCAACACAAGGCCGACTCCGGGCGGCTAACAACATAAACGTAACCCCAGGGCAACCCAAGGAGTTTACAAATGTAAATACAATATTCACAAATACAATAATAAATACAACATTTCAAATATATAATCACAATCCTAAAAACAGTTAAAACAGTAAAAAACAAATTAAGACTACCCACCCCCTAAAAAGCAGGGGCTGCAGGATCGAAAGGCACCATGGGGAAGAGTTCCTCTACACCAACCACCCCATGGTGGTTACCCTTCCACCTGCACCCCACACTTGACCCGCCAGCCAGGTTTTAAGATCCCTTCTGAAAGGCAGCAACTCCGTCCGAAGACGTAATTCTGTTGGCAGGAGGTTCCAGAGGGCCGGTGCAGACACGGAGAAGGCTCTCCTCCTTGTGCCAGAGAGGCGAGCCCCTCTGGCTGATGGAACAATTAGAGAGCCCCTCCGGTCCGTTCTGGTTGGACGGACAGACGTCCTCAGGGCGATGCGGTCTCTAAGGTAACCTGGCCCACTACCATATAGGGCTTTAAAGGTCAAAACCAGCACCTTGAATTGCACCCGGAGACATGTTAGAGAAGAGGCCATTCATTTGCATATTGGACTGGGATTGGTTGAGAATGAGTGATTGATGGAGAAGGTTCTGGAAAGCTCTGAGGAGAAGAAAAAGGAGAGGAAAACCAACTTCCTTTACAAACAGGCTAAGAGATGCCTAGAGCGCCGTTGGGCGAAAACCCAGAGGGGTTCCAATTGGACACTAGCTAGAGCCGCTATTAGGGCCTACCCAGTGGTGATGGGGGTGGTGAGATGGCAATACTTCACCACCCTTATTGCCTCTGCCGATAATTGCCCAGCTACCCTGTTTCAGGTGACCAGATCCCTCCTGGGCAGGGAGGGGCCGTTGCTCAATTGGCAAGGTTCAGCTGAGGACTTTGGCGACCATCTGGTGGAGAAAATCAATCAGATTTGCTTGGGACTTAACCCTGGCATGGGCAGTGAAGATCTGTGTGTGTGTGTGTGTGTGTGTGTGTGTGTGTGTGTGGAGCACAGTCTTGTTGTGTGATCTGGGATTGGTTTGACCCGGTTGCCCCTGATGAAGTGGACAGGCTCCTTGCAGCAGTGCGGGCCACTACATGTCCTTTGGACCCCTGTCCCTCCTGGTTAGTGAGGGACAGGAGGCTGGGTCGGGGCAATAATAAATGCATCTTTGCAGGAGGGGGTGTTTCCTGCACCATTAAAACATGCTTTGGTGTGCCCCCTCCTGAAGAAACTGACCCTTGACCCAGCTGTCCTAACCAACTACAGGCCAGGCTCCAATCTCCCCTTTTTGGGGAAGGTATTGGAGAAGGCAGTGGTGCGCCAGCTGCAGGGAGCTCTGGAGGAAGCGGATTATCTGGACCCCTTTCAATCAGGATTCAGGCCCGGACAGAGACGGCATTGGTTGCGCTGGTGGATGACCTCAGGCGAGAGCGGGATGGTGGTCATCCAACCATCCTTGCTCTCCTTGACCTCTCAGCGGCCTTCGATACCATCGACCATGGTATCCTTCTTGAATGACTCAAAGGATTGGGGATCCAGGGCACAGTATTGCTCTGGTTTTCCTCATTTTTGGAGGGCTGTATCCAATCGGTGTGGTTGGAGAGGGTGAAATCCAGGCCTAGGCCCCTTAAATATGGGGTGCTGCAGGGCTCGGTGCTCTCCTCTCCTATTTAACATCTACATGAAGCCACTGGGTGAAATCATCCATTCCCATGGGGCATGGTACCATCAGTATGCGGATGACACCCAGGTGTACATCTCGGCCCGTGGGGACCCCAGTGATGCGGTCAAGGTCCTGTCCGAATGCCTGGAGGCCATTGGGGTCTGGATGGGGGGCAACAGGCTTCAGCAAGACTGAGTGGCTATGGGTTGGGGGTCCGGGGTTATCCAGAGAGTTACCACCTCTGGTCTTGGATGGGGCAGTTCTGCCCCAGACAGACCCGGTGTGCAACCTGAGGGTCCCCCTGGACTCACAGCTGCGGCTGGAAGAGCAGGTGGCGGCTGTGGCCAAGAGGGCTTTTGCTCAACTTACAGTAATTCGCCAGTTGCACCCACTCCTGGCTCGGGATTCCATGCTCATGGTCACTCATGCTCTGGTCATCTCCAGACTAGATTATTGCAATGCACTCTACATGGGGCTGCACTTGATGAACATTCGGAGGCAACAGCTGGTGCAGAATGCAGCTGCCCAGGTGGTGATGGGGTGTGGACATTATGCCCATGCCTCCCCACTACCCCGGGAGCTGCAGTGGTTGGCAGTGTGCCTCCGGATGCAATTGAAGGTGCTGTTTTTGACCTTTAAAGCCCTATATGGCAGTGGGCCAGGTTACCTGAGAGACCGCATTGTCCCAAGAGTGTCTGCCCGCCCAACCAGAGCAGACTGGAGGGGTTCCCTTGTTGTGCCTTCAGCTAGAGGGGCTCACCTCTCTGGCATGCGAAATAGGGCCTTCTCCGTGTCCGCTCCAGCCCTCTGGAACCTCCTGCCAATAGAATTGAGGCTACAGACAGAATTGCTGCCTTTCAGGAAAGGTTTGAAGACCTGGCTGGCGGGGCAGGTGTGGGGCCCTATTGGGAATACGGCCCCAGCCTGCTGGCTCATCCCCAGCTAGAGTCCAGTTTGTACCCTCCTTCTGTGTTTTTGCATTCCCCCCTCCCTTTTAGCTTTTAGTTTTAAATGGGGTGGGAGTAAGAGGGTGGATAGATGGGTGGATGATGGGGTTTAAACATATTTTTATATGTTTTAATTGTTGTATGCTGCCCTGAGTTGGGTTTTTACCTGAGTGGGCAGAATAAAAATTGAAATAAATAAATAAAATATAAACACAAAGGCTTGATTTTTTTTTAAGGGTTTATTTTAACAACACTGAGGTATCTGTTTGATCAACCTTCCAAATTATCACCTTAGCTTATATCTCACATCTATTTTCTTGAATGTTGATAATGAATTCTTGGGTACATTGAGGTGGTAATTAACATTTAGGAAAAAGTTGGCAAAAATGTATTACAGCAAAAGTAGGCAAGCTGTGAGTCTCTACATGACACTGAATTCCACCTCACACAATTTGTCACCACTGATTATTCAGGTTAGGAATGCTGCAATTAATTAGTATCTCGAGAGCTACATCTTGGGCATCCCTGATTTACAACTGTAAGGACTTCTTGATAGTAAGATGTTAACTGTTTAACAGTTGAATGAATTGCCTTACAGGGAGGTGGACTGAAGATTTTTAAATAGTGATGGATTGGCTAATGACACAGAGGTGTTGGCTGTGACACTTCCTGCTTTGCTAAACAGGGGATTTGATGACTTTAAGGGTCTCTTCCCTACTGGTCTTCCCAGTAGTAATGTATGGCTGTGAGAGCTGGACCATAAGAATGAAAGCGCGATGCCAAAATGGCCGCCACGCTCTTTGCGGGGCCCCCCCCACCCGGACTCAGACATCCGGGTGAGTTAGGGGGCGTGGCCACCCCTCTATATAAGGGGTGGCCACGAGGCAGCCGAGCTGCCATTTTAAAAAAGAGCGACGGAGAGGAGAAGTTTTCTCCGTCGCTGCTTGTTTCCCCTTGGTCCTTCCCGGCTGGGAAGGAAGGATTTGGCATGGAGCCTTTGGCTTGCGGGCTCCTCTGTGCCTTTTCTCTGCTCTTCAATCCCTGGAAAGGGATCCTCCTCCTTCAATATGCCTCCCAAACGAAGGGCCTCGGCGACGAAGCCTCGGCCCGTGGGGAGGACTTTTGGCCCTGCTCAGCATGGGGGCCAGCCCTTGGGTCGGAGGACCAGGGCTGCGCCCACGCGCCAGGACTCTACCCCCACCGATACCGGTGGGGCGATGCAGGCTGCTTGGCCCTCGGCCGGTCAGCCTTCAGCTGGCCCTTCCGGGGCTTCGGCCCTTGGCCCGCAGATACCGGCCATGGGTCCAGGCAGCGGGGGGGGGGGGGGTCCGGTGCTGGTGCACAGCACGTTCGACCTCCGGCCCCTCATGGGCCGGAGTTTTGGGCATGGCCCTATGCGGGCCCGGGCTCTCATGTTGGGGTTCCTGGTCCTGTGCCTGGTGGGCCGTCCGGTCCACCCGGCCCTCCCTATACTGGGGGATCTGTGGCAGTCGATGCATTGCTAACGCATTTGGCGGTGCTCAAGGCGTCCTTAGGGATGGCACACAACCCCGTGCCGGGTGGCCCTTCATTTGTTGGGGGGGGCACCTTTGGGTCCTCCATCTGCCTCAATGGCCGCCACGCTGCAGCAAGCGGCTAGCCGGGTTGAGCTGCTGGAGACACTCCGGCCTACCCCGGCTGGTGTCTCGCAGCTCCCAGTTCAGCCAGAGATACAACAGGAGAGTGGTCGGGTTCGGCCCCAGAGCTCGATTCCGGTCGCGAGCTCCAACGCCCGCCGTGGGCCAGAAACCCCAGTTGGGGCGGCTCACGGGGGTGCAACTAGTGAGTATCAGGTTCAAGTTAATGCACCCACATCACAGTCCACTTCCAATGGTGGGGTTCAGTGGACATGGCCTCGTAATGTCGAGGCGAGTGGGCATCAGTTGCAACCTTATCCCAGTGCCCCTGGTTCCATACAGGTGCAACGTTGGGGGTGGGGGTTTCCGCCCCCGGGCTAGTGCCGGGCATCGCAGGGACTGTCCAGGTTCTGCTGCGCATGCCCCGGGTACCTAATGTGCCGGTGACAGCTTTGCCGACGGCTGGTTATTCTTTGCCCCTTGGGGATCATTTGTCCCAGGTCACGAGGGAAAAGATTTGGCGGGGGGAGTACGTGGATATATTCTGCCTATTGAACCGTGAGCCCACTAAGGAGGAGAGAGAGGGACAGGATGACAAAGACAAAGAGCTGTCCCGCCGTCGTAAGCCACCACGCACCTGGGCCAACTGGTTACCCACATATCTTATTTATATGGCGGTGTACCTCAGGGCCCGGCCTGACCTGGCCATTCCTATGGTCCAATATTTGGACAATATTTACAGGGCGATGGTGGATTTTCCAGGCCCATCGTGGTTGGCTTACGATGAGGAATTCAGAATGAGGGTGCCATTGCACCCGGAGATGAGATGGGATGAGCCCTGTCAGAAATTGTGGCTATTGTACATGACCCCCAAGCGTCCGGCACCTGGGGATAGGTACCATTGTGGCCATGCCGTTCAGCGAGCTGCTCCAACGCAGGCTTTCCGCCAGCTGGCGGGGCAGGGGGTTCCAGCCCGCTTGCTGTGTTGGAGCTTCTCGGCCAGCGGTGTGTGCAATAAGCAGCAGTGCCGATACAAACATGAGTGTCCCTCTTGCGCTGGCCCCCACGCCGCCGCCGCGTGTCCACGGGCTGGCGGGTCACGGGGCAGAGGTAGAGGTGGACAGGGAGCAGGCAGAGCGGCTGCTGAGGGAGCTAGCCAGACAAAAGGCCCCCTCCCCAGTTAATGTGTATATGTTGGAGCGATGGCTCTCAACTTATCCTCGGAGAGAGGATGCACAGTACCTCCTTGAGGGTTTCCAGTGGGGATTCCGAATACCATTCAAAGGAGTGCGGGGACCCCAAGATGCACCTAATTTAATGTCCCTGAAGGGGAGAGAGGAGGTGGCTGCCCTGAGTATTGCTAAGGAGGTTGGGGCCAAGAGGGTGGCAAGCCCCTTTTCTGTGCCACCCTTTCCCAACCTGAAGGTCTCCCCTCTGGGGTTGGTACCCAAGAAGGCCCCGGGGAATTTCGTTTAATCCACCATTTATCGTACCCGGCGGGTTATTCTGTCAATGACGCTATCCCTGATGACCTTTGTTCGGTCAGGTATACGTCCTTTGACCAAGCCCTACGGATGGTGCGCTCTTGTGGTCCGGGTGCCCTCCTGGCAAAATGTGACATCAAATCGGCATTCCAATTGTTGCCAGTGCACCCTGAGGACTTTGAGCTATTGGGTTTTAGATTCCAAGGGAAGTTCTATGTAGATAAGGCCATGCCTTTTGGCTGCTCTATATCCTGTTCAGCATTTGAACGTTTTAGCACCTTCCTTCAGTGGGCCTTTGTTCGCAGGTCCGGGTCTCGGTCTGTAGCCCATTACCTCGATGACTTTTTGTTCGGGGGTGAACGGGGCTTGGACACGTCCACGCGTCTCCTCACCACATTTCAGACGCTAATGCAGGAACTGGGTGTCCCTTTACCGCCCGAAAAGACCGAGGGCCCATCAACTACCCTCACATTTCTGGGTATCGAAATTGACACGGTCGCAAAGGCATACCGGTTACCCATTGACAAGGTTACCCGGATCTCTGCGATGATTTTGGCCTTGCTTGCCAAACGTAAGGTGTCACTTAGAGAGCTTCAGGTACTGCATGGCCATCTTAACTTTGCCTGCAGGGTGGTTACGCCTGGCAGGGCATTTGCTCGGCGCCTGTGCGATGCCATGTCTGGCTTGACAAGGCACCACCATAGGGTCCGACTAACCAGGAGCATGCGGACTGACCTTTTGGTTTGGCTCTCATTCCTGCGGGACTTCAACGGGGTATCCTTTTGGAGGTCCGACCTTTTAGTTTCACCTAGGTTTCAAGTGCAGTCGGATGCCTCCGGCTCCCTGGGATATGGGATTTACTTCCAGGGGAGGTGGGCTTATGGCCAATGGCCTCCAGAATGGCGGGGCACGGATCGCCTCCGCGATCTTACATTCCTTGAGTTTTTTCCAATCCTGGGAGCTTTGATGCTATGGGGCAAGGAGTGGGCCGACTCAGAGGTCCATTTTTGGTGTGACAATGCTGCAGTAGTGCACATTGTCAATGCTCAGACATCTAAATCACCCAGGGTGATGGCTTTAGTTCGCCAATTCGTGTTACGTAGCCTACGCCTTAACGTCCTTTTCAGGGCCAGACATGTACCAGGCATTGATAATGATATTGCTGATGCTTTATCCTGCCTGCAGATCCCCCGGTTCCGCGCCTTGGCTCCGGACGCAGAGGAATTCCCCTCGCCACTTCCGGCCGAGATCTGGACATTTGGCAAGGAGAGGTGAACCGGGCGATTAGCATGTCCTTGGCGCCCCACACGCGTAAGGCGTACCATCATGCTTTAGTTCAATTTAATAGCTTTCGTTCGCAACTTCAGTTGCCTGAGGCGTGGCCCATTCCAGTGGAACACGTCTTACAATTCATGGTTCATTTACACAGTCAGGGCCTCGCTCCCCGCACTATAGCATCAAGGCTGTCAGCATTGGCATTTGTTGCCAAGGTGGGGGGTTTTGCTGACAGCATGAACGATTTTCGCATACGGTATGTTTTGGAGGGGTGGACACGGGAACGTGGCCGCCGCCCGGACGCTCGGCACTCAATTTCCCCAGGGGTGCTCACACACCTTGCACGAGGCTGGCCTAACCTATGTTTTCACAGGTATGAGGCAGCTCTTTTTCATGCGGCTACCACGGTGGCCTTCTTTGGAGCGCTCCGCATCAGTGAGTTGGTACTACTGTCTAAGGCGGATGCGACTCGTAGGGCACTGGAACTCGACGATGTCCATGTCTCTAATGAGTGGGCTCAGTTGAGGATACGGTCCTCAAAAGTTGATCAGCACGGCGTAGGCAGTGGAGTTAGACTGCTACGGTGTTCCATTGCAGACATCTGTCCAGTTGGTGCCCTACAGGAATTCTTGGAAGTGCGTGGCACGCACCCTGGCCCGTTTTTCTGCCACCAGGATGGGTCTCCCCTTACTAAATTTCAATTTTGGAAGGTGACCGGTATTGCACTTTCCAGTGTTGGCCTCCCCGGGGCTCGTTACGGCATCCATTCATTTAGAATTGGCGCTGCTTCAACTGCAGCTGCATTTGGGTACTCTGAGGCTGATATACGCCGTATGGGAAGATGGGGATCTATGCGTTTTGCATTATATGTTCGTCCTCTTCAGACGTGAGTACCAATTAAGTCACTGTTCTCCTTTTTTCTCTTACAGACCCTGTGTGTCCCCGCACACTGGTGGCAGTATGGCTGGTGGGCCACAGTTACGTGCACTGGGCAGCTCAGTATGCTGCGGCGACAGAGTGGGGACCCCAGCTTGGACTGCGTGCGGCCGCATGCATACATTGGTACGGTAAGCGTGGAATGAGATGGCGGGAACTGTTGCCATTCCTTTTCTCCATTAGGGATGCTGAACCGCCCGATGTCCTTGTACTGCACCTCGGGGGCAATGACCTAGGCCAGGTCACTGGCCTTTCCTTAAAATTTGCAATTTGCAGAGATTTAACTTATTTACACTATGTGTGGCCGTTCACCAGGCTGCTATGGTCGGACATCATACCACGTCACGCTTACAGGGGAGGTATTGACCTCCGTGCCCTTGACCGCGCTCGTCGCTCGGTGAACAGGGCAGTTGCCCGGTTCGTGACAGACAAGGGTTTGCGGATGATCGTCCGACACCCCACCATTAGTTTACAAAATTACGATCTGTATGCAGGGGATGGGGTCCACCTGTCGGATAGAGGTATGAACCTCTTTTTGGAAGATTTGCAAGCAGGCCTGTTGACCGAGCTGACGGTCTGGGGGGGGGGTGGTGAGTCTTCATTGAAGCCTCCCCGTGTGGCGGGTAGCACTGGTAAGGTAAAGATTTATGACCCATAGGTATCCGGCAGGTTCGCAATTGACTGGCCAACACTTAGACAGGTACAGGTGTAATAACGTTGACCGGTCAATGACGAACCAGGCAAGGGGTGATGGCACGAGCTTTTCAGCATGCATCACCCTGTGATTTGATGGATACACGTCAGAGGGTGGGATCAATAGATAGTTTATTGACTACGGTCAACAATTTGTTTGTCTCAACAAACAAATTGATACAAATGGATACATTGTAGCCAATTGCCGTTGGCAATTTTGGGAGGAACCTTACCAGTGTTACTGCGGCCTGCTTGCCTTAAAGAATTATAATTGGATGAGTACCAATTGAAAGTTATAATTCGGACTAGGGCATTATTCAATAAAAGTGGCCCAATGCCTTTATCCATATACCGGTGTCTGAGTCTTTCTTTGGGGGGTGCGGCTGCAAAGACTGAGCTCAGAAGAATAGATACCTTTGAACTGTGTTGCTGGAAAAGACTCTTGAGAGTCCCTGGGAGTGCAAGGAGATCTATTCAGTCAATCCTAAAGGAAATAAACTGTGACTCTTCCTTGGAAGGACAGATAATGAAGTTGAAGCTCAAGTACTCTGGCCACCAAATGAGAAGAGGATTCATTGGAGAAGGTCCTGATGCTGGGAAAGATCAAAGACAAAAGGAAAAGGGGATGGCAAAGGATTTGATGGCTAGATGGTATCATTGATGTACTGGGTGTAGATCTGGGCAGAGAACAATGGCAGATGACAGAGGAGCCTAACGTGCTGTGTTCCATTGCATAGGGTCGGACTCTACTGTGCGACTGAACAACAACAACAGGGTCCCTTCTGGCTCTAGATTTCTGTGATTCTATTTCTATGATTGTATTATTCCAGCAGCAGGCAGTCAAAAATGCATCCTTCCTTATAACAGTAAAACAGATGAGGAAGAGGAGCAGGAGGAGGTAGAGGCTGATATGAGTTATTAATAACTTCATGGTTTTCTAACCCTACTGCATTATATCTTAGAGGGGTTCTAAAATTCTGACAAACCAGCCTGGCTGTAGATGTTGTCAGTAGATGAACTCCCACTGTTTCTGGGATCAATGTGTCCAATTATTATAATGTTTGTATCTCTCACCATCTGTTTCTGGCATGTTTAGCCTTGGGAAAAGGAGACTGAGAAGTAGATATGACAGCACTTTTCAAATGCTTGAAATATAGTCATAAACAGGGGCAAGATCTGTTCTCAATTATCCCAAACTGCAGGACACAAAATAATGGGCTCAAATTACAGGAAGCCAGATAGAGGCTGAATATCAGGGAAAGTGTCTTAACTTTCAGAGCAGTATGACAATGGAACCAATTACCTCAGGAGATGGTGAGCACTCCCATACTGGAGACATTCAAGGGCAAATTGGACAACCATCTGTCAGATCTGCTTTGATTTGGATTCTTTCATTGAGCAGGAGGGTAGACCAAATTGCCTCAGAGACCCCTTCCATCTCAATTACAGTGGTACCTCGCTTAAAGAGCTTTCCTTCCAGAAAGCTCTTAAGACCTGGCTGTGCCAGCGGGTCTGGGACCCATCCTGCAGTATGGCCCAGGTTCGCTGGCTAGTCTAGCTGCCCAAGATTGGTGTGTGTGTGTGTGTGTGTGTGTGTGTGTGTGTGTGTGTGTGTGTGTGTGTGTGTGTGTGTGTGTGTGTTGTTAACCGCTCTGGGTGGTGCATGCACCAGAAGAGCGGGATACAAATGTGTGTAAATAAATAAAATAAATAAATAAATAATGTGTTCCATGAGATTGCTCTTTAAGTGAGTTTGCTCTTTAAGCAAAACACTATTGTATGTGACCGATTATTACTTCTGGCAGTTTGGGGGGACTGCAGACCCCAATTTTGTTGTTAAGCAAGTTTTTGGTTGGTTTTAGTTGTTAAGTGAGGTGAACATTCAGAGACAATTCTGCTCTTTAAGTGAGTTAGTCTCTAAGCGAGACACTCTTTATGTGAGGTTTTACTGTATTGTATTACTCTATGCCACACAGGTACAAATATTAGTGTGTCTCAAATGCCAAGTCCTCCTTTAACTGAACACAGGATATCTCTCTAGAACAGAGGAGAGACTGGACCACCAACTCAATGTTCAAAATGTTGTTACCTGGGGTTCTGGGTGCAAGGGGGAGGAGGACAGTCAGCCGGCCCAGTTGCCTGCTGCCAGCTCCGATCTGGAGTCTGAGCCTGAGGAGAACCTCTTACCAGTTCCCCAGGCTACAGCCAGACCAGATGTTGAGCTGGAGGACATAGACCTGGCACCATCAATGCAGCCAGCTGTCACTTTGGAGCTAGGGCAGAGGATTGGAGCTTGACAGCTAGGCCAGGTGCCAGCAATCAGGATGATCATCTGCCCAATGCAGAGACTCCTGGAGACAACAGTTACAGCTGAGGCGAAGGAGGGCTAGGAGACACCTCCTCAACTGGCCCTCAGCTGTGGAGTCTGACTCTCCTTAAAGGAGAGGGCGTGCTCGCAGGCTTTTCTCATATCAGTTCTTCTTTATTGTGGACCCAACACTGCACACCTAGCTTCTTAATAGATTTTGGACCACCTGCTTCCGGAAGGCCCCATGCATCCTTGGTACAACTTGACCGGCTTCTCACCCCCTGGATATTCGACGACAGCTCTGATTTGCCCCTTTTTAACTCAGGTAAGGAAACTCTCTCTTTCCTCTACTGCAGCACTTGCCAGCTGCAGAGCTCTGCTGTGCCAGGCCACAACACAAAGTGGCATTTGTTCTTTACTGCCGATGCTTCTAAATTTCATGAATGCAATTTATACTTTTTTCCAGCGTCCCTTATGGTAACAGATAATGCAGGCTAGTTATCAACATGCAACAAATAAAATAAAAACAAAAACAAATGGGGCACTGCTCCCCTCACTACTCTGCCAGGCTGCCCCACTCCTCCGTGCCTCTCTGCCAGAGACCAAGAGCCAGAGCCCTGCCTGAATTCCCCTGATGCTCTGCATATACAGTATATAAATAAACCTTTCTCACCTGCCTCAGTGTGTGCACACCCAGGTATGCATAAATCCCTGTGATACATATGCATGTGTGTGTATGAATGGCCTTGCCTATCACCACCACCATTGGTTGCTCTGATGCCCCATTCCTCCCCACCAACCACAGTTACCACCAGCAAGCACTATTAGAAGGGTTGCTTCCTGAGATCATCGTTGGCTGCTACTCACACATTTCTTCTTGAAAGAGGAAAAATGCCATTGGCGGAATTTGTTTAAGGTCGATCCCAGCTTGTCAGGAAGTGACCCACACACTATGGTCACCGAACCATCTCCTGCAGCATGTATGAAATGAGACAGGCAGTATTTGATTGCAATGGACTGCTGCAGCCTTGAGGATATGGACAAGGTGTGCCTTCACAGCCAGTACATCTGACATGGCCTCTTCTGCCTCCATGACAGTTGGGAATCAGAATAGTAAAGTGGTTCCTCCTCTGTATATCCTTTCCCCCATTCTCTCTTTCCCTCAGTCTCTTTTAGATACAACAGCAGTGCCCAAACTATGGCCCACGGACCCAATTAGGCCTGTGCATATCATTAATCCAGCCCAGGCTGAGTACCCGATCTCTCCTAGGACTGCCACCACTGCCTGACATCACTTACAACATCAGCCGTGGTGGCAGCAGCGGTGGCGGTGATCACGCTTTGTCCCCGTTGCTCCGAGCAGCCTCTGGCTTGGTCTCCTCACTTCAGCAGACTTTGGGAATGTGGATCATTGTGTTGGGGAAATTTTCAGAGCCTTCCCCATTTCAAAATCTGCAGTACTAGGAGAGCCCCATGGCGCACCCGGGATGACATTCCCAAAGTCTGCTTAAGTGAGGGGACCGAGTCAAAGGCTAATCGAGCAGCGGGGACAAAGCGTGATCGCCACCACCATGGCTAACATTGGAACCATCTGCAAAAGGAGCAGCCTGCACCTGTGTGTTGGGGGTGGGAACGGCCCGTAGAAAAAAAAAGTTTGGCCACCACTGAGATACAAGCAGTTTGTGCTAGCAGAGCCCTTCAGATGGTTCCAGAAGTTTCAGCAAAAGAGAAAGATTGATTGTATTTATTTCTTTGGTTTGAGGATAAGGTCTTCAAGATCATTCTTTTGTTTGCTTTGTTTCCATGCCATATTTTGTCTGATTTGCTGTTATAAATTATTGTAATCATATCACCTGGTTTAAAACCATTAAAATGCAAATTATCACATTTTTGCAAACAGATGCGTCTGGATTTTTCAGATATTTCTCAGATATATTATCTCAGTAGGGAGATAATAGTCATTATCAGTAGTTATCCAAATGTTGCAGTGTATATAAAATCCCACTCTATCAGTTGGAAACATTCCTGTATAAAAATATTTCACTTTCCCCAGCTCTTGTGAAAATATGTTAAAACCTTCTCCAGCTAAAAACAACTGTGACCATCAACTAAAAGCAGGACATGTTTGGCTTTTGGGGACTACACTTTATAGAATTCTGAACTTAGCACAGCCAGTTTCCACAGAGAGAAGGGGAAAGGAGGGGAAGGGAGAACCCACCTTGTCTTACTTCATCTGAGAAATAATAATAATAATAATAATAATAATAATAATAATAATAATAATAATAATAATAATAATAATAATAATAATAATAATAATAATAATAATAATAATAATAATAATCTCAGAAACTTCAGGTTACCTGAAAGTGTGTCCAACTAAAACATGGTTTTGCTCCCAGATATCTAAGCTTTACTTTGGATCATATGCTGACCTATAAGAAACACTCCCAGAACACAAAGTAATGTTCTGTACAAGGAATGATATCTTCAAAAGGTATCAAGAACTAGTTGGGGCACATAACCATAACACTAAAAACTAAGTCTTGGTCTATGCTACTCCATAAGCATAAATGGCAACCCAGTGTGGTATAGATCCGTCCTTGCAAAATTGATAGACATATCATTTATTGAAAGCTGTAGAAACATTACTAAATATTTGAAACCAATCTCTGTTGGTAAAATCAATTACCCAGCAGGTATTGTTCCCAGGAACATAAAAAGGAGGTAGCAGCTGATACTTAAAGACTGAAAGTATCTATTTTAAATACAGATGTCATCCTACCCCTCTCGGATCAAAATCAAAAGATCTATGAGTCCTGTAGAAGCAATAGAGAATGCCTGGATTAAAATGTGGAAATAAAGAACTAAGGACCTGTTAAAATGGATTGAACTCATGAAAGGTCTAGCCCTTGGTCATTCTGTGAACTGGGTTACTTGGAAGTCACTTAATAGTTTCAAAAGTAGTATTGGCAAAACTAAGGTGAATTTAAGAGAATGGGGGTTTTGCACCAAAAGTTCCTTGAGAATGCAGAAAGGAAGTAAGTCTACTCCATGCCCCTCAACATGAGCCACAGAAGATTTGATGGTAGCTGCCCCCAATGCCCGTGATGTTGCCTGTTACAGGGTGGAAAATATCTGATATATTTCTTAAGTGTACTGTGGTGCTTTTGATACAAACAAAGAAGACAGGTATATTTCTGCACAAGGTGAAGAGCAGGGTATTACTTTAAATAAATAAATACATGCAATAATTTCAGAAGAGTTGTGGTATTATTTTCTGGGAGAAGGAAGAAGAAAATATGATTAAAGATGGACTTCTAATTTATAGTTTAAGAAAAAAGAAAAAATGTGCCAGAGATGGCAGGTTCAGAGTGCTAAAATTAACCATTCCCAACTCAGTAAGTGGCCTATTTCTTTATTTCATTTAGATATCAAAAAACCATATCTATCTACCACAGAAGCCCTGTTAGAATTGTATTTGCTCTCCCTGATTGGATGAGGAATGAAAAGTTGTCTCTCTCAACGGACTGGTTCCTTTCACTGTCTAATCAACAGCATGGCCAGAATCTCAATTATAGGGACTTGATGAATCTACTTCGAGAATATTAATTTAATGGCTGAAAAGCCAGCCAAAAAAGTGAATGTATTACGTTGCTTTTGGCTTCAAGGAATTGAATCCTAGTAATTTTTCTTTTCTTTTTTAAAAATAGTTTAAATCAATCTTTAAAAAGAAGCTACAATAAATGTGACAATAAAGTCCATCCATTCTGTGACACAAGATATATTCACAGTGTAGAGAGAATAAGAACTTTTTCTCTGCCGATCTTTTTTTAATTTTTTTATTAAATTTTAAAAGTAATACAAAATACAAAATGCTTATAAAAGAAGAAAGAAAAAAATTCACATACAATACGAAAATGAAACAAGAGCATAGAAAAATATGAATATAGGGTAGCCATATATACTGAAAGCATAAGAGTAATGGTAGAAAGCTTTAAATTATCATATTCCACAATTCATGTCCTCTTAGCCCAATAATAATTATCAATAGAATAATGAGTTTGAATAAACCAACTAATTTCAATCTATGTTGTGTTCTAATGGTTTTCCTTCCACATGGATTACAATGTATCGGAGCCAATGTAACCTTGCCTATAGCAACAATGTAACCTTCAGCTGTATCATATAAACCCTGTAATAGGACGCGAGCTAATGACCACCAGCTGGCAGCAGCGAGCGTCCAAGCTCTATTGGTCCGAACTCATCAAAGGCAACAGCGCGGGAAGCTTTCCCGCCACTACCTACACCTGGACAAGAAGGGCGTGACTCGCAATGACGTCACGCAGGCAGTAGCCAATGGGCTACCATGGCACCACGTTCAAATGTAGTACTGCGGTATAAAAAGAGCTATCGATCCGCCATTACCTCATGTTCCCTCTGTCCACGATGCAATAAACCTGAGTTAACCCAGCCCGAGGCTGTGTCCTGTGTCTTGGTCTTCATACACCAAATTGGCGACGAAGGTGGGATAATGGATCCCCAAGGAGCAGCCAGGGCACAGAGCGGGTTCAACATCACCAAACCGCAAGACTGGGAGCTGTTGGAGATGGACTTCCAGGCGGCGCTGGTGGAACTCAAAGTCAAGGAAGACGATGAGGAGCGGAAGAGGGCCATCCTCACCAGAATGCTTGGGGTGGAAACCAAGCGGACGCTGGTGGGCATCATCGCTCCGAAGAAGGTGAGCCAATTTAAGGCGGACGACATCATGAAGCTGCTACAGGAGCGCTTCCAACCCTCGAGGGCGATGTTTCCCGCTCGGAGCGCGTTTTGGAGGCGAGTCCAAGCGCCGGACGAGTCGGTTGAGGCATTCGTGGCCGCCATGAGGGTAGCCGCCGTCCCCTGCAAATGGGGCGACATCCTAGACATGGCCCTCAGGGACGGCGTGCTGTGTGGCCTGAAAGACAAGGAGGTGCAGCGCAGCTTGATGAACAAGGAGCCGCCACCCACGCTGGCAGAGGTCGTCGAGGCCGCCGAAGCCGCGGAGTCCACGAATGCTGGAGTAGACGAGATGCACCAGTGGCGTGAGTGGCGTCCCAGGGCCGGCAAAGCAGAAAATTCGGTGCACGGGAAGTCCGGACAATCGGTGCACGCAACTCGGCGGGCCTCAAAATCGTCCTCGGAAGGCAGCGACGGCGAGGAGGTCCAGAAGGTCCGAAAAGGTGGGCGCCGCTGCGATGGTTGCGGGGCGGCCCACGAACGCGCGAGGTGCCCATTTAGAAAGGCTGAATGTTACACCTGCGGCCGTCGGGGGCACATTGCCAAGGCATGCAGAAAAAGAAAGGAGGGCCGGAGGCAGTCACCAGACCGTTCGACCAGACCGGACCGTCCCGCGAGGCCCAAAGATGGCGCCCAGACCACGAGGAAGAAGGACGGCGTGGGCCGCGTCTCGGACGGCAGCGAAGATGACGCCCCGGTGTTCAGCGTGTCCACGGGACAGTCCCATTACTTCGTTGAGGTACTAATACAAGGGGCCCCTATCAGGATGGAAATTGACTCAGGGTCCTCCTATTCCATAATCCCCCAGAAAGAGTTCTTGAAAATCGACCCCCACGTGCGGCCCAAACTTAAAACATTGAGGTCCACGCTACGAGATGTACAGGGAAACAGCATTCCGGTATTGGGGGTCGGGAAATTTCGGGTTAATTTCAAGAGACATTCTGCGGAACTGCCCCTAGTTGTCCTCAAGGGGGGAAGTTGTAGCCTCCTTGGGACACAGTGGTTTCAGCCTTTAGGCCTGTTCATAGGGGGAGTACATTCGGTGGGGGGGGATCCAATACAAGCGGTGTGCGACGCGCATCCCGACGTTTTTAAAAAAGGACTGGGAAAATTCAAGGGACCCCCTGTAGCCTTCGACTTAGACCCGGAGGTCCGCCCGATAAGACTCAAACCGCGCAGGGTGCCCTTCGCCCTAAAGGACAAAATAGAGGCGGAACTGGACAAATTGGTGGGCCAGGGGATTCTTATTCCTGTTGATTCCGCGGAGTGGGAAACTCCAATTGTAACAGCTCTGAAGGCTAACGGGGAGGTGCGCATTTGCGCTGATTATAAGTGTACAATTAACAAGGCGATCCGCCCTAATGCATACCCGGTGCCGGTGGTCAGCCACCTTTTGGCCAGGCTAAATGGGGGAAAGTGTTTCGCTAAGCTCGATCTAGCACAAGCCTATCAGCAACTCCCCGTAACTCCCGCCACGGCCGCGGCCCAAACGATAGTCACACATAAAGGGGCGTTCCAGGTGTCGCGTTTACAGTTCGGCGTGAACTCGGCACCCGGCCTTTTTCAGTCGCTTGTGGAACGCCTCCTGAAGGGGCTGGAGGGGGTGTTGCCTTATTTTGATGACGTGTTGATAACAGGGGGGAGTGAGGCCGAACTGGCAAAAAGATTGGACAAAGTACTAACTGTGTTCGAGAAAGCGGGGCTGAGACTGAGGAAGGACAAATGTGTCTTTTTCGAAACCGAGGTCGAGTTTTTAGGGTTCCGAATCACACCCGAGGGTATTAGGCCATCCAAATCCAAAGTGGCAGCCATCAAGAAGGCCCCTCGCCCCACATCCAAAACCGAGCTACAGTCATTCCTGGGGCTCCTCAATTTTTACCATACATTCCTTCCGCGGAAAGCGTCCGTAGCCGAACCGCTTCATCGGTTGCTCAAAAAGGAGGAGACATGGATGTGGGGTGACGAGCACGAGAGGGCATTCAAAGAGCTAAAGCAACTCTTGACTTCTGACGCAATTCTAACGCATTTCGACCCCAAACGGCCGGTGGTATTAGTCTGCGATGCATCACCGGTGGGGGTGGGGGCGGTGCTTTGCCACGTATTGGATGACGGAAGGGAGGCCCCGGTTGCGTTTTATTCAAGGTCCCTGTCCCAAGCAGAGCGAAATTACGCACAAACCGACAGGGAGGCATTAGCCATAGTAGCGGGGACCAAAAAGTTCCACGATTTTCTGTATGGCCGCCCGTTTAAAATTGTAACGGATCACAAGCCCCTGTTAGGGATTTTCACGGCAAGCAAGCCCACGCCGCAGATCCTATCCCCGAGAATGCTGCGTTGGGCTATCTTTCTCAACGCATACCAACACGAGTTGGAGTACCGGCCCGGAAAGGAGATCAGCCATGCTGATGCACTTTCGAGATCCCCTTTGCCCCTGTCGGATGACCAAAAGGCTAGAGTAGAAAGAGACCGCCAGGTGTTGCTAATCGAGGTCTTAGACGCACCCCCACTAGTACCAGCCGATATTGCTAGGGCGACAGGCAAGGACAAAACGCTGGAAAAAGTTAGCTCATGGGTACAGAAGGGGTGGCCGGCATCGTCCCCGAGCACGGAATTCGACACATTCTTTCGAAAAAAGCTAGAGCTGTCCCTAGAAAGGGGGTGCCTGTTGTGGGGCCAACGGGTGGTGGTCCCTACATCCATGCGGCCGAGGGTGCTCAAACTGCTGCACGTCAGCCACCCGGGGATCGTTCGTTCGAAGGCGCTGGCCCGCAGTTATTTTTGGTGGCCACAACTGGACGCGGACATTGAGCACATGGTCGGCACTTGTGAGGCATGTCAGGGATCCCGTCCAGAGGAGGCTCGCCTCCCGCATAGGGAATGGGACGCAGCAAGGGGGCCGTGGTCCAGAGTACACATAGATTTCGCTGGCCCATTCCGAGGAACCATGTTTCTCCTGGTGGTGGATGCGTTCTCCAAGTGGCTGGAGGTTATCCCAGTAAAGAGCACGTCCTCCGCCACGACAATTAGCCAGCTACGGAGAGTCTTTTCCATGTTCGGTTTACCCGACACGTTAGTCAGCGATAACGCGAGTTGCTTCACCTCCTCGGAGTTCGGAGCATTCATGGCGGCGAACGCAATTCGGCATGTCACATCCGCACCTTTTCACCCGGCCACGAATGGCCAAGTGGAACGGTTGGTGCGTACAACAAAGGATGCGCTTCGGCGCATGGGCCCGGGGGACCTAAATCACCAAGTATGTCAGTTCTTATTAGCGTATAGGGTGACCCCCTTAGCGTCAGGTTACTCGCCGGCAGAGCTCTTGATGCGGCGAAAACTGACCACGATTCTGTCCAGGCTAGACCCGACGAGAGTCGAGGAGAAGGGAAAAAACATAGGGCTGGCAGTCTCGAAAGGATTCGCCGCCGGCGACCCTGTTCACTGTAGAAACTATGCCAGCGCAGGGCCAGCCTGGGTGCCGGGGACGGTAGTAGAACAGACGGGGCCAGTGTCGTACCGGGTCGAGACCAGCACAGGTCTCCTCTGGAAGAGGCACGCGGACCAGCTGAGGCACCGAGTGAGCGTACCAGACAGTGGGGCTCATCAACAGGATTCAGCGTTAGGGTTCTCCCCCACCCGCTTAGCCCAAGGGGGAGACATCAGCGGACAACAGTCCCAAGCAAGGGGGGAAGGAAGAAGCAGCGGCCCCGACTCATATCCTTTTGATAAACCAGTTCCATCAGAGGCCGGGGAAGGGGGAGAGGAATTCGCGACCGCTGCCCCCGAATGTAATTTTGGTTTTGGTTTTGCGAGCCGGGGGGGTTTTCAGGAGTGTTCCCCCACCCATCCAAGCGAGAAGAGGGGTTTTTCGTTAGTCCCCAGTGCCCCCGGTTCTTCCCTAAGAGAGAGCACACCTCCCAACAACGCCGCGGAGCCGCGGCAAGTCACTAACGAGTCTCCCTCTCCAATTACAGGGCAGGAAACCAGGGGACAAAGAGAAGGTAGCAAACCCGGGCAAAGGCAGCCCGCATCGAGACCCCAGCGTGTTCGAAATAAGCCATCTTGGCTGAGAGACTTTGTCTCCTAGGGGGGGGGGGAGTGTGTTTAAGTGTGGGCTCGAGACTTTGTCTCATCCTAGGGGGGAGGGGTGTTGTGTTCTAATGGTTTTCCTTCCACATGGATTACAATGTATCGGAGCCAATGTAACCTTGCCTATAGCAACAATGTAACCTTCAGCTGTATCATATAAACCCTGTAATAGGACGCGAGCTAATGACCACCAGCTGGCAGCAGCGAGCGTCCAAGCTCTATTGGTCCGAACTCATCAAAGGCAACAGCGCGGGAAGCTTTCCCGCCACTACCTACACCTGGACAAGAAGGGCGTGACTCGCAATGACGTCACGCAGGCAGTAGCCAATGGGCTACCATGGCACCACGTTCAAATGTAGTACTGCGGTATAAAAAGAGCTATCGATCCGCCATTACCTCATGTTCCCTCTGTCCACGATGCAATAAACCTGAGTTAACCCAGCCCGAGGCTGTGTCCTGTGTCTTGGTCTTCATACACCAAAATCTACCTTATCTTATTTATCTTTATATTAACTCTCCTTTCTAGACCATCTCAAAATATTCATAAGAACATAAGAAGATAAGAACAGCCTTGCTGGAACAGGCCACAGCCCATCCAGTCCAGCATTCTGTCTCACACAGTGGCTCACCATTTCCTTCAGGGTATTCCCAAGCAGATGCCTTCACCTGCTTAGGATTCCCTGGAAATGATATTGAGAGATATCCTGCCTATCTCTCCAACCCGGATTCAAAACAGAAATTACCATTACACCATATGTGACTATACATTGCCCTAGAGAACGCGGTGTCCTTTATTCATCACTATTTCCAAAAACTATGATGTTCCTGTACTGGCTTGCTTCGGTCACCCCCCCGACCAGCAAACTCCACAAATAAATGCCAAATTTGCCACAATCTATTCTCTTTTACTATACCCTTTTTTATGTTCAACTCCCATGTTAGTTTGTCGTTCAAAGCTACATTTCCCTGTACCAATTTTCTATCCTTAATGTCTGATCACTCTTCCACTTTCTCGCTATAAATTGTCTTGCTGTTGTCAAACATATTGAAAACAATTCTTTTTTTATCCTTTACTAGACTCATATGTTCTGTGTCAGTCAGCAAAGCTATAGCTGGCCCAAGTTTTATATTTTCCCCAAAAATTCTAGAAATCTCATTTTCTATTTTCCCCCAAAATTCATTTACCACCTTGCAACTCTACCACATATGTTCATATATTCCCAAATTATTTTGGCACCTCCAACACATTGGGCTTTTTTTTGTACATTATCTATCTGATGTAATCGAACTGGGGTCAGATACCATCTCCAAAGCATTTTAAAATTATGTTCTTTTACTCTGACTGACATTGTTCTCATAATCCTTTTACCCCACTTATTTTTCCAATTCGATTCTGTGATACTGACATTAAGGTCTTGCTCCCATATTTTCCTCAAAGTTTCTTGTGAATTAGAGTCTTTATTTAAAATTTTATAAATTTTACTTACCAATAAATTTTACTTACCAATCTGCCGCTCTTTAAGCAAAATTCACTCACATCACAATATTAAATGCAATGGTGTGTTCCATTTTAAATGCCTTTTGCATATTAGGACATAGACACACATGGCAGAATAGTCACCTAAAGTTGTGCTCTAGTTTTTCTGGAGATGTTCCAAAAATACTATATCCCACTTTATATGCAATTATGTACCATGTTTTGTCTTTATGAGAACAAGCAAAAGAAATGCTTGGGCATGCACATTTTCCACTCTGCTTTATAATCATTCATGATTATACACTAATAAAACATAGTTTACTTCGCTCATACAAAATATGGGAAACTGCAGTTTACATACATCAGGTTGCAACCACATACACATTTTTCTGCTGACCATGTGACACAAAAGAAAATGCAAATCAAACAACATTTTGCACTCCTATCCATAGTTCTTTCCTTTGTTGCTGGGGCTTCTACCGTGTTTTTTTAAAAAAGAAATCTATGTGCACCAAAAGGTTGCTGTGCCAGCACAGGCTCCTTAGATCAAAGAACAAAGTCCTTCTTTGATATAGAGACTATCCCCCCCTCTCTCCATCAATAAGACTTGGGGAGGGGCAGTTTAGGATTGGAGAGCAAACCTCTCTTTATTTAAAAAAATAATAACAAGACAAAGAAACAAGAAGGGGAACCCTTGTTTACAGTTCATGAAGTAGTTTCTTGTAAAAGCGTGGGACTTGAAGAGCTACAATACAGCTGCAAACAAGATTTTCCTTCTTTCTCCCTGCATGGCCAGATAATGCAAACAGATGTGGGAAAGCTGAATTTCCCTGTGTGACTTCACAATGAGTGAATGTGAGTTAATTTGCATGTACAGTGGTACCTCATACAATGATTTTAATCCGTTCCACGGGGCTCGTTGTTGTACGAAACAATTGCTATACGATTCGTGCATCGTATAGTGATTTTCCCTATGGGATGCATCATACAACTTTTTTTTTTGCTAAGTGGTTTTTCCCATTGAAAAATTGTTGCATGATTGTTTCCATAGTGTAATGGACCTCTACACTACCCATTCCCACCCTGGGTGGTGTACCATAATTAATATGAATATATTTTAATTATATATATTGAATATATCATAAAATATAAAACTCAATCCAACAACAATGTGCAACTAAATAAAAAACTTTCCATTAAACATTAAACTGATCTAAATTTATCAAGTCAGCACTTGCATCTGTCCTTGCAGGTCAGTTGCACAACAAAAGATAGAAATGACAACTTTTAACTATAGCAATTCACAACTGCATTTTATGTTGTTGCATAAGTAACCAAATATTATTCTGATTTTTTTAAAATAAAAAAACAGCTTGGAAGTAGTCACCAGTTCTCAATGTGGGCATAAAGAACTCTTTTAAAAATTTATTTGAAATTCAATATTACTTCATTATTTTAAAAATATAATGATACCTATTTAATATCACAATACATAAGGTCTGGGGAGATTTTTTGTCATTTTCTTGATTTTTTTCTATTTTGTGAATTAAACATGATGATAAATTGTAATGAATTAGTCTGTGTACCAATGGCGATTGAAGTTAACACTTTTTTTTAAAAAAAGTAACAATGGTGTTGTATTAATCATTTACACTAGCATTACAGGTCCTGGAACACTTTCTTGAGAAGGTGAAGAAAGAGCAGCAAAAGCAGGATTGTAGTTAAATGTTGTTGTTCTGCCAATTTAAAGGTAAAGGTCTCCCTTGCTCGAAAGCCAGTCATTTCTGTTTACAACTCAAGAGCCAGCGCTGCCTGCATCTGCAGACATTTCTGTGGTCATGTGGCAGGCATGACTAGAATCTGGATTACATGGAACACTGTTACCTTTCCCAAAAAAGTGGTACCTATTTACCTACTTGCAATTTCCTGTCGCATCAACAGCATTTCCTCTTACCAATATAAGGTCCTCCTCAGTGCACGTTGAGGGACATAGTGTACATTGTATCATATGAGTGATAGTTCTTCACATTCACACTGGCTACCATCTACAGGGAAATCCCACTTTCTCAGATAATTTTTAATAAAGAAACCATTAAAAAACAAAATATTTTATTTACATAGACATGTATAAGATACAATAATTATTAATTTATTGTGAGGAAATTTGCTGATGCTGCATTAGCACATGAAGAAGAATTCAGAAATGTTTCTCTTCAATTATTTGAAAAAACACCTGTTTTATTAACTTACTTTAATTAGGTGATTATAGCAATTGAAGCCATTATTTATCTATACCTATTCTGCAAGTTTTCTTCAAAATTATTCCACTAAAACAAATCTTCAATTGCTACTATTAAGTCTGGCTTTTAGCTGTGGTGAAATTCAATTATTGAGCAAGTATTTTTTATGTCTTGATAATCTTTTCACAATGGCTGATCAGTGTTTTGGGGAATTGACTTAGGCTTCTGGGAATTGAAACCTATAAACCAAAGTTTGGGAAACACTCCTCTAAGTACAATGTAATATGCTAGAGTAAGTCAAAGTTAGAGTAAGTCCATTTAAATCAATGGAACTGATGGAGGAGATGTATCACCAAATCACCATTGAATCAGTGGATTAACTCTAATGCAGTTTATTATGCTAAGGGACAGACTTTTGACCAATATATCTTTTAAACATTCTGTCATTTCAGCCTTAATTCATATATATTTGACATTAAATTTAGAACCTATCATCCTAAGAATAAAATTCCCCTTGAAAAATAACACCCTTTTAATTATATAGTGCATCTGTTTCTTTGTTATCAGGTTTTCATCAAAAATTTGATACATCCAATGTACAACAGAAAATCAATTTTGTGAATCTGATAATGAGCTCCTGTGCATAGAGGGCTCCTCTCTTAAATAAATAATTGTTTTTTGATGCCATTTCTGTCCCAGTGAAGGGACCTAAAGTGATGGGGGGGGGAGTTTGAAAACTCAGTGCTCTAAAAGCAGTTATTTATAACATAAATGTATAAGTAAAAACACAAAGACATGCACCAGACAGAAAAATATTTAGGTTAGTAATTTAGGAACTGTTTGCGTGCATATTTAAAGCACATTATAGAAAAAAACGATACAGAATTTCATAAAAGATTTTCTTTATTTGTCTAATTTAATTGCTTAAGGGCTGCTCACAAGGGAAGTCCTTTATTGTTTGCTGGAAGAACAGCACGGAGGGGTCCATCCTAGCTTCCTTTGGAAGGTCTCCCACAAGCTAGGGGCAGCCACCAAAACTGTCTTTTCTGTGAGGGCAGCAGAACCAAGAAAAGGAATAGATAAGTTGCTCTCCTGGGCAGGGAGCACTTTGCATTGTAAGATTTTGTTGCATGCCCCACTTGTCTATAAGTATGTCTAGGTCAGGGTTTCTCAACCTTGGGCCCCTAGATGTTTTGGACTTCAATTCCCAGAAGTCCTGATTAGCAGGTGTCCTGACTTGGGCTTCTGGGAATTGAAGTCCAAGAACACCTGGAGGCCCAAGGTTGAGAAACCTTTGTCTAGGCTATAACAATGGATATAATTGTTCTCTCTCTCTCTCTCTCTCTCTCTCACACACACACACACACACACACTCACTCACTCACTCCCACTACTTCTCTGGAGGTTGGGCATTCCATTTAACTCCTAGTCTTTTGCTAATCATAAGCCAACATGCCATTGTCAAGAAACAAAAGTAACATTTTCTCTTTGGAGTGTGATTCCCTTAATGGATAAATACTTATCTAACAGTAGCTTCAGGATGAGAAAGTTCAAATGTAGTGAGATAACAGGTTATGATGTAAAGAGCCCATCAGCTTAACAAGCATTGTGTCAGCTTCAAAGTCTTTTTCATGCTCTATTTGTCTTGTAATCCAAAGACCCTGAAGGAAATTCCATGTTCTGTTCCTTGCTAATGAAAGAGTGATAATAAGAGTCAGAACAGAAAGGCAAAGGGCATGATACAGAGAATGACTGATATATTTTCTCAAAAGCTATTTTTGAGAGTTCTGTGTAATCACAATTTCTTTTTTTCTTCCCTTAGTGATAGCTTTGCCTGGCTTCTTGGTAAGCATGGTTAAAACCTATGGAGTTACTCTATCCGAATCTACTGGAGATGCTGAATGCCTACAGTTCAATAAAAAGTACAAAATTACCCATCTATCACATATATTTTGAGATAGAAGCAAATTATGGCCTACAGATTTCACTGCTTTCTTAATAAGCACATGCATTTCAGTCTGACGCTCTGTCAAACCAATCAAATCACCAAGTGCAGCTGATATTATTTATGTAGCTGTAAGGTGAATGGAATCAACTTGTGTGGTAGCAGCTGGTTTATTGTCATAACGTTAAATCTAACATTTCACTAAATGACCTACTTATGGTGAACAGTACAATCCCAAGAGTTTATGCAATACTCTAGAAGATTATGCAATATCATCTAGTGACAATTTTGAGATCAGAAAAAAAAGGTGCATTTGCGTTGATTTTGACTGGCAAAAGACACCCCTTCTATCCTGTCTATGATTAAGCCTTTCCTGTTTTACTAGAGGTGTAAATCTAGAGGTGTAAATCTTCTTTTTCTAGATCTTCATTATTTTTTATTAGAAAGTCTTGATGAAAATAACCATTTAGTATCTCTTGAGAGATGTAAGAAGAATCTCACATTTTGTGTGTGTGTGTGTGTGTGTGTGTGTGTGTGTGTGTGTGTGTGTGTGTGTGTGTGTGTGTGTGTGTGTGTGTGTGTGTGTGTGAACGCATGCAGTTCTGAGTTGCACAAAACTTTTCAGAGGAATCAAATGCACAGCAAATGATGAACATTTTTTAAAAATGGGAGGTGATAAAAATGCCATAATTGGAGAACATGTGTATATTAAGTAAAATGAATAGATCGCACGCCAAGAAAAATGCATGAAAATATACTCAAAATAGTTTCATAACAACAAAGATAAAAAGTAAAATCACAATATTTGGAGAAAATTTCTACACTGGTTATCTTGCTCTGAGGAGCATTCAGAGTGTATCTACATGCCATTGTTTAGCAGTTTGATATAATTTAAACTGCTGTAAATCTGTGGTCTATCTACTTAAAGGTCTTCAGTCCACTTATTTATTTATTTATTTATTTATTTATTTATTTATTTTATTTATTTGGATTTGTATGGCCGCCCTATCACTAATTTCCCATTAGTTCAATAGATTTACTCTAGCATGGTTTACTATGCTCAGGAACAGGATTTTAGCCATTGGGTCATATTTTTGAGAAAACATGTACAGGATTGAGTGACACACCTCTAAAAGGAAATCTCTACTATTCATATAACTAAAGAAGGATGGCAGAATATCCAGTCATCCAACATTTTTTGCCTCCAGCCCCAAACATGTGATCAGTCCAATTCACACACAATTTGACAGGGTCTCACAGAGCTATAAACTGAATTATTATCTTCTCTTCAGTGAATGTTACAGTTGTGAGAAAGGTGGGCACAGCTGCAATTTTCATTACAGAACATGGAAATCTGCCTGAAGGATGGCTTTGCAGAAAAATAGAAAAACATTTTGTCATCCACAAGTTTCTGAGAATCCAGCTGGAACTTAACTAGAAACTACATTGAGGAGAGGAAAGCAAGAGAAGAGGAGGAAAAATTTGTGAGAAATAAAAAATGAATTATATTTTATGGGGGGTGGGGATCTGTGAGAAATTTTTTTGGGGGGGGCAAATAAATTATTTGTGATAGGATTCTTTCCCCCTTGGGTCCTACATATTATTAATTACAACATTTTAAAAATTGAAACAAGCACCTGCAACAGTAATAGTGATTTATTTCTATTTATCATAACATAATGTTTTCTTCTCAGGGTATGTGTTGTGGTTATAGTGATGCTGTGGTTGCAAGCTACCATTCATATCTGTGGAATTCTGCCATTTCTTTTAGCACAATGCAGAAATGTCAAAGAAGGTGGGTTGGACATTTCTAAAGAGTAATGTTTTGACACTATCTGATTTTCAAACCGTCCCTGTATTGTTAACTATCCAAACCACGCTGTGAAGTCAACATTGTCCAGTGTCTATTGTTACAATGGCTTTTCGTATGCCAGCCCAGAGAAACAATCCACACTATGGTAGATGGAGTCCCTTCTCACACTCAATTCAGAGGAATAAGTTGGAAATATATTTCCAATTGATGATAGATGTCCTGACTTCAATTTCGTCTCACGGTTATTTCAGTTTAATATCCCAGATGATAGAGAGTTTTATAGCTAATGGCAGTTAATGCTGGACTTGATCTGATAAGAAATGATGGTTTTGCCATTTACAAACATCAAATTTTACAACCTGGAAATGAAATGCAGTCATAACAGGCCAACAGACCAAAGGGCAATATGAGCTGTAATTTCATGATACCATATCTGGTGCTGGCAAAGCAAAAGTAATTCCCACTGGGGACAAATTTGCAATGGGATTGGCTTAGCAGATGAACAGGGGGAAGGAAATTATTCAGCAACAGCTCTACTGATTTATAGATTCAAAAGGAGTCTTTATTCAAACAAACACATCCTTCCACACATTCCTACTGAGTTTAGCATGCACATTTTGGGAATTCAAGAGTCCTTTTCTTAATACAATAACAATTGTCACATGCTGCCAACTTGCTTCTAATTTATGGAGACAGCTAAAGGAAAAGACAGTGTACGGCACTTCTATAACCTCTACTGATAGTTGCAGGAGTAAAGGCCTTTCATTTTGGCTCATCTACCAACTTGTTTTCCCCTAAATCCACCACAGTCCCTTTGAACTATCTTTCCTTCAGCATTACTCCCAGCACAATTTCCTGGTTTTCACCCTCAGTGGTATCTGTTTAGGATTGCGGCATAACGTTGTTCTGTTAGATTCTCATGGTTGATGACTATTGTTCCTCTCAGCTGTGAAAACATCTTTTTTCACCCCACTATTGTTCCTCCATTGTACAGAAACCACATCCTATAGACAGGGAAAGTTACTGTTATGGACTATAACTTTAAGAATATTCCAGCTTCTTCTTCTTCCATGTCTAGGCCAGACACGAGACTGCCAAAATGAAGGTACTTTTTGGTGAGTTCATTCTGCAGTTCCTTTCACCTGACCTAGTGTGAGAAAGATTAGCCAGCAACACAAGATTTTATTATTTATTTATTCATTCATATTTGTATCCCGCTCTCCTGGCGCGAACACCAACCAGAGCGGCTCACAACATACATAGAAATACATATAATCCTAAAAACAGGTAAAACCCAGCCCCAAACCCACCCCAAACCCTTAAAAAAGTAAAACAGTAAAAAAAGACAGTAAAAAAACTTACAAGCTAAACTTACAAGCTAAAACCATATAAAAGTGCCTAAAAAAACAGATACATAAGAAACAACTGATTGTCATTACCAGATTGTCATTACCAGGGTATATCCAATTGTGGTTCAAGAATACCACAATCTTCAAGGAGGCTCTTTCTGTGGTCCCCAGCAAGGTCATTGAGCAATAGTAATTGTCATATGCTGTCAAATTGCTTCTAATTTATGGAGACCCTAAAAGAGTTTTCACCATACATAAGATGTCAGTATGGTTCAGCAGTTCTGCCACCACCCTACTGAGTTTCCCTGGCTGGGTGGGGATTTGAACTCAATCTCCTGAGTCCTAGCTTAATTTTTATCCATTACACCTCATTTTTCTATCAACAACTGTAATTCTCAGAAATATAAAAGGCACCATCATTTTTGAATCTAACATAATGCTGAAAACATTGCATTGGACAAAAATCCTTTGAGAGTCCACTGTCCACACATCAAAGAGTAATCCAAAAAGAAAGGATGTGCTAAAGATGCATCACATGTACTTCTTTTGGAACAAATGACCTTAAGTGGTTTTGTCCTTAAGGAGTAGGTTGGGGAAGGGGGATAGTATTCTGTCAACATCTGTCTTCTCAAACTGGGATGTTGATAACTTAATAAGAACAAAATGCCTCTTTGTCCAAGAAAGGAAAAAAAGATGTGGAGTGCGGAGGGTCTTAAATCCTCTGTGAAAAACGTAATCTAACATAATAGACAGAAATGAATGTAAAATGACAGCACCTATTCAGTCAAGAAACTGGCTGGATGGAAAGAGAGAGAGGTTAATTTGAAGATATTATCCTCAAAATGTCTACCAGGAATGGGCAGATTGAGGTCAACGAAACATTGACAATTTTCAAAGCATGGGAGTACATTCTAAGAATAACATTTTTCTATCACAGGAAAACTGTGGGGCAAAATCATGTTAAAGTGACTCAAAACTGGTTGTTGGAATTGGACTTTGTTTTAAGTGTTAGAAAAATTGAAGCCATTTACCATATTTTTCGGACCATAAGACGCACTCTTTTTTTCCAAAAGGCGGGGGATGAGGGTGCGTCTTATAGTTTGAATGCTGTAAAAGGATATTTGTTTGCAAAGCCACGCCACAGCCACCTCCTCCTCCTCCTCTACCTGCAATCTGGGCGTGACCAGGAGCCAGGAAGAAGAGGAGGAGGAAGAGCTGCCACTGCCAGAGCCAGGGAGGAGGAACCATGTTGGGCAAAGTGCAGTGCCCTCCCCTTGGGGTGTTGTCGTGGGAGGAGGGGGAGGCCATCAACCCACCACCCTTCCCTGCCCACCTCCCATGCAGTGCCGGCAATGCTTCCCATGTGCCTCGCCCAGGGACTCCTCCTCTTCCTCCTGCTGCACTGGAACTCCTCCTCTTCCTCCTTGCCTCTGGGACAAAAAGGCTCTTCCTGAGCCCATCGTCCCAGAGCGACACGGCTGAAAGAACCTCACCATCAGCATGGCTGAAAGGACAAGACAGCTGCGGCTGCTACTGGCAGGTCAGCTAGTATTCTGCCTCTGGGAGCTGCTGGCGGGTTGAGTTCTCACCATCTGGGTGAGGCGCACAGGAAGTGCTGTCGGAGCTGCTGCTGGTCAGCTGGTCTTCTGCAGCCAGGCACTGCTGGTGGGTCAGCCCCTCACCATCTGGGCACACTTTCCCTTCCGTGCTTCCCGTGCACCTACACCCCCAGGTGAAGTGAGCTACAGCTACAGCTCCCTATTTGGTTCAGAATTTTTTTTCTTGTTTTCCTGGTCTAAAACTGGGTGCGTCTTATGGTCAGGTTCATCTTATGGTCCGAAAAAATACGGTATGTCTGGGTTCAGTATGTGACAAGATTGTGTGTAGCAATCTCCTTCCACATATTTATTTATTATTTTATTTTATTTTTGCGCATTTATATCCTGCCCTCCTGGTGAGTACACCACTCAGGGAACTGCTGGCGGGTTGAGCTCTCACCATCTGGGTGAGGCGCACATACCTCATGGTCAATATATTTTAAATTTATAAATGAATCTATTAATAAGGTAATCTGGTTACATTAGACTTTTGAAAAGGCACAATAGGATGTAGAATATACAACTTCCTGAGTACGTTTCATTTGTGAAAACAAGATGATATTGGGGTTATAAATCATTTGTTCAATCAAGGACTGCTGATGTAGATATCTGTGAATAAATGAATGTGAGATCTCTCTGGAAGATGTAACCTCTGATCTAGTACATCCATGGATACATTTACAGCTGACAAATTGTGTATATTTTTGTTTGATAAGGGTAAACTGCTATGCTTACATGAAGTGCAATGGAAGCTCCAACTGTGCAGTTACCAGGGTGTTGTGTTCTCAATACTATGCCTTTAAACAATGTAACACTCGAAGGAGTGATTATAATAACCATTCAGCTGTAACACTGTAACCCAATGTAATAGGACGCGAGCTAGTGACCACCAGGTGGCAATAGCGAGCGTCCAGCTCATATGGTTCCAATTCCCCAAAGAACTACAGCGCGGGAAGATTCCCGCCATCACCTCACCTGGACAAGAAGGGCGTGACCAAGGAATGACGTCACGCAGACAGTAGCCAATGGGCTATCGTGGAGCCACATTCAAATGTATAGTCACTGTATATATTGAGCTGTTCATCCGCCATTACCACATGTTCCCCCGTACCACCATGCAATAAAGATGTGTTAAGCCAATCCTTCGGCTGTTCCTGTGTCTTGGTTCTCATACACTAAATTGGCGACGAAGGTGGGATAATGGATCCCCACGAGATCAAGACACACGCCGGTTTCGACATTAACAAGCCGGAAGATTGGGAGCTCTTCGAAATGGACTTCCAAAGCGCGCTGGTAGTGTCCGACATTACGGACGAGGGAAAGAAGAAGGCCATCCTCACCCGGATGCTGGGACATGCCGCCATGAGAGTATTGGTGGATCTGGTTTCGCCGAAGAAGGTGAGCGAGGTGTCGGTCAAGCAGCTCCTGAAAGCGATGCGCAACCATTTCCAGCCCTCGGTCTCGATGTTTTCGGCTCGAGACGCGTTCTGGAAGAGAGTTCAAGCGCCTGGGGAGTCCATCGCCGCCTTTGCAGCTGCCCTCCGGTTGGCCGCCGGCCCATGCAAGTGGGAGAACCTGGAAATCGCCCTCAGGGACCGCATGCTCTGTGGCCTGTGGGACGAGGAAGTTCAGCGAGAGCTGATGAACCAGGAGCCGCCCCCGACGCTGCACGAGGTCGTGAAGGCGGCGCAGGCCGCGGAAGCCACGAGGGCCGGAGTCAAGGGGTTCAGAGAAAGGCCCCTGCAACCCAACAAGGCAGCGGGCTTGGTGCAAGCGGCCAGGCGAGCGCCGAAATCTCCCGCGGAGAGCAGCGACGATGAGGATGTCCGGAAGGTTCGGAAGGACGGCCGACGCTGCGATGGCTGTGGAGCGGCCCATGACCGCATCAAGTGCCCATTCCGGAAGGCCGAGTGCCACAACTGTGGACGCCGAGGGCACATTGCCAAAGTCTGCAGACAGCGGCGCAAGGACCAGAAAACCTCGTCAGACCGTTCACCGAGGACCAAGGAAGGCGCCCGGCCCGCGAGGAAGCAGGACGGCGTGGGCCGCATCTCCGACGACAGCGGCGACGACACCCCAGTTTACAGCGTGTCCTTGGGACACCCCCGTTACTTTGTTGAGTTACTGGTGCAAGGGGCCCCCGTTAGAATGGAGATAGACTCGGGTTCCTCATATTCAATCATGTCCCAGCGGGAGTTTTTGGGAATTTCCCCCCACGTGCGGCCCAAGCTCAAAGCGCTGAGGTCAACGTTGCGGGATGTGCAGGGAAACAGGATTCCGGTGTTGGGGTTTGGAAAATTCAAGGTCCAATATAAGCAACACGCCGCGGAACTTCCCCTGGTTGTCCTCAAAGGGGGAAGCTGCAGCCTCCTTGGGACTCAATGGTTTAAGCCCCTGGGTTTGTTCATTGGGGGGGGTGCATGCCGTTGGGACTGACCCAGTGCAGGAGGTGTGTGACGCGCACCCCGAAGTCTTCAAAGAGGGACTTGGAAAATTCAAGGGACCCCCAGTTGTGTTCGACCTGGACCCGGAGGTCCGCCCAATAAGACTCAAACCGCGCCGAGTGCCTTTTGCACTTAAGGACAAGATAGAGGCGGAACTGGACAAATTGGTGGGCCAAGGGATTCTTGTTCCTGTTGATTCCGCGGAGTGGGAAACTCCGATTGTAACAGCCCTGAAGGCCAACGGGGAGGTCCGAATATGCGCTGATTATAAGTGCACCATTAATAAGGCGATTAGGCCAAATGCGTATCCGGTGCCGGTAGTCAGCCACTTGTTGGCCAGGTTACATGGGGGGAAATGCTTTGCGAAACTTGACCTGGCGCAAGCCTACCAGCAACTCTCCGTAACCCCAGCTGCGGCTGCGGCACAGACAATAGTCACTCACAAGGGGGCGTTCCAGGTGACGCGCCTACAGTTCGGCGTGAACTCGGCACCAGGCATTTTCCAGTCGCTCGTGGAACGCCTCTTAAAAGGGATAGATGGAGTTTTGCCATACTTTGATGACGTGTTGATAACGGGGGGGAGTGAGGCTGAATTGGCCGAAAGGCTAGACAAAGTGCTGACGGTGTTTGAAAAGGCGGGGTTGAGGTTGCGAAAGGACAAATGCGTCTTCTTTGCCAAAGAGGTTGAGTTCTTGGGTTTCCGGGTAACCCCTGCGGGAATCAAACCCTCCAAATCCAAGGTGGCCGCCATTCAAAATGCCCCTCGCCCCACCTCCAAGCCTGAATTACAGTCGTTCCTAGGGCTCTTAAACTTCTACCACTCCTTCCTGCCCCGGAAAGCTTCAGTAGCAGAGCCGCTTCACAAGTTACTCAAGAAGGACGAGGCGTGGAAGTGGGGCGAGAGCCAGGAGAAGGCATTCATTGAACTAAAACAGCTCCTAGCATCGGACGCAATAATAACCCACTTTGACCCCAAGAGGCCAGTAGTTCTGGTTTGTGATGCGTCCCCGGTGGGGGTGGGGGCGGTTCTGTGCCACGTGTTGGAAAACGGGCGGGAGGCCCCGGTAGCATTCTACTCAAGATCCCTGTCCCAGGCAGAGCGAAATTACGCACAGACTGACAGGGAAGCGCTAGCAATAATCGCTGGGACCAAAAAGTTCCACGATTTCCTCTATGGCCGCCCCTTTACCATCGTGACTGACCATAAGCCCCTGCTAGGCATTTTTACTGCAGACAAGCCCACGCCACAGATCCTGTCCCCTAGGATGCTCAGGTGGGCCATTTTTTTGAATGCGTACCAGAACGCGCTGGTGTATCGCCCTGGAAAGGACATAAGCCCTGTCGAGGTCACCCCTCCCCCACACATGCAGCCACGTGTGCGAGGTTGAGCAAGACCGCCAAGTGCTCATGATTGAGGTCTTAGATTCACCCCCCATACTGCCCGCAGAGATCGCCAAGGCAACAGGCAAGGACAAAACGCTGGCCCTAGTCAGTTCTTGGGTGCAGAAAGGGTGGCCATCGTCCTCCCCGGCGGCAGAGTTCACCCCATTTTTTCGGAAAAAGCTAGAATTGTCCTTAGAGAGGGGGTGCCTCCTGTGGGGCCAGCGGGTAATCATCCCTGAATCCCTGAGAGCGAGGGTGCTTAAACTGCTGCACGTCAGCCACCCCGGAATTGTCCGCTCCAAGGCACTGGCCAGGAGCTACTTCTGGTGGCCCCAGTTGGACGCCGATATCAAGCACATGGTGGGCACTTGCATGAGCTGCCAGAGCTCCCGGCCCGAAGAAGCTCGCCTTCCGCACAGGGAATGGGACATGGCAAAGGGGCCGTGGTCCCGCGTGCACATTGACTTTGCGGGCCCCTTCAGAGGATCACTTTTTCTCCTCATAGTAGATACTTACTCCAAGTGGTTGGAGGTAATCCAAGTTGCGAGCACCTCATCGGCCACAACTATTAAGCATTTGCGAAGGGTGTTCAGCACGTTCGCTATACCCGACACCCTCATTAGCGATAACGCTAGTTGCTTCACGTCCACTGAGTTCAGGGCATTCACCGAGATCAACGCCATCCGGCACATCACCTCCGCTCCCTTCCACCCGGTGACAAATGGCCAGGTAGAACGCCTCGTGCGCACCACCAAAGATGCGCTGAGGCGCATGGGCCCCGGGGATTTAAACTTGCAAGTGTGTCAGTTTTTACTGGGATACAGGGTAACCCCCCTAGCGTCGGGGTACTCGCCCGCAGAGCTCCTAATGCGCAGGAAGCTGACTACGATACTGACCAGGCTAGACCCCACAAGAGTGGAAGACACTGGGAGGAACATCGGAGTATCGGGCATGAAGAGTTTCGAAATAGGCGCCCCGGTTCATTGCAGAAACTACGCTAGCGCAGGGCCAGCCTGGGTCCCGGGCGTAGTCAATGGGCAGACAGGCCCCGTGTCGTATTGCGTAGAGACCAGCACAGGTCTACTCTGGAGGCGACACGCAGACCAAATCCGGCGCCGGATCTCCGAAAACCTGGGCGCTGACAGCGCAGAAATGGGTTCAACGTTAGGGTTCTCCCCCACCCGTTCAGCCCAAGGGGGAGGAGAGGGGGGCCAGTGGTCCCCACCAAGGGGGGAAGGGAATAAGTTTGTCCCCATAGACATCCTGAGAGATACCCCCATAGATACCCCAGCAGATGATTTTGAGTTTGAGTTACAAAACCGGGGGGGGGGGTTTGGAGTGGTCCCCCACCCATCCAAGCGAGAAGCGGGGTTTTGCGTTAGCCCCCAGTGCCCCCGGTTTTCCCACAATGGAGTTTGTCCCTACCCCGAAAGCCACAGAACCGCGGCAAGTCGCTAACGAGTCTCCCTCTCCCGTTGCAGGACAAGAGGCCAGGGAACAAAGAAGCAGTAGCACCCCCGGGACAAGGCAGCCAGCTTCGCGCCCAAAACGCGTTTGCAATAAACCATCTTGGATGAGAGACTTCGTCTCATCCTAGGGGGGAGGGATGTTGTGTTCTCAATACTATGCCTTTAAACAATGTAACACTCGAAGGAGTGATTATAATAACCATTCAGCTGTAACACTGTAACCCAATGTAATAGGACGCAAGCTAGTGACCACCAGGTGGCAATAGCGAGCGTCCAGCTCATATGGTTCCAATTCCCCAAAGAACTACAGCACGGGAAGATTCCCGCCATCACCTCACCTGGACAAGAAGGGCGTGACCAAGGAATGACGTCACGCAGACAGTAGCCAATGGGCTATCGTGGAGCCACATTCAAATGTATAGTCACTGTATATATTGAGCTGTTCATCCGCCATTACCACATGTTCCCCCGTACCACCATGCAATAAAGATGTGTTAAGCCAATCCTTCGGCTGTTCCTGTGTCTTGGTTCTCATACACTAAACAGGGTATACCTGATTGTGGTTCAAGTATACCACAATCTTCAAGTAGGCTCTTTCTTTGTATCTCAGCAAGGTCATTGAGCAATATCAATAGCAATCACACTTATATACCACTCCATAGTGCTTTAGGGTGTCTGGCCACATTATCCTGCTATGGTAATAGAGGAGACCACACTGCCAGAGACTCAACACCAAGTGTCAGGCAGAGGTTAACTAACCTGACAACCTTGAGGACTAATGGCTTTAGTGCTGAAGTCTACAGGGAAGGGTGATGGTCTTCAAGTGGATTAAATCCCACTTGAATCCATCTTGATAGAGGGCATCAGTTTCATCAATACTGGCCTGGGGCCAATGAGGACTTTGTGTGCCAAAAGGGCTCAGGACCAGAAAATGAGTCGCAGAACTAAATCAGTAGTACAGGTGTCATGTTGCGATGTGGAAGGCAGATGAAAGGCCACTGCATTATATTCTCAGGACAGTCATTGTGGCTGATCGCCATGAGGATTGCCAATATTTTGATTCGGATATGGTAGAACAAGAAGTGGGAAGTTCACAAGTTAATCAGTATTTTGCCCCCAACATGCTGGGTACTCACTTTACTGACCTTGGAAGGATGGAAGGATCCCCATTAGGATCCAACTCACAATGTTTTGGTTGCAATACAACAGATTAACCACTGCACCACCAGGGCTCTTGGCCACTCTAGCTGGGTTTTTCTAGGTCTTGTGGTTCAAGCAAATAACCTTTCTCCATCATTGCCCTGTGTGCTGAACAAATTGTAAAAAGTTCGCTTCCTCCTACATAGAAGGAGGGTCTGTGTGGAGAATCAATTCAACTCTCCCCAAGTAGTTACCACACACTGGCAAGAAAACCTGAACAAAATGTGGAGACCAAAATGATAAAACGATACCTCTGGCATGACACTGTTTTGCTTCTGATCCTTAACTTCAGTGCTCATATCTTCCAAAGATCTCTCTGCATTTCCTTCCTCTGTTCTCACCAGGGAAGTAGCCTGAAAGCTTTTCTTTGTAGAATAAATGGAGAAAGCTGAGGGATACCCTGCTGAATTTGTACACAATTAATTAGGTCAATGATATGGGTGGCTTGGCTACAGGGTAGATGCGGCATTGATGTATTTTCAAGACAGTTGTGGCCTCTTTCTCAGCTGCAATTCCATGCCCTTCCAAAACAGAACATTCCAGGACATGTTGATGAGGTCGGAAGCATAATGGTGACATTTCTCTTTTTATAACCCTCTTGGATTTTTTATTTTATTTTGCTGCTCCTTCTGCTGCTTATATTTTAGCAAGCATATCATTAAATCTCTCTGAGAAGGAGTGGGGGGAATCTTAAATGACAGGCAGCAAGAGACTTTTTTTTCTTGTTTTCACCATTTGACAACAGCTCCATCTACTGCTCTCCTTCTACTCCTCCCCTTCCTTTTTTCTCCTTTCCACTTTTCTGTTCTCCACTCAGGCCATACTATGTGCGTGCAGGTTTCAGTGGCTGATTTTATTTGATATGTCGGAGCATTCATCTGTGAATGAGATGCAGAACTATTTCTGCTCAATGTACTTTAGATCATTCTTTCTGTTTTTTTATGTGCCCGTGATGGATTGATCTTATCAGCAGTCATGAACAATTGTCACTGGGAGAAAGGGAGATATAAATATTCCTGAAATCAGCAGCTCCTGATTTGATTTCTTGTGGGTACATTGGCCATTTTATGGCTTTATGTCAGACAAAGAAGGACAAGAAATGAGAGAACCTATAAGCAATTGTGCTGCCTCTCCATCCCTGTAATGGAAGTTTATTAACAGTAAAAGCCAGCTCAGCATTGCTAGTATCTCTCAAACTATACATATCTAAATAGTCTGAAGATCTCTAGAACAAACATTTCAAACATATTTGTAAACTCTAGTCATCTGTCTTTGACAAGGGTCTGAAGGAAAATATTCACAGACTTATAAAAACCAGAGGACCAAACGAAACCACGCAAACCATTTACTCCATGGCAGCAGGAAAATGCATACCCTTAAGTCAATCTACCAATTTTTGTTGTTGTTCAGTCACACTGTCGAGTCCAACCCTTTGCAACCCCATCTGCCATAGCCCACCCAGATCTCTGCCCACTGCGTCAACAATTCCATCTAGGCACCTCATTCTCTGCTTCCCCCTTCTTCTACCTTTGACCTTTCCCAGCATCAAGGTCTTTTCAAGTGAGTTCTCTCTTCTCATTTGGTGGCCAAAGTACTTGAGCTTCAGCTTCAGTATTTGTCCTTCCAATGAACAGTCAGGGTTGATTTCCTTCAGGATGGACTGATTTGATCTCCTTGCAATCCAGGGGACTCTCAAGAGTCTTCTCCAGCACCACAGTTCAAAGGTGTCTATTCTCAGACTTCCTTATGGTCCAGCTCTCACAGCCATACATTACTACTGAGAAGACCATTGCTTTAACTATGCAGACTTTTGTTGGCAAGGTGATGTCTCTACTTTTTATTATGCTGCCTAGATTTGTCATAGCTTGTCTCCCAAGTAGTATGCATCTTTTTTTATTTCATGGCTGCAGTCACCATCTGCAGTGATCTTTGATCCCAAGAAGGTAAAGTCGGTCACTGCTTCCATTTCTTCTCCTTCTATTTGCCAGGGAGTGATGGGGCATCATTTATAACTAATGATGAGAAAGACTTTCTCTTTGAACAAGATTTTACAAAGGAGTCTACCTTATAGTCTATCAGAGTAGTAATGAAAACATGCAGAGAGTTTTCTGTTTCCTGTCATAAGGAGGAAACTGTGATCATCAACTTCTGTTCTTATGCATAAGCAAGCATGCACAAGCAGAAATGTGTATAGTTGGATAATGATGTTGTAATGATCCATGGGAGTAAAGATGCTGAATTCAAGGAAGGCGAGGAGAGGCGAGTGTATGGTGGGAAAAGCCAGTCCCGAATCCTCGGGTGGTCTGTATTTATTCTATTCCTGGATCTCACAAGCAGAGCCTGTGTGAGACCCCGTGACAGAAGGTTTGTTTTCCTAGCATATTATTGGCTAAGTACATTTGCCAGTCTAAGAAGTTACTGCATGCCTAGGTTAGCCATGAGTATGCTAATCAACAGGAACAGTGGAACTGACTGTTCTTGCCTATCTGGAGTTCTTGTAAACATTAGGCATCTTTGCTCTAGTTGTTTGGTCTAACTGTGGTTTGGTGTCTCCTAGGATGTGAGTAATCTTCTATGTGCTGTTTACTAGTCACTGTGCAACATTTGGGTGACACTTAACCAATATCCACTCAGTGCTCCCAGTCAAGGAGACATGGAGTCACTTCTGCTAATGCACTATTAGCCCATACCAATTTCCTCTCCTGTAAAGGCCGGTTGGTTTTCTGCTCGTGTGCGAGCTAGACGACCCAATCGGGAAAGGTAGCTGACCAATCAGTGACCTGGGCTACCCACAAATGTGAACATCCACTCTATGCTGTATTAAAAAGTAAAGTTTAAATAATTTGTATGTCAACAAAGACATGTAAAAATAAAAGTGCAGATATCCAAAAATGTCTGAGTGTGGAGAAATTATTTGATGGTTTGAGAATGTGACTCTGTTTTTAGATCTTTTACAAATCTTTGAAAGAATGGGGACATGACTAGGTTTCTCTGAAATGTAAAAGAAAGACAATCTGTCACATTTCTGGTCATAACTATTGTTACATCCCTCAGATTTCAGTGGATCTCCTTGAAGTATACACAGTCTGACTTCAACTCATTTTGCATAATAAAACCATATATTGGTATGTCTGCCATGGTCTCCTTGTGGATTGTTCTGAGATTCTGAACACAGAGGTCATGTTGCTGTTCAAATTATCTTGTTATAAAATCAGAGCAGGTCAACAAGAGGTTGTGTACTTTTCCTGCCTTTGGGTAAGCCATCCACGATGAATTTCATCTCAGACATGCACCAAAACAAAACCTTGCTGCCGCACACAGAGCCATTTATTTTAGGACAAACTCTACCAAGTCTGACTAACTGGAGGCAATCTTCACTGGGAACTGATTAGATGCAGCCAAGCTCAATTAAGCTCAGCATGTCTAAATGGACTTGGGTTACTCCCATAGAGAAGAAGATAAAACTTTACTGCCCAGAAGTTAAGGCCTCGAATTCAGGAAATAAATAAGAGCTGTCCTGAGTTTTTGTATGCATTTTGCTGTACTAAAACATGTGGATTCTAAACTTCAGATTTTAATGAGTAATTTGCTTAACTATTCATGTGAAGAATTAGAGTGCATTGTTAAAAATCCTTCTTTAGAAAAGCAAGAAAATGTTAGGAAAAATTAGAATGATTGTGATGAAGATGCATTACAGCTGGATGGTATATACTTGGTTTTTCAATATTTGGTATATGTATGTAATCCCAAATTTATAAACAAAATAACAGAAATCTTCCTCTCCCCACCCCCATGAATATGATGTTTATAAGCCCACCCTCCTAAACAGTATTTCCTCCATCCACTCACCAGACCCAAACCTGCTTGGCTTCAGAAGACTGACTGTGTCATGTGTCTTTAATACTTACTGATTAATGTGTGAAGAATTTCAATCTTCAAGAAGGAAGACATTGCATTTCAAGTACTTTGAGATGATGAAAGCCCTGTGATATTCTATATTTGATATTTTATTCACACATGCAGTTGCAGTCAATCTTGTGTGAAACAGCTATACATTCCCATAATATAACTTTACGGCCAACCTCTTTATAATTGCTGTCCTGGAGAACATTGTCTGTTCTTTAAGATGTGGTGGGACCATGGAGAAAAGCAAAGAGTGCATGCTATTAAATATTCAGTATTATGCTAACCATGATTGTGTAGCTCTCTTTTATAATGAAGGGGGCTTTTCATGTCTAAGCAGGAAAGGTATGATGTAAAGGGTTTCAAATTGCGGGGTTGTGGAACTAGGAGATTTGATCTAATGAAGACCAGCCTGAGGTAATTTATTCACTTTTTATTAGTCATAGCTTCATCTCAGTGTGTGTGAGAAATACATATCAGCATTTCAGATTCTGTTCACCAAATATAATATGTAAATGTTTTTATGAAACAAGAAGCCGTTTAGTAACAATTTTTTAAAAATTTAAAAACTCTTCACTTTGCATAGCTTTGATACATTAAGTTGAGCATTTGTTGGTGATATTGTATTTGGCTGGATACTTTTTCTTTATAAGGGGGAAAGTAGAGAATAAAAGAAAGAGATGCTGTTAGTAGCTATAAAAATATCAGTTTTTGGGAGCATATAAATACCACCCACTTTGATTTGTTACAAATTATTTGACTTCTGAATCAAAGCTCATTCATTTTAAGCCAATTTCTAGCCATCCAATTTGGTTTGTATTCAAATTATTTGTACAACCTTGTGTTTGTTCAAACACCGCAGAAACAATTGAAAGTGGGTGTTGTGATTCAGTCCTCGTCAGACTTTGAAGATGACCTAGATCAGGAGGCACTTCCTATGCCCAGTCCAGTTCTGCCTACACCTGAACAAGGAATCTCAGCCTGCTTCTGGCCCAACACTGTTTTCCCAGGCAGATGACTGGTCTAACCAGAAGTCTGACTCTGACAGTAATCAGCCCTTAGCCAGGGAAAGGTGCAGAAAGGAGCTTCAGCTGAGACACAAGCAAGCTAGAACTTGTTACCAGAGAAGGCTCCCAGCTGATACCCATTAGCTTGGAGTCTCTTAAGCAAGCTTGTTCCAGCATTCAAGTGTGGGTACATTTCTTTTGTGCAAAGACCAACACCTTGGTTGACTTTGGATACCTCTTGAGATTGCCTGCTTAGACTCTGATTTTGCTGCCATGACCCTAACTTCTCTGCCAACCCTGACAACACCACTGGACATCCTTTGGACTAGATGCTCACTTGAACTACCGGTAACCAGACTTCGACTTGCTCTTTGGACTTTGCTATTTGTACTCTCCATGAATAGACTCTCTGTGTAGTGATGGGGTGTGGTGACCATGCCCACTAGGGTGGGTCAGCACAGTGGGGGAAACATAATAATAATAACCTGGAATGATAGTAGAAATGCCATTTACTATTGCCTTGACCTTCAGTGTGTAGGGGAAGGGCACCCTCCCCCACGGTTTCTTTCTTCCTTACTTCCTTCCATCCCCCAACCCCACTGGGAGCTCTCTGTTTCACTCAAAAATGTTTGTTTCGGGGAAAGGAGTACTGCCTGTTATGGCTTCAGATTCCAAACATGTAGAGTCCCTGATTAATGTAATATTAATCAGTTTGTAATATTTGTAGTTTGTAATATTTGCTATTCCACATCTAGAACACAGGAACCCACAGCCCCCACTGTTCAAATTGCAAAAATTAGAGTTGCAAAACTAACAGCTAGCATTTTAAAAATACAATATGGGGAAGCTTAGTCCTTAATGCTACATTTCTCAAATGAAACCACAAATTTTAGACACACACACATACAGGTATTCAGTTGATTGGATTGAGATCTGCAGCTGCCTAAAAGTAAAGAAGAAAATAAAATAAATCTCTTCTCTACCCCCTATTTTTCACCTACACATTCCCTTGCTGCTTGCCCCTACTTACAAAGCAAGTATGCTGTTTAGACTCTAGGGTGAGAGAAAAACATGAAAGCATACAATGCCACATGCTGTTATTGTCCAATATCCATATAAAACATACAGCAGCTATTTGTTTGTTTAGTTATCTCATCTTCATCTTCTAGTAGAGACCCAAGGCAGTGTACAGCAAACTTAAAATTCTCAATTAAAAACTTATCTACAGTATATTTAAAACTAATTAAAATGTTTCCAAATATTATTTTTAAATGATGGATCAGATTTTAAGAGACCTCTCCACCTCATTTGCCTGCTGACTCCCCAAAACACTTTCTAGTGAGGTATATTTTCAGTTGTCAGTGGAAGGAAAGGAGAGAAGGGGCCAGGTGCACTATTTGAGCAAGAAAGTTTTGTTATTTGGGGGCAGCCACAGAGAAGTCTTCTCTTAAGTCCTTGTGTTTATGAAAATGATGGGACTGAGAGAAGACACTGCCCTGAAGATCCTAATGTGGGCTCATGGAGGCTGCTACAGAGAGCTACAGAAGGCGACACAGAAAATTACTCAAGGAAGGCTTTGTTAGGCAGGCAAATTTATTTTCAGTTGCAGTTACTATGTATTTAATTCAGCAGTGCCCAAACTAAGGCTGGGGCCAACCCATGGGACTTCATCATCTGACCCGTGAGCAGGATTCCCATCAATGCTGGAAGTGCCCTGATGACACCGGAAGTTCCAAAACACCACATTTTCATGCCAAAATGCAGTCAAAAATTCTAAAAAGGTGCCAAAATGTTCCTCCATCACTCCCTCCTCCAAGGGAAGCGGCAGAGGAGAGGAAAATGCTTGGAAATGTGGTGCAAATTCACATGCTGCCACTACTGCCACCACCACGAAACAAAAACAATCTCTGCTCCAAAGAGTCGATTGACAGAAATTGGACATCAGGAATGGCAATAAACAGAAATCTGTTTCAACCCATTTCACCCTACCTGGACATTCTGGCCAAAACATGGGGGTTCCCATTCTGGAACAGAAATCTTACCAGACAGTGATCCAGAGAGAGAGAGAGAGAGAGATCTGGTGCATCCATATGCTGGACACCCATTTCAGGGGTTTGAGTATTAAGTACTGGCATTTTCCCCCAGCAAGCCGGGCATGTTTCTTGTGTGTATTGGTGGTTAGGGGTGGTTTGTGTGTGTGTGTGTGTGTGTGTGTGTGTGTGTGCGCGCGCGCACGCACGCATGCACACACATGCATACACACACACACACAGGGCAGGTTTGAAATGTGCAGCCCAGTAGGTGTGTGTGTGAGAGAGAGAAGGAAGGAAGGCTGCAGTTGAGGAGGCTGCACCAGGGTAAGTACCTCCGGGGAAGTTGTTCGCTTTCCTCAGTGGGAGCGTGGCGAAGGTACCAGTGCCTCCCCCCCCCCCCCCCCATTGAAAGCGAAACACTTCCTCAGGATGTAAAGGCAGCGAACAGAGCCTTCGTCTCCCTGAGTGAAGCGGAAGGCATGTGGGGAGAAGATGGGCTCTCCCCCCTTCTCCCCGCTATGTTAGCCGGTGCATCGGTGGATTTTTAGCACACACACTGGCTTCTCAGAGTTCTCCATACTCACACCCTTCAGGGTCTTAAGGTAAGTGTGGGCGGCTCGGTACGGGATAGTAGAGACGGGTGCCGGTATGCATGCCGGACACCAACCGTTAACACCCCTTCTTTATATCTCTTTACCTGATGCAAATAAATTGATGCCATGAAGTCTCACTCCTGTGCCTTATGAAGTGGACTAGATCCATGAAAGCTAACATTAAAATACAGCAGTTAATCTTTAAAGAAGTTTTTAAAAAGGTTTATCAAAATAGACTGTAGTATAAAATGTCCCTGTGTAGTTTATTTGCAATATATCACAAGGCTGGTCCTACTAACAGACAGCTGCAAGTTCTCGTGAATGGGACAAATGTTTAGTTATCTGTTATCATTAGTAAGATATTTAAGACAATTTGCTGTTCTGCTCTGATAATTCCTAAAAAAATCAGTCCCACGCTGACCATTTTCCCAATGTTACTAGAACAACATTTGCTCAGTAAATTTCAAGGAAAATCCATAAAGCACAGCATGGGACTAATCCTTGACTTTAGTCTATCATTTTCTGTACAATTTAGAAAACATACAAGTCTGTGCAGGAGTGAGAAGGAGTGCTATCTTTCCTAGACTGAAATTACAGTTCCTGCACTGATCTATCCAGCTATAGATATATGGGTTAGCTAACAGCTGGACTCTTTCCCATTTTACCAGCACATTGCATAGGAGCTTTGTTAAATCTGATACTCATGAAATCGTCAGTAAACTAAATATATTTTTTCTTGTAAAGGCAAGACTCCCATCTAAATCCCACTTCACAGAATATCCAATTCAAGCTGAGTAGATATATGCCTTGAAGTGTTGGTTTACAGTGCTCCTAACAGCAGTGCCAACATAAAGACTATGTTATCATTTATTGAGAGCTTTGTACTTCTCCACACCTAGCATTTTCCCTCTCTTTGATCCATATATGCTTTCAGTTAAGTTTACAATATGTAGAGCTTTCTATGAGGTATATAAAGAGTATGTGTTAATTTCACTCAATGAAGCACACAGGTTAACTGATTCTGATAGGGGAATAAAGATTGGAGTTTGAAAAATTACTTTTAAAGGTTGTTGTTGTTGTTTTAATGTGCCAAAAAAGAGAGAAACATGCCATTAAATGTTTTCATATTTCGCAGAAGAAAGGGAGTTATTTATGGTTCCTTGGAGGGGGTGGTGGTGGTGGTTTACACATTGTAAGCCTATGGTTTGTTGTTCAGTCACACAGTCAAGTCCGACCCTTTGCAACCCCATAGACCACAGCACACCAGGCTCCTCTGCCATCCTCCATAGTCTGCCCAGATCTACACCCACTACATCAACAATGTCATCTAGCCATCTCATCCTCTGTCGCCCCTTCTCCTTTTGCCTTTCATCTTTCCTAGCATCAGGGCCTTCTTCAGGCTTGCATTATTTCAACACATAATTAGCTTTGACCAGAGGAAGGGAGGTGTTCACCCAACTTGGACCATGAACTCCCTTTTTCTCAACACCCACAGTAGAGCATGAGGAAGAAGAAACAAGCCAGTGATACACAGAGCTCAACTGGCTGGCAAAGAAAAGTTGCAGGAAAGATAAGAAGGAAGGGACGGGACGTAAAAGCATTGAAGTGCAAGAGGCAGCCAACCAAAAAACCCTAAAACTCTCGACTGCATTGTAATGAACTAACTAGAATGAGAAAGAGTTCTAATGGTCTGATCAAGGATAAGAATATTCTGGTCACTCAAGGAGAGCAAAATGAAAGATGGGCTGAATACTTCCAGGAAACCCTTAACCAACCAGACCCAATTGGAACATGCAAGTTCAACAAAAAGAACTCTCAACAAGAGCTCCAAGTGAATACCAAAGCTCACCATTGAAGAGGATAAGACTGTGGTCAGAAACCTAGAACCAACAAGGCAGCTGTCTTGGATGAGATCTCTGTGGATACCCTAAAACATGGTGGTCTGGCCATGGTGGAGTAGTATACAAAGCTGTTCAACAAGTGCTAGTGAAGTGGTGTAGTTGTAGAAGACTAGTGAGGAGGCGTGATTGTTAAAATCCCCAAGAAATATAACTGCATTGCCCCAAGGGAGTCTGCCCGCCCCACCAGGGTGGGCTGGAGGGGGCTCTCTCAGTGTTCCATCAGCTAGAGGGGCTCGCCTCTCTAGCACAAGTAGAAGGGCCTTCACCGTGTCCGCCCCAACCCTGTGTAACCTCCTGCCAGTAGACCTATGGCTGCAGAATGAATTGCTGCCCTTTAGGAAAGGGCTGAAAACCCTGGCTGGCGGGGCAAGTATGGGGGGCCAATGAGGTGCTGACCCCCGCCCGTTGGCTCTGTTAGAAGCAGTTGTCCCTTTTTACTGTTGGGTGGGAAGGGAGGGTCTTTTAATTGTGAGATGGTTTTTAATTGTGTTAATGGAAATTTTTAAAGGTGCACCCCCTGAGTTGCCCTAGGGCAAGAGGGCGCGGTATAAATCCAATTAAATATAAATAAATAAATAAACCTTTCTGAATCTACCAACTGTTGGGGCATTACCCTCCTCTCAGTGCGTGAGGAAGGCATTTTATATAATCCTCCTTGAGCAGCTGCAAAGCACCCTTGATCAGTGCCTGAGAGAGGAACAGCCTGGTGTTTGTTGTGGAAGGTCCCGCAATGAGCAAATCTTCACCTAACAAAGCATAGAACAGGGCACTGAATATCAGCATCCATTAGCTATTAACTTTGTTGGTTTTAAAAAAGCACTTGAAAGCATCCACCGAGAGTCCCTTTGACAGATCCTGCATCTATAAGGTGTACCAGCAGTCTTCATTACCATATTTAAGAACTTGTATCAACAATTGAGCTGCTGTGCTAAGATTGAATGGCCATGTGGACTTCTTTGAGATTACCACAGAATTCAGACAAAAATGTCCCCCCACCTCTTTTTTTCTTCCTCATGGTTCTTGACTACATCATGCAGTGAGCTAAAACACGCATTGGGACAGGCATACTTGGTCTGACCAAGGTTGTCTTGGTGACCTGGATTTTGCTAATGATATCATCTTTCTTGAGGAAGATGAGGCAAAACTGCAACATGCTATGACTGTCCTGAATGAAGAGGCCAATAAAATTGGCCTCAGAATAAGTGCTGAGAAGTCAAAGATCATGCATGTGAGCTCCATAGACCCAGTAATCGGATCATAGCAATTGGAGAAAATGAAGAGGTTTAGCTTTCTTGGTAGTGCAGTCACCCAGAATGGAGATACAGATGTGGATATTAAATGTCACATAGGGAAGGTGACAGAAGTTTTTTTGAAAGATGAACAAGATATTGTCCTCATCTTCCATATCACTGTAAATTAAGATCTGTGATTCCAATAGCTACCTGTATCTACACCAGCAAGACTTGGAAGGCATCAGCAAATATTAATAAAGAGCTTGACATCTTCCAACAGAGCTGCCTCCACCAAATCCGTTTCTAATCCAGAAAAAATCTGGCAACAGGAATAGAAACTGAGAACTGCAAGACAAGCTTACAATTCTGTTTTCTACCTCAAAGAGATTTTTTTTTTACCAGCACATATATCGGATAAAAATGGACCTCTCTACCATAGTCATCATATAATGGATACAGTTAAAAACAACAACTAATGGCTTAGCACAGTGATTTAAACGAATCCTTAAAAATTTGTCATTTCTAATTGGCTCTTAACAAAAAGAGGGTGTTTTGTAAAATGACTAGGATGATCAGATTTTATTTTTCGAGTGACTGGTGCCCTCTGGTGGCTTTAATCCAATCCATGTTAAAGACTTCCTATCCTGATCTTTTTGTAAACAATCAGTGATTTTAGAACTGCTTCCATAACTGCCAACACCAATAATTTTAAAAATTCCATATTATTGTACAAATTTGACTGTTCAACATAAATAGGAGAGAGAGAGAGCATCAAATAACATGGTGTTTATCAGATAAAATTTAAAATTTTATTCATTACAGCTTAGTGTTCCAGGGGAAAACATTAATCTACTAATATCCATTTTTTAATCAGTTTTAAGTATAGAAGATCAGCTCTAGGCACATCTATGTAGGAGTTAGCCCCATTGAACACTACAGTGTATAGGAATTATTTCTGACAAGACATGTAAAATGAGAAGTATATTGCTTTGTCAGTGTAATGTATATTGATTTGCTGTTTTAACTGCTATTTTTCTGCAGATAAATTGGTTCAGAACCAAGACACCTCTGTGAAGTAGGTGGTAGCACCAACACAGCCACACAGTCTTTCTATTACCCAGGGCAATTTTAACTTTGAAGTTTCTACAGAGGGTTGGTGAGTGTTACTGATTGCTCACCATTATCTTGCTACTGTCCCTTCTCATATACCTAAGAATGTTAACAAGCAATGTGAAGAAATTTCACTAAATGGTTTGCTCTTGAAAAGATGTCTTGATGTGTTAAGACACCCATGCAAGACCTTGTTAGTCTCCATGACATTTCTTGCCTCCAGCTGAGAATGAGAAGATGAGAGAAAAGGAAGGGGTGTTTCTATAATATTATTTCAAATACAAGGGGAGAAAATGAGTCCAATAGAGTTGCCAGATAAACACATTGTGTACATCTACAAGCCTTACAGCAGTGATGGTGAGCCTTGACACGCCAGGAGTTCTTGAACTTCAATTGCCAGTAGGGTTGCCATATGTCCCAGTTTCCCAGGATTTTCCCTGATTCAAGCTGTCCGGGCCAGTTCAGCAAAAGCATGTAAAAGTCCCAGATTTTTAAATTTGAACAAAGGAAGCAAGATCACCCCTCATCAAGGGATTTTTGCAAAGAGTTAATTCACTGCCTCCCTGCCTTTCTTTCAATTATCCTTCTTGAAAGCTGCAAAGGCAAAACAGCAGCCTGACAAGCCTGCCCATGGGTGGGATGGGGTGGGGTCATAGCTGTCAAGTATGCCTTATTGGCCAGGAAAACCCCTTATTTTACTCTCTTTCCCGCCGTCATCCCTTATTAATTAGACTGCAATGCCCTATTGCCACCATTGGAGGGCAGCACGGGATAAGCATAGCTGTCAAGTATCCCTTATTTGCCAGGAAATTTCCCTTATTTCCTAATCCAAAACTTGACAGGTATGGGTGGGGTGAAGACACTTGCAAGCAAGATAATTGAAAAAAGACATGAAGGCAGTGAAATAACTTTTTGCAAAAATCCCTTGGCTCACCTTGAAGTTTTGGGGACAAGGTGTCGTCCTTTGCCCTTTTCCTCAAAAGCCAAGAGGGAGCAAGAATTACCCATATCTAAGAAGCCAAACCTTTACCATACACTGGGGTGGAGGATTCCGTCTTCAAATGACTGCAAAGGGTTAATTACATAAGGTCAGTATTCCTGGAGAGGAAGGGAACAAGGTGGACAGAAAGTGAAGAGTCCTCTATTGCAAAATAAGTCCCTTCCTTTCTCCTGCTTTTCTTCTTCTGGAGGGAAATGAGGTACCATCAACTGCACTGCCATTCCGGGCCCCTCTTTAGAACTTTCTTCTGAGGCTTCCTCATGTGGGGTTTGACGCTGAGTCTACTTCAGTAGGGTGTGTGTGAAGGGAGGGTGGGGTGACCTCAAGGGTGGTTTCAAGAGTGGCCCAAGAAATTTTATTCCAAAAAATAAAAATAAAAATAGAACCATCAAGAATAGTCTTTTGGAAGAAGAATCACATGGGGAAAAAACCTCTTGACTACTGTTTATTTCAAATTGACAAAGGCTGTCTGCCCCAGATGGGGATTCCACAGGATCTTAGAGCCGCGGTCTCCCTGACAGCCCCATCTGATGCATGCTCAGTTTGAAAAATGCAATGATGTTACGTAGCTGTCCCAATTTGGCAGGAGGACCACGGAAATGTCTGCAGCAGTAGACAGCGCTGGCTCTTTGGCTTTGAAATAGAGATGAGCACTGCACCCTAGAGTCAGATAAGACTGGCTTTCAAGCAAGGGAAACCTTTACCTTTACCTTTAATTGCCAGAAGCCCTGATAAGCAGGTGTGCTGGCATTGGCTTCTGGTAATTGAAGCCCAAGAACACCTAGAGTACCGTGGTTCACATTGCTGTGGCTTAGAGGTTTCCCAAGATCTATTGATACCTCCTTTTTAGACTCTGTCATATATTGGCTGTGCAAGCATTTGGCACTCAATGCCTGAATTGTCAGAATCCACCGACGGAATGATTAAGCATTTATGGAGAGGCATTTTAGGAGCCACTTCATTCTGCCTTTCATTATCAAGTACAAGCACTTTTGAAGCTACATGTTGTTGATTTCCTCCCCCAAAAAAGATAAAAACTGATGCCTATAGTAACTGAGAGCTATATAGCTGTTGCTGGTACCAGCATTAAGAAACTGTTGAGTGGCAGGAGGAAGCTAAAGTCCCTGCAGCCGCTGCCATCTGTCCAATAAATACCCAGGCAGATGTTGCTGCTGTGCCAATTGCTCACATCTCTCCAGCACGTTCAAGGTTCTCCTAACTTTCCCTGTGACAAATATTTGGCTTTTTGCCAAGATATTACCCTGCCAAATGACCACCCTTTACAACTTCAAATCAATCCCCATCTGTCAATTATACTTGAAGTCACAATGCTGGCACCGTTTACTGACATATGCACTCAAGATAACTTTAACAACCAGAGTGCAACTGTGTTGTTAGCCCAGTTGTACATATAATGCTTGACATCCATATTAATGTGGACTGCAGAGCTGTGTTTAGATGCTACTGCCAAGCCAAATGATTCTCTCACGTGTGCTGGGTGCAACAATTATTCAGGTCACATTTGAAATATCCTGTCAAGTATCCTGGATTGGCCGGGAAATCCCGTAATCGAGTGCTCCTTCCCCCTCCTTCCCGCCATCATCCCGTAATTTGATCAGTAAGGAAAGGGGTTATTGCGCATGTGCACAGGGGTTACTTGGTTACTGCACATGTGCAGTAACCCAGTAATCCCTGTGCGCATGCGTAGTAACCCCTTTCCTGGCTGAAGGGGTTACTGAGTATGCACAGGGGTTACTGCGTATGCATGCCGCTGCCTCTGACGACCGTGCATGCACAGTAATCCCTTTCCTGCCTGGCGCCTGGAAATTTACTGCGTATGCATGCCCGGCTCCTGGATTTTGAAAACGCGGCATGACTGGTATGAATGATTACATCATTATAGGGTTTCAAAATAATTTTGAAAGAAAGAAAGAAAGAAAAAAACTGGTTAAGCACAGCCATGAAACCTCACCATGAGGAATCTTTGGCCTTCTGGCTTTTGTAATACACAATCTCCCAATCCCTTGTTGTTGTTGTTCAGTCGCACAGTCGATTCCGACCCTTTGCGACCCTATGGACCATCATTCTCCAGGCGCCTCTGTCCTCCACCATCCCCCTCAGTCCTCCCAGTTCTGTGCTCATTGTGTCTACAATACCCCCTGCCACTTCTGAAACCAGCCTGCACCTCTGGTAATTCTCTTTCCACATGCTGCTGAAGTCTATCCTGTATTATCTTGAGCATCACCTTGCTGGCATGTGGGATGAGCGCAATTGTTCAATAATTTGAACTTTCTTTGGCATTGCCCTTTTTTGGGATTGGAACATATACTGATCTTTTCCAGTCCTGTGGCCACTGTTTTGTTTTCCAAATCTGCTGGCATATTGAATGCAGTAATTTGATACCATCATCTTTTAGAGCTTTGAAAAATTCAACTGGGATACCATCATCTCCACTAGCTTTGTTGTTTGCAGTGCTCTTTAGGGCCTTTCTGACTTCATTCTCCAGGATGTCTGGCTCAAGTTCAATTTCTTCATCATTGTGACTATCAGGAGTGTTGAGGTCCTTTTTGTAGAGTTCCTCTGTGTACTCTTTCCATCTTTTCTTAATCTCTTCTGCATCAGCTAGCTCCTTTCCGTCTTTGTCCCTTATCATGGTCATTTTTGCTTTAAATGTTCCCTTGATTTCCCGGATTTTTTTGAAAAGGTCTCTGGTTCTGCCTCTTTTGTTGTTTTCCTCCATTTCTTTGCACTGTTCTTTTAGGTAGTTTTCCTATCTCTCCTTGCTTTTCTTTGAAATTCTGTGTTCAAATGATTGTATTTTTTCCTTTCTCCTTTGACTTTTGCGTTCCTTCTTTCCTCTGCTATTTTAAGAGCCTCGTCAGACAACCACTTTGCTTTCTTACTCTTCTTTTCTTTTGGTATGGTTTTCTTTGCTGCTTCCTGCATGATGTCCCTCATCTCTGTCCATAATTCTTCTGGCACTCTATCTATTGAGTCTAAGCTATTGAATCTGTTCATCACCTCCACCGTGTATTCTTTAGGGATGCTGTCTAGGTGATATCTGTCTGGTCTCTTTGTTTTCCCTATTTTCTTTAGTCTAAGCCTGAATTTTTGCAATCAGTAGCTTGTGATCTGAGCCACAGTCTGCTCCAGGTCTTGTTTTTGCTGACTGTATGGAGGTTCTCCATCTTTGGCTGCAGAGTATGTAGTCAATCTGGTTTCGGTGTTGGCCATCTGGTGATGTCCATGTGTAAAGTCGCCTCTTGTGTTGCTGGAAGAGGGTGTTTGCTATGACCAGTGCGTTCTCTTGGCAGAACTCTATCAATCTTTGCCCTGCTTCATTCTGTGTTCCAAGACCGAACTTGCCTGTTATTCCCTTCACTTTTTGATTGCCTACTTTGGCATTCCCCAATCCCTTGATGCTGATAATATTGGTTGTGCTTTCTGAGAGTCAAAGTCCAAAACATCTGGAGGAGCAAAGATCTCCATCCTGGCATTATCCCTATTGAGGGGGAAAGGTCAGGAAGTAACCTATAATGATCCTCTTCAACGATCCTGTATTTTGCAGTTTTCTTCTTTTTTTTAATTTTGCTCCCACCATCATCATCTCCAGAGCTCATATAGTGTAGTTCTGTCTCAACAACCACTGCAGTAGACGTTTCCCAGTGGCTTATTATCTCGTAGCACTCAAATTGTACACTGAGGACAGGCATGTTTATATTTCTTGCTTTGGGGACTTCCAAAAGCTTGATACTTATCAAGAATACTTAGACATATCGGGGTACCTTCCACCTGTTGGCAGGCTCCGCTCCGCTCCCCTCCAATAGAGGTTCCGCAGGCAGCGGCACAGGCAGAAGCCCCAATTTGGTTAGCGGGCCAAAAGGGTGGCTTTCTCAACGCTTGGCAGAGGAAAGCTTGGTCCAGATAATTCTGGCTCATATGTTTGTAGAGAAATGGCAATCCTGGACAAACTACATATGCTTTAAGCTGCAAAGACCCCTGGGACGGAAGCACCACTTTCCCATATGAAAAACACCCTTATATTGCTTCTGGGGAACTTTTAGCCTTGGCGGTGTGAAAGGTGTTTGGGAGTAACTCTGTTACCTCTGCAGCAACTCGCTGGAACCCAGGGTGCAGGGCGAAGTTTCTTCTCCTGGGCAACAGACTCCACGAAGTTGATACAAAATAGACACAGTCCCCCTTTCCAGAATAAGGCCTTATTGTTAAAACTTCCCTTCCCCAATTTGCTCTGTTGGCAGTGGGAGCGAAAAGGAGTAAGCTTGACAAACCAAGTCCATTTTGTCAGTTTATTGAAGAAAATAGCAAAGTTCCAATAAATGCAGAATATAAAGAACAATTCTAACTAAACTAAAAACATAACTTGCCCTATGAAAGTAATAAAAACCTATGAGCTACCACTTGCCTCTGGTAATTAGCGGTGGTCTCGGCCACCCCATCCAAGGTGGAATGGATGGGTTCCCATTGAGATAACGAATGACAAGGGTTCTCCTAGCAATGGAGAACAGCCTCCTCAATGAAGAAATTCAGTAGGTTTTTATACCTTTCTCCATGAGAAACTGTCCTGGAAAAGTACTAATTGACTTCTCAAAGTGACAGCTTCTCACGTAGATCAAAGATACCAGCTGTCTGGTTATCAGAGATCTTATATCTTCTCGTGAGAGAAGTCCACCTCTTTGGGTTGTTTCCCACACCTTGGCCTCGTATGAGAACCAAGACAAAGGAACAGCCGAAAGGATTGGCTTAACACATCTTTATTGCATGGTGGTCAGGGGGAACATGAGGTAATGGCGGACGAGCAGCTCAATATATACGGTGGTTATACATTTGAATGTGGCTCCACGATAGCCCATTGGCTACAGTTGGCGTGACGTCATTTCTGGTCACGCCCTTCTTGTCCAGGTGAGGTAGTGGCGGGAATCTTCCCGCGCTGTAGTTCTTTGGGGAATTGGGACCTGTGAGCTGGGCACTCACTATTGCCACCAGGTGGTCATTAGCTCGCGTCCTAATTGCAACGGGTTACATTGATACATAGGTTAAAGGCATAGCATTGAGAATACAAAGCAGAGAAAAGAATAAGAGGTGATTTCCCAGTTAAAGGGTAAAATGGTGGAGTGTGCTTTTTAAAATAGCTTCTGTTAAGCTAAGTGGCATAACTCATAGAGAAAAAAGAAAGACAGTGTTAGCATCAATACTTAAAATCCTACTTAACTAACAGGTAATTAACATAAAAATAATATCATTCCACATGGAATCACGACAAGACATAGCAGTGGTGGTCATGCCATCTTTGGTACTTTACAAGACTAAAATGTGCAAGCTTGCTCAGAGGCCACACTGTTTGAAATAAAATGAGGGATTCTGGGAATTGCAGTACAAAAAAGAAAAATGCTTAAACTCTGGACACTGAAACAATTCCTGGGGTAATTACAGTAAAACCTTGCTGAACGAGTGCCTCATTGAGCAACTAAATCACTTAGCAAGTGGGATTTTCTCAAAAGGTCAACCTCATGGTATGACCAAAAACTCGCTAAGCGACTAGAGCAGGCTTTTACACACACACCTGCCCCCACCAGAAGTCGCACTATGTCACTTACCATGGCAGCAGCGGCACTTTTTTCCAAGTGTTTTGGATAGCCTGCACCACATCCCAAGGTGGTGGGAGGCTTCTCCGACCATGATTCCATTGGTTTTAAATTTTCCCGCTGCTTCACCCCTTTGCCCAACTACCTAACACTCGGTGCTTTGAGAGCTTGTGCTTCAGTGCTGGGAAACCAGTTGATGATGCGAGTGGTGCACGCCAACGGAGCTCTCAAAGTGCCAAGGATTAGCTCATTGGACAAAGTGGCGAAGCAGCAGGAAAATTTAAAAACAAACCGATCCTGCTTGGACAAGCCTCCCACCACTGTGGAATGTGGTGGAGGCTGTCCAAAAGAGCTGGAAAAAAGCAGCATCGCCTCACACTGCTGCCCCCCCCCCATGACAATGGAAACGTAAGTCCAGGGTGGCAGGGGTGCTGTCAGTGGTGGTGGCAATTGCACTTTTCTTCAGTCTCCGCTGCCTCCCAGGGGTAGGAGCAAGCTTTGTGGAGCTTGAACTGTCTGTTTTGGAAATTTTCCACTGCCCTTCCCCCCACTTAATCCCAGCATCAAATCCATGGCACTTGGAGACTTCCATTGGTGTGCAGCACTGATGTCAGAGTTTGGTTTCCTGGCTCTTGGATACACTTCCTGGTTCAGTGCCAGGAAACCAGGTGCTGATATCAGCGCCTTGCGCCAATAGAAGTTTCCAAGTGGCATGGATTTGATACTGGGATCAAACGGGGGAGAGGGAGGGGCAGCAGAAAATTTCCAAAATGGATGGATCGGGCTCCGCAAAGCCTGCTACCACCCTGGGAGGCAGCAGAGACTGAAGAAATACATGATTGCCACCCCCGTGCACCCCCGATGACAATGGAAACTCAAATCTTGAGCACATGGGGAGGCAGCCAAAAATTTTCAAACAGAGGGATCGAGCTCCACAAAGGCTGCTACCACCCTGGGAGGAAGTGGAGACTGTCCTAAAGCCCTGAAGAAACACACATTTTTGGAGTTCCGTTACTTAATGTTTTGGAACAGTTTTGGATTTCTTGAGCAGTGCTAAGATAAGGAGTATGTGATTCAACATTTGAGGGGGGGATTGGATTTTTTTAAATGGAATTTTTTTGGGGGGTGGGGGGGTACTGTATTAAAATGGAGTATGGTGCAATTTTAGGTTTTTCCAGAACAGAATATTTGGTTTTCAATGCATTCCTATGGGGAAATGTGTTTCGCTTAAAGAGCATATTGCTTAAAGAGCAATCATGTGGAACACATTATGCTCTTTAAGTGAGGTACCACTATAATATAAATAAGGGAATAGTGAGGTGATAGAAGGTTGATACATTCATAAATTAGTACAAAGTTACCTAAGCCCCACTTTTCAGTGAGAAGTTGAGTTCACCTTTAGTATTATGACCAACAAAAATTATTTTTTGTTTGTTTGTTTCAACTCCAATCTTCAGTCAGAAAGCTCCCGTAGGGGGATATGTAACATTACTTAAAACCAAGGGGTAAAAATAAACAGAAGACAGTCTCTGGTGGATTTTTGTGTAATGCAGGAAAGTTTACAATTAAATAAATTTTTTAAGTCTTAAATGATTTACCACAATGCTTTTGATGGTGTTTTATTTTGTGTTGTGGTAGCAACTGCAAAAAATGAGGAAAAGATAATGTCTTTGTTTTAGAAAGGAAAAATTCTGAGTTTTACTCTGGAGAGGTCAAGTCCAGTCAAGGCATAGATAGAGCAGCAAACAATGCCAAGGTTTCAAGGTAACAAGTACTGTACTGTAGTTTCAAATGAGGCATTGCAAAGTCACCATCGGGCAAAGTAATCAAACTTGGCTCTCCAGATGTTCTTGGACTTCAATTCTCAGATGCCCTGATCAGCAGGTGTGATGACTTAGGCTTCTGATAATAGAAGTCCAAAAACAACTGGAGAGCCAAGTTCGATAACCCCCTGGTCTAGACAATCCAGTTCAAAAAGTAATAAGACAAGAATATTGCAAGAGGTAAAGTCAAGCACAATCTAGATCGGGGTTCCCAACCTTTCTACACCATGGCTCGTAACACACACACCCCTCCCCCAGACAACTGAGCAGGCTGGTCACGTGGTTCCTCCTGCCATAAACGCTGCCATAAAATGCATCCATGGCTGTTGTAAACACATTTATGACAGTTGGGGTGCATTTATGGCAGTGTTTATGGCAGACAAAGGCATGTTTATGCATGCACAGGTACGGTTTATGGCTGTCATAAATGCATCCACTTCCACTTCCAGTAGCGACATAAACAAGTCACTCACAAATATAGTGAGTGTTGGTTGCTAACGTCGAAGCCCATAAAGAATAAACGTATGGAGGCAAACAGACGTGAATAAACAATCCCTAAATTTGGTAAGAGACAAATAGTAAATAGGGTAGAAATTGCTGTGTTGTGACTTTACGGGATTAATGTTATAGGGGTTTAATTGTTGCAGAAATGAGTTGTATTGTTTTATTGTTTACAGAAGTAGCTCTTTGAAGCCAAGAGTTCTTCCTTTCCTGATGAAAGTTATTGAAAAGAGAATTATCAGATTTTCTTTGGAAGGAAGAGGATTTTATGTTATATTACAAGACTCATGAAAATATGAATCATTAAATGTTTTTGATTATGAAATTATATAAGAAGTTTGTTCAAGGATTTGAAATATTGACACAGTAAAGACTTTGTGAATCAACAGTTTTTATTTGTGAGAGACTTGTTTATCCAAGAAAATTTCCCGCTCAGAGGATGGTTGTGAGTTATTGTACGTGGTCGTGTGGTTCAGCAGGCCAGTCATGTGGTTCATCCCACTAGAAGTGAAAGTAAAACGCACTTGCACATGCACATAATACTGCCATAAATGCAGCCACAGCTGTTGTAAACAAGTTTACGACAGCCACAGGTGCCTTTACAGCAGCCTTCTGTGTATGCATGCTTTACTTCCACTTCCAGGAGTGGTGAGGGCAGTGTGGTCAGAATGAATTGGCATTGAGGGCCGGGTCTGGCCCACTGGCCATAGTTTGGGCAGTCATGTTTTAAACCATATATCATCAGATTGCCATGGCTATTGTGCCATTTGAATTCACCTCGTGTAAGTATTGAACAGTATAATAGCCAAATCTCAGTTTGATGATGGTTGTTGTCCTGACAGAGTAAGGAAAGGAAATCTTCCAAATATTTATGGTTCACTTGTTCAACTGAAGATGACTCATCTGGAACCTGTTTTAGAAGTGTCTCTTGCAATGAGTTTTGATAACCAAAAGCATCATTTTGGGGGTAAAATCCTCTTGCACAGTCATGCAAAGGGAGAATTTTTGGAGGTGAATTGTCCAAAGTAAAGAAATTACTTTAATGGGGTTGGTTTTAAAACAATTTTATTGTGAATGTTTTTATGTTTTATTTGTGAGCCACCTGGAGTCACTTTGGTGAGGAGGCAGTGATACAAATGTGAATATTAAATTAAATGAAATTAAATTACTGTAGAAATGGTCAGTTGCACATTGAGTCATGCAACATTGTATGAATGATGTCTATATTGATTCTTTAACTAGAATTGTCGGAAGGTTCTCACACTCTCTTAGACTAAACTACTCTGTACTATTAGACAGACAGCAGTCTAAAATATTTATAGTGCCGAAGCAGACATAAAACTAACTTTCCACAGAGGTTTCTTTGCTAATTGGCTCTGTAGCAAACAGCGTTTTGAGATTCACTGGACCCCTGTTTGTTCCAATATAGCTGACAATTAATCTTAGCAATGTGGGATTTATGAGATTGTTCTTCTCTAACCCAAACACTGCCCTTTACGCTGCCTCCCCTCCTACGGCACTTGGTGAATCCAGCTTTGCTTCAAAGATCGGCCCTGATCGAGTAGGGCAGGGTATAAATCGAATAAATAAATAAATAAAAATAAATAAACTGATAAGGCTTCTCAAAACAAAACTCACTGAGGCCTTCTATTTCTTTCCTCCCTTCAATTTATGGTTATGCTGGATCCTTAGAATTCTCCTCTTTCAAGGCTTAGAGGAGAACAAAATAAGCCACTACTATCTTCTTCAAATATAGCAGCTTTTATTGGTTACAAAAATGAAGTAGATTAATATGTGGATAAAATAGACATTTCAAAATACAAAGATAAATCATAAAATAAACATGAATAACAAAGCTAGCTAAATAGGCTAAAGTATGGGGCCGAAGAGACCCCCCATAGGATGTTAGACCGGCATTGTCTAATTCCTAAGGTAAAGGAAAGATGGACAGCATCTCACTGGGCTAGAGATCGCTGACCCCCTCTTCTTTTTGAAGATTAAAAAGCTTGGGTTTTTATACCTTTCTTCTCCTCACACACACTATTTCAAGAATGTGGAAATTCCCAATTATGTCATCTAGGAGATAGTCAGGCTGGACATCTGAACGTCCAGCTGTAGACCCACACCTGTGTGGTACATGAGATTCTCTTATCTCAATGTTCCATCTCTGCTATCTTGTGAGATGAATCTATCTGTCAGATTCCCAGACTTCTGTCCTTGAATCTTGGCATCTATGTGAGGGGTGAAAGAATTCTAACTAACACCTGGGTATGCAATGCTCTCCTAATTGGCATTACATCATAAATCACTAAATTGGCTAAGCATTCCTAACTTCACACAATAAAATAATGAGAATATATGTCTTCCTTTGAATTGCCCATGACAAGAATATCATACTGTTTTTGGTTGGAGGGAATCACATTATTCAATTGAATTTTTCTGAGTAGTGATTTAAAGGATAATTAAACAATGATTTGAATCACATTGGTTACAACAAAATCCCCCTGGTTTTGCATGTTGCAAAAATGGAGGTGGCATGGTTGGTGTTAAGGTAGTATGAAAAGAAGAGAAGTTGACAGCTTATGATAATGGATTTTTGTCAGAGGCAGTTGTATTTCTGGGGGGTCTCTGGCACTGAACATGTCTATTTTTTTCCAAAAGGGGTGGAAAGTGTTGCCCATTTTCTAAATGGCTTTGTTGTGATACCACATGATAATTCAGCACAGGGGTTGAGGCTCTGGAGATATTTTTTTTAAAAAAAAACTTTGCAGGGCTATGTACCCTGTCCCAAGCTTTGAAAAACATTATTTTTTAAAAAAATATACCCCAGGGTCTCTTAGGGCAGTCTCAAGAGTTCATTTTAGACTTTTAAATGACTTTCTCTTCTCTCTTTTTTAAAGAAATAATAATTTTCTTGGTTATTACTTTTAGCTTTTTTAAGGTCTTAATTTTTTACATTGCATTACTCACAGGATCAACCCACATTATCATTAGCAGCCTTCTGTAGATCCACATTTCAAAAGCTTTGATTCTCTTTTCAGATGCTTTAGTCAATGTCCAAGCTTTGTCTCACTATTTGGATCTTTGTTGCAAGAGTTAGATCTCTACTGCATAACAAGAGTCACCTTTTTATGAAGGTGGAGCTTGTTTTTTCTATTCTTATTTTAATCTCTTCCTCGGGATCTCAATTTCCATTTAACATACTGGCCAAATAGACAATTGTATCCACTCTTTCCATTTTTGTGTTCCTGTCATTAGTTTTCCTCGAGTTGGTGTTTGGCTAATAACCAGATATTTCATGTTCTTGATGTTGAGATCCAAACCATATTCTGCACTTGAGGCTCTAACTTGATCTAGCATCAACTGAAGATCTGCAAGGTTTGTGGTCAACAACATTGTGTCATCAGCATATTGGATGATATTCAGGTATTCCCCATTAATTTTAATGTCAATGTTTAAATCTTATAGTTCTTCTGAAAAAATACTCTCCAAATATATATTAAACAGTGTTGGAGACAACACACAGCCTTGTCACACACCTCTGCAAATTTGAACCTGCTCTGTCAGCTGCTCTTCAACTCTGACTTGAGCTGTCTGATTCCAATAAAGGTTGATGATGATTCTGATATCTTTATCATCTACACCTATTTTCTTCAGTGCTGTGATCATCTTCTCATGCTGACATCTGTCAAAGGCTTTTGCATAATCTATGAAACATGCATGCACATCACATCTCATGTCTCTACATCTTTGTATGAGGATCTGCATCATAAACAGTGCCTCTGTGGTACCCATAGAATTCCGGAAGTCAAATTGTGTTTCACCTGTGCTTTCTTCATACTTCTTATAAATTCTATTATGGATTATTTTCAAGAAGACCTTAAGAGCATGACTCATGAGGCTAATCATTCTGTACTCCTCACAGGACTTTGTGTTTGCTTTCTTTGGCAATGTAACAAAGGTTGATAACAACCAATCACTCAGAAGAATCCCTGTGTCATAAATGATGTTAAAAAGGTCCATCACTTCTTTGATGTTAACTTCGGACAGTTAACATGTAGAAATATTGTGCCAGGTGGATAAAGAGAAAGAACTCTTTAAGACCATTAAGCAAAGAAAGCTCCAATACCTTGGCCATATCATGAGGAACAACATAAAATATAGAATACTCCAATTCGCTCTGCAAGAAAAGATCCCTGGGAAGAAAGGCCCTGGACATAAACAGACTTCATGGCTGAAGAATCCAAGAGACTGGTGCGGCATGTCCTCAGAAGAACTGTTCTGAAGAGTTAAGAACAGGAAGACTATTGCCATGATGAAAGCCAATATCCGGAATGGATGCGGGACCTGAAGAAGAAGAAATGATTATTACAATCTAAAACAGGCATGTAGGTGGATTGTGTTTACATGGTAGTTATGTCCTGCTGTGTCCTCTGGGGATGTTATATGCTTTGGAAATAAGTGGGATAACTTGAGTTATGTGGGTTATGGGACTGGAGAGGCTTGGGAGACTACACAAGAGGTTCTGGGGTTCTCATGCAGCACAAATACCTCATTTTGTCCACCTTGTGGTAGCATATGTTGAACAAAATACAACCTTGCTTATTTCTCCTAGCTTGCCCATGACTACATAAACTGGCTCTCTCTCCCCCCCCCCCCCCATAGTAGGGAATGAAACTCCCAATCTCTAAATCACTGAGCTGTCCAGCTAGCAATCAATCAATTAATTAAATGAACCACTGTTATTTTGCATTTGATATCAGTGCCACAAAGAAGTGTAACTACAGCTAGTTTAGTATGCCTACAAGGTGCCCAGACCTAAATGCATTTAAGCATTAGTTTAGACTGGTAATAACGTACTACCGTGAAGTTAAAGATTTTGGGGACAGGGTTTGTTTTACTTTTTTAGAAAGACTATTAGCTTAGTTGTTCCAGAAGAGGGTGCTGTTCTCCTTCAAAAAAAATCTCAGTAAAGCTTCCAACAGTGCACCTTCAAAATGCCAAAGGTGCATTCATATAAAATTCACACTGTTTCTTATTTTATTTTTTATTTTTATATTCAAATTTATATGCCGCCCAATCAGGTAAACCTGACTCTGGGTGGCTCACAACAAGTTAAAACACACATAAAACAGTACAACCAATTAAAACCCAACATACCCACCCACCTACCCCATTCCGCTTAAAACCCACATAAACCCACATTTTTTAAAAAATGACAATTAAAACAAATGGGGGCTTAATTTATAAGCCAGCAGGCAGGGGCCACTCTTCCATCTAGGCCCCACACCTGCCCTGCCAACCAGGTTTTAAGGTCTTTTCTGGCAGGAGGTTCCACAAGGCCGGTGCGGACACGGAAAAGGCCCTCCTTCGTGTGCCAGAGAGGCAAGCCCCTCTGGCAGATGGAACAATCAGGGAGCCCCTCTGATCCACTCTGGTTGAATGGGTAGACACTCTTGGGACGATGCGGTCTCTAAGGTATCCTGGCCCACTACCATGAAGGGCTTTAAAGGTCAAAGCCAGCACCTTGAATTGCACCCAGAAACAAACTGGTAACCAGTACAGCTCCCGAAGCAATGGTGAGGCACAAGCATAATGCCCGCACCCCATCACCACCCGGGCTGCTGCATTCTGCACCAGCTGTAGCCTCTGAATGGTCATGAAGGGCAGCCCCATCTAGAGCGCATTGCAATAATCTAGCCTGGAGGTGACCAGAGCATGTGTGACCATGAGCAGGGAGTCCCAGTCCAGGAGCGAACGCAACTGACGGATGACGCGAAGCTGTGAGAAAGCCCTCCTGGCCACAGCCGCCACCTGATCTGCTAGTAGCAGCCCCAAATCCAGGAGGACCCCTAAGTTGCATACCGGGTCTGTCTGGGGCAAAGCAGCCCCATCCAAGACCAAAGTTGGCAGCTCCCTGGATAATGCGGGACTCCCTATCCAAAGCCACTCAGTCTTGGAGGGATTCAATTGTAGCCCGTTGTCCCCCATCCAGACCCCAACCGCTTCCAGACATCTGGATAGGACATTGACTGCATCACTGGGGTCCCCATGGGCCGATATATATATATATATATATATATATATATATATATATATATATATATATATATATATATATATCATATTGATGATACCTTACCCCATAGGAATGGATAACCTCTCCCAACGGCTTCATGTATATGTTAAATAGGAGAGGAGAGAGCACCAAGCCCTGAGGCACCCCATACTGTAGGGGCCTAGCGCTGGACCTCTCACTCTCCAACCACACCGACTGGGTACGACCCTCCAGAAATGAGGAAAACCAGGACAGCACAGTGCCCTGGATCCCCAAACCTTTGAGCCACTGGGTACGACCCTCCAGAAATGAGGAAAACCAGGACAGCACAGTACCCTGGATCCCCAAACCTTTGAGCCGTTCCATAAGGATACCGTGGTCAATGGTATCGAAGGCCGCTGAGAGATCCAGAAGAGCCAGGACGGATGGATGACCCCCGTCCCGGTCCCGCAAGAGGTCATCAACCAGGGCTACCAATGCAGTCTCAGTATCATATCCAGGCCTGAAACCTGATTGATAGGGGTCCAGATAATCGGCTTCATCCAGGACCCCCTGCAACTGCCGCATCACCACCTTCTCCAGTACCTTCCCTAAGAAAGGGAGGTTGGAGACCGGCCTATAATTAGCTGGAACTGCTGGGTCGAGAGATTGTTTCTTCAGGAGGGGGTGCACTAGAGCATGTTTTAAAGGTGCAGGAAACACCCCCTCCCACAATGAAGCATTTATTATAGCCCCGACCTAGCCTCCCACCTAGCTTCCCGACCTAGCTTTCACCAACCAAGTGGGACAGGGATCCAAAGGGCAGGGAGGTGGTGCGAACAGCTGCAAGAAGCCTGTCCACTTCCTCAGGGACAACTGGATCGAACCGATCCCATTCAACACTGCCAGACTGTTGTGTATGCATGTTCACTGTACTGATAAGAATGTAACCACTCCATGTACAATGTATCTCAGCTGTAAAGGAACGCGAGCAAGCAGCCCATAGAGGGCAGCTGCGAGCGTTCAGCCTCACATGGTTCACATTGCTCAATCACGGACAGCCGCGGGAAAACCTTCCCCGCATTCAGCAGCAGGAAGAAGAACTACTGAAGAGAGGCGTGCCTGGGCGAGGCCACGCCGGTAGCAGCCAATGAGCTACCGTGCTACAAGATTCAAATGTATAATGCTACTGTATATATAGAGATGTATCACCACCATTACCTCATGCTCCACCTGATCATCATGCAATAAACCTGAGTTAAGCCAACCCTTCGGCTGTTCTGTTGTCTTTGGTCCCATACACTAAACTGGCGACGAAGGTGGGATTATGGCTGCCCACGGGACCAAGACATGCGCCGGCTACGAGATCAGGAAGCCGGGAGACTTGGAGCTGTTTGAGATAGACTTCAACGGAGCGCTGGTGGAGCTCGAAGTCTCAGATGAGGACAAGAAGAGGGCCATCTTCGTCCGCATGCTCGGGCATGAGACCAAGAGGACCTTGGTGGACCTGATCGCGCCGAGGAGGGTGAGCGACTTCAAAGCCAAAGAGCTCCTGGCGGTGTTGCGCACCCACCTCCGGCCCGCGATAGCGATGTTCCCCGCTTGGAGCGCGTTCTGGAGGCGAGTCCAGGCGCCCGGGGAATCGGTTGCTGAGTTCGCCGCGGCCCTGTGGATGGCCGCTGGCCCATGCAAGTGGGAGACCCCAGAAGTCACCCTCCGAGACTGCCTGCTCTGCGGCCTGAGGGACACCGAGACCCAGCGCGCGCTGATGAAACAGGAGCCGCCTCCCACGTGGCAGCAAGTCCTCGACACAGCGCAGGCCGCGGAGGCCACGACGGCCGGGGTGCAAGAGCTCCAGGACTGGCGCCCGAAACCCGCCAAGGCAGAGAGCTCGGTGCGCGCGGCCCGGCGAGTTTCGAACTCGTCCGCGGAGAGCGGCGACGACGAGGACGTCCGGAAGGTCCAGAAGGAAGGCCGGCACTGCAACGGCTGCGGCGCCGCCCACGCCCGCGCCAAATGCCCGTTCCGCAAGGCCGAGTGCCACAACTGCGGCCGGCGCGGGCACATCGCCAAGGTCTGCCGAAAACGGCGCGAGGCCAAGAGGAGTTCACCAGACCGCTCGGCGAGGCAGGACTGCACCACGAGGGCCAAGGACGGCACCCGGACCACGAGGAAGCGGGACGGAGTAGGGCGCATCTCCGACGACAGCGAGGACGACGCTCCGGTCTTCAGCGTATCCACGGAGCACCCCCGGTACTTCGTTGAGGTAGTAATCCAAGGGGCCCCTGTTAGGATGGAGGTGGACTCGGGTTCTTCTTACTCTATCATCTCCCAGGGAGAGTTCCTAAAAATAGCCCCCCACGTGCGGCCCAAGCTCAAAGCGTTGAGGGCCACGCTGAAGGACGTGCAAGGGAACCGCATCCCGGTGTTGGGGGTTGGGAAGTTCCAGGTCCAGTTCAAAAAGCGCGCCGCAACGCTTCCCGTAGTCGTCCTCAAGGGAGGTAAATGTAGCCTCCTCGGGACTCAATGGTTCCAGCCCCTGGGGTTGTTCATCGGGGGGGGTGCACGCCGTGGGAGTACACGCCGCCGGGACTGACCCTATACAGAGCGTGTGCGATGCGCACCCCGAAGTTTTCAAAAAGGGACTCGGAAAATTCAAGGGCCCCCCAGTGACTTTCGACCTGGACCCTGGAGTACGTCCAATCAGACTTAAACCGCGCAGAGTGCCTTTCGCACTAAAGGACAAAATAGAGGCGGAGTTGGACAAATTGGTGGGCCAGGGGATTCTTGTTCCTGTTGATTCTGCGGAGTGGGAGACTCCCATTGTAACGGCGCTCAAGGCCAACGGGGAGGTCCGCATATGCGCTGATTACAAGTGCACCATCAATAAGGCGATCCGCCCTAATGCGTATCCGGTGCCAGTAGTCAGCCACTTGTTGGCCAGGTTACACGGGGGGAGGTGTTTTGCTAAACTCGACCTGGCCCAAGCCTACCAGCAACTCCCGGTGACCCCCGCCGCAGCTGCTGCGCAGACCATAGTCACCCACAAAGGGGCGTTCCAGGTATCGCGCCTCCAATTCGGCGTGAATTCGGCGCCCGGGATCTTCCAGTCACTCGTGGAACGCCTCCTGAAGGGGTTAGAGGGGGTGTTACCCTACTTTGATGACGTATTGATTACAGGGGGGAGCCGGGCCGAATTGGCAGAAAGGTTGGGAAAGGTCCTGGCAAAATTCGAAAAGGTGGGGTTGCGGTTGCGGAAAGACAAATGCGTTTTCTTCGCAACTGAGGTTGAGTTTCTAGGGTTCCGTGTTACTCCCGAGGGAATAAGGCCATCCCAATCCAAGGTGGCCGCCATCAAAAAGGCCCCTCGCCCCACCTCCAAGCCCGAGCTGCAGTCGTTCCTTGGGCTGCTCAACTTCTACCACTCCTTCCTTCCTCGGAAGGCAGCCGTGGCGGAACCGCTACACAAATTGTTAAAAAAGGACGAGGCATGGAAGTGGGGCGACGACCATGAAAAGGCTTTCAATGACCTGAAGCGACTCCTGGCATCAGATGCTGTACTGACCCACTTCAATCCCAAACGCCCAGTGGTCCTGATATGCGATGCATCCCCGGTGGGGGCGGGGGCGGTGTTATGCCACGTGCTGGAGAATGGGAAGGAGGCCCAGATAGCGTTCTACTCTAGGTCCTTGTCCCAAGCGGAGAGAAACTACGCCCAGACAGACAGGGAAGCACTAGCGATAATTGCGGGGACCAAGAAATTTCATGATTTTGTGTATGGCCGCCCCTTCACCATAGTGACTGACCATAAGCCCTTGCTAGGCATTTTCACCGCAGATAAGCCCACACCCCAAATCCTGTCCCCGAGAATGCTCAGGTGGGCCATTTTTCTCAATGCGTATCAGCACGCGTTGGTGTACCGGCCCGGGAAGGAGATCAGCCATGCGGATGCCCTGTCGAGGTCCCCCATTCCCCGGGATTGCTGCCACGTGGGCGAGGAAGAGAGGGACCACCAGGTCTTAATGATAGAGGTCCTAGACTCCCCTCCAGTAGTACCGGCCGACATCGCCAAAGCGACCGGTAAGGACAAAACGTTAGCTACAGTTTGCTCCTGGGTACAGAAAGGGTGGCCCGTGTCTTCCCCAGCAGCGGAATTCGACACATTTTTCAAAAAGAAATTAGAATTGTCCCTAGAGAGGGGTTGCCTTTTGTGGGGACAGCGGGTAGTGATCCCCACGTCCCTCCGGCCGAGGGTGCTTAAACTGCTGCACGTCAGCCACCCCGGGATCGTCCGCTCTAAGGCACTAGCCCGCAGTTACTTTTGGTGGCCCCAGCTAGACGCCGACATCGAGCACATGGTCGGCACTTGCGAAGCGTGCCAAAGCTCCAGGCCAGAAGAGGCTCGCTTGCCACATAGGGAGTGGGACGCAGCAAGGGGGCCCTGGTCCCGGGTACACGTAGACTTTGCTGGCCCGTTCAGGGGAACACTTTTCCTCCTTGTGGTGGACGCGTTCTCCAAGTGGTTGGAGGTCATTCCAGTCTCGAGCACCTCCTCGGCCACAACAATTAAACAGTTACGGAGGGTCTTTTCCACGTTCGGTTTACCCGACACCCTCGTCAGCGATAACGCTAGCTGTTTCACGTCCGCCGAGTTCAGGACATTCATGGATCTCAACGCCATTCGGCACATCACCTCCGCCCCTTTCCACCCGGCCACTAACGGCCAAGTAGAGCGCCTCGTGCGTACCACTAAGGACGCGCTGCGGCGCATGGGCCCCGGAGATCTTGACTTACAACTGTGCCAATTCCTGCTACGGTACAGGGTCACCCCACTAGCGTCAGGGTACTCCCCCGCGGAGTTGTTAATGCGCAGGAAGCTGGCCACAGTAATCTCCAAACTAGACCCCACAAGGGTAGTAGACAAAGGGCGGAATGTAGAGATGGATTCCACAAAGAGTTTCAGCGTAGGTGCCCCCGTGCATTGCAGGAACTACGCCAGCGCGGGACCAGCCTGGGTGCCCGGCATTGTAATAGAACAAACCGGCCCCGTTTCATACCACGTGGAGACCAATACAGGCCTCCTGTGGAGGCGGCACGCGGATCAACTCAGGCGCAGGGTCCCCGGAGAGCAGGACGAAAACGAAAATAGCCACGAATCAGAGTTAGGGTACTCCCCCACCCGTTTAGCCCAAGGGGGAGAAAAAGGGGGACATGGGTCCCCACCAAGGGGGGAGGAAAGGGAATCGATCCTCAGAGATCTTTTGCGGGAGTTTGCGGCGGAAAGGAAGAGCCCCGATCTCGCACATAACCCTCGGAAGTTTCCCCAAAACACAGATTCCCCAAGAAGTTTAGACCTTGATTTACAGTACCAGGGGGAGTTAGCGGAGTGGTCCCCCACCCGTCCTAGCGAAAAGAGGGGTTTCAGTTCAGCCCCTGGTACCTCCAGTCCCAGTAGCCCCAGTGAGTTAGAATGCAACATAGCGCCAATGCCCCGGAGACCGACACCCCCAAGACAGGAGGCGACGGCGAGCCCGTCCACCACAGTCTCAAGGTCCCCCGAGCGGGGAACAGAAAGTAGCAGAACCACAAGGGCATCCTCGTCGGTCCCGAGATTCGTAATGGGAGGGTCTCCAGGGTCCACAGGCAACAGGCAGGGGTTCACTTCCCAGCTGTTCATTCCATTCCCATCCCCCAGCGCAAGGCAGGCACGGACGCCCCACAGAGCCACTAATGAATCCCCGTTTTCCGTTGCAGGACAAGCACCCACGGAGTCAGGGATCACAGGCTCTCCAGTATTAGGTCAGGCGCAAGCACGCCCCAAGCGCACGTGCGGCAAGCCACATTGGTTGCGGGACTTCGTCCCATCCTAGGGGGGAGGGATGTTGTGTATGCATGTTCACTGTACTGATAAGAATGTAACCACTCCATGTACAATGTATCTCAGCTGTAAAGGAACGCGAGCAAGCAGCCCATAGAGGGCAGCTGCGAGCGTTCAGCCTCACATGGTTCACATTGCTCAATCACGGACAGCCGCGGGAAAACCTTCCCCGCATTCAGCAGCAGGAAGAAGAACTACTGAAGAGAGGCGTGCCTGGGCGAGGCCACGCCGGTAGCAGCCAATGAGCTACCGTGCTACAAGATTCAAATGTATAATGCTACTGTATATATAGAGATGTATCACCACCATTACCTCATGCTCCACCCGATCATCATGCAATAAACCTGAGTTAAGCCAACCCTTCGGCTGTTCTGTTGTCTTTGGTCCCATACACTAAACAGACTGAGCTCTGATCCCCTCTGGACCCTCCCCATCCACGCCGGGATTAAATCCCGAGCGAATCTAAGCGATTTTCTCCACCAGATAGTCTGCAAAAACCTCAGCCGAACCCTGCCAACCAGGCACCGGCCCCTCCCGGCCAAGGAGAGACCTGGTAACCCGGAACAGAGCAGCTGGGCGATTATCCACGGAGGCAATGAGGGCGGTGAAGTATTGTTGCTTCACCACCCCCATCGCCACCAGGTAGGTCTTAATAGCAGCCCTAGCCAGTGTCCAGTTAGAATCACTCTGGGTCTTCACCTAGCGGCGCTCTCGGCGTCTCTTTGCCCGTTTAAGCTCCCACAGTTCTTCTGTGAAGATCGAACCCCATGGGCTCGGAGAGGCCGTAGTGGTGCGATTTCATCCAAGGCAGCCGTAGTCATCCTGTACCACAGGTCAATGAGTGCCTTGGATGAATCGTGTAGCCGATCCAGAGGAAAATCCCCCAGTTCCCTCTGGAATTCATCAGAAACCATCAGTCGCCAGGGGTGGGCCAATTTAATAGGCCACGCCTCCCTGCAGTGAACTACTGCCCCCAGGAAGTCCAGAGTCACCAGATAGTGATCTGACCATGGCACAGGTATAGTTTCTAATTTCTGTAGTCTCAGATCACTCTGCCACCGCTCCGACAAAAAAACTAGGCCCGGTGTGTGACCACTGCCCCTGGTCGGGCCATGAATTACCTGAGTCAGGTCCATGGCTGCCATGGAAGCCATGAACTCCTGTACAACCTCTGAACCAGTCCCCAGCAAAGGCAAATTGAAGTCCTCCAGAACCATCAGCCTAGGGAACTCCAACGCCAACGCTGAGATGGCCTCGAGGAGCTCAGGCAGGGAGTCTCTTACCCTGCAAGGATGCAGGTACAGGAGTAAGACTCCCAACTGACCCTTAGGGCCCAACTGCAGGAGCAGGGCCTCACAACCCGGGACTTGTGGAGCAGTGGCCCTGGCGACTCCCAAGGACTCCCTGGCTACAATGGCGATGCCACCGCCCCTTCCCTCATCCCTTGGCTGGTGCCAGATACCGAAGCCGGCTGGACAAATTTCTGACAGAGGTACACCATCCTCTGGTCTCAGCCAGGTTTCGGTGATGCATGTCAGGTTGGCCCGCCTCTCCTGTATAGAGTCTTGAATTAGGGGGAGCCTTGTTGCAGATCGACCTGGCATTCATCAGCATTAGCCTAAGGGTGGGGTCACCCTGGATCAGCTGCTCAGGACCCAGAGATGTACCTGGGGGACTGGAATGAGAGACAGATACCAACCATCGGTCCCGTGTTCCCCAAGTGTGGCCTGCCCCTCGGTACCCACCATATCGTCCCATGCCCGTCACAACCCAAATTTGAGCCCTGAGAACCTCCCCACTCATCTCAGATGGAGTGCTACCCCTCCTACCCAGCTGACAAGGCCATTTCTCCCACCCTCTCTCCCCTCCAGACCCAGAACCCACCCCCACACTCCCCCTGCCCTCCTTGGGGCATTTCCAAGAGCCCCTTATCAGAGGTGGGGGGTGCCGGCCATCCCTCCCCAAACCCAATCCCATTCCCTTCCCACTCCTCCAACCCCTACAATTACTCAAAAGGGGGGGTAAGGGCCCTCACTGCTGGCACCACCTCCCTCTCTCCTCCCTAACCCCACAAGAGGTGAAGGAGGGGGCGGCAACGTGCTAGTCCATCATTCCGCAAAGGCTTCCCCGGCTGTGACCAATTCCCTCCCACCGGAGCGGCTGGGAGGAAAGGCAGTGTCTGTTCTCCATGGCTGGAGTTGGGCTGCAATTCTTGAAGCCGTCTGCCTGGTCCAGCAAAGGAGGCCTTTGGGAAAGGGGCTGGGTGGAAGGTCTTTTGCAGCCACCTCTCCCTGCCTTGACACAGCTGCCAGTCCTCTCTTCTCCTTCCTGGTTCAGCGAAGGAGGCCTTTGAGAAAGGGGCTGGGTGGAAGGTCTTTTGCAGCCACCTCTCCCTGCCTTGACACAGCTGCCGGCCCTCTCTTCTCCTTCCTGGTCCAGTTCTCACAGACATGGTGTCTTTTTACTGGACAGAATGCAAACACATTCAAAAGATTGCTGGTCACTTGTGCAAGCTCTAAAGAGGAATCACTTAGTTCCCACTCCACACAGCACAACTGGTTGTATATTGGTTGTGAAACTGGGCACATAGCTAGTTGCATGATCAATTGCACAAAAGACAGTTGGCTGGAGCAGAAAAACTGCTGAATGATTATTGATCCATATTTCTTTTTTTAAAACAGGATGTTAGTCATAGAAGGCTTATGGACACATGACCTAAGACAGCTGCAAAAATATTAGCTTGCAAAGTTTATTTGAAGAATGGTAGATATGATATACAGTACTGCTATCCATAACAGAATAATGAAGGAAAGTGTTGTGAGATCCAGAGCATCATCTTACCTCTTCTTAAGTACAAATATCTTCAGAATATTATGATACTAGTTATTCTTCAAAGTAACTTTCCAAGTTCCTCCAAAACAAAAAGGGAGTGACCTCATTATAAGAAAAGCTAACGTTTGGGATTGTGTAGAAAAACGGCAGTTAAAAGAATATGTGATCCAACTGTATAAAATTTAATAGAATCATTTGAAATGCCTCTTTTTAATTTGTGTGGGCTATTTCTTCTGTGTCAGCAATTCAGAATGTCCGGAATTGGTCTATTATTGCCTGTCAATATTAATGCTCATGTTGCCAAGAGAATGCCATACTTTACAGAGATTAGCCTGGATGTTGACTGCACCAATGTCACGATGGTCTGACTCTAGAGCAGTGGTCCCCAATGTAGGGCCCATCCCCCACAGGGACTTCAATTTCCAGAAGCCTAAGTCAGTACATTGGCTGATCAGTGCTTAGGGGAATTGACTTAGATCACCCCAAATCTTTACTTGTGAGTGAAAACAGAAACAAAGAGAGCACTGACTGCTTGCCACTCATTTAACATAATATTTTCGGAGGAAAGCTAGCACTGCAATCCTATTCATATTCACCTGAGGAAAACATTAAATTCCAAGGGGACCATCTGATATGTGATATTGTGTTGTGTCAGTTATTAAAGCCTGAGTTGACATTGGATGATATTTTTTAACTAGCCCTATGTGACAGTCTGTACTAGGATACTGCAGATAAAGTTGATAATTAACTCTCTTGACTACAGGGATAATAATAATTGTGAGCCATCAAGTTTATTCTGAATTATGGTAACCCTTTCCAGATAGAGAATATGTAGAAGCAATGGTTTACCATTCCTATCTTCTGGGGACACGCTGGGACTGTGTAGTTTGCTCATTATTTTAAAGGATGGCTCTTCTCCCAGAAGGTACAGTGGAGAAGTAAATTCTCAACCTAAGCCACTGAACTATCCAGCCAGCAGAGCTGGAGCCTGGAAGGTCAGGTTTCGATACCAGAGAAATGCACTTGGGGAAATGAAAGGAGCCTTATTCGGGCATCCCCTAAAAATCCTTTCAACCAGAGTAATCTCTGACATAAAATCATCATCATTATCATTGTCATCATCATCATCAAGAGATAATGGCACTTAGTGGCAGTTAATTTCCAAAAGAAAGAAAAAAGATATAATTTTCCTTTAAAACTGCCCCTCTTGGCAATTGTTTAATAGGTTAAATCAACTGTAATCCAAAAGACAAGAGAAAAAATAATCTCTTTCTCTCTTTCTTTTTCTCTTAAATTTTATTTTCTGTCTATTTTCAGAAATATAACCCTAATGACTCACTGTAACAGGAATTGAGATAGATTCTGGTCTGACAATATAGTATTTGTTTGAGATGCAGGAAAGCAAGAGGATTATTCTGAAAGCTGTATTATTATTTTCCTTTTAAAAATATGCTTTTATTTGGAATGCAAACACCATGTAAAAGCCCCATAGTTTAATATTTCCTTGAAAAAGAATACCTCCGTATATAGGGAAGGACTGTACCTCAGTAGGCATTTCCAAATAGGGTTTTGAATAGACCAGAGGGTTGGATGGGCATAATTTTGACCAGATCTCTTCCTTTTCTGTGGTATACAGAAATAAACACATGCAGTTTTTCAGTACAGCAATCCCTTGCTAATGTCTACAAACTAAAAGACAGTTTAAACACACACACACACACACACACACACACACACACACACACACACACACACACACACACACACACACACACACACACAGGAAAAGGAGATGCTAATTTAAAACCTACCCCCACCCCCCAAAAGGAGAAGATGGGAGGTAGTCTAAGCAAGTATGTCTTTACGTGGGTGAGAGTACATTGCATGGTTAGGAGCTAGAGTAGCAATAAGCAAAATCACAGTAAGCTTTATTTAGCTAAATTATGCCTTGGCCGTGTACCAACAGCATGGTAGACAGAGCCAGGGCTAAGTAGCTGTGGCACTACTGCAGTTCTCCACCTGTTTACAGAAACAATACTTGAGCCCAGAGTTGGGCATAAATCAAGACATATGGTTGTGGTGATGTGGAAGGCAGCCCTGGATACTAGAAATAACAACCCCAAACAGATGTGTCTATGAATGAACGATTTGCCTGACTTTCCATACGTTATATCATTTATATATCACACCGAACTATCACATATATGGATATTTGAATCATACATGACAACCTTGCTTGGTTTTGGTGAAGAGTATGAGCTCCTTCAAAATGCAAAGAGTCAGCACCTAGATAATGTTCCACTCATCCTTGGCTGACAGAAGACCTGCAACTGCTGTTAACAAAGAGGGGGTTAAATCAAAATTTAGCTCTGAAATATCTGCTGTACATCCAATTCTTTAAGCGTGCTTATTTTGCTATGAGAAATATTGGCTGAAATTCTGTTGTCATAACTTGTGCCATGTAAGGATGATGATATCTTTCTTTCCTGATGTAGGATTCATTCATTCATTCATTCATTCATTCATTCTTTTTCTTTCAACATTTCCAACTTCTGCCCCCAAATTCCAGAGGCTCTAATGTGTTCTCTTTCATCACGTTGAAGCCATGTGGGCCATGGTTGAAGATTTTGAATTACCACAAATTACCTCCACCAGGAAAGTCATCCATTAGTGCTGGTTCTCAGTATGCCACCCTATGGCTTCCATGGCTTCTAAGTAATGAAAGGGCTTTCATGGGAGCCTTAAGAGCTTTGTGAGAGAAATCAGAAATATTAAATGTCTGAAACATTAATGCTGCTGATGACATCTACAGATTTATTTGATGTAAGTTATGCCAACAGGATTTCAGCCACCAAGATGATGATGATGATGATAATTTATTATTTTGGGTTGAAATTATTCTGGGTTGAAAGGATTTTTGTGGAAGAAACTCCACTCAGGGAATGCCTAAATGAGGCTCCTTTCATATCCCCAAGAGCTGGGACAGAGACGGGCACTCAATCCGCCATGTGGTACCCAGGTCTCGAACTGCTGACTTGCCAGGCTTCCAGTTAACAAGGCGAGTTTCTTAACCACTGAGCCACTGCAGTCCCTACCAGACACCAAGATGTATTGCTGTACAGTATATGTATGTTTTGTTTGTACATCTCACATAAATTGCAATAAATTGGGGTCTAGTTTTTTGTTAAAAAAATGTAAACAATTGCATACCATTCTTGCAAGGCTGTCCAAAACAGGTTCCACTTTCCAGTCCACATCCAGAAGCCAATTGCACTGGCAATTGAACCTTAGTAGTAGGGTGGCATTTTCTATGTCATCTGAAGCAGCAGACTAGTTAAGGGATTTGGGGGGGGGGGGTTTGCAGGACAGCAGCAAAAGAGTTTGAGGATAAACAACCACAAGACTGATGCTACTGTCCACCCAGCATCTGCTGCTTAAGTCATCCATTTCACTCTGCCTCAAGCTCATGGGAAAACTTGCTCTGCAGAGACCTGGGATTGGTTCCCACCACTTTCTTCAACAGATGGGGAAATTTTTTTTCTTTGAATTTAAGCAACATTTGGCTGGTCATCTGTTCAATATAGTTGTGCTTTCCACTGTTTAATGTTTATTCTATTTCCAAACCATTCAATAAGAATGCAAAAAAAAACAGTGCAGTTTTTTTTAAGGCTGTCTTATCACTATTTCAAAGTAGTTTCAGTATCAGATGCCTTTGAATAATGTCACCTTATCCCTGGCCAAAGTGTGCTTTGGAAAAATAAATCCATACAGCAATGGCAACAGGAGATTTATTAGATTACACACACTTTTCCTGCTGTACACTTCAACTATTGGAAAATTAAAATGCCTATAAACTATCTGATGAGAAAGAAGTCCATGACTATTTTGCCCCAAACTGACCCGGTGCATAATCTGGAGGTCCTCCTGGACTCATGACTACTGGTCGAAGAGCAGGTGGCAGTCGTGGCCAGGAGGGCTTTTGCACAACTTTATGTGATCCTCCAGTTGCACCCGCTCTTGGACAGAGACATCTTGCTTGTGGTCATGCATGCTCTTGTCACCTCTAGACTAGATTACTGTAATGCACTCTGCATGGAACTGCCCTTGATGACCATTTGGAGGCTGAAACTGGTCCAGAATGCAGCTGCCTGGGAGTTGATGGGGTGCAGACACTATGCCTGTTCCTCGCCACGGCTCCGGGAGCTGCACTTGTTACCAGTATGTCTCCAGGTGCAATTCAAGGTGCTGGTAATGACCTTTAATGCCCTACATGGTAGTGGACCAGGATGTCTAAGAGACCGCGTCACCCCAAGAACATCTGTCCATCCAACCAGAGCGGATCGGAGGGGCTCTCTAATTGTACCATTGGCTAGAGGGGCTCATCTCTCTAGCACAAGAAGGAGGGCCCTCTCTGTCTCCGCACTGGCCCTTTGGAACCTCCTGCCAACAGAGTTACGGCTGTAGACGGAATTGCTGCTCTTTAGGAAAGAACTGAAAACCTGGCTGGCAGGGCAGGTGTGGGGCACTGATGGATGGGTGACCCTCACCTGTTGGCTTATATACTTAAGATTTCTCTTTCTCTTTTAAGGGATGGAGTGAGTGGGTAAATTATTTACAATTTTTAATGGGGTTTTTAAGGGCTTTTAATTTTTTTGATGTTGATTTTAATTGTTAGCCGCCCAGAGTCATTGCCGAGTTGGGTGGCAATAAAAATTTGAAGAATAAATAAATGAATAAATATAGCCAAGTAAATGTACAAGTGGGAAAAATCAATTCTGAAAGGGTTAGAATTCTGAAAAGTAATTTTGGCATGTGCATTGTCATAAACACAGGTGAATATGAGAAAGAAAATTGCTATAGAGGTGGGAGAGGGATGATGAAATATAGGTAAGGTAAAGGTCGCCCATGCTTGAAAGCCAGTCATATCCAACTCTAGGGTTCAGTACTCATCTCTGTTTATAGCCAAAGAGCCAGTGCTGTCTGTGCCTGCATACGTTTCCGTGGGCATGTGGCAGGCATGACCAGACACCGGAGTGGATGGAACACTGTTTACCTTCCCACTGAAGTGGTCCCTATTTATCTACTAGCAATTTCTTGCTTTTGAACTGCTAAGTTGGCAGGACAAAATATACTTTCAAATTAAAACCCGGAGTATGTTAAAATGCCAGTTTAAGAGGGTGGGGAATATACAATTTTCTTCTCAAGGCATCAAAATTTTTAATGATGATCAACCTTCCAAGTCTAAAGACCTCAGTTATTGATTTGATACAACCATAGCATTGTAGAGTTGAACAAGGCATATAAGAGAAAGAGATCCACGTAGGATGCTGTGGCTACGGCCCTACATCCTGTTCTGACCCATTTGGAGAAACAAGGGACTTATGCGAGACTGTTATTTGTAGATTTTAGTTCTGCTTTTAATACTATTCTTCCGCATAGACTGGTGCCCAAGTTATTAGATCTGGGGCTTCCGCCATGCTTATGCAGGTGGATACTAGATTTTCTATCAGATCGTTCCCAACAGGTCAGGATGGGCTCTTATGTCTCTGCCGATCTCAGTATAAGTACGGGGACTCTGTGGGTGTGGGTGTGTGCTGAGCCCGCTTCTGTACACGCTTTACACATATGATTGTGTTCCCAGTTACCCCAGCAATAAGATCATCAAGTTTGCAGATGACACAATGGTGGTTGGTCTGATTACTGCTGGGGAGGGGGAGTCAGCTTACAGGAAGGAGGTTGAGATGCTGCCGGAGTGGTGTAGAGAATGTGTATATGTGGGGTGGGAGTATGTTGATAATTTTGTATAGCTGTATTTTGTTTAGGTTTTGTTGGGTTGATAAGTGTGTGTCCCCCCATCTCATTGTTCTGTGCAGGACAATGACAATAAAGATCTATCTATCTATCTATCTATCTATCTATCTATCTATCTATCTATCTATCTATCTATCTATCAGGTCATCTCTTCCAATTTTATGTCAAAGTAGAATGCAATAGTTTAAGTGACCATGACAGAGGGCCAGCCATTCTGTCAAATATCTCTTATTGTCACATTTTCCTCTGTGTTTAGTCTGAACAAATTTTCCTATAATTTGAATACCTTGGTTCAAGTAATGCCACCTGAAAATACAGAAGAAAAGCTTACTCTATTTTTCATTTGATAGCCCTTCAGTAATTTGAAAATGGCTACTACATCCTCTTTCAGTCTTCTCAACTGTTTTTCATAGGGCTTTGGTTTCTGGAATCTTTGCCATCTTTGTTGCACTACTATGGTTGCTGATACTCTTCTTAAGCTGTGATGCCTAAAAGTAGATACAATATTCTGATGAGTTCTGGTGAGTTCTGATTCTTTAAATTCCGTCCTGCAGTACTCAGGAATCGAAATCCCGACCTCCAGCCTTCCAGTCAGCATCTTAGCCACTTGAGCCATTGCAGACCCATTCAGGATGATACAATGCCAAAATACAAGAAGAGTATATTCAGGTGATAACAGTAAGATACAATCAAATTACAACAGACCATAAAATGAAGTTCACCTTTAGAAATCAACTGTGGCTGAGGCAAGTTTTGATCTCTACATGAAATGTATCAAGGGAATCACTAATGACAGGGGAGACAATAAAGACACACATGTAAGATATGGGTGTTACCTGGGGTCACATTTATTTAACACAAAGGACAGTGAAGGTTTTGTCAGCAGAAGTCCAGCTGTAGACCTATATCTGCGGTGGTGGACCTTGGCACTCCAGCTGTTCTTGGACTTCAATTCCCAAAAGTCTTGATTAGCAGGTGTACTGACTTGGGCTACTGAGAATTGAAGTCCAAGAACAGCTGGAGTGCCAAGGTTCACCACCACTGGCCTATGATGAAAGCCCCAGAAAAGGACTACCAAGCCCACCTGAGCAATAACCATATAAATCATCACTCTCCCAATCATCACTCTTCCTGATTTAGGGGCATCTTCTCTGCTCTTAGAGCCACACAATTCTAGTCAGAAAAGGAAAGTTGATCATAAATATTCTTTGATTATTTTCCTGAACATTGTTTCTGATTTCCGTCTCCAAAGAGTGTAAGATGTTAAGCCCTTTTGAAGACCTTTAAATCTGCTTTCATGTGAGAACAAGAGGTATAAAGTGCATTGGGCTTTTGCCTATATGAGAATATAGTGGTACCTCGCTTAAAGAGCATAATGTGTTCCACAGGATTGCTCTTTAAGCGAGTTTGCTCTTTAAGCGAAACACAATTGTAAGTGACCAATTGTGACTTCTGACAGAGGGGATTATGAACCTCGATTTAGTTGTTAAGCAAGTTCATCTCTAAGTGAGGCGCTCTTTATGCGATGTTTTACTGTAGTTCCTTTTCAGAGTAGACTTCTTAAAACTGTGTGTCAAGTTTGAATTGTTCCTCACCAATCATGTCAGTTTGGCATTTTTAACATCAAGTTGACATTTTTAATCCAGTTTATAGCTCATCTTCATTGAGTTCTCAGCACTGGTTAGATGTGTGGGTCTACTGATTTACCCTCAGCCTGTTTCGCAGCTGACAAAACAGGTAACCTAATGTGTTCATAATTAACTTGATTAACTGAAATGGAATCTGCTATTTAAATCTATCTTGTCACAATTTTAGGGGACCAATCAGCATGGAGAGAGATCCAACAATAAAGCAAGAGGGGCAATGGGTCTGTGCAGCTACCCTAGTGGAGATCCCCTTATGGTAGTGGTACCCAAACTTTGGATTTAGGGCCTCAATTCCCAGAATTCAACTGGTCTCCTTTGCCAGTCATGTCAAAAGCAAGAAATTGCAAGTTCTGTAAATAAATGAGAAAGGAGTACCTTGCACTAAATCCAGCTGTTAGCCTCAACTAGAGTATATTTATTGAATGAATAAGAAGTTTCAGATCAATAGTTAGGAAACTCTCATATATTTAATAGGTCTAATATAGTCAAGAAAGTGTGGTGGCTCTGTGATTAAGATACTGAACTTGATGACTGTATGGTGGGCAGGTCAGCAGTTTGAGACCCGAGTGCTGCATGACAGAATGAGCTCCCATCACTGTCCCATCTCCTACCAACCCAGCAGTTCGAAAGCAAGAAATTGAAAGTAGATAAATATGTACCACTCCAGTGAAAAGGTAAACAGCATTCCGTGCACTCCGGCATCTAGTCATTTTTTTTTTCTCATTTCAGGTTTATTTATATACCACCTTATTCAAACCCAACGGGTGACTCAAGGTGGTTTCCAACAAATAAAAAGCATAATAAAATACAAAAGCAAAACAGTGTAAAGAATAACAATAAAATATACAATAAATACTGTAAAAATATCCAACATCAAGATATTTAACAAAGTATTGTCACATTAAGATACAAAATATACAAACTACAAATGTGCAAATTACAAAGCATCATATACAGTACCCAAACTACAAAACACAACAGGGCTCACCATCCACGACAGAGCCGGGCTCAATTGTCCATGACAGAGGCTGCCGTGGCCAGGAGGGCTTTCGCACAGCTTTGCGTCATCCGTCAGTTGTGTTCTCCTGGACCGGGACTCCCTGCTCATGGTCACACATGCTCTGGTGACCACCAGGCTAAATTATTGCAATGCACTCTAGATGGGGCTGCCCTTCATGACCATTCAGAGGCTACAGCTGGTGCAGAATGCAGCAGCCCGGGTGGTGATGGTGTGCGGGCATTATGCTTGTGCCTCATCATTGCTTCGGGAGCTGTACTGGTTACCAGTTTGTTTCTGGGTGCAATTCAAGGTGCTGGTTTTGACCTTTAAAGCCCTACATGGTAGTGGGCCAGGATACCTAAGAGACCACATCATCCCAAGAGTGTCTGTCCATCCAACCAGAGTGGACGCCTCTCTGGCACACAAAGGAGGGCCTTTTCTGTGTCTGCACCGACCTTGTTGAACCTCCTGCCAGTAGAGTTGCAGGAGCAGATGGAGCTGCTGCCTTTCAGAAAAGAATTTAAAACCTGGTTGGTGGGGCAGGTGTGGGGCCCGGATGGAAGAGTGGCCCCCGCCTGTTGGCTTATAAAATGAAACCTCCCCATCTTTTTAATGTGGGCAGTTTTAACGTGGTTAGTTTTTAATAGGTGGGTGGGTATGTTGGGGTTTTAATTGTTTTTAATATGTATGTTTTAATCCTGTTGTGAGCTGCCCTGAGTCAGGTTCGCCTGATTGCGTGGCATAGAATTTTGAATTATAAAAAAATAAAAAAATAAATAAATGTCAACAATGGAGCCGGGGTCAATATCCTTAACAGAGCCGAGTCTCAACATCCACGATGGAGCCTGGGACCCAACAAAGGTGGGATGTGTGGCGGCGGCAGCATTGCTTTTGTGATCACGGTCCAAGTGGCTCCAGCTGATGGTGGTCTTTCCCTCCAGCCGTGCAGTTGAGGCGGGTGCCAGTAGCGGCGCTGGCACTGCTTTCAGTTGGCTGAAGTCGAGAGTTTTGTTGGCGTCAGCCACCCTCCTGCAGCTGATGTCCATCTCCCCTCTGGCCCGGTTGGCTAAAGGCGAGGGAAGGCGAGAGTCCTGCAGGCATGGAAGTGGCGGTGGTGAGCACAGGTTTTGTTGGTGCCAGCCGCCCTCCTGCAACTGATGTCCATCTCCCCTCTGGCCCGGTTGGCTGAAGGCTAGGGAAGGCAAGAGTCCCGCAGGCACGGAAGCGGCGGCGGCGAGCACAGGTTTTGTTGGCGCCAGCTGCCCTCCCGCAGCTGATGTCCATCTCCCCTCTGGCCCGGTTGGCCAAAGGCGAGGGAAGGCGAGAGATGCCCACCACATGTCCATGGAAACATCTGCAGATGGAGACAGCACTGGCTCTTTGGCTATAAAGAAAGATGAGCACTGAACCCTAGAGTCGGATACGACTGGCTTTCGAGCAAGGGCAACCTAATATAGTCAGGACTCACAAATGGATTTAACGCATGAACCTCAGGATCTTGTGGACAAAACTGATATAATTTAACCTAAGGTTTCTAAAGTAGACACAACTGAAGACAATTAACCTAAGAATTAACTGATCCAACAAGTATTAACTGAATCTTTCCATTGTCTTTCAGTGGATTCTCCACCTAGTCAATTAACTTGCAAGTTGAACACATTCAACTTTTAAGCCTTGGGGATGCAAAGCGCTCCAACATGACAGCGAAGAGGGAGGACAGCTTTCCAAAATAAGCACGCTGACATCAGCAGCATTTGTGTTGCTAAGAGAAAGAATAAGCATGGCTTGGGAAAAGCATGCTATTTCAGCAAACCTATTCGGGTTGGCAGCCGGACCTGGCTCCAGATAACAGGGAAGTCATTCACAGCAATACGTGCCAAATTGTTACATCAGCCTAGGATACACTAGCTAACAACAAGTGTGAGTTCATGGAGGATCACGTCAGGGAACTGGACCATCCTGTAGTTCCTGCTGGGTATAGAAATAGTGTATTTATTTATTTTTTAAAAGTGCCTGCCAGCTCCTCAAGTGTTAAAATAGGGATAATATGTCAAAGGGTAATAATGTACAGAGTGCAAAGGTTATTAACAGAAGAGAAAGATTTTCAATGTGGCCCTCTTTATATGTACTTTCATGCTGTGGATTAAATACAAACATATGTTATATACCAGAATTAAAATGCTATGAATCAACACAGAAAACTGCTATGCAAAATTAGGATTGCTGTACTAGAATTTGTCCTTTGTGTCATCTTTCGGTTGTTGTTCTGTAAACTGTGTAAATAACAGTATTTGTAATAAAAGTATATAGCAGATATATAGATGTCATTATATTTTTACCTAATCTGGTGACTTCTATTCCTATAAATATCTCAGTATAGTCAGTGATAAATTGTGTACTTTTATCCTTCTGGTTGCTTTACTTTTCTCTTCCATATGTTTAAATATGCATCTTGGTAAAAAAATCAGTACTGTACTGTAGACATCAGGGAGGGATGGAGGGAGGGAGAGAACACCTGCTTGACCCTTTTTGTCTTGGACATAAATTCACCAGAATTAATTTGGAGTCAAGAATAGATTTGCAACATAAGGACTTCCAGCAAAGGAGAAACACATTTTCTAATGTGGACAAAAAGAAATAGATTGCATCCTGGCTGAAAATGCACAGGTACCTCTGAGGGCTGTTTTTTTTTAATTATTATTATTATGAAAAAGTGTTTTTTTAAAGTTTCCATAAAAGAAAATAACTGATCTACACTCTGTATTTTATTTTCTTCCAACATACATAATATACTTCTTTCTAGCCCTTAAGCCATGTAGAAGATGTTGAATGGTAGATTTGTATAATAATATTATTAACAACAACAACAACAACAATAAATGTGCCATTCTGGCTTAGGACAATGCATTTCAGGATTGGGGCAACCCATTTCAGGACCATTGTAATATAAAAAAGAAAATTTTATAAATAAAACTCAGCACTTTTTTTGCAAGTGTTGACCTGCCATGACCTGAAGGGGAGCTATATCTGCTCCAGTAGTACCCAAATATCCCAATTTCCCCCTGAATAGATTTTCTAAAGCCAATATACACCAGCCTGCATGATACCTGGACAAAGAGCATACAAATTTAAGCCACTTCACCCTGAACCCTTTAGCAGACATTCAAACCCCAGATCTGTAACCTTACTTGATGGATGGATGAAAGAAAGAAAGAAAGAAAAAGAAAGAAAGAAAGAATCCTACAAAGAGCTGTGAAATGGGTTTTTACATCATATTGATTACATGATCCATTAAAAATTCAAACAATAATTGCATTTCACAAGCAAATACACAACATCCTAATAGTTAATAATATTTTAGTAAAGTTTTGGAAATTTAGTGGTGGGAAAGAACCAAGAGAAAGAACATTCCAGAATGCACAAATTATTTCTCTTCACCTTAGTTTTGAAAAATGGTTGCCAGAGCAGCTGCATGAAGACAGATATACCAAGTGTTGACCTCAGCCTGAACCTTCCCTGACACCTTAGAGCAGGGGTGACGAACCTTCAGTTTTTGGACTTCAATTCCCAGAAACCAGTACATTGGCTGATCAGTGTTTTGGGGGATTGACTTAGGCTTCCAGGAATTGAAGTCCAAAAACTGAAGGTTGGACATGCCTGCCTTATCGGTTAGAAATTTAGAATGTCCAGGTGACATCTTTATTGGAGAATTCATCTGTCACCTATCTTCTCCATTGGCACTAGGAACTCAATCCGCTTAACGGATCATGAATTATCTGTTGTTGTTGTTGTTGCTGTTGTAGTATTGATCCACACCAAGGGTGAACATTAATATGAATGTGGATGTTCTGTTGTTGTATCGCTCCAGTCATCTCAGGGTCTGATCAGACAGTGAAGGAAATATGAAATTAACTCACATTCCCTTGCCATGAAGTCACTTACTTGGTTAATTGATTACTTGGTTGATCCATGTTTCACATGTCTTCCACTGTTTCTGATCCCATGCCAATCTCATCCAGGGCCTTGGGAACTTTGCCCTGAATTTGTTTTCCCATCTGGTTGCTGACCATCCTAGTGGTTGCTTTATGTCAAGTGATATCCATTCTGTGATAGCTTTCATCCACTTGCCATCTTTGAAGCGGCACACATGCCCGGCCCACCAATGCCTTGCAAACTCAATCAACGCTGATGCTTGTTTTGCACCAGATGTTATATGCAGTTCTTCATTTGATATTCTGTGAACCCATTGTATGCGTAGCATCCTTCACTCTATTGCTCATTGTGCTACATTGATTTTTTTTTATGTCAGCTTTTGTAGGTGCCCATGTTTCACTGCTGTATAATAAAGCAGGCAGAAGAGTGGTGCTGGCGAGTTCAGCCTGTAATTTTTTCATTTTTGCCTCACTAAGAACACCCTTTATACTGTTAAAAGCTGCCCATGATGCTTGCCTTCTCCTTGAAATTTATTTTGTTAGATCATGCCTTAGGTTAACCTCTTGCCCAAAATATACATATGAATCAACTTCTTCTACTATCTTGTTTCCACATCTCATATCTATGGCATTTGTGTACTTTATTTTTTCCTGTATTGTATCATTGTTTGATATGTTGTGAGCCGCCCTGAGTCGGCGTACGCTGAGTGGGCGGCATACAAATCAAATAAATGAATGAAATGAATGAATTTGTGGAGGCACTCCGCATATATTTCGTTTTTGACATATTGATCTTCAGGCCGATCTTTTGACTTTCTGTGTCTAACTTTTGGAGCGTATTCTGCACTTCTACTGATTTTGGTATTAACACAATATCATCAGTGAAGTGAAGATGGGATGAGTACTTCCCGTTTCGTTTATAAGAATTTCCTTTTCCTCCATGTCAAGTTGCCCATTGCTGATTCTAAGATGGCAGTAAACAACTTTCGGCTGATCGTATCACCCAGATGGACTCCTCTTTTTATAGGGATCTTTATAATGTCACACCAGGACAGTTGGCTCTCTCTGGTATAAGTGGTCACACAGGTAGAGGAGGGGGAAGCCCTTTCAATAGTAATTCTTTTTAAAGCTCCTGTGGGTGGTACCATTCAAAAGAAAAATGGATTTCCTTCCTCAGCCCTTCATTTCCAACTATGGATTGAGGGTGTGGGAATCTGGGCTGATTCATATTTCCTATTGTATTATGTGATCAATGGGGAGAAATGCAATTCAGCACAAAACCCCTAGTATTTTTTCCACTGTTTAGTCAGGCTCATAGAATCACACATATACCCCTGAATGTGTCAGTTTTGCACATTTATCTGAGGATAGTGTACATGCCTAATACAGACTGTCCTACTGGTGGTGCTGAATCATACCCTGGAAGCAGGTTTAAGGCAGCGATGTTGAGAGCAAAGAACAGCAGCAAGGTGAGGGACGGCAAAGCTTCATGCCACACAGTATGCCTTGAAATTTCCAAAAAATTACTTTCTGACCTTAGGAAAAATGAAAGCTGCTGTCCCATGACCAGGACTGAATTAAGATTCAACTGCTGGTCCACAAACATCTTTGCATGGCACTGGAGGACTTGTCCTTTGCAGAAAATGGAAATGACTTTATTTTCTGTTACAACTCCCAGAAACAAGCTGAGACTCATAGTCCAAAAACTAACATTTCTGTGCTCTGGTCCTTTGCCTCAGTAACAGGCCTTCTTTTGCCCCACTTGGGTGAGTCAGTGTAGATCAGTCTAGTACAATTGAAATGATAAACCAAAGGATTGCATTTTTTGCCAAAATTGTTGTTCTTTTATTAGAGAAAGGTATGGTGGGACTTAGCTAAAAGGGAAATGGCCAAAACAGAATCTGAAAATTAGATAATCTGCAGAGAAATGTTTGTTCCTTGTATTTAACACATCTTCATTCCAGTAAGAGATTTCATCAGAGATACATTCCTTAGCAATTAAACTTGGAAATAAGCACCTGTTTACCTTCCAATGACTAACCACAAAGCAAAGTAGGGTTAAATGCAAGATAAGGAGTGGTGAGAAAGGACATAGTAAAATTGGACATCTTTCACCACTTAAGGATGTACTGCTTCAAAATACATCCTAAGAACATTGTCCAGTTAAACTCTGAGGGATTTTAATCAAATCTATCATGAGAAGTGAAGCATCAGTGAGAACTTTGAGGGTTGGAATGCAGGATAGCCATGGTAGCTGTGAAATTGAAACTGATTATGGTAAAAGGTGCAACAGTGGGATATGATATGAAAAAAGGAATAGAAATTACATAGTGGTTATCTCTGGCCATAGGAGTGATTAGTCTGTCTCCTGCTGTACTATGTTAGCACTAGAGTATATCTGCAATAAAAAGAAAGAAAGGAATCTTAAATGCTAAACAGAAAGAAGCAATTGAGTTGTAAATGAAATGAGAAATGCTTCTCTGGTGTGTTTTGGAATGCTGCCACCTTCTCCAGAACACTGTGCTCCCCTTTAAAACAGTTGGTCCATAAAAGGATTAGGAGAGGGTATCATACTAAGGGTATCATTCAAAGAGAAAAGACGGCAGACCACAGGACTACAGGAAGGTAGGAGGGAATATGGGTTGGGTTGGAATGCCCATGACATCACCCACGTGGACAGTGAAATGCCGATCAAACTCACAAGCCCAGCATGAGCTCATTACGATTGCAATCAATTCCAACCATTATTGAGGCTGCGAAACAACCTACGGCAGAGCTGAAAGGCTGTGATTCAGCTTTCCAGTGTAGTCACACCCTGTCAACCATCCTTTCTCTTACAAAACTCAAGTGCTGAGTGCCAAAAGGACTTTAGCTAAAATGGGCTGCTGAGGGGCAAGAGGGACACACCTGTAGCACTGTTGGCAGAAGCAGGAAGAATGAATTCCCAGGAAGTCAAACATACCTTAGAACAGCCATCACCATGGGACATAGAATGAAAAAGAAGAATAACTAGCTGGATGAAAATGGGGAGAAGGGGTAGCTGCACAGGAGGAGGTCTTTCTCAAGGGAGGATAAGTTAAAAGTAAAGGTCACCCTTGCTCAAAAGCCAATCGTATCCAACTCTAGGGTTCAGTGCTCTTCTGTGTTTATAGCTAGAGAGTCAGTGCTGTCTGTGTCTGCAGATATTTCTGTGGACTTGAGGCAGGCATAACTAGACACTGGAGTGCACAGAATGCTGTTTACCTTCCCACTGAAGTGATACCTATTTATCTACTTGCAATTTCTTTCTTTTGAACTGCTAGGATGGCAGGAACTGGGACAGAGACCAGAGCTCACTCCACCATGCAGTACTCGGGTCTCGAAACTGCTGACCTGCCGACCTTCTAGTCATCAAGTTCAACTTCATAATCACTAAGTTACCGCAGTCCCTTCAAGGCTGGATACACTGCAATATTTTTTTAATTTTGCTTTGGAACTGCCAAGAGTCTTGCCTATTCTTTATGCAACAGCAGACTGCAAGCTTCCTGTTCCTATCTACTGTGTGGGGGGAAATTTCCCTTTCTTTTATTTCCTGTTTTCACTGAATTTTTTGTTTTTGTTTGTTTTTGAAAACCACCAAGCTTACTGCAGATATTTCCAGCTTCAGGTTGCCGGAAGCCTTTTCCTGTTAACCCCTTCCAAGAGGCCCCTTTAATACTCCTGGACAAAATGTATACTAGCTGGAATGTTTTGAAGAGAGACCTAACTATTAAGCTTTTGCAAACCCAGCTGCAAGTAACTGTGATGATTATCTGATTAGCAGTAACTAGTACAGCCAAGCTTTCAGTTCTGATGTCCTTAAGTTCTCATGGTTCTTGTGGTCCGCATGATTCCAGAGCGATAGCTTAAAGTGCACGCCTGACTTTAAGCATTTGATGAAGTAATCGATGCAGGTTGCCAAACCAAATCATCATAGACAGGTTGTTGCTTTTAGCAACAGTAATTAGCAATAATAATTACACTTATATATTGCCCCATAGTACTTACTGAACTCTCTGGGTGGTTTAGCATTTTGTCCCCAACATGCTGGGTACTCATTTTAGCAACCTCGGAAGGATGGAAGGCTGAGTCAAACTGCATCCCCATCAAGATTGAATTCACAATGTTTTGGCTGCAGTACAGTAGTTTAAGCACCCCACAACCAGGACTCTTTTTTAAAAAAAAATAAGTAAGAGGTAAAAACTTGGCAGTCACCGGGTCTCAAATATGCATATATGATATATCCAAGAGTTGTGCATGTTTTTGTTTCCTTCATTACAAACATATAACTAATAGGAACAAATGTGTCAACATTTAACTTCTTTTACTACAGATTCCAAAGAACTAGCATTTGAAGCCAAGGCAGATTACAAGACAATAAAATGAAAAACATTAAATTAGAATTAAATTAAACTTTAAGATTAATATATGATAAAAATTAAAACTGTTTAAAATCCATTTAAAATATAGTAATTATTTAACTTATAACAATGGAAACAACTTGGAAATTGGAGGATCTTAAATTGTCAATGTTCTATTTAAATACAGTGATACCTCATACAACGTCCAAACTTGGTTCCACAAGTTTGGAATTTATACGGATTTGGACTTTGTATGAGGCATGCAAAATCCTAGCCGCGATGCCTCATACAACATCCAAATCCTTGCCACGATGCCTCATACAACGTCGTTTCCATAGAGATACATTGTACTGTAACAGCACAGACTTCAGGGCAAAGTCAAGGAAACAGACAGGAAACTGACAGAACTTTAAGAAATCATTGTCTAAAGGCTAAAAACATTACAAAAACTTGTCAAACAACCCTGATTGTCTAAGAACCTGAAGAATGCTGCAAAAATCCCAGGAATGCTTCTAAAAATTCTGGCGAAAAAAATTCGAAAAAATCCAAAATCGCACTCAAAACCACTCCTAAACACTCTTCACCTTGTGCAAAACCCACAAGAGCAATGCACACACGTGTCCTGCTTTTTATACTGCCCAGGCACAATGCAACCTGGGAAAACCCCAATGCCTCATACAACGTCACACGACTTTGGATGAGGCAACTTTTTTCAAGGAATTAGGCGATGTTGTATGAATCTGATGTTGTATGAAGCGGACTTTGTATGAGGTATTACTGTAAGAAAGTTTTCTCCTGATGCCAAAAGGAGTGTGGGTGAGAGAGGCAAACCTAGTTTCTCTTGGTAAGAAGTTGTAGAGCCTGGATATAGCCACTGAGAAGACCATGTCTTGAGTCCCCATTAGAAGGGCCTCTGAAAGTGGTAGAACTATGAGAATGCAAGCGCGGCGCCAAAATGGCCGCCGCGCCCTTTGCGGGCCCCCCCCCCCCACAGGACAGAGAATCCGGGTAGTTAGGGGCGTGGCCAGCTCCCTTATAAAAGGGGTGGCCACGAGGCAGCCGAGCTGCCATTTTACCTCAGCGACAGAGCGGAGAAGTTTTTTCCCCTGTGTCTCCGTCGCTCGTTAGCTTACCGGGAAGCCTTTTGATAGCGATTCTGCCTTGTCGGCTTCCCTTTTTTGCTTCGGTCGAGATGCCTTCGAAGAAGAAGGCAGCTTCGAGTTCAGCTCGCGCTGTTAGGAGGCGCAACCCAGGTCGGAGGACCGTGGTGCCGCCTCCTCAGCAGCCACCTTTGCCAGCCCCGACCGGGGCCGGCGGAATGGGGTCTATTGCCCCTTGGCCGGCTATGGGCGAGCAGAGTGCGAGCGCGGATGGCGCTCCGGCCCGCGGCCCACGAACGGTGGACACCGCTCCTCCTCCTGCTCACTCCGTTGGGCCTGTTCCTTTTGGGCCGCAGCCTCTCCCTGGGCCCTCTAGCCTTGGGGGGTGGGGCGGCCCCCTGCCTTGGCAGGTTTCTCCACCAGCTCTGCCGGGCTTTGGTGCTGGCCAATGGCCATATGCTGGCCCCGGGGTGCAGGGACCTGTACCCGTGCCTGGCTCGGGCGGGCCGGCCGGCCCTTTGCCCATGGTCAACGTGGACACCTTACTGGCCCGCATTGCGGCCCTGGAGGCGTCTTTGGCCCGGGCCAGTCAGGCTGGAGCCCCCTTTGGGGTTCCTTTTGAGGTGCTGTCGGCAGCAGGACAACAGCCGGCGGGGAGGGTAGAGCTGCTGCAGGCGGGTGGCGCGGCTTCGGCCACTGCCTCGCAGCTCCCCAGCCAGCAACCTGGTGCGGGTCAAGCCCCGGTGATGAGCTCTAGGTCGGTCGTGAGCTCCGATGCCCCCAGTGGGCCGGAACCCCCGGTGGGGGCGGCCCGCGGGGGTGCAGCATGTGAGTATACGGTGCAAGCAAGTACATCCACACACATTCCCAATATAGGGGGGGCCTTTCAATGGCCTTGGCCTCGCGCGGGTGGTGCGGGGGCCACGCTGTCTACGGCCCACCCGGCGACAACAACTGCCACTTTGGGCAATGGGGTGGGCATTGGTCCTTACACTGCGGGGAATGTTCTGGGGGTGGCTGGGTTAGCTCAGGCCCCTCTTACTAGGCCGGCTGTCCCCTTTTCGGCTTTGCCGACGGCAGGGTATTCCTTGCCATTGGGTGATCACTTGGCACAGGCTACTAGGGAAAAGATATGGCGTGGGGAGTACGTAGATATCTTCTCACTCCTGAACAGAGAGCCCACCAAGGAGGAAAGGGAGGGTCAGAATGAGAAGGATAAGGAGCAGGCACGCCGCCGTAAGCCGCCGCGTACCTGGGCTAACTGGCTTCCCGCCTATTTAATATACATGGCGGTATATTTAAGAGCGCGGCCGGATTTAGCTATCCCCATGGTCCAATATTTGGACAACATATATAGGGCAATGGTTGATTTCCCGGGCCCCTCATAGCTAGCATATGATGAGGAATTCCGTATGAGGATTCCTCTCCACCCCGAGATGAGATGGGATGAGCCGTGCCAGAGACTGTGGCTCTTGTACATGACACCCACACGCCCTGCCCCGGGGGATAGATACCATTGTGGACACGCGGTCCAGCGAGCGGCTCCAGCGCAGGTTACCCGCCAACCGGCGGGGCAGGGGGTTCCAGCCCGCCTGCTGTGCTGGACTTTCTCGTCAAATGGTTCCTGCAATCGAAAGAATTGCAGGTATAAGCACGAGTGTCCCACATGTTCTGGCCCCCACGCAGCCTCTGCTTGTCCCAGGCCTGGGGGGGCACGAGGCAGAGGGAGGGGTGGACAGTGGGCTGGCAAAGCTGCCGCGGATGGAGCTAGTCCTCCGAAAGGCCCCCTCCCCAATTAACGTGGACATGCTGGAGCGCTGGCTCGCATCGTACCCGAAGGGGGAGGACGGGGAGTATCTACTTCAAGGTTTTAAGCAGGGATTTCGTATCCCTTTTATGGGTGATAGGTCCCCTCAGGATGCTCCCAACCTTTTATCCCTCAGAGGAAGGGAGGAGGTGGCTTCGGCCAGCATTAAAAAGGAGTTAGACGCGGGCAGGGTCGCTGGACCCTTCCCCGCACCCCCGTTTCCCAATTTTAAGGTTTCACCACTGGGTTTGGTGCCCAAAAAGTCCCCAGGTGAGTTTCGTCTTATTCATCATTTGTCCTACCCAGCCGGCCGATCGGTCAACGATGCTATCCCTGATGACCTTTGTTCAGTCAGGTATACATCGTTTGACCAGGCGCTGCGCATGGTGCGCGCGTGTGGCCCGGGTGCCCTGCTGGCCAAGTGTGACATTAAGTCGGCTTTTCGCCTTTTGCCGGTGCACCCGGGCGACTTTGAATTGCTGGGTTTTGAATTTAAGGGGGAATATTATTTCGATAAGGCCATGCCTTTTGGCTGCTCCATATCATGCTCGGCTTTCGAGCGTTTTAGTACCTTCCTAGAATGGGCCTTCGTCCGCAGGTCAGGGTCCCGGTCTGTAGCCCATTACCTGGATGACTTTTTATTCGGGGGTGAACGGGGCTGGGACACGTGTGCACGTCTCCTTAACACATTTCAGACGCTAATGCAGGAACTTGGTGTCCCTTTAGCGCCCGAAAAGACCGAGGGCCCATCGACCAAGCTAGTATTCCTGGGGGTTGAGATTGACACAGTAGTGCAAGCTTCTAGGTTGCCGGGTGATAAGGTGTCCAGGATAGTGGCCCTTATCTCGGAATTGCTGGCCAAGCGTAAGGCATCCCTGAGGGAACTGCAGGTGCTCCATGGGCACCTTAATTTTGCCTGCAGGGTGGTCGCTCCGGGCAGGGCTTTTGCCCGGCGCTTATGTGACGCCATGGCAGGGTTATCCAGGCCCCACCACAGAGTCAGGCTTACCCGGGGTATCAGGGCAGACATGTTCGTCTGGTTGCAATTCCTGAGGGAGTTTAATGGGGTCTCATTTTGGAGGTCTGACCTCCTGGCATCCCCCAATTTCCAGATCCAGTCTGATGCCTCAGGATCCCTGGGTTATGGGATGTACTTCAATGGGAAGTGGGCCTATGGTGGGTGGCCACCGGCATGGGCAGGCACAGGTCGCCTGCGGGATCTCACATACCTGGAATTTTTTCCCATCCTGGGGGCTTTGATGCTATGGGGCGAACAGTGGGCAAATTCGGTGGTGCATTTCTGGTGTGACAATGCTGCCGTTGTACACATTGTCAATGCACAGACTTCCAAATCGCCCAGGGTTATGGATCTAGTGCGCCATTTTGTGCTGCGCTGCCTGCGCCTCAACGTCTTGTTCAGGGCCAGGCATGTCCCAGGGGTTAATAATGATATTGCTGACGCTTTGTCCCGCCTGCAGATCTCCCGGTTCCGCGCCTTGGCCCCGGATGCGGAGGAATTTCCCTCGCCACTCCCGGACGAGATGTGGACTATTGGCAAGGAGAGGTGAACCGGGCGATTGGCCTGTCACTAGCGCCACGCACGCGTAAGGCGTATCAACAAGCATTCTATTCATATAGGGCATTTGCTGCTCAATTTCACTTGCCAGAGACCTGGCCGATTCCGGTGGACCATGTTCTGCGGTTCATGGTTCACCTGCATGCACAGGGCCTCGCACCTCGCACCATAGCATCCAAGCTTTCGGCGTTGGCTTTTATGGCCAAAGTGGGGGGTCATGTGGATACCACCTCTGACTTCCGTGTGAGACATGTTTTGGAGGGGTGGGTACGCGAGCGCGGGCGTTGCCCGGACGACCGGCACCCTATTTCCCCAGGGGTTCTTACCCAGTTGGCCCGGGGCTGGCCTGGCCTCTGTTTTGATCATTATGAGGCAGCCCTTTTTCATGCAGCCACAACGGTGGCATTTTTTGGAGCGCTCCGCGTCAGCGAACTCGTGATGCTGTCTAAGGCGGATGCAAGTGGTAGGGCACTGGAACTCGAAGATGTCTATGTTGCCAAAGACTGGGCCCAGTTGAGGATACGCTCCTCTAAAACAGATCAGCATGGCGTAGGCAGTGGAGTAAGACTGCTACGGTGTTCTTTGGCAGACATCTGTCCGGTTGGTGCCCTACAGGAATTCCTGGCACTGCGTGGCATGCACCACGGCCCGTTTTTCTGTCACCAAGATGGGTCTCCCCTTACTAAATTTCAGTTTTGGAAGGTGACAGCCAGAGCCCTCACCAGGGTGGGCCTACCAGGTGCCCGTTATGGCACACATTCATTCCGTATTGGTGCAGCCTCTACAGCAGCTGCTTTTGGGTACTCTGGGGCTGACATACGCAGCATGGGGAGGTGGGGCTCGCAATGTTTTCAGTTTTATGTGCGCCCACTCCCGCCATGAGTACCAATCCAGTCACCTTACCGCCTTTTTCTCAATTTTCTTACAGACCCTGGGTGTCGTATTACACCGGTGACAGTATGGCTGGTGGGCCACAGCTATGTGCACAGGGCAGCGCGTTACGCTGCGGCGACAGAGTGGGGACCCCGACTGGGACTGGGTGACCACGCCAGTCTCGCATGGCATGGTAAGCCTGGGATGTTATGGCGGGAGCTGCGGCCTTTCCTTTTTTCTGGCCTGGGTGCTGACCCGCCTGACATTCTAATCATCCACCTGGGGGGCAATGATTTGGGCCAGGTCACCGGCTTATCGCTTAAACATGCGATTTGCGAGGAACTCGCCTACTTGCATTATGTCTGGCCTGCCACAACCCTGGTTTGGTCGGACATTGTTCCGCGCCATTCTTACAGAGGGGGCGTTAACCTCCTGGCTCTTGACCGCGCTAGGCGCGCGGTCAATAAGGCAGTGGCGCGGTTTCTTGCCACCAGGGCTTGGGGGCGGGTTAGTCATCACCCCGATATTAGCCTACAAAATTATGACCTGTATGCAGGGGATGGGGTCCACCTGTCGCGAGGAGGTATGGACCTCCTGTTGGGTGACTGGCGAGCAGGCCTGTTGACCGAGCTGACGGTCTGGGGGGGGGCGTCAGGTCTTCTTTGAAGCCCCTCCGTGTGGCGGGTAGCACTGGTAAGGTAAACAGTATGACCCACAAGTATCCGGCAGGTTCGCAATTGACTGGACAACACTAGACAGGAATAAATTAGTTAAACGTTGTCCGGTCAACGACGAACCAGGCGATGGGGTGATGATGATTGCTAACCAGCATGCATCACCCCTGTGATTTCACGGATACACGTCAGAGGGTGGGGTCATAAGTTAGTTATTGACTACGGTCAACAATTTGTTTGTTGTCAACAAACAAATTGATACAAATTGATACATTGTAACCAATTGCCGTTGGCAATTTTGGGGTGGTACCTTACCAGTGTTACTTCGGCCTGCTTGCCTTAGGAATTATGATTGGTCGTTTTACCAATACAAATTTATAATTCGGACTAGGGCATTGAATCAATAAATGTGGCCCTATGCTGTTATCCACTTTCAATGTTGTCTGTGTCCGTTATTGGGGGGGTGCGCCTGCAAAGGTCTTTCCTATAGATCTCAAAGTCTGGTTAGGATTGTATGGTATGGATACAGTTCTTCAGATAAATAGTGTTTTATATATCAGCACTTTGAATTGTGTACAGACACAGACTAATAGCCTGCAAAGCTGTTAGAGGCAATTTCCTATAACTGACCCATTAATCAATCTGAAGGATGTTCACACAAGAAAATGAAAAAGACAAGGATGTTTCTTTCCTGATGCCATGAGATTGAACTGCACCAAAAAAAAAATACCCTAGGCTTGCTAGGTTGGCAGTATCTTATTCCCTGAGATTTCTGGTCCAGTGCTTCAGGCCTCTGGAATAGATCACAAAACTGAAGGCACAAAGTGAAAGCTTAAGACAAGGTAAACATAACCCATGGGGAAAGTTAAAATCCATGAATTAAATACAGCTCACTTAACTATTTTAGATAGATTCATGGCCTGCACTTGCCATACAATTAAATTTTATTGAAGTAAGTTGGCTTCAATGTAATGAGATTGCAGCTAAAATGAAGTGGCTGCCTGTTGGAGGGTGTGTGGTTTCTTCTGATGGACCCCATTCCCTACCACCTGAACCACATGAGCTTTCCTGACTATACTGGCAGGCAACAAAACTAGCAGCTGTACTCCTAAGAGTAATGGATAGTTGGGGTAGCAAAAGGTTTCTGTCTTGTAAATTCAAAAGACTGTTCTAGTGTAACCCAGCCTATGGCTCTACTAAGTCTCTCATTGCCGTACCAGTTTCAGTGGGCAACAGCTGCTAGTACCTAGACCAGGGGTTCCCAACCTAAGGCTCATAGGCCCGATATGGCCCATGGTGCCATTCCATATGGCCCCCACCCCTCCAAGGGCATTCAAGAAACAAAATGGCCACCCCTTTGAAGCTGTTGGGACAAAATGGTCACCCTCATTGTGCAGGCAGGGCAAAATAGCCATCCGGCCCTCGAAGCTGTCTGAGGAAGTGTGACCCGGTGCCAGCTTGAAAAGGTTGGGAACCTATACTATATCAGTACTGACCAAATGTGAAATATTTCCACGGTCTACAGTCTTCCTCATTTTCCCATCTGCCTTAACCTACAAAAACAAAAAACAAATCAAAGCCATGGCCTCAATTAAATTGTAAGCAATCAATAAAGATTAATGAGTTACATCTAGAATAGCAGCTGGTTTACCCTGCTGTCTATAATTATTTGTGGTTTGATCTTCTTACCACCAGGAACAACATCCTCTCTTAAGGCAGGAGATACATATGACAGAGTAAGATGGAATTTATTGAATGTTTCTCACACTTACTCAGAACCTGATCAGTGCTGCCATTTAGGGGAAAGATCTGGCCTACTTAGGTTTCAGATCTCATTCATTTATTCCTCACAGGCCTCTTGTGTTTTTGGACACCTCACTTGTTCCATATGTTGAATACCTTATTATTACAAACAATTAAGTGAGCCCATACATTAAGTTGGTATGCCAAAAGCACAAATTCATTTCCTCAAAGGAAAGGAAAGTTGGGAATGACCTATTTTGAAGATATGTCAGCTTTCTACAGCAATTTCAGTATATATAAAATAGCAATGAAAAATGTTTCAAATTATATAGCAGGACATTAAATTATGTCAAGAATATCTATGCCGTGAAAAGCTTCACTTGCCAATTTTCTGCATGTCAATCATTTATGACAGACATTGGTGGCAGCCAGTCTGAGTTTTGTTTTGTTGGTCTCTCTCTCTCTCTCTTTCTTTCTTTCTTTCTTTCTTTCTCTCTCTCTCTCACACACACACACACACACACAGACACACACACACACACCATAGAAAGTGAACACTTTTAAATGAGTGAATCTGCATTCTTGTGCATGAAACTATAATATGTTAAGTAATGAATATTCAGAATGTGAAACATATTTGACTGTCTGATATGATTTACTTTCTTTTTTTCTGCAGACATATATATGATTAGCGATGCTAAACCATCAGCAATTTTTACTTACTATCTTTTGCTATATCACACACTGCAGCTTCTCACCATTTATAAATGTTTTGTTTGTCAATACTTTTTTTAACCAAATAGTTGAATCTGTTATGTTTTCAGTTTTATATAGCTTTGGGCTCACCTTGAATTTATAACAAATAAATGTCTCACTGACATTGCTAAAGTGTTTAATATATTTAGTATTGAGGAAGCCCAAGCCTATTGAACTTGTCCATGGAAAATCAAGGTTCAAGTTCTCTTTCAGCCATGGAAATCATTATTTGATGCATTGAAAATCAGTATATGATGCTAAACAGGTCACACATGCTCTCAGCCTGAGAGCCACATCAGAGTTGTGGAAAGAAAGATAAAAAGAGAGCCATGTGTGTCAACTTGAAATCAGTGTACAAATAATGGAATATAAATATAGCTAATATATAAATATGCTGAGCCATAATAGGTTAATATGATCAATATACACTGGACTGTACTAGATGGAAATAGCATGTGAACAGTAGAATAAATAAACATTTTAAAATAATAAATGATAATGGTGTGTGTGTGTGTGTGTGTGTGTGTGTGTGTGTGTGTGTGTGTGCGTGTGTGTATTATTTTCCCCTCAAATAATCTGTCAGCAAAAACCTGAGAACAAAAATCAACCCAAATGTCTTCTAAGTGACAAAGAATAACTATAATTTTATGAGTTGCCTCTTTGCTGCATAGCTATTACAGAATTATTAGACCTCAAGATGGGCAGCCAAGCACAGCTGGGGATTCCTTTTGTGAGCATGCAGCCTGGGTTATTCTATTGATAATCCCATTTTTATCCATGCCCCCACCCCACCCCCCAAAAGGTACTTTGTCCTGGCATTGCCAAATGCCACATTACAGCATCATTACTCATGGTATTCTGGCCTGTAGGAATGGAGGCCAGTCAGCACTAATGCGATTACATGTCCAGGATCTTTTTAAGAGGAAAATGGTTTAGAAATCAGCAATTGGATTGAACACATAATCCTTTGAGAGCAAGGTGGCTTTTCAAATCCCAATGCTGAACTAATGTGTCTAAGAGACTTTTAGAGAAATGGCAGTAGAAGCAGAGTGTAGAAATATTACTTTCAGGGACTACAACTCCCCAAACCACCAAACTCCCCGCCAGCCAGATTCCAGAAATATAATCCAAAACATTGATATTCCTATTCTCTGAGCAAAAGCCACAAACACTGGTGTGATGCTATTCCTTTTTTGTTTTTTTGTTTTCATTTTTCAAGACTGCCATATATTTAAATGTCTAAAACTTTGGAACAGATGAAGCCAGAATTTACCTCACACAGGCCACTGAGGGAAAGGAAAGGAACCATTTTAATGTAGCATACGTAATCTTTTGAACAGCTATTATCGAGGTCACAGTCCTTAGAAACTGTGCTGCAGTTGTCTATTTCAACAGCCACAGGCAAAGCATTGATAGAAATGAGAGCTTCCACACAGCTGTCTTTGTTATGCAACCCAGAAAACTAAAATTATATTTATTATCTTTGCATGAAGATACCAAACATTTGAACTGGTTTATGGAAACATGCTCAGTTTAACCAAGCCTCTTAGGCTCCCTTCAAGTGAGGCAGCAGCTTGCCACTTTCCTCATTGGACCTGCTTCAGTGCTTTAATAACAGCCTCTCTTTCCTTCTCCATCCCCACAGAGAGAGAAATGGAGTGCATCAGGAACTGTGAGAAAAATACTCAGTTGCTAATCTCTGTGCATTAAGCACAATAACAAAATATGAGAACCTGAGAACTAGATGCATTTGATGCTTGTTACTCGAGGTGATAGCAAGCCCGTCAAATGTTCATCAAGCCAACTCCTTCTACCAAATAACTTAACTTGGGAGGCAATGTGCACAGTTGCCCTTTGTGGAATTCAAATTGTTTTCCTGAGGAGTGAGATCCTCCCCTCCCCCTGGTTTATTGTTGTTATGTGCCTTCACGTTGTTTCCACCTGATGGTTACCTTATAAATGAATGGTCTGACACTAAGAGTCCTTCTAAGGTCTTGGTTTCTTTTTTGTGTCAATCTGTTTCACATTTAGTCTACACCTGTGACACACACCCCACAGGGGAGCTAAGTGATTTTTAATGGTGGCAATTTGAGAATGAGTTATTAACAGTTAATGGCCTTTTAGGTTTCCTCTACATGAATAGGAGTTCGCTTTTTGAATAATAAGTATATGTGACAGGAGGTGTGTTTTTTTTTTTTTTTAGGATTTTAGAGATGCTTAGATGGAGCATGGCCAAAATAAGATTGGAGGTTTGGAAAAATTTAAAAGAATATTTAAAAAATGATGGAGGTTTGGGGAAAAAATTAAATTTGCTCCAGATGTATCCCCAAATATTGATATGGAAGATGTTAAGATGTTTCCAGTGAAAATAGATAGAAGGAAAAAGGGGATACTTCTTAGAGATGGTGTGTTCCTGTAGAAAGATTGGATAAAGATGTGTGATAAAATTGAACAAAGAGCAGAAATGTACAAACAGATGAAGTTGAATTGGTTTCATATTGTGTTAGTAAATAAGTGCAATACAAGATATAAAGAAGAATTTAGTCTAGGAAGAGGAAAGACGGAATTTGAAGAGATACTTTGTAAAATAAGAAAGGGTGGAATGGTGATAAAGGGTCTGGTGAGTAAGATTTACAAAATTTTAAATAAGGAGGATAAGTTACAAGATACATTAAGAACAATATGGGAACAGGATTTAAATATAACAATTTTGGAAATAAATTGGAAAAATAAATGGAGGAGAAGAATTATGAAAGTTTGTCAGTTAAGGTAAAAGTACATAATTATAAAATGTTATGGAGGTGGTACTTGACTCTGATTCAGTTACATCAAATGGATAGCTCTAAAACTAAAAATTGTTGGAGATGTAAAAATAGCCTGGGGACATATGAACACATGTGGTGGAGTTGTAAAGTGACAATGGCTTTCTGGAAAAATATAGAGAAAGAGATATCGGAAATTTTGGATCTTGATTTGAAGTTGGAGTCAAGTGCCGCCTTATTGACAGAAATAGATAATATGAATATGGATGTAAATAAAAAAAATATTTGTTGTCTATAATGTTAACTGTGGCAAGACAATGTATTGATAGAAATTGGAAAAATGATTATGTGGTAAAATTGGAAGAATGGTATAAAGAAATGTGGGAAATTGTGTTAAATGATAAACTTACATGGGAGTTGAATAAAAAGAAAGGTATAATCAAAGAAAGTAAGTTTTGGGAAATGTGGAGATTCTTTGTGATACATATATTGGTCAAAAATAAAGGAGATAAACCAGTACCAGACCATATGAGTTTTTGGAAATGTTATAGTGGTAACAAAACTGTGGTCTTCAGGGCTTTATATATATCACAGGGTGATATTATTATTATTATTATTATTATTATTATTATTATTATTATTATTATTATTATTATTATTATTATTATTATTATTATTATTATTATTATTATTATTATTATGTATTGTGGTGTTTTTTAAATGTAGTATTGATATGTATTTCTTTTCTTGGTTTCCTTTTTCTGTTGTTTTTATCATATACTGTATTGTGATGTGTTATATTTTTCTTTTCTTTGTTATTTGATTTTCTTCATTTTAAAATTCAATAAAAATTATTTTTTAAAAAAAGATTGGGAACCACTGGTCTACACCATTCTCCTGATGCCTTCAACTTTACCCAGCATTATTAGCTCTTTCCAGCGGCTCTTGTCTTCTTATGTTGTGTCCAGTTATTTAGTTATTTTAAACATGTTTGCTTCAAGAGAGATTTCAAGCTATATTTGATGGAGCACTAATTTATTTGTCTCTCTCATGGTCTGATATATCTGTAAAGCCATCCTCTGATATCACATTTTAAATTAATTTATTTTCTCTTGCCAGCTCTTTTCTTTGTTCAGCTTTCATAGCCACCAACAAGCAGTAGTTCTAGTTCCTGCATAGCTTATTTCATTCTATCCTAAAAAGATCTATAATTTCAATTAACAATTCTTCTAATTTACATTCAACTGAATTTTAGTAGTGTGCATTTGTTACTTACCTGGACTTTAAATTTATCAGAAAGGTTATTTAAATAATACATTGACACTTTGAATTAACAGTTCATGATCTGTGCCTCAGTCCAGTTCTGGCTATGTTTTGAGAGGGAGAACAGAACTTTATCATTTTCTGGTTCTGATTACATAGTATGTTTCACTTCTGTATTGGTCATTTGGTCATGTCTTTGTGTAGAGTCAGTCATCTCCTGAGTTCCCTGAAGTATGAATTTGCAAAAAACAAAATGTGCTAATTTCAATGAACTACTTTCTGCCTCTGTTTCTAACTCCCGGGACAAATTCCACAGCATTGTTTCCTATTTTCCTACTTTTGTATTCTATTTTGGCATGATCAGTTTCCTCTTCAACATATGCATAAACAATGATTTCTGTATTTTCAGCATTGGTAGTAGAAGCACAGACTGGAATGATGATTATGTTAATAGTTTTCCCATGGATTCTGATTGGTATTACTGTATTAGGTCAGGCATTCCCCTGCAGCCTTTACTTGCTTACAGTATATAATGTGTCTTACCTCATCATTAGAGCCATACCATTTCTTCTGAGTTTGCAATTTCTAAATACTTTGTAGTTATCTGATTGAAAATGTGCTATTTCAGGCCCCCTTAATTCACTCACAGCAATTGCTACTATGTTTATGTGCTCCATTTTTTTGCTTTACAGTTTTGAGTTTACATTGATTCATAACTTCTCCCATTCCATGTTGCAATCATATGCATCATGCAGCATTGATTCTGTATTGCAATTATATGCATCATGCAGCATTGATTCTGTTACAATTCTATGCATCATGCAGCATTGATTGTGCTTTTGGGTGAAAAATACAACCACAAAATATTTTGCTAGTCAGAAGGATCACAAAACTGGAAGTGTGTATGTATGGAGGTATATAAGCAACATAGTCCATATGCTGCAATTTGATAGTACCCCAAAGCTGGGCTATGGTTTATATTCATTATAACATTTGTCATCAGTCCTCGAAGTACAAACTAGGGATGCATGTGGAATGTATATTTTAGAACTCACTGCCCTTGGCAAGATTATGGTGAATCAAAACAACTTTAGGCTCCCCATGAACAATTGTTGGTTTGCTGAAACACTGTTTTCTTTCAAACATTTTGCAGTCTTATCATTTGAGATGATGTGCGCGTAATAATAGACTCTTCTGCAGGTGAACTTGGTTACCCTTGCCCAGCATTACAACATTGTTTTGTTTGATTTTCCAGACTGGAGGAGAAGAAGCCCAGATCATGAAAAACAAAAGTGCCTCAGGAGTACCTGCACAGCATGCTACAGAAGAGATGATTATGTATTAATTACTGAAGTGAGCTGTACATTTTCCCACTTCACATTTTCAATTCTTATTTATGTGTTTCAATGTGAAATGTGCAAAGTACAATATCTTACTATGAAAGTTAATTTCTTCTTGGAGTTGAGATCCTAGTCTACTGCAAATTGACCAGGATAGACCTAGGTCCAAGTTAAGGTGACTTGAGGCCTTATGATATGTCAGAGGCCCTATATACCATTGCAGGCGCACCCCCCAATAACGGACACAGACAACATTGAAAGTGGATAACAGCATCGGGCCACATTTATTGATTCAATGCCCTAGTCCGAATTATAAATTTGTATTGGTAAAACGACCAATCATAATTCTTAAGGCAAGCAGGCCGAAGTAACACTGGTAAGGTACCACCCAAAATTGCCAACGGCAGTTGGTTACAATGTATCAATTTGTATCAATTTGTTTGTTGACAACAAACAAATTGTTGACCGTAGTCAATATCTAACTCATGACCCCACCCTCTGACGCGTATCCGTGAAATCACGGGGTGATGCATGCTGGTTAGCTATCGTCATCACCCCGTCGCCTGGTTCATCGTTGACCGGACAACGTTTAACTAATTTATTCCTGTCTAGTGTTGTCCAGTCAATTGCGAACCTGCCGGATACCTGTGGGTCATACTGTTTACCTTACCAGTGCTACCCGCCAATGTGACCAAAGTCAACAGTAGGAACATAAGAAGACCCCTATATCAAACCATAGCAACAGTGTGGGATGGGCAAAAAAGCCAGGACCCGGAAGCTAATATGGGTCCCAGCCAAAAATTCCCACCCGGCCCCGAAGCGACCAAAATATCACACTGTTAACTAGGGAGGGGGTGGAGGGGAAAAGACTTCTCCGCTCCGTCGCTGAGGTAAAATGGCAGCTCGGCTGCCTCGTGGCCACCCCTTTTATAAGGGAGCTGGCCACGCCCCTAACTACCCGGATTCTCTGTCCTGTGGGGGGGGCCGCAAAGAGCGCGGCGGCCATTTTGGCGCCGCGCTTGCATTGCAGGCGCACCCCCCAATAACGGACACAGACAACATTGAAAGTGGATAACAGCATCGGGCCACATTTATTGATTCAATGCCCTAGTCCGAATTATAAATTTGTATTGGTAAAACGACCAATCATAATTCTTAAGGCAAGCAGGCCGAAGTAACACTGGTAAGGTACCACCCAAAATTGCCAACGGCAGTTGGTTACAATGTATCAATTTGTATCAATTTGTTTGTTGACAACAAACAAATTGTTGACCGTAGTCAATATCTAACTCATGACCCCACCCTCTGACGCGTATCCGTGAAATCACGGGGTGATGCATGCTGGTTAGCTATCGTCATCACCCCGTCGCCTGGTTCATCGTTGACCGGACAACGTTTAACTAATTTATTCCTGTCTAGTGTTGTCCAGTCAATTGCGAACCTGCCGGATACCTGTGGGTCATACTGTTTACCTTACCAGTGCTACCCGCCACACGGAGGGGCTTCAAAGAAGGCCTGACGCCCCCCCCAGACCGTCAGCTCGGTCAACAGGCCTGCTCGCCAATCACCCAACAGGAGGTCCATACCTCCTCGCGACAGATGGACCCCATCCCCTGCGTACAAGTCATAATTTTGTAGGCTAATAGCGGGGTGATGACTGACCCGTCCCCAAGCCCTGTCGGCAAGAAACCGCGCCACCGCCCTATTGACCGTGCGCCTAGCGCGGTCAAGGGCCAGGAGGTTAACGCCTCCTCTATAAGAATGTCGCAGGACAATGTCCGACCAAACCAGGGTTGTGGCAGGCCAGACATAATGCAAGTAGGCGAGGTCCTCGCAAATTGCATGCTTGAGCGATAAGCCGGTAACCTGGCCCAAATCATTGCCCCCCGTGTGGATGATGAGAATGTCAGGCGGGTCAGCACCCAGGCCAGAAAAAAGGAAAGGCTGCAGCTCCCGCCATAACATCCCAGGCTTACCATGCCATGTGAGACTGGCGTGTTCACCCAGTCCCAGTCGGGGTCCCCACTCTGTCGCCGCAGCGTAACGCGCTGCCCTGTGCACATAGCTGTGGCCCACCAGCCATACTGTCACCGGTGTAATACGACACCCAGGGTCTGTAAGAAAATTGAGAAAAAAGGCGGTAAGGTGACTGGGTTGGTACTCATGGCGGGAGTGGGCGCACATAAAACTGAAAACATTGCGAGCCCCACCTCCCCATGCTACGTATGTCAGCCCCAGAGTACCCAAAAGCAGCTGCTGTAGAGGCTGCACCAATACGGAATGAATGTGTGCCATAACGGGCACCTGGTAGGCCCACCCTGGTGAGGGCTCTGCCTGTCACCTGCCAAAACTGAAATTTAGTAAGGGGAGACCCATCCTGGTGACAGAAAAACGGGCCGTGGTGCATGCCACGCAGTGCCAGGTACTCCTGTAGGGCACCAACCGGACAGATGTCTGCCAAAGAACACCGTAGCAGTCTTACACCACTGCCTACGCCATGCTGATCTGTTTTAGAGGAGCGTATCCTCAACTGAGCCCAGTCTTTGGCGACATAGACATCTTCGAGTTCCAGTGCCCTACAACTTGCATCCGCCTTAGACAGCATCACAAGTTCGCTGATGCGGAGCGCTCCAAAAAATGCCACCGTTGTGGCTGCATGAAAAAGGGCTGCCTCATAATGATCAAAACAGAGGCCTGGCCAGCCCCGGGCCAACTGGGTAAGAACCCCTGGGGAAATAGGGTGCCGGTCGTCCGGGCAATGCCCGCGCTCGCACACCCACCCCTCCAAAACATGTCTCACACGGAAGTCAGAGGTGCTGTCCACATGACCTCCCACTTTGGCCATAAAAGCCAACGCCGAGAGCTTGGATGCTATGGTGCGAGGTGCGAGGCCCTGTGCATGCAGGTGAACCATGAACCGCAGAACATGGTCCACCGGGATAGGCCAGGTCTCTGGCAGGTGAAAACGAGCAGAAAATGCTCTGTAAGAATTGAATGCTTGTTGATACGCCTTACGCGTGCGTGGCGCTAGTGACAGGCCAATCGCCCGGTTCACCTCTCCTTGCCAATAGTCCACATCTCGTCCAGGAGTGGCGAGGGAAATTCCTCCGCATCCGGGGCCAAGGCGCGGAACCGGGAGATCTGCAGGCGGGACAAAGCGTCAGCAATATCATTATTAATCCCTGGAACATGCCTGGCCCTGAACAAGACATTGAGGCGCAGGCAGCGCAACACAAAATGGCGCACCAGTTCCATGACCCTGGGCAATTTGGAAGTCTGTGCATTGACAGTGTGGACAACAGCAGCATTGTCACACCAGAAATGCACAACCGAATTAGCCCACTGCTCGCCCCATAGCATCAAAGCCCCCAGAATAGGGAAAAATTCCAGGTATGTGAGATCCCGCAGGCGACCCGTGCCTGCCCAGGCCGGTGGCCACCCACCATAGGCCCACTTCCCATTGAAGTACATCCCATAACCCAGGGATCCTGAGGCATCAGACTGGATCTGAAAATTGGGGGATGCCAGGAGGTCAGACCTCCAAAATGAGACCCCATTGAACTCCCTCAGGAATTGCAACCAGACAAACATGTCTGCCCTGATACCCCGGGTAAGCCTAACTCTATGGTGGGGCCTGGATAACCCTGCCATGGCATCGCATAAGCGCCGGGCAAAAGCCCTGCCCGGTGCGACCACCCTGCAAGCGAAATTGAGGTGACCATGTAGCACCTGCAGTTCCCTCAGTGATGCCTTGCGCTTGGCCAGCAAATCCGAGATAAGGGCCACTATCCTGGACACCTTATCGCCCGGCAACCTAGAAGCCTGCGCTACTGTGTCAATCTCCACCCCCAGGAATACTAGCTTGGTAGATGGGCCCTCGGTCTTTTCGGGCGCTAAAGGGACACCGAGTTCCTCCATTAGCATCTGAAATGTGTTGAGGAGACGTGTGCACGTGTCCCAGCCCCGTTCACCCCCGAATAAAAAGTCATCCAGGTAATGGGCTACAGACCGGGACCCTGACCTGCGGACGAAAGCCCACTCTAGGAAGGTACTAAAACGCTCGAAGGCCGAGCATGATATGGAGCAGCCAAAAGGCATGGCCTTATCAAAATAATATTCACCCCTAAATTTGAAACCCAGCAACTCAAAGTCGCCCGGATGCACTGGCAAAAGGCGAAAAGCCGACTTAATGTCGCACTTGGCAAGTAGGGCACCCGGGCCACAAGAGCGCACCATGCGCAGCGCCTGGTCTAACGATGTATACCTGACTGAACAAAGGTCATCAGGGATAGCATCATTGACCGATCGGCCTGCTGGGTAGGACAAATGATGAATAAGGCGAAACTCGCCTAGGGACTTTTTGGGGACCAAGCCCAGTGGCGACATCTTAAGATTGGGAAACGGGGGTGCAGGGAAAGGTCCAGCGACCCTGCCCGCATCTAACTCCTTTTTAATGCTGGCCGCAGCCACGTCCTCCCTCCCTCTGAGGGATAAAAGGTTGGGGGCATCCTGAGGGGACCTATCACCCATGAAAGGGATACGGAATCCCTGCCTAAAACCCTGAAGGAGATACTCCCCATCCTCCCCCTTCGGGTACGATGCGAGCCAACGCTCCAGCATGTCCACATTAATTGGGGAGGGGGCCTTTTGGAGAACCAGCTCCATCCGTGGCAGTCTTGCCAGCCCACTGTCTGCCCCTCCCTCTGCCCCGTGTCCCTCCAGGCCTAGGACAGGCGGAGGCTGCGTGGGGGCCCGAACATGTGGGACACTCATGCCTGTACTTGCAATTCTTCCTATTACAGGAACCATTGGACGAGAAAGTCCAGCACAGCAGGCGGGCTGGAACCCCCTGGGCCGGAGCTGCTCGCTGGACCGCATGTCCACAATGGTATCTGTCCCCCGGGGCGGGGCGTGTGGGCGTCATGTACAAAAGCCAAAGCCTCTGGCACGGCTCGTCCCATCTCATCTCGGGGTGAAGGGGAATCCTCATACGGAATTCCTCGTCATAGGCTAACCACGAGGGGCCTGGGAAATCCACCATCGCCCTATATATGTTGTCCAAATATTGGACCATGGGAATAGCCAAATCCGGCCGCGCCCTCAAGTACACCGCCATGTATATTAAATAAGCAGGGAGCCAGTTGGCCCAGGTACGTGGCGGCTTACGGCGACGTGCCTGCTCCTTGTCCTTCTCATCCTGTCCCTCCCTTTCCTCCTTGGTGGGTTCTCTGTTCAGGAGTGAGAAGATATCTACATACTCCCCCCGCCATATCTTTTCTCTGGTAGTCTGTGCCAAGTGATCCCCCAGTGGCAAGGAATACCCCGCCGTTGGCAAAGCCGAAAAAGGCACCGCAGCCATAGGAAAAGGGGCCTGAGCTAGCCCAGCCACCCCCAGAACATTCCCCGCAGTGTAAGAACAAGTACCCACCCCAGCGCCCAGGGTGGCAGTCGTCATCGCCGGGTGGGGTGCCGACAGCGTGGCCCCCGCACCACCCGCGCGAGGCCAAGGCCATTGAAAAGCCCCCGCCATATTGGGAATGTGTGTGGATGTACTCGCTTGCACCGTATACTCACATGCTGCACCCCCGCGGGCCGCCCCCACCGGGGGTTCCGGCCCACTGGGGGCGTCGGAGCTCACGACCGACGTAGAGCTCATCACCGGGGCCTGACCCGCACCTGGCTGCTGACTGGGGAGCTGCGAGGCAGTGGCCGAAACCGCGCCACGCGCCTGCAGCAGCTCAACCCTCCCTGTCGGCTGTTGTCCTCCTGCCGACAGCGCCGCAAAAGGGACCCCAAAGGGGGCCCCCGCCTGACTGGCCCGAGCCAACGACGCTTCCAGGGCCGCAATACGGGCCAGTAAGGCTGCCACGTCGACCTGGGGCCAAGGGCCGGCCGGCCCGCCCGGTCCAGGCGTGGGTACAGGTCCCTGTACCCCAGGACCCGAATATGGCCATTGGCCAGCACCGAAGCCCGGCAGGGTCGGCGGAGAAACCTGCCAAGGCGGGGGGCCGCACCACCCCCCAAGGCTAGAGGGCCCAGGGGGAGGCTGCGACCCAAGAGCAGCAGGCCCAACAGGGTGGGCAGGTGCAGGAGCGGTGTCCACCGCTCGCGGGCCGCGGGCCGGAACCCCTTCCGCGCCCGTATTCTGTTTGCCCACTCCGGGCCAAGGGGGAATAGACCCCATTCCGCCAGCCCCGGCCGGGGCCTGCGAAGGCGGCTGCTGAGGAGGCGGCACCGCGGTCCTCCGACCTGGGTTGCGCCTCCTAACAGCGCGAGCCGCACTCGAAGCTGCCTTCTTCTTCGAAGGCATCTCTACTGAAGCAAAGGGAAGCCGAAAAGGAAGAATCGCTACCAAAGGCTTCCCGGTAAGCTAAAGAGCGACGGAGACACAGGGGAAAAGACTTCTCCGCTCCGTCGCTGAGGTAAAATGGCAGCTCGGCTGCCTCGTGGCCACCCCTTTTATAAGGGAGCTGGCCACGCCCCTAACTACCCGGATTCTCTGTCCTGTGGGGGGGGCCCGCAAAGAGCGCGGCGGCCATTTTGGCGCCACGCTTGCATTGTTTCAAAAATGTTTATTATTGTAACAGTTGTGAAATAGTACAATTTTAGTAGCCCTTCATTACTGGAATCCCAAAACTGTATTTTTCTTAGACAATATACATTCCCTTCTTCCTATTTAAATCTTTGGGTGGTTATTGGGTTCACATTTGAATCTACTTCCAAAGGTCCTCTGTACTTTTAAATGTTTAATTAGTCTTATCTTAATCTGAGGTCCTTTTAAACCAAATAAACTCAACTGTATGTTAATATTATAGCTTTTTTATTACGCTTTTAATCTTATCTCTTAGTGGCTAAAATCTCTGTGGGGTTTATGCTGGTGTAGGACTGTAGGTGTAACTGTGAAAACTATGGCTGGTGATTGCTACTAACTGACAAGTTGTTGCTTGCATTCTTGGGACATACCAGTTGTATCAGTCGTTACTCATTGAGAAATGCAAGCTACACGTTGTTAATTCTGCAATATTGGTGCTGCAGTTTAGGCAATCATGGTGGTATAAATCCATAGCACATGCTTTTCTGTGCACCTGTTTAAATTATACATGAGCAGCTGTGGCCAAAGTTCTGAGAGGAAGTCAAACACAAACAAGCAAATCAGTGGGAAATGTTCCTGTTGAAGACTCTTCAATTCCAGTATCCATATTCTCCTACAGAGAAAAGATAAGAAAAACCTAGATTTTTGTTTTGTTGAGTCCTACAAAGATGACACTTGTTCTTCTACACAAACATTTACAACAACAACAACTTCTCTGTAAAATAGGAAAACCAATTTACTCCAGGCCTTAGGCCATTTGTACAGTCTTCTTTGCTGGGGAAGACACTTGAGAGTACGTTTTACTTCCGCTTCCGGGAGCGACAAGGGCAGCACGGGCCGGATGAATCGCAGTAAACCCATTTGTGTGGATTCACAGAGTGCTTGGACTTCTGGGAATTAAAGTCCAAGAACATCTGGAGTGCCAAGGTTCTCCATCAAAGCCCGAAAGCAGTGGTTCCCAAAGTGAGGGACACGCCCCATGAAGGACTTCAGTTCCCAGAAGCCTAAGTCCGTACACTGGCTGACTAGTGCTTTGGGGAATAGACTTAGGCTTCTGGGAATTGAAGTTCAAAAACTAAAGTTTGGGAAACACTGCCCTAAAGAATCACTACCCAGTCTTACCATGTCACACATTACATGCTGAGAGACAGAAATCCTAACTTCTTCCCCAATCTGTATGAAAATATACTGCTAGGAAGGGCCCACTGCACATACTTACATGGTGTAACCTTGCAGTCTTTGGTGTCTTGCATGGAAGACAATAGAAGGAGCCACAATAGGGCTAAACACAACTTTATTGCATGATGGTCATGGTGAACATGAGGTAATGGCGGACAAAACAGCTCTATTTATAGTACATTGTACATTTGAATATCCCGGGTGGTAGCTCATTGGCTACTGTCTGTATGATATCATAGATCGTCACGCCCATCTTCTCCAGGTGTGGTGTGGCAGGAAGGTTTCCCACTCTTCAGGTATTCGGGGAATCTGTACCATGTGAGCTGGATGCTCGCTACTGCCACTTGTGGCCACTTAGCTCGCATCCTTATACAGTTTGCTACAATGTGTCTCTGATTAGATACAATTGGATACATTGACTGGTTACATTCTGTTAAAGGGAAACTTGCAACATTCATTCAATACATAACACCCCTCCCCCCTAGGTGAGGACGAAGTCCTTCAGCCATTGAGGCTTCCTGCATGTTCGCTTTGGGCGACTGGTGGCCACACTTGGGGCCGGAGTCCCTGCACACTCCTGATTACTCTGCCCTCGTCCTGCAATGGGAGAGTGTAACTCATTAGCGATTGGCTGTGAGTTCTGAGCTGGGGATTGGGGAGGTCTAGGTGTGGGAGTAAACTCCAGGGATGTGAAACCGGGGGCTCCAGGGACTAAAGAAAAACCCCGCTCTTCACTTGGATGACCACTCCTCGAAATCCCCCCAGTTTCCTAACTCAAAGTCTAACAACTCCTTGAAATTCCCCTCTTCCAAGTTGTTCCTGTTACCCGGGGGGTCAAAAGGATGCGGATTTGTGTCATTTCCCTCCCCCCTGTGGTCTGTGTCTCCCCCTTGGGATAAACGGGTGGGGGGGAACCCTAATGCTGAATGCTCTGCTTGGTCACTCAAGTCTTGCCTACCCTTGAGCTGGTTGGCATGCCTCCTCCAGAGAGGCCATTCTCTGTGCGGAAGTCAGGACTCCTCAGGCTGAATATTCTGGCAGCTCTTGCAAGTGCCAATCATGTGTTCTATGTCTGCATCCAGTTTGGGCCACCAGACGTAACTTCTAGCTAGCGCCTTGGAGCGCACGATCCCTGGGTGGCTGATATACAGCATCTTGAGCACTCAAGGCCTCAGAACTTCCGGGATTATTACCCGCTGCCCCCAGAGTAGGCATCCCCTTTCTAAGGAGAGTTCGTCTCTCCTCCTACCAAAAACCTTAAATTCCTCCGTTGGGGAGGTTGCTGGCCACCCTTTTTGTACCCATGAACTGACTAGGGCCAATGACTTGTCTTTTGCTATAGCCTTAGCGATCTCCGCTGGCAGAATCAGGGGCGACTCTAGGGCCTCAATCAGGAGCACCTGGTGGTCCTGCTCTACCTCGCACTCTGGGTCCCCTGCCTGTGCGTTGAGGAAGATAGCCCACCGCAGCATCCTTGGGGACTAGATCTGCGGGGTTGGCTTGTCTGTGGTAAAGATACCTAGCAGGGGCTTATGGTCAGTCACGACTGTGAACGGTCTGCCACAAAGGAAGTCATGGGACTTTTTGCTTCCCGCGACAATCGCCAGGGCTTCCCTAACTGTTTGCACGTAGTTGCACTCTGCCTTGGACAGGGACCTCGAATAGAATGCCACTGGGGCTTCTCGCCCCCCTTCTAGCACGTGGCATAGGACTGCACCCACCCCCACTGGTGAGGCATCACAGACTAACACAACGGGTTTCCTGGGATCGAAGTGAGTCAAGACAGCCTCGGAGGATAGAAGCTGCTTTAGCCCTTGGAATGCCCGTTCCTGGCTGTCCCCCCACTGCCAAGCCACGTCTTTCTTGAGTAGTTTGTGCAGCGGTTCTGCCACCGATGCCTTTCCCAGCAGGAAAGAGAGGTAAAAATTTAGGAGTCCTAGGAAGGACTGTAGTTCGGCCTTGGTGGTGGGGCGAGGGGTGTTCTGCACTGCCGACACCTTTGACTCTGCTGGCTTGATGCCCTCAGGGGTTATTCTGAAACCCAGAAACTCTACCTCCTCAGCAAAAAACACACACTTATCCGTTCTCAATCTGAGCCCCGGTTTTTCGAACACGGTTAGTACCCAGTCTAACTTTTTGGCCAACTCCTGTCTCTCCCCCCCCCCCCCCCCGCTGTTATCAAAACATTGTCAAAGTAGGGGAAAACACTTTGGGAGCCCCTTCAACAACTGTTCCACGAGGGACTGAAAAATCCCTGGGGCCGAATTTACACCAAATTGGAGGCGCATTACTTTAAAGGCTCCCTTATGGGTAACTATGGTCTAAGCGGTGGCTGCAGCTGGGGTCACCGTTAATTGTTGATAGGTCTGTGCTAAATCTAGCTTGGTGAAACACCTCCCCCTGTGTAAAGTTGCTAACAGGTGACTTACTACCGGCACCGGGTACGCATTTGGGTGAATTGCCTTGTTAATCGTGCACTTGTAGTCAGCACAGATTCTGACCTCCCCATTAGCCTTAATCGCCATAACAATGGGGGTTTCCCACTCGGTGGAGTCCACCGGTACCAAAATCCCCTGACTCACCAGTTTGTCCAGTTCAGTCTCAATTTTGTCCTTTAGTGCGAAAGGCACTCTCCTTGGCTTCAGTCTGATGGGTCAGATGTCGGGGCCCATGTCGAATGAAACTTGAACTTCCCGAGCCCCTTCTTGAAGACGGCAGGGTGTGCGTTACACACCTCCGTGATCGGGTCAGCCTGCATGGCGTGTATGCCTCCAATGAAAACCCCCAGAGGGCTGAACCACTGTGTCCCCAGGAGGCAGCAGGACCCTTCCCTTAAGACTACTAGGGGCAACTGCGCAGAGTGCCTCTTGAACTTCACCTTGAACTCCGCCACCCCCAACACTTGGATACTTTTTCCCTGAACGTCCCGCAAATTTAGGGCCTTCAGTTTGGCGCGTGACTTGGGGGGAATGCGCAAAAATTCCCGGTGGGAGATGATGGAGTATGACAACCCCGAGTCTATCTCCATTCTTACTGGGACCCCTTGTATCAGTACCTCAATGAAGAAACGGGAGTGCCTCAAAGGCACGCTGTGAACCACTTGGTCGTCGTTGTCAGGAACTCGTCGAGACACACGGTGCTCCTGGGGCTCGTCATCATCAAAGATTCTGCCGAACCTGTCTGCTTTCCATTGGGACCATTCCGCCTGGCCCTTGCCATCGTCTCGACGCTGCCTGCAGACCTTTGCGATGTGCCCGCACCGCCCGCAGTTGTGGCACTCCGCCTTCTGGAATGGGCACCGGCTCCGGTCGTGGGATGCCCCACATCCGTCGCAGCAGTGGTCCTCTCTGGCATGGTCTTGAACCTCAGGATTCCTCTGCACCCGCTGCACATCATCATCCTTGCTGAAGTCGGAGGTGGACGTGGTGGACTCGGAGGGCCCCTGCTCTCCGTGGGAGGAACAGCTGTGGACTGGGGGGCCCCCCACCACGGCGGTCCTGGCCCGGCACACCCATTCGCCTTGTTGCACTGACTCGGTGGCTTGGCCAATGCACAGGACATGCTTGAAGGAGATGCTCTCGGCCTTGGCCAGTAGTTTTTTCCTGGCCCCCTCATCTTGTAGGCCCAACAGGAGCCTGTCTCACAGTACCTCACTCAGGGACACTCCCCACCGGCAAGGCACGGCAGCCACCCTCAGGGCTGCCACGAAATCGGCCACGGACTCACCGGCCCGCTGGCACCACTGCTGGAAGGCCAGCCTTGCTGGGAACACCAACACTTTCGGGCGAAAGTGCTTCCTCAACTCGGCGAGGATCTCGTCTAGGGGTACCTCCCTGAGCGGCCTCGGCATCAGGAGGTTCGTTGCCAGTTCTAGCATTTCCAGGCCGCACTGGGCCAGCAGGAATGCCCGGCACTGGGCTTCCTCCTCGATGCCCTTGAGGTCCATTGCATAAAGGAACTGCTGTTCATAGAGTTCCCATTTCTCTAGCTTTGTGGTGTCGAAGGGCACATGTTCACTTTTCGGGATGCCATCCCACCTTCGTCACCAATTTGGTGTCTTGCACAGAAGACAATAGAAGGAGCCATAATAGGGCTAAACACAACTTTATTGCATGATGGTCAGGGTGAACATGAGGTAATGGCGGACAAAACAGCCCTATTTATAGTACACTGTACATTTGAATATCCTGGGTGGTAGCTCATTGGCTACTGTCCGTGTGACGTCATAGATTGTCATGCCCATCTTCTCCAGGTGTGGTGTGGCGGGAAGGTTTCCCGCTCTTCAGGTATTTGGGGAATCTGTACCATGTGAGCTGGATGCTCGCTACTGCCACCTGTGGCCACTTAGCTTGCATCCTTATACAGCTTGCTACAATGTGTCTCTGATTAGATACAATTGGATACATTGACTGGTTACATTCTGGTAAAGGGAACCTTGCAACATTCATTCAACACATAACACAGTCTAATAGCTTCTTATCCTTCTTACTACTCTTTAGGTATCAGCTAAGGAGTTCTATTGGCTATAAAAGAGATGAGCACTGAATCCTAGAGTCAGATATGACTGGCTTTTGAGCAAGGGTGACCTTTACCTTTACCTAAGGAGTTCAAGGCATTCGTTATACATAGTTCCCCCCCCCCCCCCCGCCCTTTCCATTAACTTCACAACAATCCAGTGAAGCTGAAAAGTAGTGAACGACTCTAGGAACTTCATGGCTAGGTGGAAAAGTGAGCCTGGCTCTCTATCCCTTATCAGCTTAGGACTCTAGCCTTGTTCTTACATTTCTCCCTTAATGCGAAATAAGGCATTGTTTTGACATGATACAGTTTCCCTATATTCTGAGGCTAGAGACTGAATATGCAGTCTTGCTATGAGTGCTTAAGTGCTTTTATATCTGAGCATACAAATACAACAGAGTGAATAATTTAAGAGGATACCAAATTAGAATGCCCCAACAACAAAGAGATGAAACCAATGCACTGTCTAAGCACACTGAAAATCCCTCCAAGGCATTGCCTCATCCACCTTGCAATTAAGGGTACAACAGTAGTAATTAGAATAGCTAAATAAGCCAGGGACTCTCCACCTGTTGAGTGTTTGGCATGCCATCTGAACAAGGAGATCTGGCTTGTTGCTTTCCCAAGAAGCCAAAGTTCTACATCTGGCACAACATCTAGATTATGCCTGGTTTGTTGTGAGCTGAGCAAGCAAAAATCCAGTTCAATTGGCAATCATAGATTGGAGATTCACTGACATGTGTAATTCCCTGTTGACAAAGAATCCATTTCAGCAGCATGACCCAGCATATTTCTTGTTAATTGTAATATAGCAGCTAAAAATGAGTATATCATTTTCATCCCTTAGATGGAAAATTGTCCATAAATAAACAAAGAAGCCAGACTAGTAACCAAGAAAGCTGGATTTTTATCTTTAAGTAGGAGTCAGAACTTTGCTGCTCTTGTGGAGCATTACATATAAAAACATGAATCTTTACTATACAGGTACATGACTGCCAAATCTGCAACCACTGCTATCAGAACCTAAAGGCTCATATGATGCTGCCAATAATTCAGTAACAGCCACACACCTGAACATGGCTGTTAGAGCACTCAAGCTTCAGGTATCAGACTATGTCTTTCTTACAGCTTTACAGTTCAGGCTGGGAGGATTCTGGAAGCTGTAGTCTCAAAACAGTAATTTTTAAGGCCTTTTCCTCCTATTATCCTCTGTGACTCCAGAACAACTATGGCCATGTTTCCCCTTGTGCCACACGCAACAAAAGTTCAATTCCACCTCCCACCATGCTTAATTCCAGCCAACGTTACAACAACAGCTCTGCCCATTTTAGTTGTAATAACAAAGAACTGCAGGCCATCAGATAGGCAGGGCAAGAAATGGCAAGTTTGTAAACCAACTGACAAGGCAAGAGGAATGTTATGTGGGCAGTGTGTGAAAATAACTCCAATGTTTTGGTCACATTCCAATTTGGCTAGCAACTGCACTCTTGAATCAAATACTAGAGAATTGTAAGTGAGTAATAAATGCCTTTGTTTACATAATCTTTTTGTTAACTTTTTAAACCCTATCAGAAAATAAACAAAACAAAACAAAAAAGACAAAAAACACCGTGGCACCTTAAAGACTAATTCCTGTATTTTAATGTTAGCTTTCAGGGACCAAGCCCACTTCATCATACTTGGTCCACAAAAGCTATCATTAAAATATAGGACTTAGTCTTTAAGGTGCCACAGTGTTTTGTTGTTGCTGTTGCTGTTGTTTGTTTTGTTCACTCTCTGATATGCTTGCACAGACTAACATGGCTACCACTTAAAAAAAAATTAACCCTGTGATGCTGCTGAATTTGGCCACAAGCAACAGAGATTCACAACAGAGATTGCACTTCACCGAATGCACTACAGACCTTTTACTACTTACAGTAGAATACCTAACAAAAATTATGACTGCATTTGTTCAGCATTAGGCATTTGACCACATTCTTGGAGACTTCTGATTCATTTTAACTGAATGAATACTTAATCCCCTCTGTTAAAAAAACATGATGTATTTTAAACACATAAATTGAAAATGGAAAAGCCTTTGAAAGTTAACATGGATTAAGCCACCTAACTCTAAATAGTTTATCCTACTATAACTGAAGGTTTATATCACTCAAAATTGTAGGCAGCTGGTGGTCACTTGAGACAGGATCTGCATTGAATTTTCTTTCTCTACCTCTCTTACTGTGTGCAGGATTGCAAGAATATCTCTCCAAACAAAGACACTTCATTTTCTGTCTATAATTTAAACAAGATATTTTTCTCCACCTTAAAAGATTCTTTAGTCTGGCAATTTTAATAATTTTGATACTGCTTGAATTGAAAGATGCAATGAACTCAATAAACTGCTTACTGAACATAAGTAGTGGCAATAAGTGGTCTGTAATCTAAGGCTTGTGTGTGTGGGGGGGGCATCATCTTGACATTTTGGAAAGAGTTACCTCTCAAACATAAGCCACCCTAGTACTAATATGCCAACTATTGTATTTAGATTGTTGGATCAAAGTTTGGAGGGGGGAAATTCATTTAATAGCTCATCCTGAGAAGGAAAGGAAACTTGGTAATGTGGATCATGTAATGGGAATACATGTTATGGTATTAAATTTATGTTAATTTGCTTGGCACATGTGCATTATTCCATCACATGCAGATATTTGCAGGTATTTAGTCATCAAGTGGGGGATTAATTTTAGGTGAAAATTATGACGGTAGGTAGTTTAAATCTTTCCCACTCACACTGGGTAGGCTAAAGGCAGAGTGGGTGTCCAAAAAATTATTGCAAGTGAAAAGCAAAACTAAAGCTTCGTTCCATGTTTGATGTTCTGGTAGAAATGTGAAGCAGCCAGCATAACAGGGCCAAACAACTTTATTAGGCAGTCAGAACATGGAGAGCAATGGTGCAGCACTGCTAAATATATACAATCAGGAATGGATACATTTGGGCGGGATACAACAGGATTGGATGGGAGAGGAGTGGGGTGACTGGAAGGTCAATGGACTGGAGTGAAAACTTTACATGACTACATAGTTAAGGCGGGAACGCAAGTCCCGTGATACTTTAAGACCAAGAAGAAGTAGACAAAATGGAGGATTGTACTGATCCCAATAATATCACAAAATGTTACAGCAATATATGTATTCAAACACAACACCATGTTTAACTTAGCATCTACTTTAACCCCTGAAATCTAGTCTTATTACAACTGACACAGGGAAAATTGGTTTAACATCAGTAACAAATCATTTTGGCAGTCTCATGTCTGGCCTAGACACAGAGGAGGAGGAGGAAGAAGAAGAAGGTGGCAAAGATGATCATGTTATGATCAAAACATGACTATGACTCCATGCATGGATTTCCAACTACAGAAGTACTTTGAATAAGAGCTATCCTGAAAAATTTATTTCATCAGGGACTTCCACTATTTCTTATAATATGAGAGCAAAGAAACTCATTTGGTGGTGGGGGAATAAAGGAGGAAAAATTTCAGAGAAATTCTCATGGGCAAGGTTCAAGATTCTTGTGTTTCTCTTACCACAGCTGGCTAAGAAGTGTATATTTGTTTATACATGCCCTGTCTTTGTGTGTTCATTTCTGTGGCACTGGCCCTCTCAACTCAGACTTCAGATAAAGCCCAGGGGAAGATATCGTAAGGTGACTGACCCCACAGGGCCTTTTCTTATCAGTACAAGTAACTGGCCTGGAATGCTGCAGAGTGACAGAGCAATGTTTCAAAAAGGGAATAAAAACAAATGCAACCTCCTCAGGCACCGTGCAATGTTACAGTATACTAAAAATATACCACCTAAATTCTAAGGGGTTCTAAAAATTAAGCAGAAAAAGTGAAAGATTCTTCATATGAAATAAAACCTTTTGGAAAATGGGTAATAGATTATGCCACAACAGGAGGTTTAAATTTATCCTGAAGAAGGATATTAACACTGCTTACCATCCAATAAAGGTGCTGCATTATACAGATAAAATGGATCTACAATAACCATTCAAAATATAACATTTGGAAGGCCTAGACAAAGTGATGAACTCTGCAGAATGATACGCCACTGAAAATGAAACTTTCTCAAAGACATTCTTATGAGAAATGTTCTGAGATGTTTCTTATTCTTACTCCCATGAAAATAGAAGACCAATTGAATAATTGTTTCCAAAATTTCTGCCAGCAATACCACAGTGCCCTAAAATGACATTAGGTAGAAGGTATTATGGAGGAAGCAATCCAAGCAACCAACACAATAGTTGCTATTGCTCTTTGCACTATCAGTGCAAAAACCAAACGGACAAAAAACTTGGGAGAAGGTGAAGAGCAATGGTTTTGCCATAACCATTGATAATAGTAGCAATAACAATTACACTTAGTGTACTCTTAGTGTACTCTCTGGCCAGTTCACAAGGTAATTAGTATTTTGACCCCAATGTGTTGGGTACTCATTTTACTGACCTTGGAAAGATGGAAGGCTAAGTCATCCTTGATCCCTGTCAGGTTCAAACTCACATCAGTCATTTTTGAGTGCAGCACAGCAATTTAACCACTGTACTCAAGTCGCTAAGACGCTGACTGGGAAGCGGAAGGTCAGCAGTTCGATTCCCGAGTACTGCAGGACGGAAATGAGCTCCCGTCTTCATCCCAGCTCCTGCCAACCTAGCAGTTCGAAAGCAAGAAATTGCAAGTAGATAAATAGGGACCACTTCGGTGGGAATGTAACAGTGTTCCGTGCGCTCCGGTGTGTAGTCATGCCTGCCACATGACCACGGAAACGTCTGCAGAAGCAGACAGCGCTGGCTCTTCGGCTTAGAAACAGAGATGAGCACTGCACCCTAGAGTCGGATACGACTGGCTTTCGAGCAAGGGAAACCTTTACTTTACCACAAGGACACAAGGTGAAAAATTGCCAGAGATTCTCTGCTTCCTCAGGAGAAATTTGGTGAAATGCCTCTCTCAGCAGTTTTTCACCCACTTCACAAATAGGATGTAGAATTTGAAAAGGTGTTTCTGAACAACTATATATTGAACACTATTAAGTGTATTGTAAACATATTTTTAAAATGGATAGCAGCTTATTTCTATCCCAACTTTAAATTAAAGAGTACTTTTCTCATTTCTTTCCATTATTCATATATAGTATTCTTCTTTTACTCAATCATTGTTGAATCACAAATTTATTTATAATAAACATTCATGAAATGTACATTTCTCCTCATGGGTATTTGTGAAATACTGGCCAAGATGAAGGCTGATCAACAAATGTGCTCTTACAAGCAAGGAAGCATACTACAAAATCAATTCAGCCTTTAAGATAAGAGATCTTAGCAAAAGCAAAGTGCTTATTGGAACACCTTTATAGCCATTTGTTTTGGCATGTAGTTGAGGGCAAAAAAAAATATTTTTCAATAGTCATAAAAGCAAAAGATGGTGGAGTTAGATCTAGTAACTGCATTTCCTTAGTGGGACTGCCGTGGCTCAGTGATTAAGAAGCTCACCTTGTTAGCTGGAATGTCGGCAAGTTGGCAATTCAAGACCTGAATACTGAATGATGGAATGAGCACCCATCTCTGTCCCAGCTTCTGCCAACCTAGCAGTTTGAAAGCAAAAAATTGGAAGTAGATCAATAGGGACAACTTCGGTGGGAAAAGATCTTGGGGACATTAAAGGAGCCTTATTCAGGCATCTCCTGAGCAGGTTTTCTCCAGAGAAAATCATTTCATCCCAGAAAGCACCTTTGTGTGCTTTTGACATGATTTTTCTTTTTTAAAAAATCCTGAGTGAGAGTGCACCATGCTTGGAAAATGCCTCCAACTATTTTGGAGGAGAGACTCCTCCAAAAATAGCTGCTGTAGAAGCCTAGTTATACTTGCCAACCCAGAAAAAGAATATAGGAAAGGAGTAGAAACAGTAGAAATGCTGGATGTGAGCAAAGAGATCTTTAAAAGGCTATCATAGTTAGATGGAGAAATTTATTTCAAATATTTAAGATTCCTGGAATGCAGGAAAGGAAAGTATGACCCACTCTCTCTCTCTCTCTCTCTCTTTATGCAACAAAACAAAACAAATCTCTCTCAATCTCTCTCACTCTCTTTAGGCAACAAACCAAAAGTCTGAAACTACTAGGTTGGCAGGAGCTGGGACAGAGATAGGCGCTCAATCAAACATGCAGTATCCGAGTCTCGAACTGCTGATTTGTTGGCCTTCCAGCTAACATGGCGAGCTTATTAACCAAGAAGCCACCACAGCCTGTTATTTAAACTCCATTGACTTTAATATTTTTTCTTAAAAACGTTCTAAGTTTTGTTGTTAGATGAGTTCCCAAATGGTTTGATTTTCCACATTACTTCATGCAAAACATCTGTTGTTTGTTGTTGTTTTTAACTATGTATTTGTGCATCCTAAAATGATAAGGGCTTTTCAAGCTTCAGTTACGTAACTTGATGCTGGAAGAATGCTTTCAACTGGAAAAAAATCATTTTAAATTTTTAATATCAATCCACAATTCTCCTCTTGTAACCTCCTAAAGGGACAAGACTTCATCTTGTTTGTTAGCATTTTGCATTGTCATGTTAGGGAGCTAGTACTGTACCGTATTTTCTTTTGCTCATGAGATACAGGCTGTAGATTTTGTTTTTTACAGAACTGTATAGTTAAATCACTCACTTCAGCACAGAGCAAGCATAAGGCATTCCCTTTTCAAATTCCTATCAAGACACATGCTTAAAACCATACATCCGTTTTAAGTCCGGGTTCTTTCAAAAGGTTCAAAAGAAAGAAAGTGCAAGTAGATTAATAGGTACCACTTTGGTGGGAAGGTAACAGTATTCCGTATATTCTAATGTCTAGTCATATCTGCCACATGAACACAAAAATATCTGCAGAAGCAGGAAGCACTGGCTTTCTCGCTGAAAACGGAGATGACCACTGCACGCTAGAGTCAGATACGACTGGCTTTCAAGCAAAGGCAACCTTTACCTTTCAAAAGGACAAAATTGACCCGAAAGAATGGTCACAATTTTTAAAAAACTGTATCTTGGCCTATCTTACGCCATTTGAAAGTATTTGTTACTCAGCACATAAAAAACAACAACAACAAATGTCAACACTTGCATTTTTGAACCTCACATTCTATGATAAATAGCAACCATTTATCTATATTGAAGGACTGTGGTGACATAGTGGTTAATACGCTGAACATGATGACCAAAAGGTAGGCAGGTCAGCAGTTCAAGACCTGAGTTCTGCATGAATGAGTGAACTTCCATCTCTGTCCAATCCTGGGTCAATCTAGGAGTTCAAAAGCAAGACAATGCAAGTAGATAAATAGGTACCACTTCAGAGGGAAAGGTGACAGTGTTATATGTGCCTGCCGCATGAACACTGAAATGAGTGCAGACACTGCTGTCTATTTGGCTGAAAACGGAAATGAGCACCACACCCTAGAGTCAGATATGACTGGCTTTTGAGCAAGGGCGACCCTTACCTTTACTTTCAAAAGGACAAAATTGACCTGAAGGAGTGGTCACAATTTTTTTTAAAAAGTCTCTTGGCCTAACTTATGCCATTTGAAAGTATTTGTCACTCAGCACATAACAAAACAAAGGTCAGCACTGGCATTTTTCGAACCTCACATCCTATGAGAAATAGCAACCACTTACCTATATGGAAGGACTATCGTGGCATAATGGTTAATATGCTTGATGGCCGAAAGGTCGGCAGGTCAGCAGTGTGCCAATCTAGCAGTGCCAATCTAGCAGTTCAAAAGCAAGACATTGCAAGTAGATAAATAGGTACCATTTCAGAGGGAAAAGTAACAGCATTCTATGTGCTTGCCACATGAACACTGAAATGTCTGCAGACGCTGTTGGCTCTTTGGCTGTAAATAGAGATCAGCACCACCCCTAGAGTCAAGCATGACTGGTTTTTGAGCAAGGGAGACTTTCACCTTTATCTACATGGAACTAAGAGGGTTTACTTGACTACTGTGCTGAGTTCAAGATCATCTATCCATGTGCAACTGCTCCAGCTATGAAACATCAAGTTCTCTTCTGCCTTACCCAGAAGAGGCCAGTTTTCTGGATAAGAGAAAGAATTTTGTGGTCTTTCAAACTGTTGTTGAACTATAGCTCCGATCATCCCTCCCTCTGAGAATACTAGCTAGGGCTGATGGAAATGGGAGTTTATCCTTATGTGAAGGGCCTTACCCTGCCTTTTCTCTTCATGTTGTGTAGTCAGGCACATTTGCAAGTAGCGCAAGCAGTGCCTTTGCAAGAGAAAAATGGTAATTTTCCGCCATCCAAATTAGGAACACAAAGTGGCACGAAAACCTATGCACAGGGTGCGCTCATTATGCTAATCAAAGTCCTGAGATTGGCTACACTTTTGGATCCTGTTCTCCATTGGTTAAAGAAACAGAAATTTTTTATTTAATTCTTTATTTTATTCGCATCAGGCTTTGTGGTAGAGTTATGATAGCCTTAGACGGGTAAACAAGGGTGGGACCGGACCGGATCTATACTTCCCTCTCCATACAGGTAGCCAGCAATGTGCTAGCCTGGGTCTCCTCCATTTTGCTACAATCCTAAAGTAGCTAGGTATTGCCTCCTCCCTTGGCACACTCCAGAGGGACTAATTCCATGGAACTGTATAGCCATCTCCGTGTCTGGAATGCCTTGTAAGCTCATCTTGAATAGACTGTTAAATAAAGACTTGTTGCTGTTTTGTTCATCGTTGTCTGGACTATTGCTTACAAGGGCCGGACATAACACTTTAGGAATGTAAAAGCCTTTTAGATGCTTTTCTACGCTGGCAATTTATTTGCTCTGAGTTGTAGTTGAGTACTAGCATTGCTAGGTACTTCAATTCAAGGTGAGCAACTACTGAATTGAATCCATGTAGCAGGAATGAGCACCTTAACATGCATTTGTACTTAGAAGTAGGAAGGCAATCAGCTTCAGCTGTCTAAAGAAACGACACTGATACAAAAGTAAATATTTAATGTAGAATGCAAAAAAGGAGTAAGTACTGCATTAAGAGCCAAGAACGTTACTAAATCTGCAAGGGCAATTAACTTTCGTTCTGTTTACACATTGCTGAAGCTGTCTACATTAATAGCATGATTTACGGAGTATGCTTTGCAAGCATTTGTGCTAATGCCCCTTTGATTGTGCAATTATTGGAACCATTTACACTTGCCAGAACAATAAAATTCAAAGGGTTGGGCTGTAAAAGTCCATGTCAGGGCAAATGACAGCTTCCTTCTTCTGATATTCAAATATGATTCTACTATTAGCATTAGTTGACTGAAACAGAAATTCATTTCTTTTGTTGGGTAGTATGTTTCTGTTATAGATAGTAGCGGAATACTTAATTATATGGCCTATTTAATCTTGGATCTTATAAAATGATTTGTAAACAATTTTTAAAATGATCAAATGTCACCATGATAGAAGAAGTTTGTCCCTGGTAAAACAGGCTAACTGTCATTAGCATGCAACTTACATCACGGTGATTTAAGTCCAAGCAATGAACACAGAGACACTGGGAAAGATATACAGTGGTACCTCATACAATGATTTTAATCCATTCCACGGGGCTCGTTGTACGAAACAATTGCTATGGGATGCATGCATCGTATAGCGATTTTCCCTATGGGATGCATCGTACAACGATTATTATTTTTTGCCAAGTGGTTTTTCCCATTGAAAAATTGTGGTGCAATTTTTTTTTCATAGGGAAAATTGTTGTGCGAGGTGCCATTTCCCACCAAAACCTAATTGTTATGCTATTTTGTTCCTATACGGGGCGATTGTTGTATGAGGTTCCACTATTTTTGAAAGGACAAGTGAGTTACAATCAACCTTACATTTCTTAACCAACACTGTCCCATCTCACATTTCCTTGGGTCCTGCATACATACATTATGTAATTCCTCCATCTCATCTGTACTTTGCTCTGTCTCATTTCCTGCCACACTCTTCTTGTTCCCTTACACCTGGGGTTTGTAACCTATGGACCAGCCCAGGCCCATCATGCCATTTCATGTGGCCCACCACCCTTACCAATGGAAGCAGCGAAAACAACAAAAAATGCACCATCCTCACTCCCGCCACCGCTGCCAGAAGCAGTGGAAGTGGCAAAAACATACCAAAATGTGCTGTAAATGCATCCGTGGCTGTTGTAAACATCTTTACGACAGCCATGGATGCATTTTTATGGCAGTGTTTATGGTGGAGGGAACCACGTGTCCGACCGACTCAGCTGTCTGAGGGGCATAGTCTGGCCCACAGCGGGCGAACATTGAGAACCACTGCCTTAAACGACTGCCATTCTCAACCTTTGGTTCTTGAGATATTTTGGACTTCAACTTTCATAATTCCTGACCTTTGGTCATGTTGGCTGATGTTTCTTGGAAGTTCAAGCCAGCTCGAGGGCTAAAGTGTGAGAACTGCTGATAAAGATCTCTGCTGCCTCACCCTTCCTGCTGGTTTTTTTCTCCCTTCTTCAGCTCTTCCTGCCTTACTTTCCTCCCTTTTGATGTGCTGTTGTGGCCATCTATTCATCTTTCTTGTCATCACCTGATGCCATCATTTCCAATACCACCCTCAAAGTATACTCCTTTCCAGCTTTCCAGCTGAAGAAATACATGGTAGTATCTTCTCTTCATGTGTGTGTGTGTGTGTCTGTGTGTGTGTGTCTCTCTCTGTGTGTGTCTTCTGTGTGTGTGTGAGAGAGAGAGTAATGGGAGAGAGAGATTGTTTGTCTATGGTGCCCCAGCCCCATCTCTGCAGCACAATCTTCAAAGATCTAAAATCCCAGGCCTTTAAAACAATTATTATTTTCCAAAAAAAGTGCCTTCTCCCATTATTATCTTTGTTTGACCTGTTTGTTGTTGTTGTTGTTGTTGTTGTTGTTGTTGTTGTTGTTGTTGTTGTTGTTGTTGTTGTTGTTGTTGATGATGATGATGATGATGATGATGATGATGATGATGATGATGATGATGATGATGATGATGATGGTTGCACTGTGTTTGCTTTAGTATGCTCCACATCACAATGGTTCAACAACTGAGAATAACATAAATGTATCAAATATATAAACGTATCTCACTCTTACTTGCAGAATGTTCAGTAGAAGGAAGCTGCACATGGGGACATTATATATAATAAAACAATGTAACAGGGATATTACATAGATATTTGTTTTCAATTTAGTTCACAAATTGATTAAAATCTATTTGCTCTACTAGAACTAATTCTGCACAAATCTAGCCCATGGATTCTGAGTTCACATAAAACTGCTTGCATTGCCTAAGTCCAAACAAATATACCAAGAACATTATATTGTTTGAAGTACTAGCATGTTTTCTTAATATTAGTAAAATACATACATTAAATATAATACAAAATGTAGACCTGTGTACTATAAATGTTGCAACGTTTATTTTCACTATTTCAATATGATATTAGCAAAATATACATTGCTTTTTTTAAAAAAAAAAAAACAGAAATAATAGAAATCACATGCAAATTCGGGACTAGCATGATTGCCATTGGAAAAAGAAACTCTGAGTCATTAATGTAATGCATATGGTTGAACAAGGTACAGAGTCTAGTGGTTGTGTTTATCTGATAAACTGGATAGTAATTTAATATAATTTATGAATCATAGATGTTAAACAACAGTGTCACAAATAGAAATGCTACACACCCCACACCTTATCCCTCTTTATTGTACCTGAAAAGGAACTTCACCAAGGTCCTCACATTTTATGATCACATGAACTTTGCTGATTTCCAAAAAAATAATAGCCTGTTGATCAACGAGTTGAAATGTCACACCTAGATTCACTATACTTTATTTTGCCCTGCTCAGTTAAGGTATGATGTCTGATGAAGACAATTCATCAAAATCACCATCATTAGATTTGTTAACAATTGCAAATAATCTTCTTTCTTACACTTGCTTTTATTTATTTTCACAGTATTTATTGGGCATCAATAAAAGAGTTGGCACAGTACCTAAAAAGAAGTATTTTCAGTATTTTTCTTAAAGATGGTTCTGTGAGTTTGTAGGCCAAATTGACCAGCAAAAAAATGATGAACAATTTTACGAAAGCAATTGTTTTCAGGAAAATAAGAGGCAATACTAAAGCAACTAGGAAGGTTGACAAGATCCATATTCTATCTTTCCAACTTCTTGAGCCTAATTTAGCTATATAGAAGTAAGAAATCGCTATGTATAGGATGAGTAAGAGCTGAGCAAAGTGAGTGCCTGTGATGATACCTAATCCATAAATACTTTTGCCTCTGTATTATGGTACTGTATATCAAGGTAATTATGGCTAGGACAATGTGTGAAGAATGGATGACAGGCATATTAAAATCCATGGTAGAGAGTACATTTGTATATGGCTGATGGTTGGCAGAGAGAATGGGATTCAGAAGAGTTCTTGGTGTGAGGTGAGGTGAGTGAGCTAGTACTGACAGAGACATTAATACCATGATGAAAATACCTGAACCGATTTCTCTATCTTCATATTACGATTGAGAACTATGGAAATGTTCTTGTTTGTATACAGGCTCTACATGTAAACAAGAAGCTGCAAAATTGATTCTTGTTCATGTTTAGTGCCTACACACAAGGTGGAACCACTCCTCAACAAACAGTTCAGTCACTTAGTTAAGACAGTGACAACAGAGGAGGTGGTGCTTGGTATTCCACTCTAAAGGAAAAAAACTGAGCCACTATAAGTGGTGTTTCATCCCAGAAGGATGTTTAAAACAAGACAGTTGGGGGTATCACTGATTATGAGACCAGAAACCAGACTGAAATGAGTCCAGATAACCAGTTTCCTCCAAGAATGTCACATGCTCCACCACCTTGTCCCAAAAGGGGATATTTGCCATGGGGCAAAATTTGTCACATACTTCTGGGTCCAAAGAGATCCTCTTCAGAAGAAGGTACACCACTGCCTCTTTCAAGGAGGAAGGTACTGTCCTCTGCTGTAACCAAGCATTTACCACCTCCTGGATCCACCCAGTCAATCCACTCCTGCTAGATTGTTTCCTTGCTAGACTGTTTCAGCCACAATGGATAAGTATACATGTGGTGAGTTGGATCGATTCAAGCATCTTGTCCATATCACAAGACTGCAACAAATGAAATTGATCCCCACAAAAAGTGATTAGACTGTGCACTAGAACCTCCGTAGACACTGTAAAAATTTGTGTCATCAAGGTCTAAGTTAATATGAATGACTTTCTCATTGAAAGAACCTAGCAAACTTCTCATAGCAGACAAATGTTGAGTAATGGGCAGAAATAAATACCTTACCTTGACAAAATAAAACTTTTTGCCCTCTTAACTGCAGTATCGTAGGCACACCAGAAAGTTCTCCCTAGTTTCCTATAATTATCATTTCAAGAACTGCACACTAGCCACCGTCCAGCTTGTTTCATCACCCATAGATATTCTGTAAACCAGGTGAATTATAAGTTCTACTAAATCAGAGTTGGCACTTAGGAGCAACTGTATTGAATGCCCTTTGGATCTTACTATTCTACAGTGAAGCCAAGGCCTTTACCAAAATCACCAGTCCTATCAGCCAGAAACTCCTCCAGATCATTCAGAAATTCTTTGGATTTCATAAGACTCTAAGGAAGAGAAGCGGGTCATCAGCAATGGAAGGCCATAGAGGTTGGTAGGCCTGAACAGCTTTAAGAAAGGATTAGACAAGTTCATGGAGGACAAGAGTATCAATGGCTATAATTATGGATACTTAAGGACAACCTCCGGGTTGGAGAGATAGGCAGGATATCTCTCAATATCATTTCCAGGGAATCCTAAGCAGGTGAAGGCATCTATTTAGGAATACCCTGAAGGAAATGGTGAGCCATTGTGTGAGACAGAATGCTGGACTGGATGGGCTGTGGCCTGTTCCAGCAAGGCTGTTCTTATGTTCTTATGTTCTTATAACAGCTACTGAGAAGCTGCTAGCCTGACCCTAAGAAACGGTGGGATGAGGCACCTCAGACTAGTGAGGGGTAGACAACAGTCAAGGAGTGATTTGAGGTTTGTTGAAGACCATTCTACCCAATATGAATTAAATGGAGCAACCTGGAACACTAAGGATACATTCCTTGGTACATGTTCCTCTAGCTGAGATGCTTGCCAGGCCAAAAACATTAAAAGAATAGATAAACACAATATTAAACATTCCTTAGAAAAAGGGGTGCTTAAAATTGCTGCTTTCATTTTTATAGAAAAACACAATGGAACTCCCACTGCCTTATTTTACATCCTACTACTTTTATGACCACTGCAATATTACCTAATGACCACCCAGTGAGCATCCAAAACCCAGTTTTATGGACTTTTTGCTAGCATACAAAATTCACTTTTATCACCACTAAATCTCTTAATACATGTGGAAGGTAGAGCAAATGAGACTGAATTGAACAAACTATATAATATAAATGGAGGGAATCAAAGTTTTGTGACAAACTCAGGTGAACATTGTGATATGTACTGTATATGGGAAGTGCATTGCCTTTGTGTGGACCACAACAAAATGTGGCAAGTAATTAAAGAGATGGGAATACCAGAACATCTTATATGCCTTATGAGAAATCTGTACATGAGTCAAGAAAACAAAGTATGGAATGACGGAGTGGTTTGGAATAGGAAAAGGAGTAAGACAAGGTTGCATTTTGTCACCCTGCTTATTCAACAGAGCACATAATGTGCAATGGAGGGATGGAGGAATCACAATATGGGATCAAAATTGCTGGGAGAAACATCAACAATTTGACATATGCAGATGATACCACCCTAATGGCAGAAAGTGAGGAAGACCTAAAGAAGCTCCTGATTAGGTTGCAAGAAGAGAGTGCAAAAGCTGGCCTGAGACTCAATATCAAGAAAACCAAGATAATGGAAACAGACCATATCAGTCCCTGGAAAATAGATGGGGAAGAAGTAGAAGCAGTGACAGATTTTCCTTTCTTAGGATCAAAGATCACTGCAGATGGAGATTGCAGGCATGAAATAAAAAGGCGACTGATTCTTGGGAGACAAGCTATGAGAAACCTGGGGAACATAGTGAAAAGTAAAGACATCTCACTGCAAACAAAGGTCCGCATAGTCAAAGCAATGGTATTCCCAGTGGTAATGTATGGTTGTGAGAGCTGGACCATTAGAAAGGCTGAGTGAAGAAAAATAGATGCTTTTGAGATGTGGTGCTGGAGGAGAGTTTTGAGAGTCCCCTGGACAGCGAGGAGAACAAATAGGTCAATATTAAAAGAGATTAGCCCTGATTGCTCCTTAGGACAAATAACAAATATGAAGCTAAAGTATTTTGGACATCAAATGAGAAGAGAAGATTCACTTGAGAAGGCCTTGATGCTGGGGAAGGTCAAGGGCAAAAGAAGAAGGTGACGGCCAAAGATGAGATGGCTAGATGGTATTGTAGACACAATGGGCATGGGGCAGAGCTGACTGAGGAGGATGGTGGAGGACAGGGGTGCCTGGAGAGCAATGGTCCATGGGGTCACAAAGAGTCGGAGTCAACTGTGCGACTGAACAACAACAACAATTGCTGGTACAGGGAAGTAGTAGAAGTGAGACTTGAAACTTATAAGAGAATCCAACTCCTCTTGTAGCATTGACCCTAATGGTCAAATTCGACTTATTTTAACTTTCATATCCCTAACATATCCCTAACATATGCCAAAGAACGCTCAAATTATCAAACAATTGCTCTCATCCCACACACTAGCAAGGTCATACTCAAGATAATACAGGACAGGCTTCAGCAGCACACACAGAGAGAATTACCAGAAGTACAGGCTGGGTTCAGAAGAGACTTGGAAACTAGAGACCACATTGCCAACATAAGTTGGATCTTGGAGTAAACAAAGGAATATCAAAAACAAGTCTACTTCTGTTTCATTGACTACACCAAGGCCTTAGACTGTGTGGATTACAACAAAATGTGGCAAGTAATTAAAGAGATGGGAATACCAGAACACCTCATATGTCTCATGAGAAATCATGTTGCTGCCACCTGTACGGAGAGGGAAGTATAGATCTGGTCCGCCCCTACCCTTGTTTACCCGTGGGGCTTATATAGTGTCTCCCCGGTAGTGGCTTCTTAATACAAAGTAGCGACCCTCCGAATAACTGTAACTAACCAATCATAACAGGGAATATATGTATTTAACCAATGAAGAACAGGATCCAAAAGTGTAGCCAATCACAGGACTTTGATTAGCATAATTAGCGCGCCCTGTGCAGGGGTTTTCACACCACTTTCTGTCCCTAATTTGGATGGCGGGAAACCACCATTGTCCTCTTGCAAAGGCGCTGCCCGCGCTACTTGCAATTGTGCCTGAATACACAACACTGCCCTAATGGTAAAAAGTGAAGAAGACCTAAAGAAGCTCTTGCTTAGGTTGAAGGAGGAGAGTGCAAAAGCTGGCATGAGACTTAACATCAAGAAAACCAAGATAATGGCAACAGGCCCTATCAGTCCCTGGAAAATAGATGGGGAAGAAGTAGAAACAGTGACAGACTTTACATTCTTAGGATCCAAGATTACTGCAGATGGAGATTGCAGCCATGAAATAAAAAGGCAACTAATTCTTGGGAGGCAAGCTATGAGAAATTTGAGCAACATAGTTAAAAGTAGAGACATCACCTTGCAAACCTAAGTCCACATAGTCAAAGCAATGGTATTTCCGGTAGTAATGTATGGTTGTGAGAGCTGGACCATAAGGAAGGCTGAGTGCAGAAGAATATACACCTTTGAAATGTGGCGCTGGAGGAGAATTTTGAGAGTACCCTGGAGAGGAAAGAGAACAAATAGTTCGGTCTTAAAAGAAATCAACTCCGACAGCTCCTTGGAAGGTCAAATATTGAAGATGAAGTTAAAGTACTTTGGACATCAAATGAGAAGAGAGGATGCAATTGAAGACAGTCTTGATGCTGGGAAAGGTCAAGGGTGAAAGAAGAAGGGGTCGGCAGAGAATGAGATGGCTAGATGGCATTGTAGATGCAATGGGCACAAAGCTGGTCGCACTGAGGAAGATGGTGGAGGATAGGGGTGCCTGGCGTGTGGTGGTCCATGGGGTCGCGAAGGGTCGGAATCGACTGTGTGACTGAACAACAAAATCCCTAACTTAATAATAATTGTGTGTCAGAAATTATTCTGGGTTGAAAGGATTTTTGCTGGAGAAACTCTGCTCAGGGGACTCCCGAATAAGGATCCTTTCATGTCCCCAAGATCTTTTCCCACCAAAGTGGTCCCTATGTATCTACTTCTAATTTCTTGCTTTCAATCTGCTCGGTTTGCAGGAGCTGGGACAGAAACGGGCACTCAAACTGTCATGCAGTACCCAGGTCTCAAACTGCCAACTTGCCGACCTTCCAGCTAACAAGGTGAGCTTCTTAACCACTGAGCCACCACAGCCCCTAACACAAACAACAACACATGTATTTAACAGATTCTCTTTTGAAAATCAACATAAGTACAAAAAAATGAGAGTAAAGCCTATTCCCACAGCCCATTCAGGTTAACATGAAAATGCTATCTGTAACACCACCCACAGATAGAATGCACAATTTGTATGCGAACTAAGCCATCATTCATGTTTATGTGGACATCAGTCCTACTTTGTTCAGTGGAATGAATTCCCAAGCATGTAAGGATTTCAGTCCTAGTTTCATATTTAATTAGAGTATAATTATCACTTCCTTCTAGGTAATACCAGCTTGCCATACTTGTTGTTCAAGCTTCCATAGGCTGTGTCTTGTTGTTCAAACTTCCATGGGCCGTGTCATGTAAGAACACATGACAAGCTGTTTGGAGATAAACAAATTATTGGTTTGCATTTGTTTGATGAAAATGAGATGGTGGCAGAATGCTGTTCAAGCACTACACAGTAACTAAAGATTCTTTGCTGATTCATCACAGCTACTTCAATTTCTTTGAGCAGTCCAAAAGAGCGCAAATGTTTGTTGTCATATAAGGAGACTTGTTAAGACATGAGTCATGTTGGGAAACCATTATGTATGAAAAATTTTATAAATCTTTAACATAAAAACTAAATGTCAGGCTGATAAAAAGATTCAAAGATCTTTGAATCAGAAAGCATGGCGTACAACTCAACCAAAATAAGGAAATTTAGTTTTACACACTTAGGGGTTATGCTTCATATTTTAAAGCCATACAAAAACAAGGAGCTACTTAAATCAGGAGTTCTCAACCTTTTTAAGCTGGGGACTAGGTCACCCTCCCTCAGACAGTTTGGGGGCCCCGGATGGCCATTTTGCCCTTCCTCCACCACACAGTACTTCCTGGTGTGGTGGAGACGGGGTGGTGGTGGTGTCGGGACATATGAAATGGTGCCACAGGCTGTATCTGGCCCATGAGAATCCCTGACTTAAATGAAGGGATGTCTGGATACCTCAATAGTTTAGGCGCTGTATCTCTCTGCAGAACCAGATGTTGAGAGTTGTTTTTCACTGTGCCTCCTATTGCCAGCCTATGTAGCCGTGGGAAAGTTGCACAGTCACAGAAATGCCACCAGAAGGAAATGGGAAATCTCTTTTGTGTATTCTTTACCTAGAAAACCCTAAAAAGAGTTGTCATAGATAAGAAGGGACTTAACGGCACACAATTTTTATTACTTAAATGAAACATATAAAAATATGATGCTTGAATGAAACCTCACTGAAAAATGAAATGTAAAAGACCTGCCACGTGCAGTAATTCAGACACCATTTTCTGATAGTACTTGGCTTTGTCCTGTTATTTTTACTACATAGCTAATAGCCTTAGCTCATTAAGTATTTCAGTCAATTAGAAGGTTGAGATCCTTCTTCAAATATTTATGGATATTTGCATTATCAAGATTGCTGGTGTTCACAAAAATTCCATTAGCAATGATATATATGATCTATTTACAGTAGTTGCAGACTATTTACAGTAGTTGCACAATGAACCAAATCTAAAGATCCCACCTCTTGCGTAATATAGTAGTTTCATCACAATCTGAAGTTTTGACTGCAAGCTTCCACCTAGTTAGATACATTTAGATAGAGTGGTCAGGATCTGACCTTAGAATAAGTAAAGTCACATAAATTACAGTGGTAAACTGCTGTTAAATTAACATGCTGGTCATGTCTCCAGCAGTGTGAGTGGCATACAACTGGCAATTTGTTCACAAGTTGCAATTTACTGTGACAATTTCTGAGGTTCACTTATGCCAGAGTAAAATCCTAATAGACTCTTGCCAATGCTTCCAGTAAGATTTATAAATTTGCTTGATCAGACTTAGACATAACCCCTTTTTGCTTTTACACCCAGAAAGCAAAATTGGTGTCAATTGGTTGCAGCAAAAAAAACAGTCTAATGCTTCTTAACCTTTATTTATCACAACCTTTTACTGAGTATAGTTCACTCTATCACAGGTATTTTAATTCCACACTCCTTTTTATTGTCAGTTTATGTCATCTCCATCTTTCACTACCCATTGTTTTTATTACAATCACATATTGAAGTAGAATTTTAATTTGGACATAATTCTGATTATCAATTCCTAACCTAAAAGAAGAAAGCACAATGAAGCTTCTGATATAATAATAAATGTGTGCCATGAAATCAATTCTGACTTATGGTGATACGTTTCAGAGTTTTCTATGTAGAGAATACACAGAGGTGATTTAGCATTCTCTTCTTCTGGCTTAGTGGTTAAGACACCGAGCTTGATGATCGGAAGGCTGGCAGGTCAGTGGTTTGAGTCCTGAGTGCTGCACAACGGAGTGAGCTCCTGTCATCTGTTCCAGCTCCTGCCAACCTGGCAGTTTGAAAGCAAGAAATTACAAGTAGATAAATAGGTACCATTTTGGCAGGAAAGGGAACAGTGTTCCATGTACTTTGGCCTCTAGTCATGCCTGCCACGTGACCACGGAAATGTCTGGAGATGCAGACAGCACTGGCTCTTGGGTTGTAAATGGCAACAAGCCTTTTCTGTAGATGCCCTGGGGCTGTGCAGCTTGTCCATTGCTACACAGGCTGGATTTCCTCCCTGGAAGCACAGTGGGGAATTGAATTCTCAATTTGTTTCCACAACTAACAGCTGGTAAAATATCAGTTCATATGAAACTCATACTTGTTTGTCAGTCTTCTAGTTACTTTTGCTGGGCTCTTTTTCATAGTACTGAAGCTGACCTCCCCTTTGTAAACATACAATGATAAATGCCCACATTTTGTAATGCAAAATCAAAACATGAAGGCGATAAGCTAATTGTTTTTGAAATAATTTCCCTTTAATATATTCCACACACTTTTGCCACACGGTCACTGCAGAAATTAGAACTTCCCTAATATGTAGGGCCTTATTTCAAAACAAAATGGCTTGAAAACGAGGGCATAATTGAAATAAATTTTAAAATTAGAGTCTATTTCTTTTTAATTTTGGAAAGAAGGCCCAAAGGTCATAGAATGTTAAGAAGGCCTACTGGAGAGTCTACCGTATTGGAAAGCAATGCTACAGGGGTGCCTTTGCTATTGGTGGTCCATAAGCCTGCCCTAAAGTATGAAAATTAGGCATACAAAGAGCCATACCTGTCAACCTTCCTGGATTGGCCGGGATTTCCCCTTTTTCGGCGCTGATTTGCGCCATTTCCCGCCTGCAGCTGCCAAAACCCCGGAATTTGGCAGCGGGGGGAAAGAGGTACTGCGCATCCCTTCTGTGCAAGTCGTCTTCTACGCATGCGTAGAAGGCTTTTACGCTTGTGTAGAACCCTTCTACGCATGCATAGAAGGCTACACACACGTAGAAGGGTTCTATGCAAGCGTAAAAGGCTTCTACGTAAGCGTAAAAGGCTTCTACGCAAGCGTAGAAGCCTTCTACGCATGTGTAAAAGGCGACTTGCGCAGAACCGTTCTGCACAGGTCCTGGATTGTCTGGAGGCGCGGTTGACAGATATGATATAAAGAGCAGATGAGAAGACTTCCGATCCATGGGTTAACTCTAAAAACAAATGTGGGGTGAAAACTACACCAGTTCTGCAGCGGGCATATTTCATCACTCATTGTAGCCATATGGAGAAGGGTGTGTGGAAATATGAGTGAAGAGGGAAAGTAAAAAATCACCTCTCAAACATATGTACCTTTTACCGGGATGCTGTCTAAAAGGCACTCTTCTCTGTCCAACCCCAACCCCTGCATACTATTGTTCTACAAATCTAAGGAAAATATTTCAGGCATTTTGCACTTAATGGTATCTCTCTCACTCCCCATTGCTATCAGGTGATCTATGGACTTTGGAGGCTTTTCATCTTATATGTGGAGCTTTGCCCTGAAAAATGCAATACAGAACCAAGAAGATTTTCATTCTAGTTTGCTATTTCATTTGGACTTAGGAACACTTTCCCAGTTACTTATGAAAACTTTTTTTTACAAAACAGACGAATAGGAAATAGTAGAAGATTCCTGGGCAGCCCATGGAAACATGAGAAAATCTCACCTCCCCAAAAAAAGTTCCAAAGTGCCCCTCCCCACCCCCATCTCAGACACAAGCCACACAACACAAGATATGGCTTGTACATTGTCACACTGTTTCTTACATTGGAAAGATAATAATTAATGTGTGCAGGAAAGGAGGTGGCTTCTAATGTAAACCCGATGAGAGTGTATCTGGGTGAAATGTATTGGTGAGGAAACCAAAATAGGATGTACAGAATTGCAGCATCAGGAAGTAAGTGTGGCCAACTTTCAACTGCCATCTCCTCCTAGTTCCTTGATCTAGTTCAGTCCGCAACCCTTCATCCCGAACGCCTCTGTTTTCCTCTCGCCATTATTATATCATCCTACAGCCTTCTGTGTTCCAGACCTTTAATAGCTTTTAACCTCAAGTACTTCAACATATTTGATCTGTTTGAAATATGGTGTCGGAGGAGAGCTTTGCAGGCCAAAACCAAGTGGATCCGAAAGCAAGTCAAGCCTAAATTGTCTCTGAAGACAAGACAAAGATGATGAAACTGAGACTGTTGTCCTCAGGACACCTCATGAGAAGACAAGGCTCTCTGGAAAAGATGCTGCTGCTGGGGAGAAGTGGAAGGAAATGAGGAAGGCCAAGAGATCAACTGACCCTATGAGGGAAGTCACAGGCTGCAACTTGCAAGAGCGGGGCTGTTGAGAACAGGACACTCTGGATGCCTAGGGTCATCATAGGTCAAAGACGACTGTTTATTTATTTTATTCATTTATTCCTCTCCCCAATGTGACTGTGTAAGAGAAGACCAAACCATGGTCCACATTATATTATATTTAGGTGTCCTTCACTCATGTTTGGAGGCACATTGGAGGACTTGCATAGTGCACAGATGAAGCCCTTCAATGGCTTACAAGCCTGGATGTGGTACTCTAGCTAGGAACTTGAGATGAACAATTTGTGCATACTGTGTATATCACCATTAATGTAGACAACTGAAGCCCATCATACAATAAATAAATAAATAAATAAATAGATAGATAGATAGATAGATAGATAGATAGATAGATAGATAGATAGATAGATAGATAGATAGATAGATAGATAGATAGTCCCTTTGGCCCAGGGGTCTTCAACCTTTGGGTTTTGGACTTCAGTTCCCAGAAGCCTAAGTCAGTACATTGCTTTGGGGAATTGACTTAGGCTTCTGTTGAAGTCCAAAACCCAAATGTTGGGGACCACTGCTTTAGTCCATAGAAAGCAAACATTTTTGGGTATGACTGTGGCCATTCAGGCTGGTCCGCTTTGCTCTCGGAGGAAGAATTCGAATTCACCGTGAGCGCACTGGGACAATGCTTGGGAACACGGATAGAACAAAAACAAAGGAGACATCAGAGATCCTAAAGCAGGGGTACCCAAACTTTTCAGGCCGTGGGCCAGTCACGGTGGTTCAGGGGGCCGGTCACTATGGTTGGAGGCTGGATCCGGGCCCCCAACGGCAATTCATCCGGCCCACGAAGCCCTTGTTGCTCACTGCAGCCAAAAAGTTGTAAGTTCGATCCTCATGGGATATTCCAGGTGGACTTAACCTTACAGCCTTCTGAAGTCGGTAAAAACCCAGCATGTTGGGGGCAAAATGCTAATTAACTCGTGAACCGCCCAGAGTGTGCACTGAATGCTATGGGGAGGGATAGTAGTGTAATTGGTATTGCTCTCTATTTCCAATTTCTTTCAGTTTTAAAAGGAACCCTTCCCACACATACACGCACTTTTTAAAAATCTTGTCAGAAGCACACAAAGGTGCTTTCTGGGTTGAAAGGATTTTTTTCCTGGAGGAACTCCACTCAGGGGACGCCCGAATGAGACTCCTTTCATGTCCCCGGGATCTTTTCCCCGCCAGTGATCCCTAGTGATCTACTTGCAATGTCTTGCTTTCGAACAGCTAGGTTGGCAGAAACTGGGACAGAGACGGGCGCTCATTCCGTCGTGCAGAGAGGCTGCGGTGGCTCAGTGCTTCAGAAGCTTGCCTTGTTTGCTGGAAGGCCGGCAAGTCAGCAATTGGAGACCCGGGTACTGCACGCACGATGGAGTGAGCTTCCTTCTCTGTCCCAGCTCCTGCCAAGCTAGCAGTTCGAAAGCAAGAAATTGCAAGTAGATCAATAGGGACCACTTCGGTGTGAAAAGATCTATGGGGACATGAAAGGAGGCTCATTGGGGCATCCCCTGAGCAGAGTTTCTCTAGCAAAAATCCTTTCAACCCAAAATAATTTCTGGTAAAGGTTTCCCTTGCTCGAAAGCCAGTCGTATCCGACTCTAGGGTTCAGTGCTCATCTCTGTTTCAAAGCCGAAGAGCCAGCGCTGTCTGCTTCCACAGTCGTTTTCGTGGCCATGTGGCAGGCATGACTAGACACCGGAGCGCACGGAACGGAACGCTGTTTTACCTTCCCACCGAAGTGGTCCCTATTTCTCTACTTGCAATGTGTTTTCCACGACTGATGTAGCCAAATCAATGTAAAAGTGGGAAAAATCAATTCTGAAAGGGTTAGGATTCTGAAAAGTAATTTTGGTATGTGCATTGTCATAAATACAGGTGAATATGAGAAAGAAAATTACTACAGAGGGGGGAGAGGGATGATGAAATATAGGTAAAAGGTATAAGGTCGCCCTTGCTTGAAAGCCAGTGGTATCTGACTCTACGGTTCAGTGCTCATCTCTGTTTATAGCCAAAGAGCCAGCGCTGTCTGCCTGCGCCTGCAGACGTTTCCGTGGCCATGTGGCAGGCATGACTAGACACCGGAGTGCACGGGACGCTGTTTTACCTTTCCCACCGAAGTGGTCCCCATTTCTCTACTTGCAAAGTCTGGCTTTCGAACTGGTAGGGTTGGCAGGAGCCGGGGCAGAAGACGTGGAGGGGGGGGGGGTGGAGCTCATTCCGTCCTGCAGTAGTCGGGAATCGAACCCGCTGCTAACCTGCCACCTTCCAGTCAGGCGTCTTAGCCACTTGAGCCACACTGGTACGAAATTATTTTTAAGGGTTTTAAGATTGTAGATAGATAGATAGATAGATAGATAGATAGATAGATAGATAGATCTTTATTGTCATTGTCCTGCACAGAACAACGAGATTAGGGGGGGGGGGAGACACTTAACCCAACAAAACCCCAACAAAATACAACTATACAAAATCATCAACACACTCCCACCCCCACATATACACATTTTACCCCTAATTTTTCCCCCAGTTGTTATAATGCCGGCTAGAGTCGCTCGTTCGATTTGGGCGGCAATATATTCATTCGAATAATAAATAGGTAAATAATTATGCCCCACCATCTCCAGCCGGGCAGGCAAGGGAGGAGGAAGACCAGCCGGGCGGGGAGAGGCCAGCCAGCCGCCCCAACGCGAGCCCTTCCGAGCCGGTCCCCACCATCTCCAGCCGGGCAGGCAAGGGAGGAGGAAGACCAGCCGGGCGGGGAGAGGCCAGCCAGCCGCCCCAACGCGAGCCCTTCCGAGCCGGTCCCCACCATCTCCAGCCGGGCAGGCAAGGGAGGAGGAAGACCAGCCGGGCGGGGAGAGGCCAGCCAGCCGCCCCAACGCGAGCCCTTCCGAGCCGGTCCCCACCATCTCCAGCCGGGCAGGCAAGGGAGGAGGAAGACCAGCCGGGCGGGGAGAGGCCAGCCAGTCGCCCCAACGCGAGCCCTTCCGAGCCGGTCCCCACCATCTCCAGCCGGGCAGGCAAGGGAGGAGGAAGACCAGCCGGGCGGGGAGAGGCCAGCCAGTCGCCCCAACGCGAGCCCTTCCGAGCCGGTCCCCACCATCTCCAGCCGGGCAGGCAAGGGAGGAGGAAGACCAGCCGGGCGGGGAGAGGCCAGCCAGTCGCCCCAACGCGAGCCCTTCCGAGCCGGTCCCCACCATCTCCAGCCGGGCAGGCAAGGGAGGAGGAAGACCAGCTGGGCGGGGAGAGGCCAGCCAGCCGCCCCAACGCGAGCCCTCCTAAGCCGGTCCCCACCATTTCCAGCAGGGCAGGTGAGGGAGGAGGAAGACCAGCCGGGCGGGGAGAGGCCAGCCAGCCGCCCCAACGCGAGCCCTTCCGAGCCGGTCCCCACCATCTCCAGCTGGGCAGGCAAGGGAGGAGGAAGACCAGCCGGGCGGGGAGAGGCCAGCCAGTCGCCCCAACGCGAGCCCTTCCGAGCCGGTCCCCACCATTTCCAGCAGGGCAGGTGAGGGAGGAGGAAGACCAGCCGGGCGGGGAGAGGCCAGCCAGTCGCCCCAACGCGAGCCCTTCCGAGCCGGTCCCCACCATCTCCAGCTGGGCAGGCAAGGGAGGAGGAAGACCAACCGGGCGGGGAGAGGCCAGCCAGCCGCCCCAACGCGAGCCCTCCTAAGCCGGTCCCCACCATTTCCAGCAGGGCAGGTGAGGGAGGAGGAAGACCAGCCGGGCGGGGAGAGGCCAGCCAGTCGCCCCAACGCGAGCCCTTCCGAGCCGGTCCCCACCATCTCCAGCCGGGCAGGCAAGGGAGGAGGAAGACCAGCCGGGCGGGGAGAGGCCAGCCAGTCGCCCCAACGCGAGCCCTTCCGAGCCGGTCCCCACCATCTCCAGCCGGGCAGGCAAGAGAGGAGGAAGACCAGCCGGGCGGGGAGAGGCCAGCCAGTCGCCCCAACGCGAGCCCTTCCGAGCCGGTCCCCACCATCTCCAGCCGGGCAGGCAAGGGAGGAGGAAGACCAGCCGGGCGGGGAGAGGCCAGCCAGCCGCCCCAACGCGAGCCCTTCCGAGCCGGTCCCCACCATCTCCAGCCGGGCAGGCAAGGGAGGAGGAAGACCAGCCGGGCGGGGAGAGGCCAGCCAGTCGCCCCAACGCGAGCCCTTCCGAGCCGGTCCCCACCATCTCCAGCCGGGCAGGCAAGGGAGGAGGAAGACCAGCCGGGCGGGGAGAGGCCAGCCAGCCGCCCCAACGCGAGCCCTTCCGAGCCGGTCCCCACCATCTCCAGCCGGGCAGGCAAGGGAGGAGGAAGACCAGCCGGGCGGGGAGAGGCCAGCCAGCCGCCCCGACGAGAGCCTTTTCCAAGCCCTGAAAACAACCAAGCGCCGAAGGAGAGGTCCAATTGGCAGAAGGGAAGAAGGCAAAGGAGTTAAATCAGGGGGTGAGACTCAGAGACCCATACAAAGGATAAGTAGTTAAATATGCAGAAATGTTGATGACTTAATATAGTAACTCACATAAAGACTTTAAAATGACTTAATATAGCAACTGACATAGAGACTGTGCTTTAAAGTGTGATAATATGCATGATAATATGTTGTCTTAAATGTTTTAAACTTTTAAAAACTGTGATAAAATGTATGAGGAGAGAAAAATGGCGCAGACACCGGCAACCACGCCATAAATCTTGCCAAGAGAACCCTATTGACCAAAACAAAAGGCAAAACAAAAGGGCAGGCTAGGTGATACAGGATGCTTAACACCACAGAGTGGAGGAAGGGGAGGGACAGGAAAGGGGGAGGGGAAATGCAATGTTGTAAGGAGCAATACTGCATAGGGACATGGAATGTGAGATCAATGAACCAAGGTAAACTGGAAGTGGTAAAAAATGAGATGGAAAGAATAAGCATTGACATCTTGGGCATCAGTGAGCTAAAATGGACAGGGATGGGTGAATTCAGCTCTGGAAACCATCATATCTACTATTGTGGACAAGAAAACCTTAGAAGGCATGGAGTAGCCATAATTGTCAATAAGAGAGTAAGAAAAGCAGTAATGGGATATAACCTCAAAAATGACAGAATGATGTCAGTCAGAATTCAAGGCAAACCTTTCAATATCACCGTAATCCAAGTCTATGCACCAACCACTAGTGCAGATGAAGCCACAGTGGACCAGTTCTATGAGGACCTAGAACACCTCATAGAACAGACACCAAGAAATGATGTCCAAATTATATTAGGAGACTGGAATGCCAAAGTAGGAAATCAAAAAGTGGAGGGAATAACAGGCAAGTTTGGTCTTGGAGTACAGAACGAAGCAGGGCAAAGATTGATAGAGTTCTGCCAAGAGAACGCACTGGTCATAGCAAACACTCTCTTCCAGCAACACAAGAGGCGACTTTACACATGGACATCACCAGATGGCCAACACCGAAACCAAATTGACTACATACTCTGCAGCCAAAGATGGAGAACCTCCATACAATCAGCAAAAACAAGACCTGGAGCAGACTGTGGCTCAGATCACAACCTACTGATCGCAAAATTCAGGCTAAGACTAAAGAAAATAGGGAAAACAAGAAGACCAGACAGATATCACCTAGACAGCATCCCTAAAGAATACACGGTGGAGGTGATGAACAGATATAATGGCCTGGACGCAATAGACAGAGTGCCAGAAGAATTATGGACAGAGATAAAGGACATCATGCAGGAAGCGGCAAAGAAAACCATACCAAAAGAAAAGAAGCGTAAGAAAGCAAAATGGTTGTCTGATGAGGCTCTTAAAATAGCAGAGGAAAGAAGGAAGGCAAAAGTCAAAAAAGAAAGGAAAAAATACAACCTTCTGAACACAGAATTTCAAAGAAAAGCAAGGAGAGATAAGGAAAACTACCTAAAAGAACAGTGCAAAGAAATGGAGGAAAACAACAAAAGAGGCAGGACTAGAGATCTCTTCAGAAAAATCGGGGAAATAAAGGGAACATTTAAAGCAAAAATGACCATGATAAGGGACAAAGACGGAAAAGAGCTAGCTGATGCAGAAGAGATTAAGAAAAGATGGAAAGAGTACACAGAGGAACTCTACAAAAAGGACCTCAACACTCCTGATAACCACAATGATGAAAAAACTGAACTCGAGCCAGACATCCTGGAGAGCGAAGTTATAAAGGCCCTAAAGAGCACTGCAAACAACAAAGCTAGTGGATATGATGGTATCCCAGTCGAATTTTTCAAAGCGCTAAAAGATGATGGCGTCAAATTACTACACTCAATATGCCAGCAAATCTGGAAAACAAAACAGTGGCCACAGGATTGGAAAAGATCAGTATACGTCCCAATCCCAAAAAAGGGCAACGCCAAAGAATGCTCAAATTACCGAACAATTGCACTCATCCCACACGCCAGCAAGGTGATGCTCAAGATAATACAGGACAGACTTCAGCAGCATGTGGAGAGAGAACTACCAGAGGTGCAGGCTGGTTTCAGAAGAGGCAGGGGGACTAGAGACCACATTGCCAACATACGTTGGATCATGGAGAAAACAAAGGAATACCAGAAACAAGTTTACTTTTGTTTCATTGATTACACTAAGGCATTTGACTGTGTGGACCACAACAAGATGTGGCAGGTAATTAAAGAGATGGGAATACCAGAGCACATCATATGCCTCCTGAGAAATCTGTACATGAACCAAGAAGCAACAGTTAGGACAGAACATGGAATGACAGAGTGGTTTGGAATAGGAAAAGGAGTAAGACAAGGCTGCATTTTATCACCCTGCTTATTCAATCTATACACAGAGCACATAATGCGAAATGCAGGGATGGAGGAATCACAATATGGGATTAAAATTGCTGGGAGAAACATAAACAATCTGAGATATGCAGACGATACCACCCTAATGGCAGAAAGTGAGGAAGACCTAAAGAACCTCTTGATTGGGCTGAAGGAGGAGAGTGCAAAAGCTGGTTTGAGACTCAATATCAAGAAAACCAAGGTAATGGCAACAGGCCCAATCAGTTCCTGGAAAATAGATGGGGAAGAAGTAGAAGCAGTGACAGATTTTACTTTCCTGGGATCAAAGATCACGGCAGATGGGGATTGCAGCCATGAAATAAAAAGGCGACTGATTCTTGGGAGACAAGCCATGAGAAACCTGGGGAACATAGTGAAAAGCAGAGACATCACATTGCAAACAAAAATTAGAATAGTCAAAGCAATGGTATTCCCAGTGGTAATGTACGGATGTGAGAGCTGGACAATAAGGAAAGCTGAACGCAGAAGAATAGATGCCTTTGAAATGTGGTGTTGGAGGAGAGTTTTGAGAGTACCCTGGACAGCGAGGAGAACAAATAGGTCAATCTTAGAAGAAATCAACACTGACTGCTCATTGGAAGGGCTAATAGTAAAGACGAAGCTAAAGTATTTTGGACATCAAATGAGAAGGGAGGATTCACTTGAGAAGGCCCTGATGTTGGGAAAGGTGGAGGGCAAAAGAAGAAGGGGGAGGCCAAAGATGAGATGGCTAGATGGTATTGTAGACACAACGGGCACAGAACTGGGAGTGCTGAGGGGGATGGTGGAGGACAGAGGTGCCTGGAGAACAATGGTCCATAGGGTCGCAAAGGGTCGGAACCGACTGTGCGACTGAACAACAACAAATTATCCCGTCATTCAGCACGCGGGGTCTTGAACTGGCGACTTGCCGGCCTTCCAGCTAGCGAGGCGAGCGCCTTAACCACTGAGCCACCGTCGTCCCATACACAATTATACATACACACTCATAGTACACAACAGAATGTGCCGGGCTTGCCCTCCCCTCCCCTCTCCCTATTCCGTTCCGCGTCTGCCCCCCCTTGCTCCTCCCTCTCCGGGCGCGCCCCGCCCTTCCCACAGTTCTGCCGCAGCTGCAGGGGAGCCAAACCCCGCCTTCCCCGCCCCGCGTGTGCGACCGGCTGGCTGGTCGAATGAAGCCTGGGCGCTCTCCGGACTGGCCCATTGTCTGCAAGCGGCAAGCCGAGGCGCGGGCGGGAAGCGCCTGAGGGAGCGACGGCGCTGCGGGGTCCTGACTTTATCCCATATACCCAATCTCCAGAGGCCAGGCCGGGCTGTTCCACCCGCAACGACGCCAAGGCAGGCAAACCAACCAGCCCGGGACCGAGGGAGCGGCGGCGCCCAGGCGCAATGCAGGGCGCCGGCAGCCGCCTGGCCGCTGCTGAGGAGGAGCTGAAGAAGGGAGGGCCGGGCCGGGCTCGGAGGCGCTGAAGAAGGTTGGGGGAGCGCGGAAGGGAAGAAGAGGTCGGGCTGCGGGCTCAAACTTTGCCCTTTGGCTGGTCAGGGGCTCTCCTCCTTGACTCCCCCCCGCCCCCGCTTCATGGAGACGCTGAGCGCCGTGAGGGCGAAAGTCGGCACCCGAAGCCCCGGAGGCGGGGAGGCGGGAGGGACGGGCGAGGCACTAGCCGCCCTTTCGCCCGGCCCTACCGGCCGAGGCTCGCCTGCTCCGCCGGATGCCGCCGCCGCCGCTTATAGGCTCGAGGACCTGGAGACCTTGGCCACTGTGGGTGAGTGAAGCCGATTATAATACACACAAAGGAAACGAGGTTCCCCCTTCTTTCCCCCCACCAAAAAACGGGATTCCCCCTTCTTTTCCCCCCAAACAGGATTTCCCCCTTCTTTCTCTCTCCCCCAAAACGGGATTTCCCCCTCCTTCTTTCTCCCCAAAACAGGATTTCTCCCTTCTTTTTCCCCCAAAACGGGATTCCCTCCCCTCCTTCTTTCTCCCCCAAAATGGGATTCCCCCCTTCTTTCTTCCCCCAAAACGGGATTCCCCCCTCCTTCTTTCTCCCCCAAAACGGGATTTCCCCCTTCTTTCTCCCCCCCCCAAAATGGGATTCCCCCTTCTTTTCCCCCAAAACAGGATTCCCCCCTCCTTCTTTCTCCCTCCAAAACGGGATTCCCCCCTTCTTTCTCCCCCCCAAAACATGATACCCCCTTCTTTCTTCCCCCCCCCTCAATGCCCACCCACCAGATTCAGGAGACGTCTTTTAGCAAGTGCAATTTCCACTGGCTAAGATGCCTGACTGGAAGGCGGGGAGGTCAGCAGTTCGATTCCCGAGTACTACAGGACAGAATGAGCTCCCGTCTTTGTCCCTGCTCCTGCCAACCGAGCAGTTTGAAATCAAGTAGATAATAAACAGGGACCACTTCGGTGGGAAAGGTAAACAGTGTTCCCGTGCGCTTCAGTGTCTAGTTATGCCTGCCACACGACCACGGAAAACGTCTGCGGAAGCAGACAGCCGCTGGCTGGCTCTTCGGCTTTGAAACAGAGATGAGCACTGGTCCCTAAAGTCAGATACAACTGGCTTTGGAGCAAGCGAAAGTTTTGCCGCCCCATAGCGCTCTGGGGCACTTCACGAGGCGATCGGCATTGTGCCCCCCAAAAAAACATGCTGCGTCCTCATTTTACTGACCAAGGAAGGACGGGAGACTAAGTCCACCTGGAGTTCGCCCCGCCAGGATCAAACTCACAACATGTTGTCTGCAGTACAGCAGTTTAAACACTGCACCACCAGGGCTCCTATAGTCATACCCATATGTAGTTGTATTTCAAAAGGGGCATCCCCCCCACCTTTTTGTTTTAGCACACACACACACCCCCCACCGTCTACCCCGTCGATTTCTTTTAGCGCTGCACCACATGGTAGATCAGGTAGTGAAATCTACTCCTGTGGTGTTTCTTTTGCAAATCACGATCAGAAAAAGCTCAGGCAACGGGGGAAGCTGTTGCCACCGTTTCCTTATACCCCCAACGGGGCACAGCCAGGAGGGGAGGTTGCTAGCTCGTAGTGCAGTTTCCATTTTCACGCCACAAGCCTGCTCACCTTGACACTTTAAGTCAGGGGTGCCCAAACTTTTCAGGCCACAGGCTGGTCACATGGTTCAGGGAGCCAGTCACTATGGCCCGGGAGCTGGATCCGGCCCTTGTTGCCAATTCATCCGGCCCGCAAAGCCCTTGTCGCTCCTGGAAGCGGAAGTAAAACACGCCTGTGCAGCCCATATGAGCACATTTTACTTCCGCTTCCGGGAGTAACTAGGGTTTTCCAGGCCAGATGAATTTGCATTGGGGGCTGGATATGGCCCCTGGGCCATAGTTTGGGCACCCCTCCTTTAAGTCTTTCTTTCTCTGTTCTTAGCTCTGTAGAAAGCTCTGGTGTCTTCCTGTGTTTTTTTTTAATTTCTGATCCGGAAAAGCACCCGGTGTGCTTTATCAGACTGAGCAGAACAAGCTTTGACAAATATCTGCCGAAGAGCCTGGCAGGTGCCTGCTGCGGCTTGAAAACCGCCGAGCCCCCGATCTGAAGAAGTCTGCAAATCTCTTTGTATACCCAAGTCGCGTGGATTTGGCTCTCGCTTCTCTGGCCCGATATAAAGCTAACCACATTCTGTAAACAATGTGTGGTCTTGTTTAACCTGGAATACTGAAAGCAATGCTCGAGTTGGGAGCCCTGGAACCTTTTTGAAGGGGAATAGTTGCATTTCAATGGCTTTTGGTCCTTTGGGCAGCAGTGAGCGTTCAGCCCGTTGAGCAGAAGATGCTGCTTAAGTGGCACAGGAACTGCAGCCTCCTGTTGTACAGAATGTTGAGAACATATTTTGAGCGGTGCTTTGGTACGAAGAGCTTTTTGTGTTAAGTTGTGCATCCTATATTCTTAGGTCTTCAAGTTTTGTTGGAGCTTTTTTGCTGAATCTGTCGTTTGCTTCTTGTAGCTCGCTAGCGAATGTTCACCCTGGCTTTGGATAGTTTTAAATGTAGTTTGAAACTGTGGACTCGTTCTCTGCTTAACTACTCACATTTCATCCCATGTTATGCACTTTAGCACTGGTCACGTGACAAATAGGAATGTGCTCTGTGTTCCTTTGAAAATCCAAGCAATTTATGGTATTTTTTTTTCCCCAATAGGACCAATGACTGGGAGCTGTCCATTTGGCCATAGATTTCATGTCTAGGTTCTCCTATTTGAAAGACATTTGATTCTGAGTGTGTAAGTGATTAAGTTAGCAGATCTTGGCTGCAGTTCAAGAGGAAGGGGCAGGGACAGTGCCAAGCATAAGATAAGATGGCAGTGTCAGATAGCACAGAGAAAACCTGGGGTGAAGGGGATTAGTTTGTGAGGGAGGACATATAATAGAAACAAACTTGCCTACTGGTTAAGACACAGGAATCATGCATTGTTCCAAAATAACAATTATTGAGGCTGGGAGAATAATGCCTGGAGTATCACAGTAATCATAGTGTTAGACATAGAAATGATAGAGTGTAGAGTTGGGGCACACTCTCACCTCTGGGTGATGCCCTAAACCTCAGCTATATATCTCCATTGCTCTAGAAGAGGAAACCTGAATAGGTCTACATTAGCCACGTATTTAACAGTTTCCGTGGTAGCCCTAAGTATTGGCAGAAGAGGTAGTTCAGTTCTTGTCTCTGTTACTTTTGCATGCATTCAGTCATCTATCTTTTTGGTCCAGTTTCCACATCTGTGCACATGATACACTGTATATGTATTTTGAGTTTGTGTGTGTGTGTGTGCATGTAAATATAATATATACAGTGGAACCTCGGTTAACAAATAGCTCGGTTAATATAAAAATTGCATAACAAAAGGAAATCTATAGAAAATAGTGGCTCGGTTTACAGAATTTTTTTTAACAGATTAATTGATTTTCAGTGCATTCCTATGGGAAACCACATTTCACTTAATGTATTTTAGTTTTCAATGCATTCCTACGGGGAATTGCATTCAATGCAATCTTATGGGAAATTTGGTTAAAGTAATTTTCACTGTAAGAAGCGTCCCGGAGAACGCATTAATTAGATTAACCGAGGTTCCACTGTACAGTTAAGCCCATATGTAGTTACATTATTCTTGTTTTTAGGTTTTCTTTACATATATATATTCATGTATTTATATGAGTACAGTAATACCTCATACAAAGTCCGCTTCATACAACATCGGATTCATACAACATTGCCTAATTCCTTGAAAAAAGTCAGCTCATACAAAGTTGCAGCTACTTTGTACGAGGCATTGGGGTTTTTCCCAGGTTGCATTGTGCCTGGGCAGTATAAAAGGCAGGACACATGTGTGCATTGCTCTTGTGGGTTTTGCACAAGGCGAAGAGTGTTTAGGAGTGGTTTTGAGCACGATTTTGGAATTTTTTTCATCAGAATTTTTAGAAGTATTCCTGGGATTTTTGCAGCATTTTCAGGTTCTTGGACAATCAGGGTTGTTTGACATGTTTTTGTAATGTATTTAGCCTTTAGACAATGATTTCTTAAAGTTCTGTCAGTTTCCTGTCTGTTTCCTTGGCTTTGCCCTGAAGTCTGTGCTGTTACAGTCCAATGTATCTCTATGGAAATGACATTGTATGAGGCATCGCGGCAAGGATTTGGACGTTGTATGAGGCATCGCGGCTAGGATTTTGCATGCCTCATACAAAGTCCAAATCCATATAAAGTCCAAACTTGTGGAACCAAGTTTGGACGTTGTATGAGGTATCACTGTATATGTGTGTATTCTTGTATGCCGTTTTTATCTGAGAAGGGAATGTACAATTTGAAAAAGGGTGGGATCCAAAAGGTAACAGTGTTCAAGTTCACCAAGTATTCGAAAATATTGGGAGAGGTTTTTTAAAACTGTGACCCAAATGAGATTCTCCCCTCCCACCCGCCCCTCCATCATTACAAGTATTTCCAGTGTATCCATTTAATATACTGAGCAGATTTTTAGGGAAGGGTTGTAGAGAACATCCATTTGTTGATGGTCAATTCCATAAAGAGATTTTATTTTCATTGTGTAGTGGCCAGCAAAATGTATTTTCATGCTGGCTTTAGAAAAGGGATTATTTTTTTCTATGAACGGTATGTAAACAATGACCTGCTTTGCATTTTGCAGCTACCCATAGTTCTGGCCTCTTTACACAGACTGACATACAGATAGGAATGATTAAACAGATTGCAGACAGACCAACTGTGGTTTGTTGGTCATGGTGTCCAAATCTCCCTCGAAAAGCCAGAGAAATAATCCATAGCTTGTTTGGAGTTTATTTCTTTGCCTTGCTGTTGGAGAAACTAACCAGGATGCCAGGTCAGGATGTCACAATAAGCAAACTATGGACCATGGTTTATTTGTTGTTGTTGTTCAGTCGCATAGTCGATTCTGACCCTTTGCGACCCCATGGACCATTTTCCTCCAGGCACCTCTGCCCTCCACCATTCTCCTCAGTCCGCCAAGCTCTGTGCCCATTGTGTCCACAATACCATCTATCCATCTCATCTTTGGACGCCCCCTTCTTCTCTTGCCCTCCACCTTTCCCAGCATCAAGGCCTTCTCAAGTGAGTCCTCCCTTCTCATTTGGTGTCCAAAGTACTTTAGCTTCATCTTCACTATTTGTCCCTCCAATGAACAGTCAGGATTGATTTCCTCCAGTATTGACCTGTTTGTTCTCTTTGCTATCCCAGGGACTCTCAGGACCTTCCTCCAACATCACATCTCAAAGGCATCTATTCTTCTGCGCTCAGCCTTCCTAATGGTCCAGCTCTCACACCCATACATTAACACTGGGAATACCATTGCTTTGACTATGCCCATTTTTGTTTTCAAGGTGATGTCTCTGCTTTTCACTATATTCCCCAGGTTTCTCCATATTTTAACAGGAGCAGTTAAACAGTGTGTACTAACATGTTGCTGTGAATAACAAGTCACCCTGATGACTGAATTGTCCCCACTGACTAATCATTTAATGGCTTTGTTTATACAGTGGAGTGATAGATTCAGTCTACATCTTTTGGGAAGCTATTTCAGTTTTTAGCCATACGTATGACTAACTTGTATGTCTTCTGGTACTTTGTCTGATCTGCTAGCCTGCAGCATAAAAGTAGTTTAAAACTTGTTTTAACTCCTAATATGGTTCTCAAGAGTACAAGGTGAAATTATGCAGATGGTTCAGAGATATAAAAGCAAAAAAGTAATCACACTTATATACCACCCCATCGCGCTTAGTGCACTCTCCTGCCGGTTCACAAGTTAATTAGCGTTTTGCCCCCAAAATGCTGGGTACTCATTTTACCAACCTCGGAAGGATGGAAGGCTGAGTCAATCAACCTTGATCCCTGGTCAGAATCGAACTCACAACCTTTTGGTTGCGGGATAGCAGTTTAACCACTGTGCCACCAGCATCTCACACTTCTTTTGTTTGTACTGTATTTCTATTTTAATTTATGTTGTTGAGTGAGCTAAGACGCCAAAGTATTATGGCTACAACAGAGCAAACGACTCTTCCTTCACATGTATTCATAAATTGCATACATATTCTAGGTACAGTGGCATATTCTAGGTACAGTGGCATTCTGTTGTTGTTTTCTAATTTTTTTAAAAAAGAAAATGCACGTGTTACAAGAGGAAGTGAGAATGAGCAGGGCTGGTAGAAGTGTCTGTCTTTTCCTGTTAATTGTGGGGAAGTTTAGATTTTTCTTTCGCCCTTAAGGAAGCTCAAAGAGACAAAAGTTAGAAAAGTCTTTTTTTTTTGCAAGCTATATTATATTTTTAATTGGTACAATATTTCCTGTCTTGCCAGGTTATCCTGCTATGGTAATAGAGTAGACCCTACTGCCAACAACTCAACACCGAGTGTCAGGTGGTGGTTAACTAACCTGACAACCCTAAGGACTAATGGCCTTGGATGCCGAAGTCCACAGGGAAGGGTGATGGTCCCCAAATGGATTAAATCCCACTTGAATCCATCTTGATGGAGGGCAGAAGCTTCATGAGGACTTTGTGTGCCAAAAGGGCTCAGGACCATAAAGTGACTTGTGGAACTGGATTAGTGGTGCGGGTGCCATGCTGTGATGCGGAAGACAGATGAAAGGCCGCTGCATTATATTCTCAGGACAGTCTTCATGGTTTATTGCCATGAGGATTGCCAATATTCGGATTTAGATATGGCAGAAGAAGACGAATATTCTTGGATGTTACAAATTTTTCAGTAATGACAGGTATTTTATAAGGATGGATAAATGTATACTGGCTGGATAGTTCAGTTGTATCTGGCTGTGGAGCCAGAGCTTGGCAGTTTGATTCCTATTTGCGTCCCCCACACCCCTTGGAAAAGAGCCAGCCTATGTAGTAATGGGCAAGTTGCACATTCCTGGGATTCCACCAAAAGAAGGGAAGTGTGAACCACTTCTGTGTATTCTCTGCCTGGAAAACCCTGGAAAGGGTCACCATAAGCCAGAATTCACTTGAAGAACAGTTTTGATGATACCAGAACAGTTTTGATGATCCATATGTTATTTCTTCACTCTTTCGCATTCTTTTGGTAAAAGATACTTGAAAGATACTCCTATCTCAAACGGTTTCTTTCTCCCTTTTGCATTTACACTGTTTGGCCCTATTTTTGTGTTTATCAGAATTGACTTGATGGCACATAGGGCTAACTGTATAGGCTTGAAAGTGGCCATGTAACAAAAAAAGACCCACTCTTTTAATGCTTGTTTATTAGGAAATGATGTTTAAGCTTGGATGTGTGTTTCTAATATGTGAATACAATGGAATGAAACCAATAAATGTGCATGATAGTGGGAGGGTAGACGTGTTTAGAACCACTTCTTTTGGTTAACTCATGAATTTAGCTATTTGCTTTGGTTTGCATACTGTTGTTAAATACCATGGTGTTTACTTTTTTTGCACACAAAGATAATAACTTCATTTTTGTCAGGATACTTTGATTATCTCATTAACTATCACACTTTGTTTCCACTTAGAATGCATTAAGAGGGTTTCTCCTGAGGGGAAATGATAGCATTTAGGCTTTAGAATGAATGTAAAAAAATTACAAAGAAAGAATGACATAGACATTTAAGGGGATAAAAGGAACATTTTCCAACCAAATTTAGGATTCTTCATTATGCATGTTTTCCCTCAAAGTAGGAATACTTTTCAGTATAGTTTTGCTTGTGATTGAACATAGTACCATATTTTCCGGTGTATAAGACGACTGGGCGTATAAGACAACTGGGCGTATAAGACGACCCCCAACCTTTCCAGTATATAAGTTTGGAATATACTTGCCGTATAAGACTACCTCTCTTCCAATGCACACCAAATAAAAATTAACCCACACTCAACCCTCCGAGTCGAATGGGCAGGTTCTGGTGGAGAGCCAATCCACGCTCACGGTCTCCTCCTCGAGGTACAGGAAGATGTGTGCAGCTTGCTTCCCCTTGCTTCATACTCCCCGCACAGAGCAGGGACTTGGCCGCGGCACCCCCCACCATATGCGCCGGACATATGAAGCAAGGGGAAACAAGCTGCAGTTAAGTACCTGTCCTATCAGACGACCCCTGACTTTGGCACAGATTTTTCGGGGTTAAAAAGTAGTCTTATACGCCAGAAAATACAGTAAATAAGCTGTGTCATAGACAGTGGTGTGCATGAGCAGGTTCGTCCCAGTTCGCCAGTACCAGTAGCAGAAATTCTGGCTGGCCCAGCCCAACTACATTTTGAAATAAAGTAGTCCAAATTCGGGGGCAACACAGGGCTTTCCCCTGGCCATGTCCACCAAACCGCATGCACAACGTGGTAGTAATTTTTTTTGGGAGCCCACCACTGATCATAGATCTTTATTTTTCTTCTCCAGGTATCTAAATTTTCCTTTAAAGTATTAGTTGAATCATTCTATAGCATGTTGTCTTGAGTTAATGTTTTTGTTTTTATATACAGTAAGTTCATTTTAATTGGGGAATGATGCGTGTGAATGGTAGATTTCACTCCCCCCTCCTCTCATTCTTTAATTCTGTCATAAGCCAGGGTTGGCCAAACTTTTACCGCTGCAGGCCTGACCATGCGCCTGGAACAGCTGAGCAGGCCAGATCACAACCCCGAAAGTGGAAGCAGGAACATTTACAACTGACGGAAATGCACCCACTTCTGCATTTACGTCAGTCGTGGGCACGTTTGTGCATGCACAGGCACATTTTTTAGCTGACATAAACTCACCCGCTTCTACTTCTGGGTGCGGGGGAGAGGGCGGCGGGCCAGTTGGAATGGCATACTTACATTAAAACATACTTAACATTACATTAATCCAAACAAAAGTGGCGGAATAAGTAAGATTTGTTTGGAAAACAAAACAGTGGCCACAGGACTGGAAAAGATCAGTATATGTTCCAATCCCAAAAAAGGGCAATGCCAAAGAATGTTCAAATTATCGAACAATTGCGCTCATCCCACACGCCAGCAAGGTGATGCTCAAGATAATACAGGATAGACTTCAGCAGCATGTGGAAAGAGAATTACCAGAGGTGCAGGCTGGTTTCAGAAGAGGCAGGGGGACTAGAGACCACATTGCCAACATACGTTGGATCATGGAGAAAACAAAGGAATACCAGAAACAAGTTTATTTTTGCTTCATTGACTACACTAAGGCATTTGATTGTGTGGATCACAACAAGATGTGGCAAGTGATTAAAGAGATGGGAATACCAGAGCATCTCATATGCCTCCTGAGAAATCTGTACATGAACCAAGAAGCAACAGTTAGGAAAGAACACGGAATGACAGAGTGGTTTGGAATAGGAAAAGGAGTAAGACAAGGCTGCATTCTGTCACCCTGCTTATTCAACTTATACACAGAGCACATAATGCGCAATGCAGGGATGGAGGAATCACAATATGGGATCAAAATTGCTGGGAGAAACATCAACAATCTGAGATATGCAGACAACACCACCCTAATGGCAGAAAGTGAGGAAGACCTAAAGAATCTATTGATCGGTTTGAAGGAAGAGAGTGCAAAAGCTGGCTTGAGACTCAATATCAAGAAAACCAAGATAATGGCAACAGGCCCGATCAGTTCCTGGAAAATAGACGGGGAAGAAGTAGAAGCAGTGACAGATTTTACGTTCTTAGGATCTAAGATCACTGCAGATGGAGATTGCAGCCATGAAATAAAGAGGCGGCTGATTCTAGGGAGACAAGCCATGAGAAACCTGGGGAACATAGTGAAAAGCAGAGACATCACCTTGAAAACAAAAATTAGAATAGTCGAAGCAATGGTATTCCCAGTGGTAATGTACGGATGTGAGAGCTGGACAATTAGGAAAGCTGAACGCAGAAGAATAGATGCCTTTGAAATGTGGTGTTGGAGGAGAGTTTTGAGGGTACCTTGGACAGCGAGGAGAACAAATAGGTCAATCTTAGAAGAAATCAACACTGACTGCTCATTGGAAGGTCAAATAGTAAAGATGAGGCTAAAGTACTTTGGGCATCAAATGAGAAGGGAGGATTCACTTGAGAAGGCCGTGATGTTGGGAAAGGTGGAGGGCAAAAGAAGAAGGGGGAGGCCAAGGATGAGATGGATAGATGGTATTGTAGACACAATGGGCACAGAACTGGGAGGACTGAGGGGGATGGTGGAGGACAGAGGCGCCTGGAGAACGATGGTCCATAGGGTCGCAAAGGGTTGGAATCGACTGTGCGACTGAACAACAACAACAAAGTACTATTAAGCATTTTAACAAAGTTTTCCTAGGGAAACAAAATAATATATTAATATTAGTAATGTACTTACTTATTCGAGAGTAAGCCTTTTTGAACAAGGCAGTGGTTATTTTTGAGTAATGCATAGGATTTCACTCTAAACTTGTGACTTCACCAATAGCTGCTATGATGATTATAGACTGAATTTATATTTACTATCAACAGCTGAAAAAGGCAGATGAAAGCAGGAGACAATTTGTTTCTATCTCATTGACTTTAATAGATTTGAAGCAGATTAGCTGTGTTTACTGAACTACAGCCTTCATCTGGGAAAGAAAGATTCAGTGGTCATGTTGGCATTCCTGTAAATAACAAGGATTTGAAAACTAGTAGGTCGAAACTTTTTAAAACAAGGAATCTTTTAATCTACGAATTGGGCAATTTTGCATCTCTACTACATTGTATGTTGTAAAGGAGCCTGCTTTTTAATATATGTATATGTACGGTATGTGTTTAATAGCAAATGATGCCTTGGAAAAAAAGAGTTCAAGGATAGACCAGGTGAAAATGAGAATTTTACTGCTGCTTCTTTGTGATTAATCTAGGCTAAGTATGATGGCTTTATTATTGTTACATTCTTATTTTACCTCTCCTTCAGAGAGTAGGGGGATATGGATCTTTTCTGTTTATTTTGTTTCACACTTGCTCAGTTTTTCTCTAACAGCAAAGAAGGCAGAGGCAGAAAGTGTGAATGAGAAAGCAGACAAGCTGGTGAGAGACAGGGATAAATCTTGGTCACACAGTGAATGACACAACCAAATGGGTTGTAGCCAGTGGTGGGCATCAGCTGGTTCACACCAGTTCACCAGAACCAGTAATAGAAATTCTGGCTGGCCCTGCCCATCCAAGTTTTGAAATAAAGTAGCCCTAATTCGGGTGCAATACAGGGCTTTCCCCCTGGCCACGGCCACCATACTACGGCCACAGTGTGGTAGTAAAAAATTTTTTGGAGCCTACCACTGGTTGTAGTGAATGGTTGCAGTTTAACTGGGGCATTCCAGTCCTCAAAAGCATGTCTAGACCATAGAATAATCTCAAATACAGTATATATAAATCTGTGTAAATAGCAGCTCACAAACTTTGTTCCAGCTTTGTTTTAGAGCTTGGTTTCTTGATTTATTTTGTTTTTGTGTTTGTTTTGCTTTGTACTGGAGAGCCCAGGTGGTGCAGCGGTTAAAGTGCTGTACTGCAACCAAAGGTTGTGAGTTCGGTCCTGACCACGGTTCAAGGTTGACTTAGCCTTCCATCCTTCCGAGGTTGGAAAAATGAGTATCCAATATGTTGTGGACAAAATGCTAATTAACTTGTGAACCACCCAGGGAGTGCACTAGCACTATGGGACAGTATACACAGTGGAACCTCAGTTTACAAACAGCTCAGTTAACGTAATAATCGGTTTGCGAAAGGAAATCCAGAGAAAAGGGAGGCTCGTTTTAAGGATTTATTTCACATAAGAAAGCTTTTTTGGGCTGCTTGGGCACCCCCTGCCACTTCCCGTGGCGGCGGGAGGATATTCTGAGAATTTCCACTCCGTTTATGGAATTTTTTGCCTCTTTTTTCCCTGCGTTTTGGCAGCTTAAAAGCAGCCTTCGCCACTTCCGGGGTGGCGGGGAAACTAACAGTTGATAGTTGGGGTGAATTACTAGAGATGGCCACTAGAGGCCACTATCGGAAGTGCTTAAAATGCATTTAAATGTATTGAAAACCAATTCCGGAGCTCAGAAATAAGTGTGTGTGTGTGTGTGTGTGTGTGTGTGTGTGTGTGTGTGTGTGTGTGTGTGTGTGTGTGTGTGTGTGTGTGTGTGTGTGTGAGTATTTTTTCTGTTCAAATCTCCTTATACAATGGCAAAAATTTTCAAAGTGCACTTTACAATGAGTTTTGGACAATTAAAATGGGTTTTACGGGTTTTTTCTTTTTTCTTTTTTTCGAGCTCTGGAATGGATTATTTGGGTTTTTTTATGTATTCCTATGGGAAACTGCATTTTGGTTAAAGTAAATTTCACTTTAAGAAATGTCCTGGAAAATGCATGAATTACGTTAATTGAGGTTTTACTGTAAGTAATTGCTATTGCTATCCAAATTATCTGGCGCATGCAGAGATCTGAGATGGTGGGCAGTGCGACAAGGAATCTGTTCTGGCTTCCTGTCTCCTATGCCTGATGCAAAGGTAATACATGTATTCAGCCAGTTCCCCAAAGTTGCACGTGAATGTAAATCCAGTTTCAAGCTGTGTTGTTCATTCAGTTGGGAGGGGATGACTTTGCAGGAAAATTCCTGCTCTTATCTCTAAGCTTCCAATAAGAGAATATAATGATGATTCCTCTGTCCTTTCTATGTTTCTGTCATGGTGGAATTTTGGTTATTTGGTGTATTGGTTGCTCGAATTGAACATGAGAGGTTAAGAACCACTGCTAGAAATCGTTATTCTTGGTCCAGAGGAGTAAACAAGTCGGGATAGAAGGGAACTGAAAGTAAATGTTTTTTTTAACTGTTTGAGTAGCAGGTGGAGGAAACTGGGTTTTGTTTGAAGTTTATCAACTTCATGCTTATACTATTAAGTTGTGGCTTAGCATTATGTCCAAATGGAGTAACTGAATTCATGTTGATCTGTGTTTAGATAGTGTAACAAACTTGTTGCATTTCATTCTTTTTTTTTAAATTTGGCATAGTTATCCCCCAGTTATCCCCCAGTATGGTTTAAAGTGGTCATAGGATGTGAAGACATCCATCCCTTCAGATTACAACTGTGAATACTAGCTGCCTGGTTTTCAGTTAGGAGACATATTCGTTTAGGGTGCCCAAACTACGGCCCAGGGGCCAGATATGGCCTTGACACCAATTCATCAAGCCCGTGAAGCCCTCGTCAGTCCCGGAAGCGGAAGTAAAACGCACCCATACTGGCACGTTTTACTTCCACTTCCAGCAGCGACGAGGGCTTCACGGGCTGGATGAGTTGGCGTTGGGGGCCGGATCCGGCCCCGGGCCATAGTGACCAGCTCTCTGAATCATGTGACCGGCCCACGGCCCAAAAAGTTTGGACACCCCTGCTTTAGTAGCTCTCATGGGATACACAGCCTCCTCGAAGATTATGATATTTTTGAACCACAATCGGGCATACCCCAGGCAGTGGCCACATTGTGCCGGCTAACCTTTCTCATACTGGGCCAGGCAAAAGGAACTACGGAATGTGTTTACCCAAAGGTGCCTTCATATTGGCAGCTTCACATCTGGCCTAGACATGGAAGAAGAGGCAGCTCTCATCCAGAGTTGGACTTGTAACATCTTGTAAAGCAAAAGCAAGTAAATAAAGTTTCATGTTTTTAGTGGTTATGGATAAAGTATAAAAGGGTGTTGTATGTGTTTGTATATAGTTCTTTATTTAGGAATGTATTTTAATATCTGTCCAGATTCAAAATATTAAACAGGGACAAAATAGCATTCATAATAACTTGTTATGTCTCTAGAAATGCAAATAAACAATTTCATCTGTCTGTACCTTAACTGTGATTTCAATACTAAAATATGAAAATTGTATGATAGCTGATTGATCTTTTGTATAATTTGTTCTTTCTTCACTACTTCCTTTCCAAGATCTCACAATGGGCTCATTCACATGTAGCTCTAGGTCATGGTTAATGCTACAGGAATGAGCCCTGCACTAATTAACAATTAACATACCAGAAGGATGAGAAATGGAAATATTATTTTTGTTGTTATGGAGTATACTTGTCACCTTTTGTTGTCCATGTATCTTTGCTATTAGGAAGCATTTATTATTTTATTTATTTATTTGCACACATCCTGTGATTCACTTGTTCAAAGCTTTCCTTCAGTCTTATGGTACTCAATATTGTTCTTCAGAACTTAATAGTAGGAGCGTTGAAAATACAGTTCTTTGTATGTCTGCTCAGAAATAAGCCACAGTGAATTCAGTAGGACTTATACATAGGTATGTACGTATGATTGAAGCCTTTGTGACAGAAACAAAGATATTATTAGATATCTTATACTGAAAAGATAATTGTCTTTGTAAGGTTAATATTTTAGTTCTCTCTGAACCTGGATAAAAGTTTAGTAATTAGTTTTTCCATCATAAAAGGAATAACATTTGTTTGATGTTTTTAATTATCAAAATTGTATATGATATGCCTTGAATCTGAGAATAAGCGTTGAGTTTTATATTTTTCTTTTCAAAATAAGGCATTTTCAATTAAAGGGAAGGTAAGTCTTTTAACTGAACATAAGTAAGGGAAAGCCTAATACAGCGGAATCTCATACAACAATTCCCCCATATAGCAACGAAATCACATAGCAATTAGTGTTGATGTTGTGTTGTTGTTGTTGTTTTGGGGGGGATGGAAAAAAATCGTACAACAATTTTTCAATGGGAAAAAACACTTAGCAAAAAAAAAATCGTTATACGATACATCCCATGGGGGAAATCTCTATACAATGCATGTATCGTATTGCAATTGTTTCGTACATCAACAAGCCCCATGGAATGGATTAAAATCGTATCACTGTACCTTGTTTTATGCATACTGGTGCAATAGCTAAGTGCGGGACAGACTATCTTCAAAATCTGTGGATCAACTTTACAGAAGGGATATGTGTGAAAGTTTTAGTGGTATCATAATTAATTGAAATTTTCCTATCCCCCTATTTAAGCTTCAGAGGCTCTCTAGTGCTCTCATTTGCCTTCAAATGCCGGGTGGGTGGGTAGGAGAAGAAGACATAATAGAAAAAATCACCACTGCATCATTAATACTGGATTTAGAACTGCTGCTGGTTCTAATAGTTTTTGTCTATTAAAGACTCACCGTCCCCATCTTGAGGCTCCTGGAAGCTTCCCAAGGGCAAAAGAGAACCTAGAGAGCCTTAGAACATGAACTGGGCAGATTCTTCTTCTGTGTCTAGGCCAGATGTGGAACTGCCAAAATGAAGCCACCTTTTGGTGAGTGAGTTCATTCTGCAGGTCCTTTCACCTGACCTAGTGTGAAAAAGATTAGCTGGCAACACAAGGTTAACATTACCAGGGTACGCCCGATTGTGGTTCAAAAATAACACAATCTTCAAGGAGGTTCTTTCTGTGTACCCCAACTGGGCAGATAAGACACTTTCAGTTAAATTATGTCTGGCATGTAGATCCCTTTATACTGCTGTACATAAAAGAATTTTGACCTATTTAACTTTTAAATAGTGACCAGTGCCCTGGCACACGACCAAGCTAGCCTTGGTCACTTTTCTTGAGGGAGGTGGATAGAAGGTGTGATCCTAATAGTCCTTTTGGATCTCTCAGCTGCCTTTTATATTGTTGAGCACTGTATCCTTCTGGAGATGTTTGCAGGATTGGGGACTTAGCGTAATGCTGGCTCCCTTCTTTCGTTGCAGACTGTGTATATATGGTGTAGCTTAGGGAAGTTCAGTCAGTCTTATGGGTCCGGCAATATGGTGTCCCTCAGAGGTCAACCATCTCCCCATTGTTTTCTGATATCTACATGAAATTGTTGGGGCAAGTTATCCAAAGATTTGGATATCCTGTCATCACTATACTGATGATGCACAGCTCTAACTCTCATTTACATATTAAGCAGACGGAGCTGTCAGTCACCTTAGACCACTGTCTGGCCACAGTAGTACACTAGACCAAACTTGGCTCTTGAGATGTTCTTCGACTTCAGTTCCCAAAAGCCCTGATCAGTAGGTATTCTGGCTTGGGCTTCTGGTAATTGAAGTCCAAGGACACCTGGAGAGAGCCGTGTGCTGACCCCTGCACTAGACAATGGCTAATAGGCTGAAGTTGAATCCTGACAAGACTGAGATCTTGTTGTTGGGTGACTGTTGGCAGGTTGAGTGCAAATCATCTTAGTCTCGAAGAGGTCACACTCCCCCTAAATGATTAGATTCAGGATTTGGGCATTATCTTGGACCCAGCTTTCTTGTCAAATACCCACTGTGACCAACTCTGCCTTTTTCCACCACAGGCATATCACCCACTCTGCCCATTTGTTAATGCAAGATTGGTCCATGCTGATGACATTAGTCCAGGGGTTCCCAACCTTTTTACACTGCGGGCCTGAACATTCTCCCTGGTCAGCTGAGCAGGCTGGACCACGCCTTGTGGAAGTGGAAGTGGGCGCATTTACAGTTGTCATAAATTCGCCCACTTCCTTATTTATGACAGTCATGGGCACGTTTTTGCATGCATGGGCACATTTTATGGCTGACATAAATTTGTCCACTTCTACTTCCAGGTGTGGTGGAGGTGGTGATAGGCCGGATGGAATGGTGCCGGCCCACAGACCATAGGTTGGAAACCCCTGTATTTGTCTATTCCTTGGTAATCTTGAGAATTCATTACTGCAATATTCTCTCAAATGGGTCTGCTCTTGAAGATGGTATAGTAGCTTCAGTAGATACAGGATGTGGTGGCCAGGGTGATAGTAGATGGCCATAAGGTTTGACTATATCTTCCCAATCTTGACTTGCCTGCATTGGCTGCAATTCATCTGATCTGTATCTTAAACTTATGCTCTGATCAAATCGAGTCATGTGTTCTTGGGAAGGATAATTAAAGATATATATTTTTCCCTATTGCATCATTCTCTGACTTCAGTCCATACTTAGGTTGCCCTTGCTCAAAAGCCAGTCATATCCGACTCTAGGGTTTGGTGCTCTTCTCTGTTTATAGCCAAAGAGTTATCTCGGGAGCTACCATCTTTGGTTCTGGATAGAGCTATCTTGCCCCAGACAGACTCGGTGCATAATCTGGGGGTCCTCCTGGACTTGCGACTCCTGATCGATGAGCAGGTGGCAGTCGTGGCCAGGAGGGCTTTTGCACAACTTCATGTCATACGCCAGTTACACCCGCTCCTAGATTGTGATGCCCTGCTCATGGTCACGCATGCTCTGGTCACCTCCAGACTGGATTATTTTAATGTGCTCTACATGGGGCTGCCCTTGGTGACCATTTGGAGGCTTCAGCTGGTGCAGAATGCGGCTGCCTGTATAGTGTTGGCGTGTGAGCATTATGCCCATGCCTCACCCCTGCTTCGGGAGCTGCATGGGTTGCTAGTGTGACTCCGGGTGCAATTCAAGGTGTTGGTGATGATCTTTAAAGCTCTACATGGTAGTGGGCCAAGATACTTAAGAGACCGCATTGCCCCTAGGTTATCTGTCCATCCCACTAGAGCGGACCAGAGAGGCTCCTTAAAAGTACCATCCGCTAGAGAGGCTCGCCTCTCTAGCATGAGAAGAAGAGCCTTTTCGGTATCTGCCCCAGCCCTGTGGAACCTCCTGCCGGTTGAACTCCAGCCGGAGCTGCTGCCCTTCAGAAAAGAGATAAAAACCTGGCTGGCAGGGCAGGTATGGGGAGGTGGGGAAGGAGCAACCCCCCCCCTGGCTCATTTAGAGGATAACCCCTCGTGTTTTTTTTATCAGTTTTTAAATAAGATTTGTAATTGGTGCAGGTGGTAGTAGCCTTTTAATGTTTTAGGAATTTTAAGGGTTTTATAGGGAATTGTGGGGATTTAATGTATTTGTATTGAATTGCTGTACGCTGCCCAGAGTCGCCCGTCGATTGGGCAGCTATACAAATCACACTAAATAAATAAATAAAATAAAAGGGATTATCTCTGCCCCTATGTGGTGCAAAGACTTTTTCAATATTGGAAAATACTCATGTTATTCAGTGGATGGGTGGCCTTTTGGTTCTATGGGCATGAAAATGCATAGCAGATAGATGACAACTTCACACGGGTATTATTTTCAGACATTTAGAAGCCTTGTATAGAAGCTTATGTGTCAATCTTGTTCTTATTGTCATTGCCTCTGTTCTTTTTACCGTATATACTCGACTATAGTAAAAGGTAAGTCGAGGAACCTAATTTGGATCTATAAAACTAGGGAAATTGATTGACCTAAGTATAAGTTGGGGGTGGAAAATGCAACAGCTGCTACTGAGTTTCAATAATTAAAATAAATGAAAAGACAGTAAATTTAATTAATTTTGACATTTGTGTGGGTATGTTTTTGAGTGTTTATGTTGACGCGAGTATAAGTCAAGTCCCATTTTTTGACCTCATTTTGGGGGCTAAAAAACCTGACCTATACTGGAGTATATACAGTAGCTATATTTATGTGTTCATTTTTTGTTTTCAGCATAGTAAAAGTTAGTTTTAAAAAATGAATAGGCAGGATTTCCCAAAAGCCGGACTCATCAGTAATAAGGTGTGCATTGGTGCCCATTGCTACTTGGCTCCTCTTTCAAACAGGATTAGCTAAATAAACCATAGACACTTCAATAATGTTTTGCTTTCTTTGAGTTACCAATTGGTAGTTTTAGATTCTGTCCCCAAATAAGGCAGAACCAAAAGCCTTGTTTGTTGTTGCCATATGATTCCTTCTTATTTTGGTAGAGGAGAAACCAAAAATTTAAGGGAATTATTCATGAATGGCAAACCAGTGGGTAAAGAGGCCTGTGGTTCATTTAGCCTTTCTGGCTGCTCAGGGGAAGCAATTGTACACCATGGCCCTAAATGACAAACCAGGTTTCTTCAAAATAATAGCATCCAACATAATTTCAGTCTAGGATTGCCAACTTAGACTCTACATATCAGAACTGTGTTTCAGTTTTTAAAATATTGATTGTTTTATATTGCATCTGTTGTATGAACTAGGTAGAGAACTGGTGTTGTGGCATGGCTGTATTAGTATAATGAATAAATAAATACATTCAATGTGTATGTCTAATATTTCATTGTAGACTTATTTTGCATGAACTATTCCATCTTTTGCAAATATCTTTTATTGTAGCATCTATCACAACCTTTTTTAAATTCTATAATTTCATTATCCTCAAATTAGTTTTGCTCGAATAGATTGTGGGGTTGTGTGTGGATTTCAGGAAAATTGCATTTTTAAATATAATTGTATGTAAAGGATAATGGGTTGACAGTCCCTCTTTTGTGCTGTCAACAGAAATTTAAGAGGCCGTGAGGTCACAAACCTAGCATACTTGCCAGTGAGAAAAGATTGAGTGATTTTAAAAATATGTTCCTGGACAAACACACAAAAAGCATGGTGCTGGAGGGAATATTTGGAAGATTTCTACGTTTATGATTCTAGTAAAAACAAACTAGGTTGGAGAAAGACTGAAGGTATACTTTCAGGATGTCATCTGGAGGGTAAGAGTAAGAAACTTATTTCACCTCATGTATGTGCCACTAAATTGTAGGTTAACATTGTATCACAGTGCCATCACTGTATTTATGTTAATCTGAATTATTTAGATGGGACACTATTTTGTTGCATGGCTTTTTTCTTGAAAAATTGATATTTGTCTTAAATTCCTGTGGCACCAAACAGCCTCCTAATAATGTACTTGTGAATTTTTACTAGCTATCACCTGCCATCTTTAAACATTCTAGTACTGTATTAACTTTTGAGTGGTTAAGCTGCTGCACTGCAACCAAAAGGTTGCGAGTTCGATCCAAGGTTGACTCAGCCTTTCATCCTTCTGAGTTTGGTAAAATGAGTACCCAGCATGTTGGGGGCAAAATGCACTATGGGGTGGTATATAAGTGTGATAGCTTTTTCTTTGTTTTGAAGGTGCCCTAACGTGTACTGTACTGTATATCGGTGGCTGCAACTCGTATCTCAGACTGCATTTTTTTTCCTGAAACAGGAAAAATGCTATTGGTGTACTGTATGTGAGAATCATAACGATGAGATATTTGTAAATCCCCCCCTCTCCCCAAAAAAGGGAGATCCCCATACCATAGTGGTAGCCAAGCTGTTTGACTGAGCAATTGGTAAGATCAACTGCCCTACAGGAGTCATGGCACCTTTTTTTTCTTTTATTGGTCTTCCCTCATTGCAGTCCATCTCCTGAACTCAGTTATTGACTTACAAAGTTAGATTGTGTTTTTAATTGGTATGATGCTGAAATGATCTTGCTAACAGTCTTTACTTTTCGCTCTTTCAGTGTGTGTTAATTCAATTTGCTGGAATAGAGGAGGGGAGATAGTCTGTGTTTTGGTTGTTTTGTGGAGTTATATTTTATTATTGTTACTGTACTGATGTTTTGATTGTAAGCCACACTGAGTCGCTGCGGTGAGTGGTCGGCAATATAAATCCGAATAAATAAAGTTTGTGCTTGGCAGTATGTAGCTTCCGGCTCAGATTCTCTTTTCTACCCTTTGCTCCCAGTGAGAACAAGCTTAAAATATGAATTCCGTTTGAAATGTTATATGTTCAGTTGTTTCACATCTGAGATGCTCTCTGTGATTCTCATTTAACAGCTGCTGTAAAGTTAGCTGCTTCTTGCACAAGTTTATAGCTTTGTATAACACTTATTTTGACAATGAACATATAATTTTAATAACTGATGGACTGTGGATAAGTTTACAGTGGAACCCTGACATACAAATGGTTCGACTTACAAAAAAATTGACATACAAATAGAAATCCTGGCTAAAAATATTCAACATACAAATTTTTAATAGGAAAAATTCGACATACCAAAACACGGTGACATCTAGTGGCCTCTTCTGGTAATGCTATGTATTTTTGACATACAAATAGCCTCGTGGAACGCAAAAAATCGTATGTAGAGGTTTTAGTGTATTTATTCGATACACTTTTATACTGCTCATCTAGGAGACATTGAGTTGTTATTGTTACTGTTTGCAATTGAATTTTTGACCTTGTCCTCTGTTATATTGTATTTTGTCTTTGCCATACTGTGAATTTTGTATTTTGTTTTTGCTACATTGTATTTGCTATTTTGTTTTTGTTATATTGTATTTTGTTTGATGTGTGTGAGCCACCCTCTATGCTAAATAGGGTGGCATACAAATCAAATAAACATAAACATTCCCTTCCTGAGTGGTTTACACACATAAAAAATAGACATCAAATTAAAATAACCAAGTTTACTCACTACCCAACCAGGCAAAAGCTCGTAGGGAATAAAAACACATTTTAAATACTCCACCAATGGAGTCTACAATCCGGGAAAATTAATGTAATTGACCACTGGGAGGATATCTTTAAAACTTCTATGAACAAGGTAGTTTTAACATATTTTTGAATATGTCCGGGGAGGGTGTCTGACCCAGATCAATAGGTAATTTATTCCGTATTGTAGGTGTTGCCACCAAGAAAGCTCTCTTCCTCATTCACATTTCTATTGCCATTCTCAGTGTCCGAGCCTGGAGCTGCATACTTTGGGTGCCCGGTGCCACAAACAAATGTTTTTGGGGTGAGGTGTTCCATAATGTATCAAGGGCTCAAACTGTGCATTATTTGCTGCCCAATTTCATGCTGTTTGTTATAAGAAAACTTCTATATCCCTGATCTTCACTTAATATTATCTAATTGAATTGTCCCTGCCACTATAACCTTCTTAATGCAATGGTTTTGCCTGATTTCGGAAGCTAAGGACAGTGAGATTTGGTTAATATATGAATGAAAATTCACTAGGTATAACCAGTGATCTCTAGGAAAGAATCCTGCCTAGACCCAGCAGAGCTGCTGAAAGTCAGAGTTGGTAGGGATGGATGAGAATAGACCAAAGGTCTGACTCTGTATAAGCAGATTCCTATGATCTGCATTCTGAATTTTGTGTTCAGTGTATATATATATATATATAACATATTCATCTCTAACTTTCTGATTATTATTTTTTGAAGACGTGTGTGGTGCTTGAACACTAACAAACCAGTTGAGCAGCATTTTTTTATAGTTATGTTCTTATATAGAATTCAAATAAAATAGATTTAAAGAAAAAATATGAGGAAAGGGGGAAATAAGGGAAAATAAATATAAAAACAAGAAAGTCTATACAGTGGTACCTCATACAATGATTTTAATCCATTCCATGGGGATCGTTGTATGAAACAATTGCTATACGATACATGCATCATATAGCGATTTTCCCTATTGGATGCATCGTACAACAAATTTTCTGTGCTAAGTGGTTTTTCCCATTGAAAAATTGTTGTGTGATTTTTTTCCATAGGGAAAATTGTTATGCAGGATGCCATTCCCCCCTCAAAACCTAATTGTTATGCGATTTCATTGCTATACAGGGTGATTGTTGTACGAGATTCCACTGTACTTAGGTTTGTATAAAAGGGTTACAAATATCAAAATATACATCCATGCGTAGTTGCCATCTATACACCATAAATTCATATGCTAATAACATTCTAAGGATTTCCCCTTGGAAATATAGGCATATGACTCTCCATTTGTCTTCTGGTACAAGTACTGTATAGAACTGAATGTGCAGACAGCTTGCATGACAAGGGTATGGAAATATACAGGAGTAAGTTGGGATTCTTTTTTTTTTTACTATAGCATAATCATATACTGTATTTTCTGGCGTATAAGACTACTTTTTAACCCCGAAAAATCTGTGCCAAAGTCGGGGGTCGTCTTATAGGACAGGTACTTAACTGCAGCTTTTCCCCCCTTGCTTCATATGGCGCATATGGTGGGGGGTGCCGCAGCAGAGTCCCTGCTCTGTGCGGGGAGTATGAAGCAAGGGGAAGCAAGCTGCACACATCTTCCTGTACCTCGAGGAGGAGAATGTGAGCATGGATTGGCTCTCCACCAGAACCTGCCCATTCGACTCAGAGGGCTGCGCGTCTTTGGGTCGAGTGTGGGCTAATTTTTATTTGTTGTGCATTGGAAGAGAGGTAGTCTTATACGGCAAGTATATTCCAAACTCTATATTTTAACTGGAAAATTTGGGAGTCGTCTTATACGCCCAGTCGTCTTATACGCCGGAAAATACGGTAATAATATTTGTTACCTAAAAGGGGGCATCTGCTGTATCTTGTTGCCTGGAAGTGGCAATGCTTCCGCTTTGCCTGCCACCCCCGAGGGAAGAGACGGACACATCATGGGTTCAAACATGGGCCACTTTATTAAGCCAAATTAAGTTTTTGCAAACTATTGCACTGGGGACCAAGTAGTGCGGGTGTGTGATAATAACTCAGGTCAATACCAGAGAATTTGGATCCCAACAGTGTGCCCAAGCTATGCGACCAGGGAGCTAGCAAAGCGTCCTGATCAGCTGTCTCAGGTCTGCGGCTATTACAGCCATGAGACACTATCCAAGGTCCCAAATTAACCGAGACCCCAACCGAATAACTAAACAGGCCATTCTGATTAAAATCACCCGCACTACCCGCCAAAGTGACCGGAATAACCTCCAGCAAAAACTCAACCTGCAGAAACAGTATGGGATGGGCAAAAAAACCACGATCCAAAGAGCCAAACAGGGGTCATGCAAAAATTCCCATCCAGCCCTGATGTGACTGGATATCACACTGCTACTGAGGGAGGGAGGGTGGGATTTGTTTCTCAATGCCAAGCAGTTAAAGAGGGAGAGGCAGGATGTAGCCACCACCTATAAAAGCTTCTTGGCTCCTCCCTAGCACACCAGGCAGGCAGGCCTGCAAGAGCACACCCATCTCTTCCCAGGGGAAGCAGGCAAAGCCAGTACAGGTGGATATTTTACCCCCAGTGCTGGTCCATTTGTTTTGTTTTAAAATATGTACAGGGTTCTAGTTGTGAGATTATGTGCTGGTACCTTATTGTATTTGTATACTCATGTTCTCATACCTGTCAAGTGACCGATTCCCGGATTGGCCGGGATTTCCTGTATTTCTGCGCGGTTTCCTCCACTTTCCTGCCACCATGCCGTAATTTGACCAGTGGGAAAAATTGTTACTGTGCATGCATGTATGCACAGAACCCTTCTGCGCATGTGCAGGACCCTTCTGTGCATGTGCAGGAAGGCCATGTATAGAAGGGTTCTGCACAGGTCCCGTATTTTCCGGAGCTGCGCTTGACGGGTATGCATGTTCACCACCCAGAGTGATGATTCTGTCAGTTGAGCAGTATAGACATATAAATAAGTAATGTACAAATAAGACTGTAATCATAATAGGGCAATGGTGTGCACATGAAGCCAGTTCTACCATGCCTAAAACTTGCAAGTTCGTTAGACCTTCACTGTTGTTCTTCCGTATCTAGGCCAGACATGAAACTGCCAAAATGAAGTCACCTTTTAGTGAGTTTATTCTGCAGTTCCTTTCGCTTGACCTAGTGAGAGAAAGATCAGCCAGCAACACAAGGTTGCTGTTACCAGGGTATGCCCGATTGTGGTTCAAAAATACCATAGTTTTTGAGGTGGCTCTGGGCTTATCAAAGGAACCATGTAAACATCTGGCCGTTGTGTTTGCAAGCTATTGTTCAGATTTATTCTATTCTATATTCCTGCTTCACAAGAAGGTCTGATTGACTTTGGGGTTGGGGAGGATGTGTGAGTCTGTTGTTAATGTACATCCCCACATTCCCCTACCCTTTGGTTTATAGCTGCATTCACACATTCATGTGAATGCCTCAATAGGTGTAGTCTCTGGGTGTTCCTAGTTTCTTTAAAATGTGTTTCCCTGTATTAGTGTCAGAAATAAATTTAAGAGGATGCTAATGATGATCGGCAGGTCAGCAATTTGAGACCCAAGTGCTGCATGATGGAGCGAGCTCCCATCTCTATTTCAGCTCCTGCCAACCTAGCAGTTCAAAAGCAAGAAATTGCAAGTACTGTAGATAAATAGGTACCACTTCAGTGGGAAGGTAAACAGTGCCTATGCAGTCTGGTGTCTAGTCATGCCTGCCACATGATCATAGAAACGTATGCAGACGCAGACAGTGCTGGCTCTTTGGCTCTAAACAGATGAGCACTGAACCCTAGAGTCTAATACAACTGGCTTTCGAGCAAGGGCAACCTTTACTGATGATGATCTGGTGGCTATGTTAATGAATCTTTGAAGAATACTTTGTGGAAATTGTGTCTTTCAGGAACTTGAACTGGAACCTTGGCGGACTTCCATACTATACCATACGTTTTTGTCTGTTTGATCACCTAAAACTTTAAAAAGTGACATTTATGAATTAACAGATAGATACATGTTTTCATTTTAATGTTTCCGCTGTGTAACAGTAATAGTAAAACAACTTGTACAAATTTTCAAGAAGAGGATTGTACAGAATTAATGGATTTTTAGTAGTAATAATTGTATAGTAATGTTCTAGCTGTCGTGAATACTTTCTGTTGATGCTAGTTCTTTCATAACTATAATTAGCACTACCTAAACGACCACAGCTTCATATCATTTTCTTTGATACATCCTGCTTACGTTTGTAGTTTTCAAAGTGGTAGCTGTGTTAATATGAACAGACATATCATAGAAGAAATAAAAAAGCAAAATTAAATACAGTGGTACCTCAGATAAAGTCTGATTTGGATAAAGTCCGATTCGGATAAAGTTGCGGTTTTCGTGCACACGTGATACATCGCATAAAGTCCAAAATAGCTAAAAAATGGACGTTATCCAAGGTATTTGGTATAGGAACCTTGGATGAAGTCCATTTTTGGACATTATCTGATGCATCACCCATTTGATTCGGATAAAGTCCAAAATCGGATAAAGTCCAAACTTATGGAACGGAGTTTGGACTTTATCCGAGGTTCTACTGTATAAATATAAAAAGACCAAATGTTTGTGTGGTTTTAAAGATTGACTGCTGTATTTTAATCTATGTTTTAACTCCTCAAGATGTCTGAGGAAGTAGATTTGATTCATGAAAGATCACATTAAAATATAGCAATTAATCTTTAAGATACCACAGCATTTTTGTCTTTCTAAAAAAAGGTTTGCTTTGTTTTGTTTCCTGTCTGATATGTTTGATAACTGTGTTTTTCTTTGTATTTGCCCTTTAAGGGGAGCATAAGAGCTTTTTTATCCTTAAAGATGTTTTCCACATCTTGATTATTGTGAAACAAGGCGCTAAGGAACAATCAGATGGGAGGGTTTCTTCCCATACGCACCAGTGGCTTCAAGGAATGTAAATATGTTTTAGTATCTGGTCTACAGCCCAAGCAAGAAACCCAGAGATGACACTGTGATTGATGAAATGAAGAATGATAACTAAAAACCAGGATATCAGCCATAAGCAAAATGGAACAAAACAATACAGCACTAATACTGGGTCTTTGAGAATTCACCTCTAATTTTAATTCCAAAAATATTCAAGCAATGTAAGGGTAATATATGTAAATAGAGAAGTCTAGAGGGAAAGGTATGTTATGTCCATATGTATGAACAGTGGCTGCTGGGTATGGAAAATGAACAACATGGATAAAAATATCACCTTTACACCAATGAATATAAAATACCTTTTGAACCTTGCTTTAAGTTTTCCCAAAGCAGCTCTAGATTTTTTGAATACCTGTGATTTTGCCCCAGAGCTAATGCTGTAATTTTGTAGGGAGTAGCAGTTGACTACCTTTTACGCTGTGACAGGAATCAGAGTTCGAAAGCAAGAAATTGCAAGTAGATAAATAGGGACCACTTCGGTGGGAAGGTAACAGCGTTCCGTGCGCTCCGGTGTCTAGTCATGCCTGCCACATGACCACGGAAACGTCTGCAGAAGCAGACAGCGCTGGCTCTTCGGCTTAGAAACAGAGATGAGCACTGCACCCTAGAGTCGGATACGACTGGCTTTCGAGCAAGGGAAACCTTTACCTTTACCTTTAATGATAGTTGGATTATAAACTATCACCCGGACCGTTTCCCATGTTGGCAACAACGGCTAGAGAAGTGATTGAAACTATGAGAAAGAGACTTTGTGGTTGAAGGAGCTTTTAGTGGAAACAAAAGATTGCAAACATTTGAAAAATAGATACAGTAAAACTCCGACTTACAAATGCCTCGAGTTACATAAAATCCGACTTACATAATGATTTTGTGCTAAAACCATGTCCTGATTTACATGATTTCCTATAGGTTTGCTTCGAGTTACATAAAGATTCTTTTTCCTATGAGTTTGCTTCGATTTACATAAAAATTTCATTTTTCCTATGGGTTTGCTACGAGTCACATAAAAATCCGATTTAAGAAAAAGACTACAGAACAGACTTTTTTTCCGTAAGTAGGGGTTTTACTGTAATAATTATATTTTTTATCTTGATTTGCATCAGAGTGCTGCATAGTTTAAAATCATGGATGTATATGAAATATTCAAAGCAGATTAAACTGTTAAAATAGCTAGACTGTTTTGACCGGTTTCAAGTACATTATTAGCCCTATTACCCAGTATTATTCCAGTATATGACAGCTGTCAGCATCTAGCAATTTGCAGTAGTTCTTCACTTAATAAGGAGTTAAAGCATTTATATGGGAAATAATTCAGTTCCTGTATTTGTGCTTCATTAAATTGAAGATCATCTGGTGTGATATTTTAAGCTTTTGTACAAATAAGCCTTTATAGAATACTGGCAAAGTAGGGAGATTGTTACAATATGAAACGGAGTAGCTTGTTATTGCATTCCAGGAATAATAAAAATGTTGTATTTTCCAAGACCTTTGTTTACTTTTTTAAATAGTTCCAGTTAAGATTATTAGGTCAGATAGTCTTGTGTAAAATGGCTATTATAAAGTTTCCTAAATCAAATGAGTTTGAATTAAAACTTGCAGTCCATGTGCATAATATGGAAGATTTCCAGAGTCCACAGCAATATCCAGTTCCCAAGCTGAGGGTATAGTTTCTCCAAGGTTCAACAGCCTTATCAACCACATATCTTGAAAGCCTTAACCTAATAGCATTTATAAACCCTATTTTTTTCTGATTTTAGATTATGCTCAGTGTTTTCAAGCAACAACTGTTTTTCTAATACTCTGCTTTGCTCCCTGATATTTGAGCAGTGAACACCCTCCCACACACAAATTCTGGATTCCTACTTGTGTATATGTCTAGGAATATCAGAGAATAAATAAAACAAAAACGCTGTAACACTTCAAAGACTAACTGTTATACTTCAATGCGAGCTTTCGTGGATCAAGTCCACTTCATCAGACATGGGAGTGAGGCTTCATGGCATCAATTTGTACACATCAGGTACAGAATGATTGGTTAGCATAACAGATTAGCATACAAACCATAGTTGCTTCATACAATTGGTAATGGCAGATGATCTCTGGTTATTATTTAGATGTATATCCCCTTATTTTTCGATTGCAAATGTAGGGAGAGTAGCAAGATACTATTTCATTTGCAAAATTGGGAAGATACAAAACAATCACTTGGCATTGAACATTTGCTAATCAGTTACTGTGTGAGCACATCCTTTGTTCTGTGGCACAGCATATGTTGTGAAAGAGAATTTTACAGGAAAGTTTGTGAAGGGGTAAAATATAACAAAATATAATATACAACATAAAGCAGCATATATCAATCTGTGTATCAAATTTGATAATGTCCCAGAAACCCTTGGCTAATATGTAAACCTTTGCGATGGGTGTCCAACAGATGGATTATTTTATTTCTACTGTCTTTCTCTGGATTCTAGTCTTGTAAGTTCTCTGTTCCAGAATCACAACTTTGATATGCCTGAAACACAGACTAACACAGCTACTATTCCAAAAAGTTTAATTGTCTAGGAATATAAACTCTTGTTTTATAATTACTCAGAGATTGGCACAGTGTTACAGAGGATAGCTGGTTAATGTAAAAATGCAGACCCAAGTTCAATTATTTGCTCATCCCCAAAGCTTGGAAGAATGTTTGCATGAGGTATCCCTCAAGATTGAAACTTTGCTTAATCTACCATATGCCCATGATAGGAAGTGAAATAAATCCAACTTTAATCAGAATAGAAAAATAAAAATGAGTGTTCTTGTTTAGAGATTGCTTGTTTATATCTTCTGCTGTATGTAAGACTGAAAGTTTGGTGAACCTATGTAAAGTAAAACAGCATGCTTATTGAAAAGCAGGTATTTTTGTCTTTCAGTATCAGATTTGCATGTGCCCAATTTTCATTCTCTATGGAACTATTCACTTTCTTAGTCTGGAGATGGAGTTCTGTTCTCTGTCCTGTTCTGGACTGACTGCTGTGTGAACTGGCATTAAAAACTATGGTTTTTCTGGCAGAGACGGCAAAAACGTAATTATACTGTATACATGTGGGTGTCAGTCTAGGCTTCAGTTAATAGCTGTGTTTGATCCATGCCTCCCACTTGGTGTTTGTGAGTCAGATATCTCACAAGGCATTATGATCTCTTTTGTCACAATATGTCTTCATGTCAAGATTCTTTCGAGAGAAAATCCGAGAAGATTTATGTTTGGAACTGAATAGCCTAGCACTAGAATAAATACCATGGTGGATTATGGGAGAGGTAATTCTTCTGCAATTTCAGGATCCATTGGAAAAATTGTGTGTTTCCTATGGCTCCCTTTGTGCTCACTACCTGACTTTCTTGTGAGTCAGGTTCCTCTGATGTTCCCATTAGCACTTGGATGAATCAGGTAATATAAGAAGCAGCATGTGTTGTTTCATTGCTGGATATGGCCTTTGAGAATGTTCCAAGTTGTCCTCAGATGAGCTCTGGAGAACTCAGCCATCTCCAGTGATTTAAACTAACAAACAAAGTTCTTTCTGAAAACTCTTCCTTGAAAGGCCTGGGCTGTACTTTAAAGAGCTAATGTCTTCATACCTGACAGTTTTGATTAGAGAAACACTCAATTTTTGGTGGATTATTCCCTCTCTCTCGCCCTCCATCAGTGCAAGTTTTAGGACCAGCCAACTACAGTACCATTTATATAGTAACTACATTTTTCAAAAAAGAAAGTGTAATTATCAGAGGTATTTCTACTGTGGAATGATGTAGGATATTTATTTGTTTCACTTCTCATACCTCTAAAATAACTTAAAATTGCTTTGTTCTTCAAAACAATGATTTTTTAAAAATATTGATTATGGATACCATACTGCCAGTGACTCAATGCTGAATGTCAGGTGGCGGTGAACTAACCTGACCACCTTGAGGAGTAACAGCCTTGAGTGCCTAAGTCCACTGGGACGGGTGATGCAGCGCAGCAGTTTCGTCAATACTGGCCTGGGGCTGATGATGATATTGCGTGCCAAAAGGGCTCAGGACCAGAAAGTTACTCATGGAACTGGATCAGTGGTACAGATGTCATGCTGAGATATGGAAGGCAGATGAAAGGCCACTGCATTATATTCTCAGGACAGGCCTCGTGGCTGATTGCCATGAGAATTGCCAATATTCAGATTTGGATATGGCAGAAGAAGAAGAGTTTGGATATTCCAAATTGATGTACAGACCATGCATGAGTAATTCATCTGCTTTTAACCAGTGATTCTGAGTTTGATACAACAATACCTTAGGTTTTTTTCTTCTTGTACCTGTATGTTTGCATCAGACTTTAAACTGCCAAAATGAAGCTACCTTGTCGTTGGCCAAACTTAAATCCTCATTAGTACAAATTTCTGATCGTAACTGGTAGACCAGCAAATGAGCTAGATTCTGTATCTTTCCACATCCACACAGTGTGTTGTTGTCTGCCAGCATCCTCCGCTTGAGCATGTAGGTCTTACATTAAGGAACTCGGACCCTCAGCATATTCAGGGTTCTCCAAGTGACACTGGGAAGGTCGAGTTCTTTAGCCACAGTCTCCTTTAATGCTATTCCTTGTTCATTAAGCTCCTTCCTCTAACTTCTAATTTGATTTTGTTCTTACGTACCCTCAAGAATGTTTGTTCTTGCAATAAAGTTCTTCCTGGATCTGAGTCAGTCACTTTAAGAGCATACCTGTTCAGAGGATTTCAAGGGTCATTCTCTTGCTTAGCTCTCTCAGCATCCGCTGTCCTTCTCTCTTTATATTAGATGGAGGTTTATAACCTCCAGCTGAACAGAAAGGTAGCTTAAAAGATGCCCATGCGAAACTTGGTACTGTACAGTATATTGTAAAAGCTTAGGCAGGCACAAACATACAGTGTACAAATAGCTCCATCTTCTATGTTTCTTTGTAAGTAGCATCCTAAATCACATTTTCCTTGTCTGCGTAACTTAAACTCGTATGCTGTTTCTTTCAGGAATGGACAGATCTGATGCTTCTGTCCTCCATGTTGGATTGCTTGGCAATATATCTTGGATCTCAACCAAGAAATAGTAGCAATTCTTCTTTCTTTTCATGTTTTGTTTGGTACATATAGAGCGGTTTTCCTCAGGCAAACCTGTATGCTCCTGGTTTATGCTGTAGACCAGGAGTTCTCAATCTTCTTAAGCCAGGGGCCAGGTCATGCTCCCTCAGACTGGTTTGGGGGCAGGACGGCCATTTTGCCCTTCCTCCACCACATGGCAATTCCTGGTCTGGTGGAGGCAGTGGCAGGCCTACATGAAGTGGCATCATGGACCGAATCCGGCCTGTGGGCTGCTGGTTGAAAATCCCAGCTGTAGACTCCTCATTCAGGCCTTAGACATATTTGAGATAGGGAAGATAGTAAAATGTCATTTCTGGGAGATAAAACTGAGCTGTTAATTTTACTACAAAGTACAGTACTGTATATTGATACTATACAGTGAACAGAAGAAACAGTACAGAAAAGCTGTCCAGTATTTGCTACATTCATCTGTTGCCCTTCCTACAGTGACATTAGGGTAGAGTACATGACTATCCTTCCCACTTTAACCCATACCTGTCAAGTATCTCGGATTGGCCAGGAAATCCCGTATTTTGGTGCTCGCTCCTCCCCTTTCCTGCTGCTGTCCCGTATTTTGAACAGCAGGGAAAGGGGTTACTGCGCATGCGCAAACGGGTTCTGTGTGCGTGCACGTACAAAAATTTCCCGTATTTTTGGGAGCTGCACTTGATGGGTATGCTTTAGCCTCACCATAAGACTGAGGTAGGTTAAAGTGAGGGAGGGTGATTAGCTCAAGATTGCCCATGGCCAAGTGATGATTTGATTCTAGATTCTCAGAGTTCTCATCTACTACTCTTCCTACTATAGTACAGTAAACCCCCGGGTTACGATGGAGGTCCATTCCAACATCCTCCATGGTAACCTGAAAAAATTGTAAACTGAAGCACGTTTTCCCATGGGAATACATTGAAAATAAAAGGTCCCAACTGGAACAGTAATAATAATAATGAAAAAATACAAAAACCCATCAAAACATCCAAAAATTGCAGACACGATCATCCCCCACCCCCACAAAGTGGAAACAGTCCTGACCAGACCAAAAAAAAAATACAACCCCCCCCCCCAAAAAAAAAAACACCAAAAAAAGCCGGACACAATCATCCCCCACCCTCGAAAAAGTGACAAAATGATCTCATTACCTTTTCAATGCCTTTCCAACCTTAGTCCATGTTCCCTGCACAGTGCTACAGCCAAAAATGCATGTCTTCCCAGTCAAAAATGTGCGCCTTGAGCCCAGTTTCCATTGCTACTGGCTGTGAGAGAGTCTGGGGACCTTATCCGCGTGGTTCCAACCTTCATCCAAGCTCCCTGTGCAGTGCTACAGCCGAAAATGCACACCTCCCCAGCGCATGCCTGGGAAAGGCATGTGTTTTCAGCTGTAGCACTGCCCAGGGAGCTTGCACGAAGGTCGAAACTGAGCGGATAAGGTCCCCAGACCCTCCTGCGGAGAGGCGGTGGACAGTCCGGAAATAGCATCAGAAACAACAACGATGATGGCACCTTTGTAGCGGTAAGTGCTGAATTGCAACTTCCGGCAGAGGGGGCGGCCGCTATTTTAAACTCTAAAATGGTGCCGTTGTAAACCTTTAAAAAATCGTAAACCAGGGCATTATTTTAATTTTATTTGCTGTCATAAACTGCGGCAAATGTAACCCAGGGCAATCATAACCCAGGGCTTTACAGTATACTTATTTCTATGCTACCCTATAATGATCTGGCTTGTATGAAATGAACTAATTTACTAAATATGTTAACATAAGAACAGGGAAATCTTTAAAATGAATATGGTACATGACTCTTTGAGATATGAAGGAAGAGAGCTTAAAATGTACAGTTCACAAACCACCTTGTTCATTTGTTTGGTTTATGTATGCTACCGGATAACAAAAATTATTTGGGTGGTTGGTGAATTAGCAAAGACTGCACTTTTAAACTGCTATAGAGCAACAAACATTTTCCGAGCTGTCTGCATAATCAGTACTGTTTTGTACAAACAAAGTCTCCATAAAGGCTAGAACTTGAAGTACAGGAAAGAGATAGGACAGGCAAGAAGTAGGCATACTAGATATTTACTGCCTTGTCACCTTGTGTGCTGTCTTCAGCTGTCTTCCTGTTGTGGTATGGTTAAGACAAGTTCAGTGCACTCTCCTCTGTTAAAAAGAATCGATGCTTAAGGCAGGCATAAAATTAAAATAGCAACTTCATAAAGGTGTGTGAGTTGACCATTGTTGTTTGCCTCTTTGTCATTATAACTTTGCCATTGACGGATTTATTAGTGTTTGCATTTTCCGGGATTGAGCACAATTGACTGAATTCCTCAGGAGAAAACTGTGTTCTTTTTTATATGCTTTGAGATCAAGCAGATATCATTCTCATTAATTGGCGTAGTGGTAACACGTTTATTTGCAAAGCCATGGCCTTGTTTGGTCATTCTGTTTTTGGGCAGAAAGCTGCTTCAGCAGACCATGAGTTCTTGCATGGCTATGGGCTTCTCTGTTTCCGCCTGAAGCACGGGAAACAGCAAGATGTATGCCACATGTCTGGGGGGAAAAAAACCCTCCTGTCAAACTGTTTGTAGAGTTTTATAAATAGAACAGCCACTTCTGGTTACTCCCAAGCTATTAGAGCCTTGCTTCCAGCAAGGTTATCAGTATCCATCATTTGGGAAAGTGTCATTAGGAGATGATGTGCAAGCTAGTAGTAAATGCAAATATCCATGCCCTTGGAGTTGTTGCAGACCTTGTCCAATTGTAACCTAGCCCATGTTTTTTGTCTAGTACAGTAGTCTGTAAAAGGTAAAGGTTTCCCTTGCTCGAAAGCCAGTCGTATCCGACTCTAGGGTGCAGTGCTCATCTCTGTTTCTAAGCCGAAGAGCCAGCGCTGTCTGCTTCTGCAGACATTTCCGTGGTCATGTGGCAGGCATGACTAGACACCGGAGCGCATGGAATGCTGTTACCTTCCCACCGAAGTGGTCCCTATTTATCTACTTGCAATTTCTTGCTTTCGAACTGCTAGGTTGGCAGGAGCTGGGATGAAGACGGGAGCTCATTTCCATCCTGCAGTACTCGGGAATCGAACTGCTGACCTTCCGCTTCCCAGTCAGCGTCTTAGCGACTTGAGCCACTGCAGTACCCCAAATCCTAAGAAACAGCTCTGCACTAGGAAATTGCTAGGAGAGAATTTTTGGCTGTGCATTCTTCCTTTTTCTAGGTTGTTTTGCCTGAAGACCATCTAACTCTTGAGATCCCACTATAAAATATTGTGATAATTGTAGAACTGGTTTTACTTTACTAGCACTAAAACATTTTTTAAGTACACTTCTAAGAGAAGTAATTTAGAACCTCATGGTCTTTCATTTACATCTGTAACACTTGCCTTCAAATTTCTTTTTAAAATTGTTAACATTTGTGATATTTTTAACAGCTTACATTTAACTATTGTTAGCAGATTCCCCCCCCCCCCCCCCGCCCCCGACTTTGAATTATAGTACAGTGATACCTTATCACTGTACTTCCACAAGTTTGGAATTTATACGGATTTGGACTTTGTATGAGGCATGCAAAATCCTAGCTGCGATGCCTCATACAACGTCCAAATCCTTGCCGCGATTCTGCGTACAACGTCGTTTCCATAGAGATACATTGTACTGTAACAGCACAGACTTCAGGGCAAAGTCAAGGAAATAGACAGGAAACTGACAGAACTTTAAGAAATCATTGTTTAAAGGCTAAAAACATTACAAAAACATGTCAAACAACCCTGATTGTCCAAGAACCTGAAGAATGCTGCAAAAATCCCAGGAATGCTTCTAAAAATTATGACGAAATTTTTTTAAAAAATCCAAAATCGCACTCAAAACCACTCCTTAACACTCTTCGCCTCATGCAAAACCCACAAGAGCAATGCACGCATGTGTCCTGCCTTTTATACTGCCCAGGGACAATGCAACCTGGGAAAACCCCAAATGCCGCATACAAAGTCGCATGACTTTGTATGAGGCAACTTTTTCAAGGAATTAGGTGATGTTGTATGAATCCGATGTTGTATGAAGTGGACTTTGTATGAGGTATTACTGTACAAAGTCTGTGAGTAACTCAGATTTGAACTGCTTACTGATCTAGTCATGTTACCCAGGTATTTCAAGCTTACTGTGAAAACATGGTTGAACAGCACTAAGGGATTTAACCATATGTTAAATTTCCCAAGGTGGTTAGATGACATTGTTGAATATGCTTATAATCCTTTTCTACTATTTGCAACTCTTATACTTCGATTAAAGCAATGCAGTTTATAAAGAGTATGATTGTGGCTTTAGCTGATCTCCCCCTTCTGTTTGCTTTTTTTCAACAAATTTGCAAAAACACCATATTAGCAGACCTATTTAGGGATAGCCATTGAAATGGCAATAGTCTAATCTTAATATATAAATTCAAGGTGTCATGGCCACCAAACTCCATGGAACCATACCCATAGCTTAGCTACACTGGTAAACTGTGTTGGCATAGGGTACCGGCAGCCCACCGGAGGTTCCTTCCCCCTGAAAAGGGGCAGCAAAGGGGGTGCCCCTAGCCGCGGGGCAGCAAAACCCGGCGGTAACCAACGTTTCCCGGCAGCATCGCCTGCGTCTCCAGGTGATGGCCGGCGCTTCCAGAAGCAGGCCGTTGCTTGGAGACGCAGGCCAGGGATGGTGTGTGTGTTTGTGTGTGTGCGTGTGCGTGTGCGTGTGCGTGTGTGTGTGTGTGTGTGTGTGTGTGTGTGTGTGTGTGTGTGTGTGTGTGTGTGTGAAAGAGAGAGAGAAGGGGAGAGACAGAGTATCTGAGAGTGGGAAAGAGAGCAGAGTCACAGTACACCACTGCTCTGTGTGTGTGCCCCGAGGAGGAATAGAGAGAGATAGTGTATGTGAGAGGGAGAAAGAGAGAGCATGGATGTGTTTGTGGGAGAGGATGCATGGATGTGTGTCGCTGTGGAGGGTGTGGGTTGTGTTTCAAGGGTGTGTGTTGTGTAATGTGTGTGTTGTGTAATTTGTGTTGTGTCTTGTGTGATGTGTCTGGGTGAAACTTATGCCCTGGGTTGGGTCCCTCACCCGGGCAACACCGGGTACCCTTGCTAGAGTAGACTAAAACAATGTTATCCTCTTCTTTATTACTTTGGCTAAACATACAGGCTACCTTTATGATGTGTGCACTGCTCTTTATAGGTAACATTTTTATAGGAATAGCTGTGAATAGATTCACATATTTAAATCATGTAGATTGAGTGACAGAAAGTCTTTAGCTTAAGAGTGATTTTGTAGAACTTGAATTTCATTTTTACATTGAAGAACCTTAAGGAGATAATTTACTTGAGTACGTGAGTTGGGGTTGTATGCCGAGAGCTGAAAAGGCCATGAGAGTTCAGTTCTTGTCAGTGCTGTTTTTAGAGTTTCATGTACTTGTGTCCCTTTTGCACTTGGCACAAAACTGTGGTGAACTAATGGTTCTGTATTCTTAAGAATTAATGTGTGGGTGGACTGGAAGATGACTGTGCCCTCTTTAACCTTGACATGCTTGCCTCAAGTTGGCTCCTGCCCTCAGGTTCTGGTCTAATTTGATATGCTTCAAATGAATAATGATCAGTAGTTTAAATCTTACTTTCCCCATAGATTTTAAAATGGAAGTAGTTTTAAATAGCTTAACTTATGTACCATAATTAGCACTTTGACCTGGAAAAAAATAAAGCTAGGAAACATCTGATAATGTTAACAATGTGCCAGAGTGGAGAGTGAAGGATTGGCATTACCATACAAAACAAGTAATACCTTTAGCATTTAAAAATAATCTTATAGATTTTGAGAGTTCAGTGGGGCTCTATTGGTCTAGCTGTGACAGGAACACAAATGAGGAAAAACCAGAAGAAAAAACCCAAATGGGACCATTCCTTCTCTGGTTAACATAACCTACCATAAAATGCTCTGAAAATGAATGAGACATCTCCTGACAGAACCCGAAACAAATGAAACCTGAGCATTTCCCCTGTGCACAACCCTAAAGAATAAGATCAGAATCCTGTGGTGATCCATGCCTGTGTAACCTAAAACTGCATAGTATCCCTTGGCAAACTGAAACTAAGGTGTTTGTCCAACTGTGCAAAATGCCTAGTTTTCGGGCCATAACTTTGTTTGTTATTGGTATGTTGCAATGGTGAGTTATGCAATTGGATGTATGCACACATACATTACCAACAAGATTCTGCTTGATGAGTTGTCTTGTTTCGTTTTTCATAAGCACTTATATTCAAATCTTATAATTTTTTATTTAAGACAAATAGGGAAGGAGGTGTGTGTGTGTGTGTGTGTGTGTGTGTGTGTGTACTATATGAATAGTAAGAAGAAGTATTGGTAAATGCATTTTCATTTCTTTGATTTGCACATTCACTACCTTAAATTACATCCTAGGAGAAAGTAGTGACCAATTGAAGTACTGTACTAAAAGGCTGGTCTCTCATTTCTGTTGCTATTTGTAGCAGGGAGAAAAGAATAAGAACCACTTAGTAAAGGTAAAGGTCACCCTTGCTCGAAAGCCAGTCATATCTGACTCTAGGGATCAGTGCCCATCTCTCTTTATAGCCAAAGAGCCAGTGCTGTCTGCATTTGCAGATGTTTCCATGGACATGTGGCAGGTTTGCCTAAGACACTGGAGTGCACGGAACACTGTTTACTTTCCCACCAAAGTGGTATCTATTTAACTACTTGCAGTGTTTTGCTTTTGAAGTTAGGTTGACTGGAGCTGGGACAGAGGCACCTGTCATGCAGTACTCGGGTATCGAACTCCGACCTTCCAGTCTTTAACCACTTGAGCCACTGCAGTCCCGAGAACCATTTAACTTTGTTCATAAAGAAGCAAAATCATAAGGCTCTAAATTAGACTAGTTAATATTGCCTTTTTGTTTATTTTTCTTGTTTTTTAATATTTCTTATACACTTTAACTAAAGGTTTTGTAACATATATTGCTTTTCAATTTCAGGAACAGGTACCTTTGGACGGGTTCATCTGGTAAAAGAAAAATCAGCCAAAAACTATTTTGCATTGAAAGTAATGAGTATTCCAGATGTCATCCGACTAAAACAAGAACAGCATGTGCATAATGAAAAATCAGTCTTGAAAGAAGTGAATCATCCATTTCTGATCAGACTGTAAGCTTACTCTCAGTTTAGTTTTTGTTCCTTAATATTCATGTCTAACATTTAATTTTATGTTTCAGTTCATCTAAACGTCTTTGGATCACAAATAGGAAACTGGTTTTCTTGGGTTTTTTTTAACAGAAATCTTTCCCTCCCTTTCTCTCTTTCTATCCTTTCCCCTGTTTCATATAACAAAGAGCAAACAGATGGAAGTGGGGTATACTTAATATGCAATATTAAGGAAAATGCAGCTGATAAAGACCTCCTTTTAGCAAATGATGATGTACTGTATTTTGTTCCTGTTGATGATGATAATGTTTCTTTCACTCTGAAGTAATTATTTCAATTGAGTTTGCAGACACTGCTTGTTTAGACCAACCACTGCTTGTTTAGACCAGCCAGAATTGTACAATTTTCAGTTGAATTGTGAGAGTTGTTCCTACCCCAAAAACAAATATAGTACTAGAATATATGAGCTGTATGACATTGCTAATGGCATACTGATAAAAACTGTCACATTGAAGAGAATTTTTGTTATACTTAGTAATTGGCCAAAATCATGCTACTTTGGGACTTAGTATGCTAAAGTAAGTTCCAGTTAATTTAGGCACATTTGAATCAATGGAACCTATGGAGGAGGTGACTCGCCAAATCCCCACTGATTCAGTGTAGATCAAAGTACTCACAAAGCAACAACGTGGGTCTCATGCTAGAATAGTTTGAGCACTTTAATTAGATCTTTTAGAAACAGTATATTGGTCAGAACTGTTCTAAGTAATGCAATTAAAGGTTTAATTTTTAGCAGCTGTATTTGTCTGTGTTTCACTTCATCAGACATGGGAGTGAGGCTTCATGGCATCAATTTATACACAACAGGTACAGAGGTAAAGACTGACTGGTTAGCATAAAAGATTAGCATAGAAATCAATGTGGCTTCATACAACTGGTAATGACAGATGATCTCTGGTTATTATTTAGATTAGGTGTAAATCCCCCTATTTTTCAATTGCAATTATTAGGAAGATACAAAAGAAACACCTGACATTGAACATGTGCTAATGAGTTTGACCTTTGTTTTACTGTGTGAGCACATCCTTTGTTCTGTGGAGCAGCCTATGTTGTGAAAGAGAATTTTACAGGAAAGTTTGTGAAGGTGGTAAAATATAACAACATATAATATACAACATATATAGCAGCATATAACAATCTGTGCATCAAATTTGACAATGTCCCAGAAATCCTTGGCTAATATTGAAACCTTTGCAGTAGGTATCCAACAGATGGATGTATTTTTTTTCTGCTATCAATCTTTGGATCATAGTCTTGTAATTTCTCTGTTCCAGAATCACAACTTTCAAGTCTTGGATATTGTCCAGGTAGATTGAAATGCTTTGAAACAGGTTTCCCTGTGTTGCCATTCTGGATGTGTGATTTATGTCCATTAACTCTTTTGCGCAAAGATTGTCCTGTTTGTCCTACATAGAACACAGAAGTGCATTTTTGGCAAGACATGGCATAAATTACATTGTCAGAAGAAAAAGTAAAACTGCCCTTAATTTATTATTCATTCATTCATTCATTCAGTTCAACTTATATTGCCGCCCAATGTTGTGTGTGGCGCCATTGGGTCCAGTAATACTGTTTCCAGAGTGAATGTAGGGGCAAAGCTGATATTTGGGTTTGCAGCAGGGTTTAGTTCCCGTTTCTGTTTCACTTTTGTGTAGTCTGTTGTGAGTCAATAGTTGTTTGGGATTGGAGGGTTGCCTATAAGCAAGTGGAGGTCTGTCACCAAGGGCTTTGGAGAATGAAGTATTCTTGTCCAAGATGGATTGGAGATCTTTCATTATGTGTGTGAGGGGTTTAAGTTGAGGGCTGAAAGTGACAACCAGCGGTGTTCGATTGCTTTATCTTCTGGGCCTGTCTTGCAGTAGGTTACTTCTGTGTATTTGTCTAGCCTTGTTGATTTGTCCTTTAACCATATTGGATGAGTATTGTAGTTTGAGAAATGCATTTTGTAGGCCTTTGAGCCTGCCATCCTTGTCTTGTGGGTTTGAGCAGATGCGGTTGTACGTGAGGGTTGGCTGAAGACAATGGATTTTGTTGTATGTTCTGGATGGAAGCTAGAGGCATGCAAGTAGATGTATCTGTCCGTGGGTTTAAAATATAGTGTGGTACTGAGATTTCCATTTTGTAGTTTCACAGTGGTGTCTAGGAAATTTACTTGTAATTAAAGGTATAATTGAATGTACTTCTTTGTTGTGTGTGTGTGTGTGTGTTTCTCAGGCTAAACTTTTTCCAATGTTAGACTTCAATTGTGAGTTTTTGCCATTCCACAACCTCATTGAAAGAGTCTGATCCAGCAGATGGTCTTACTGCAAACAGAAAAAGGGGTGTTATTTTTTTGCCAATTTGCTCTTTCCTTGGTCCCCATTGCCACACTTTTCTAGAATATTCCCTATCTTTCAGAACTGGTCCATGAGGTATGCAGGGAGGATTTATATGTATCAGTTTGTCTCTTAAACTGGTGAGAGCATCTTGTGAACAGCATGCTGTGAACAATTGTTTCATGAATTGTTGATGTCCTCTTGTCAAATTTAACATCATATTGCTGAATTGATTGAAATGGTAGTCATGTTAGTCTGTGTCTGAGAAAGTGGACTTGATCCACGGAAGCTAACATTAAAATACAGCAGTTAGTCTTTAAAGTGCCACAACGTTTTTTGTCTTTTTGTCTTGTTTGTTCTCCATTTTATTGTTGTTATATTGTTTCATGGCTACACCCATGTTTTTGATAAGTTCCTGAAAAATGCCTGCTCATGCTTGCTTTCCCAAGTGCTGAATTATGGAAGTGTTATTTCAAAGTTGGTATTAGTCCTTATTGCATAAGAATGGGTTTTGAATATGTTTCCTTCAGGAAAATATAGTATGAACTCTCAGAGGGCTTCTAATATTAGTTCATGTGCTTGGTGGTGAATATAGTTTGCTGACAACCTCACAGTCCAATTCCATCTGATTGAAACAGTGTAATATTTTTCCTGTGTATTTTGCAGTGCTTGTTTTTAGCATCTTGTGGTAATGGGTGGAGTACTGAACACTACTGGAAATGTGAGCATTTCACAAGAAAGCATAGATAAAAACAGAGGGTTGTGTGTACATATTACGAAAGAAATTTCAGCACGGCAAGATTGCACCCTGATATGCTGAAGCAGAGGAGGAGAGCAAAGACAAGCAAGCTCAGTCAAAATCATGCTTCCTGTCCAATAGCAAAGGCTCCACTAAATTAACACTAGCACATACAAAACAAAACTGGGACAATTGCATCTCCATACACACACATCATTTTAGATGACAACACTGAACTCTTTCTATCAGTTTATTCAAAAATTATAAATAAGGTCATTATTAGAAGGTATTATCTTGACGTGTAACCTATGTTGTGGACAAGAAGCTAACATTAGGACAGAATATGGAGAGATAGAATGATTTCCTATAGGGATAGGTGTCAGACAAGAATGCATTAAATCTCCTTATCGGGTCAATCTGTATCCAGAATATATATGGAAAGACAATCTAGATTCAGATGGAGGAGTAAAAATTGGGGGAAGAAACATCAATTCTTTAAGATTTGTAGATGACACCATCTAACTGGCAGAAAACAGCAAGACTTTTGAAAAGACTTTTAATGAAAATGAAAGAAGAAAGTGCCAAAACAGGATTGCAGTTGAACTAAGAAAACAAAAATTATTACTACAGAAGAAATATACAGTAAAACCCCTACTTATGAAAAAGTCCGTTCCATAGTTTTTTTCTTAAATCGGTTTTTTATGTAACTCGAAGCAAACCCATATGAAAAAGAATCTTTATGTAACTCGAAAGAAACCCATAGTAAATCATTTAAATCAGGACATGGTTTTAGCACAACATCATGTATGTTGAATTTTATGTAACTCGGGGTATTTTTAAGTCAGGGTTTTACTGTACAATAAGAATGGAAATATTGAGATAGTGAAATGTTTTGTATACCAAATGGGGATTGCAGCCAAGAAATCAGAAGAGGACTGAGACTCAGAGGAATTACAAAAGATCATCAAAGTAAAGATTTTTCATGCTTGACCAAGACCAAGATCATTCACACTATTGTATTCCCAATCACTATGTATGAATATGAAAGCTGGATGGTTAAAAAAAAACTGACAGGGGAAAAATCTGATTTGTTTAAAATATGGTGCTAGAGGAGAACTCTACGGATACCCTAGACTGCCAGAAAGACAAATAAGTGGGTCCTAGAGCAAATCAAGCCTGAACTATCTCTGGAGGCAATCATGACAAAACTGAGACTGTCCTACTTCAGGCACATCATGAGAAAGGAGGAAAGGCAGGAAATTAAATCTACATTTAGCAAATCTCTAGTTGTCTACATCTGGGCGATTGGAATGTTCTTCTAGAATTTTATGCAAACAGAACTTTAAGCAAAGGATATCCAGTCTTTGTTCATTTTATTAAAGGAATATATCTCTTTGTAAAGAGCCACCCTATAGACCATAAATAGATGGTACTCAAGTTGTTTAGAAATATAGATGTAAAAAAAATAACCTGTCCTCTCTTTTTTACATGATGTCAGCATATGGAAGGGTGAGAACGATTTACAGTATATTCCTATTGCAACAAAGTATGGGCCCAGGATAATGTAAAATTACTTGTTTGCAAAAATATGTTTCTCTCTTTATAGTGAATTCTGCAGAAATCCGTGTCTGTAAATAATACTTAACAATGCACTACCTTTCATAGACGTACCTGTTGATCTTATTATTAAGATTGTCTGGGCCTGGTGGATCTTGTATCAGCATAAATGTGGACAAGATATGTACTCTGCCCTTTCTTCAGTAGTTGTATTGCATCCCTAAGCATAGACCATGAGTATTAATACACTGTGGGGTTGCCAGCAACTATTCCAGTTCAGAAAAATCCCAGAATGTTCACTGCTATATGTGCTCTAATGTCCTTGGGTGCTTAAGTCCACAGGGTAGGGTGATGGTCCCCAAGTGGATTAAATCCCACTTGAATCCATCTTGATGAATGGCAGCAGCTTCATCATTCCTGGCCTGGGGATAATGAGGACTTTGGGTGCCAAAAGAGCTCAGGACCAGAAAGTGACTTGCAGAGTCGGATATGGCAGAAGAAGAATGTGTGTGCCCTTTGTGCAAATTTCAGTTATTTCTTTTAGTAGAAATCTTCAGATTCAAAGAGTGAATCTATTGTAATCATTGGTTGGTCTATTAACAAATTTAGTTCTGTTGCTGAGAACGGCAAACATAAATAAATTATTTCAAATTGTTTAATGTCTCAGATGTTCAGACACTTATGTATGAGGTGCTAAATGAAAGTATGCTGTAGTCAAGAGACTGTAAACATTTTTTTAAAGAAAAAGACAGTTCCCAGGAATTCTAGTTGTTCAAAAAGTAACTATTTGTGTAACTATACCACATGTTCACTGATCCTACTCTAAATTAGTAACAAATGTATATGTCAGATCATTAAATAAATAAATAGTTTCTACATTAATAATATCTTTTTAGCATTTTTAATATTTGTATTTTTTAATTGCAGATTTTGGACATATCATGATGAACGCTTTCTCTACATGTTGATGGAATACGTACCTGGAGGTGAACTTTTTAGTTACCTGCGCAACATGGGGCGCTTTAATAACAGCACTGGACTGTTTTATTCTGCAGAGATTATTTGTGCAATAGAATATCTCCATTCTAAGGAAATTGTTTACAGAGACTTAAAGCCTGAAAATATTTTATTAGACAAAGAAGGGCATATCAAACTCACAGACTTTGGATTTGCTAAAAAGCTGGTTGATAGGTAAGCATTTTACAATGGCTTTCAAGGGAGGGAGAGGATATGGGAAAAGGTGAACTTCATCTAGAACTACTGGTATCAGTTGCAAAGTAAATGAACACCCATATGCTCAAATCCTTTTCTGTAATTTACACATGCAAATGAGTGATAATGTCACCAACATGGAATGATTTTTAGTGATTAAAAACTTCTATTCTGCAGCTTTTCTGACTCATATGTAATACATTACATTGCATATGAATGGTGGGGCAAAATAACATGACCATGGAAATGTCTGCAGATGCTGACAGCGCTGGCTTTTTGGCTATAAATGGAGATGAGGACTGAACCCTAGAGTCAGATACAACTGGCTTTTGAGCAAGGGCGACTTTTACCTATTAGGATGCACAAGATTCATAGCTATTACAGTTGTGGAGTTTCCAAAAACAGTGCATTATATAGTACAGTAGTATGAAATATGAACATTGCTAATGCTGCATAGTGTAGAATTTCTTAGGAGTCTTCTGTGTCATTTCTTCTTCCATTTCACATTTTTAGAAATCCACAAGGGCATTGGTGAGCTTGCCACAGTAAGCATAAACAGTTTGTTACATATATTAGCAAGAGCACATGAGCCATTGTGATGTAATGGGATTTAAACTTGCCCAACTGTGGATATTCACTAGGGAGTTGTTTGTTTATTACATGCCTCAAGTCAGAACCAATTTACAGCAACCCTAATAGGGCTTCCATGGTAAGTGAAATATTTAAGGAGTGTCTTTACCAGTTCCACACCCCTAATTAATTTCCAAGGTTGAGTGGCATTTCAAACCCAAGCCTTACGAATCCTAGCCCATCACTGTATCTACTGACTGTCCACCAATAGAGGGTGGCACTTCTTAAATATCTCATATACCTTGAAAACCCAGTTAGGGTCACTGTAATGCAAACATAATCCGACAGCATATCACAAAACAAGAGCACATCCCTTTTACTGAGTGAGTAGTATGAGGAACTACAACATTGTAATGCTTCCAAGCCTTGTTTAAAGCTCAACTCAACAGAGATGAGCCTCTTTACCAATGAGAGCTGGGGAAGTTTGCCTCACATTTTTGTTTTGTTTCAGTGGATTCTCAGAAGTTCAGCATGAGGTCACTAAATGTCAATGCCCACCTTTCTCTTCAGAGAAGAAGCATAGCTAGGGAAAAGCTGAAGTAGCTGAAGTTTATGGACACTTTGTTTATTTAATATACATGGATGAAATTCTAGAAATGATGCTTGACCAACAGTTATTGTCAACTACCTTATTTGACTTAATCCCTGAAATATCCAATCCAGACAAAATGAAGTATTTTTCTGCCCTGTTACTTCTCCACTACTGTAATCTCTTTCCCTTCTTATTGTTATTTTTTTACATTGGTATTTTGCCTAAGGAGCTAAGGTAATTTATGAAAGGTTCTCAGACTGGCTCATGTCCATGTAATGTGCTTTCTTTGGGCTGTTTTCTTGCTACAAAGTTAAGTATAAAATGCCAGGTTCAAAAATCTTACTTTTAGATAAGATTTGTATTTAATGTCTCCTTTAAATTTTTTGAATTAGTAATTGTTTTTTCCCCAGAAAGACTTGTACAGCTCAAAAAGAGTTCAGATTATACATTTTGAGAATTACTAAAAGAATTATGTAGTTATCTGAGAAATGTATTTTGTGATGGAGTGCCCTGATCTATATGCTGGTCTCTATATCTTAGAAAGTGGCCATATGCTGCTCCCCTGGAGATTTGTAATATTTGTTTTTAAGACCAATTTTTAACTTCTGTACAGAAGGTAAGCATTTAGCATTATCATACAAGAATGTTGCATTGGGGCTTCTTATTTCTTATTTATGAGTAAGTAAAAGAAAGCACTACTTTCTATTTTAGTAATTTCTACCAGTGGTGATCACAAGATTTCTTTCAGGGTTAGGTTAAGCAAGTTTCTGGTCAAGTGTAGTATAGTCCTTGCTTATTGATGGAAACTTGTTGCCATGTCAATATGGTAAACTACTGCTACAGTAACTTACATACTTTGAAAATCTTGTACTCACTTCTGCACTCAGACTCCTTGCTCATGGTCACACATGCTCTGGTCACCTCTAAACTAGATTACTGTAATGTGCTCTCCATGGGGCTTCCCTTGACGACCATTTGGAGGCTGCAGTTGGTCCAAAACGCGGCCACCCAGTTGGTGATGGGGTGCTGGCATTATGCCCATGCCTCGCCACTGCTCCAGGAGCTGCACTGGTTACCAGTTTGCCTCCGGGTGCAATTCAAGGTGCTGGTAATGACCTTTAAAGCCTTACATGATAGTGGGCCAGGATATCTAAGAGAACGCATCTCCCCAAGAATGTCTGTCTATCCAACCAACCAGAGTGGACCGGAGGGGCTCTCTAATTGTACCATCGGCTAGAGGGGCTCACCTCTAGCACAAGAAGGAGGGCCTTCTCCGTGTCCGCACCAGCCCTTTGAAACCTCCTGCCAATAGAGTTACGGCTGTAGATGGAATTACTGCCCTTTAGGAAAGAACTCAAAACCTGGCTGGCGGGGCAAGTGTGGGGCACTGATGGAGGTGTGACCCCTTCCTGCTGGCTCATATAAATCCTCTTTTTGCAGATGGGGTGGGTGGGATTTTAATGGGAATGTTTTTAAATGATTTTATTATGGATGTTTTTATGTCTTTGTTTGTGAGATGCCCGGAGTCGCTTTGGCGAGGGGGCGGTGATACAAATTTAAATAAATAAATACCCCAGGCAACAGCCACATTGTACCATCTTATATTTTGTATTGTAATAGGTTTTATTCTTGGGTTACTCAACCTTTATTCCAGACATAGGTGATGACTGCCTTTGTGTACCAAGGAAGAGGTGATAGCAAACAATAATATGTAATGACAGCAGTGGGGAGGTAAATTAACTACACCAAAGCCTTTGATTGTGTTGATCACAATAAACTGTGGCAAGTCCTTAAAGAGATGGGCATACCAGACCCCCTCATCTGTCTTCTGAGAAATCTGTATGTGAGTCAAGAAGCAACAGTTAGGACAGGATATGGAACTACTGATTGGTTTAGAATAGGAAAAGGAGTATGACAAGGTTGTATATTGTCACCCTGCTTATTTAGCTTGAGTACATCATGAGTAATGCAGGGCTGGATGAAGCATGAGATTGCTCGGAGAAACATCAACAACCTGAGATATGCAGATGATACTACCCTAATTACAGAAAGTGGGGAAGACCCAAAGAGCCTCTTAAAGGTAAAGGTTTCCCTTGCTCAAAAGCCAGTCATATCCAACTCTAGGGTGCAGTGCTCATCGCTGTTTCTAATCCAAAGAGCCAGCGCTGTCTGCTTCTGCAGACGTTTCCGTGGTCATATGGCAGGCATGACTAGACACCGGAGTGCACGGAACGCTGTTACCTTCCCACCAAAGTGGTCCCTATTTATCTACTTGCAATTTCTTGCTTTCGAACTGCTAGGTTGGCAGGAGCTGGGACAAAGACGGGAGCTCATTCCGTCCTGCACCAAGAGCCTCTTGGTGAGGGTGAAAGAGGAGAGTGCAAAAGCTGGCCTGAAATTTAACATCAAAAAAACCAAGATCATGGCATCTGGCCCTATCAGTCCCTAGCAAATAGAAGGAGAGGAAATGGAAGCATTGACAAACTTTACCTTCTTGAGATCTAAGATCATTGCAGATGGTGATTGCAGCCATGAAATACAAAGATACTTTCTTCTTGGGAGGCAAGCTATGGCAAACCTAGGCAGCATAATAAAAAGTAGAGACATCCCCTGGCAACAAAAGTCCGTATAATTAAAGCAATGGTCTTCCAAGTAGTAATGTATGGCTGTGAGAGCTGGACCATATGGAAGGCTGAGCTCAGAAGAATAGACGCCTTTGAACTGTGGTGCTGGAGAAGACTCTTGAGAGTCCCCCAGACTTCAAGGAGATCAAATCCTAAAGGAAAGCAACCCTGACTGCTCCTTGAAAGGACAAATACTGCAGCTGAAGCTCAAGTACTTTTGCCACCAAATGAGAAGAGAGGAGTCACTTGAGAAGGCCTTGATGCTAGGAAAGATTGAAGGCAAAAGGAGAAGGGGGCAGTAGATGGCTAGATGGAATCGTTGACGCAGTGGATGCAGATCTGGGTGGGAACGGAGGGTTGGGTTGCAAAGGGTTGGACTCAACTGCGACTGAACAACAACAAAAATGACGAGATCAGTAGATGCTTGACACTGTGCTGATGACAAGAGATTGTGGCACCCTTGCATGTTTGTCTTTGCAAGATAGGAATATCATAATGTGTGCAGAAGCAAAGGAAATGTACCTCCTCCATTGTTGGATTTATGAAGCATATCTGTTTTATCCTATGCATGGTCTGACAAACCTGGGCCATCCTTACTTGGAAGTTATCATCCAGCTGCAATCTTATGCATGCTTTTTGAGGCATGTTACCATTGAACACAATAAGATACACCTTAAGTGAGTAAGCAAAAAATTACTCTGTGAATCAGTTACAAATGATTTGTGATTTCAGTTTGAGAGAGGCTGAAGGGCAATTTAAGATTAAAGGGACAAATGACACATTAAGCCCACTTTTACAAATACCTTCTCTATGTCTTATACCATCACTGTTCAGTTTTGTCATTTCTGTTTGTGGGGACTGCGGTGGCTCAGTGGTTAAGAACCTCATCTTCTTAGTTAGAAGGTCAGCAAGTTGGCAGTTCAAGACCCAAGTACTGCATGACGGAATGAGCGCCTGTCTCTGTCCCAGCTCCTGCCAACCTTGCAGGTTGAGAGCAAGAATTTGCAAGTAGATAAATAGATACCACTTTGGTGGGGAAAAGATCTTGGGGACAGGAAAGAAGCCTCATTTGGGTGTCCCCTGAGGAGAGTTTCTCCAGTAAAAATCCTTTCAACCCAGAATAATTTCTGACACAAAATTATTATCTTTGTTTGGGGAAGCTTTACAAAATGCCCTGCAGCTAAGCACCCAAAATGAAAGCTTTACAGCCTCTTCCCATCTCAACGCCTGTCTAGGAAGTACTCAAAGCTTAAGTGACCAATTCAATGTACAGTAATGCCTCATACAAAGTCCGCTTCATACAACACTGAATTCGTACAACATCGCCTAATCCCTTGAAAAAAGTTGCCTCATACAAAGTCGCTGCGACTTTGTATGAGGCATTGGGTTTTTCCCCAGGTTGCATTGTGCCTTGGCAGTATAAAAGGCAGGACACCTGTGTGGGTTTTGCACAAGGCGAAGAGTGTTTAGGAGTGGTTTTGAGTGGGATTTCGGATTTTTTTGAATTTTTCATCAGAATTTTTAGAAGCATTCCTGGGATTTTTGCAGCATTCTTCAGGTTCTTGGACAATCAGGGTTGTTTGACATGTTTTTGTAATGTATTTAGTCTTTAGACAATGATTTCTTAGAGTTCTGCCAGTTTCCTGTCTGTTTCCTTGACTTTGCCCTGAAGTCTGTGCTGTTACAGTACAATGTATCTCTTTGGAAATAACATTGTATGAGGCATCGCAGCAAGGATTTGGACGTTGTATTAGGCATCACGGCTAGGATTTTGCATGCCTCATACAAATCCATATAAAGTCCAAACTTGTGGAACCAAGTTTGGACATTGTATGAGGTACCACTGTAATGTAGTTATATGAAATTATCTTTACCACATTTATGGCAGCGTTCTGCGCCTGCGCAGGCATGTTTTACTTCCGCTTCTAGTGTGAGGAACAAGGTGACTGCTCAGCTAAACCACGTGACCGGCCCATGGCTCAAAAAGTTTGGGCATCCCATTCTAAACTTTTGGAAGGTGCAGTATCAGAATTGGCCACTAGAAACAACAAAAAGGAACTTCCCTGTGGTTTTCTAGCCAGTGGTGGGCTCCAAAAAAATTTACTACCACACTGTTGGTGTGGCATGGTGGGCCTGGCCAGGGGTAAGCCCTGCATTGCACCCAAATTAGGACTACTTTACTTCCAAACTTGGATGTGCAGGGCCAGCCAGAATTTCTGCTACTGGTTCTGGCGAACTGGTGCGAACCTGCTGATGCCCACCACTGTTTCTAGCCCATTGGTAACACCAAAAGAATATTAACAGTATGTAATAAAACCAGTTACTTGCATAGTTGCAGCAACAGTAAAGGCAGCTGGGCAACTGAGTGTTTTCTGGGATCACTTGTTCTTTTAGCCAGCCAGAAGCATCAGCCAAAAAGTAGCTAGAATCACAGTGTTGGACTGCAGCGTGACAGATCTGAGTTTGGGTGTCCATTGCGAATACGGGAAATCTAGGCTTAAGTAAATGTGCCATGCAACTTGCTATGTGATTTTCTCAACTTGATCTACACCACAGGAATGTTGTATCTATAAAAGAGGAAAAAGCTGCCTTAATAAGCAGGAAAGAAATGAAAAGAAAAATGGAATCACAGTGCACTGACACCATATATATTTTGTCTCCAAATGAATACTATCTAATCCAAATATATATTTTATCACCCTTGAAGGCAGTGTCTGTGCTGGAGAAATAGAGGTGACTGTGAAATATGAGCTGACTTTCAAAAAAAAAATAAGTCATCTCGGTTAAAAGGCTTAAACAAAATACAGTACTTGATAAAAGGCATAGTATAAAATTAACAAGCTTTCTTTTGATGAGTGCAATCTGGGAGTAACAAACAGCTGGAAAAACATACCAAGAGGAAGGGAAGAATGCCATATAACTTCAATTATGCAGTAGTCTGGCCATTTTAAAAAATCTGAATGCTAATTCACTGTCTTGTTACACCCTTTTCTGTAAATCTCAATTTCTGGAAAATGTTAGATGAGTGGTTGTTAGGCAGCTTCTGACATAGCTGAATATATGAAGCAACAGGGATGGCCTTTAGATGCTGATGTGCAGCTGCATGTTTCGTTTCTCTGTGAACTCAGTTGTGCATTCTCAGTTGTCCAGTGTCTGGCATTGCTCGAGGCCTGAATATAGGGCAGCTAAATGGAATCCAGACACGGCTGAGATAATGCTGCTTGGCAGATTGTATGACTTGGCGTGGCCTGCCACCATAGATTGCAATAGATTATCACCATCCTGTGATAACTTAGTACATTTATTAAAGGTGAAAAAGGGATTTTTTAAAAAAAAAACAGGTGCTGATTAAAATAAATGTAATAATTGATGTCATAAATAGCAAAGATATTTCAGAGTAGAAAAATGCCTCATTAGAAACTCAGTAATGAACATTTCTGACTTCACGTTATAGCAAGGATTCTCAACCTATGGCCCATGGGCCAGATGTGGCTCATGGCACCATTTCATGTGCCTCCCCCCCCACTGCCTCCACCACACCCAGAAGTGCCATGTGATGGAGGCAGGGCAAAATGGCTATCCGGCCCCCAAAGCTGTCTGAAGGAGCATGACCCGGCCCCCAGCTTTAAAAAATTGAGAATTCCTGCATTATAGGAAGTTCTCCACAACCCACATGCACTTGGAGTTGTTTTTGTGGGTTTTTTTTTTTGCTTATACTGTACAATATAGAGATTTCTATTTCATGCTCTACCCCAGAGCTTAAAAGTAAGCAGTTACAAAACAAACAAATAAAAAACAACCCAGGTTAATTGCAAGTAATACAGTGGTACCTCATACAATGATTTTAATCTGTTCCACGGGGCTCATTGTTGTACGAAATAATTGCTATACGATTCATGCATCGTATAGCAATTTTCCCTATGGGATGCATCGTACAATGATTTTTTTCTTGCTAAGTGGTTTTCCCATTGAAAAATTGTATGATTTTTTTCCATAGAGAAAATTGTTATGCGGGACACCATTTCCCCCCCAAAACCTAATTGTTATGCGATTTCCTTGCTATACAGGCCGATTGTTGTATGAGGTTCCACTGTATTTATAACTTTAAAAGGTGGTTCCATTATTTCTATAAAGCTATGGTGTTTTAATGTTGTATGTCAACTATCATAGGTTTCTTTTAGGGAAGAGTTGTGAATATTAGTGACAAGTGGAGTGGATAAAATTGTGTGTATTGGGGTGGTTATATGAGGGCAGCATAAAGACTGATT